>OY731400.1:95485539-96767526 GCA_963425845.1 Sphenostylis stenocarpa | reverse complement strand
GTTTTGGACGTCAATTGATGCCGATATGTGTCTATTGAAGCTTTATCTCCATATGGGAAGTCTCCTTGGCTCTTATTTGTAATGTTAGACGAGCTTTATCTTGTTACGGGTGATCTCCTTTATCTTTATTTGAGAGGCCGGGCAAAATTAGGGGTCTACACACCAGATCCTGCACGAGTAGAGTCTCGTTGCTTGAAATTTAGACAATAGAAGAAGAAGGATGAGAGGAAATTTTTATTCTCCTCCTCCCCCGCTTCAGTACGCGCATATATAAAAGCAAAAATTTACTGTGCATGAGAGAAACTTCGTTACGAAGTTTTCTTGCACAGTAATCTTATTATAATTTAAAAAAAAATACGTCGCATTCACCCCCTCTAGATGTCATTTGTCTAACATAACTATGTTAAGTCAACGTAATAATAGAACAATTTTCACAATATTGAAAATTAAATATCAAAATTATACCAATTTCGTATACAAATTATTAATTAAAAAATTAAAAATAAATATATTTTTAAATTTTAAATATATTAATAAAATTATTTTATATTTAAAATATAATAATATAATATATAAATTATAAGATAATAAATCAACTTATTTTTAAAATAATAATTAAAAACTTATTTTATATTATTATAATAATTTATTTATGTTTTTAATAATTTAAAATTATAGTTCATCTTAATTATTAACTTTTTATATAATTTATTTTTCAATTTTTTAGACCAACTTAAATAAATTTATTTTTAGACCGACTTAAATTATAAACTCCTTTTAGTTACTTTTTTTAAACTCCAAAAAGAACCCGTATTCAACATATCCTGTAAGTTCCCTTGATATATTAATTGTTGCGTTATTTAAATTAAAGAAGAAACGGAATATAATATTATATTTGGAGACTTCTGCTCATTTATAAAGGAAACATTATCCTCAAAATACTATTTAAAATTAAACATTTGGTGATTTTTGTTGCGAAATTATTTAGCTTCATGATATGGGTTTAAACTAAATTTTAATGTAAATATTTATATAATATTATGATTTGATATAATACAAATTTTGTGGATTTTAGAGGGAAAGAGTGTGACGAATGCCTTATTTTAATATTATATTAATATTACTGTGCAAGAAAACTTCGTAACGAAGTTTTCCTCATGCACAGTAAAAAATTTCTTATATATGAATACTGAAGCGGGGGAGGAGGGAAATAAAAAAATTTCCTCTCATCCTTCTTCTTCTATTGTCTAAATTTCAAGCAACGAGACTCTACTCGTGCAGGATCTGGTGAAACGGGAGAGAACTTGAATTAAGTGGGAAAGCTTCGGTAGAAATACCATACCAAGTAAGGGGAAGTTTAATTCATTCAATATATGAAATTGAATTGTTGGGTACTCTGTGAATAAGGAATAGGAGTAGAGATATGAAGTATTGGAATGTCTAATTTAGAAGAATTTCTGATTTTGATGAACAGTTCATCGTTTGAAAGTTTTTTTTTTTAATTATTGAAATTAAGGATGAATTATATACTAAAATTGTTGTTTTTAACTTAAATTGAACATGTTTATGGTTAAATTTTGATTTGGAACTAATTTGGGTGATTGAAACTGAGAAATTTGAAATCTGGATTTCGAAAATGGCGAACTGGAAAATCTGCAAAATTCGCTAAAGCGAAAAATACATCGCTTGAGCGAGGACACCTGGAAAATTTGGGACTCTCAGGTCATGTCTCGCTCAAGCGATCGGTGTACTCGCTTGAGCGACGAAGCCTTCAAACAAAGGGAACTCTCGAGTCATGTCTCGCTCAAGCGATCGGTGTACTCGCTTGAGCGACGAAGCCTTCAAACAAAGGGGACTCTCGGGTCATGTCTCGCTCAAGCGACCGATGTACTCGCTTGAGCGACGAAGCCTTCAAACAAAGGGAACTCTCGGGTCATGTCTCGCTCAAACGACCGGTGTACTCGCTTGAGCGACGAAGCCTTCAAACAAAGGGGACTCTCGGGTCATTTCTCGCTCAAGCGACTGGTGTACTCGCTTGAGCAACGAAGCCTTCAAATAAAGGAGACTCTCGGGTTCTGTATCGCTCAAGCGACCGGTGTACTCGCTTGAGTGAGCGAAGGAAGAAGAAAGGGATATGGTGGGGATTTTTTTAAAAGATCAAGGGTAAACTAGTCATTTTACATCACACGACATAAATGGAATTTTAAAAAATGTCCAAGGGTAAAATAGTCATTTAGGGACATACATGGAATTTTAAGAAAAGATTAAGGGCAAAATAGTAATTTAATGATTTCGAAAATGATTTCGAAAATAGTTTCGGAAATAGTTTCGGAAATAGTTTCGGAAATGATTTTAGGAAAATATATATATATATATATATATATATATATATATATATATATATAAAGAGAAAGAGAATGAAAGTAGAGTGTTGTGACGTGTGTGGGTCGGACTAAGCCTGAGGGCTGATGCCCAGAATCAGTCCTGAGACGTTATATATTGGCTAGACTGAGCCAGAAGGTTGGTGCCAGAATCAGTCAAATACTATTTTTATTGACCCGAATGAGCCGTGAGGACAGGTGGTCCAGAATCCGGCAAATGTGAATAAATTTTGTATGTTTGAATGGTACCCGGGGTGGTACAGAGTACATTAGTGTAATAACTATGTCGGAGGATTCTGAATGAGGTCCCAGACTTCACTGATTGGTCGGGTCAGGTAGACTACGAGATCAGGTGGTGAGAAGTCGATGGGGGGATGACTGGTGGCGCGCTCGGAGGGGTACTCCAGTATGAGTGATGAAGGGCGCCAGTAATCCTACTCTGTGTGGAGGGTGGTCAGAATGGTACTGCGGGTACCGATCACAATGTGCCCACAGATGATAGCCTCTGAGTTCGGGCATAGTTAGGGTATACTTCCGGAAGGTGTCTTAATGTGTTGATAATTTCGTAATTGATCATAATATATAATTATTACTTCTATATTTGTTTTATTATATCGAATGATTTAATACTTACCCCTATTTTTCCATGTGGATGGGACTGTGATGATCACTTTTATGTGGGAGCGGATCGGGAGTTGAGAGATGGTGATGTGACTACTGGACAACGGGGATAGTTCGATGGGATAGCTTCGAGGGAGCTACTTTTACATGTATAATATATAAATAAATTATGTTACTATATTTTGAAGTTCTGTTAGTGAACTGGAATTTCAATATATGTTACAATTTCAGTAATATAATGTAAAATAGATGTTGTTATTTACTTGTTTACTACTTTGCGAAGACATCATTATAGTAGCGATTTCTAGGGTCGTTACAAAGAGGGAAGCACAATGGGGAATAATATGTAACAATATGGTTTCAAATAATTAATCAAACTTATGAAACTCTAAGCATTTATTCTGGAGGATTGATAACCTCAATTATATAATCTCTGTTAAAAACAGATATTACAGAATGATTAAAATTAAAAATACATTTCTTTACTTTTGTATGTTATTAAATAGTAAATGAGCCTAATTGTTTATTTTAACAAAAGATTAACATAAGAAAAGCATTTACTTTTATGTACAAGTTTAACTATTTTTATAAGTTTAGTTTACTTTTTATTCATATATTCGTATGTTTGTTATTTTTTTCTACTATATTTCAATCATAACATTTTTAATTCCTCTTTCTAGTAATTCTTGACAGTGAAAATCCAAAAATTTCAAGATGATTATGGATTATTCTTGAAGCCACGATTTAGATTAACTTTATTATATTATTTATTGTTAGACATGTCTAAATGACAAGATATGCAATAATGAATGTACTTTTGTTTTATCATTTCTTTATTGAGACAAATTGAAGTTAAACTCTATAAAATATTTGGAATTCATTTTTAAAATATAATTTTATGAAGCACATTTATTGATTGTTGATCCATTTCATCAAACAAAATAACAATGAAAATTATATAGTTTAGATAACAAAGTATATATCAATAACTTTTAGTTCCTGCTACCAATATAAGTTACTGCATTCTTCATTGCCTCAATAATGTGCATCAAAAAATAACCATCACTTTATTAACTTACTAACTTAGTTAAATTTTTTTTCCCTAAGTTTGCTTCAAACTAAAGTTTATGCTACTATTATTGTACATTTTGTTTTTATTCAAAAATTATTTTATACCCTTGAAGTTACTCTAAGATATTATAAATATTATCTGCCCGTGTAAAAAATAGTGATAGTTTTATATAACATTATTTTAATTTTGGTTTTATGACTATTAGTCTCAACTTGTATTTTATACACAATGACTTGTGATAAAGTAAATTTTATTATGAAGTTATTATCTTGGATAAATTTATTATTACGTCTTGTATACTTTATGATAAATTTAAAGGTTTTGTATAATTTCTACCTGTCAGAAAAACACTTTAATCCAGTTTGGTTTTATTAATAAAAATTTATAATTCAACCAAATTTATATGTTTAAATATATTATAATTTTTTATAGTCTAATCCTGTATTAGATTAATGAATTAATAGAAATTTTGGTTTGATCACAATTTTTTTAAAAAGTATTAATGTTTTTATATCGAAATAATGTTTAAGTAAAAATTTAAAATATTTTTAAAATTTTAAATTATATTAATTTTTATTTTAAATATAATTATCTAATATATAAGTTATAAAAAAAGTTTATTTAATTTTAAAATAAAAGTTACAAATTTATTCTTCGTTATTATTATTTATTTTTTTAAGTGATTTATTAATATAAAATAATCTTCTTAAATAATAAAATAAGTGAATAAATAAATCTCTAAATTCTAAATTCTTATAATAAGTCAATTTTTTTATCAACTAATTTATAATAATATATATATATATATATATATATTTATTTAATAAAATAATATTATTTTAATTTAAAAATAATTATTATTTTATAAAACAATTCTTTCATAAATATACAAATTAATTAAATCTAAACCTATATAACATCAAAATATAATTTATATAAAATGTTGTTTTCTAAAATACAAACCAATCATAATAAAATAACATTCTCAATTATATACTACCATAAAACTATATTTTATAACTGGTTATTTTATAATTTTTTCTTTTTTCTTTTTAAATGAGAAGATGAAAAAGTCATGGACTGAAAAGGAAAAAGAAAGATATTAAAAAAATTTGAGTAGTTTAGATTAATGAAAAAATAAATATTTTTTTTTGTAAATGTATGCAATTGATATTTTTTTGTAAAATTTAAATTATTTTTTCTCTTTTTCTTTATAAATTAAAACATATTAAGAGAAAAATGGTAAAAATTATGAAAATAAATCATATATATATAATTGATTTAAAAAAAATATTTAGATATATCATAAATAAAAAATTATTTTAAATCCTAAAAAAGCCATTATATAACTTTTAAAATTAATCAACTTTTTTTTTTGAAATAAATATTTATATATGTATTGCGTGTATTGTAACGACCCTAGAAATCGTTACTATAATGATGTCTTCGCAAAATAGTAAACAAGTAAATAACAATATCTATTTTACATTATATTACTGTAATTGTAACATAGATTGAAATTCCGGTTCACTAACGGAACTTCAAAATATAGTAACATAATTTATTTATATATTATACATGTAAAAGTAGCTCCCTCGAAGCTATCCCACTGAACTATTCCTATTGTCTAGTAGTCACATTTCCATCTCTCAAGTCCTGATCTGCTCCCACATAAAAGTGATCATCGCAGTCCCATTCACATGGAAAAATAGGGGTAAGTATTAAATCATTCGATATAATAAAACAGATATAGCAGTAATAATTATATATTATGATAATTACAAAATCATCAACACACTAAGACACCTTCCGGAAGCATACCCTAACTATGCCCGAACTCAGAGGCTATCATCTGTGGGCACATTGTGATCAATACCCGTAGTACCATTCTGACCACCCTCCACACAGAGTAGGATTACTGACGCCCTTCATCACTCATACTGGAGTACCCCTCCGAGCGCGCCACCAGTCATCTCCCCATCGACTTCTCACCACCTGATCTCGTAATCTACCTGACCCGACCAATCAGTGAAGTCTGAGACCTCATTCAGAATCTTCCGACATAGTTATTACACTAATGTACTATGTACCACCCCGGGTACCATTCAAATATAACAAAATTTATTCACATTTGCCGGATTCTGGACCACCTGTCCTCACGGCTCATTCGGGTCAATAAAAATAGTATTTGACTGATTCTGGCACCAACCCTCCGGCTCAGTCTAGCCAATATATAACGTCTCAGGACTGATTCTGGGCATCAGCCCTCCGGCTCAGTCTGACCCACACACATCACAACACACTACTTTCATTCTCTCTCTCTCTCTTTATATATATATTTTTCTAAAATCATTTCCGAAACTATTTCCGAAACTATTTCTGAAACTATTTTCGAAATCATTAAATTACTATCTTACCCTTAATCTTTTCTTAAAATTTCATGTATGTCCCTAAATGACTATTTTACCCTTGGTCATTTTTAAAAATTCCTTCCATGTCTCAAAAATGACTATTTTGCCCTTGGACATTTTCGAAAATTCCTTCCATGTCCCAAAAATGACTATTTTACCCTTGAACAATTTCAAAAATTCCATTTATGTCCCTAGGATGTAAAATGACTATTTTGCCCTTGAACATTTTCGAAAATTACATTTATGTCCCTAGGGTATAAAATGACTATTTTACCCTTGATCTTTTTAAAAAATCCCCACCATATCCCTTTCTTCTTCCTTCGCCCAGTAACAATGTCGAATTTTGCAGATTTTGGCAGATTTCAAATTACTCAGTTTTAGACAACCAAACTAGTCTCAAATCGAAATTAAACATGAATCATATCTAATTTAAGTTGAAAACAACAATTTTACCATATAATTCATCCTTAATTTCAAGAATTTAATCAATATTTAAAACTTTGCAAAATATGAATAATAATCACCTCCCGTACGCCATTTTCAAAATTCAGGTTTCAAATTTCTCAGTTTCAATCACCCAAATTAGTTCCAAATCAAAATTAAATCATAAACATGTTCAATTTAAGTTAAAAACAACAATTTTATTATATAATGCATTCTTAATTTCAAGAATTTCAAAAACTTTCAAACGGTGAACAGTTCATCAAAATCAGAAATTCTTCAAAATCAGACATTCAAATAATTCATATCTCTACTCCTATTCCTTATTCACAGAGTACCCAGCAATTCAATTTCATATATTGAATGAATTAAACTTCCCCTTACCTGGTATGGTATTTCTACCGAAGCTTTCTCACTTAATTCAAGTTCTCTCCCTTTTCACCAGATCCTGCACGAGTAGAGTCTCGTTGCTTGAAATTTAGACAATAGAAGAAGAAGGATGAGAGGAAATTTTTATTCTCCTCCTCCCCCACTTCAGTACGCGCATATATAAAAACAAAAATTTACTGTGCATGAGAAAAACTTCGTTACGAAGTTTTCTTGCACAAAAATCTTATTATAATATAAAAAAAAATACGTCACAATCTCCCCTCCACAAAAATTTTCGTCCTCGAAAATGAACTTACTTGGAAATATATATGGATAGGACTCTCGCATCTGATCCTCCATCTCCTAAGTGAGGTCTCCGGATTTCTGATCCCATACTACCTTCACCATTGAGATGGTTCTACCTCTAAGTTGCTTCAGCTGAAAATCCTCTATCCTCACTGGTCTCACATCAATGGAGAGATCGTCTCAAATCTGCGCATCGTCTGACTCCAGGACATGACTGGGGTCATGTACATATTTCCTCAACTGAGATACATGAAATACATTGTGCATATTCGCCAAATGAGGTGGCAACGCTAACTGATATGCCACTGGACCTACCTTCTTCAAAATCTGATATGGGCCAATAAACTTGGGAGTCAACTTCTTAGATTTAATTACCCTTCCTACTCCAATAGTAGGTCTGATTCTCAAAAATACATGGTCTCCCCCCTCAAATTCCAAAGGCCTTCTCCTCTGGTCCGCATATGATTTTTGTTTACTCATAGCGGCTTTCAGCTTCTTTTGTACCTCCCAGACCTTCTCTGTAGTCTGCTGGAGTAGCTCAGGTCCGATTAACACTTTCTCCTCATCCTGATACCAACATAAAGGTGTTTGACACCTTCTCCCATAAAGAGCCTCATATGGTGCCATTCTGATACTGGCATGATTGCTGTTATTATACGTGAACTCTATTAATGGAAGGATATCATCCCAACTTCCTAGATTATCCAACACACAAGACCTCAACAAGTCTTCTAGTGACTGGATGGTCCTCTCTGACTGTCCATCTGTCTGGGGATGATAGGCTAAACTCAACCTAAGTCAGGTACCTAATGCCTCTTGTAAAGTCTTCCAGAATCTTGAAGTAAATATAGGATCCCTATCTGAGATAATGCTAGATGGTACCCCATGTAATCGAACAATCTCGCGAATATATAGTTGTATCAGGTTAGCCATAGATATCCTCAGATTTACAGGGAGGAAATGTGCACTCTTCGTCAATCTGTCCACTATCACCCAGATCAAATCATGCCCCCGAATTGTCCGTGGTAAATGGGTAACAAAATCCATGGTAATGCTATCCCACTTCCATTCAGGTATCTCCATTTGCTGTAGCATTCCTCCTGGCCTCTGGTGTTCCACCTTTGCTTTCTGACAAGTCAAACAAGCAGCCACATACTCTGCAATATCTCTCCTCATACCAGACCACCAATAAATCTTCTTTAGATCCTGATACATCTTAGTCATACCAGGGTGTAAACTCAGACGACTCCGATGACTTTCATCTAGTATTGCTCTCTTCAATTCCTGGTCAACAGGAATACAAATCCTTCCTCTAAATCTCAGAATATTATCCTCACCCATCTTATAGTCAATGGTCTGCTCAGATCCTAATTGATTCATAACATTTTTCAACGTCATATCACCTTGTTGTCTATCTCTGATCATCTCGAGAAAATCATTAGTAATGGTAATGCTATCACAACTAATACTAGTATCACGAAACTCTACATCTAGATGCAGATCCCTGAACTGCTCTAGTAATCTTAATTCATCCATCATCATTGCTGACATCTGAACTGTCTTCCTACTCAAGGCGTCAGCCACCACATTCGCCTTTCCTGGATGATAAAGTAACTGAAAGTCATAATCCTTCAGAAACTTCATCTATCTTCTCTGTCTCATATTTAGCTCCTTCTGATTGAATAAATACTTCAGGCTCTTGTGATCACTAAAAACTTCAAATTTGACTCCATAAAGGTAATGTCTCCACATCTTAAGAGCAAACACCACTGCTGCTAGTTCTAAGTCATGAATGGGATAATTCCTCTCATGAATTCTAAGTTGTCTCGACGCATATGCCACCACCATTTTATCTTGCATCAAGACACAACCTAACCCCTGAATAGAAGCATCACAATATACCTGAAAAGATTGAGTCACATCTGGGATCACCAACACTGGGGAACTAGACAACCTTCTTTTCAACTCCTGGAAACTCTCCTCACATCTATATGTCCAAGCAAAAGGTTGATCCTTACGGGTCAACTGTGTCAAAGGAGCTGCTAGTTTAGAGAAACCCTCTATAAATTTTTGATAATATCCTGCAAGTCCCACAAAGCTACGCACTTCCGTCACTGTCTTAGGGGGTTCCCATTTTAACACTGCATCTACCTTGGCAGGATCTACAGTTATCCCTTCTGCCGATATTACATGTCCCAAAAAATGCACCTGTTCTAACCAAAACTCACATTTTGAAAGCTTGGCATACAATTGTTTCTCTCTTAACACAACCAACACCGCCCTCAGATGTTCCTGGTGTTCTTCTCGAGTTCTAGAATAAATAAGAATGTCGTCTATAAAAACAACAAACTTATCTAAATAAGGATGGAAGATCCTGTTCATATAGTCCATAAATACTGCAGGTGCATTTGTTACTCAAAACGGCATGACCACATATTCATAATGGCCATATATCGACCTGAACGTCGTCTTCTGTACATCCTCTGCTTTAACCAGTATCTGATGGTATCCAAATCTCAAATCAATCTTAGAAAAGATTAATGCTCCCTGTAACTGGTTTAATAAATCATCAATCCTCGGCAACGGGTACTTGTTCTTGATAGTCACCTTGTTTAGTTGTCGGTAATCAATGCACAACCTGGAGCTCCCATCTTTCTTCTTTACTAGCAATACAGGAGCGCCCCAGGGGGATACACTCGGCCGAATAAACTTCTTTTTCAGCAAATCCTCTATCTGTTTCTTCAATTCAGCCAATTCTGCTGGAGCCATCCGGTATGGTGCCATAGAGATTGGGCATGAACCAGGAATTAGATCAATCCCAAATTTGACCTCTCTCTGAGGTGGCAGCCTTGGTATCTCATCTGGAAACACATCAGGAAATTCACTCACAACCGGTACCTCTTCCAGGATATTATCCTTCACTTCATCCATCTGAGTCAGGATCAAATAACACTGAGCTCCCTCTCGTAGCTCTTTCTGAACCTGCCGAGCTGATGTAATAAGCTCATCTCTTGATTCCGGATGTACCAACCTCTTCTGTCCATAATCAATGAGAATGTGATTGGTAGATAACCAATCCATTCCTAAGATCACATCCATATCCTTCAAAGGTAAACCGATTAAGTTCATCTTGTACTGTCGTCCTTCTACGACAACTAGGCACCTCAAACACACATAGGAAGACACCACCAATCCAGCTGCTGGTGTAGATACCCTCAATTCATAGGGTAGGTCACACACAGGTAACTTAAGTTTATCCATACAATTATCAGCAATAAAAAAATGGGTAGCACCTGAATCAAACAAAACTCGTAGAGGCATATCAGAGATAAAACACACACCTTGCACTAAATTCTCTGACCCCGATGCCTCTGCTCCTGACAAGGTAAACACTCGTCCTGCAGCTCTAGGTTTCGCATCACTCCCCCTGGGTGCTAATGATGCCCCAGCTGAGACTATAACACTAGGCTTCTGTGGACAGTCTCTAGCCATATGTCCTGGCTTCTGGCAAGTGTAGCAAAGACCTGCCCGAGAAGTCTGGGAAGGAGTACTGAAGACATTTTGTGGGCACTGATTCCTGTAATGAGGGCCTCCACATTGAAAACATTTCACCCCGGATACAGATCCCGATGATCGAGGTGCTGGGTTAACACTGCCACTGCTGGAAGACTGGGGGCGTGAATAAGGCATCCTCCTCTCTGATCTACTACCCCCACTCGGGACCCCACTTGGGTGGGTCCTCATCACTCTGACTCCTCCCTCCTGGAGTCTCTCTATTGTCTTCGCTTTCTCCACTAGCTTTGGGAATCTCCTGATAGAGAAAGGAACCACCATGAGCTTGATCTCAGCCCTCAAGCCTTCCTCAAACTTCCTGCAAAGCCACTATTCTGAAGATGTACCTGTGTAGAAACGAGATAAGTGCTCAAATCGTACGCCGTAATCATGCACCGTCATATTACTCTGTCTCAGACTGAAGAACTCAGTCTCCTTCTGAAATCTAACACTGTCAGGAAAGTATTTCTCCAAAAACCTCTCACGGAAGGTTTCCCAATTACACACCTCCCCACGTGCAATCATCATCCTTTGAGTCCCTGACCACCAGAACTCAGCCTCATCCACTAGTAAGTATTTTCCGAATGTCAATTTCCTGTCTTCCGGGCATAAGGTAGCCTAAAAAATCTTCTCCACTTCACGCAACCACTTCTCTGCTGCATCTGGACCCAAATCTCCTCCAAAACGAGGCGGATTATGCCTCATGAACTCAGTCAGCCCCATCTACTCTGATTGGTGGAATCCAGCAGATGATGATGCCATAGTTGACCTCCACTGTGGGTAGGTAGCCTGCTGATGTATGGCAGCTGCCAACATTTCCATTGCCTTGGCTAGGGCATCTACACTTGGTGGAGTAGGAGTAGGAGTAGGAGTATGAGTAGGAGTAAGAGGTCGTGGTGTCATCCTATATCAAACGCAACCATCAATACAGAGCAAACATTCACACACACTCACATATCAAAGTATAATCACAACGGACTTATCATAGGTTCACTATCCATCCCCACAGATTTACAAGGATACTACCACTTTGATCCCACTATTGTAACGATCCTAGAAATCGCTACTATAATGATGTCTTCGCAAAGTAGTAAACAAGTAAATAACAACATCTATTTTACATTATATTACTGTAATTGTAACATAGATTGAAATTCTGGTTCACTAACGGAACTTCAAAATATAGTAACATAATTTATTTATATATTATACATGTAAAAGTAGCTCCCTCGAAGCTATCCCACTGAACTATCCCTGTTGTCCAGTAGTCACATCTCCATCTCTCAAGTCCTGATCTGCTCCCACATAAAAGTGATTATCGCAGTCTCATTCCCATGGAAAAATAGGGGTAAGTATTAAATCATTCAATATAATAAAACATATATAGAAGTAATAATTATATATTATGATCAATTACAAAATCATCAACACACTAAGACACCTTCCGGAAGTATACCCTAACTATGCCCGAACTCAGAGGCTATCATCTGTGGGCACATTGTGATCGATACCCGTAGTACCATTCTGACCACCCTCCACACAGAGTAGGATTACTGGCGCCCTTCATCACTCATACTGGAGTACCCCTCCGAGCGCGCCACCAGTCATCCCCCATCGACTTCTCACCACCTGATCTCGTAATCTACCTGACCCGACCAATCAGTGAAGTCTGAGACCTCATTCAGAATCTTCCGACATAGTTATTACACTAATGTACTATGTACCACCCCGGGTACCATTCAAACATAACAAAATTTATTCACATTTGCCGGATTCTGGACCACCTGTCCTCACGGCTCATTCAGGTCAATAAAAATAGTATTTGACTGATTTTGGCACCAACCCTCCGGCTCAGTCTAGCCAATATATAACGTCTCAGGACTGATTCTGGGCATCAGCTCTCAGGCTCAGTCTGACCCACACACGTCACAACACACTACTTTCATTCTCTCTCTCTTTATATATATATTTTCTAAAATCATTTCCGAAATCATTTCCGAAACTATTTCCGAAACTATTTTTGAAACTATTTTCGAAATCATTTTCGAAATCATTAAATTACTATCTTGCCATTAATCTTTTCTTAAAATTCCATGTATGTCCCTAAATGACTATTTTACCCTTGGTCATTTTTAAAAATTCCTTCCATGTCCCGAAAATGACTATTTTGCCCTTGGACATTTTCAAAAATTCCTTCCATGTCCCAAAAATGACTATTTTACCCTTGAACAATTTCAAAAATTCCATTTATGTCCCTAGGATGTAAAATGACTATTTTGCCCTTGAACATTTTCGAAAATTACATTTATGTCCCTAGGGTATAAAATGACTATTTTACCCTTGATCTTTTTAAAAAATCCCCACCATATCCCTTTCTTCTTCCTTCGCCCAGTAACAGTGTCGAATTTTGCAGATTTTGGCAGATTTCAAATTACTCAGTTTTAGACAACCAAACTAGTCTCAAATCGAAATTAAACATGAATTATATCTAATTTAAGTTGAAAACAACAATTTTACCATATAATTCATCCTTAATTTCAAGAATTTAATCAATATTTAAAATTTTGCAAAATATGAATAGTAATCACCTCCAGTACTCCATTTTCAAAATCCAGGTTTCAAATTTCTCAGTTTTAATCACCCAAATTAGTTCCAAATCAAAATTAAACCATAAACATGTTCAATTTAAGTTAAAAACAACAATTTTATTATATACTGCATTCTTAATTTCAAGAATTTCAAAAACTTTCAAACAGTGAACAGTTCATCAAAATCAGAAATTCTTCAAAATCAGACATTCAAATAATTCATATCTCTACTCCTATTCCTTATTCACAGAGTACCCAACAATTCAATTTCATATATTGAATGAATTAAACTTCCCCTTACCTGGTATGGTATTTCTACCGAAGTTTTTCCACTTAATTCAAGTTCTCTCCCTTTTCACCAGATCCTGCACGAGTAGAGTCTCGTTGCTTGAAATTTAGACAATAGAAGAAGAAGGATGAGAGGAAATTTTTATTCTCCTCCTCCCCCGCTTCAGTACGCGTATATATAAAAGCAAAAATTTACTATACATGAGAAAAATTTCGTTACGAAGTTTTCTTGCACATTAATCTTATTATAATATAAAAAAAACATACGTCCATGTATAATATTCACCAACACTATAAAAACTCTATTACACTCGTATAACTAATCCTCTCTCTTATTACATAATCTAGAAGTGATTATGATTTAACTCCTCAATTTGTCTAATTATGATATAATAAAATGTAATTATGATATAATAATATATGATATTTTTATAGAATTAGTAATGATTAAGTAGCCCAAATTTTAATTTGAGATTACTGAAGTTTTTTCTTTTGAAAATAGATAAAAATACATTTTGTCAATCAAATTAGTTTTTAAACAAGGATATAATGTATTTTGAGATGAGTGATAATATCATAAAAGATAATAAATAATAATAATTTAAGATAATATCATTCTAATAATAATAATCTAAAATATAAAAATTAATCATCCATCATTCATTGATAAAAGATAATTAGTTAGATATTTATAATAGATTTGGGTAGGATAAATGGTAAAATTTGTGTTGATTTTTAAAGTGAAAATTGAGTAATTTAACAAAAGAAATGGTTTTCAAATTTTTATCGTTTAAAAATGTATTTAATTTTATTTTTGTAAATCTATTTGTCCAATTTTATTTGATAAGTCGGTTTAACTGCTAATAAATAGATAAGATACGTGGGCCGATCATACCGTTACCTTTGCGACGAAGTTATGTATGCATTTAGGAAAAAAAGGAAAGTCAATATAAAAAATTATTGTTGGCAAAGTCACGATAGTGTATACATATGTCACTCCCCCGCTCACGATGCTTTTATAGTGGCTAACGGGTTGGCTAACGCACCGTGCAACTCTCCAATTTCTGGTACGAAGGAGAAGCCTCGTTTCCCATTAGGGTTAGGGTTTCTGTGTTTTCTCTTCTGTGTTACTGCTACGCCTCCTCTTTGACGTTCCCCTTTCGCTCCGACAGCTATGGAGTCTGCTCTAGTGATTAAGGTTCTGATCTTAATTCTTCTTTTCCCTCGTGTTTTCGTTACAATTTTCAGTTCTCAATTGTTCTCCTTCTCTTATATTACCACTTTTGTCGAGTGATGCACTGCTTTTAGTCATCTAGACTTTGTTTGGAGAGAATGAAGATGAATCGTCTTTTCCTTGCGACGATTTTGCAAGTCCTTGAAGTCTTAAGTCTGATAGTCGTTATTGTGTTTTCTTATTGTTGTTGAGTTTTTAGAATCGTGTTAAATTGAAATTGGCATGCATCCATTTCTAGTTTCATTTTTAATTTTATTATTTGGATGATCGGAGCACGGAATTATGGTTTTATATAACCCTTTATATGTAGTGACTTTTGGAAGGACGAAGGGGATGAAACCCCAACCATTGCTTGTCGGGTTTCGGTATGAACAAATTGATTTTGCGTAGAAAATAACTTAGTGTGAGTTTCATGAAAATCAATTGATTCCTGGCATCTGCTTCACGTGCCGTGGTTGATTTACTTTTATTCATATTGTGCATCATAGCGAAAGTTTGATTTTTTACTATGGCTCTATTTTTTTTCTAATTGATTTTGCTGTTTATCTTTTAATATGAAGTGTGATTTGTGGAGACCTACATTCATTTTGCCTAAATTTTATAAAATAAAATTTGGTGCACGAATCTGCTGATGATTTTTTTTTGGGTGGCCTTTGACATGTTATAACTCATCTTCATTTGGTTCAAGTCTTAACGAGTGGTTATATAATCATGCAAATCTTTGCTTGTTGCATTAATACATCACTTTTTCTTCGACAGGTGAAATATGGAGATACCCTCAGGCGCTTCACTGCTCGTGTGGATGAGAATAATCGACTGGATCTTGACATGGGTGGGTTGAGAGTGAAGATATGTTCTATCTTCAGTTTCAGTTCTGATGCAAATTTTATTCTGAGATATGTGGATGAAGATGGCGACATGGTGACTCTAGTTGATGATGAAGATTTGCGTGATGTGATGAGGCAGCAATTGAAATTCTTGAGAATTGATGTACTTATGAACAATGACGGCGGTGCTAAATCAAATGCTTGGTCTAGTGGAAGTACCACCCCTTTAAAGTCTCCTGTCACAAACCCACCTCTGGGTAGAAATGCTACATTACATGAGGCACTCTCTAAATTGTCACTTTCAAAAGCAGCATCTTCAAGTCCCTTGGTTGATAATCTTGCCAATTCAATTTTGAAAATGGGACAATCTGTTCTAAATTCTCATTTTCATTCTCGTGATGAAGCTGGTACAAGTTCAAAAACTGGTGTTCCTGAAGAGCCTATCCCTTCTAAAACTATAGGTTCTCAATCTTCACACGTGGACTCAGCCACCAATGCTACTGTCCATCGTGATAATGCCACCCCCTCAAGCTTTCCTGTTCCAAACCCAACTCTGATTGGAAATGCAGTTAAAGTTGACATCCCATCTTCCCTGCCTGAGCCAGTACGGGAACTTATTTCCAATTTATTCCATCCGAATGCTGCTTCTTCAAGTCAGCGGCCTGATAATCTTGCTGATTTAATATCCCTAGTGGGACATTCTGTTCTAAATTCTTACTGCCAGCCTCATGTTGCAACTGGTCCATTCTCTGAAAATGGTGTTCCTGAAGGACCAATCACTCGTGAAGCAAGAGGTCCACAGATGCAATCTGTAGATTTGCCTTCCAATGCCACTCAACAGGTGGAGGCTGGAAACATAAGTAGAGATGTAGCCTCTGCATCCAATGCCAGTAAACAAGTGGAAGCTGGGAACGTAATCAGTGCAACAACAGCTGCAGAAGTAGCCACTGTTGATCTCAATATCCCTCCATGTGATCCCTATTCATCTCAGTCCACTAATGTAAATAAGGATCCACTTTCATCAGAAGTTCCTGATGGTGATGGCAAGAAGGTTAAAATCTCGATTGTCTGTAGTTCTGCTGGTAAGGATGACAATGGTGGTCCATCCTCAAGTCTTGCCGGTCCTAATAACAGTTCAACCCAGACTAGTTCATTGAGTGCTGATGCTTTCTTTGACTGTCCATTTTCTGGAATGGATATTAATTCTTGGACACCAATTTTTGGAAGCGCTCCAATGCCCCCATTTAAAAGGAGCCATCGTCATACTGAGGCAATGACTGGTATGTTCCACAAAGGTGTCCGCTGTGATGGTTGTGGTGTCTATCCAATAACTGGACCTCGTTTCAAATCTAGAGTGTAAGTACTTTGATTTGTTTGGAATTTATTATTAAATTGTTTTCAAGGGCGTTTCCATAATATTTGTTCTTCATGCAGAAAGGAAAATTATGATCTCTGCCACATTTGTTACAATGAAATGGGTAATGGGACGGATTATATCAGAATGGACCGCCCTGCATCTGCTCGTTTCCCTCGATGTGTATATGAACAATCCAAAAACTTCGTAATCACTTTTGGACACTGTTATCTTTTCTGTTCTCCCTGTGCAAGTCCTTGCATTTTCACACTTTTTTTTTATGGTGCAGCCAACATTACCACCACATATTTTTAAGAGAAGTTCCATTTTGAAGCACGGAAGGCCAAAGCTAGATAGTCGGTTCATTTTGGATGTCAATGTGATAGATGGAACAATGATGGCTCCATCTACTGCATTTACAAAGATCTGGCGGATGCGCAATAATGGCACAGTAGTGTGGCCCAAGGCAACTCAACTTGTTTGGATTGGAGGAGACAAGTTTAGTGACTCTCATTCAGTTGAATTAGAGGTTTGCTAAATATTCATTTTGTAGTTTAATCATTTCCTTAAAGTCTATCATCTTTTTTCTAGGTTTATTTTGCTCATCATAGAACCTGTGGTATGCTAGTTTGTTGAGTTCTCTCTGTGATTAAACATCCCAGGTTCAGGATGGTGTCCCAGTAGAGAAGGAAATTGACATTGCAGTTGACTTTACAGCTCCTAAGATACCTGGTCGATACATATCATACTGGAGGTTGGCAACTTCATCTGGAAATAAATTTGGCCAACGTGTTTGGGTACTTATACAGGTAAAATGATAGTATTGAAGGAATTTCTTTCCCCTTAGAGCATTCTTGGCTGACGGACACTATGTTTTGCTCTGAATGGTTTTATAATAAATTTGATCTCTTGTATTATCGTACACGCAGGTTGATGCCTCTCTCAAAGACTCATTCTATGATAACTCTCAAGGTCTGAACTTGAATGTTCCGCTTGATGTCAGTGGCTCTGCAGGACCTCTGCTTATAGATATCAATGTTAGGCCAACCGAAGATGATACTTTTCTTCAACCCTGTATTCCTGATGATCCCATTGAACCTGTGAAACAAATGGTTGATAAGGAACCAAGGTTGGAGCTGGAGAAGGAATTCCCGATAAATGAAGCTACTTTTGTTGGCCCTGTTGCCTCAGCCCCTGCTGCAAATTCCGTAGCACCTTCATCAGTTTCTTATCCTATTATTGATTTCTCTGAAACAACCCCAGCTGTTGCTGTTCCCTCTAATCAGCAATCCTCAACTGTGGATGTATCATCATCCGCTGGTGTAGGGACTAGTGGAATTAATTCTGTGGAAGAGTGTCTACTTAAAGAACTTGAGGAGATGGGTTTTAAGCAGGTTGATTTGAACAAAGAGATCTTGAGGATGAATGAGTACGATCTGGAGCAATCCCTAGACGAGCTCTGCAGTGTTTCTGAGTGGGACCCTATCCTTCTAGAGTTACAAGAGATGGTAAGCTGTTCTGGTTCACCTTTTATCATTAAATGCCTGCAATTTGAAGTCCTTTCTCTTCTGATCCCTATCCTCCCCATTTTCTATTGGTTCCTCTGAGCAAGCAATTTGTTGTTAAAATGGATACTGTTTTGATTAGTTGTCGGGTGTTTATGCAGGGTTTCCTTGACAAAGAGATGAATAAGAGGTTGCTTAAGAAAAACAATGGAAGCATAAAACGTGTTGTTATGGATTTAATCCAAGGAGAATAGTTTTTGTTGAAATGTCGGTTAATAGTTAATGTAAAGGTGGTGTGACTCGTGCACTTATTGCTAAGGCAGACATTTATGTCTAATTTCGTATCCATCCCGATCTTGTGTTGAGGTGTTATTGCCATTATCACACTTGAACAATCCGATGTCTGATTACGTATGTATGAATTACTATGCTTCGATATGTAATTAGTTATATTACCAAATCGCTGTGTACAGAAAGCCTTTGTTTTAAAACTTCCAAGCAGGTTTTAATGGTAATTTTTTATTACAAATAAATTTTGCTTCCTTTGTCTACGAATTACTGAAAGATACTAAGATAATTGTATTTTGATTTTTCTATATAAAGAATATTTCCAAAACGTGTAAACGTAAAATTTATAAATACTATTAGTGAACATAAAATATTTGTGAAAATGTTTAAATACTAGGTTACCTATCATATTGTTTTGAGAATTATTAAGTAACAAAATATTGAATTCTTCCACTCTTATCGTAAAAATAATATTGATAATGACTACTACTACGTATTTTATGGGAACTATTATAATAGCGTGTACGTTTTGACGATTTTTAATAAAAAAATTAGGTTATTATAATTTTCAATCGTATATTTGTGCAAAATCGATTATTTTGGTTCTTGAGTTTTTTAATGTAATTTTTATTTTTAATTTTTAACCTGTTCAATTTTTAATTTTAATTTTTTGTTATACTTATTTATTATACACTAATTAAGCATATTTGATTTATCACATGAAAACGAAATTAATAAATATTCTAATTTATTAAAAATAATATTTTAATAACTATATTTCTATATATTAATTATTACTTTACTTCAGTCCATTCAATTTGGACGCGGTTTTCCTTAAAAATAAAAAAGAAACCTATTGATTTCAAGTTGATTGATTGCACATATATAGTTCATAATGTAGTAAACAGTAAGAAAAAGTTAATACATATAAAAAATATTTTTTTACACATGTGAATTAATCCACACGTGTATGAATCATAATTTTACATGATTAGAAATACAGTTTCGTTATATTTTTTAGGTTCATTTCATTTTCAATTTCCCCATCCAATTACTTAATTGTTTGAGCAAAATTATACTTGGGTTCGTTATTTTGAAAAGAAAAGAAAAGAAAAACATTGTCAGCTGTTCTTTGATGACAGTGAGCCTCCAATTGTGGCTAAACAGTGTTCTTAATTATATGGATGGAATCATGTTAGTGTTGACAAGAATTTCAAAAGAAGAGTGTGAACTGACATCCAAATTAAAAAGTTACGGTAAAGGAATTTCTCCATCTTTAGAGAACTTTCTACTTGTTTGGCTCAAAATATGTCTCTCGACTGCGCATCTACTTTCAATTATTCACATGTTAATTCTGGGCATATATCAGAACCATTATCTAGTTTCTTTTTCATCACATAGATATATTATTAACCACATTTGCTTACGTGAATTTAAACTCCAATTTTCTATAGTATGCAATCTTTTCGATTTTGTTAGAATTAATAAATAAATTAATTTAATTATGTGATTCATGTTAAAAAAAATTAAAATTAATAATAATTAACTTAGTGGATAATTTGAAGAATTATTTTCCAATAATAAATTTGATAGAAGTTAACTACATAAAGGAAGTAAGAATTTTGTTTATGTTATAACTTTTTCTCATGATTAATCATAAAAAAGTGTCGGATAAGAAAGAAAGACAAAAAAATAGATTTGGAAGAGAAGCCTAGAGAACAAAAACACTAAAAAATATATTTTTATGAGATTTTTCATGGATCAATATCTCTCTATCATTATTTACGTGAATGTGTGAGAATAATAAATTTTAAGATTTTATAAAGTAGTTTTCTAGAATTGAATTAAGAATGTATGAAAACTATTCGAACTAACATATTGTGTTAGAGCATCGTTGTTAAATTTGTGATTATCCTCTTATGAAGTTTTCCAAATAATATTTTTCCCACTTTTATAAAATCCTAATTATGAAATTTAGAGATTTTATTTTTTTCGCTACAATTCTATGTTTTCGCTATCTATGATAAAATTTATGGATAATTTTTTCGTTGCATTACAAAGTAATTACATATTATGAATCAATTTGAGTGAGTGTGATCCAGAGAAAAGCTATATAATGTTTTAAAAAAGTCACTCTTGTTATAGTGTAGTTAATATTGATATTATTAGTGTTAGAATTATTATTAGTTAGTAGTTAGTGGTTGGTGGTTGATAATCGTTGTTTTAAATGCTATAATATATATATATATATATATATATATATATATATATATATATATATATATATATATATATATATATATATATATATGAAATCATAGAGTAGATGGAACATCCTACTGAATTATAAATCTTCTTTTAACTCTCTTTATTATCTTAATTTGGTATCAGAGCGAGTTGATCCTACTCGCCTCTCCGAGCCACCGTTGGTCACTGTCTGACTACCGCCCGGCCACCATCTGGTCATTGTCCAGCCACCGTCTGATCACTGTCCGACCACCATTCGGTCACTTTTCCGGTCACTTTTCGGCAATTTCCAGCAATCGTCAGCCCTTGTCCAGTCACTTTTTTGCTATCGTTCGATGACTTTTCGACCACGTTCCAGTGACCTTCCAGCCTCCGTTCCGCTACAGTTGTCTGCTGCTGCCATTCGTCAATTTTCTTGCAAAGTGAAAATTGATACTTCCCTCTCTTGGGTGTTCTCCTTCTTACAGGTTTCATTGTCTCCATCTTACATTTACATTATTTAAAATATGTCGTCAGGGCCCACAACCTCATTTTTCGGAACTCCCACTATAACGGCTGAGAAATTAAATGGAAAAAAATTACATGTCTTGGTCCTCTTCAATGGAACTTTGGTTCCTTAGACAAGAGTTTCACGATCATCTAGAAGAAGACGGAAGTAAGATACTAGAAGATCAGACTCAATAATGAAAAAAACTTGATTATCAACTATGTGCTCTATTGTGGCAATCAGTAGAACCAAATATTTTGAGCACTCTCAGATCCTTCAAAACATGTAACTCTTTCTGGAAAAAGGCTCAAAATATCTTCACAAATGATATACAACGCCTCTATGATTCCGCTAATCGATTAGTCTCTCTCAAACAAGTGGATAAAGATATGATGACCTTTATTGTTGAAGCTCAATCAACAGTTGAAGAATTAAAGATGTTCCTAGAGGTGGATTCGTTAGAGGAGATAAAACAAAAGTTGGATAAATTCTATATGGTTATGACTCTCCGGGCTGTGAATTCATAATTTGATCATGTTAGAGATCAAATTTTAACTGGAAAAGACTTTCCTTCTATGGAAAGTTTGACTACAAGACTGTTTTGTGTTCCAACTCTCAAAGGAAAAAAATAATCAAGAACTTGTTGAATCTTCTGCTATAATTTCTACTCATGGAAGAGGAAGTCGCGACACTAGAGGAGGACGTGGAGGTAGAGGACATCCTCAGTGCACTCATTGCAAGAGAATGGGTCATACCCTGTTTTGCACGGTTTTCCTGACAAAACTGTCAATTTTTCCAAATCTGAAATGGTTGAACCCAAGTTCTCTCATGAAAAATATCAAGAATATTTGCGATTGAAATCCAGTAATCTAGCACAGTCATTAACAATCCCAAATTCATCAAAAACTTGCATTTTACAATCTGTGGAAAGTCAAAATCCATTGATTATTGACTCAGGTGCTTCTGATCACATGTCTGGTAATACCTCTTTGTTCTCTTCTCTATCATTTCCTAAAACTCCTCATCTCATAACCTTAGCCAATGAATCTAAAGTAGCCTCTAAAGGAACTGGTCAAGTCTCCATTTCTCCGTCTTTAAACTTAAAATCTGTTCTTTTTGTTCCTTCATGTCCCTTCGATCTCATTTCCCTAAGTCAATTAACCAAATTATTGAATTATTCAGTAACCTTTAATGCCAACTTTTTTGTTATACAGGAACGTGGTAAGGGTCGACAGATTGGCGAAGGACATGAATCTAGAGGCTTATACTACTTTGAGACTAAATCATCTGTATCTTGTGTTGCATCTTTGTCCCCAAAACTATTATATGAACGTTTAGGACACCCTCACTTGTCAAGATTAAAAAAATGGTTCCTGAACTTCAGACTCTTCAAGATTTTGAATGTGAATCATGTCAACTAGGGAAACATACCAGGTCCTCTTTTCCTAAACATTATGAATCTAGATGTGACTCTGTCTTTTCTCTCTTGTTCATTCTGATATTTGGGGTCCTAGTCGTGTCTCATCCTTTGACTATAAATATTTTATTACCTTTATTGATGAGTTTTCTAGGTGTACTTGGATTTATCTAATGAAAGGTTGTTCTGAATTATTACCTATCTTTAAGTCTTTCCTTAATGAAATCAAAAATCAATTTGGAAAAGTAATCAAAGTTTTACGAAGTGATAATGCTAAAAAATACTTTTCTACTGATTTCTCCACTCTCTTAAGTTTCCAAGGCATTTTACACCAGTCTACTTGTCCTCACACACCACAGCAAAATGATATAACAGAATAAAAAAATAGACATTTAGTTGAAACTGCTCGTACCTTATTACTTGGTGAAAATATGTTTGTTCATCATTAGAGAGATGTTATTCTTACTGCATGTTTTCTCATTAATAGAATGTCATTTTCTTCTCTTGACAATAAAGTTCCACACTCTATTCTATTGCCAAATGAGCAACTCTTTCATGTTTCTCCTCGTGTATTTGGTTGCGTATGTTTTGTTCATGATATGTCTCCAGGTTTAGATAAATTATCAGTTAGAGCCATCAAATGTGTCTTCTTGGGATATTCTCGTCTTAAAAAAAGATATCGATGTTATTCTCCTGAAACCAAGAGGTACTACATGTCTGCTAATGTCACTTTTTTAGAATAAACTCCCTTCTTCCCTTCTTCTATGCAGGATATTAGTTCGATCCAAAATGTCCTACCTATACCCTTAATGGAGCCATTTGTACCTCCTCCTCCTAACACCCAAAATTCCACACAAAATACACTGGAATCCTCATCACTGCCTCTTATTACCTATCAACACAAGAGTCAAATGATCAGTCTCATGTCCTAAGATGAGTCTTCCTCAGCATATCCTTCTCAATCATCCCCTGATATCATAATTCCTGATAATGATGACTCAAGTTGGCCTATTATCATTCGTAAAGGTACTCGCTCTACTCGTAAACCACATTCCATTTACAATTTTCTTAGTTATCATAGATTGTCTCCTTCCTATTTTTATTTTGTCTCTTCTGTATCCATTATTACTATTCCAAAAAATGTGAAAGAGGCACTTAATCATCCGAGATGGTGACAAGCCATGATTGATGAAATGCAGGCTCTTGAGCACAATGGTACATGGAACTTAGTTCCTCTTCCACCTGGAAAGAAGACTATTGGTTGTCGTTGGGTCTATGCCATTAAAATTGGCCCAAAAGGTGAAGTTGATCGACTCAAAGCTAGATTAATAGCAAAAGGCTACACTTAGATCTATGGCCTTAACTATAGTGATACTTTTTCTCATGGGGCCAAAATGACTACTGTTCGACTTTTCTTTGCTATGGAAACTATCCGATATTGGTCTCTTCATCAGTTAGATATCAAGAATGCTTTCTTGCATGGTGATCTTGAGGAGGAAATTTACATGGAGCAACCTCCTGGTTTTGTTGCTCAGGGGGAGTCTAGTTTGGTTTGTAAGTTACATCGTTCTCTCTATGGTCTCAAACAGTCTCCACGTGCTTGATTTGGAAAGTTTAGTTACATTATTCAAAGTTTTGGACTAAAACAAAATGAAGCAATTCATTCTATTTTTTATTTTCAGGAAAATGTGTTTATTTAATTGTATATGTGGATGATATAGTCATTACAAGGGATGATGTTGATAAAATTTCTCTGCTAAAGAAACATTTATGCAATCACTTCCAAACTAAGGATCTTGGTTGTCTCAAATACTTTCTAGGGATTGAAGTGACTCAATCAAAAGAAGGCATCATAGTCTCCCAAAGAAAGTATGTTTTTAGATATCCTGAAAGAAACAAACATAATTGATTGTAGACCAGTAGACAACTCTATGGATCCAAATCAGAAATTAATGGCGGATCAGAGTGCGGATCAGAGTGAACAACTCTCTGATCCTGAGAGATCTAGAAGACTTGTTGGGAATCTCATTTATCTCACCATTATCAGACCTGACCTATCTTTTACTGTTGGAGTTGTTAGTCAGTTTATGCAAAATCTGTGTATTGATCATTGGAATGCTATCATTTACATCCTAAAATATCTTAAAAAGGCTCCAGGATAAGGTCTATTGTATGAAGATAAAGGGGGTACCCAAATATTTGGGTATTGTGATGATGATTGGGTTGGATCCCCTATGGACAGATGCTCCACTACAAGATATTGTGTTCTCATTGGAGGTAATATTATTTCTTGGAAAAGCAAGAAACAAAATATAGTGGCCCGGTCTAGTGCTGAAGCTGAATATAAAGCAGTGACATCTCTAACTTGTGAACTAGTGTGGGTGAAACAATTCCTTCAATAACTAAAATTTTGTGAGATCCAACAGATGAAGATGTATTGTGATAATCAAACAGCTCTCTACATTGTCTCTAATCCGATGTTCCATGAAAGGATCAAACATATAGAACTTGATTGTCATTTTATTCGTGAAAATTTGTTGTCTAAAGAAATTTGCACTGAATTTGTCGGGTCCAATGATCAACTTGCAGATGTGCTGACAAAGTCTTTAAGAGGACCTCAAATTGAATTTATTTGTTTCAAACTTGACACATACAATTTGTATGCTCTAGCTTGAGGCAAAGTGTTATAATTATTATTAGTTAGTGGATAGTGGTTAGTAGTTAGTGGTTGGTGGTTGTTGTTTTAAATGTTGTAATCCTATATATATATATATATATATATATATATATATATATATATATATATATATATATATATATATATATATATATATATATATATATATATATATATGAGATCATAGAGTGGAGGGAACATCCCACTGAATTATAAATCTTCTTTTAACTATCTTTACTCTCTTAACTATTAGTTATGACAAGACTTTAAAGAATGAACTCTTGGTGTCATATGTCATAAAATGTAATTAATGTTTTAATTTTATTATATGAATAATATATTTTAAATTGAAAGGTGAATGATTATAAACAAAAAGGCTTAGAATTGAAAAAATTATTCCCATGTTACGTGAATAAAGTCAAAATCAAATGCTTTAATTTAAAATGTTAAATGACTTGATTGAAATCAAAATCAAATGCTTTGATTTAAAATGTTAAATGACTTGATTGAGTTTGCAGTGTATGTAGTTCATGTGTGCAATTAATGTTACAAGATAAAAATCAATGAAAAATCTTATGTATGGTTAATAACAATTAAGAAAAGTGTGGGACATTAATGAGTATCTTGACTACCATAATCGAGATGACAAGGATCACAAAAAAACTTAGGAGGAGACCAAACTCAAGAACCTAGGAAACCATTCTATTAATTGTGTGAGAAATCAATGAATTGGAAATAAAATTGTTAAGAAACATAGAAAGGGTAAAGGATCATTAAAGATTGACATGTCATTTACTAAAATGCAGAAAAAAAACGATGAATGTCATTTTTGTGAGATGTTTGGACATTTTCGAAAGGACTGTCTAAAATGTAAAGCTTTGTTCGAAAAGTAAAATGAGCATAATGCTTACGTATGTTTTGAATCAAACTTAACTAAAGTTTCCCATAATACTTAGTGGATTGATTATGGATGTACAACTCATGTTTCTAATGTGATGAAAGTGAACAACACCCTAGTTCGTTTGCTGAGAAACATGGTATTTGTGTTCGATACATAATGTGATGCACACCAAAACAAAATGGTGTGTCAGAAAGTTGTAATTGAACCTTAATGAATATGGTTAAGAGCATGTTCAATAATTTATGCTTACATGTATCATTGTAGATGTATACTTTAAAGGCTGTCATATATTTGTTGAACAAGGTTCCTAGTAAAGTTATTCAAAAGACTCCTTTTGAGTAATGGATAAGTAGGAAACTCAGTTTGAGACACCTGCATATTTGAGGTTGTTAGGTAGAAATAAGAATATACAATCCACAAGAAAAGAAATTGGATGCAAGAATAATCAATGGATATTTCATTGGTTATCCAGGAAAATTAAAAAGATATATGTTTTACCGTCCTACCCATATTATAATAATTGTTGAAACTGGAAATGTTCGGTTCATTGAGAACGGTGAAACCAGTGAGAGTGAAACTTCACGAAATGTGGAGATTAAGGAAGTTAAGAGTACATGTTTTTGTAACTAGTACTTCTTCAAAAGTTGTTGTTCCTCATGTTGTAGAACCACACAACAATAAAGAAGAATAACAAATTAATAATCCCGAGGTTAGCAATGAGTCAGTAGTAGAACAACCACAAAAAATTAGTATTAAGAAGATATACAGATAAAGGAAGTTTGTTATTTTGAATGATTATGTGGTTTATTTACAAGAGTAAAAAAATGACTTAAGTATTGATAATGACCCAGATTCATTTTCAATAGTCATTAGTGGTGATAATTCTCATAAGTGGTTAAATGCTATGAAAGATAAACTTAAATCAATGACACAAAATGATGTATGGACATTGTGGTATTGTTAGAAGGATGCAAGAGAGTTAGGTGTAAATGGATCTTTAAGACTAAGCGTGACTCTCATAGTAATATCGAACGTTACAAGGCCCGACTTGTTACCAAAAGTTTTATTCAGAAAGATGACATTGACTATAAGGAAACATTTTCGCCTATTTCTAAGAAATATTCTTTTAGATATCATCTTGAGTTGTATCAAATAAATGTTAAAACTTCCTTTTTGAATGAGGATTTAAGGATGGTGTTTATATTGACCAATCAATATGGTTCATTGAAGAAGGAAAAGAACACATGGTGTGTAAACTTAAGAAATCATATATGAACTTAAAAAAGTTTCTCGACAATGGTATCTTAACTTTAATAATATTATTCTGTCCTTTGAATTTATGGAAAACATTGTTGATCGATGTATATATTTGAATGCCAATGAGAGCAAGTTTATATTTTGTATTCTGTATGTTGATGATATATTGCTTGCGACTAATGATCTTGGTCTATTAAGTGAGACTAAAAAGTTTCTTTCTAATAACTTTGAAATAAAATATATGGGTGAGACATGCTATGTGATAGAAATTGAAATATTTTTATGATAGATCACAAAGATTGTTAGGTTTGTCTCAGAAAACATATATTAATAAAGATTTAGAGAGATTTAGAATGAATAAATGTTTAACATCTCTCATTCCAATACAAAAATAAGACAAATTTAGTTTCATGCAGTGTCCGAAGAATGATTTAGAATAGAAATAGATGGAAAATATCCCTTATGCATTTGTTATTGGAAGTTTGATGTATGTTCAAACATGTACAAAGCCAAATATTAGCTTCGTAATTGGTATGCTGGGTAGAGTAATCTTGTACTAGATCATTGGAAAACTAAAAAGAAAATTTTAAGATACTTACAAGGAATAAAAAATCATATACTTACTTATAGAAAATTTGATCACCTTAAGGTGATTGAATATATAGATTCAGACTTTGGCAATTGTATGGATATAAGAAAGTTTACATTTGGTTATGTGTATCTCTTAACAGGAGGAACGATTTCATGAAAATGTGTGAAGCAATTGGTGATGTATCCACCATGGAAGTTAAATTTGTGGCATGTTTTGAAGCTACAGTTCAAACTAATTGGTTGCAAAATTTTATTTTAGGATTTGGAGTAATTGATAGCATTACCAAGCCGCTGAAAATTTATTGTGATAATTACGCAACAGTATTATTTTCTAAGATCGACAAGTATTTTAAAAGTGTTAAGCATATGAAATTGAAATACTTTATCGTTAAAGAAAAAATTCAAAAATGTAGAATGTCAATAAAATATATTAACACTGATTTTATGGTTGTTAACCTTTTAACAAAATGGTTACCGCCCAAATTGTTTGTTGGCCATTAGAGAATATAAGTATTATGTCTATTAGTGAAAGTTGAATGCTAATATTATTATTAATATTTACATAATACTTTGAGCTCCTTAATGTGTAAATTTCTGAAATTTGTATTTTCTTCCTTTATGTATATGCATGCAAATTATGATGAAGAAAACAAATTATGTTATTATTATTAAAAATGACATTATGTTTGAATCTATTATGAATTTCTCCTTGTAAAGTCATATTAAGGAGAAAGAGATAATACAGATAGTATATGGAAGAGAATATGTCGATTGAATGTCATGTAACCGCACTCTTATTATTTCGTATCTTTAATTATAAATAATGATGTAACAAATTTATGTAAGATTCTTTAATGCACATTATGATTTATATATCAAATCACAAAATGTTATAAGAGAATGTTAGAATTAATAAATAAATTAATTCAATTATGTGACTAGGAAATTATAAAACTAATGATAACCAACTTGGTGGATACGAAGAGTTATCTTTTAACATGAATGTTAACCAACTTGATGAAAATTAGCTATATAAAAGAAACAAAAGTTTTATCTTTGTCATAAGGTTTTCTCTAACCATCAGAAAATGTGAGAGAAGAAAGAAAGACAAATACATAAATTAAAAAAAAGATATTGAAAAACAAAGAGAGTAAAAAGCGTATTTTCATTGGATATTTCATGGATAAGATTAATATCTCCCTATCATGATTTACATGAATGAGTGAAAATCATTAATTTTAATATTTTATAAATTAGTTTCCTGAAATTAAATTAAGAATTCATGAAAACCATTTGAACTATTACCCTTTCTCCCAAATAAAAAATGTTATTAACAGACTCTTATGATATGAATCAATTCATAATTTTATTGTTTTTTATAAATTTTAATTAATAAAAGTTTATAAAATAAGTGCATTGGAGAGTGCTTCTCCCTGATGTGGCTTGCTTTGTCATGGAATTAGATACTCTGGAGGAATGGAATCTAAATTACAGATAGAATCTGCTTTTAATATAGGAGTTGATAAATATCCAAGGAATTAGATTCAAAGCAATCAATTTAAGAATAAACAAAGGTTGTTATATCTGCCATTCTGTCTATAAATTGCAGTATATGATAGCAGATGAATCGTGTGCTTGTGCTTACATACCAATCCTTGTGAGAAAAAACCATAAAAAAACAATGCAACGCTCAGAGAACTACCACGCCTACATATCAAAAGTTCACAGGTCACACAGTGTTCTCCCTGGTGTTCCTCGCTACCCCAATGCTCACCTGGCCTTCAACAATGGCCACCACAACCCACACTCTAATGAGAGGGTTGAGACGGTAGAGCATGATGAGACTGAGGATTATGAAGTCATGCACCAAGAAAGAGTGGAAGTTGAAAGGACTCAGGGCAACCCCGGGAAGAACAAGGGTCGTTTTGAATTGCACAAGTGGAAGACCTACAGGCCTTAAGAAGATCATGACCAACAACCTAGTTTGCTACAAAAACTACCTAATACATTAAACTTAGCAGCATGTATGATTGTGTGAAATAAATGCCTGCTAAGCCAGCCATTATGTTTGCTTAATACGGGACTGTTTTATATATCAGCAGTACATTAGTACTGAGATTTTCCCTGTATGAACTATTAATGAAGGATATAGTTATCTACACAGATCACTGTGGTTTATTATTTGTTTATTTCAACTTTTCTTCATTTGCCTTGTGAATACATATTTTAAACAGAACAAAATGTGTGAGCATAAGTAAGCCAGGATATCAGGGTGCATATATTGAATAAAAATGAAGAGTAAATCAAAGTGGGAGTTACATTAAAATTGAAAAGATGACAGAAGTCATGTATCATCATGGTGTGGAATATTGGGGGCATTAAACCGCCTAGAAGACATAAAATTGAATAGATTCCTGAGGCTATTCTTACTCTCAGGCTTGCGCTTGCGTTGGATTGGAGTGGAACCACATAAGTCATGAAAAGGGTTATCTAAAGTGAGCCCTGTTTCTATCCTTCTGGACACTGTGACAAGCTCATAGGAGTCCCAAAGTGAGTGCTGAAAGTCCCAATAAGTGTTTTGAGAAGAAGCTGGTGGCTTGTTCAAAGCTTCGAGCTTAAACCTCGAAGGCTTGCCTCTGAAATTTCTACGATGAGCGTCAAATTCGCTCATGGACTTGGAAGTGCCGGAGTGGCTGTACCAGGCCTGTGCAACGGCTTTCAAAACTTCCAAGTCTTGGGGCTCGTGTTGTTGGAGCTCTGCCCTTTTCTTCATGGCACTGAAAAAAACATTTTCTTCACGAGGCCATGCTCATGGCTACTTTCGTGGAAACCACCACCTCACATATGCCTTGTGGAAAGGAAAGGGATAAGCTGATGCATATGCAATTTCTTTCTTTGTTTCTTTCTTTTTCTTTTTCGTCACTGAGAACGCATTTTGTTTTTGTTATCCTATTTTTTGTGAACATGAGCTTTTTTCCGCTTCAACCAGTTAACATGAATTCGTAAAAGAAAGATTAATATAAAAATAAATAAAATATCATTTTCATCCGTAAAATATTAATAATATATTTTTAGTTTCTCAAAATTGTCAATTATTTTATCACCATTTGTATTAAAGTGCTAGTTATTTTAATAATATGTCATTTATTAGTTAATAAAATATATGATATAAGATAATAAATAATTTTTCTTAACTAAACGTGTTCTTATAATGTATAAATAAATATAATTCTTATTTTATTAAATCAATTATTAAGAATAAAATACATATTTCATAATTTTTAATATAAAATAATATTATAGTATAAATTAAAAAATCTAATTTAGACAATTTTTTTTCTCATCAAATAAGAATATAAGTAACAAGTTCAAGGTTATTTGTATTTCCAGACATTGAAAAAATATCTAAAGATTTATGAAGAGAAAATCATTCCATCAATGTTTTCCTTTGAGTTTTATTAAAAGTGAGCTGATCATATTATATATATAAAAAAAAATCATAGTTTACATATATGACTCAATGTACTATGCAAGTTATTTAACGAAATTCTTACTCGAGACCAAATTTGATACATTCTATTTTTTTTAAATTAAAAAAGAATGGTGACTTTTAGGGGGACCAACACCATACTTTTCCTAAAATAATAATATTACAAGGGTAAAGCAAAATCCATGAAAAGTTCATCAAGGATAATAAAGAGTTCACATATCACTTAAAAATAAAATAAAAAAAACCACCAAATAAAAATTCACCAATGGTTAAATTGCTATATAATGCTTAAAATTATTTTATTATGACTTGTTTTAATAATTGATAAAAAAAGGGGGGGGGGGGGTTTCAAAGGGTACTTAACAAGAACTACGTATTATATAAGCTCTCATCCTTTTAATGATGCTTAATTTCTAATGACTGAGATTAAAATTTGCAGAAAATGGAGGGTTTCTGGTATTTTAGTTTACTAGAGTTGCGAAAGGTGTAGGAAGATCGTTCATCTATTGTCAAGTATATAAATGAGTCCATGTATTGAAAGCAAGCAGAAATGTGTCAATTGCATTCTTAAAGTTGGTTCTGGCCAAAACTGTCATAAACTTTGGTCAATAATTCTGACATGTTTAAGACGACAATAAGAAAAGATGCAATGGAAAGTTATGAAAGACCATGGTTCATTGGAAATGAATCAATAATAACATTCTTGTTCCAAGGTAAATAGTCAAGCATTTGTCAATCACAACTCAATTGAAATTCAAAATTCAAATTACAAACCAGGAGCCAACACAAGGAACTAGCTTTAGAAGCCAAAACACCATGTTATGAATTGTCATGCATGTACATCCATATCATTTTAGAAAAAACACTAAAAGCTATAATGCATAATCTTTTGAAAAATAACCATTATTGACAACCTTACTGGTCATAGATGAAAATATCTTCTAATTTAAAAATGAAACTTAGCCTGACATCATATCTTGTATCCCAGTGGTTTTCCAACTGCTAATTATCAAAAGTGATAGTATTAATCAGTTAAATTTTGGTAAAAAAAAAAGACATAGGTACTGAGAGAGAAGAGGTCCTAGGGATCAGGCAGCAGATGACTCAGTGTGACTTTCAGATGACCCGAAAAGTTGAGATATTTTACTATGTGTACGGATATGGTGAGGAGTCTTGTACAATAGATCTTGTAAATTCAATTAGTTTAGCATTGAGTCAATTAGCTCAACTTCTTGTAAGATTACAACCAAAACATAAATATCTTTTATGCCTAATGTTTATAATATTTATTCATGTTTAAATTTGAGTCAGAGAGTAAAAAAAATATGAACATAACTATAATAAGAACCCAGAATTCAAACAAGGAAAAGTAAAAGATGGAATATGATGAGGAATCAAAAACATGTTACTTGAGATTGAGATTGATTCAAGATAAGTGAGAAGATACACTGTCATTTGAATTCTTAATATTTTAAAATAAGACTAAAATAGTGTTACACTAGAAAGAGAACAATGTTCTCATAATTTCACAAAGAAAAATAAATGTGAAATATGGATATCACTTTAGAATGTTTTAAAAATTAAAATGACATTAGAACATTCCATGGTTGGCTTGTTTGAAGAGAGATCATGATTTCCATTGATTTCATCCTTGTTCTCCAAGACACCAAACAGGCTCTGGCACATTTTATTTATGTTCTCTCCTTAGGCGCAAGTTAATTTCATGTTTTCCTTATCTGGTAAGAAGCGTATTTGACCACATGTTTTTCATATTCCATGAAATCGAGACTTCAACTAAACTTAGATCATGATTGAATGTCTTTATAATCGAGATCTAACATCAATACCTAAATCAAAATTACAATTAAAAGAAAATACAGTTAAAAAAACAATTTTTAAGGACTACTAAAAATCCATCCATATACATATACTCATCACCAAATAATCAGTTTACTTTCTCCTATAGGTGTTTATATAAAGATTTCACTTAAGAATATACTAATTAAAAAGAATGATGAGTATTTTCATTTCATATTTTGGTAAGTAAAAGGATGAATAATCGCTAGTACACTTCAATATCTGCACTTTCTTCGGTAACATCAGCTGAAAATCACTTTTATTTATTTGTTTTTTAAGCATTCATCTAAGATGTGACAGAAAAAAAAAAAAAACAGACGATTGGGACTAGTACATCTGTGACTTGAACCTTGGTTATTTCCTATACTGTCGTCAGGACGGACAGAATCAATTTACTTTATACAGTGATAGTTATTTGATTTAGATCTATCAGTGTTTAACCTTGTTTCCATTTCATAGAAACGCAGAACTAGTACTAGGAAATAACTAAAATGAGATACTTAATCTCAGACTAATATCAGTTGGCACCATCAATAAGGTAAAGATAAAGCAGATTGATGAATTTTTATGTAGTGTACCAAAAGGTAAACTTCAATTGAAAGATATGAAATATAGTTAAATGCATATAACTATGGCTTAGACTACTATACAGCACATTAAAACTCCGTGCCTGTTGAATCAGCATGAGGCAATCTGGAAAGGAGCTGCTACCAATCCATGCTGTGTGTGACTGTAAATTCTAGTACCACATTTACCCAATATGGTTGAGAATACCAACTGCTGAACAAAAGTTGCCCTCAGCCTTTTCTCTTGCTGATCCTGTTCTTCATTTATATCTGGTGCATCTGTGCCAGACCTACAAAAAGCAGAACCATAAACAATATTTCAGCATTGCATTTACGGGGAGACTTTCACAAGCCTTCTTTCTTCCTCTTTTTAGAACCAGGATAGAAGATTGCTACCTATTACAAAGCTACAAGGCATAATGTGGTAAAATGAGAATATTTTCATTTATGATTTTCAATAAATTTACTTGGACGAATGCACGGAAAAATCTGAAATTTAAACACGGGAAAGAAAGTCTTAATCATGAGCATATGTCCAGACTGGATCTGAATCAAATTTTTTTCTTCATGGGTGGTTCTGACACTTAAAACCATTTATGATTTTTTTATTCAGAAAACCATTTATAACTTTTTATTCAGAAAACCATTTATAATCTGCAATCCATACTAGAAATACTTCATGAAAAATATTTGACAGTATTAAAGAAAATAGTATTAACCATTCATGATATATTAATGTTTTCTACACCTCAAAAATATTTAATTATTAAAGTGCAACTACTACTGAGGAGAACATGCACGGGAAATGTGAAAAACACAGACAGATATTTCAGCAGGTGGCTCATCCATTGATAGTCAATTCTGACTCAGGGTATGGCACAACTGAACAAAATTAAACATTGAATTTTGTTTTGACATATCCTTCAATGGAAAAAACTATCGTCAAAGTAGCATGCTAATACAAATTTACAGGCAAACCTTGATACAAAACATTTGAATCATCCTTCGTAACAAAATACAAGCTATTTAAGTGGGAATAATCCGCATGTGCATTGCTATATCTGATAAATCAATGATTTTATTGTTATGTATAAACTAAGTTCTGCAACTACTGAGTAATACAGAAGTAACCGAATCATAAACCAGCATTCTAATTAATATCAACTTCATTAACTTCCGTCCAAACCAACTAACGGAGTAAGTTAACGTTAGCTTGATACTGTAATAGAATACATTATGTGAGTAGCTTAATCAAGTTTATTCTTTATTCTATGCATTGAATGTTAGTATTGCGGCAAATCATCTCCATTCTATCTAAATACTAGAAAGCACACACAAAATTGTGAGACACTAATCCGGGTAATAATGCATTATTATTCATTACAACTAGCAAATTTTGTTCTGGAGGAAATCATTATATATGTGATGCACTCTGCAGTAAATTTTTCAAGTTTTCTCCTGCAATGCAAAATTGATCATGGCTACGAACTTCGATGGAAAAAGAACCATACCTTTTTGCATCAGGATTGTTTATATTCTTGTTGCTGGTCCTGGAGTTTTCATCTAGATGGAAATTGTTGAAGTTTGGAATAGGGTTGCATATAAATGGTGATAAGAGTGGATCAGTTATTGATTCTTGTTTGTTCCCCCTGGTAGCCAGCTTCTTGCCAAGCATTGCTGAGTTACCAGACCAGATGCTTGATTTCTCAGGCTTCCATGCCCACTTCAGATAAAAAAAAATGTATTGAAAGCAAGTAGAAATGTGTGTCAATTGCATTCTTAAAGTTGGTTCTGGCCAAAACTATCTTAAACTTTAGTAAATAATTCTAACATGTCTAAGACGACAATAAGAAAAGATGCAATGGAAAATTATGAAAGACCATGGTTCATTGTAAATGAATCAATAATAACATTCTTGTTCCAAGGTGAATAGTCAAGCATTTGTCAATCACAACTCAGTTGAAATTCAAAATTCAAATTACAAACCAGGAGTCAACACAATAAACAAGGAAGTAGCTCTAGAAGCCAAAACCCCATGTTATGAATTGTCCTGCATCTACATCCATATCATTTTAGAGAAAACACTAAAAGCTGCAATGCATAATCTTTTGAAAAATAGCCATTATTGATACTGGTCATAGATGAAAAATTCTTCTAATTTAAAAATGAAACTTAGTCTGACATCATATCTTATATCCCAGTGGTTTTCCAACGGCTAATTATCAAAGGTGATAGTATCAATCAGTTAAATTTTGGAAAAAAGATGACATACGTAATGAGAGAGAAGAGGTCCTAGGGATCAGGCAGCAGATGACTCAGTGTGACTTTCAGATGACCCGAAAAGTTGAGATATTTTACTATGTGTACGGATATGGTGAGGAGTCTTGTACAATAGATCTTTGGCCTCAGAGAGTCTACCCTCTTGGAATAAGGATTCAAAAACCTGAACGTAAACAACATGGGAAGGGTAACTTTTTACACTCAATGCCTTAAGGAATGCCTCAGCATCCTCTACAGACCCAAACTTGGAAATATAAGGCACAAAGGGTAGATGGAATGGAGGGTAGTTGTGGTTCTTCATCAAACGAAGAAGTTCAAGTGCATCTTCAAACTTCATGACTCCCAATAGCTTTTCAATCAGTCTTTTGTATGTAGCTTGCCATGGAGATATACGACACTTCCTACTAATCTCTATAACCAACTCCTTCGCACCTTCTATTCTGTTTTGGCTAAGAAAACCATCAACCAGAACATCTAATAAATCAGCATCCGGATTGCAGCCCTTTTCAATCATCTTAGTAAAACAAAGTATCGCTTTATCTAATTCATTGGCATCACAATGCCCTTGGATCAAGACGGTCCAAGTTTTAATATCAGGGATGCATCCGCAAGATTCCATTTCCTCCAGCACTTTACATGCTTCTTCAAACCTCCTCATCTTGCAAAGTCCAAAAACCGCTTGACTGTAGGTGATGTTATCAGGCTCGTGACCAGCATTTCTCATAGTCCTAACAATCTTTTCAGCTTCATCAAATTTCCCAGCACCTGTCAAAGACCTGTGGATTCCGTCATATATCGCCTTCGAGAGAGTGTGCCCTGTTGATTCGTATTTCCTAGCAACCCTGAAAACTAAATCCAAATTTGGCTTATCACTTGCGGAGATGCTCCTCAAAAGGATATTGCAATCTTGAACCAATGGCTTATATGAACCATCCATCATAAGCTCATAAAGCTTGACAGCATCCTCGATCATCCTAATCTTTTGAAGCTGCCTTGATATCTTTACGTAAGTATCAATGTCCAACTCATGACCCACACTCTTCATCTCCGCAATAACACTCCAAAACTCCTGAATTGAGTCATTCCTAGCAAGAACACTTGCAACTGCATTGTAAGTTATTGTATTATGCTCATAATCAGGTTGTGTCCCAACCCAACGAAAGAACTTGTAAGACTTTAGAGGAGTATTTCGAAGCTCTTTCAAAACCCTTATTACAAAATTATCCGACAGCTGAATTTTAAGCTCTGCAAGTTTACCCATGACCTTCTCATCCCATTCAGACACTGAAATGATACCAACCACCTTGGTGACAACACTTTGCATTGCATTCTCCTCTAGCATCCGATTATAGAAGTGAGTCAAAGCAACAGAGTCACTGTTCATCTTTTCTCTTTTAAAGTTAACGTAAATTGTGAGATAAGTTTCTTCGTTGAGATAAAACCCATTTTCCTTCATCGTCCTTAAAGTAACCCAAAATTGCTTCATAGTATCCTTTGTGGCCAAAATCCTAACAATTAAGCTAAACACTGAAGAGCTTGCCCAAAACCAGTCTTTCTTAATGACCCAATTGAAAAAACACGAAGCTTTTTCTGGGTTTTTATCCAACCGCTTTATGACATAAATAACGGTTTCATGGGTCATATGCGGGCAACGACTTTCTAACTCGAGCTCTAACGCTTGGCACCAATCGTTGGTCAAAACAAGCTCCACAATAGAGCTCGGTTTGGTAGAAAAATAGAGGTTATGTTTAGCGATGGGGAAACGTATTTGGTCATACGAATCCAAAAGGGGTAGTGGATTATAGAGAGAGAAGTGAGTCACCTGGTTTCGAATCACTAGAACCCGGGTAGCGATTGAAGATTCGAGCACTCTGAGAGAGGCGGCAATTGCCCTCACGCGAATCATCGTAGCGCCGAAATGGGGATGGTGATGGTACCGGTGCCGGTGAGTGGCCGCGGCCACAGAGGTGGTGAGCCTTGCGATTAGGGCTGGGCGGCGGCTGGTCGGGGGCTGTTTTGAGGGAAAGGGATGGCGGCACAGTAAAGGTGAGGCGTGTGTGAGTGGAGGGGGCTGAGAATCGAACGGTGCGATGCGCGGCGAGGGCGGGTGGCCCTGGAGTTCCACCAGTGAGAGGTGTGAACCGTGGTGGCTCACGGTGGAGGTGCAGCGAAAACCGGGATTGCTGGGTGATTTGGCTATCACGTTAGTGCTGGATTTGGTGACCTGATGGAGATGGGGTTGGTAGAGAGGAAAGGTGGGTGAGGAGGCTAGGGCTGACCGCGGGTAAGGGAGAAAGGAAAAGGCTGGTGTGGGAGCAGGGACGCGCGTTTGGTTGGAGGTGATCAGAGTAGAAGCGGGGGTTAGAGATGAGGGTAGGAAGAGTCAAGGAAGCAGAAGATGGGTAGCGTGAAAAATAAAATAAAATAAAATAAAACTCCAAAGACAAATGTGACAAGATAAGATCACAAATAAACCCGTAAATATTGGGATCCTATGGGAAAAAATTGAGCTGGCTGAAAAAAGAAATAAAGATAGATTTAAGTTTTGTTGTTTTAAAAAATTAGAAGCGGACAACGATTCTAATACAATTCTCATTTCCATTTCGAATTTATTTTTAAATTTAAATTTTAAAATATTAATATTTTAAATTTATTTTTTTTATTATATATAAAGTCTTTTTTTTATATTTTATTATTTTTATTTCTTTTTTATCCATTTTTTAATTTTTTTATCTCTTATATCAATTAAGTTATTATATTTTTTTTTCACTTATTTCTCAATTTTTCATATTCTCGTAATTTTTTCAATCAATTTTATTTTAAATCTTTTCAACCAATTTGATTAACACAAAATTAAATTTTTTTCTTTATCTTTTTCTAAATATTTTCCATAAATCTTAATAACAACTAATATTATTTTATTTATAATTTATATTAAGTTTTATTATATTATATTTTTTAGATGTTATTATTCTTATTTTCACATATCAAATTTTATCTTAATAAAATAATTATATTTTAAAAGATTTAAAAAAAATTAATAATTTAAATTTTTATTATTTCAAACTAATTAAATAAGAATTAACTTATTTAATATTTTCTTATAAATTATATATTTCATATTTTAAAATAACAACTTAAAAATGAATTAATTTATATATAAAGTCAAATATTTTGAATACATTATTATTATTATTATTATTATATTATTATTATAAATATTTAAATTTTTTAATACAATATTATAATAATAATAGAAATATTATATATATATATATAAATAAAAAATAAATAAATATTTTTTGACATATATATATTTTAATATAAATATAATACATTAAAATATATATTTGACTAATAATAATTATAAATTATAAAAATATAAATATTTATTTATATATAAAAAATACATAAAATTAGTAAAATTAATTTATTATAAATATAATTATTTTTTAAAAAATTATATAGATCGAGGATGAGACAGGAGAACCCGAAACCTAACAAAGACGGAAATAGAGATTTAATTTCTAATCCCGTTGAAAATTGAAAACAAAGTCTATTAAAAAAGTCGGGACGAGAATTACGAAGATTATCTCCGCCCGATCCCGTTGTCATGCCTACAAGTAGGGGTGTCAAAGTGAGTCAACCCGGCTCACACGGGTTGACTCACCACGGGTTGAGTTTAAAATAGGTGAGCTCAACCCGGCTCACTTTTTGGTGAGCCAGAAATTTTACAACCCAGCTCAACCCACCATGGGTTGATGGGTTAGGTGGGTTGACTCACTAACCTATATTTTTTTAATTTTTTAAATTATATAAAAATTTCGGATGTAGAAACTTATGCTTTATTCCTTTTTTTCTCAATATCAGTATCTTCGTTATTAACTAAAATTGGCTCATTGGATTTTTCATTAATAATAAAATCATTACCAATACAATTTACATTAACACTTTGTTGTATTGTTTCGGATTTCATACTCGTGAATTAATTTAAAAAAAGAAGTCAAAAATTCATATATTAAAGAGATATACGTATAAATCAATAACAAACAACAAATAATGTATAGATGCTACAATTTTTAAATAAAGATTCATCAATCCAATAGTTTAGGTTATGAAACAAATTCTTATTTTTAAAAGCAATATAGTGGACATGGTGTAGTGGTGGACAGATAATAAGACAAGTGACCAAAGTGAAGCGGCAAACGTAATGGTGCAGCAAACAACTGATACCAAGTTTAAGTGAGGGTTTGACTTGTGACGACAGCTAACAATGTAGAGTAGAGGTAAGACAGGATAACATCAATTAAGGTTACTAAAGTATTATAATTATTTTTAAAATTTAAAATTAATGGTAGGTTGCGGGTTAACCCACCATTACTCGGCTCGAACCCGTTTAACTCGTGGATTAAGTGAATCAGGTTCATTTTAGTACATAATCAATAGAAATAAAAAAAATCAAACACAATCCGACTCAAACTCGTGATACCTACAAGAATACAAGGACATTAGCTCAAGATGTGTTACCTAATTCCAACTTCCGAATTTCTCCTTTCAATTTCTCTTCTTCTCTTTTCAAAAGAGTCCGTCCCCTTTCAACTTCCTTATTGTTCTCTTTTTAAAGCTGAAAATTAGGTAAACAAAGGAGACCTAGGATAAAAACCAAGGGCAAAAAAAAATGGTCCTTTTTCTTCTTTTTTTGTTTTCTTTTTTCTTTTGCTTTCATAAAAAAAATTATTATGTCTTCTATCTTATTTTTACCCTTTTTGTTATTTTCTTTTTTTATTATTATTAGAATTTAAAAAGAATAAAAATAAAAATAAACTCTTTTATTTATTATTATTTTTTTCCCTGACAAAATTGGATGCTGATACTTTCATTGCAACAGTAAATGCCGGAACATTAAATAATGTATAGTACTTGAAAAATACAGATAGAAAAAAGAAATCAATGAAACACATAATAAGTATCAGAGAGCAAAGTCCCCTTGTTGCAGTATAAATAAACAAACAAACAAATGTTACTCTTGACAAATATATGAAAAGACACATAACAAACATTAACACAGTTAACATGTTGAGAACAGTTAGCTGAAAAAGATGTTGTGTCCTTGAGCATTCTCCTTTTAATATTTATATTTATAATATACAATACAATAATAAATGGCTAGCAGCATTAAATGACTGATTTAATGAGCAAGGTGGCTGAAATATTCACCTTAATCCGTAGTAATCTCGAGTGCTTTTGTATTTAAAGATGGGATCAGTGCTGTCCTCTGAAATTCTGACTGAGCAGTCTTAACAGAAAATGTGAACACCATTAGCCCTTCATTCCTTTTCCTCCTTTTAAAGGCAACTATGAAGTGAAATTAAAAAGGCATATATACGTAAGAGTAATAAAAAAATTTGACAATTGTTCTGACATCCTCAATAATATTACCTCTTACGAGCTGAAGTTAGCATTAACAACGATAGAAATCTTCTAAACAAAACAAGGCAAAAATCATTCAAGAGCTCAATATAAATTAGAAGATCATCATAGGATTTTTCCAAGTTGTGTAGTCAACTCAGAAGATCTTGTCGAAACACATTTGAATAAACAATAAAATTATAAACATCACATAGTAAAAAGATATCAATGGAACATAAGAAAATGAACTAATCTTGGAAGCCAAAATACAGTCATTTTTCCTCAAAAAGTTTTCATGCTATAAATTGTCAAGCATGTATATATCCATCTCGGTTAGATGAACAAAGACAATAGCAAAGAGAAGCCATCTTAAATGATAGCATTACTGGCTGATATGGCTAAGGCTCTGCACCGTGCAACTCTATGTTGAATTGAAGAGTTCACAAGTTTCTTTGCGTTTACTTATATAGGAGGGTAACTTGCTCAGTAGATCTTTGGTGTCAAAAAGTCTACCATTTTCAAGTAAAGATTTAAAAACACGGAGGTAGATTGAATACGACCAGGGACTTCCCTTACTCTTCAGGAATTTTACAGCATCTTCTACAGACCCAAACTTAGAAATATACTGCACAAAGGGTTCAACAAATGGGCCGTAGTTGTGTTTCCTAGTCAAACAAAGAAGGTCAAGAGCCTCCTCAAATTTCTCAATTCCCAATAGATTTACAATCAGTTTCTTATATGTACCGTGTGACGGGGATGCGCCATGTTTACTAACAACCTCTACAAGCAACTTGTATGCATCATCTATTCGCTTTTGACCAAGAAAATTGTCTATCAGAACGCCTAAAACAGCAGCATCCACATTGCATCCCTTTTCAATCATCTTGTATAAACAAACTAATGTCGTGTCTACTTCATTCGCAACACAATGTCCTTGGACCAACAGGGTCCAAGTCTTAATATCAGGGATGCAGCCACAAGATTCCATCTCCTTCAGAACTTTACGTGCTTCTTCAAGCCTCCTCATCTTACAAAATCCAAAAATCACTTGACTATATGTGATGTTATCAGGCTGGTAGCCAACATTTCTCATGCTATTAACAATATTCTCAGCTTCGTCAAGTTTCCCAGCACTTGTTAAAGACATGTGGATTCCATCATAGATTGCCTTGGAGAGAGTGTGCCCCGTTGACTCATATTTCTTAGAAACCCTGAAAACTAAATCCAAATTTGGCTTATCACTTGCAGAGATGCTTTTCAAAAGAAGGTTGCAATCCTCAACTAATGGCTTATATGAACTATCCATCATAAGCTCATAAAGCTTGATAGCATCTTCCATCATCCTATTCTTTTAAAGCATCCTTAATATCTTTATGTAAGTATCAATATCCAATTCATGACCAACACTCTTCATCTCCTTAATGACACTCCAAAACTTTTCAATCGAGTCTGTCCTCGCGAGAACTCTTGCAACTGCATTATAAGTCACTATATTTTGCTCATACCCAGATTGCCTCCCAACCCAGTAAAAGAACTTGTAAGCCTTTAAAGGAGAATTTCGAAGCTCTCTCAAAACATTTATTACAAAATTATCTGACAGCTGAATTTTAACCTTTGCAAGTTCACGCCTAACACCATCACCCCAATTAGACTCTGAAATAATGTCAACCACATTAGTGACAACACTTCGCATTGAATTTTCCCAGTTACTCCGACTATAAAAGTGGATAAGAGACGAGCAATCATTGTCCATCTTTTTCCTTTTAAAATCGGCTAAAATTGGAAAATAGGTCTCTTCATCAAAATAAAACCCTTTTCTCTTCATAGTCCATAGAGTAATCCAAAATTGTTTTATCGTCTCCTTAGTGGCTAAGACTCTAAGAATTAAGCTATACAGTGACGAACTTGCTCTAAACCATTTTTTAGTACTGACCCAATCGAAAAAGCAGCATGTTTTTTCTGGGCTTGCTTCCAACCGCTTCAAAACGTAAACAACAGTTTCATGGGTGAGGGATGGGTAGCATTTTTCTAACTTGTGCTTTAACCCCTTGGACCAATTGCTGGTCAAAATTAGCTCGACAATGGGATTTGGTTTTGAAGAACAGTAGTAGAGCTTTCGATGAATGTTGGGAAAGTGGAAATCGTGAGGTTGATTCAAAAAGGGAGATGGAGTGTAGAGAGAGAAATGAGTCACCTGGTTATAAGTGAGTACGAGAGACTGAGTTGCAATGAGTCTACTGGCAAGTGTCGACTCGAGGAATTTGAAGTTAGCAACGATTGCCTTAAAACGATTCATGGTAGACTACAGAGAGACAATGCCAACTGGAGCATATATATTGAAATATATATATATATATATATATATATATATATATATATATATATATATATATATATATATATATATATATATTTTATTTTTTTTTGAATTATTGAAAATAATAATAATTTTATTATTAAATTTATTAAAAATTTTGATTTAAAAAAAAATTAAGACGGGCGCCAACCCGCTCTCTAAATGGACGAGTCAAGTTCTATCGTCCGTTATGATTACTGATGAGGTCAGTTTGTTCCGTCGTGCTTTTGACGAGTCAAAGGTGGGACAAATTGACTCATTTTATCATCCTAATCATGGGTAGCCATAATCGAAATTGACTAATCTTATTTATTCAGGTTTTTCTTTAGTGTTTTTATTTGCTGATATTCTGTTCACGTTAATGGAAAAGTGATGATTTTTTGTATTTGTATCTATCAATTTGTAAAGAAGTGCGAGAAAATATTTAAGAAAAACTGCAAAAGAAGAACTTCGTTACATTGAGTAGAAAAACGAAGAAAGACAAGGGAACGAGGGTATAATGATCGTATTACCCTCTTTCATGTTTTTCACGTGAAGTCTCATAATTACACATAAGAATCATTCACGTGGTTTTACATGCTTCCAAATATAGCATGAAATTTTTCAATGACGGTGAATGTATCCTTTTTATGATAGGGAATTCTTGCAGGTTAAATAGATGCAATACATGCAATGCAACTAATGTTTTCATCTCAACTTGAAGTTGTCATTAAATATGGAAGAGGAGGTGGTCGTGGTCATGTATTGTTGGACATTCTTGTGTGAAGGTGAGTTGTGGTGGTGGTTTGGGATGTATGTGTGGTATGCGTTTGTGCCAGGAGTGGCTAAAAGTGGTTGAAGGAGGTAGAGAGAATTGATTTTGGGTGAGAGAATTGATTTTTGATCCGTAGATAATCATTTTTTTGATAGGTGATGAAATGATAATTGATTCTCATTTTATTTTAATGATAAATAATTTACTCTTCGTTAAAACAAAAACATGGAGAGGATTGTTACAAGAAAGCTTGAATACATCAAATATGTCAAACTTTGTTATCAATTGCAATGTCATATAAAGCACCACGGATGAATATATAAATGATTGTATTTTGAACATGGATGATGATTGGTTGGTCGAGAAGTTGATTATGTTATAAAATTATATCTTCTTAAGTAAATACATAAAGAGAAGTAATAATTGAAAGAATCCAATGAGAATCGATAATTAGAACATAATCTATTGTCATTAATTCATATTATTCAATAAAAAATAAAAATCACATTCGATGATTTTCTTTTTAATTCATGAGTTGTGAATTAAGGAATTATTTTTTCTTAATATCATACACATAAAATACATAGATTATTTTTTTAATATCAAAATTGTATTCTACTTTCTTCTTAAATGATTAACTTTATATTTTAAAATATATAAAAACTAATGCCGTTTTAAAATTTATATAAATTAAATAAACTTTTGAAAAATAATTTCAATATTTTATAATTCTTTTTCATTTTAGTACGTATCATTATTAAAATGTAATTTAGTTTTTTTACAAAAAAATGTAATTTAATTCATATATAAAAAATATATGTTTTAATAATAATATAAAAATATATATTTAAAATAAATGACTAATTTAAAACTTAGTTTTTAATTATTTATTTATTTTAAAGATTAAAAATATATTTTCTAAGGACTATTCAACTATTTTTTTCTATTTTTAATTGTAAACTAATGTTTTAATTTTCTTAACAGTTATTTAAAATAATCATCCAAAATTTATTTAAAATTAATTTTCATCAATTGTATTTTTTAATATAATTTTATATATTTAAATTTTTTTATTTTAAATAATAACTCATAATCTATTTTTATATACTTTACACTAATTATATTTTATTTTAAATATATTTTTTAAGATAAAGATAAAATTATATTATAATTTTATCCATTAAAATATTTTAATCTATCATATTTATATTTTATTTTAAATAACTTTTTAAGACAAAATAAAATTATATTATAATTTTATTAATTAAAATATTTTTTTAAATTTATTGTTAATTTTCATAAACTTTCTTCTCATTCTTTTCTTTATTTTTTACTCATTTTTTCTTTAATCCAAACAATTTAACTTTTTTTTTCTTAAAAATTTATTCTATTCCACTCCCGAATGGATTTTCAGGGCAAACAGAGCTTATAAGATAATGCGAGTGTGCGAACCATTGCCAATACACTTATTATAAGTTCAAAGTAAAAGGAGTGGCAAGACATAGGAAACAAAAAATACGATTGAAATAGAATTGTCTTTTACACTACTTTCAGTAGAAGTAAAAAATTTAAACTTTTTTTTAAATATTCATAAATTATAGATAAAAAAAGATGCAGTATGATGTTTCAAGCATTTTAAGAGTTAGATTAAATGTTAGTTAGAAAACAATATTGAAAAATAAACTTCTTCACAAAATAATCTCAATGGTAAATAAATAAATATATATATATATAATATTATAATAGTAAAAAATATATTTTTATCATAATTTATTATTCATTATTATCAGAAGAAAAGAGGATAAAGGAGATTGTGGTAAATAATAATAAAAAAAGAATACCTAGAAATCTTAAAAAATTATATAGCAAAATATAATTAATTAAGATTAGTCTCCATAATTTTTAATTTTTTTAAAAAGCATTGGATAATTTGTTTTTTCTTTTTTAACCCATTTCGAACATTTACATGTTTACTCAAGTTCTATCATCAAATGATTTTTATATAGAGAGACAAATAGATGTTAAGTAGAAAAATAGCACCATTATTAAAAAAAAAAAAAAAGTAAATTAAAAAAAACTAAAAACCACTAAACATTAAAAACAAATGGTAGAAAACACAGGGTTTTCAATGGTGAATTTACTTAATTATGGTTTGTCTGAAAATTTAATCTTAACAATTATTAGATGTTCTTAATTCCAATTCATGTTCCTTTTCACTGTCAAGTCATAATTGCATAACTAAGTCACTTTATAATCCTCAATCTATTGTTAATTCTAAATTTCACTGTAAGGCAAAATAAATGACACTTGTGATTATTACATAATATTTATATGAAGCTATACAAACTAGACAACTCATTTCACATTAACTTTATGTCTATGCAAGAACACCCGATAAACCAGAACTTGTTTCAACCAAGGATGCTAATAATTAAGATTAAGTCCCTTTACACAACCTTCTTTCTTCTTGATTTCATGGTTGAAACAAATATTTAAATTCTTAGTAGAATTACCTAGACATCCTTAGATTGTGACAAAATAAACTGTGTTTTTTTTATTATTATTTTGTTTACATATAATTTAGAATTATTTGAATTTATATTTGATATCAAATTAATCTTTTCCTCAATAGTAGACTCTTTGAGATAAAGGAGTACTTTCAATTTTCACTTTACTTTTATGATGGAGATTTGTTTGCTTATTCATGAATTTGGTAGTTAAAAAAAATCATTTAATAATCTTCTAATTGAAATAACATTTAGACCTTCAATTAAAATTAGAAAAGTAAAAATTATAATTAAACCTACCGATAATGTGATTAATTACTATTAAAGCGATTTACAACCACCATAAATATTTTGCAATATGATTTAATTTATTTAACTTAATCATATCTAAGCAATCAATTAAAATTACAAAGAATGTGTGAATTCCTCCTAGTAAAATTATAAACAACACGTAACATCTGTGCAGAAAAAAAAAAAAAAAACTTCTAACTTTAACCTAAAAGAAAGAAAGAAAGAATCTAAAAGCAAAATATAAAGTGGGCTTTTTAGGCTTAACGTGTACTGATGTGCACTTGGGCTGTGCCTGGATTTTTGTCCGGCGACAGATCCATATCCACTAATAACTATTCCTATTGAAAGATAGTGATGGCTCGGCCCATTTCATGATTTTCTTTTTCCCCATACTTATATCTTCTAAAAGGTATGTTTGTCTTATTATCAATAGAATATTTTAATAGCTATTTTTTATTAAATTATTCTTAGATAAAATTTCCTTTTTTTATTTTTGTTTGTTATTCACAAAATGTAAATTCAACTATACCTTATTTAAAATGTTTAAATTTCACTCAAATAAACGTAAACAACATATTGATTTCTTCTAAAAAGGGTTGACATAACATGTCATAAAACATGCACGAAAAGAGGAGTGTAAAAGTCTGAAAAACTATCATAAATTTAGACTTTGCCGTGTTTTCCATTGCACATAACAAAATTCAATTCTTAACCTATTAAACAACCTTTTCCTATGTTTTTAGCAAAAGACTACTTTAAAGTTGAGACAAGCTTTTTAGGGTTGGGTGTTTTGGCCATTTGTGTAGGTTTGATGCATCGTCCCTACGAGATCAATTGTCACTGCCACCACGGCATTACCAAGTGGTGTCCTTCATTCTAAAGTACCTTTTTCTCCGACTCCTTAACTCACAAGTTCTTATAATCTTTCTCCTGCTTTTGCTTCTCTCATCTCATTTCTCACTTCCCATTGGTTATTTTTCTTAGATCCGCTTCACACGGCTTTATCAATTCCTAATAAATTCAACCATAACTACACATAATTTTCAAGTATATTCTGTTAATTCTCTTTTCACTTAAATAAACAAGGTCCTGGATGAAATATTTAATGTACTTAGTATCTTAATCTTGGTATGCTTAACATATAGAGGGTTATTAAAAAACACAGAACTTCAAATTCTTTATCTATTTTCATTCCTCTACAGAATGGTATCTTAAATGAAGCATTTTGATTACTGTCTGGACCACTTGCACTGACCAAGTATCCAAATTTTGGAGTCAGTAAATTAGCTGCTCGAAGTTATGATACAACATTAGCTAAGGATTTATGGTTTAATTATATTCATGACTTTTTGTTTTTGTTAAGAAATGTTTTGAAATACTCCCACAATTTATTTTAGCCGAACTATATTGAAATACGAAAATGTATGACTCTCGAATCTTATTTAATTAGTTCAACCTGTAATCTAGTAGTTATTAATGGTTTTAATTTAAAAAAAGAATGCATGGGACAGAATAAATTGTTTGCAGTCCTCTTAAAACTTGTTCAACATCAAAATCTTTGTAATGTTTTAAAAGTTATTTGAATGGAGTTAAGTGTCTGATAATTTAAATTAATCGCCTAAAGACATACACCTGATTCTTCAAAGATCTGATTCTCACATATTATTTAGTTTCTCAATATTTAAAATAGACAATAAACTATTTTTAATTTTTCTTAAAGTAGACATTTTCTATTTTGTATCTTTTAATTAGTATTTAAGTACTAAAGTTTATGTTATGTATATCAAAGAAGTTCCATGTTTTAGGTATTTTTTGCATTAGGGGAAATGTGGAGAATTGGGTGGCTAAGTAATTGAGCAATAATAAGACAAAATTGTGGTAGGCTACAGTTTAAAATATCAGCAACGAACAGAAAGTGGCAGCTGTAAAGTATTGGACGAATATATTGTACCATCAATTGATGATATAGAATTGATAAAGCAGTTGGTTATTTTTTCTTGGATCTATGATATTATTCTACAACTTCTAAATAATCATTTCATGGAAAGTTAATGAAGATGGGTTTCGTGTGTTGGGTTTTGTTGTCTTCTGGTTAAAAATGTTGCTTTTATTAAAAATTATTAGAAAATGAAATAAATAAAAATAATCATTAAAAAATGCCAAGTGTAAGCCATCATGTTGATCTTTTTGTGTGTCGGAAAAGCATCCACTGTCAGAAGCCAAACATGACTCAGCAAGACTTCACAACTTCACAAAGCCGGTGGTGATAAATAAGTGATGGGAAAGCCAAGTGTTTTTCTTCTTTGAGTTCAGACCCCAAATTATTTACCTCTCTCATCTCCTTGATCAAGACCAGCACCTCCTCAAGCCTTGATACTTCACCGGTTCTACTGAAAGAGCATATAGTTTTTGTTTGTTTGAAGAAGCTTCTGACATCATGGACTTCGACTTCAGGGCTAGTTTTCATTCTGTTAAACACCTCTCTGCTGTGCAAGCTGCTAGACTTCACTCTGGTACTTGATTTCTTACTTCCTATTTCCCTCCCTTTTTTTTTTACTTCTTTGTCTGAGGTACCCATTTTTTTTTTCCTTTTTCCCTTTTATTTCCCTGTCCTGTTTGAGCTATGGTTTTGTGAGTTCCCAGTATTTATGAACCTCACTAGTTATTCGTCTTGCCTCCTGATATGGAATCCTAAGTTTTTTTTTCTTTGGTGGGTTAAACTGGGGGAAAGCATTTGGGTTGGAATTATGTGGTCTGATTTTGTCTTTTGTGGCTCTTTTTGATGGATTGGACATAAACTCCCATTTCTTGCTACGAGTGATTTTTGGGTAACTGTGTGAACGCGTTTATTTCATTACATTTGATTCCAATATTCTGTCAGGCTTCCTTGTCACAAGCACATGCTGGTATGATTAGAATAAGCGTTTTAGGTTACTGTCATAATTTTTCAGAAGCATGTAGCCCTAGCGTGCCTTAACTTTTAGTTTATTATGAGAGCCTTAAAATTGTAAAACCCCTAGTGTTAAGAATTTTCTAAGGCAGGAATGATAAGTTTACAGGTGCTTACGAAGAAGTTAGATAAGAGTGCACATGGAAAAGTTGAAATCTATAAGTTTATTTTAGTTCATTTGAGAATTGTAATTCACTTTACCTCATTGATTTTTTTTCTTCTAAGTGCATATTTAGAAGTCTATCTTAACAAACTCTAAAATAGTATATGGAAATTGCACGAAAATCAGTGTTTGTGAGCTCTATTTGTGCTTATCTGTGTTGTTTGGTATTCTGGGAGCTTGTGCATTTTGTGTATTATGTGTTGTTCATTCATTTTCCTATTGCTTTTATCCTGCGAACCCTTTTAAACTGCAGACAATTATTCAGTGATCCATTACACAGATGTGGATAATGATGGCCGGTGCGATTTCCGATGTCCTTTTTGTGATTTTGAAATTGAAGTTCCTCTACTCTGCACCAATTTGGAAGAGGATCATTGCTATGCCCTAAAAAATGTGGTATGCCTTTTGTGTTTCTTAAAATTTCTGTTTAGCAGAAATTACCTCTAAGTGCTAACATGTTTAAAATTATGCTGTAAATTCATTTTCTTTTTCCATTATTAGTTGGTGTTTGTCCACCACTTTATTATCGATTATAAATGCTGTTATATACATCTAAACAGAAAATTTACATGTATGCTTGATATGGTAAAACACTTGTCCTGATCTGGATCAAGATAAATGATCCAGAAACCTTTATATTTAACAACTGGGGAAAAATGACATAGAGACATTTCTACTTAGGTAAGTAAATCATGATTGAAATGAAAACTCTGCTTCAATTTTCTTTTATCAGGTTTGTCCCGTGTGTGAAGAAAATCTGGGGAAGGATGCAATCATGCAATTTTCACATTCAAACTCTCGAAAGGTATATATGCTTTACTTATCTTAAATCTGTTGTGTTCTAAAATGTAATCTAGCACTTGCTTGGTTTTATGAGTGTAGCTTTCTTGACAAGTTTTAGCGTACTTATATATATGTAATGCAGAGTTAAAATAAAAATTCAATACAATTTAAAACCATATCATCTAAATGTTGAGCACAAAGATACATTATAATCCTCGAATGTAGAAAGACTAATGCCTCACAATGAAGGACATTAATCATGGAATCATAAAAATATTAAACATGATTGTAAAGTATATATATAAGCTTTGACAGTAATATATCTTGTTTTTTCATCCTGCTTAATGTGAAACATTTTGATTTAAACTGAGACAGAAGTTCTTAATAAACGCCCTAGGGACACATGAACATTATATATTGCATACATAAATAAATTGAACATTATATACTTAACTTTTCATCATATATAAATCATGACTTTCTACTCTTTCTTAATATTGATATATATACTCAATATACTCAAAACATGTAATGTAACATTCACATAACTTCATAATTTTTCTAAGCATTAATTACTTTAGCTTCTCTTTCTTTCCATTCTATTGACAGATTTGAACTCAAAATCTCAAGCAGCGCCCCCTTGTTTATGCCACATTCTCCCTGGTTAGAGGACCTAAATTAATCCTAAGGATCATCAAAGGATGACACCACCCTTTGAAAATTGAATGAGATGGATATCCTTCTCTTTTCGTGGGGATGTTATGTTTTAATATTAATTTTTTCATCTTTGTCTTGTATACTTATACTCCTCTAACTTGTGGAGCAGATCTCATATATTTATACTCCTTCGGTTCGAAGTGTATGCAAAACGTACAATAATCATTAATAAACCATAATCATTCAAGAAAAAAGAATTTCAATAATCATATAAGAAGAAAATATTCATTCATTAGATCCCATCTGCATCTCTTCTCGTTTTCTTTAGGTCAAAAGTAAAGGATGTGAGTGTGGCTAATGTGATTGCACTTATCTATTGAATTTCTCATGACCCCACCTTATTTGGTTTCTCATTATTGGAAAAAACTCAAGTTCCACATCAATTAAAAATAGTAAAATAGAGCATATAATTGGCGACAATCCTCACTTTATAATTGGGTTTTATAAGGTTGAATTCGGCCTAGAACACTTTGTTAGATGCCATCATAACCTATCTTAGATCCAATAAAAGAGTCACTCACCATGTTATACAACTCCAATAGAGTTGGATGAACGGAGTGTGCTGTAAAACATATCATTGAATATTGCAAGCCTAGTTTATAACTTATACTAATCTCTTTACTTCTTTTAATATTTATTTTTTATTTATTTATTTGAGAAAATGCTACAATGAGCATTTGGTTATTGTCTAACTCAATTGAATGCATTGTTTTTTTTTATCTGAAGTGGGCATGGAAGCCTGAGAAATCTAGCATCTGGTCTGGTAACTCAGCAATGCTTGGCAAGAAGCTGGCTACCAGGGGGAACAAACAAGAATCAATAACTGATCCACTCTTATCACCATTTATATGCAACCCTATTCCAAACTTCAACAATTTCCATCTAGTTGAAAACTCCAGCACCAGCAACAAAAATATAAACAATCCTGATGCAAAAAGGTATGGTTCTTTTTCCATCGAAGTTTGTAGCCCTGATCAATTTTGCATTGCAGGAGAAAACTTGAAAATTTTACTGCAGAGTGCATCACATATATAATGATTTCCTTCAGAACAAAATTTGCTAGTCGTAATGAATAATAATGCATTATTACCCGGAGCAGCTCAGTTTACACTTTTCCCAGGACATAAGGATCCTTAGTGTCTCACAATTTTTTGTGTGCTTTCTAGTATTTAGATAGAATGGAGATTATTTGCCGCAATACTAACATTCAATGCATAGAATAAAGATTAAACTTGATTAAGCTACTCACATAATGTATTCTATTACAGTATGAAGCTAACGTTAACTTACTCCGTTGGTTGGTTTGGACGGAAGTTAATGAAGTTGATATTAATTAGAATGCTGGTTTATGATTCGGTTACTTCTGTATTACTCAGTAGTTGCAGAACTTAGTTTATACATACCAATAAAATCATTGATTTATCAGATATAGCAATGCACATGCGGATTATTCCCGCTTAAATAGCTTGTATTTTGTTACGAAGGATGATTCAAATGTTTTCTATCAAGGTTTGCCTGTAAATTTGTATTAGCATGCTACTTTGACGATAGTTTTTTCCATTGAAGGAGAATTTCGAAAATTTTGTTTTTTCTGTCAACAAAATTCAATGTTTAATTTTGTTCAGTTGTGCGATACCCTGAGTCAGAATTGACTGTCAATGGATGAGCCACCTGCTGATATCTGTCTGTGTTTTTCACATTTCCCGGGCATGTTCTCCTCAGTAGTAGTTGCACTTTAATAATTAAATATTTGTGAGGTGTAGAAAACATTAATACATCATGAATGGTTAATACTATTTTCTTTAATACTGTCCAATATTTTCATGAAGTATTTCTAGTATGGATTGCAGATTATAAATGGTTTTCTGAATAAAAAATTATAAATGGTTTTCTGAATAAAAAAATCATAAATGGTTTTGAGTGTCAGAACCACCCATGAAGAAAAAAATTGATTCAGATCCAGTCCGGACATATGCTCATGATTAAGACTTTCTTTCCCGTGTTTAAATTTCAGATTTTTCCATGCATTCGTCCAAGTAAATTTATTGAAAATCATAAATGAAAATATACTTATTTTACCACATTATGCCTTGTAGCTTTGTAATAGGTAGCAATCTTCTATCCTGGTTCTAAAAAGAGGAAGAAAGAAGGCTTGTGAAAGTCTCCCCTTAAATGCAATGCTGAAAAATTGTTTATGGTTCTGTTTTTTGTAGGTCTGGCACAGATGCACCAGATATAAATGATGAACAGGATCAGCTAGAGAAAAGGCTGAGGGCAGCTTTTGTTCAGCAGTTGGTATTCTCAACCATATTGGAGTAAATGTGGTAGTAGAGTTTACAGTCACACACAGCATGGATTGGTAGCAGCTCCTTTTTAGATTGCCTCATGCTGGTTCAACAGGCACGGAGTTTTAATGTGCTGTATGGGTTTAGGGGATGTGAAGTAGTCTAAGTCATAGTTGTATGCATTTAACTATATTTCATATCTTTCAATTGAAGTTTGCCTTTTGGTACACTACATAAAAATTCATCAATCTGCTTTACCGTTACCTTATTGATGGTGCCAACTGATATTAGTCTGAGATTATGTATCTCATTTTAGTTATTTCGTAGTACTAGTTCTGCGTTTCTATGAAATGGAAACAAGGTTAAAACACTGATAGATCTAAATCAAATAACTATCACTGTATAAAATAAAGTTGATTCTGTCCATCCTGACGACAGTATAGGAAATAACCGAGGTTCAAGTCACAGATGTACTAGTCCCAATAGTATATATATATATTTTTTTGTCACATCTTAGATGAATGCTTAAAAAACAAATAAATAAAAGTGATTTTCAGCTGATGTTACCGAAGAAAGTGCAAATATTGAAGTGTACTCGCGATTATTCATCCTTTTACTTACCAAAATATGAAATGAAAACACTCATATCATTCTTTTTAATTAGTATATTCTTAAGTGAAATCTTTATATAAACACCTATAGGAGAAAGTAAACTGATTATTTGGTGATGAGTGTATGCGTATGGATGCATTTTTAGTAGTCCTCAGAATCTGTTTATTTAACTGTATTTTCTTTTAATTGTAATTTTGATTTAGGTCTTGATGTCAGATCTCGATTAAACACATTCAATCATGACCTAAGTTTAGTTATAGTCTCGATTTCATGGAATATGAAAAACATGTCAAATACGCTTCTTACCAGACAAGGAAAACATGAAATTAACTTACAATGTTGCGCCTAAGGAGAGAACATAAATAAAATGTGCCAGAGCCTGTTTGGTGTCTTGGAGAACAAGGATGAAATCACATGGAAATCATGATCTCTCTTCAAACAAGCCAACCATGGAATGTTCCAATGTCATTTTAAATTTTAAAACATTCCTTCTTTGTGAAACTGTGAGAACATTGTTCTCTTTCTAGTGTAACACTATTTAAGTCTTGTTTTAAAATATTAAGAATTCAAATGGCAGTGTATCTTCTCACTTATTCCTCATCATATTCCATCTTTTACTTTTCCTTGTTTGAATTCTGGGTTCTTATTATAGTTATGTTCATATTTTTTTTACTCTCTGACTCAAATTTAAACATGAATAAATATTATAAACATTAGGCATAAATTTTATGTTTTGGTTGTAATCTTACAAGAAGTTGAGCTAATTGACTCAATGCTAACTAATTGAATTTAATAGATAGTAAATAAGAACCATAAACAAAAAATAGCAAATAATGTGTTACCAAATCTCTTTAATTTTATCATAATGACTACTTTAGGTGGTTGGTTAAATCAGCAAATCATACGGGTGAAAACACAAAACACACCTTTCCCATTCATGTTTTAATGTTGCATTTGTTCATTTCCAGTATTACAAATATAAAGTTTGTGCAAATCAAGGAACGTGCAAACACAAATTACTAATTGCAATTCCAAAATTGTTACATATCATGTCAGAAAAAATGGCAGTTCCAAAATTGTTACATATCATGTCAGAAAAAATGGCAGAATTTAATAAGAGTCCTGAGACTATAGTTGTAAGTAGCTCTAGTGAAATATGCATGTAACTTAACAATTAGCTTTAGGCGGCGGCCCAGTTGCTTATATATAACATGTGAATTTAGTTAGCATATCAAATTTTTAATCACTCCTTGTAACAAAATAAAAAGGATTCCGTGCTAACATATTAAAGAATAAATATGATAAAAAATTCACTCGTAAACTGTCCTTACTTCATATGGAAATCGTAATGATTGACATAAAGAAAAGAAGGAACCCACATTAGAATTGGAGATCCATGACAGAAGTTATACTTGTACCACAGAAGAATTCTCTCTGCTTCTTCCAGATATTCCTGAGTCCTAGTTCTCTCCTAATTTCATTCTCCTATTGAGTCCCCATTGTTTTACTTTCCCTGTTTGATTGTTTAAAAAAACACTAAGTCTCTTGAGTGCAGAAGACAAATAGTATCAATTTGTCTACCCCTTTTTCATTGTTCAAGGTATATTTTTAATTATATCGTTTCAGTAATGGATGGACAATCAAAGACCAAAGGCATCATGCCATAAAAGTAGAAATTAAGTATCAAAGGGAAATGAATAGGCAGTTAGCACATGATTAATGGTGTCGTTTTCATAAAGGCATTGCCCTGTCCTTAGTTTACAAGGGTCAGTACAGATCACAATCCAATCTTATATTCCACAAGCTTGCCTCCTCTCATCAATCTATCATTCAACTAATATTTTGCTAAGCAAAGTTCGAGTTCTGCTGTAAAATCCTCTTCCAAGCCATTCAAGAAAACACCTTTTAGGTATTTTTGTTCAGTGCTTCTCGGCAGGTCAGCATCCAAGTAAAAATCAGTCCCTGAAAACCTCCGTGAGATAGTTTTCTTCAAACTGAAAAGAAATCCACATGTGTTTCTCATCAAGGCTGAAATTGTCTCTCATCACTGCTATTCAGACAACCTCCAAAGAGGACTCAGTGTCAGTGAACAACATCCCCACCATCAAAACCAACCAAAAGCCTTCCCCTCCATAGTCACCATGTCAGCTGGAACCTTTCCCCCTCAATTCTCTCCCTCTTCTTCAACTAGGTATTCAAGATAACTGATTCTCTCGATTTCAATTCACTTCTGAATTGACTCTACTGAACTCCCTCCATCCCCTTGTATCATTCGAGCACAAGTACTTATTCTGTTAAAAACAAAATCAAATCCTCATTCCCCCTGTTGTGTGTGTAGGGAGGAAGGGGGAGATCTTGTCAACTGAACCTATTATTGTAATACACATTAAAATCAATATAAATGAGTGGGAGAGAACAGAGAACATTTACAGTTTATCTCTTACAAAATGTCATGCAATATCTTACATAAAGATGACAAGGAAGCATCTTCTATTGACTCTGGTTATGAATGTGATCAGGAATCAGGATACATTAGTACGACTGAACATAAACATAGCTTAAATCTGATATTGCCAAGATAAGTAGTTAACTTGTCCGTTTGCATATTTACAATAAAGACCTATACATCCAAAATAATATTTCAGTAAGACTTCTACCACACAACTGTCTCGGGGATATTGCAACACCAATCATATCTTCTATATATCTAATGATAAAAAAGGGGTGGCCACATTAGTGTAATAGATTAAAAATTATTTTCTGGAAGAATTCAAGCAAACAACCCCCCAAGCCCCCGTCTATTTTAGTTTAATTTAGATGAGAGAAAGTAAGTTGTTATTCGCATTACTGTAACTCCAACTCCTATTCAAGGGATAAGGAGCTCCCCTCTTCATCCAAAGGGAAGTGACTCACCCTCCATCCAAACATAGCATGACTGTACTAAAGAGAATTGTTCGGGTTTGCAAGACAAAGCTCCTAAATTCAGGCAAACAGAAATTGTGGAATCTTGCTCAAGCAATTAACAGATGAATTATAACAACAAAAAGGATAGAAGTCTAACAAGCCATTGGTAATTCATTGTCCAACTTGACTAAACATCATCTAGAAACCTACAAAATATAACAAAATGGATATAACAGCAGTTGTGTAAAATGACAAAACTCAATTGCACAAACCCATCGTCGATGATGGATACTTTCTTTGCCCACAACAAATGTAAGAGTCAAGTAGTTGGGCAGCCAATCTCACAATAATCTACTCAATGATAGATTGGATAACACCAGCTCCAACAGTTTTGCCTCCTTCTCTAATAGCAAACCTCATTCCTTGTTCACAAGCGACGGGGACAATAAGTTCAACCACCATCTTAACACGGTCACCGGGCATCACCATCTTGGACTCCTCATCCTTGTCATTCATAATGGCAGTGACTTTGCCAGTAACATCTGTGGTCCTCATGTAGAACTGAGGCCTGTAACCGGCAAAGAAGGGAGAGTGCCTGCCCCCCTCTTCCTTCTTCAATACATACACAATTGCAGAAAACTTGGTATGAGGGGTAATGGTTCCAGGCTTAGACAAAACCATCCCTCTCTGAATATCAGTCTTCTGAATACCCCTAAGCAACAACCCCACATTGTCCCCAGCCAAAGCCTCGTCCAGAATCTTCTGAAACATTTCTACCCCAGTCACAGTTGTGTTCCTAGTTTCCCTCACGCCAACAATATCAACCGTCTCTCCAACCTTAATGGTACCCCTCTCAACACGGCCAGTGGCCACGGTTCCACGTCCAGTGATGGTAAACACATCCTCAATGGCCAACAAAAAGGGAAGATCAGTTTGGCGCTGAGGGATGGGAATGTAGTTATCCACAGCTTCCATGAGCTCGTAAATCTTATCAACCCATTGGTTTTCGCCGCGCTTGATGGAAGGGTTGGCCATCAAAGCTTCCAAAGCCAACAGTGCAGAACCAGAAACAATAGGAACATCATCACCAGGGAACTCGTACGAAGAAAGAAGCTCGCGAACCTCCAATTCTACCAACTGCAGAAGCTCCTCGTCATCAACCTGGTCCTGTTTGTTGAGGAAAACCACAATGTTGGGAACACCGACTTGTTTGGCCAAAAGAATGTGTTCTTTGGTCTGCGGCATTGGACCGTCGGCGCCGGATACAACGAGGATGGCGCCGTCCATCTGGGCGGCACCGGTGATCATGTTCTTAACGTAGTCGGCGTGGCCGGGGCAGTCGACATGGGCGTAGTGACGGTTCTCGGTCTCGTACTCGACGGTGGCGGTGTTGATGGTGATGCCACGGGCGCGCTCCTCAGGGGCAGCGTCAATTTCGTCGTATTTCTTGGGGGCGCTATTGCCGAGGGAGGCGAGGGCCATGGTGAGGGCGGCGGTGAGGGTGGTCTTGCCGTGGTCGACGTGACCGATGGTGCCGATGTTGACGTGGGGCTTCTTGCGTTCAAACTTGCCACGGGCGGCGCGGACGGTGAAGGAGCGTCGGCGAAGGGCGGTGGGGGTGGGAGCAAGGTGGAGGACGGTGGAGGGGTGAATGGAAGAGGAAGAAAGGTGGGTGGTGGAGGGTGTGTGGGTTTTGAGGAAGAGAGAATTGGAGGAGGGTGAAGGAGAGGGGTAGACATGAGGGTATGCGAGCTTTGAGGTGGCTGCTGCTGCTGCTGCTGCTGCTCCTGAAGAAATTGCCATCGGTGATGGGTGGTGGAAGTTGGAGAGTGAAGTTTTGGGTTTGGGGAAGGAGAGTGAAAGAGTGAAAGTGTGCGAGTGAGAAGAAGAAGAAGAAGAAGAAGAAGAGAGGATAGGGAAAGGGTTTGGGAAATTGTTATGTTATCTGCGGTGGACGAAAGAGGACCTCATCTTATATTTTATCCCTTTTCTCCCTCTTATTTTGGAGGGACTTCACATCCAATGTTTGCTTCAGTTATTTTCATTTTAGTTTAACATTTTTTTTTTCGTATTACTGTTTAATGCTTCTGCTTTTCATCATAAACATTTTGAGCAATTATCTCACAACCACTTGTTTTAAAATATAAATTTATTTTATCTTCTTAATACATAACATATTTTATATGATGTATTATTTTATTTGTTTAAAACTGAAAAAAAAATTAAGATTGAAAGCAAGTTATTTATATAAATAATTTTATTCAATTTTAAATAGTTCATATATAAAAAATTTCTACTTAAATAAAACTGTTCCAATTCATATGTTATTATTATTATAGAGATCCCCAATTAGTGATGATAAAAAAAATAGAAATTCAAAGCAAGGAGATGCAATTAGTAAAATGTGGGGTGCAGAAGCACTTGCCCACATTTTCTTAGCCTTGTTTACAGGCCTTGGGATTGGGACCTTCTAAGTACTGACCAAATGTTGGGCTATCAAATTGAAGACCATCTCCAGGAACCTCCTAACAAACTGAAGAGGAAATTGAACGAATTAGCAATTATAATGATTTGTAAATATTGCACCAAAAGAAAAACTGAAACACAGATACCTAAGGCAATGATTTCTACAAAAGTTTTGTGCAAAGAAAATGAGAGAGATTCATTGAAAAGGAACAAAGTGCATTTTTTTTATATATTATCGACCAGAAAACGACAAATAAAATGAAAATCAAAATGGGTTTTCTCACTAATGACATTAAAAGAAAAAAAATCTAATATCTCAATATAAACGTATATTTCCTTTTTTTTTAACGTATAATAAATAAATTACAGTCACAAGTTTCATGTATCTAATATACTTATATAACTATTTAAACTATATTATATATCTAAAACAACTAATACGATACTTTTGACATTTTTCTTAAAATTAACAGAAAAAAAACTTTTGACTTATAATAAAAACAAAAAATAATATCTTTTCTAACTCAAGGTAACAATAAAAATAATAAAAAATACTTTTAACCTACTATAAAATAAGTAATTACTAAAAAAAAATCAAGTTTTTAATAATGATATCTTAAAATAAAGAAATTAAATAAATAAGAAATATAATAAAAAAATATACATTTTAAAATTATATTATAAACATAATAAAAGAATATATATATATATATATATATATATATATATATATATATATATATATATATATAACCATAAAAGGGACAATTAAATAACAGTTAACCGTAATCTAACAAATAATTGATATTAAAATTAATCGTTTGACAATGATCGAACTCAAGATCCGATTTTAAAAAGAAATCGAGCAATGCCCGATCTTAAAAGTCAAGTCTCACCAGATAAAAACTAAAATATAGCCTTAAAATTGATAATAAATATTTATAATCAATTTTTATTAAATATCATCGTTAAAAGATTAATGAATTTTATTTTTGTGCACCAGAAAAAAGATTTTACAAACAAAAACAACGGAAATTAAGACAAGTACGAACTTTTAAAGATTTTTTGCAGTAGTGGATATTTTCACCATTCATAATGATTCGATATCAGTAATATAATTTTTTTAATCTTCAATCATTATCTCGAGTTTAGTTTACTACTGAGTTTTACTACTAGTTTATTTGTTAAGTGATAAAAAGTTGATATAATTATATCTTGAATTGTTATAAAACCACTTAATTTATGTTAATTCTAATATATTTTTCTCTCAATGAATTTGAGAATACCTTGATACAAGAGCAAGGAGCATAATTGTCAACATAATTGGAGTAAAATTGAAAGAAAGAAGAGCGTTTAAGCGAATAAATGATGCGAGATTCGGCCCAAATTCTCTTATAAAAAGATAAGTTGTGTTTTGAGAAAAACAAGCAGTCTTGGACAAGAGGAGACACGACTACGGTTAGAGTTTTGTTCAATCTTCATCAATTCTTCGCTTCTTCATCAATTGGAGCATATAATGGCCAAAATGAGTGACTAACTTCATTCTCTTAGGATTCGGTGCACTTCCTTTGAACTCTTTTGTATCATGGTGATATTTTAAGATATTAATCTATGCTTTGATGTTATTCTTATCTTCTATGCTTTGGAATGATTTATTCCTGATTGTTTGAGGTATGATTGGAAAATATATCTTGAACCCTAGATCACGGTAAGAATATTTGTTACGTTAATTGTCAGAAATGGAATGAATGTATCAAGTGCTTAAACACCCTAACCCTAATACTGGAAAATCTGTTAATTGTGTGAGGAATCAACATTTATTAGGTTTTCTTATGAATTTCATGTGTGAGGAATCAACATGGATGATTTGAGTAGGTGACATCAACATTGTTAGGTTAATTGACGTTCTTAATTTACATAGCCATTACAAAAGAGGGATAAGGAAGGAAGCTAATCCTAAGTACCTTTAATTGATATTTTCTCAACAATTTACAAGTCTTTGTCATTTAATTTCAATTCAACTCTTATTTGCAAAACCTAATCTGTTTTAATCTACTTAGTAAGCATAATTGAGAATTTCAATTGAAACTGTTCATCAGTGGTATCGACTTTTATTTAATGGAAATACTATACTCTGCGATTGATAATTTGGTACGCTTGTCAATAATTCAACAAGTATTTTAGTTTTGAAACTTAAAAATAATTTTATAAAATTTGTGCAGTGAAAACAGAAAAAATAATTTGATAAATGATAAGAAATGCAGTTTATTTTGAGTGGTTTCCAATAAAAAGAAATGGATTAAAAATTAAGTGTAAATAAAATGTTGTTTCTTTGGTTTGAGTTGAAAGGAGAAAAATTAGTAAATGTATAAAAATACCATTATAATCTCATACTAGTAGTGAAAACCATGAGCTATGCATTATTTAACAAGTAAAATTGTTGTATTTGAACATTTTGTTCCTGTAGAAAAGAAAAGAAAAATTATAAATTAAAATTATCTTATACAGAACTTAAAAATTAAAAAGTGGAGTGTAATAATGTATGGATTCAAACTATTTCAAAATTTAAATAAGCTAAACCCAAACTTTATCAAAGTGTTCACTTTATTTCAATCATATTCATCTTCGCAAAATCATTACCAAATAGAGTCTAAAAAACACACACACTTTAGTAATATTTATGGATGGTAGTTGTAAAGTTTAATAAATAAAGCATCCAATGTCTCAAGCTAAAAGGAAAAATGAAATCAGAAGAAAAAATCAGAAAAGAGATTAGTGAATGAAATTGATGAGAATAAGAGTGTGTGTGTGTGTGTTTATAAGAATGAAGTCCCTTTTATACTTCTTATGCCATCTTGAACCAAACTGGGGAGAAAGAAGTGAGTGATTAGGTGAAATTATGGTAGATTTGGTAGAGGAAGCACGCAACCTGGACCTAAACTGAAGACATGATTGTGGTGGTGCATGTGTTTTTTTTTCACTTGTGTCCAAGAATGGCCTCAATTCAGACCTGGCTGGACATGCAATTTCGAGACATGGGGTGTGCCCCATAACATCAATGGACCATTCACGGTTCCTAATCTCTTGCTTTACACTTCAAATTGTTCCACAATTTCTAGGCATGTTTGCAAGTGCTAGACCAAGCCTCAAACAAACACACTATCACCATCATTCAAAAGAAATAAATAAATAATTCAGATAAGAGAAAGAAGAAATAAAGCGTTACCATAATATTGATTCACATGATCAGAAAAAAGGTGATATCATTCTGAGAGTAAAAATCTTTAGCAGCGAAATCGTATCATAGTTAGCATAATATAATGATGTTACGATTTGTGACTTAGTAACGAATTGAATTTGATTGGAAAGATAGCAAAGTTAATGATCTAGGTGAGCATTATTAATCAGGAGAGAAAATGAGGAAGCATGGGAAATCTTAACTACGCCTTTCTCACAAGGGTTTGGTTAAAGATAGAACATCATAGTTTTTTTTGTTTCACTGTTAATTCAACCTAATCTTTAGCATATTCATTCAAACATGCCGTTCTAAGGCTTAATCATAGGCTACTCATAGATGTATACTAACTTGCTTTAGGGACCACGTTTTCAATGATTTACATTCAATTTGTTACTGTTTTCTTCTTCTTAATTTAATGTTCCATTCATTAAGAAAAAAAAACTATTAGACCCATCTACCTTTTTTAAGCTAAAAAATCCACTTCAGAATTAAAAAAAAATTATGTTATGTGATATTTATAATTTTTTGTATTTCTAATTGAAAATTGTTGTATTTATGTTCTAAATCCATCAATTATAGAAAGCCTTTTCATTTATATGATTTAAGATCTATTAACTGTTTTAAGAAAATCAAAATAAATAGACCGATTAAACTGATTTAATTGGAAATTAGTTTGAAAACACTTTTACATAATCTACTTTAAATCGATACAAAATTAATAAAATTAATTGAATTTTTTATAAAACAAACAAAATTTAAGATAAACTATTTTTCATATAATTTTGTATAAAAAAATATATTATATTTTAGATTTATTTTATTTTATATTAATTAAATCAACTTTAAATAATAATTATTTTATTATATTTTTATCTTATTTTAATAATTATTTATTATATATTCTCTAATATATTTTATATTTATAATTTTTATTATAATTTAGAGTGATTATTACATTCATTTTTATTATTTTTTTATAAAAAAATATTGTTATTAATGAATTTATTATATTATAAAAATATTATTTTAATAAATATAATTGGATCTAATTAAATCTTAAAATAATGAATTTACGTAAATATCAATTTAATTATTATGGGTCCAATTTAAAAAAAATGAATTTATGTATTTTTATTATCTCAAACAATTTTTACAAAATAATAGTAGAAAAAATAGTTTTTTTTTCATACAAATTAGAATAACAACCACATGCTAATATTAGTTTGAGTGAGTATATTATAATTCCTCTTATTTTGTCATTAAGTAAAGTAAGAGAGGATAAAACAAATTATTAGAAAGATCCAAATTTAATATTGCATGGAAATAAAATCTAAAAAGATATGTAAAGAAAAAACTTAAAATTGAATTTTATTAATTAGTTTAATTCCAAACTAAAACTTTAAAATGTAATTTTTTTTTAAATATAGACGCAGCTTAATCTTTGTAAGACTATACAATAATTATATATATATATATATATATATATATATATATATATATATATATATATAATGAAGTTAAAATAAAAAAGAGAAAGTAGATATTTGATCATTTTTATTATTTTATAATTTTGTTCTATTATTATTTTCTTTAGTCAAGTTAGTTTTACTCTACTTCTAAAAATAAAAGAATATGGTTCCTGCTTCTATGTTGAAATGAATATTGTTATTGCTTGGACTATATTGACACATCATTAATTTACGTTATCATGTCAATAAATATAGTTATTTTAGTATTAAGTTGTGTTTTTAATTAAATAATTAAACCACTTAAATAAACATAACGATATTAATTTAATTTAAAATGAATGAAAAAAATTGAAAAAATCTATTAATATATAACTATGAGAACCCGGATTCAATACCAATTTATTTGTGCTTTTGTTTTGAGTAATGTTATTTAGCCAAACTTACACTGCACAATCATGTAAATTAAGATTAAACGCAGATCACTTATTATGTGTGGCTAGCTGCTATCTTTTTCTTTTGGGGTAAGCTACCTATCTTTTTCTTTTTTCTTTTTGGTGAGTATCGAGTGGAAGCTGTTAGGTCTGAAGCAGTTGGAAAGTGTTGGACCCTCGGAAAAAAAAAGAAAAACAATAAAATGGGACCTTATCCAATTGCATGTGGACAGTTCAGGTTGCTAAATTACCTAAAACATTGCACAGGTAAAATGAAATTACTAGAATGTAGCTTGTGTGGCCTATTTCATCTTTCACTTTTAGTTTTACCCCTGCATTACAAAGCTACATGGATTTAGCCTGCAAAATTTTAGAGGGTTGCTGACTAGAAAACCACCCAAGACTCTTTGTCACGAAGCAAAAATATGCTGAACTCTAGCTATAAGACCAGATCTGCAACTTCCATGTAGATTCCTCACATATTTTCTGCACTACCTGCAGTCCTTAGATTCCCTCTCCCACCCTTCTTTCAAGTAAAAAGTTCAGATAAAAGCTTTTCAGAAACTCCCAGTTCACAAGCCTTGCAATAGAAAAACCTTTCAATTGTAATAGTTTAACGTCATGTTAAATAAAATAGAACTATGCTTTGATTAAAAAATATTGAATTCTTCCTTAGGGTGAAAGGATTTTCGTTTGAATGAAAATTTCAAGTTCAATACTTGCAAACTTAATTAAAACGTCACATGCAAGAGCCATATGAAGATCCTTTCAAACAAGGAAGAAATATGATGAGTCTTACATTGGAAAGCTAACCCTCACTACTACAGTTTTTCTTTTGACCTTATCATAGTCCCATGTCATGTGGTGTTATGAATATAGATGACTCCCAAGTTAGTAAAAATCTATGCACCAAATCTGATGAAAAATACTAGCTGGGTCCTCTGCATCTAACTGTGCCTGGAAGTAAGCACTTTTGAATATAGTAAAATTTTAACAACTTTGGATTCGAAAAAGTTTTTTTAGGCTCAACTTTGAACTTAAAAAGGTAAACATTAACCGAAATAAAATAATAATAATAATAACAACAAAAGAAGTGACAAGTAAGTGAGAGAGGCGCAGAATATAAAAAGGGTTGTTCTTCACTCGCTCTCACTCACAGCCAGTCTATATGCCAGTTTGGAAATATTCTTTCTAAATCCAATTAATGCTGCCATAAACACCTCTGGCAGCATCTAGCATTCATTGAGCTTGTGACTAAGTTCTTTAATTAGGCCTTTTACTCCTTTCATATTTCACATTAAAACCTTTCCAATTCCATTTTCCTCTTGTTTTCATCTTCTGATTTAGCTAGCATCACCATATTCTGCTCTTGAAAGTTCACCATCAAAAAATGATGCAGGACTCAATTGGGATCAATATTCCTGCTTGTTTTTCTTCTTCAGCGGAGAAGCAGCATGGTGATGATCATGGAGCTGTGACCCGCTCAGGCCAGAGCGTGTACATGTCTGTGTATAGAACGAAGGTTGCTGATCACTGCCGTTTGATCACCATCACATGGTGCAAAAACCTCTTGCTTCATGGGCTTTCGGTGTCAGTGGAAGGCCCTGAAGGAGAAGAACAGTACACCTGCAAGGTTGAGCTGAAGCCGTGGTACTTTTGGAGGAAACAAGGCTCCAAACGCTTCATAGTGGATGGTAAAGCCGTTGATATTTTCTGGGACCTTAAGGCTGCGAAATTTAACGGTGAAACGGAACCAACGTCGGAGTACTATGTGGCAGTGGTTTGTGATGAAGAGGTTGTGCTGCTCCTGGGTGATCTAAAGAAAGAGGCATACAGAAGGACTGGATGCAGGCCAGCACTTATTGACCCCATTTTGGTTTCAAAGAAAGAGCACATTTTTGGGAAGAAAAAATTTTCCACTAGAGCCAAGTTTCATGAGAAGGGTAGGTGGCACGAGATTTCAATCGAGTGCAAGAACAAGGGAAATAATGGGGACTCGCTAAGTGGGGTTCAGCCAGAGATGGAGATAAGGATTGATGGGCAATTGGTGATTCATGTGAAGCACTTGCAGTGGAAGTTTAGAGGCAACGAGTCAATTCATCTCAGCAAAATGAGAGTAGAGGTATATTGGGATGTTCATGATTGGCTGTTTAGTCCTGGTTTAAAGCATGCGTTATTCATTTTTAAGCCAATTTTATCATCAAGTACTACCACTTCTTCTGTATCATCTTCGTCGCCTTCACTATCATCCTCGTCACCTCCGTTATCTGCTGATCAGATAAGGAGTTCTGGATCAGTGGAGGGATTTAGTGTTAGTGGGTCATCAGAGTTTTGCTTGTTTCTCTATGCTTGGAAGGTTGAATGAAGGGACCATGCCAACTTAATGGTATATCATCCTCTATCAACACCGGCAAAATAAGGTTGAAAATGGACTTGGTCTCCTAGTCATAATGGAGTGGTGAAGATGCAGAATGAGACTGGGTTGAGAGAAAGAGAGAGAGAGATGGGTTTGGTTTGGTTTGGTTTGGATTGGGAAAGGCAGTGGGGCCAAACAGTGGCTTGGGAGTTAGTTACAGCTGGGGTTGAGCAAATGCGCATAATTGTGGACAGGACAGATTGTATCACATTCACAATCACACACATGCCCAATAATTCTCCATCTAGAGGCATCTACGTCTCCACCTACATTTTACCACATTGGAAAATGCTCTTTCTTGATCCAATCTTGGTAAGCGAGCTGTATATGTTTCCTCCAAAATCTATCAACCAAAGGTACATGTTACCTAAATTTTGTATCACAAAAAATATATATGTAGACAGAAGATTACTAAACTGAATGTTTGTATTTGCCCATAAAATTATAAATGTTCATGCATGTGACAGAAAATGGCAACCCGGAAAGAGAGGATGGGTGTTTGGTGATGATGTAGAAACAAGAGTGCAATAATCCATGTATGTGCACCTCACGCACATTAATACACATGGTTCTCTTTCTAGTAGTTGGATTATCACCATCATCGTCATCATTATTGTTTAGCTTCTGCCTAAGTTCGTTAATCTATTCGGTATTGATTCGGAAACTCTGTATAAAAATTTTAGTACAGATAGCCAGGTAGGTGAAGCATTGAAGAAAATGAATGAAGAGCCATAGAATTTATAGAATATATAGACGTTTGTTAAGGCCCAGATATATGGTTCTGTTTTTGGTCCAAGGTAGTATTTTTATATTCATTTTATTCCTTCTACCACGCAGGGCTTATACTACACATCCACGAGAAGAGATGTTGTCACTCTACTTGGTATAAACATGTAGAAAACTATCATTTTAAATAAATGCAACGTGCAGAGTAATAAGTTTCTTTTAGAAAAATATACAAACGATGCATGCAGCAAAAGCTGTGTTAAAATGACAGCAGCATTTGTTGCAAGGTAAAAAATAGTAGAATTGTTCTTTTGGGGTCAAAAGAAATGAGAAGTGGACTACAAAGTTCGTCTTTTTCGGGAAGCAGTTGAAATTTTTTTGACCAAGGAGATTATAAATTCACGTCAACGTCGAAAACAATGATAACGAGGTCACACTGAAAGATTCAAAAGTATGCGGCCAGGGACTAGGCTGATTTTTTAAGAAAAATAATGCGTAGGTCCAGATGTTATTGTTTGACACAGGTAATAATTTAAGCGGCAAAGTGACATGAACGTGAGCATAAATTTATGGCAGTTATCGTGAGATTCTTAAGATGCTAGTATGCTTTTGGCTGTAACTAATAATACATATATATAAGAAAGGAGTAGAGCATGAATAGATAATATGTTGAACCCTGATAAATTGTTTGGACAATGTTTGAATTTCATCTTTGATAAAAATGTTCTTTAACTACGCTTTTATCTTTCATTCATGATTGCTCATTAGAGAAAAAAGTTATTAATTAATTTTAAAAATCTAATGTGACATAGTAGAATGGGATGCTTTTGTGAGACACTAATCTTCAAGAATATGCAATAAATTTAAGTTGCCGATAGCATACATGGAGGAGATCTACTCATTTTGAACCAAAACCAAACCACCTTGCCAAGAAGAACTTATTTTTCCCACGTGAGGCCTCCTTTTCTGCATGTTGTGGTGCTGGTGACGGTGCTGGAGAAGGAGATAGCAAAGGTGGCGTAACAAGTTTGACTGCAAGAAGAGTTGACGTCATCATATTCATAGATGGAACAAGGTCAATTACTGACACTGTGCATTCATTAACTAGTGGAACTTTACTTATCAAACCACGAGTTCAAAATATGTAAACATAGCTAAAAAGCCATAATGGGAATAAAGGGAATATAAGGAAAGAGAATGAAATGCAACCTGGATTTGGTGAAACCTTGCAAGCTTTAGAACTTCTTGTGTCGAAGGAATTTGTTTTTGAACTTGATATGGTGGGTTCTCGGTCAGATATAGAGCTTGACTTTCTCTCGCGAAATTTACGCTCCGTGTTTCCTTCACTGTTTTTTTCACCTATAATACCAAGAATAAAAGATATACTCTTAACTGTTGAGAGAAGATTGTGAAGTATCAGTAGCATTTCAACCTGATATAATGTTCAAACTATAAAATCTGCTGATATTATCTTAATTTACAGGTTAATTACTAATTACTCTACTGCGTCTGCAATGTACCTAATATTGTAGTTCTGTTAACAAAATAATTGATGTTCAGTATCCATGGTATATAAAAGCGTTTGTTCAAATTCATCCTTTCACATTGAAAAGTAGGAGATGGAAAAGTATTACTTAGTTAGCATAAACATTTTTAAAGAATTGGGTAACCCTGTTCTCCTTTTATGACATTCCATATGATATCTGTTAGTAGAAAGAACCCCGGTTTAATCCTAGTATACATCAAGGAAAACTATGCAGCATTGAGAGTGGATTTGACATTATTGAAAATTGAAAACAAATGGTCACATTCTTTAATTCATTTGGCTTGTCAAAATCGCACTCAGTCTGTGTCCAACAACATGAAAAGATAATACCAATCAAAAGAATACAGTACCCCCCAAAAAAAATAGAGCATGGTCCATTAACTGCACTTACTACTGAAGATTTCAGGTCACAAAGAAGTTCCACAGTTCCTTTAATTTTTGCAGTTTATAAACAGGAAGATTAAAGGAACGTGGTCATACATTTTGGAACTTATAAAAGCAGCCAGCCAATAATAAGTATGAAAAGGTTAGAATAGATACTTACTTTCATCAGGAGACTTCCCGTAGTTATGGTTCAAAGCTTCGATAAAAGACGCAGTTTTCTGGTCTTGCATCACTTCAAGGAACCAATAACAACTTTATTCATTGAACTTAATAATCAATAAAATCACAATAACTCGATTTTAATACAGAAAAAAATATGAACTGACATTGATCAAATAATGCATATCTGTAATTTGGGGCTGAGCCAACCAATAACAACTGGACTGCCTCTGCATCTCTTGTCATCGATATTGCTGCAGATGCTTTTAGATTCTGTGTGTCTAGCAGAATACCAGCAAGCTACAAAATAAAAATACAAGCAATGAACAACAGCAAAGTCACATAAAATTAAACCAGTCTTAATAATTTTCAGAAGCATCTTTTGATATGGGGGAACAATGAAGTAAATTAATGGTTCCACATTTGACTAGCAACAAAGATCACTATAAATTTACCAATAGTTTCTTCAGCACAGGATTTTGAAGTAAATCATAGGCATCCTCACAGTAATTATCTGTAACAACTGTGCATTGGGATCCAACCTTGAAAATCAAAATAACAGATAAAATTAATTCTAAATTCATCTGGGCACAGTGCCTTGGGATCAAACTTGTTTTTAAAATTAATTCAGAGTCATCAATAATTGATAATCCAACCTCGCCAGTTGTGCTCAAGACATCCTGTCCAACCACGAGGACGCTCAGTTGGCCAGTCATCAGAAGGCTTTCCATGTCCATCTGAAAGCAAATTCAGTGCCAGTTAGCAAACTAAGCAAAACAGATCAAGCTCGAGGCTGCTAATCATGCACTAATCATGCGTACAATGTTCTCCAAAGTTCAAACATCTTTATCATTAACAGAGAGATAATTTCAGTGATGTCTAATCCAAATAACTATCAAATAAACAAAAAGGATACCTGCGTATGGAGGCATATAAATTGTATATGCATCTAAAAAATACAAGCTAACTATGGAACATGCACTATTTCATCACACATTGTCAAAGTTTCTCTATGCAAACACAACTTTTATATTTTCATATCATTTGAAGTTTTAGCCTATTTAAGAAAAACTATAAATTTTAATCTTTAAACATTTCTTCAACAGTTTATCTCCCCTGGAAAGTTTTCTATGATATTAGCAAGATAGACCACAAAACTTAGGCCTACGTGGGACTAAAACTTACAACTTTTTCATGAGAGAGCTAAAATTTAAAATGAGGATACGGATAAGGGAATAATCATTATTTTTATGCATATTCATTCTATTCCACATTATAAGTCGAATAACCTTTTTTCATGCAAAAACTTGCAAACGCAAAGCCAGGTAAAATATGAATCAATTTTGAACATTGAAAAGAGGCACCTCATCAGTGAAAAACAACGAAGTGGCATCAAGACCAGCATGGTGAAAGAGCCACGCAGCTTGCTTCAGCTTCCACATGGAGCTTCGCTTCATGTTCATGACAGGCACCACCGCAACGCCACCTTCCTTCTCTCTCTGCCGGTAACCCAAGAGCCACGCGTGACAAATGGCAGCTACCATCGACGCCGTGCCTGCACCGCCACAACACAAAGTCAATCACTCTCCAAAACTCCCACATCACGAAAAAAATATAAATAAAAATAAAAACTCATCTTCACCGACCGTTGGAAGGTCCCGAAAGCACGATTTGCGCATTCGCATGCGACTCTCTGCTGGTGATTTTCTGCAGTAAAGTCCTCTGCTCTTTGAGGAACCCGTTAAGGCACGGTTCCTCTCCCTTCGCAACAACAAGCCTCGGCGCGATCCTCTCCCTCGAGCATGTCGAAGACGATATGGTTCTCCGGTGAGCGGACTCCACGAGGGTCCTGGGCGGCGAAAGAGGAACGGAATCCAAGGGAGGATTCTCCGGCGCAGAAGTCTTGAAGGTTCGTCTGGAGTTGGGAAGTTGGATCCCCTGCAGGTGAGGCGCAGCAGAGGGCTCGGTTTGGAAGCGTGACTTTCGAGGATGAGGCTGACGTGGAGGGAGAGAAGATAAAAGGGTAGAATCGGGAGGAGAAGAAGGTGGGTGTTGTGTGTTATTGTTATTGGTGGGTTTGAGGATGTTGGAGAACCAGTTGTGGAGCGCCGTTGCAGGGGATCCGTTCCCATCTGATGAAGGTTGAGTGAAAGTGTCGGATTTGTTACGAGTGTGTTTCGCTGTTTTCGACAGTATCTCGTCACTGATCCCTTCCCCTGCTCTGTATCTGCTTCATTCACATTTTCATCATCATCGTTATTATCATTATTATTTCAGTGTAATATTATTCTTCAATGAAGCATTTATAACTAAGTCTTATACTAATTTTGCTTGCATATTATGATTACCTTCGTGCAGACCTAGTTCTAGAGAGAGAGTCCCTATGGTCGGATGAGGAGATAGGCGAGGGTGGTTGTGGTGCTGCGAACCTGGGGGACCCTAAATGACGAGCCGGAGAGCTACTGCGTGAAGGAGAGGAACCCATGATTCGTCGTGCCTCTTGTAGCCACTCTTGCGTCAACCTTGCACTGTTGCTTCTGGTGCTGTCGTCGAACCCTTCGTCCTCGTCGTCCTCATAGTCCACGCTCACACCTGTACCACCTGTTAGGTCGTAGGTTTTGTGGTCCACATGATCCACTGTCCCGAAAAACATGTCGTTCATGAAGTCGGTAAGGTCCGGCGCCGGCTTTTCCCTACGCCGTGTCTCCGCCATCTTCTTTTGTAGGCTTAGAGACCCTTTGCTTTCTCTGCCCCACCTTCGATCCATTAATTCTGAGTCACCCACCCGTACGTGCTACCTTAAGATTAACTTTGAGGAGAGTAAAAAGTTGCTTCTAATTTTCTGGTAAGGTTGGGTTTGGAGTTTTCAGTTTTAAAGATCGATAGAAACATAGTAGACACATAGAAAACATCAGTTTTGACCGTGGATGCAAGAAATGGCCGGCGCTGGGGCTATCTTGTTCTCGGCATGTTTGTCTTAGTATCTATCTAACATGTGTGAAATTAATGCTGAGAATGTTCTTCTATATATTTTATTATATGGATAAAAGATATATAAATGTAGATGAACTCCATTTCAACTTCAACTTCTATTCTGTCCAACCCAAGCTTTAGTCAACTTCCATGGCGTAACTCTGAGATTAGTTGTTAATTATATTGGATGAGTGTAAACGGAATTTGCATGAACAACTAACGTAGTAACAAGCCTAACTTTTAGAACATTAATTAGTTCAGGAAAAGCAAGTGTTAGTTGCTGAAATGGAAGAGATTGTGGTAAAAAAATTTCTTCATGTTCGCTTTTAGGGAGGACAAATTAAGTGAGAGTCCAGCTCCATCACCTCCTTTCTGGTTTCTCCGTCAAATCCTAGCCTTCAACCCTCATCATCGTTAACATATCTTCTTTAGTAGTGTTTGATAAAATTTTCATATTATATCTGCTAATGTCTTTTAGTTTTGAAGACATCTTTTTTACTTTTTTGATGTTAGGACCAATTTTGATTTATTTGCAAGTCATGCCTTTAGAATATATGTATTAAAATCAGTGACCACTCCTCTCCAAGTTTGGCAGTCTAACGACATTTTTCTGAAAATAAGTTCTTTGTTTTGTTGGGCTTTCTACTTTTGGTCCATAACAAAGAGGTTATTTGGGCTCAAAAGAATTTGCTTACGCACATCATGCACCCCGTATTTTCTTCCAATACCCCGTATTTATTTAAAAAGATGATAACATTTTTATTAATTTTATGGAAAAGTGCGATTCTTGAGTATTTCGGATTAAAAATGTAAATATAAAAATGATAGAAATACATAATTTTTTACGTATGATAGAAATATATAATTTTTTTACATAGAATGATTTTAGATTCAACTTTCTAAAAATATTTTAGAAATGTTTCATAATCATTTTGTTATAATACTTCTAAAACGCTTTTGAAAAGTTTTTTGGAAAGATTAATTAATAATATTTTAAAAAGCTTATTCTAAAATTTTTTCAGAAAAATAAATATAGAAAAACCTATTTACATGAACGAAAATATTATATAAAAAATATATATGTTAATTATAATGTAACAATATATTAGTTTATCACTCAAAAACAAGAAAATAGAAAACAAATTATTACAAATAAACAAGAAAATAGAAAACAAAAAAAAACAACTCAAAGATAAAAATGTTTGTGATCTATGTAATACTACAATAATTCTTATTAGATGATAAATAATATATTTATATACAAGATAATGATGTAACTATCAATATCAGAAGAAAAAACAGAAACATTTAACATAGATAAATTTGGTTTGACTAACTAACAACACTCCTCAAACCAAAAGAGATACATCAATAATATCAATTTGCTCTCTAAGACTTTTGAATCTTACAAACTTCAAAACTTTTGTCAAAAATATCAAAGTTGTATCTCAGATCTACAATGCTCAATCTCCAATTTTCCATTTAAAATTTGTTCACAGATGAAGTGAAATTTGGTGTCAATGTGTTTTTATCAACAAGTTTCCTTCTCAGCTGCTCAAGCACATGCTTATAACACACTGAACCAAATATCTTAAGATGTGTTACATTAGGTTTGACACTTGTCCAAGCCTTTTCAGATGTAATCATCTCCAAACGTTTGTGCATTTGTGATAACTGTTTCTCTCCAAAAAATAACTTGGTAAAGACTTGCTTTTCAACATACAACAGATCATATTCAGCAAAATTTAGTTTTTACGCTTAGCAATATTGTTATGTTGAGGATTGTATGGTGAAGTAAATTCATGGATGATGTCTTCTTTCTCACAAAAGACACTGAATTCAGCTGAGACATATTCACCTCCACTATCAGACTGTAACACCTTTATCTTGCTTCCATCCTGCCTTTCAACTATTCTTTTAAACTTTTCAAACACAGATAACATTTCATTTTTTCTTCTCAACAAATAAACTCATATTTTCTTTGTGAGATCATCTACAAAAGTAACAATATACTTATTTCCACCAGGTGTTTCAACCTACAAACACCATACCAAGTTTCTTAGTTGCTTTGTCAGCCACAAATTTTTTAAACTTTGGTTTGGTATGCTTGCATTGAAAACATTCTTTATAAATTTCCTCTGAAATCACAATTGAGGAGAGTTTCATAACAAAATTCTTATGACTAAGCTTGTGCAAATGTTACAAATTCAGATGGTCGAACCTATTATGTTATAACCACTCACTCCTATTATCGGCAGTAACAAAACATTCATGTCTTCGTGTATTCATACCAACATGGAAGGTTTTGTTTTCATGAAGATTTGCATGAACCACCAATTTATGGTTTTTGTCATATATACTCAAACCATTCTCCTTCATTTCCATGACAAATCCTTTATGCAAAAATTATTTGAGACTCATCAAGTTTATCTTCAAACTTGTTACATATAGCACATCATCAATGATGATTTTCCTACTATTATGATCCTTCAACATTACATGTCCAACCCCTTTTGTATTCAGACTATTGTTGTCAGCAAATCTAATTTTTCCTTGACGCATCATTAATGTTAATGAAATCAATCTCCCCTCCCAATCATATGCATGGAACACCCCACAACAAGTTACTAAGAATATGTTTCTTCTGAATTTATATAACTGGTTTTGGTCATCAACATCACCACATCATAATTTGAAGAAGCATCATCTTGAGCTAAATTAGCTTGATTTTTTGGATTGTTCTTGACACTTTTATCATCTCAGCATTCATGTGCAAAGTGGTCATGCTTCTAGTAATTGTAACAATACTTTCGTCTTGTCAAACTTCTATTTTTTTATCATTATTAGAGGTATTCTACTATTTCTTGTGATCTTTCTTATTCTTAAAAGTATCACCTGTATTCTCCTTTATTTTTTTAAGTTTTCTTTTCTTTTGAGATGTTGTCTTTTTTCCTTTAGACTGTTCTAACTTGAAGAGTTTACTCTTGATTATGCCTCCTCTTGTTAATCATACACTAATACTTAAGAGAATGCTGCAAAGCTTCTACCTCCATCTTCTCCAAGTCTTTTGTTTTTTCAATTGTTACTATAAATGTTGGGAATATTACTTTATTATCTTTTATTTAAATTAGGTATTAAGAGATTTTATTATCTTTTAAGAGAGAAGGTACAAAGATATTAGGTTATTATTTTGATTTAGACAGTTATGATTGAGATATTATTGATATTTGATATTTTGTGATATTTTTACTCTATATATACATAAAGTACATAAATAAAAAATATACCCCACGTTATGTATCAGAAATACACATATACAAAACCCTAAAATTACCAACAGTGGCATCAGAGCTTTGGTTTGATACAATGGAATGACAAACAATTTTTGATGGCGAAAGTTATGACTTAAGGGCTGTGAGAATGCAATCATATCTTGAAGGATTGGATGTATGGGAAGCTGTAGAAGAAGATTATATTATTGATCCACTACCTGAAAATCCCACCATAGTTGAAATGAAATTTCACAGAAAAAGAAAAACAAGGAAGGCAAAAGCTAAATCATGTCTGTTTGCTGGTGTTTCACAAATGATCTTCACAAGAATCATGACGCTAAAGTCACCGAAAGAAATTTGGGATTATATGAAATATCAATATGAAGGGGATGAGAAAATTCAAGGTATGAAAGTTCTAAACTTGATAAGGGAATTTGAGATACAAAAGATGCAAGAGTCTCAAATAATTAATGAATACTCAAACAAATTGTTGGGTATTGCTAACAAAATAAATTTGTTATGCAAGAAATTTTCTGATTACAAAATAGTTGAAAAAATTCTGGTAATTGTGCCAGAGAGATATGAAACATCTATTGCTTCATTTGAAAACACAAAAGATTTGTTCAATATTACTTTGACAGAAGTACTACATACTCTACAAGCGTAAGAACAACGAAGATTGATGAGAGGAGATCATGTTGCTGATGAAGGTTCTTTACTATATCATAATGGAGGTTCTCTCCAAATCAAGAACAACAAAGGTACAAAATCACAAGTTTTTTCTGTCTGTCCTTATTGCAAGAAAAATAATCACACAAGCAGTGGTGGATCTTGACCATTGATCTTGGAGGGTTAAATAATATATTATTAATAAATAATAAATAAATATAAAATGAAGTAAGAAGATCAAAGGGTGAAAGGATAAAATTGTAAATATATACTTAAATATATTAAATGATCATTAAGTTTGAGGGGGACAAAATCATAAATTATATGAGAGTTACAAAACTGAGGAGGGGCTGGGAGGATAAAATTGTAAATATCCAAGTAAATACATTAAATGTTCATTAAGTTTGAGGAACCAAAATCATAAATTACTTCAATGTAACAATACACTGGTTTATCGCACCGAAACAAGAAAATAAAGAACAGAATAAAATAATCAAAAGATAGTAATGTTTGTAATATGTATAATGGCTCATTAATTCTTATTGAATGACAAAAAATATATTTATATATAAGACAATGATATAGCATAAAAAAATATAAATATATAATATAGACAAATTTAGTTTGATTTTTTTTTGTTTCTTAAACCCACTTGCACACTTAAAGCGCACATTCTCCCTGAGTTTTTGTTTCAATTTGTGAGACTCACAAGGTTTTAGGCCTTAAATACTTGTAGACCTAATGGACCAGAAAAAAATAGCATCAACACACGCGCAACAAAAGTCAACATCGACTATAATTTGGGCCTTGTTACTCTCACACATCTTTTTATTAGGTTCAACCCAATCTTTTGAAAAATAGTTCAACAACCGTATCTTTTAAGTAAATAAGTTTTAGTTTTATTGAGATACATGATAAAAACGTATTAGCATTGCATATAGTGAAGACACACCTCTTAATAACACAATAAAAATGTGTTTTCGTTTTGGATAAAAAAAATATACATTATAAATATAAAATGAAAATATATTTTTTGTTTATCTATCTTGATGAAGAAAAGTTATTGATTAGTTTTTTTATCTTTAATATTATTTTTTTAATTGAATAATTTAAAATAATAATTCATCTTAATAATTAAATTATAAGAAAATAAAAATCAAATCTCCTACTCTTGTTCTTAGAATAAATAAATATTATATATAATAGGTTTTCATTCACCTTTAGATAAAAAAATATAAAAGTTAAGTTTTTCTCTCCTAAAAATATTTATAGATAAACTTGTTCAATGTCACCCTTAAATGTTACCTCTTGCCATTTTTCACATTCTGAGAGAAGCAGAATCCAAAGTATGATATTATATAGTACATAATAGGAAAGGGCAAAAGGAGGCCATGGAGGCTACAAGTTGCGTACAATACTAACACCATTTTCGCATACTATTGTCAACCTTCTCAAATTTATGTAAACACAGTTCTATTCTTTTAGCATATTTTTTTCAATCTATTTATATCATATTTTGATTTATCTTGTACTTTTCTATTTTTTTTCTTTATTGTAGAAATAATTATACAAGTTGTTGGCTTTGGTATTGTTTTGGACAACGTGGCTTTTCCGTAAGTGTGTATAGATCTTGATTTGCTTACGTTAAATCCGCACTTCTTCTTTGCTTGCCCCTTCTTCCACATAAGGGGACAGGCACAAATATTAAACATTATTCTCTTCGCAAACCAGTTGGAGTGTCATAAAAGGTTTATACAAGGTTGTTTTTATTAAAATATTAATCGATTACTATAAGATATAGTCCTAGGTCATGGAGACGTAAGAATAAAAATTAGAATCACAATTATTTTTGTGATATGTAAGAGCAGTTAGAAACTAGAATAACGGAAAACTGTGTTCACAGATCAATTTTCAACAGGAAACAGTGTGATATATCAGATAATGTTGCAACTGATACAATGGAGGTAATATCTTTCGCTTTTATAAAAAGTTGGAACTGAAACATGTTGGGAAGTTGGGGCAAACCTGTAATACACAGTATATTCCTATTTTTCATAGGTAATGGATTACATTATTACTTGCGTGTGTCCATCATAAACTCCAAGCACTTGGGTTGAGGAAGAAAATAGAAAACAGAAATGACAATGTCAACCAATAAAAATTATACTAAATTTTGCAAAGGACCAAATACACTCGTGTAAACCAACTGCATCAGTAAAATTATCACCCCATGGTGTTGCATCTCAATGTCCTTTAAAACTGTTCAAAGGATATCTTTTATTTATTTATGAAAATTCAAATGATATCACTACCACTTGCTTGCTTCCGCTATTATTTTTATGCTATAGTTTGGGCATTTGGGCCTTTGACTTTTCGTGGTTTATTTCTCAAAATTCAATTTGTTTTGATTTCCCATTATTTCATGAAATTGGGCTTTATATAAACGCTTTGAAGTCAGATTCTAAGAATATCTATCACTCCAATTCTTAGCTGTTCTCTCAAGTTTCAACTCTTCACCCTGCTTTGACTATCTATCCGAACACATTGTTGGAGTTATTGAAACTGAGAAAAAATGGCAGCACAGGGGCTTGTGGTAGCATCACTTCTAATTTTCTGTTTAGCTGGAAGTTGCTATGGGAAGGTTCAGTTTTCTTCCCTGAAAAGAACTCTTGATGTCACGGCTTCCCCCAAACAGGGACAAGGTAAGCAAAAGCATCCCGTCTCAGATACCCCCTTCATTAAACTAATCAAATTCTACTGTCACCAGTTTTCTGCGAATGTATAACAAGATTTTGCACCTTGTAATTTCTTAATCGAATTAAAAGACACAACGCAAGGATGAATCAATTAATTGGACCATGTTCAGTTCTGTTTAACTGAAGGCAGTTATAATTTTAGGTTGTTCTAATCAATTGCAGGTAATTAGACATTGATCGATACATGTTAATCAAGAAAAAAACTGCAAAAATTGTTAAATTTCACTCCTTTATGGATTTTATGAATTGGGTTGTTAAATTCACTCTACTCTATATGATGGTGTTAATGATTACGCAGTTCTGGAGGCTGGAGTAGACAAAATCGCTGTGACATGGGCTCTGAACAAGACCTTACCATCTGGGACAGACTCTGCCTACAAAACCATAAAGCTGAAGCTGTGCTACGCGCCCATTAGCCAAAAGGACCGCGCGTGGAGAAAGACCGAGGACGACCTCTCCAGGGACAAGACATGCCAGCACGATATCGTGGCCAAACCCTACGACGCTTCCAACCACACCGTGCAGAGGTTCGAGTGGCCGATCGAGCGCGACGTGCCCAAAGCCACGTACTTCGTACGCGCCTACGCATTTGACTTCAACAACGAGGAAGTGGCTTACGGGCAGACCACGGACACGAAGAAGAGCAGCAACTTGTTTGACATCAACTCAATCAGCGGGCGCCACATGTCCCTTGATATCTGCTCAATTTGCTTCAGTGCTTTCTCCGTGGTCGCCCTCTTTGTGTTCTTCTATATTGAGAAGCAAAAGACAAAGGCTTCTTCCTCAAAGTGATTGAGTTTCACCACACGAGAATTCATAAACATGGCAGGTTTACATATTTCATGGTCATTAATAAATCATGAGGGACCTATTTCCCCTCCCAATAGTAGGTTGGTTATCTTTATACAACTAAATTCCACGTCAATCTGGAGCACGATCTCCCCCTAAGCTTGTAATATGAGAGAAGAGGGCTTGATAATTTTATGTATGTGAGTAGAATATGATCATGAGTAGCATGCTATGAAAGTAAAAAATAATAGAAGTGTAAAATTACTTAGTCCAGGAGCTAGTTTTTACTTTTTGTAAATTTGCAATGAACCCAGTCATCTGATGTGAAGTAAATAGTTTGAGAAGTTAAGAAGAAAGGAGTCAAATTTGCAGTTTCATTGTACAAAAGTACTAAAATGATATAACTATTACAATAAATTAGTCAAGGGCATATTCACTTGAGTTAACCACAGAAAATGAGTTTATCCAGAAAAGCATCCTAATAGTTCTACAAAACCAATAAAATTTTTTACAAGTAAATCATTGCGGAGGAAACCTCCAGCGTTTGTTAATGCTTTTTGAATCTGTCTCTTCCGGAAGCAAGGGAAACGCTCAAGTAGAAAGTGGTTGATTCATGAACTTGCAATGAGGCTACCTACCTCAACTAAGTAATTCCAACTTTCATTGCTTAGAAAGTTAAATCCACGTGGGTTTGACTTCTCTATTATCAATAAATGAATAGGTGTTTCACAAACATCAACACATGTTGCATCACAAATCTGCTGAAGAACGAAAATACATGTCTGTACTCTGCATTCTGTCTGTACCATAAAGTGATATCCTATCGTCAAAAACTTCGGCATATCCAAACGCATCTGTGCCTGCAGGACATTCCAGGGCAGCTTCAAGAACTCTATGGTGAATTCCATGGGAATCAATGGAGTATCCTCCTTTGTGATCATGTCCAGAGAGACACAGCTTCACACAAGTGTATCTGTGTATCAAATTCATTACTTCATCATAATTCCATAACAGTGCCTCATTGGATGATGCAACAGGATCTAGAGGCAGATGGCAACATATCACTACCTTCTGTTTCAATTTTGTTGCTTCCTGAAGAACACTACTCAACCATTCCATTTGTTCCTTTCCAACCGCTCCATTGAACATAAGAAACCTTCTCTCAAGGCCCACCAAACCTGTTGGACTGTTCTTGTCATCATTTGGATTCTTTTCCCGGAGGAATTTCAAGGCCTCCAATGTTTTTGGATGATCTTGAGGCCAGCCAATTGCACTAATGTCATAGCCATCAAGAACTACAAATCTATATTCAGGCACTGGTGAAAAGTCATAGTAAGCATGACTTTCAAAACTCTGGATGTTCAATAATGGAAGTAACTTACGTCGAGGCAGATTGTAAAGGCAGTGATTGCCAATCAAATGATACACTGGTCCATTGAACATTTCAAATTCATCCACTATTTTCTTTACAGTACTAAGAGATTGATCTTTTGGACAGTATCCATCAACAATATCTCCAAAATTTATCACAAACTTGTGGCTCTTCTTGGTATTCCATTCCTTTACTGCTCTCTGCAACACAAGAATGCTGTGCCTATAGTACCGTGGAACACCAAGGAATGACCTACCATCAGGAATGTCAGCATACTGCACGTCAGATATCAATCCAAAAGAAAAGAGAGGCTGTTTCCCTTCTGTGGCAATTAGTCCGTTAGCAGAACCCATTCTGTATGTCTCTACTCTCCACAAGCTCCTATTGGAGATAAAGCATAACTAATGTCATCAAAATAGGGTTTTCGATGCACAGTCCATGATAAAATAATGTGTATGCATAATCTCAAATAGAAACTTCATTTCGTATACAGTTTTAAGTTTCAAATGTTCTTTGTAGTAGCTGTTATTCAGTATCAGAAAATTTGGAATGATGAAATGAAAGTGTAGAAAGAAAACACAATCAATCATAAATGTTGATTTGCTAACATGACCTGTATTAAAAGAGTCTGGCATTTTCTAACGGGAAAGAACATGATTCCTTAACTCAATATTTTCACACTAGAAATTTTAAATCCACCTATTACCTTTCTCTTTTTCTATTCCATCCTATTATTTATCACACTCTCTCCCTGTTTTCTCACAAGGTGTATACAGTCTAAGGAGGCTGAAAAATCATTTTTCATCATTCCCTCTACACAATTCCACCCGTTCGAGACAAGAGAAAATGCAATTTAAAATTCAGGCATAACAAGTGCAAATGCACCGTCAATAATCTGGCAACAAGTTTCAGAACCACAGAAAAAAAGGAAGAGAAATGGTCTAAAACAGATCATAGTGTAGAAACTGAAAAAAGAAAAAACGAAATGCGGTAATTGTTCTAACCCGGTACACACTCAGTTTGTTTGATCTCACATTACAGATTCCATATAGTCACCTAAATAATTGTACGCATATGAATAGAACAAGAAATATAACAGAACAATGGCCAATATTGAATGGAGCCCCAAAATATATAACGATACGTGAAGAAGATCAGAAATATAGATTGCAAGAATAAAAATGTAAATGAAAAGCGAAATAATTGGTTTGATAATGAAGAGAATAGAGAGGTCGTACTTGTGATAGGAATGAGAAAAAGTGAAACAGCGGTATTATGTGAGAAAGAGAGGTAGTATAGCATGTGGAGGTTGGAGAGATTCGATTGCGTTAAGGTTTGTTTGGAAGTGGAAAATGAAGGAAGATCGCAAGTCCTAACTCTCTGGGGGTGTGAAAACAGAGACAGAGTCATTGGCACGTTAATGCAATGCAATATAGTTGTCGTTAAGGGCTAAAATTGTCCTTTCCAATTGTCAGAAACACGGGACTGCCACCAGTTCACGCCACCTGTCCTCCTAAAATCCCTTGACATCGCATCTCCCCCAAAATCCTTCTCTTTTAAGCCATCTACCCAAAGTATAAAATATAATATTACCATAATTAATAGTATTTATTGTATTAATCTCGTTTATTTAGTTTCTAATTTTAGTTACTTAAAGGTACTATGACGTTTTTATTAGGATATTTAGTTTAGTTTTTGTTTAATTTTGATTATCATTTAATAAGTTTATCATATTTATGAATAAAATTCATTTTTTACATATTCTCCTTTTATTTATAAAATTATTATTACTTCAACATATTTTAGGTAATAAAGAAATGTAATATTTCAAAAGTAACCGTAGCTTAGACTCAACAAATTTGCAGTGACTTTAGGCTCGAAATTTTTGAATGGGATGGTAATTGTTAAGAGTAAATGCTTAACGAATAAAAATATCTAAAATATATTTGCTAAAATCATTTTAAAGAGAATTGTTAATAAGAATTATTTAAAAATAAAAATAAAAATAATATTTTATTATAAATTTTATATCTAAATTATATAAAAGTATAAAATTTATAATAAAATATTATTTTTATTTTTAAATAATTCTTATTAACAATTTTCTTTAAAGTGATTTTAGCTTATAATAAAATATTATTTTTATATTTAAGCATCTCTTATTATAAACTTCATTAGAGATGAGTTTTTTTTTTCATATTCATATATTTTATATCTCTCAGCGTTGGATGATATTGCATTTCTTTTTAAAATTACGAAAAAAACTAGACAATTTCACTTCTAATTAAAAAAATATTTTATTAATTATTTAATAATAATATTTTTATTATCGTAATCATACTTATTTATATAATTAATACAATTATTATTATTTTTTTATTATTAAAAAATTTAATACATTATTATTATTATTATTATTATTATTAACATTGTCACTGATTTATTATAATTTGCTAAATTTCACTTAACCTAATTTAAATAGGTTACAAACACTTCAAATTTATTTACCATAACATTTAAAATTAGAAAAAGGAGTTTTTAAAATTAAAAATCACTCTATATTAAAAACTAATTTTAAAAAATTAAAATTGATTGTAGTTGTTAATTTTTTTAAATATAACTAGAAACTATGTTGAATGAACATTTCTAGTTTTTAGATTCTAAATTTGTTTTGGATATAACAAGGTATAATATAACATGAGTCATAATTTATATATAACTAATTATTTCTTATTTATATTGATTTAGTTTTTTTATTACTTTTTCTGTTTCTAAATAATTATTGAATTTAAAAAATTAAAAATATATGTAATTATAATTATATTAATTAATTTTTCACCGATTATAATTTTTATATTTTTGAAAGAAAATAACAAAATTATTATAAAGATCCATAAAAATATATGGGTTTCTCAATAAGCAAAATTGTTGAGTGAAACGGCTTTGACCAAAGAGGGTAAGACGTGGCAGCGTGCAACAAAGAGTGTACTGTCAAAAGACAGACACGTGGGTTGGGACGTGCTGCCAGCTTTCAAGTTCCCAGATGGCCATTATTATATTTAATCTTTAATGTAACCTTAATATATTCTTATGCTTTTTAAATTCTTTATTTTTAATTGCTTTATGAGCATTTTAGTATTATTCCTATAAGAAATATATTAGAGTTTTTATTTCATTTTTAAATAAAATTTGATAATTTATATTAACTTTTTACAAGTTTTGTTTAGTATATAATTTTTATAACTACTCATAATTTTTTTTATTTTAAAAAGTTATAGGATAAAGTTAAACTAATTTTATTGAAATCAAAATATATTTAAACAAATATTATATATTATTATTATTTCGTAAATAAAATAAAAATATTAGTGTTTTTTATCAGCTTAAAATTGATAAAAAAATATTATTAAATTTGTTTTATTTTAATAAATATGATTTTAAGAGATTGATTACTAAAATACTTAAGAATATTTAAGAAAAAATAAATTTTAGACAATACTTTTTTTATTTGTTTTCACTTTTTCTTATTAAGCTACTTGTTCATAGAAATAATATTATTAATATTTTAACAACTCTTATAAATCAATTATAATATATTTATTCTTGTAAGATATACGAGATTTTCGAATGCAAAATATGGATATGATATTTGTTCTCAGCCGGTTTTGTGGTGATGAAATCGATTGATTGAGTTTTAAACAAGGCAATTTTTAAATAAAAGAATATCGTATTTTTGAAATGAGTTTTACTCCGAACTAAGATTCTTGTACGAAGAAAATAATAACAACTTAATATAATAATATTTTAATGATAATAATATACTGAAATTTAATAATTGATAATCCATTAATTTTGAATAAAAAAATATTTTTAATAGACTTTAGTTAGAGACCTATCAATATTTAAAACTATTTATATGAGATGTTAAAACACAATAATTATGTGAACTATATTAGAAAAATTATTATAATATATATATATATATATATATATATATATATATATATATATATATATAAAATCTATCATTATTTAAAACCATTAGATATTAAAATAATAAAATTTTAAATTAGAGAAATAAAAATGATAAAATAATTTTTTTTAATTATTTACATATTTAATATAAAGCTATTTAAAAAAAATGTTTCTCAATTATTAAGATATTTTTGAAATATTGTATAATTTATTCATAACTTAAAAAAAAGTTTATAAATTTTTATTTTATACCTAAGTCCACTGATTAAAAATGTTAATGTTAGTTAAATTTATTTAATATTATTAAATTCATAAAATAATAAAAATTATAATTTCTAAATTTGAAAATCATAATTATAAAAAACAGTGTGCATATTTAAATATCAGAATATTTTTGAAATAATAAGATTGACATAACGATAAATTGTGTTTTTTTTTTCAGGTAGTTTTGTTGGTTGTGGATAACTGGTCACTTTCTACAAAATTGCAGTACAAATTAGCTCTCAAACTAATTAATTTCATCTTTATATTAAAATGGTGCATTACCCATACCATATTACTTCTCATTCCCAGAATTGGAGTCACTTTCCAACCCCTGGAAAACGGTGCATTCACTTTCCTATTTTCTTCATTGTCGACTACCAACACTACCATCTTCCAATCATTGTCACCATTGACATCCTCTTAACCCTCTTTTTAAGATAACCAATGACTAATCTTAGTTGCAAGATAGTGGAACCACCATTCCAGAAAACCCTTATAGTCAAACACTAGTGGGACGCAATTTCTTCCCCATCTGGGCCTGCTAAAGGGAATAAAGCAAACCCACTAGCGTCCTTGAATACAACACCGTTCACTTTTGCATATTAACAAGGCTAGCAAAATGGGGGCACAATATTTTTTTCCTACACACGACCTAACAAATTGCAAAATCTCAGTGTCCAACCACAACACTTTGATTTTCAACACAGCATGAGCTACTTCCTCACCCTCTACCAACACCATGTGAGCAATTGAGGAATCGATTACAAAACTGACTTGGAGAAATGAGAAAGCTGGAATTATTATACATGTGGCGGAATGTGATGGTGAAGATGATTACAGTCATAGTGATAAAAAAATACAAGGTCACACGGTTGTCAACAGTAAAGAAGAAGAAAAGGAAAAGGAATAAAAACATCACTTCTAAAAATCACCTTTACCTCTAATGGTGCCACGATGATCACAACGAAGAATGACCAAAAGAAGCTTAGATTTGGAGGAGAGAGAAAATGGTGTGAAGGATGCATTGTAACGAGTGAATGAGATTAATTTAGAAACAAAATAGCGGTTCACGATAGACACATACCATGCTAATCCATCCTATCAAAACTTCAAATGAATATCTAAATGAGTATTTTGTGCTACACTACCTTTTTCTCTTACGAGAGAACAATTAACCAACTTGAAAAAGTAAAAAAAAAAAAAAAATAGTAATCAGAGGGAAGGATAAGAACTTTGGCATCAAGACAACCTTCGCCGACGAATTTATTGTTTTTATTCCTTAAAGTGAAGGTTGAAAATCATTTCTGGCTCAAACATCAAAAGTCTTAAATCTGGAAAAGCTGTATATACACATTTTTTTAATGAATAAAAGAGGAAAAAAGAGAAGATACAATTTCATTCATTTATTGATAATGATATGAAACTATATCAAGTAATCTTTATCTAAATAAATAAATAATAGAAGTACCCTTTGCAAGGGAATCTACCAACAACAAAATCTGGTTGGTTGTATTAATGATATAGAAGCAAAGACCATGCACGGACCTAGCTTTTGCAACTTGGAACTGCTCACAAGATAACAGCACGAATTTCAGTCTTCATATCACATTATTATTTCTCAAGTCTATCAAATTGACTGTCTTCTTTTTTGGCGATGAAGAATCTGGTCAACGAGCATCTCTGGAAGCAATTTAGTAGCCTGTGCAAGTATCAATACGTGAATTGAAAGCACAGAGTACGTATGTCACTCCACAATATAGGAAATATACCAAGAAGCTAACCTGGAAGTTCCTCATGTGCAAAATAGGTTCACATCCAACATCTGCCACTGATTTGCCATTTGGTGTTTGCAACTTAAATCGCTCTGCCTTGTATGCAGAGAGGATATTTTCTTCATCAGGTAGGTGATGGCTAACTTTCAGCAGTGAGCTGAGAGAATTCATCTGAAAGGTTGAAGATACAATCAGATGATAGCTTCCAAGAAAAAAAATTGAAGAAAACTAGTTACAATCTAGATAAATACAATAAGGTAGTAACTATTGACCCACCTCGATGAGAAAAATGATAGAACTGAAGTCTTTCATTACATTTTACCAGTAAACCTATAATGTACTTAATGACCTACCGATTATAGTTATCTTGTCACCCTACGGGAATATCTCAAACTGATTATAAATTGAGCTAACCATAGACAAAACAAATAATAAACTCTACCTTCATGTATGGACAAGATGCACAGCCACCGTGAATGGAACAACCCTCCCCGCTAGCTATTCCTGGTACAACAGGAAGTATAACATCACCCACCTTAACAGAATGAGCATCCGAGGATAAACTTGAGGATGTTTTTGAGATTGAGTCAGACGAAACCGGAAAGACTATTTCAACAGTAACTTTAGCCTTTTCAGGAGAGGACTTCGCAGGCTCCAACAAACTACGAACTGTAGCTACAATTGAAGTCACCATCCCAGATTCTGTTCCTAAGACAAATTGGAGATGATCATTTATATTTCTATCCAAAGCTTCCTGAACCCTATCCTTTATGAAATCCAAAATATTTTGAGTGGAGCCTACTACGCCCATTCCCCTTCTCTTTGCTTCCATTGCCAATGAAAACATCTCTCCAGGAACCTCAAGATGAGCAGTGAGGAACGCATCACAATACATTTCTTTTATATTCTCCACGACTTCATGGCCAAATAGATGGTGAACAATGCATGTTCCATCCTGGCACCAAGTCACAAAAGCATATAATCATGAAATGAAGTACATAACCGATCATTGGTAGTACTAGCCTACCAAAATAAAAGCACATAAACTAGCAAATGATAAGCTACTTCAAACCATATTTTATACATGGAAAAATTCAAACCTTTCAAAAAAATTGCAGAATACAGAGAAAGACCACAATAGTGTAAGTGCAGGCACTGAAAATTTTCTCTCCAAGTCTCACATTGCATAAACCCAACACAGGAAAAATAAAAATACAGGTGAAATTATTTAACAAAGCATAAACCAACTTATGTGAAAGAAATTATGAGAGGGGGAAAGGCACAATAAGAATGAAATATCATACTAAGTATATCATTGCCACGTCGAAAGAAATGTAGAATTATCATCTTCTTGTTTAAAAATATTCTTTACAATCTTACATAAAATAAATTCCTTGTGAGCAATATCAACACTATCTCTAGAATACCAACAACAAGAACAAAATGTTTTCCCTACGCCAGCATCCTCAAAGGATAAACACAACATCTCACTCAAATGGATAGACACAACACGCAAATGGACACACATCTAATTCCAAATGAAGTAGATTATTTCATACCTTTTCAAAAAACGTGCTAAAGATCTTACCTGGAAATAGTGAAGTCGTGGTAATACCGATCTAATAGAGTCTTGACTGTGTTCCGGATGTATTGCAGCAATCTCTTCATCAGTCATCTTCGTCATCTGTTGGAACAATTCTTTAATATTTGCACCCATGTAAGAATCAGGTCCATACCATATGCTCAAATCTGGAACTTGAGCAAATGCCTGCATAAATATGAACTAACATGTTATTTAAAGAAAGGACTAAATGGGCTTGATGATGGTCATCAAGTGATGTATTCATATTGACCATCTCAACGGCAAAGAGGAATATAAAAAGTTTTTATCTGACCAACCTGTAGGATAGTCTGGACAACATTTGATGAAGTACAGGTTATTGTAGGCACAAGCTCATGAGCAAATGCCTTTGTCTCTAACTTAGTGTTAATGTATATGACATGCAAAGAAGTAGACCTAGAAGCCGCTGAAAGATATTCCATATAAGTAGGAGTGGCTGCAGCATCAGCCAGTGAACAGCCAATTTGGTCATTTGACATCCTATACACGCCAACCTGCAAATAATTATCCCAAGAAAAATCATGGACTAAGGATTAACATGTAGCAAAGATACCAAATTTGACTGATATAATTTGCTGCAGCGCCAGAGACCTGCTTAATACAAACCATTCACCAATATTTATATATAGGAAACTTAACTTAATAGAGTCCATCTTCTAGACCACACTTATCATTACATATTTAGCCTGCTGATGGCTATCTTCAAAATGGAGATGACATACTAGAGAAAGGCATACCTCACTAAAACCAGCTTGATCAAGGATGGCACGGACATTTTCTGACATAAAATCCACACCTAACACTGTTATGAATTGGCATCCAGCTTTTGCCATTTTAACTGCTGTATCTGCCATGACAAGTGAATCAGATATATGGATATGTGGCCACTGCTTCTGAGCAGCAGTTAAAATGCCTTGCACCTCAGGATCCATGTAAAAGTGTGCAACGACACCAATTTTCTTCTCTTTCAGCACATTGACTAGTTCATTAACTTTTAATTCATCAGGGAACAAATATTTTGCCTGCACGAAAGCTAGAACAAAATTAGGAGAATAATGCTGTCAGGTCATGATTCCATGAAATTATAGCATTTGTGGTGGCATAACCATCTATTATGACGTGAACTAAACATGCCCTTTCAGAGAAGCACTAGTAGAACGGATAAAGTAAACATGAAAACATACTGTTTTAAATTGAAGTTCATAACGAAGACAAGGAGGAAAAGCCAAAAACTCCCAAAAATTTACTAGGGGCATAAATTGCGTGGACTGTGACTAACAAATTAGTATGTACAGCCTAACAGTTCTTCTTCACCATCCTTTGTAGATATGTCATGGACATTGAGTTTGCAACTTTGAGAAAAAAGAACTCATCAACCAAAAACACCACCAAAGTGTGCAGGAAGTTTTTGGTACATACAGTGGGACTTTCAATAAATACAGAATTTGTATGCACAATAGTGTCGTACAAAGATCTTAAGATGATGGTGTTCTTTAATACTTCTAATTAATAGTAACGATATAACAGTGGAAAGGCATAGCTTAGTCAAACATCTGAGTCACAATACAACATTTTGTCTAGTTGATGGTTGTAAAGCACAGTGCAAGCAATTTTGAGGGAAAGAATGGGAAGAAAGGAAGGAGCAGAAAGATTGGGATAGATAAGGGCGGAAGGAAGAGGGAGAAAGAAGAAAGGAAGAAAAAGAAAGAGTGGTCCCTCGTTTAATTTATTGAGTTACAATGATTAAAATTTGCGTATTGCACTTCATCTTTGTTTTGTTTTTTATGTGACGTTGGAAAAGTATTTTTCAATAGTTAATTCTTTTTAACAAATCAAAGCCACTGAGTCAAATAACACCACGTACCCAACTACGACTGTGCCATCTAATAATGAAGAAAAAAATAAACATAAGAAAACAAAAACAGAATGTCCTCCGTCTACTGAGGAGGATCAGATTCTCGCAATAACATAAGGAAGCGTGGGCACTCATTACTACTTTTTACAATTCTCTAATTTTTGGACTGTGTAAGATTCTGTTAGACTATTACAACTCCAAGCCCCATAAACAACAAATTATGCCAAAAAGAGAGGAAAAAACAAAGAAAGAAAGAAACAAACACACCATTTATGATTGGATGAATTCGAGAGATTCAGAATTAAAACTTTTCAAACGGTGCAAACCTGGGCTTCAGCATAGCTACCCTTAGGAAAAACCCCATCAGAGGTAACAACCAAGGAAGGAAAATGCTCAAAGGGAACCTTCCCTTTTCTCCGAGCCAACAGCTGCTTGGTCCTCTTCTGCATGCTGATCAGCACGTTGTGCCACGTGTTCATCCTCGAACGCCCACTCCCTCCCGGCAACCCCGCATTCAGACCAACCAAATCATCGGTGCTCACTTTCATAACCTCCTCCGGCTCCGAACCATCCAGCACCCACACCAGACACGCGCAGAACCCCCTCGTGATCTCCGAATCACTGTCCGCCGCCACCCGCACCTTCCCCTCCTCGTCGATCCCCACCTCCACCCACACGCGCGCGGTGCACCCCATCACCCGGTTCTCGTCGACCCGACCCGATTCCGCCATCGGCGCCATCGCCGCCGCGTAGCTTAGCAGCCGCTTAACCCGCTCCGCAGGCTCCCGCAGCGACCGGAACTCGGCATAGAGGTGCTCGAGTTTCGACGGAACGGCGAGCTCAGAGGCGGTGAGCGCGGAGCCGGAAATCACAGGGTTAAGTTTGAACGAACTTGAACGGCGTTGGAGGCATTTGAAAGGTTTAAGTAACGGTAGGTGGCGTTTGAGGGGTTGGAGGATGAAGGGTTTTGGGTTGGGTGAGGTTGAAAAGATAGAGGAAGTAAAGACAGTTGTGTTCACAGTGAGAACGACCATGGCTAGTTTGTAATGCGAGGAAAGGGTTGAATTGGAGCGAAAGAGCGAAGGAGCGAAAGGATTAAAATAACAGCAAAAGTGGGAACGATCCAGGAGAAAGTACTAAAAGCGTGGGTGAAGGAGGCGTAGGTCCCCCATTTGTTACATCTTTTTTTTGTCCTAGCATCTTGCCACTGTCATGTGAGCTTAAACGGTGTGATTAGAAATACTAATAATAACAATTTTGTCGAAAAAGTAAAGGTTTTCCAGTAACTATGAAAAGCATGTTGCGAATATTTTCTTATCAGAGTGCCCGAAGACAAATTCTACACACATACATCTTCTCTCTCCCTGTTTCGCGCACTCGCGTATCATGTGAGCCTCTTCGAAAAAGCTTACTCTTACTATAATAATACCTGAAAACTACATAAGAATAAATAAACTATAAACTACTAATTTATGCTCAAATGTTATTCTTTAATTTAAGCCATTTTCAAGTAATCAATTTTAAAATATAAAATATTTATCAATTTAACCATTAAATGGAATTTAGGTACTAAAAATATTTTAATACTTGAGAAATCGTTTAATATATATAACACTACTTAAATTATTTTTTATTTAATGAATAAATAGTAATATAATAAGATAATATTTTTCGTTCGTTTAATCTTTAAGATACATGTAGAAAAAAAAGTAAAAATTATTATTTTCTTTATTTCAAAAATATACGATGTTTATGGTTTGATTATAACTATTAACTTTTTATAATATTTATTATTTTTTCGTCTTATATACTTATTATCTTAATATATATTTTTTTATTTAACAATAATATTTTTAAATAATTTCTTATCTCTTCTCCTTTTATTATAAATATAATTAATAAAAAATAGTTAATATATTCTTAAACTTTATGAATGTAGTATATTTATAAATGAAAATTTTGTACTGACATGTGATATATTTTGATTAGAGGGAGTAGTTGATTATATATAATTTGAATAGTTGGAGTGTTGGAAAGATGTTGGTGGGTAAGTGTAGCAATCGAATTGGTATTTTGTTAAACATGGAGAAGGCAAAACGAAGTTGCAATGTGGTTGTTATTGGAAGCATTTGGTAGCATGATGATGCTTACCTACTTGAGTTTACAATTAAGCCCCTAGATTGATGTTTGAAGGCCATAAAAAGTAGGATAAAGTACTGAATCCGTGCAATTTTACTTAAAATTAACCCATTTCCAAGAACTCCTGCTCTCCCCACTTTGTTCTTTTCCACCGTTTCATTTAGTTTTTTTTTTTACTTTTTAATAACTTTTTACATTATTTTATTATTATTAAATTTATAATAAATAAATAAATAATTTGATAATGATTAACATTAATAATAATACTAATAATTAAGATAATTAATATTTATTATTTCTTATAATTATTTTTATTAATAATATTATTATAATTAACTAATAATAATCATAATAAATGATAAATATTAATTATCTTAATTTATTATTATTATTATTAATACTTTATTATTGATGTTAATTATTATTATTTATTTATTTATTTATTTATAATAACTTTAATAATAATAATAAAATAATATAAAATTATTAAAATGTATAAAAAAGTTAACTACTAAAAAAATATTTAAAAACATAAAAAAAAAACTGAAATTGTGATTTTTTAGCACAGTTTTAGTTTTAGAAAATAAAAAAATAAGAAAGTCGTTGAAAACATTATTTCTTGTAAACCATAAATTACTCATTAAATAAATTTTTAAAAATTTACCAAAATCAATAAATTTAAATATAAAATTGCACTGATTTTATGTTTTTTCTCAAAAACTAATATCATCATAAAAATATATACAGACGGCAGTTATGAAGTTAAAATTGCGTATTTAATCTTATATGGCCAATTGAAGTTAGTTTAAAATTTTGCATCTTTAAGTTTTATTAATAATTTTTCGAGTCATTCTTCAAATTTCAATCTATATATATATATATATATATATATATATATATAATCCCACTTGGATTGTGACTTGACCCATCTAGCCTACACCACCGATTGTGACTTGGCCCACCTGGCCTGCATGCCACGGACAATTGTGCAACCCTGCAACAATCTCCCCTTAACTATTGCTCAACGAGAATCGAACTCGTGACCTTGGCTCGATACCATTTGTTAGGATCGAGTGCTTACCACTAGGCCAAAAGCTATAGCCATTAGTCGAGCGCTAACTCTTTTACTTAAGAGTAATGACCTAAGCGTCACGATTCGATTGTGACTTCAGCCACCGGCCTGCTAGCAGGACAATTGATGCTATGCACATATATATATATATATATATATATATATATATATATTATCTCACTTTTTTTTATATAACTTTTTTCATTTTTTATAAAATCTCATCATTTAATTCAAAATGATAAAAATATCAAAATCGACTTATCAATATATTTTTTTAATTATCGTTTCAATTTAAAATTAAAATAATATATGTTTCCTCTAATAATTAGACTATATTTATTACATAAAAATTGTCCTCACTTCTGGGAATTATGATAACATTGTTAGTTATTGATATCTTTGAAATTATTGTATATTACAAATTTATTTTTAAAAGACATTTTTGTAAATTAAGAGAAGAGAATATATATAAATATATCTTTGTCCTCAACTTCTAATCATAAGTCCCTATCACCTAAGAATGACGTATTTCAGTTTTATGTCTACTATGATAATATCATTAACATCAATTTTATGTTCAAAATATTATTTTTTTGGAACGAACTCTTTTTCATTACATTTTTTGTTCTTCAAAAACGCTTTATATAAATTAAGAAAAGAAGGTGTATATAAATATGTTTTTGTCATTCACTTCTAAATGATACGATACTCAGTATACCGAAACAATATATATTTAAATATAAATCATATTAATAAAATTAATTTTAAATTTAAATATAATGATTTAATAAAATAATCTATTTTTTTAAATATTATTATTTTATAAAATAATTAATCTATGCTTCAAATCAGCTTAAACCCCTTTAAATCACGAACTAAATAGGTAAAATAAAAAAATATATCAAAATTTATATAACAATGTTTTATATTGGCTTTCTGGATTATGGAATTAGAGTATTATTGGTTTTGTAACACAATTGGGCAAAGTAGTGAGAATTAGTTGAGAAGTATGAAACCAAATATGGAGCTGGAAGCAGGAACCAAAATGTACATAGAAGCAATCCCTTAGTGTTGAATAAAATCCTTGGTTCTAATTCTTCAAATTGATCCCATAATCAATTTAAAGAGAAGGAATTCTTGAAATAACAAATAAACATGCAGGAGTTGAATTATGTGTTTTGTATTTTTTGAAAATATCCTCAAAACAACATTTTCTTTCATTTTAAGAATCAATAAATAGTAAGAGATAGATTGTTAAAATGTCCTTGTAGTTTATCATCCTCGTTTTAGATTAGATGATGAATTTGAGGGAGTAAAAATATAATTAAAATTATTTATATTATTAAAATTTAATAAATTATAAATATTAAAATTGATTATTATTCTTAGAACTATTATCAAAATAATTATTTTTATTGCTATAATTATTTTTATTGCTATAATTATTATTTTTATTATATATTAAAATAATTATTAGTATTATTATTAATATAATAATAATTATTAATTATATATTTATTGTTATAAATATTATTATTATTATTTTTAGTAAACTGAATTAAGAAACATTACTTAGAGAACATGCATAAAAATATTTAAAACTAAATTTTCATTCTATTATTAGTTTGATCACCTTTTAACCAGGAGTAGAAACATACCAAAAAATGATATAAAATGCACTCAATGACAAATCAATTGTTTTCTCCACGTGGCGTCACATGCTATGTCTCACTTTCGCAATTCATTCCTCCTACTGCAAAAAAAATGGCCAGAGAAGAGAATGAGATATTTTTCTCGTCTCACTCTTCGTCCTAGAGAGAACCTCTACCCACTTTCTCCCTGGGATCCACTCGTATCATATCAGTTAAAACAAATAATATCCGCACTCGGTGCGCTTACACTGAGAGATTTTCATTGATAAAATATCACGTTCCAAAACTTCACAACGAAATACACATGAGTGTTTGAATAATTCTGATTTTGAGAGATTTACCACAATTTCGCATCTTTGAAAGTTCTGATTACATGAAAATTATAAAATGTAAAGTTCCTATTGTTGAACCAATCTAATTTTCTCAGAAGAAGATGCTACTGTATATATATAAAGATTTAGAGAGCTCATTATTTTACTGTGTTATATGTCTTACTAAATCAATTCATAATGATTGCTCTTATTAATTATATATTATATTTTCGATATATAATATAATACAGTATTTGAATTTTTAATTCTCTTAATAATCAAATATTACAAGCATGGAGATATTTAAGTAAAGAAATAATTTTTATTCGAAGAACTTTACGTGATTGGTAAGTTGTTTCATTATTATTTTTTAATTATTTCACCAACCAACTTACAAAATAAATAAAATATAAAAAAAATTTAAAAATTATTATAAAATTTTTTAATAACGTAAAATTAACAATGAATGGTCTAAAAATAATATATTATCGTAATTATCTATACTGTATGATTTATTTTGTTCGTTAGTGAAGGTTTTACTACCAAGAAAAATATGTTTAATATTGATTATTTTAGATATTTTATATTAATTATACACTTGATAATGAGTTTTTAATGAATTAAAAATCAATATAAAAAATCAACATTAAACGTTGATTGGATAAAGAACTGAGATATTTTTTTAATATTTTATTTTATTCTTCAATTATAATTTTGTTTCGCATAATAACCATAATATAATAGTGGTACTTGATTCCGCTTTAAAAAAATAAAATATAAATATAAATGGTTGTGATCGTATTTAAAGAAAAAAAAACACTCTCATTTTTTACTAAAAAAAATGTGAAAAATAAAAACATATAACAACATAAAAAAATTTATATCAATTACTCAAAGAATAAGTAACTAATATGATAAATATTAAATTACACAGATTACTCATATAATAAATATATATAATATATAGATATATTATATTAGTTTTTTATTAATCTATGTAACATGTGTTTATTTTATTTATAAAAATGTTTATAACGATTCTATCATAATTAATGTAATATGATTGACATTAAATTCATTTTTTTTTATTCCTGTTCTGTAAAAAAATTTACCCAATGAGGCTTTCATTTTATAGACTAATGCAAAAAATTGAAAGTACTTTGAAGAACTTATATTATATCCTTTTCCATGGCGGGATTTATGGATTCCAATTTTTTATTTTATGAGGTATCAGTTACCTGTAATGAAAGCTAGAATAATTATCAACAACAGAAAAAAAAAAAAAAAAAGCTATGATGATGGTTTATAAATTATTTGACCTTTATTTATATATAGTAATAAAATTTCATGTTCTAAGCATCCAAATTCATAGCGAGTTCCTCTTAAAACTGAATATGTGCATATGCATGTTTTTTTGGTGTCCCAAGGTTGTATAAGCTCATTGTTACTGACATTCTTCATTCCTCAGGATTATAATTTTTCAAATAAACTTATATTGTGTTAATTACACCGCTTTATCTCATAACAAAATTCTTACAGAGAAACAATCATTAAAATGGTGTAAAAATAATTGGGGTAGACAAAGAACCTGAGTTCTATTTGATGCTACAGCACACGTGGGGAGCACAAAAGATATTAAAATGTAATTTGGTTTTCACGATTGAATTCAGATATCTGTTCATGAGTTATATTTTTACACATTGACACCACTCTCTTTATATACATTCATGATTTTTTTCATCAAAATGTTACAAATTTAATATTTTATGGATATACATCAAGTTTTTAAAAAATTATATAAAGAAATAAAATTATATTATGTTTCACAATTTCAAAAAATAAAGAAATTGTGTACTATAAAATTCAAATCGTATTATTTTGTATTTTTAACTAAAGTGGTGTTACTACTTTAATTATATTCTTATATAATTAAATTCATATTATTTATTACGATATTAAAGTTTTTTTTAATAATTAAATTATAGAGTTTTTTATTTAATAATTAAATTATTTTTGTTAGATAAATATGTTATTTAAAAATATAATAAATTTTTTATTATTTATTATATATATACATATTTATGTTGTACAATATTATATTAATTATTTGTTTTATTTATATCAATTATTATTTTATATAAATTTTGTATAAATAAAAAAAATTAATATATATTAATAAAAAAACTGAATTTAAATTGTATTATATTATTTATTTTAAAATTAATATATATATACAGATATTTTACAATTAAATTAAGGTTTTAGATCAATATATTATTTAAAAAATTAATAATTTATTTATTTTTTGTTATATAAATATATTTATATGTATATATATTTTAGAAGTTATAAAATATTATATTAATTATTTATTTTATTTATATTAACTATTATTTTATATAAACTTTGTATAAGTAGTATATAATAATAAAAGTAATATATATATATATATATAATGTTATTATAAAACTAAATAATACATATTTTTGACGTTAAATTTTTTATATATAATATTATATTATATATAAAAATTATTATATATATATATATATTGTATTACATAGATAATGATTTTTTAATTATATTAATAATATAAAATTAATTACAATATTATTTCAATGAAAAACTGCAAAAATATATTTAGTATTAATTTAAAAATAAATAACATAACACAATTTAAATTTAAAAATAAATTTATCAAAATAACTTTATTTTTTAAAATTAAAATTTTCTATTTTATTATTTATACAAAATTTATATAAAATAATAATTAATATAAATAAAATAAATAATTAATATAATTTTCTATAACATAAATATATATAATAGAAAATAAATAAGTTATTAATTTTTTAATAATATATTTATCTAAAAAAATTAATATAATTATTAAAAAAAAAACTTAAAATAATACTACTTTAGTTATATAAATTCGTACTATTTTAGTTATATAAAATATAACTAAAATCGAATTAAGATTTTAGTTCTAAAAAGGAATTAAATTAAATTCATTATAAATAACACAATTTTAATTCAATTATTTTAAATGGTGTAAAATATTAGGATTTAATCCCTATATCTGATTCTTTTAAAACTTTCCCCATTCCGTACACTTAACCCATCTTCCTAAAAAAACTTACATTCTTCCAAATTGATTTGCTTTAATAGAAGGACGCTATCCTTGGCCTTTAGCTTGTTTTTGGATTGGGTGATGTAATGTTTATGTAAAAATGGAGGAGTGGATTCAAGGGATTGAGATATTGTTTGCTTACCTTGATTTTAGATGAAATAGAGATAAATGAGAGTAGTAGAGAAAAAATGTTTCATCCAGCAGAGAATGAAGTGTATATAACTGATTCGCCTTCGTATATACGAAAAAAAAGGAGCACTTAATCGAATAAATAAATCTGTATTATCGATTATATAATATACAAACATTAATATTTAATTATGAAAAAAAATATTAGTATATTTATTATATATATATATATATATATGAGTTAATAATAATAATAATATATAATATTATAATTATACGTAACTTTGTATTTTTTATTATAATAAAAATAAAATTATATTTAAATAAAAATTTATATTAAAAATAACTTTCTTAAGTTAAATATTTTTTATTATAAATTTTTAATTATATATATTTTTTAATTTGTACTTACAAATAATTTTTAATTAATAATTTAAATTTTTTATATAAAATTTAAAAAGAAATTATTTTTTATAAAATAATTTCTTTTTATTTTTATTAAATTTTAATTAAAAATATTTTAATATTTTAATAAATTATTTTATTAATATATTAATATTCTTATATTTAATTATATCATAATTATCATTTTTATTTAATTTATTTATTTTAATAATAAAAATAATTTGATCATTAAGTTAAACAAATATTATTTAATTTTTTTATATTAAGTGACATTAATTATATTAATTTCAATAAATTTACTCAAATTTTTTAAATTATCTTAGTTAAAACACAAATTTTTAAACATAGAAAAAGATGGGACACCTTTTTAAGGTTGAAGCATTGAATGTAAGTCCTAGGAATTTATTTTAAATTAAGGATTTTATATAAATATAAATTTAAAGGAATACTAAATACACCATGATTGACCCATGATATATTCTTAAAATTAAAAGTTCATTTTGATTGTGTTCACAATAATCATGCATAATTTGAAAGACAAGAAGACAAGAAGACAAGTGAACCAAACACACCAGCAAGATAAAATACTTCTTGTAGCATTTAGATCCAAGTAAATTACACCTCCATCACAGATAAAAGCAGTGCAACACATGCATAAATAATCATTATTTTCCGTAGCTTGATACTTGCATTGCATTGACACAAAGGAGAAACAATTAGAAAGTGTGTTTTAACTTTGATGTTCATGAACTTAACATTTCATTACAAACCGAAAGTAATTCTCCCCGTTTTAACGTTCAGGATTATATGAATATTATTTCACAATCCACAGTCCAAGTACACAACACACATAGTTACTTTATATTCTGGAAAACATAAAAAGAGACACATTCAAGAGGCTATCAAATCATGGTATCTCAAGGTTTAGATCCACTTGCTAAGGAGAAGGGCGTTGGTTGAAGGAGAAGTGGAACCATCTTGCTGACAGTGAGCCCATACGTCTCGTTCATGTCAATACCTTGCTCTGCTGCATCAGTTTTAGGCAGCTTCCAATCGAACCAATAAAGAAGATTGGCAAGGGCATACCCAACTACAGTCATCCCAAATGAAATTCCTGGGCATCCCCTTCTTCCAGAACCAAATGGAATAAACTCGAAATCTTGTCCTTTGAAATCTAAGTGGCTGTTTTTAAATCTATCTGGAAGGAACTCGTCTGGTTTGTCCCAAAGTTCAGGGTCCCTCTGTATTGCCCATGCGTTGAACATTACCCTTGTCTTGGCTGGAATATCGTACCCTCTCAGCTTCACATCAGAGGTTGTTTCTCTAGGAATCAAAAGAGGAGCAGGGGGATGTAACCTCAAAGATTCTTTGAGTACACAATTTAAGTAACTCATTTGTTTCAAATCATCTTCATCTACTTCTGCTTTATCCCCCACCACTCTTCTTACTTCTTCCTGTGCCTTTTCCATGGTATTTGGATTCCTCATGAGCTCTGCCATAGTCCATTCCAAAACTGTTGAAGATGTGTCACTTGCCCCTATAAACATGTCCTGAAGTGATGGATAATGGAAATTAAACCTCATTTTTAGGTGATTAATTATTAGAAATTACCTGCCTCAATTTCTTTTTCCTTCAATGTCTAGAAAAAGAAATCAACAGATGAGAAAACTTTTAGTTTCTTCAAGATTAGTATTAAGGGATTACGTGAATATCAGAAAGTGAAAGTCTTATTCTATTTAGGGAACAGTACATGATCTAAAGTTTTAACAAATTAACAATCCAAAAGAAGAAAATATTAGAAACACGGTTAAAGAGCAAGTGATTTATTGGGAGAAAGACTAACCATTACAAATGCTTTGAGAACATCTTGGGAGAGCTGAAAGCCAAGCAAACCGGCCTCATGAAGTTGAAAAAGAATATCCACGAAGTCTTTCTTTTCGGATAGGATACCATCCCTCTTCTTCATCTTTTCTTTATGTTCTGCAATTACCTGATCAAAGAAACCATCTAACAAACGAAAAGTGGCCTTAAACTTTGAAATTTGGCCCGTTAGAACATCAACCCAACCCAAACAAGGGAAGAAATCTCCCACGCAGAAAGCTGTGAACTGACTCAGCAACGTCCTTCCAATCTCCCCAAAGCTGCTCCTACCATCCGGAGTATCATATTTTTGTCCAAGAATACACCTCGACATTATGTTGTTGGAGAGTGCAATCAACAACTCACTCAGGTTCACAGAGGCTGTTTGACTAGCACACGCTTCGCGTATCGCACCCACCATTTCTGCAACTTCTTCGACGCGGATGAAGTGCAGCGACCGCACGCTTTTCATGCTCACAAGCTCAAGAGCGCATACCTTCCTCTTCTGTCTCCACTCCTCGCCGTAGGGGGCGAAAGCCACGTCCTTGTAGCCGTAGAGAAAGACTCCGCCGGCGGCGGATTTTGGCCTGTTCAACAAAGCGAGGTCGTGGGCTTTGAGTATTTCTCCGGCCACGTCAGCAGATGAAACGACGAGCGTTGGGACCTGCCCCAGCTGCAGCAACATGAGAGGACCATGCTTGCGAGAGAGAGCTTGGAAGGAACGGTGTGGCAATGTGCCAAGCTGATGAAGATTTCCTATGACGGGTATCTTTGGTGGGGATGGAGGTGAATTGCGTTTGGTTCTTCTGGAGAGTTTAAACACGACAAACACAACGCTGATGAAGAAGCATAGGAAGGAGAATGATGCGGTTGGCTTTGACGAAGATGGTTGTGGAGTTGATTGAAGAGCCATTTTCCTGTTTTGTATTAGAGAAAATGACAATGCATCATCGGACACAAATCATTGCATCTTATTTATAGAAGAAAGAGAAATAATATATTTACAACCTTTTTCAGGTGGATGATAACTTTTTTGTAATAACAAAAAATAGTATAAAAAGAATATTATTATTATTATTACTATTATTATTATACCATAGAATTATAGAGTTGTATTAAAATATCATCTTCCTACAAGAAAAATAATAAATAAATACCCAATAAACAAAAATCTAATCAGTTGAATACCTTTATTATAACTAATCAATAAAAAAATTAAAAATAAACAAATAGAAAATAAGGGATACAAAAGTTAGGTAAAAAGAGTGGCACGTGAATCGCCACTTTTTAGAAAATCTTGAGTTTTTTTTTTTTTTTCAATTATACAATAATATAACTACCTTTTTTTTAGTAGAACTAGAGTATTAAATTCAACTTAGATTAATTGAACATAATGAAATTCTAAGCATTGAACTGCTTTTATATTAACAGCTAAACTAATTTTTTTTATAATTTAAAAAAAACCTAACTAATAGAGTACATTACTTAAAGTATTATAAAGATTAAAATAAAATATTTACATAATCATCCCTTATTATTGTTGAAGTCATTAAATCTTTAGGTGATTAATTAAATCTAAGTTGTAAAATTTGTTTTTTAAAAAGTATTTTAGTATTAAAATTGTATTCTAATAAATTAATAACTTGACACAACTTTCTATAATCATTAATAATAATATTTATTAAAATTCATTTACCTTTCATTTATAATTTACATTTGTATTGGTTATTATATACAATTTATTTTTAAAAAAATAGTGGTATAAATAATTAATAAATTAATTTATATATGAATTTAAAAATGGAAAGATATGGAGTGATAAATTCTTTTTGTCTTCTCTTCGGGTGTATAATAATAATTAATTCAAATAATTAAGTTAATTCAATTTTGAAAACAACAGTTTAATTAAAAAAATATTTATAAATATAGTTAACTAAGCTTTAAAATAGTTCAATTCAATTCACTTGAATTACTTTTTAGTTCAGTTTAATTTGAATATAATTTAGCTCAATTAAACTGATTTGAACACCCTATACTTAACCTAAATGGAAAGGAATATTAATAATCTAGGGTTTGATGATTTGAGGTTGAAAAAAAAAAAATATAAACTATCAAATAATTGAACTACACCAGACTAAAAAAAGTAAATTATTTTTATCAAAACCAAAATGAACCGTATATTAAGCTCAATTATTTAAAAAACTGAATGATTAGAGTAAAATAGTTTAGTACATTCACGTTCAAAATAAAAATAAAATAACAATATTATCCATTCATGCTTCACATTTCAACATTGTTTGGGATACAAATTTTTTATTGATAATATTAAAAAGGTTGCTTAATTAATGGAACACCACCTCAGAAAGCTTCCCTGTCAAAATCATACAACAGAATGCATTTCTCCTGCCACTACTTTGAGAAGGTCTTCCAGTTCTGGTTTTTTATTCATAAACCTTCAGCACTAAGATTTTTTAACTTTTATTTAATGTTAAAGTTTATTTGTGTTCAGAAAAAGTTAATTGTAGATGTGAAGTCATTATGTTTACTACTTTAATAATTTTTGCCTAATTAGAAGTCTTATCAGAACTAGTTACGCTGAAGATGACAGAAGAACAGCAGAAAATGTTTTTCATACTTTATTCAGAATACCCAACTGAAAATAAGACTTACAAAGTCTGCTGACTATATCAGGAAAATACATAGAACACAAATTGCGACAAATGTAATTGACGAAAATTTAAAAATTACATAAAACAATAAAACGGATAAATTCTGCAGATGATAATTGACAACAATGATCACTTATAACAGTTGTAGAACTTAGATAGATGAAATAGTTATTGGTTGAAGATAAAGTGGTGTTTTCTTTGAGACAACGAGTCCAAACATCTCGGTCATATCGATATCTTGTTTAAGTCTATCAGACTCAGGCAACTTCCAATCGAACCGATAAAGAAGGGTGGCCAGAATATATTCAACAAAAGTAACTCCAAAATTCATTCCAGGATATCCTCTTCTCCCAAAACCAAATGGAATAAAATGAGAATGTTGACCTTTAAAATCAATTTCACTGTTTTCAAATCTCTCTGGCATGAATTCTTCGGGACTTTCCCAAAATGTAGGATCCCTTTGAATTGCCCATGCATTAACATAAACCCTTGTTTTTGCTGGAATGTCCTATCCTTTCAATTTAACACTAGATATTGTTTCCCTTGGAGCCAAAAGAGTAGCAGGTGGATGCAACCTTCGAGTTTCTTTGATTATGCATTTCAGGTAATGCATTTGACTGATGTCACTCTCTTCTATATTTGATTTATTTCCTACGATTTTTCTCACTTCTTCCTGTACTTTCTTCATTATGGTTGGGTTTCTCGCAAGCTCTGAAATAGCCCATTCTAATACAACTGCACCTGTGTCAGTTCCTCCAACGAACATATCCTGAGTTATTTAAGAAAGCGTTTATGAAATTTGTTAAAGATTCACACAATGGTTAAGGATTGAAATAAAATAAATAAGTAAAAATGATAGCGATGGAGTGAACATGTTTATGATGCAGTAAAAAAATTGACAAAACAGATTAAAAAAACATACCAGGAGAAGTGCTTTGAGGTCATTTTTGGTGAGCTCAAGGTTAAGCATGTCACTCTGTTGATGTTGGAGTAGGATATCCACAAAGTCTTTATTTTTCAAGTGGTCACATTCCATCTTCTCTGTCAAATGCTCCGCAATTGTTTGGTCAAATAAAGCATCCAGTGCATGAAAAGTGGCCTTATATTCTTGAATTTTTCCAGTCAGATAATCAACCCAACCCAGCAAATGAAAGTAATCTCCCACAGTGAAAGCTACAAGCTGAACCATAACGTTCCTTGCTAATTCTTTCACTCTGCTGTAACCATCTCTCGTGTATTTCCGTCCAAGAGCACATTTACACACGATGTTGTTCGATGTTGAGTTAAGCATTTCGCTTAGATTTACATTGCACTCATCACTGGAGCTCACATCACGAAGTTCATTCACCAATTTGGCAACTTCTTCTCTGATTTGGTGAAGTGATTGAACCCTTTTCATGCAAGTACACATATTTTTTCTTTTGTGTCTCCAACTTTTTGTTGTAAATTAAGGGGTACTGCAACACGTTATAGAAAAATGTTTCAGAGAACGTGTTCTCACACACGTTGTAGAATACTGTTTCAGAGAACGTTGCAGAAGACTGTTTCAGAAAACGTGGCAGAAGACTGTTTCAGAGAACATTACAGATGTCAAGTCTTCTGTAGGTTTACTGAATAAAACGAATGGAAAAGAGTAAAATAAATGGGAAAAAAATGGAGAGAATGAATATGAAATTAAATCAATCATTATTCAGCTTGTATTTAGAATGTTAGTTCAAAATACATTTATAATACTGCAGTAACGTAAAATGTAGAAAAAAACTAATTTGAGATATTCTCTCCTAAAATCTAGGCACATTTACTTTGACTAGAAACCCTTATTCAACAATCAAAACAGAAAAATTAAAACAAATAAAAATATCATGTGCAGTCACGTGCAGTCTAAAACTTAAATATCTAACACTCCTCCTTGGTTTTGGAACTGCAAACTCCAATCTTCTGCCTTAGAAATTCAAACTTGTTGAGTGGAAGTGGTTTAGTAAACAGATCAGCAACCTGGTTTTCAGTTTTGCAATAAATTAAAACAACAACTCCATCCTTTTGTACCTCCCTTAAGAAGAACAACTTAATGTTAAAATGTTTAGTCTTCCCATGAAAAACAGGATTGTAAGAAATGGCTATTGCAGCTTGGTTATCAACAAAAACTTCTGTACTTTCCTTCTGCTCCATGTTAAGATCAATTAGAATTTTCTTCAACCACAAGACTTGGTTAACAGCAGCTGCGGCAGCAATAAATTCAGCTTCTGCTGTAGATTGTGCAACAATTTCTTGTTTCTTTGAACTCCAAGAGAAAACACTAGATCCAAAACTAAAATAGTACCCTGAGGTACTCCTCATATCATCAATTGAGCCACCCCAATCACTATCTGAGAAACCTTTCAGTTTGAATTCTTCAGTTCTCTTAAACTTGATGCCAAAATTGTAAGTTCCTTTGATATATCTAATAACCCTTTTTGCAGCCTTGAGATGCATTTCACTTGGGCAATGCATAAACCTAGATAAAATACTTACAACATTTAAGATGTCAGGCCTAGTTGCTGTAAGGTACATCAAACATCCAATTATGCTTCTGAAAAATGCTTGGTCTATCTTCTCAGTTCCATCTTCCTTGCATAGTTTTTCCTTTTGATTCATTGGAGTGCTCATTTCTTTGCATTCTTCAAGTTTGAACTTCTTTAGAATTTCCTTGGCATATTTTTCTTGAGAAATGAAGATTTCATGTTCTCTTTGTTTGATCTCAATGCCAAGGAAGAATGTCATTAACCCAAGGTCTGTCATCTCAAAGACCTCCATCATTTCTTTCTTAAACTTTTCCATCAACCTTGTGTTGTTTCCTGTTACAAAAAGATCATCCACATAAAGGGAGATAATAATAATGTTAGCTTTATCATCCTTAATATACAATGTTGATTCAGCTAAGCTTTTGATAAATCCCAAGTTCAGCAAATGATCATCAATTCTGCTGTACCAAGATCTTGGGGCTTGTTTTAGCCCATGTAGAGCTTTCTTAAGCAAATAAACCTTATCTTCTTCTCCTTCCTTTACAAAGCCTTGGGGTTGTTCAACATAAATTTCTTCTTGTAAGAAACCATTTAAAAAGGCTGATTTAACATCAAGTTGATAAATCTTCCAATTCTTTTGGGCAGCTACAGCAAGTAACAATCTAATGGTGTCTAATCGAGCAACCGGTGCAAATGTATCTGAGTAGTCTACACCAGAAATTTGTGCATAACCTTTTACCACAAGTCTTGCCTTGTGTTTGTTGATAGAACCATCTGCATTTAGCTTAGTTCTGTACACCCACTTGACCCCAATCACTTTTTTGCTTTGAGGTTTTTCCACAAGAATCCAGGTTTGGTTTTTTTCTTATCATTGCCAACTCCTCCTGCATTGCAGCCATCCAATTTGGATGTCTCTTTGCTTCTTCATAATCTGCAGGTTCACATACAGAAACATTGCATCTTTCATAAATTTCAGAGAGCAATCTAGTACCTCTTACTGGGACATCATCCACCAATTCATTTTGCCAACTTTCATCTTTATTTTGTTTTGTGTTTGAGGCAGATGGCTTGACCTCCATATCCATCTTCCTTTTACTGTCCCAATTCCATTCTTCATCCTCCATAAATTGAACATCCCTGCTAATAACTATTTTTCCAGTTGGGGGCTGAAAGACTTTATAGGCTTTACTGGTTGTACTATAACCTATAAAGATACCTAATAATGCTCTTTTATCTAGCTTATCTCGTTTGCTTTGTGGGACATGAGTAGAACACAAACAACCAAATATTTTAAGAAATTTCAAAGATGGTTTGTAATCATACCAGACCTCAAATGGTGTTTGGTCCTTCAAAGCTTTGGTGGGTAGCCTGTTCTGAAGAAAAACAGTCGTGCTTGCTGCTTCTGCCCAAAATTCCTTCGATAAATTTTTTTCAAACAACATGCATCTTGTCATCTCCAAGATATATCGATTTCACCTTTCACTAACCCCATTTTGTTGTGGGGTATAAGGAGCAGTCAGTTGATGTCCAATGCCGGAATTCTCACAAAAAAGATTGAATTTTCCAGACGTGTACTCAGTGCCATTGTCTGATCTCAAGGTCTAAATTCTTAAACCAGTTTCATTCTCAACTCTGGCTTGGAATTTCCAAAATATCTCAGCAACCTCTGATTTGTTCTTAAAGAAAAATATCCAACACATTCTTGTAAAGTCATCAATAAAGAGAATATAATAAAGATTACCTTTCAATGACGGAGTTCTTTGAGGACCTGCAACATCTGTGTGAATTAATTGCAACTTTCTTGATGCTCTCCAGACAGTTTTTGAGAAAAGTTTTCTGTTTTGTTTGCCAAATTGACAAGCCTTGCAATTTGAAATTCGATCCTCAAGGTTAGGAACATCAAGTGCCAACTCTTGTTTACACAACTGCAGTAGTCCCTGGTGATGGTAATGCCCAAGCCTTTTGTGCCAAGTTTTTGTGACATCTTCCTTAAGTGAGAAAGCAGCTTGCTCCTCCTCTAAAGGATTTAGAGAAAAACTTTTTCCTTTCATTTTTACCTTGAACATATCCTGTCCAGCTGCATCTTTAATCAAGCAATGTTTGTTTTCAAAAACAACTTTAAATCATTTTTCAATGAGTTGACCAACACTTAATAAGTTTTGGTCAAGTTGAGGAACAAAAAGAACATCAGGAATAAATTTTGTCCCTGCACAACTTGTTATTGCAACTGTACCCTTTCCTCTAACTGTTATATAATCACAATTACCTATTTTTACTTTAGTGACATTGGTTGACCCCAAATATTTGAAGAGTGACTTGTCAAAGGTCATATGGTTGGTACAACCACTATCAATTAGCCAACTTTCATTGGACTCATTGCCCAAGAAACATGTAGCCACAAATAGTTGGTCTTCCTCCTCCTCTTCTGGATCAGCAATTTGAGCTCCTTCATCGTGGTGATTTTTGCTTTTGCAAATTATAGCTTCATGCCCCATCTGGTTGCACTTGTTGCATTTTGCCTCTGGTCTTCTCCAGCATTTGAAGGGCGGATGACCTTTTTTACCACAATGTTGACAAGGTGGATATGTTTTCTTTCCTCCCTTGCTTCTAAATTGATTGTTTGTTGAACTTACATTGCTTGATGCTTGATTCTTATCAATTTCATGATGTTTGACTGGCAAAGCACCTTCAACAACATGATTTTGTCTCATCATTCTTCGTTGTTCCTGAGCCTGTAAGGCATGTAACACTTCTGACAAAGTGATCTTAGAAAGGTCCTTTGAATTCTCCAATGAAGCTATAGATGCTTCATGCCTTTCTGGTACAGTTACCAGGATTTTTTCAACAATTCTAGAATCTGCAAAATCAGTTCCCAATAACTTTACCTTGTTGGAAATATTTAGCAATTTGTCTGAATACTCTTTGACTGTATCAAACACATTCATCCTTTGAAGCTCAAACTCTCTCATTAAATTAAGCACTTGCATGTTTCGAATTCTTTCATCTCCAGCATATTGTGTCTTGAGATAATCCCAAATTGCCTTTGCTGATTTGAGAGTCATGACCCTAGTAAAAACCGTGGTAGAAACCCCAGCAAAAAGGCATGACCTTGCCTTTGCTTTTTGTACATACATGTGAGTAGAATATTATTTTGTCCACATATTATTTTGTACATACATATAAGTAGAATATTATTTTGTCCATATATTATTTTGTACATACGTATAAGTAGAATATTATTTTGTCCCCATATTATTTTGTATATACCTATAAGAAAGGGTTGAGACTGTATGAAACCAGTGGATCTAACCCCACTTTACGTTCAAGAAAGAAAATTAATTTTTGTGGAAAGTAAGGTCATCATGCACCTCAGTGTAGACATGGAATGAGAAACGACAATCCTCCTAAGGCAAATTTAGCCAAAAGAGAATATACAATTATTGTAGTCGTTTCCCAAATAAATCTTGTGACAAATGTGAGCAAATGAGTGGTAGACTCTGGTGCTACCAGACACATCTGTGCAAACAGAAGTGCTTTTACCTCCTACACTAGTGTGAGGATGGAGAATAACATATTTATGTCGGTGATTTCAGGATAACTCTTGTCTTAGGAAAAGGAAAAGTTCTTCTAAAACTCACATCTAGAAAGACTCTTCTGACCTTGAATGATGTGTTACATGTGCTATTAATCAGAGCTAATATATGATCTGTGACATTTATAGATGATTACTATACATACACCAAAGTATACTTAATCAAACAACTCTAGTGCACCAAATAACCTCTGAGAGAATATATACTTACAGTGTGTTTTTTAAGAAAACTGGTAAAACTCCCTATGAGTTATGGAGAGGTTATGAACCTAATATTAAATATCTAAGAGTGTGGGGTGTCTAGCTAAGGTAATGTTACCTAATCATAAGAAAAGGAAAATAGGTTCTAAAACTTCTGATTGTATGTTCTTAGGCTATGCAGAACATAATGCTTCCTATAGGTTTTTTTTCCTCAAAAGTGATATAATTGAGCATAATATTATAGTGGAGACAAAAAATGTTGAGTTCTTTGAACATATTTTTTCTCTAAAGGTTAGTGAGACACCTAAACAATCTATAGATATTAATAGTGATAAAATATATGAGGATTTGAGGAGAAGTAAAAGTAAAAGACAGAGGAAGGAAACCTCCTTTGGAGATGATTTCTACACTTATCTAGTTGAAAATGATCCAATGAATTTTGTAGAGGCTACTAGGGCTCCTGATGCAATACATTGAGATAAGGCTGATTTCTACACTTATCTAGTTGAAAATGATCCAATGAATTTTGTAGAGGCTACTAGGGCTCCTGATGCAATACATTGAGATAAGACCATTAAGACTGAAATTGATTCAATTAAGAAAGATAATACTTGGACTTTGGTAGATTGTTTTCAACATTGATTATTTTGACACCTTTGCCCCCAATTTAATTTGGATTCGAACCCAGTACCTTAAAGTTGGAGGTTGATACTCCAACCACTAAATTACTAAAATTTTTTGATAATAGCTTACAAATAAATTATATTTATATATAAATAAATATATATCAGTGTAAATATATAAAGATACAAATACAAATATATTTATATATTTTGATATATTTATATAATTATATATTTAAATATTTATACGTTGGATGTGAGGACACGCTCGAACGTAAGAGTGTGTGTCGAGTGGGTTTTCAAAATTTGATGCCAAATTTGTGAGCGGGTCTCTTTATATGGGTTTGTAATTTAATGACAGAATATAATCTTTATAATTTATTTATATAATGATATAAAATAAATTTGGGAAACGCGTCATTCGCTCAAGCGAAAAATACCAATTTTCGCTCAAATGAGGCTTGAGCGAGTGAATTTCCATGAACTTTAACGTATTTTCACTCAAGTGAGAGTCAATCTCACTTTTACCCTCGAGCGCACCCTCACATCCAACATATAAATATATAAATATATAACTATATAAATATATATAAATATATCAAAATATATAAATATATGTGTATTTATATATTTTATATTTATATATTTACACTGTATATATATTTATTTGTATATAAATATAGTTTATTTGTAAATTATTATTAAAAAATTATAATAGTTTAGTGGTTGGAGTATCGACTTTCAACTCTAAAATACTAGGCTTGAAAATTTTTCTAACTTAAAGTGAATTTTTAGTTGAAAAAAAAAATAATAACACTTTCCAAAAAATATATACAAATAAATATATATTTACATGGATATATATTTATTTGTATATAAATATAATTTATTTGTAAGTTATTATCGAGAGAATTATAGTAGTTTAGTGGTTGAAGTATCAACTTTCAATTACAAAATATTGGGTTCGAATCCTGTCAGTGATAATTCTCTAACTTAAGTGAATTTTTAGGTGAAAACACTTTTCACGTCGGTTCATCTGGGAACCGACATGGAAAATACTTTCTACGTCGGTTGACTAAAAATCGACGTAGAATATGTCCAATATTCAACTTTCAACGTCGTTTTTTAACCAACCGATGTTGAAAGTGTATTCAACGTCGGCCCAGCTTTAATCGATGTTAAATGACAACGTGGAAAACATATTTTGTAGTAGTGAATGGTGAATTAGAGGAGGAAATTTATATGACTCAACCAGAAGGATGTGTTATTCCAGGTCAAGAGAACAAAGTGTGCAAACTTTTACAATCCTTGTATGGATTAAAACAAGCACCAAAATAATGGCATGAAAAACTTGATAGTGTTCTACTTTGTAATGACTTTTCAACTAATGATGCTGATAAATGTTTGTACTCTAAATTTGAAATTGGTGAATGTGTCATTATATGTTTATATGTAGATGACATGCTAATATTTGGTACATGCATTGACATTGTCTCCAGAACTAAGTTGTTTCTGGGATCTAAATTTGAAATGAAAGATATGGGTGAAACCAATGTGATTTTGGGAGTTAAAATCATAAGGAAGGACGATAATATTTTTTCTATCCCAAGAACAATATATTGAGAAACTTCTTAGGAGATTTGGGTGTTATAACGTCAAACCAGTGAATACCCATTATGATGCTAACTCTAAGTTAAAGAAAAATAGAGGAGACCCAATCTCTCAACCTCAGTATGCCAAGGTAATTGAGAGTTTATTGCGTTTAATGAGCTTTTCTAAACCTGACATTGTTTATGCAGTAGGTAGATTGAGTAAGTACACTTAATGTCCTAATTAAGAATATTGGAATACACTTACAAGACTTATGAGATACTTAAGAGGTTCAATGGATTATGTCATTGAATATAGTGGATTTCGCGCTGTACTAGAAGGGTACAATGATGCTAACTGGATCTCTGATTTAGATGAGACAAAATCCACTAGTGCCTATGTATTCACACTCGGGGGTGGTGCGATTACATGGAAATCAACCAGGCAAACAAGTATTGCAAGATCAACAATGAAATCTGAATTTGTTGCTCTCGAAATAGCTAGTAGTGAAACTGAGTGGTAGAAAAACTTCTTAATAAATATTCCATTAGGAATGAAACTGATCCCGTCTGTATCAATACACTGTGATTGTCAATCGGCAATAGCTATAGCAAAAAATAAGAACTACAATAGGAAAAATAAACATATACAGTTGAGACATAGTTTAGGGAAACAATTGCTAAAGAATGGAACAATTTTCATTGACTATGTGAAGTCAGAACGGAATCTAGCAGATCCTCTGACAAAACCCTTAGCGAGAAATATGATTTTAGAAACATCGACGGGAATGAGACTTAAGCAATTTGCAAATAAACAGGTGATGGTAACCCAACCTTTGTGATTGGAAATCCCATGAATAAGGTTCATATGGGTAAAAACAAGTCACTTGTTAGTTTTGCTAGCACTAAAATTGATTAAAATCAATTATGTCTATTCCTATGGTGTATATGTGAAAGTGCTAGATACTGCATTATTGAGAGGTTAAATTTTGTAATTAAAATTCTATGTAGTGTATGAATTTTAGTCTAAACAAAGTTTTTAACGATTTCATATCCCTTAAGGGTGGTGTATGATTTGCAGCATACGCTTGATGAAGTTACCTATATGAGTGTCGAGTGAGGCCGCTTGTATGAGATCTTTGCAAGATTTCTAGAGCACTCATGAATATCGGGCACGCGCATGACCTAATAAGCGCAACACAACGACAACATCAAGAATTGTGGGGGTGTATTGTGATTATTAAAACTGCTAACACATATTAAGTGTTTTGGTTCATATAGCTTGCTACACCAACTACACTGTGTGTTAAGTTTTTTAGTCTAAGACTGGTTCATATAGCTTGTTATACCAGCTCTGATGCATTACATCTTATATGAGACCCAAAATTTTCTTCTTTTATTCTTTTATCTCCTTTTTTTGTTTTGCAATATGTGGGAGATTGTTATAAATTAAGGGGTATTGCAAAACAGAGAACGTGTTCTCACACGTTGCAGAATACTGTTTCAGAGAACGTGTTCTCACATGTTGCAGAAGACTGTTTCAGAGAACGTTGCAGAAGACTTTCAGAGAAAGTTGCAGAAGACTTTCAGAGAACGTTGCAGAAGACTGTTTCAGAGAACGTTACAGACTCACTACCAAGTCTTCCCATAACTGCTACAGACTTTCTTCCATAAATCACACTCTTCAAGAGACACATCTCTCATCTTCTTTCCTCTAATCTTCTTTCTGTCATTATGAGTAAATTTACTCTTTTGAGAGTTTCTTGCTAATTTTTGAAATGCTCGGATATTCTAATAAGTTTCGGTTGTATCCTAGGAAATTTACGCAATATACCGTAGATAAATCCTTAAGGGTAGTGCTTATACACGACTCAGGAAATTTGTTTTTTATGTCTGTCACCTTTTAGAACACTTTTTCCCATAGATTGCAAAGGCAATATCGATGCATCCATACAGTAAGATTTTTGCAACCGTGTTTTGGGGTCAGCTGGTAAAGGCCATGTGATGCATTTTTATGATTTCCATGGCTACCTCTGTGGATGAAACCACCACAGTTGGATTCTCCATCTGCCCCAACTGCAGTAACATGATGTCACCATATTTGAGTAAGAGGTCTCGAAGAGAGCGGTGTGGCAGTGTGCCTAATTGATGAAGATTGCCTATGAATGGTAGTTTTGGTGGCGATGGGGGTAAATTCAGTTTGGTTTTGGTTTTTCTTGCGAGCTTTAACACAGAAAGGATGCTGATAAAGAAGAAAAGAAATAGATAAAAGTTAGAGAAGAACATTTCTTTCATTTGCTCATACAACCACTCACCCCTGACATTGTAACCAGGTCCCCCAAACTTTTATACACTTCATGTGGGCCGGCTATTATCAGTTTGCATACTCCATAATTCATCGTGATAATTAGTTATGTTGATTATCACGTGGAGGAGATGCTATGCTGGACTATTTAAGTGGATAAGATATACTGGGTTGTGCAAATTTCTCTCCCCTTTTTTTTTTTTTTTTTTTTATATAGAGATGATAGATTGATAATCACACATGAATAAATATCCCTTAAACAATTCCATTTATTATTATTATAATCATAAAACTATTTAACTAAAATACAAATAATTTAAAATTAATATTATATTATTAAATAGAGTTACTGGATAATTGTTTTAAAAAAATGTTATTAAAATAACTTTTCTGTTTTTTATATTTTAATTTACGGTCTATACCCTGCACTGAAAAAACAGGTAACCCTAGAATTGTTGAAGAATGTGTTTTTTATATTATTATTATTATTTAATAAAAATATAATTTTATTAATAATTATTCATTATTAATATTGTTTTTTTATTATTAAAATAATAATAATAATAAACTTATATTTATTAAATTAATTATTTTATTATTAATATTACTTTAATTAATAATAATATAATTATTTATAATATTATTAATTGTATTAATAATCATTCATTTTTATATTATTTTATTTTAAAAATATTAATATAATAATAATAATTACTTTAATTATAATTATTAATGTAATAATTATTATATTAATATTATTAAAATAAAATAATATAAAAATAAATGATTATTAATAAAATTAATGATATTATAAATAATTATATTATTATTAATAAAAGTTATATTAATAATAAATTAATTTAATAAATATAAGTTTATTATTATTATTTTAATAATAATAATAATAACATTTTATTTTTATTAAATAATAATTATAATAAAAATAAATATATAAATAAGTAATAGAATTATAATTATTAAAATAATTATTTTATTTTTAATATTATTTTTATTTATTATCAATAATATAATATTAATTTAAATAATAAAATAAATAATAATTTTATAATAACTTTTGAGTCGTATCACCACTTACCTAAAATGTTTTAAAATTTTATTTATTTTAGGAAATTTGAAAAAAAATTGCTCCCATCTAATTAAAAAAGTCTTTGCAAAGATAACCTAATATCCACGTCATAAATATAATATTATATATAATATAAAATTTTAAAGTATTAAAAGTGTGGATATTTATATATTATTTAACTTTTTATTTTTAAAAATATAAAATTTTAACTTATTTAAATTAAAAAAATAATAATAAGAGAGCTAGACTAGAACCTAAAAATGACTATAGATCAGGACTTTGATACTGTGACAGGGAAGGCTGGACCTTACGTGGTTTTCAACTGTTTCTTTGAGAGAGATTTGAGAGCATTAAATACTACCAAATTTATCTGTTGATTCACAATACAACAATCTAAAATATACTAGGAGAAATAGTTTTTTCAAATTTACAAAAATCGAAAAAAAATATTTACATACATAATTCACAAAGATATTCAACTTAAAATATATAAAATAAGGGTTTATAAAACAGTTAATATATTAAAACAATACTATTCTCAAATTTTTTAAAAAATAAACCTAAAACTTATCACGGTGTTAAACTAATATTTTCAATCACATGTGTACCATCACTAATTTTAATGATCAAAATGTCATAATTTTGCTTTCAAAATTACAGTAGTATGATCTAATTGTGAATGAAAAAAAAATCATAATTTTATTGAGATGGTTCAATAAATAAGTCAATTTTTTTTTCAAAATAAGGCAAAATATACTTGTTTATTTAATTTAGAAAACCATTCTCCACTTACATTAGATAAAATAAAATTATAAAATAAGATTGACTAATTATAAAATATTATTTTTCATGAAATGCATTTTTAAATAAAACTAAAAAGATAAATATTCTACTAATTAATTTATATAAAAACTACTATTATGCTCTACTAATGTATATTTTAGAGTTTAAAATTTATATATTATATCTTCAATGAAATATTAAAGTCGTAAATGAGTTAGGTAGCAATTTTTGTTGTGTGACTGAAAACTTCCTTGGTTAAATTACAATTTTTTTTAGTAGTGATATCATTAATCAATAACTAAAAAAGGAATATGTGGTGGAGTATTATTATCTTACAAATACCTAGTTGATAATTACATACTTATTACTAATTTAAGTTCCAAATCCATATAAAGGCCTTTTTAAGGGTAAAATATGTATTTTACAAAAATGGGTCACTTTTTTTTTATTTTACGAAATTGGGTAAAATTTTCTCTATAAAAAATGTTATTTTTTTTCAATAAAGAAATTCAAAAGAATCTAAGATCATAAATTTGTATTATTAGCGTTACCTTTTAAAAAAAAAAAAAAAAAAACTTCCATAGCGATTCAATTTATGTAATACCAGAAGATTAGAAATGAACAACCCCGTGAATGAATAGTATCATATAGCACAACCACTGGGAAAGATAATGACAACAATAATAAATTCAGAGAGTTTTTGAAGACTTGGATGAAAATGAATAAGCTATTGGTTTGAGATAAAGTAGTGTTTTCTTTGAGACAACCAGTCCAAACGTCTCGCTCATATCTATGTCTTGCTTCAGTGCATCAGATTCAGACAACTTCCAGTCGAACCAATAAAGAAGGCTGGCAAGAACATACTCAACAGAAGCAACTCCAAAATGCATTCCAGGGCATCTTCTTCTCCCAAACCCAAATGGAATAAACTGAAAGTGATGACCTTTAAAATCAACCTCACTGTTTTCAAATCTCTCTGGCAGGAACTCTTCAGGACTTTCCCAAAATGAAGGATCCCTTTGAATTGCCCATGCATTAATATATACCATCGATTCTGCAGGAATATCATATTCTTGCAATTTAACTCCGGATATTGTTTGACGTGGAGCCAAAAGAGTAGCAGGTGGGTGCAACCTTAGAGTTTCGTTCACTATGCACTTCAGATAATGCATTTCATTGATATCCTCTTCTTCTACATTTGATTTATGCCCCACAACTTTTCTCACTTCTTCTTGTACTTTCTTCATTATGCTTGGGTTTCTCACAAGCTCTGAAATAACCCATTCTAATGTTACTGCAGCTGGGTCAGTTCCTCCCACGAACATATCCTTAAATTATAAGAAAACATTCATGAAATTAATTAATGACTGACACAGGATTAAGACATTATAAAAATAAATAAGTGTGAATATGATCTAACATGATCTTATAGAATATAAATGAAATTTCTCGTAAAAATAACTGAGTAAAATTGCTGGCATTTAATATTTCGATACCGAGGATCTAGAAAATTATAATAAAATATAAGGTTAAACTTTTCAAGCATAGATTCGTGTGCAAGTTTGTGTTTGATTTTAGAGTACAGTGAATATGTTCATGGGAGAGTGAAAAAGAAAGTGGCCAGAGGGAGAGAGAGATACCATTAGAAGTGCTTTGAGGTCATTTTTGGTGAGCTCAAAATTAAGCATGTTGTTCTCTTGAAGTTGAAGTAGGATATCCACAAAGTCTTTCTTTCTGGAGTGGTTATCCTCCATCTTCAGAGTTAAATGCTCTGCAATTGCTTCATCAAATAAAGCATCCAACGATTCAAAAGTGGCCTTGTATTTCTGCATTTTTCCAGTGAGAACATCAATCCAACCCAACAGAGGGAAGTAATCCCTCACGGTAAAATCTGCAAGCTGAACCATAACATTTCTTGCCAACTCTTTCACCCTGCTGTAACCATCTCCAGTGTATTTCCTACCGAAAGCACATTTACACACGATGTTATTCGATGTTGACATAAGCATCTCTCTTAGATTCACGCAGCAATCTTCACTGGAACTCACTTCACGTAGCTTGTTCACCAATTTGCCCACTTCTTCCTCTCTGATTTCATGAAATGATTCAACCATTTTCTGGCTCAGAAGTTCATGGGCGCATACTTTCTTTTTCTGACTCCAGCTTTCCCCGTAGTGTCCAAATGCAATATCAATGCATCCGTAGAGTAAGATTTTTGCAGCAGTGTTTTGGGGTCGGTTGGAAAAGGACATGTCATGCGTTTTCATGATTTCCATGACCACTTCTACGGATGAAACCACCACAGTTGGATTCTGCAACTGCCCCAACTGCAGCATCATGATGTCACCATATTTGAGTGAGAGATCTCGAAGAGAACGATGTGGCAGTGCACCTAACTGATGAAGATTGCCTATGAGTGGTAGTTTTGGTGGTGATGGAGGCAAATTCAGATTGCTTTTGGATTTGGTTTTTCTTGTTAGATTAAACAAGAATAGGACGCTGATAAAGAAGAAAATAGAGAGATAAAAGGTAGAGAAGAACATTTTTTTCATTTGCTCAAACAACCATTATTTCAGACACATTCTTTTACAGCAATCACATCTCACAAAAGTCCCCAAAACTTTATACTCATTATTCTGATTTTTTTATCATTTGTTTGGGAGATGATATAAGAAATGTTTAAGTTATTTTTATGGGATTTATCATTAGAAAATACATTCTCACTTCTTCATATAAAAATGAGAAGGCATAAGATATCTCCTTTTCATTTAAAAATAAATAAATAATAAAAAACTAGGTGAAACTAGGTTAATATTGATGTCATTAAAATATTTTATAATTTAGTTAATATAATAATTAAATATTTTTATAACTAAATTAGTTTATATTTAATAAATTTATTGTAGCTTCATATTTATTTAAGTAGGTTTGCCATTTTTTTAATCCAAATTAAACCAATTTAATTAACATCAGTTTTGTTTGACGTTGTTAGCTTGTAATAAAAAATTATATATTTCTTCGAATTTTTATCTGCACTTAAATCAAAATAATGCAATAGAAAACAAAAAACAGCTTGGCATTTGGTGTTGTAACCTCAAGAAAGATTATGTACCTAAGGAAGGAAAATATTTATTATGATTTAAATTTTTTTAATTTACTAGCGAAAGAAAATAAGAAATATTTAGAAAAAAATCATAAAAGAATAATAAATATGATATATAAAATAAAAACATAAACCAAAAATAAGAAAAAATGAAATAAAAGATATATTACATGTTGCATATATAAATATAAAATATCAATAATTTATTTGAAAAAAAAATCACATAGGCACCAATATTTCCTTTAATTATAATATATTGAAAAGTATACACTGAACACTTCCATTTCCAGTTTTATAAATTATCATCTTTTATATAAAATAAAATAATATTGAAACTTAATTTAATTTTGTTTTAATTAAATAATTTTACTTTTCACTCTATTTTATTTTTCTTTTTATGGTTGAATCCAAACATGTTAAGAAGATAGTTTAATTTGCCCAATCTAATTTAGCTGAGACACCTTATGTAGCAATTTTGTATTTAACTCTATGATTTTTTTTTTTTAATAAAAGTCGTAAGCTAAAGCAGAATATCACATGTGACATACGTAACTAGCCAAAACAATATTCTTTAACAGAAAGTGATGTCATTTAATATTCTAAGTCATATAATTTATGTAGTGAAGTCTCGTGGCTTAATATTCTATTCTTTATCTATCATTCTATTAATTAAATATTAATTTTAAAATATTAAATTTATAATCATTTAAGTATTAAATTATATAATTTATTTTTAAAATAATTATTTAAAAAGTAATAAAAAATATATTGAAATCACATATTTTAAAATATATAATTTTTCTTTAAAATCTATTAGAGAATTGATTTAGTTGAATCTAACTCAACGAAAAACCAATTAAATAAGATTAGATATAATTACAAAATAAATAAAGAAACCTAATTTAAATGATTAAGTTTATTTAATATATCGATAGTGAGTGGAGCATGTGGAAGTGGGTGACATCTGTTGGATAGACTAGTAACAATGGAAGACCACTCAACTTGTTGTTAAGGAAAAAATAAAAGAAAAAAATATTTTTACATTTTCTTTTTATAAATATATAAATAATAATCTTAAAATAATAATACTTTTTAATAAATATATAAATAATAATTTTAAAATAATATTATTTTAATTAATTAATTAAGAAAATAAAGAAAAATAAAATAAATAATTATATAAAATCTAAAAATAAATTTTTATTTTTATTTTTAATGATAAAAATAACAGCACTAAAAAATAAATTTATTTTTAAAGATAATAATTTTATAAAATTAATTAAATAATATTTATTATAATAATATTATTAAGTTTAATTCTCATATTTAAAATATTATTTATTTACAAATTTTTATTATTATAATTTTATTATTAGATTAAGAAAAATGAGAATATATAAATTAACTTCAATCTTATCTTTTATATAAAGTGACACCGGTAATTTTATTAAAATATTAACTTTTTAGTGTGGATGAAACGAGATTATATTAATTAACCCATTATAAATGTTAATATTTCAGTTAAGAATAGAAGTATTTCTGTTTGTATTTATCATAATAACATTTTAATGATTAATTTTTATATGATATATTATTTTTTTAAAATATTAAATTTTTATAATTTTATTTTTAAAAGACTATGTAATAAATAAAAAAAAAAAAAAAATATATATATATATATATATATATATATATATATATATATATATATATATATATATATATATATAAATCCAATAAATAATGGAAGATTGATAGTGTACTGCTAGACAATTGATGATGGCAGTTGGGGACTAGGAGAGGTTGGCTGTAACATGGTACTTGTGGGTCTCTGTAACATTCATTCAATGGATTCAGAATCTCCCAAGGTTGACAACGAGGAAGATTTATTTCCATTTTTTATTATTTTTATTTTTTTAATTTTAAATAATTAATAATATTTTTGTAATTTTAATATAATTTTAAAAAATTTACGTCAACGTAATTTTATTAAATTTTAATATAATAATTTTAATTAGAAAAGTAAATAAGAAAAAAATATAAAAGATAAGAGACGTCAAATATATATTAATTATATACATGGTGAAACAGAAAAGAAAGGCAATGGAATTTAATTCTACCTCTACTACTACTTTTACCATTTTATAAAATTATAAATGCAAAAACTTATTTTCTATAAACAACTCTCAATATTCTACAAGGTTAAAAGGTCTCATAATAGCACATAACTTATGAACAACTCATGCAAAGATAAAAGGTTTCACAATACCACACAACTTTAAGTAGAAAATCAATGAAGAATATATTTTCTGTGCTATTTTGTTGTAAATTTGATAACAGATCCCTGAGCAAGTCTTTAATGAAATGAAGCTTAGCAATCTCCATATATGCATCCAAAGGGACCATATTATACGGGGAAGGAAATAGTTTGTATTAATTATTCAAACATAAACATATATCATATGCAGTCATTAGTGCAAAATTGACCTTTTACGTCACCCAATTGTGGTCACATGTCAAAATATTCGATGTAAATAAAACGCGGTGACAATTTTGTAAATAAGAGGTAAAACTTTTACGTCGTATATGGTAGGAGGTGACGTTAAAAACCTCTTTTACGTCGCACTTGGTACAACGCAACGTAAAAGAGAGCTTTTTAAGTCACGTAGGGTGTGCGCGACATAAAAATGATACTTTTTACGTCACGTGGGGGTGTGCGACGTAAAAAGTGCGCACCCCCCACGCGACGTAAAAGAGACTTTTTACGTCATGTGCTAGGGTGTGCGACGTAAAAAATTATTTTTATTCTCTTCTAGACCCACTCCCGCAACTCGCGCCACAAGGGTTTTTTAGAACGACAATGAGAACGACGACAACAGCTACCTTTCCACACCATTTTCGATCATTTTGGCAGTGAAGAACATTAACATTGTGTCTCATTTTACGAATTTGACATTTCTCCCCGATTGGATTCGAGTTTGAAATCGTTTTCGTGTTTACTCGAGGTTAGTATTCTATGTCTCTTGATATATGTTCAAATTGAATCCGTGATTGTTTTTGGGGATCTCAATCACATCATTGTATGAATGTCTCCACTGGATTGTTATTGGAATGTCATTGTTTTATTTGAGTGCATTTTCGGTTTACACACTCCATATACGTGCTTTGTTGTTTGTATATTAATTTATTTTTAAATATAAATTTTGAATCTCTAGGAGTGACGAAACTTTATAACATAATATGAATCGAAGTTTGATGAATGATAGTCGTATTAGTGAAGAGTACGAAAAGGGAGTTGATGAATTTTTGAAATTTGCTAGTGAAAATGGAAAAGATATTGAATAATATATGACTTTTTTTCATTTAGAATCGTGTCTATAACTAATGTTCTAAGTGGAAAACCCAGAATAAAGACTTTGCAGTTCATTTATCCTAAGGTTAGAAACTTATTATAATAAGTGAATACCATAATTATTGTTTGTATTTAAATTTTGAAAATAACATTATATTTTATTCATTATTTCAGTGTAATAAGCAAACAAACTCATTTGAATATAGTTACTATGTTATGTATTGGATGAGAGTCATAGTTTGTGCGGGTATAACTGATTCTTGGACGGAGGTAATTACTTTCAGCATTAGTTATAAGTTTATTTAACTTTATGTGTGTTGCATGTTTACAAGAGTCAAATTAATGTTTCAGGTATTTCAAGATACATCTCCATTGCCAGAATATGATATCACACAAATTAGAGAATAATGGACAAGGTTTTTCATTCAACAATTCTAGTACTTAATTTTTTAGGTTATTGTTTATATTATATTGTGTGTATTATGTAGATTAGGTAACTTAGTTTGTACTACACTACTAGAAAATATACTTTCAACGTCTCTGTTTAACGTTGGTTACATCTTAGCCGACGTTGAACATGATTTCAACGTCGGTTGGTCAAAAACCGACGTCGAAAGTCGAATTTTGACACATTCTACGTCGTTTTATCATGCACGACGTGGAAAGTAGGCTTTCAACGTCGGTTATACCCTAACCCGACGTTGAAAACCCTTCTGAACTCATTATGACCGATCAGAATACAAATATGACCGATCAGAATCAAATGTGAACGATCAGATTTTAATTATGAGCGATCAGAAGTTTTTCAATCGATTAAAAACACGTTTCAATCGATTGAAATCTCTTAAAGTGTCAGGATTCTACGTCAAGTAGGCTTTCAACGTCGGTTATTCCCTAACCCGACGTTGAAAACCCTTCTCAACTCATTATGACCGATCAGATTACAAATATGACCGATCAGAATCAGATATGATCGATCAGATTTTAGTTATGAGCGATCAGATCAGAAGTTTTTCAATCGATTAAAACACGTTTCAATCGATTAAAATCTCTTACAGGGTCAGGATGATCGATCAGAATCCAGTTATGACCGATCAGAACTATTTTAATCGATTAAATCTCGTTTCAATCGATTGAAATATATGACTGGAGATAAAACGAGTTTCAACGTCGGGTGTGGGTATAACCGACGTTGAAACCCCGTTTTCCCATTATAGGCTACCATTTTTGTATCTCCCCTTACTCTCCAACATCGCGCCCACTCCCCTTACTCTCCAGCATCGCGACCACCACCTACCACCGTGATTTGGACTCTCCGGACGCCCTCCCTCACGTCGCCACCGCGCACCGCGTGACACCCCCGCCGCAGCACCTCCACCCCACCGCGACGCTAGTCGCCCACCGCGACGCTAGTCGCCACCCTCCACCGCGACGCTAGTTGCCCACTGCGACGCTAGCAGCCTCCACCCACATTGCATTGCATCCTAACGCCACCACCCCATTGCATTGCATTGCAGCCTCCAACCACATTGCATTGTCCGCTCACCACAGCCTCGACCCTAACGCCGCATTGCATCCTCCACCTGCACCCCAGTGCAGCGCTGCTCTGTTTCTCTGTGGTGCGAACCTTCATCGCTGCCTTAAACCACAGGTATGTTGTTGCAGTTATATTTGTTGGGCAAAGTCATACAATTTTACTTACTACATTTCATAGGTAGAGATTGTTAGTCATTTGCCGTTAACTGTTGATTCAATTCTTAGTCATATTATAGTTTTTTTCAATGTATTGATGATGTGTACAATTATACTTGAACTGCTTGAATATGCCCGTGGGGCTTTTATTGTCAGGTTTCACTGTGTCATTTAAAATTGTTGCCAAAAAACAAAGGAAACTCTGCCGGATTTTTGTTAGAAATTAATCATGAAGTGTGAATTCTGAAAACTACATATAACAATGTAGTTATATAAGTGATGGTAGTAACAATGAAAACTCTATAATTTCAATTTATACAAATTTGGTTTTGACCAAAAAATATACGAAATTCTGTTGAAATTTCGTTACAAATTAATCTACTTTGGTATAGATTTCATTAGAGATAACGATTATTAGTAATAATCGTTTTATGGGTTTCTCATTTGTAGACTCCAATTCCAAAATGGATCGAAGTTGGGTAAATGCAAGTCGTATTTCACAAGAGTATGAGAATGGAGTTGAAGAATTTTTGCGATTTGCCGAACACAATGGCACCAAGGTTAATGGAAAATTGTATTGTCCATGCGTTAACTGCGTTAATGGGAGAGTACACACACTAGAGACAATACGGGAACATCTTTTATGTGATGGGATAATGAAGAATTATATCCTATGGACATGGCATGGTGAAGTGATTGATACACCAATAGTAACACAAGCTGAGGAAGAGGAGGATATGACAATGGAAGATCGAATAGAAGACATGATTCGTGATGTAAGTCAAGAGAATTTTCTGCAAGCACATGCTGCTGTCTATGATAAATTGAAGATAGATTCAGAGATACCTCTGTATGCTGGATGTACAACATTCACGCGATTGTCAGCTGTATTGAGATTGGTCAATTTGAAGGCCAAATTTGGTTGGAGTGATAAAAGTTTCACTGAGTTACTAGAAGTTTTGAACATAATGAGTGAGCGGTGGTTGGAGTGATAAAAGACCCTCAACCCCAAAATGAGTGAGCGGTGGTTGGTTAATGAACATAATAATACTTTTGTTAGCTGGTTTAAAACAAAAATCTTTTCCGAGGACAATGCATCTGATACTTTGAAATGGCTAGCACATGGTCCTAAACAGAACGTCGTGACTTGGACTGGGTATGACATTAACAAATACTCATTCTACACAAAGTTACAAGATGAAAAAAGTACAGTCCAAAATAGTGGAGTATCTATTGAGGCGACATCCATGCACTTTTCTAGTTCAAAGGATAAGAACCCAATTATGGCATCTATGAGTTACTTTGGAGTGATTGAGGAGATTTGGGAGGTTGACTACATTCAATTCAGAGTTCCTATATTCAAATGTAAATGGATTGATATTAATACTGGTGTTCAAACTGATGAAATGGGATTCACTTTGATAGACCTTAAGAAGATAGGACATAAGGAGGAACCATTCATAATGGCGTACCATGCAAAACAAGTTTTCTATGTAACTGATCCATGTAATGACAGATGGTCAGTGGTACTCCAAGCAAAAGGGAATGATGTTATGCATGAAGAAGATGATGAATTAGATGAATTAGATGAATTAGACAATATTTCCATATTGTCTTATTAATTTAGCACATTGTAATATGATATTATGTTGCAGGAGAAGCGAATAAAAGGAAAGGAGATTCAGAGGCTGAATGTGGCCCCCCACTGTTTGTCTCGTGGGGGGTATGATTTGTTGACGCAACGCATGATGAAGGAGAAGGCTAAACTCTGAGAAGCTGAGTTAGCCTCTTCTGGTGTAAGCCAGGAAGAAATTTCCCCACCATCTCCTCCAAAACGTCATGAAAAATGGAAGAGGGCTCGGCAAAAGCCCTTCGGTGAAATGACATCGGAGGAGGCCCGCTTGATTGCTGAGCGGATTGTAAGTCAAATTAGTTTCTTTCAACCTCATTAACCATGCTTTGTCATTCATCAATTTTTTTTACAATATATAATGCTCAATTGTAGGATTCTTTAGAGGAGCGAGTATAAACAGGGAACATTCGTTCCCGGTGGTCGTGAAGATATATTAACTCATCGCTATTGGACGCCTAGAACACCCAGGGCGTGTTCGTGCTGTTGGAGCTGGTGTGGGTATTCGAGCATATTTTGGAGCTCCATCATCGGACCATACCCACACAACATCATTGAGCCGGCAGGAGATGGCCGGATTGGAGGAGAGTCTAACGACGAAGCCGAGACCAGCGATGGTTGAAGAGCCGACAGCGACGCCGACACCAGCCATTACCGCACGAGTTCGGGAGGAGATGATGCGTGTATTTGGTTCAAGTCTAGCATCCATAGGTGTCACACGGCCTACCCACCCACCTATGGATGTTCCTCCTCCATCTGCCGCACGAGTTAGCACTAAGGATAGTTGTGCTTGAGCCAAATACTGCTGATCAAGACCTTCCTGCTACTAATCGGGAGGTTGTTGTTGTTGTTGCGAGACATCGACCACTCGGGTATGTGTGGATGATATCTTAATGACAAAAATTCATGTGCATATTAAATAATTAATGTCTTATTTTTGTGTAATCGAGTCGAGTGTGAATTTTATGTTGATGAGGATGGATCCGAACCACGATTGGTGGCGGTTGGTTCAATTGAAGAGGGGGCCTCTACAATTCATAGTGTGCCTTTAGCACCTAACTTGGCCAAAGTGGTCATTGAAGAGGTTCGAGATGCTTATGCTCTTGTACACTGTGCCCACGTACGAGGTGATGACGAGTGGGACAGGCCCTCCGGACCTTCATTGCATGGCCTAGACATCTAATCGGGCCTATTTTGAAAAAGGTTTGCATATACTTTCTGTTAATTATCATATGTAGTCTGGTACTGTTTTTTATTATTTCTCAAGTCAATGTTATTTTATGTAGGATGTTCGGAAGCCACCCCGGTTGCCTAAACTGGTTCCTACTTCCCATACTAGTAAAGGTAAGGAAGGAAGTAGATGTCCCGGAAAATCCAATTTTTCAACTACTATCTCGTTGTCCCACAGCTTGTATATTCAATCTTTTCAAGTGAAGTGGAATGTTGATAAGTTAGGGGTAGACAATAAGAACTTTCCCCTTTACATTGAGCACACCGATGCTCTGTGTTGATAGCAGTTGACAATCAGTGTCTAAACATAGCAGTGTTACAATTTTGGACAATGTAAGTATTTATTTTTATTTACTAATTATGTTATTTGAAGTTATCGTCATATTTAATGTACATTGAACTGGCTACTTTAGGATGATGAATGAATTGTCGGAGGAGCAACGCACCCAAGATGTGTATGGATTTTTTGAGCCCCAATCCATACAAAAATCGGGAAACAAGAGAGAAGAAGTTCAAAGATACATCCAAAATTGGATGATGAAGTCAAGGAAGAAAGTTTACTTGGGTGCTTACCACCATCAGTAAGTATTTAAGCGTATGAAATTATTCGTATTAAATTTTATAGTGTATTGTATTATCCTAACTTTTTGTAATGTAAGCAGAAATCATTGGCAGTTGTTGGTTGTTTGCCCAAAGCAGAATGTTGTGGCTTGGTTCTGCTCACTGGGCAAGAAACCTGATGCAGATCTTAAAAACATTGTAAACAGGTACACATTCTTATAATAATTTAAACAATTATTATTTGTTTTGTTACTTAATTGTTTCATTATATCTTGTATTGCACAAGTGCATTTAAGGTTTGCAATACAATTGATGGAGTACACACAAGCAAAAGCATGACTCCAAATTGGATTTTTGTTAATGTAAGTCCTTTTATATTTATGTATTATATCATTCATTTTATATGTCAAATTAATATATTATTTTTTGTAGTGTAATAGGCAACCAAGATCTTATGAGTGCGGATATTATGTTATGCACTCGGATGTGGCTGATTGTTGTTAGCAAGATTGAGGATACATGGAATCAGGTTTGCTTAAATTTAGTATTCAATAAAAGACCCAGTATTGTGTCATTGGATACTCTGTTAAATTATCTTTTTTCTTGTAACAGGTATTTTCAGACAGGGAAGCATTGCCCATAGAGACCATTGACGATATTAGAAACACATGGGCCGATAAGTTTGTTAAAGTTAGAAGTAGGCAAGTTTAGTTATTAATTTAGTACTTAGTTTAGTAGTTAGTTTAGTAGTTAGTTTAGTTACTTTACTAGTTAGTTTACTAGTTAGTTTATTAGTTAGATTAGTAGTTAGTGTATTTGGTAGATAAGTAGTTGAATACACAATAATTTTGGATACAATTTTATTTTTGGATGCACATTCAATTGTTTATATCTTGTACATTGTCTGCCTGGGTTGTATTCAAATTTGCAGGTATGTATATATACAAACATTGGGTACCCTGTATAAACAAATCGTCCATTTAAAAAAAAAATAGACTTTCTACGTCGGTTCATACCATAACCGACGTAGTAAACCCGTATTCGCTTGAGCGACGACTGTACTCGCTTGAGCGACGACAGCTTCAAACAAAGGGGACTCTCGGGTTCCATCTCGCTTGAGCGAAGAGTGGACTCGCTTAAGCGACGAAAGCTTCAAACAAAGGGGACTCTCGGGTTCCATCTCGCTTGAGCGACGAGTTTAATCGCTTAAGCGACGACAGCTTCAAACAAAGGGGACTCTCGGGTTCCATCTCGCTTGAGCGACGAGTGTACTCGCTTAAGCGACGAAAGCTTCAAACAAAGGGGTCTTTCGGTTCAATTTCGCTTGAGCGACGAGTGTACTCGCTTGAGCGACGAGTATACACTTTCAACGTCGCTTATGAATAACCGACGTTGAAGGCAAAACTTTCAACGTCGGGTATAGAGAACCGACGTTGAAAGTGTATACTTTCAACGTCGCTTGATACAACGTCGGTTGTATAACAGACGTTGAAAGCCTTATAGAACCGACGTTGAAAGGCATATTTGTAGCAGTGCTAACTTTTAGTTTGTATTAACTTTTAGTTTGTAATAGATTTTAGTTTGTAGGTTATTGTTTGTATTATATTATTTTATTATGTAGTTTGAATTATATATAATATTATATTTTTGAATTACATAACTAAAGAAACTTAAACCTCTGGATTGTTTGGTTATAATATATATTTGTAGGTTTTGGTTGTAGGACAAAATAAACCCAATTTAAAAAAAAAAGGAGCAAATTTACGCGACGTAAATTTGAGCCAAATTTTTTAATTTTTGATATTTTTTAAGTCTGTTTAGTATAAATTCAACGTAAATTAACTTCGGATCTCGATAACTGACATGAATTTACTTCATGCTAAAGGGCGACGTTAAAAACAGAAAATGCCTTTTTTATACGAGTGAGTATTTGACAGACCTAAAACTTATCATGTTTTGAAATGTTAGTACACGGATCTAGCCCAAATACAAGAAGACATTAATATATCATCGGTTTAAGATTAAGTGGTGTTTTCCTTGAAGCCACGAGCCCAAATATCTCACTCATATCTAGTGGCTCAGTGTTTGGAAGTTTCCAGTCGAACCAGTAGAGAAGATTAGCCAACAAATACTCAACAGAAGCAAGTCCAAAATTTATTCCAGGGCAGCCTCTTCTTCCAATGCCAAATGGAATAAACTCAAAATCTTGACCTTTAAAATCAACTTTACTGCTTTCAAACCTCTCTGGTAGAAACTCTTCAGGGTTTTCCCAAAATTTTGGGTCTCTTTGAATTGCCCATGCATTGATATATACCATTGTTTTTGCAGGAATATCGTATCCATTCAGCTTCACGCTAGATATTGTTTCTCGAACAGCCAACAGAGGAGCAGGTGGATGCAACCTTAGAGTTTCTTTGATTACACACTTTAGGTACTGCATTCCACTCATGTCCTTTCCTTCTACCTTAGCTTTATGTCCCACGACTTCTCTCACTTCTTCTTGTGCTTTCTTCATTATGCGTGGATTTCTCACAAGTTCCGAAATACTCCATTCTAATGCTACTGCAGTTGTTTCAGTTGCACCAATAAACATGTCCTAAAATTATGAAATACAAATTTGTCAATCATTTACGGATTCTTTTTAGCAGTAAAATAAAACAAAATCAAACCAAAATCATATATTTTCCATTATGTAATTGTATGATATGATATGATATGTGTTGTTTTAATTCGAAATAAAAAAAGTAGATGATTATTACTATAAATTACTAAGAGGAAATTGAATCATTTCAAATCTTTATAGTCACATGTATACGTGCCGTAATTAGACATGCATGCAATAATATTAGTGTTTAAGTTAGAAGTTACTTTTAAATATTAGAAATTGAGAAATATCTAATTTAATTATATTAAATTAATTATTAAAATAACTTATTTATATGCTATAATATTATTATATTTTATCATACACCTTAAAAGAATTTTCATTGATTTAGATAATTATTCTTTACCATTTAAAGAAAATAAGACATCGATCACATTCCCCATAGTGTACGTATAGTGAATGGAAAAATGAATATAGAAAAAAAGTGGTGTAATAACTCAAGGCAATAATATATATATATATATATATATATATATATATATATATATATATATATATATATATATATAGATAGATAGATAAAAGAGAAAGTAGTGTTTTTTAAAAAAAAAAAATCAAAAGAATAAAGTATGTGATATACAAAGAAAATAGATAAAAACAGTAAATTATTATAACAATATGTAAAAATGTTCTCTTAAACGCCTACCTCAATGTTTTCATCTAGTATCATAAAAAGAGTTACAATTCCATTTTCGGAAAATCTAATTTTTACCCTTATCTTTATATTTTTTTAAAGTATTTATTTAACAATTAAAAAACTAAATAATTATATTATATACACGTATAAAATCTAATGATCTTAAAAACTAAATATCATTATAATTATTATCATAAATAATAAATAATATAATTATGTTAATAAATATAAAAAATAAATTATTCTAAAATGTAAAAATGTTTATATAAAGTTATATTTACATTTTATTTTTTAAATATAATTATGCTATGATATTTTATTTTTCATTAAATATCAATCTCTTTAATAATATCAATATTTACATTTTTTTAATATCAATAATTTAATTTAATATTTCAAATATTATATTTAAATTAAAAATACAAACCTAAAAAAAATCAAAATCAAGTTCAAAACTAAGCTAATTTTTGGTAATGTTTTACAATTTTCTTGATAAAAATTGATTTAGATGGAAAAATTGTATAAGATGGAAAAAAGAACCATGATATTTTGACAATTATAAAAAATAATAATTTTAAAAACAATTTATTTTATTAATATAATAATTATAAAAGAGATTTAATAAAAATAAATTAAAAAAAAAGTTAAAATTATTATTATAATATTTAAAGGGGGTTGTTTTTTAAAGTTATATGGATTTGGGTAGTAAAAAGTATGATTTTGCGGGGAAAAAAATCACAATATATAATGAAAGCATTATACCATAATAAGTGCTTTGACATCATTTCTGGTGAGCGTGGTATGGCCTTGAAGTTGGAGGAGAATATTCAGGAAGGTTTCCTTCTGGGAGTGCGCTTTAGCTGTCAAATGTTCTTCGATTGCTTTATCAAAAACAGCATCCAAGGCTTCAAAAGTGGCCTTGAACTCTCCAATTTTTCCGGTGAGATCATCAACAAAACCCAACAATGGAAAGTAATCCCTCACACTGAAAGCTGTAATCTGAATCATAATATTTTTCACCGCCTTTTTCACCCTTCCGTCACTGTCTCCTGAATACTGCCGTCCGAAGAGGCACTTATATATGATATTGAGCGAGGTTGACAAAATCATCTCACTCAGATTCACGTAAGGCGCATCACTGCAGCTTGCTTCACGCAGCTTCCTCACCAACTCTGCAACTTCTTCTTCTCTGATGAAACCAAACGATTGCACCATTTTCATGCTCAAAAATTGGACCACGCATATTTTTCTTTTCTGCCTCCAGTCTTCTCCGTAGACTTCAAACCCAACGTCTTTGCCTCCATACAACAATATTTTGACAGCAGTGTTGTGAGGCCGGTTCGAAAAAGCTATGTCATGATTTTTCGTGATTTCCATGGCCACTTCTGCAGATGAAACCACCAGAGTTGGTGTTTGTCTCTGCCCCAACTGCAACATCATCATGCCACCGTACTTAAGAGCAAGGTTTCGAAGAGATCGATGCGGCAGTGTGCCTAACTGATGAAGATTGCCTATGATTGGTAGTTTTGGTGGTGATGGAGGCTGATTCAAGTTGGTTTTGGATTTGTTTTTTCTTGTGAGTTTAAGCAATAAAAGGACACTGATAAAGAAGAAAAGAGAAAGATAAAAGGTGGAAGAGAACACTCCTTTCATTTGTTCAAAAGGGCACTGTTTGGGAGCCATATTTGATCTTTCGGTAAACTTCAACCGTATCAGACTGTGTCAGAGTTCATCAAACATTTATAGCCAAACACAGATGTATCTTTTGCTGTTTGTACTGATCTTATCTGTTTATTAGGTTTATTACATTTATCTTTTGTGGGATTGGTAGAAGGCTTGGCCTGTGAATTGATGGAAGATGCTGGCAATGCACCACTGTCAAGATTGAAAAGTTTGTGGCTGTTTGGTACGATAAATCAGTAGTCGTCATATCGGACTTTCTAACCAGATTGAATTGAAAATTATTTACTAAAAATATCTGTCACTTTTAGTCGAATATATATATATATATATATATATATATATATATATATATATATATATTTTTTTTTTTTTAATATTGGTGCAGCACATTAAGTATACCACACAAAAGAAACCAAAAAAATTAAAAACAAAATGACCACAGATTAGATCAAAATCCATAAAAAGAAAAGAGTCAAAGCGCATCCTCCATCTAGCCCAAAGCCGTCAAGGCACAAAAATCTCATCAGAGAAAGCTTTTAGAGCAAGTTGAGAGTCACATTCTATATATGTATATATATATATATATATATATATATATATATATATATATATATATATATATATATATATATATATATATATATATATATATATATATATAATCAGAATGCAATCTATTGTCGAAGTTATTTGCCGCTAGTCTTCAAAAGGTTGGTTGTTATTTTTGTTTTTAGATATAATAATGTTCCAAAAGTTATATGAGGGTGAGAGGAGACTTGTATTGTTTTGGTTATAATGTTGTCAATGCTTGCCAGGATGGTAAAGTTATGATTGTTCCTTTCTTTATTGAAGATTGAGTGACCTTCCACCCCTGAAGTTGACAAAAAATGGTCTCTTTTAATGACATCAAAGTCGAATATATGATCCAAAAAGTGTGGATTAACAAATGTAAAATTTTATTTTCACTACTACAAAATATACTTTCAACGTTGCCATTTAACGTCGGTTAAAGTCGAGCAGACGTTAAATACACTTTCAACGTCGGTTGGTTATCGACGTGGAAAGTGCTTTCTACGTCTGCTCTAGATGAACCGACGTAGAAAGCACTTTCCACGTCGGTTCTAGATGAACCGACGTTGAAAGTCTTTTAATTTAGACATTCAACGCTCGGCTTCGCGATGAACCGACGTTGAATGTGTTTTTACCCAAAAATTCTCTTAATTTCAAGAATTGTCACTGACAGATTCAACCCAAGTATTTTAGAGTTGAAAGTTGATACTCCAACCACTAAACTACTCGTAATTTTCTCGATAATAACTTACAAATTAATTATATTTATATACAAATAAATATATATCCGTGTAAATATATATTTATTTATATATATTTTCTCGGAAAATGTTTTTATTTTTTTTCAGCCAAAACTTTACTTAAGTTCGAGAATTGTCACTGACAGATTCGAACCCGTATTTTAGAGTTAAAAGTTGATACTCCAACCACTAAACTACTGTAATTTTCTAATAATAACTTACAAATTAATTATATTTATATATAAATAAATATATATCCGTGTAAATATATATATTTTCTCGGAAAGTGTTTTTATTTTTTTTCAGCCAAAAATTTACTTAAGTTAGAGAATTGTCACTAACATGATTTTTTGAACCCAAGTATTTTAGAGTTGAAAATTGATACTTCAACCACTAAACTACTATAATTTTTTTATAATAATTTACAAATAAATTATATTTATATACATATAAATATATATTCGTGTAAATATATAAATATAGAATATATAAATACAAATATATTTATATATTTTGATATATTTATATATATTTATATAGTTATATAGTTATATATTTATATGTTGGATGTGAAGGCGCGTTCGAGGGTGAAAGTGAGATTGACTCTCGCTTGAGTGAAAATACGTTAAAACTCACGGAAATTCACTCGTTCAAGCCTCGCTTGAGCGAAAATTGGTATTTTTCGCTTGAGCGAATGATGCGTTTCTCATATTTATTTTATATCATTAATAAATTATAAATATTATATTCTGTCATTAAATTACAAACCCATATAAAGAGACTCGCTCACAAATTTGACATCAAATTTTGAAAACTCACTCGACACACTTTCACCTTCGAGCGTGCCTCACATCCAACATATAAATATATAATTATATAAATATATCAAAATATATAAATATATTTGTATTTATATATTTATATATTTACACGGATATATATTTATTTGTATATAAATATAATTTATTTGTAAGTTATTATCAAAAAATTCGAGTAGTTTAGTGGTTGGAGTATCGACCTCCAACACTAAGGTACTCGGGTTCGAATCCTGTCAGCTGACAAAAAATTAATTTGGATAAAAATATAATATAAAAGAGAGAGGGACCTAATAAAAATATAATATAAAAGAGAGAAAAATTTCGATTTGAAAGTCCCGACTTTCAACGTCGGTTCTATTTAACCGACGTGGAAAGTTAAAATCAGACTTTCCACGTCGGTTAAATAGAACCGACACTTTCAACGTCGCCGATATAACGTCGGCTTCGGAACCGCCGTTGAAGGCCTTCCAGAACCGACGTGAAAAACCTTATTTGTAGTAGTGTTTATTTCTAGTCTTACTTTGTAGAAGCTGCTTCCTTGTGTTTGTTGGTTGTAGTTAGCGAAGTATCTTAATAACTTAGAAGTTAATGCTTGATGACTACACTTGTTTATATACATGTTAATAATTTGTGATTATGAAAATAAAATCATGGATTAATTTGTGGATGATTTTATATAATTCCCTATTATAAAAATGTCTTTAAAAGGAATGTGTATATACGGCAACATAAGAATTGGATGAAAGTGGTATGAGTTTTAACTCAGGTTCGCTTTATAGGCCTTGAATTTTAGATCTATATATATCACACCACAATCAGCATAAAATATAGTAGAACCCTACTTTTGCCATTTGCCATAGCTGACTATACTATATAGTAGAACCCTACTTAAGTAGGTCAAATGATCACATTATTACGTAGTGTAGTGTTGCAGATATGGGTTGATTCAAACACCACAACAATCATATAATTTATCTTTATCAAGTAGCCTTTCTCTATACATATGAATTATCAAATTTTATTATTCTTTAATTTTTTAAAGATGTTATATATTTTTAAAAGTAGGCGATTTTATATTTATCATTTTAAACAATTATCAAATTATTGATATTTATTCAATTTACTGTTATATATATTCCTAAAACATTTTATAATTTGTTTGACAATACTATGAGGAATCCTCAGTGTCCATAGAAATCCAAGAGTTATAGTATTATTGTTCTTTGGCCAGCAACTGAATGAGATTATTAACAAATAAAAATTAAAACCAAGGAGAGAGATAAAGAAATTGTCGATAATAATATCATAGAATTTATCCAAATTTATCTTTATTTAATGAAAAACCAAACATATTACAACCGCATGACACGTGCCTGAATTTATTGTCTTCATAAATTTGACAACATTACAATGCTAAAATTATTTAGAGAGCAACACCATACACAAGTGAAGATAAGTTGCAACAAAAGCATTTAGAAATTGGCTTAAAATGAAAAGGTTTTTGGTTTAACGAGAAGTGGTAGTTTCTTTGAGACAATAAGTCCAAATACCTCGTCCATATCTATTATATCTTGGGTATCAGTTTCTGGCAACTCCCAATCAAACCAATAAAGAAGGTTAGCAAGGATACACTCCATAGAAGCAATGGCAAAGTACCTTCCAGGACATCCTCTTCTCCCAAAACCAAATGGAACGAATTGAAATTCTTCTTGACCTTTAAAATCAACTTCACTTTTTTCAAATCTCTCTGGCATGAACTCCTCTGGATTTTCCCAAAATTTGGGGTCCCTTTGCATTGCCCATGAATTGATATAGACCATTGTTTTTGCTGGAATATCATATCCTTTCAGTTTTACATCGGACATTGTTACTCGAGGAGCCAAAAGAGGAGTTGGAGGGTGTATTCTTAGAGTTTCTTTGATTACGCACTTTAAGTAATGCATTTCATGAATATCCTTTTCTTCTACATTTGATTTATGACCTACAACTCTTCTCACTTCTTCTTGTACTTTTTTCATTACAGTTGGATTTCTTAAAAGCTCTGACATAGCCCATTCTAACGCCGATGAAGTTGTGTCAGTGCCTCCCACAAACATGTCCTAAAATAATACAAGTCAAAATTTCCATCAAATTTCTTTAACAATGAAAAGCCTTTAATTTTATAATAACTTCCTACATACTTTACATTCTATCTTTCAGAAATTATAATGAATAAATTAAAGATGATGTTTTTCCAGGAAAGTCAAAAGCTTAACCATGGATAACGATGTATCATTCTAACAAATGTTCCTCCAGGGGTGTTAGAAAAATCTCAAATGGTCTGAAAAACTTCTCTTCAGAGAAAAAAACCTTGTTCACTTAATGAAAGTATAAGCATCTCATAAATGGCAATCAATTTAATGCATGGTAAACCCTTGCAAACATATAAGTTCCGCGGTTCAGTAGAAATTTAAATTTTTTATTAAAAAATATTAGATACTGTAAAAAAATTGAAAATTAAAAACTATAGCATATATACCAGTTTAGTTGTATAAAACAACACGGCTCTGATCTGATTACCTTAAAAAAGTATTTTTTTTATTAATTTAAATTAAAAAAGCTGCTTAATCCCTGTGGAAATATTTCATAGACACTCAAAATGTCTATCTACGATTAGAGACAGAAAATAAAAGAAAAAATAATAAAAATTTATAGGGAATATGATGTAATAAGAGAAGAGATTTAGGGAAAAAAATGTATCCAATAATGATTTTTTTTTTAAGTATTTGTGTATTATAAAAATTTCCAAAATATAAGGTCAAACCATAGTACAAGATATGTCACCGTCCAACACCAAATAGAATGGGTTTATGTGCCGCCCTTATAAATTTTTGTAATTTTCTGGTTAACGTTTTCACTTTATTGATAATATTTTGACAAACGAATATAATGATTAGCAAATAAGATCTTGTAAAAAAAATACATCGATAAAAGAAGAAGAAGAAGAAGCTATTTTAAGACTTAATTATTTTACGATAAAAAATAAAAAATAATAGTAGCAACCAATTTTATTATATTAATATAGTAAGGATTATTTGACGAGAAAGGTGTGAATTGTTTGAGAGTGAAAGGAAGTAATCGATACCGCTAGAAGTGCTTTGAGGTCATTTTTGGTGAGCTCGAAGCTCAGCATGTCATCCTCTTGAAGTTGGAGGAGGATATCCATGAAGTCTTTCCTTTTGGAGTGTTCACCTTCCCTTTTCGCCCTCAAACGTTCTGTAATTGCCTCATCAAATAAAGCATCCATTGCTCCAGCAGTGGCCTTGTATTTCTCAATTTTTCCAGTGACAACATCAACCCAACCCAGCCAAGGGAAGTAATCTCTCACTGTGAATGCTGTGAGATGAATCATAGTTTCCCTTGCTAACTCTTTCACTCTTTTGTCACCATCTTCTCCAAACTTCCTTCCAAAAGCACATTTGCACACAATATTGTTTGATGTTGACATAATCATCTCAGTTAGATTCACGCAACTTGCACCACTCGAGCTAGCTTCACGTAGCTTGTTCACCAACTCCGCAACTTCTGCTTCCCTGATGTGACGGAATGATTGCACCCTTTTGGTGCTTAGAAGTTCAAGCACGCATATTTTTCTTTTCTGTCTCCACTTTTCTCCATAGACTGAGAAGCCAACGTCTGTGCATTCATAGAGTAAGATTTTTGCAGCGGTGTTTTGGGGTCGGTCCGAAAAGGTTAGGTCGTGAGTTTTCAATATTTCCGTGGCCACATCTACAGATGAAACCACAAGGGTTGGAGTTTGCATCTGCCCCAGCTGCAACATCATCATATCACCATATTTGAGAGAGAGATCTCGAAGAGATCGATGTGGCAGCAGTGTGCCAAACTGATGGAGATTGCCAATGAATGGTAGCTTTGGGGGAGATGGAGGCAGATTCAGATTGGTTTTGGGTTTGGAGCTTCTTGCGAGCTTAAACAAGAAGAGAGCAGTGATGAAAAAGGAGAGAGAGAGATAGAAGGTAGAAGAGAAGACTCCTTTCATTTGCTCGTAATTCCATTGTTTGAGACCCATTTTTTTCTTCAACCACATCTGGTAGTTTTAGTCCTCCAAACATTTATTTATAAGCATACATTTTGCTTCCTGTTTCACTCTTCTTCGTCAAATTTTTTATTGAATTATTATGTTTGACTCTTCTTTATTAAATTCCCTTTTCACTTATACTTACAAGACTTTGCTTCGAAATATATATTAGTAAGGTAAACATATACCTTGTCTATATTTATAATAGAAAAAGATGTAGGACATGTTAGAGAAATTTTTTCATAAATACTATAAAAAAAAGTTCTTAATAAATTATCATATTATATTTTACATACATTAAAAATTTAATATGTACAAAATTATATAACATATTTTTACAAGTTAACTTATATGTAAGTTAATTTTAATTTATGAAAAAAATATTTTACCTTTAATTTAAAAATACTTATGAAAAAGGTTTCCTAAACACATTTTTAACACACATCTATTTTATCTTCCAGTTCACAATTGCTTAAACGATCTGTTTCACTTTAATTGAATTACATATATTCAGTTGAAGAATTATATAGGATTGAAGGGGTGCAATTGGGATAGTAAAATACAAGTGTACATTTAATATTGTTTTTTTGTTTATTCTATTCTTATAATTCCAGTGTTCTTCTCATTATTTTTGTCAAAAACAAAATAAAAAATTGGTTAGTTTTTTTTTTTTCCCAGTTCATTAGACTAAATATGACTTTTTTTTCATAAATAATACTATTTTTAAAAATATTTTCTAAAATAGCACATCTGGAACATTATTTATATAACTAGCACTCTTTACTGTTTACGTATTAAAATAATCGATTATTTTATATTATGATCGATTATTTCGCGCAATGAACTCTCGCTCAAGCGAAGCGAGGAAATCTGTAACAAATGTGTAATCTCGGGTCAATTCTCGCTCAAGCGAAGAAACCCTTCGCTTGAGCGAGGAAATCTGTAACAAAGGGTAATCTCCGGTCAATTCTCGCTCAAGGGACGAGTATTTTCGCTTGAGCGAGAAGTGATTAAAATATGTGGTGACCCAAGTTGCGTTATGTGGCTAACTGCGTTGGACGTTTAGCCACATAATGCAACTTGGGTCACCACATATTTTAATCACTGCTCGCTCAAGCGAAAGTACGCGTCGCTTGAGCGAGAATTGACCCAAGATTTTAGATAGCGGTTCTAGAACTAACCGCTATTAAAAATATATTTTAGATAGCGGTTAACGTGGAACCGCTATTATATGTTCACTTTTAATAGCGGTGAAAATATTAACCGCTCTTAAAAGTGACACATATATAATTGGACCGTGGTCAATTCTCGCTCAAGCGAGACATCCATCGCTTGAGCGAAGAAATTTATAATTGATTATAATGTGAACTAATCGATCATAATTTTAAAATAATCGACATATAATAGCGGTTCCACGTTAACCGCTATCTAAAATATACTTTTAATAGCGGTTAGTTGTAGAACCGCTATCTAAAATCTCGGGTCAATTATCGCTCAAGCGACAGGTACTTTCGCTTGAGCGAGAAGTGATTGAAATATGTGGTGATCCAAGTTGCATTATGTGGTTAACTGCGTTGGACATTTAGCTGTGGTCAATTCTCGCTCGAGCGAGAAATCCATCGCTTGAGCGAGGAAACCTGCAACTATTTACAATGCTGAGTTACCCACCCAAGTCAGGATTCCCATGTCTTTCTGATGCACACAAGTAAAGAATCCAATGTTGAGTTACCCACCTAAGTTAGGATTCCAATCTTGGATTCCCTGCATTGGGTTAGACAAAAGCAGAAAAATCTAAACATATTTAAAGAGATGTTGACCCACCCACTTTGCTTGGGTTTTGTGTGCGTCAGAAACCATGTGAGGGAGCATTGGATTCAAACCAATGGACTTCATTATAAATAGACCACTTTCATTCTTTGAAGTTCTCACATTGCACACTCCTAAATCTCTGAAGCTATTTGCATTATTTCTTCTTCTTACCTTTAGTCTTCTTTGTGTTCCACACTCCTAAAATGAGTGTAGTGTCTACTATTGTCCACTATGATGGTTTCATGAACCCATGTCCCATGGAGGGAGTTACCTTCAATACTGGGACTGCAAAACTTGTTCCTTTAAAGAGAGGAATTTCTCTACAAAGGTTAAAGAAGTTGATCCACAAGAAATTGGAGAAAGAACCCCACGAAAATGTAGCAACCATCCATTTTCACTGTCCAACTAGACTCGGAGTTGGGATCAACAACTTCATTGCTATTGAGTTGAAAGATGATGACGACGTGGAGGCCATGTTCGATGTTCATGATTCAAACTCAAGTCTATGTGGTATTGAAATTTTTGTTTCATTTAAAACTTCTTCTTCTTCATACCCCAACACACACTCACCAAAAATTTCACCCTTACCCTACCAAGCTTTCTCAAACACTGACCCAGAAATACCCACACATAATGACTACATCCCTTTTACCCAACTGCTAAGTGGGTCTTCCACCAACATCAACGAAGAACTACCCACACAAGAGAACGAAATTGTTGGCCTCCCAATTGAAGTCGTTGATCCTTTTAGTGAGGTTGAAGACGAAGATGAAATTCTCAGTCAACACCAAGATGATTCAGAGGACGAACAACCACATATCCCTACACATGCACCAAACTTCATGGAACCATACAACCCAACGCAACATTTTCTTAACTTTGAAAATCACATTCAACAACAAGACCCAGAGTATGGTCATGCGTTGGACAGAGAGTCTTTTGTTTCTCCGGCAGGAACTCTATTTCTTGGACAACGTTTCATAACAAAAGAACAAGTTCAAGATGCCATCAACCGCTTTCACATTGTCAATCACTGCACATACAAGGTGAAAATTTCAAACCAAAGTAGATATGTTGTTGAATGTGTTGATAATCAATGCAATTGGAGATGTCGAGCAATATTGCGCACAAGAGAGCAATATTGGGAGATTATGAAGCTTGAAGGGCACCATACATTCGTTTCGCCATTAATCAGCCAAGACCACAACAAGTTGGGATATAAAATGATTTCCCAAACAATTGGTCAAATAATTGATGTTGATTCGTCAACACCAATCTCCACAATCATAGCCCACATCCAATTAACAACGGGTTACACTATAACATACAGGAAGGCCTGGTTGGCAAAACAAAAGGCAGTGGAGATCATCTACGGCAATTGGGAGGATTCGTATAAGAAATTGTCTTGTTTGTTACAAGCGATGCAACAATTTGTTCCCGGATTCATCTACAAACTGCAGTCACAACCAGCTTACCAAGGTGAAGTCCTTCAACAAAATTCAAATATTTTTAAACATGTGTTTTGGTCGTTTAGGTCATGCATAGATGGATTTGTTCACTGCAAACCCATTCTTCAAGTGGACGGAACTTTTTTGTATGGAAAATATAGAGGTACCTTGTTGGTTGTAGTAGCACAAGATGACCGCAACAACATCCTCCCCATTGTGTTTGCAGTGGTTGAAGGTGAAACAAGTGATGCCTGGTTTTTTTTCTTAAAAAACCTTCAAAGATATGTCACACCCCAACAAGGATTATGCCTCATATCAGACCGACATGAATCCATTAGAAGTGCATACATGAGAAATGGAAGCGGATGGACAGAAAATAATTTAATGCATGTCTACTGCATTAAACACATTGCACAGAATTTTATGAGATGTTTCAAAAACACCGCACTGAGGAAAGATGTTGTAAATATGGGTAATTCTTTTGCTTCAAATTTGTTACAATTTATTCATTATTTAATTGTTGCTAATAAATATTTATATTAACTATATTTTTTTAATATTGTTGTAGCGTATGGGATGACTTAACCACGATTTTACTATTATTACAACATCTTGAGGCAATGTGACATAAAAGCAGCTAATTGGTTGGATGAGATACCTAGAGAAAAATGGGCACTTGCATGGGACAATGGACGATGTTGGGGCCACATGACGACCAACATAGCAGAGTCTATCAACTCTGTTTTAAAAAAAAACAAGAAATTTACCTATTTGCTCCATGGTCACTGCAACGTACACTTTTTGCAACAAATTTTTCATTGAAAGAGGGAGTCAGATAGATGCCATGATCAATGCTGGTCATGTATACTCTGAAATTTTGGTAAAAAATTTAGAGGAAGCACAAACACAGACAAACACGCATAGGGTCATAACGTTTGACAGGTCTACCACAAAATTTGTAGTAGAAGAAACACAAAACCCGCGTGAAGTTCGACTAGCAGGGAAGTTTGCAGTTCACCTTGATGAGTTATGGTGTGACTGTGGGAAATTCCAAAAATTTCACATGCCTTGTTCACATGTTCTTGCTGCATGTAAGCATGCACACCATGACTTCAACAACTATATTAATTCAATGTATACCTTACAACAAGTTTCAAAGGTATACAGAACACAATTTTTGTTATTGCGAAATGAAGAATATTGGTGTGCAAATCCAGAAATGAAAAGAACTTCAAAGGGCCGACCAAAATCAAGTCTTATAAGAACTGAGATGGACATTACAGAAATTAAAGTAGGATTAAAAAATGTTCATATTGTCATACCCCTGGTCATAGCAGAAGAACATGTCCCAATGTTACATGTGCATCTACTTCGCATCATTAGATTGTGTTAGTTAAGAAATGTCTCAATGTATGAAACTTATGAGTTTTTCAATTAATTGAAAGTGATGAAGATCTTATTGGATCATTTGATAAAACAAAGATCTTGTGGGTTTGATGAAGTCAAAGGTTATTTAAGGAAATTTTTGCTAACTATTTTAATCGATTAAAACTTGTTGTTATCAATTAAAATAACTTAGAAAGTTTTGTGAAAAGTTTTGAAGAAACTCATTCTGCAGGAGCTGCCTAATCAAGCGAAGAAACTCCGCTTAAGCGGAAAACACATTAGATAGCGGTTCTAGAACTAACCACTATTAAAAGTACATTTTAGATAGCGGTTAACATGGAACCGTTATTATATGTTCACTTTTAAGAGCGGTTAAAATATTAACCGCTCTTAAAAGTTACACATATATGATATTAAAAGTGACCCATATATAATAGCGGTTCCACTTTAACCGCTCTTAAAAGTAAACATATAATAGCGGTTTCACGTTAACCGCTATCTAAAATATACTTTTAATAATGGTTAGTTCTAGAACCGCTATCTAATGTGTTTTTCGCTTAAGCGGAGTTTCTTCGCTTGAGCGAGAGCGAAATAATCGATCATAATTTTGTATATTCGATTATTTTAAAATTATGATCGATTAGTTAAAATCATAATCGATTATAAATTTCTTCGCTCAAGTGATGGATGTCTCGCTTGAGCGAGAATTGACCACGGTCCAACGCAGTTACCCCATCAATTCTCACTTGAGCGAAGTAACTTATCGCTTGAGCGAGAATTGACCATGGACTAAACGTCCAACGCAGTTAGCCAGATAACGCAACTTGGGTCACCACATATTTTAATCACTTCTCGCTCAAACGAAAATACCCGTCGCTTGAGCGAGAATTGACCGGAGATTACCCTTTGTTACAGATTTCCTCGCTCAAGCGAAGGGTTTATTCGCTTGAGCGAGAATTGACCCGAGATTACCCCTTTGTTACAGATTTCATCGCTCAAGCGAAGGGTGTATTCGCTTGAGCGAGAATTGATTGCGCGAAATAATCGATCATAATATAAAATAATCAATTATTTTAATACGTGAACAATAAACAGTATTAGTTGTGTAAATAATATTTCGAATGTGTTATTTTAAAAAATATTTCTAAAAAGAGTATTATTTATGAAAAAAAGTTACTCAATATTTGTTATATTTTTATTTAGCTGAACATTAATTCCACCGCACATGTTATTCTGTATCACGATCCGCAGCATATCTTTGCGAGTGACATTTCTCTGTCGTGAGTGGAAGTACCAATAAATTTTCCGCTGTTAATTAGAATTGAACCAACCACATCAAAACATTATATTCAACAAAATAATTAAATGAAACGAGTGATACAACCACTGCGACAGCTATACCTTTATAAATTTCTTACTACTTAATAATCACGTTCGCGTTATAGAAAAAAAAAAAAAAAAGTCTCAAGTAATTCTTATGTACACAGTTATCACCAAATATTTGTACACATTCAACTAAATCTCTTTTCTTTTTTCAACTACATTTTGTGACAACTCATCATTCTGGAAAAGAATGTAATCTTTATCATCATGTTCTATATATTTGTGTTTGTTTATTCCTTCTTTTCAAATTTATGATGCATATTTCCTTATTGAAATATTGTGTTCGTTTTTTTCTTTGTGGGCGTTTAATGATGTTGTTCAACCACTAATACATGAAAATCTCAGTAGTTATTATAATTTAATTAGTATTTCTCCTTTTTTATTTTAAGTTTTGTTATTTTAAAATCTATATATCGAAAAAATCATTTATTTTAAAAAGAAAAATTAGAATTTAGTTTAAGAACAATAAAAAAAATATAGAAATAATTTATGAAAGAAAAAAATTCAAAAATAAATTGTAAGTCATACAATACATTTTAGTATATGTCGATAAAAGATGACAATGATGACTAGAAAAACGTTTGTTGCATTCTACAAGTGATATAACAACTGTTACTGATATTTGAAATTACTTGGGTGAGGTGGAAGATTGGTATACAGTTGAAAAACTGAAAATGATGGAAGTTAAAAATGTTCAGTATTAGGTAAATAACTTAAAAAGTAGATAAGTTGATCTGTGTCCTATTTATTGGTTGAATTTGCATTGATAAAATTTCATGTTTAATTATGTTTTACTATTAAATGAAATTGGGGTTTCTTTTTGTTATGGTCATAGCAATGCCAAAAACATATTATAAATTATATTTATGGCATATATTTAAAAACGTTATTCTCAACATGTACAATTCAGGAAAAAAAATAAAAATGATGGTTTTTTCAAATATTAAATTACAGTGTTTTATACGTTTAGGCATCTAACTCTAGGTTTATCCTGTTAAATATGATATTATTGTTTACGTACATAGATATCTCCTACTAGAAGAAATAAGATGTTGGGCATTTTGTCAAAAAAGTGGGTACCCAACTTGATTTGTTTCTATCATTTTGATTATTTAAACCATGCTGTAAACCATTTCAGTCCCATTCTTGGTTCTGTTTATCTTCAATTTCGAGGGTTATTTGTGTTCATAGAGTTATTTTCGAGTGAGAAACAAAGGGGTATTATTTATAAGGATTAACATTAAAAATAATGAAAACGAGATTAAGATATGATTTGGATTGTATATGCTAATTAATATGAAATATTTATAATAACTTGTTGATTCTTGTTCAACGTTTGGTTTATTGAATCTATTTTCTAAATCTTTATAGGTAGACCAAAAGTTTATGTTAACATGATGTATTCAAATATTCTTTTATGAATTGCTGAAAATGTAATGAAATATAAATTATATATATTTAAACAAAGAATGACTGAAAACTGAGAAAAATTACATCTGAGTGCTTTGTCAAGCTTCCAAATTGGGATGTATTGGATCAGTCAACATGCCTTTGTGTTGTGCTGAAATCAATAAAAATTCATATAACTTCTTCTATTCCAAATTCTTGTGTAACAGCATGGAGTCGTGTAAATGTGTTATAAAATTCAACAATATTCTCCTTCAGCCATGACCATGTCTAAAAGAATTATATCATACTCCCATCCAATTCTTTGGCTAGAAGTCACATGTGATTACGGAACAATTAAACATCCGTGCATGATTCACAAGTTATGCAATAAAATATCTTTAAGACATCGTTTTGTTTTTTTTCCTCGAAGAAATCTACTCTCATAAGAATGGGATAAGATCAGTTCTGGATTTAGAATAGTTTATAGAGTTTTAATTTTGAGGGTTGCCAAATTTATAGGATTTGACTTTTAGATCTAGTTCACATCAAACGAGCATAAAATATTATAAAAGCGTACACTCGCGTATTAAGTTGGTTCGTGAATGATCTATTCAACTATTATTATTTAATCTCATAATTAATCTCTAGAAAAATCATGAAATTTAAAAAAATAACTTTCTTAAGTTAAATATTTTAATCTTAATTATTCGTAATAAATCTAATATTATAATATTCTGATACATTCAAAGTTGAAGATCTTTCTATAATTTTTTATTTTTTTATATTCATTAAATATTATATAAGGATAAATTTTTCATAGACTTTTAAACTCCAAAAGCTTACAACACCTTAAATGTTGTATTAATTCTTTTACAAATTTTAATTGAATTTAGTGCTCCATACACGACAAGTCATGTTGTGATCTGCAAATTTAAGACAATTTATTAACATTTATAAAAAAATAATAAATATAATATTTATTTTAATGACTCTTTATTCAAATCCAACTAAAACACGTCTCATTAACATGGGAGTAACTGTGACTAAAGTAAATTTTACTGCAAGGTAGTAATTATTGGAACCTGCACAACAAAATACATTATCCTATTAAATTTACTTTTACATTAAACTATTTAAAAATAATATATTGATAATTAATTAATTGTGGAAGGTGTTAATATGTCTACGAGTTTATTCTTTTTGAAAAAAATTATAAAAGCAGGCTAAAATATTAAATATATAATTTTAAAAATATTTAAAATTTACAATTTATAAAACGGTTAAAAAACAGTTATTAAAATATGAAAAATAAAATTATAATTTAAAATTTTAAAAATTATATAATATGAAAAATAAAATATAAAAATATGTATAAAAAATAAATAAATAATTTTTTATTAATAATATATATATATATATATATATATATATATATATATATATATATATATATATATATATGATGTATCAATCAAGAATTTTTTTTTCTGATGGAGACTGTGGGCGGCGGCAGAGTGGGTTGGGATTTGGATGGGATGGTTGTAGCCACAAATCCATAAAGTGGTGTGAGGCTGAAAAACAAGTTGCACGACCACCACTTATTGCAAATACTTTCTGAATTTGAGTCACTTGCCATTGAATATACTCCACTCAGAACAGAAGAGAGCTTGATTAGTTGCTGAATATATAAGGTGTGGTAGTCAAAAAGGTAAGATTTGTAAAAGGAATTTTTAATAAAAGTTATTTTAAAATAAAATTAAATATTTTATAATTGAGTTATTTAAAATTTGATTAAAATAATTTATATAAATAATTTTTTATTTTAAATAATTTTTTTATTTTTAAATATATCAAATATAAAATCTATAATAAAATATTTATTTTTATTTTTAAGTAATTTTTCGTAACTTTAAAAACTTCCCTCTAATATTATTAAAGTTGAGAGACTTGATAAAAAGAAATGTTAAACTTTGGTATAACATTAATGTCAACTTTCTTTCTTTTTTTTTCAAACAAATTTAATCATTTCGTCTCGTTGTGATGTCATGTAAGAAAAAAATAAGTTCAAAAGCTATAGATCATTATTTTAGTTTTTTAATAATATTTTCCTCTAAAAATAAGATACTTTCGTCTAATAATATTATTCGTTAATAAAATTTTATATATAAGATATTATTTATTTTAAAACTTTAATTCTGATTTTATTTTTAAAAAACGTTTCAGTTTCATTATAATTACATTTTTTAATTTTTAACGAAAGTTTTTATTCAAATATACTTACATATTTTATATCTTAATTTTAATTTTTAACGAAAGTTTTTCTTCAAATATACTTACTTATTTTATATCATAATTAAAATTAAGAATAATTTATATATATATATATATATATATATATATATATATATTTCTTTAAATTCATTAATATATATTTTAAAAATAAAATTGTAATGAATTAAAATTTTAAATATATAATACTCGACATAAAAATTGACTTTCACAGTATTATTACCATAAACAAATATATTTTATTATTTTTAGTGGAAATGATAATTTTTTTCATCTTTATCCGTTATTTGTAATATGATTTCTTTTGGGAGAGATTCTGTTAGTCCTTAAATCACATTTTATTAATAAGATGATAACATTATTTCATAATGGGAGACCAAACATATAATATAATAAGAACCACATTAAAATGAAAAGGGTTTTGGTTTAACGAGAAGTGGTAGTTTCTTTGAGACAACAAGTCCAAACATATCGTTCATATCTATATCTGGTGCATCAGTAGGCAACTTCCAATCGAACCAATAAAGAAGATTAGCAAGGACATAGTGAATGGAAGCGATTGCGAAATTCATTCCAGGACATCCTCCTCTTCCAAAACCAAATGGAATAAACTGGAAGTCTTCTTGACTCTTAAAATCAACTTCACTATTTTCAAATCTCTCTGGCAGAAACTCTTCAGGATTTTCCCAAAATTTAGGATCCCTTTGCATTGCCCATGCATTGATATATACAGTTGTTTTTGCTGGAATATCGTAGCCATTTAGTTTTACATCGGACTTTGTTACTCGAGGAGCCAGAAGAGGAGTTGGAGGGTGTAACCTTATACTTTCTTTTACTACACATTTTAGATAGCGCATTTGATTCACATCGTTCTCTTCCACGTTTGATTTCTCACCTACAATTCTCCCACTTCTTCTTGCACCTTTTTCATTGCGGTTGGTTTTCTCAGAAGCTCTGACATAGCCCATTCTAATGCTGCCCAAGTTGTATCTGTACCTCCCACAAACATGTCCTAAACTAACAAATGAAATTTTCATCAAACTTTTAACAACTTTCAACTAAAACCCTTTTATATTTATCAACTTGAAAATTACTATCAACTCTATCTTTCAACAATTAAAATCACTAAATCCAAAATAATTTCAAGATGAAAATTGTTAAAAAAAAAACAATTTGGAAAAATATAATTAATTTTTTATTAAAAGAAAAATAAAAAAATATTGGCTTAATATGAAATTACAAGGATATAAGTCCCAAATAATAAACAACACCAGTTAGTGATTGATTATATATATTTAGATAATTCTTTTGAAGCAGAGTTGGATGTAACTGGTTTTTGTGGATATATATAATGGAATTTTGTATAATAGGTGGCATATTTATGGTTATTTTTTTGTGTAAGGAGTTTTTACTTTTTCTCCTCATAACTTATTTGTTTAATTTTTCTTTACGTGTATACATATTTGATTTTTGTGTTTAAGCAAATCAAATCCTGTTATTAAAAAAATATAGAAAGATCTAAAATAAGTCAATCAATATATAAAAGTTGGATGCTATGATAGATCTGATAAAGACAATGAAAATGCCAGAGAAAATGAGATATTGTTGGAAGTATCTTTGTAATACATATTATAAACGCCCTAATTCTTTTCAAATATCTAATCAACAACTTCTTTTAATAATAAAATAATAATTATTATAAAACTAATAAAATGAGATGTTATTAGATTTTTTTTATTATGGGCGTTGTCAGTATAAGATTTCTCAGGCTTTTTTATCATGGTAAAAAAAATTGAATTTATGTAAGTGGTAAAAAATTTAAAATTTTATTATTATGGGAGTTGTCAGTATAAAATTTCTCAGGCTTTTTTATCACGGTAAAAAAAATTGAATTTATGTAAGTGGTAAAAAATTTAAAATTTTATTAAAAAATTGAGTTAAATCGTGAATCGATTTTGATATATTAAAATTGTTAGATTCATAATTTTACACTAGCAATTTTAGTTGTTTGAATTAAAAAAAAATTCTAAACAGCACGAGCTCAACATTAACTTTTGGAGATGTATAATATATTAAATTTTTTTCCCCCGTACTAATATGCGATCAAAGATATTCAAAATAAAATGGAGATAGAAGTTATAATGTAAATTATCTAAATTTATATATATTTTTAAAATAACTCGTATTAGGTAATACGAGTTCAACAAAAGAAATTAATGGTAAACTCGTGTAACCTGTAACACGTTTTTATTTTATTTTTAAATCAAACCACTAAAATCCTTCTACTAATATTTAAAATTGTGATTCCTAACACAGTTGTAACTGTAAACATTCGGTTCACGTAACACAATCCAGTCTAGTAAAAGTTTTGATTTTGGAACCATAAGGGAATTCAAAGTTCTTATTGACCCTCCGACTTCTCGTGAATAAATAAATACGTAGGTCACATGGGAGGAAGTAGTGTTATTACATGAAAATAACAGTATCAATTGCATCATATATTTTGGAGTGAAATGTATGTATTTTGTTGTAGAGACTGGGGAAATAAATTTGGTAACAATGACATAAATGATGGGAGAAAAAAGATACCGTTACAAGTACTTTGACGTCATTCATGGTGAACTCAAAGCCCAGCATGTTATCCTCCTGAAGTTGGAGGAGGATATCCACGAAGTCTTTCCTTTTGGAGTGTTCACCTTCCCTTTTCGCCCTCAAACGTTCTGTAATTGCCTCATCAAATAAAGCATCCATTGTTCCAGCAGTGGCCTTGTATTTCTCAATTTTTCCAGTGACAACATCAACCCAACCCAGCCAAGGGAAATAATCTCTCACTGTGAATGCTGCGAGATGAATCATAGTTTCCCTCGCTAACACTTTCACTCTGTTGTCATCATCTCCTTCAAACTTCCTTCCAAGAGCACATTTACACACAATATTATTTGATGTTGACATAATCATCTCACTTAGATTCACGTAACTTGCACCATTCGAGCTTGCTTCACGTAGCTTGTTCACCAACTCCGCAACTTCTTCTTCCCGGATGACTCCAAATGCTTGCACCCTTTTGGTGCTCAGGAGTTCAAGCACACATATTTTTCTTTTATGTCTCCAGTTTTCTCCGTGGAGTGCGAAGCCAACATCTGCGCATCCATAGAGTAAGATTTTTGCAGCAGTGTTTTGGGGTCGGTCCGAAAAGGTTAGGTCATGAGTTTTGATTATTTCCGAGAGCACATCTACAGATGAAACCACAAGGGCTGGAGTTTGCATCTGCCCCAGCTGCAACATCATCATATCACCATATTTGAGAGAGAGATCTCGAAGAGATCGATGTGGCAGTGTGCCAAACTGATGCAGATTCCCGATAAATGGTAGCTTTGGGGGAGATGGAGGAAGGTTCAGATTGGATTTGGGTTTGGAGCTTCTTGCAAGCTTAAACAAGACGAGAATTACAGTGATGAAAAAGGAAAGAGAGAGATAGAAGGTAGAAGTGAAGACTCCTTTCATTTGTTCGTATAAGGCCATTGTTTGAGACCCATTTCTTTCTTCAACCACATCTGGCCGTGTCAGACAGACTATATTTATAGCAAATGGGACATGGCATGGCTCTCTTTCTCTCAATCTCTGTGAAATTGGTTTTATTATATCTTTCTATTATATTACTTTACTCTAATATTTATGTATTTTTTATTATTTATCTATCACATCAGTTAGTTAATTAGAAAGGAGATATATGGAGTACAAATTCTTTAATATGTTTTATAATTATTTTTCATAAATACTTGTAAAACAACTAAAACAATAACAATATCTTTATAAAGTAAAATTAGTTTGTGTATAAAATTAATTTATGATTTTTTTTTTTGTTTTATAAATATTTATGGGCAACATGGACGAGGCTCAAGGTTTAGTAGGTAGAAGGTTAATGTTGATAGAGATCTTTATCTGATTTATTTTCCAGAGCCTTCCCATTTTCTTTTAAAATGAGTCTCATACGCATATACTCTAAAGGTTGAATCAAAGCTATATATTTCAAATATCTTTCTCATTTTACTCAAATTAATGATAATCGAAGGTTGTTAGTTAAAGTAATGTCATTTTTATTCTTAAAAACGTATGGTACATTCTGTTAGTTTGTAAAAAACATCAAACTTTAACGTTAATATATTAAGATAAAACCAGAATAACATTAAATAATAATATTATTGTATACGTCAAATGACATATTTCTAGTTGGTAATCTTTTTCATGAGATATTCATGTATTTGTTACGTCTCACGAACTAAAATAAAACATAAAACATGAACTTTTTTTTTTTTTAATTTGAAATAGGTCCTTTTCTTTCTTTCATGCGTCGGGATGGTTGTATATTGGAGGTTGATGAGTAGCATGTTCATCTTTAGAACAAGAAGGACCAAAACCAAAATCCAAAATGAATATTCAGCATAACCATGCATAAAATCATTTTGAATACGAAATAATTGTTTGGTGTAGAAATCCATGCATGATGAAAAAAATACATCATGATTATGTGTCATTTGTCCTATTACAAGCGTAGAAACGTCCATTGATGGCATGGCACTACACAGAGAAAAGTCCATTCTGCTATCAAATAAGGAAAAAAATATTTTGACACGGTTTGTACAAACATCCAATATATAGTTTATTTTAATATTATAATAATAATAATTTTTTATTTTTTTATTTTTGTATTAAGTCAATTATAATTATTATATTAATAAAAACAGGTTGTATAGGAGATATTTGTTTTGCAACTGTTAACGTAGCACTGCTCTTGAAATAAAGCCTCGCCCATGGTTTATTGCGGGAAGAAGGAAAATAAGAATTGAATCCTGTTTGGGAATTTTAATAAAATTTATTTTATTAAATTTTAGAAAGTCGGAGGAAGAAGAAGAAAAATAAATAATAAAAAATTTAAAATAATAATTTATTTTAATTATTAGATATTAAAAAAATATTTTTATATTTATTATTAAAATATTATCAAATTAATTTAAAATTTATAATATATATATATATTAATAAAGTAATATTTTTATTTAATTTAAAATTTTATTATTATTTTATAAAATGATTTATATTAAGAATAAATTTAATTAATTTTTATCTAGAATTTTCCTTCAAATTTTAGAAAACATAATTTTTTATTACTATATTTTGCAATAAAAATAAGTTAAAATATAAATAAAAAAATCATTATGTAAAGTTTGACTTCTTTATATTAATTATATGTCCTATATTTACATATAATTATGTATATATAAATATAATCAAAATAACAATAAAAAAGGAATTAAAAATTATAATTATATATATATAAATGAAAAAGATAGTCTTAAAAAATATATTTAAAATATTTTTTATAACATATATTTATTCGTATCATATAGAAATATTATTTTAATATTAATATACTATTTCTTATTTTTATACTATATTTTGTTATTAATTTTATTTTTAATCAAATGTAAGTTTTAGAAAGAAATAATATTATGCAAATTGTCCTCTACTAAATATAATTTAAAGTTATATTATAATAATAATAATAATAATAATAATTATTATTATTATTATTATTATTATTATTATTATTATTATAAGTTATCTCCTGATTTGTCATTTGCTATATTATTTTTTGAGATCATAATGTCGTGAACGCCTAATAGCGCTAATTTATTAAAACGGCACATGATATGTCTTATGTCTATGTCATATGCCACTGGAACCTGTGCCTTATATTATTGTTGTATTTTTATTTTTATTTTCCTTTTCCTTTTGTTTTGTTTTTTTCATCACACACAAAATAAGAACAAAAATAACAAAACATTTCCGCATTTGTCGAATAAATGGGTGGCAGACTTAATTTATTAACCTTTCTTAATAACAAAAGAACAAAATAATATTGATTTGACATACTAATAAGTGTTTTCTTTTTATTACTATATTTCTTTATTTTATGTTATTTATTTCTGCTATTATAATATTTCAATATAGTTTAGATATAAGTGTATAATATTTAAAGTAAATCTTGCATTAAGTAAATCTTAAAAAAATATATAGTTTGTGATTATGCTTTTAAAGTGGGAGATTTTGCTTAGAGAAAACATTATTTATTTTTTTTATTACGTGAGAAGAGAAGTTTTATATTAAAATAAATTACATGGTGATGTTTACTTTTTTTTTGTTATAAAAGGAGTACAATGTTTATTTTGTAAATTATCTCAAATTTTTTTTTCTTTTTTTATTAATGCATTACATAGTAGTTAAGTTCTTTTATTCTTTAGAGAATATTATTATTGTTTTCTCCTTAAATTTAAAGAAGATATTGTAATTTCTTTCGATAGTAAAATTTTATTATTGTCTATTGTCTATTTTGTTTTTCTTTTCTCATCTTTTACTTTATTTGTGAGTTCATATGTAGTTACTCGATTCCTAACAGTGGTATCAAAGCCGATAGTTTATCCGGTGACTGGATCAGTTGAGTACAATTATAGTAGGTGAAAGGTCTTTGTGTTGAAAGTCTTATTGACAAGGGTTTCAAGCAAGCGAGTCTCGCACTACAAGAAAATCGCATATTTTCGAAGGATTTTTACCGACGGATTAGTGGTCCTCGGAAAATGAGTCATTATCGACGAAAATTACCGACAGATATAGATTTTGGTTTTACCGACGGATATATCCGTCGGTAAAATAATAATTAGTTACCGACTGGATATATTTGTCGAGAAATCCGTCGATAAATTAACAATTAATTACCAACGAATATATCCGTCGGTAAATTAACAATTATTTACCAACGAATATTTCCGTCAAGTAAATCCATTGATAAATTAATAATTAATTACCGAAAATTATATAATAATTACCTAATATATTCTAATAAATTAATTATTCACCTAATTAAAAAATTAAATATTTTTTTATTTAATAATTTAATTTAATCATAATTAGATTACTAATTTAATTTAATCATAATTAGATTAATTTATAATAATGTATTAAATTAAATAATTTAAAAAATAAATATTTAATTATATAAATATATATATATATATATAAATATATTTGTATATAAATATAATTTATTTGTAAATTATTATCGAAAAATTTTAGTAGCTTAGTGGTTGGAGTATCGACTTCTAATTCTAAGGTATTGAATTCGAATCTTGCCAATGATAATTCCTTTAATCGATAATAATTTAAAGTTATAAAAATATAATGGGGGAAATTAATCTGATCATAATAAATATTAATAAATATTTAAATGCGTCTGTAATTACCGACGAACTATTTAAATCCGTCGGTAATATTTACCGACAACCTAATTTCCGACGGATTTTGACTATCAGTAATTTCAATATTTTTTGTAGTGTCAACTTGAACGACGATATAAGTAAGGTCACTACTAGGTACTCATGGCTAATAAATATTTTCCCTCAAGGAGGACGTATATCAATATGAAAGGGAATCACACTTGAGGGGGAGATGTTGATAATTCAAGTGTGAGTTTGAAATCCCACTTTGGGTAGAAATGGGAAAGTTGAGTAACTTATAAGTGAGAAAGATCTATGACCTAATGCCTTAAGGTTTTAGGTTGAGAGTGATGTCATTTTCTCTTATATGGTTGGCTCGGGTTCCATTTGTGATAATCTTCTTATTGTTAGCCCCCTCAGAAGGACCTAACTCTAGTTAGAGTTTATGCTATTGTTCCAATAGGCTACTATTCATAGTGAAAGGTGCATATTATGATGTACCAATAGGAAACACATATTAAAGTTTGTTTATTATAATGTAATAGAATCGTCGGTGTTATCTCAAGGATGAGCCAAATATTTTGTATCAGTGATGACAATGATTACTCCAGGAGATTATGGGTGTACCGCATCAAGAGGAAGTTTGTGTTTTCAAAGTTCGGGAAAGGAAAATTATTGGACTATGCTAATAATGTGAAGGAGTATTTCCTGTGGATCGCACTATCCACAAGGTTATTATTAGTAATGATACAAATATTATTTTTCTTCAAGGTAAACTTAGAGAAAGGATTTGTATGCTCCAACCAGAAGACTTAAAGAAAAAAGAAACTTGATTTGCAGGTTGACCAAATCTTTGTACGATTTAAACCGGGTATCCAGGTGTTAGCACAAAAGATTTGATTCTTCGTGATTAGCCTTGATTACTATAGACTAAGTTCAGACTATTGTACCTATTACAATAGATTTGATGAGAATGATTTTATCATTTTGTCGTTGTATGTGGATGACATGTTGATAGTAGGCTCCAACAAAGTTTGAATCCAAGTTTTGAAGGAACAATTGGCTAAAAGTCTGATATGAAGAACTAGGGACCAACAAACAAGATTTTAGGGACACAAATACACTGGAACATAAAAGATAGGAATGTTTGGCTTTATCAGAAGAATACTTACTAAAGGTCTTATAGTGCTTCAACATGCAAGGGTGTACGTCAGTTTTTACCCCATTTTCTATCAAGTTATCCTCAAGTATGAGTTCTAGCAATGAAGTAGGGAGGATGAAAATGTCTCGAGTATTGTATGCATTGACAGTGGAAAGTTTTATGAATACCATGATTGGTACAAGACTAAACATTGCACAAACAGTGAGAACAGTTAGTAGATCAATAGAAAACTATGGTGGAGATCATGAGTGTCGCCACCGTCGAAAAGGAGGCGGTCGGAGCGACGCGATGGTTTTTTCGACCCTCTTTATTTTTGCGTTTTTTATTGGTGGTTACAACGCCTTTAGGTTGTCCGATAACCGGGCTAACCTAGGGGCGAGGTTTTCAAAAGTATCCCTGGGTTGTCCGATAACCGGGCTAACCCAGAGACTTATTTAATTTTGGTTCTATGGAGTCGCCACCGATATTTTTACCATAAACATCGGAAAAGGGGTTTTAAAAAGGCGTTGGTTTTCAAAAACCAACTTTGGTCATTAGAACCAGAGTTGGGTAAGGGAGTTAGTTACGTGTAAAGGAAGTGTTAGTTCCTTTACGACGCCCCTTTCGGGTTCCCTATGATAGGCCGACTACTTTGAATAAATAATTAAACTGGAAAAATGCGCTTTTACCCTTTTATTATGCGGAATTTAAGTTTATGACTACATGGCCCTAGCTTCTATTGCATAATTTAAATGGCAGTAATAAAAATAGAGAGGGAGAATATGCACCTCCAAAGCAAGCTTTTATATTAAAAGAGAAGGTGCGTTTTGGCAACCCTTCACTCTACAACTCTCAGAAGCTCCGGAAATGCCTCGGAGGGATTCTAAAGGAGATTTAGAATGCTCAGTTTATGCCTAGAGACACTCAGAAACTCCGGAAATGCCTCGGAGGGATTCTTAGAGAGAGAAAGTCTAGAGAGAAGGGAGAGCTATGTTGATTCTGTGTGGAAATGAGGGGGGGAGGACCCCTATTTATAGTTTTTCGCGCCTGACAGGTCGAGACCGCCGTTTCCTCTAACAGGGTCGAGACCGCCGTCTAGAAAGTCCAGACCGCCGTCTCATTCATGGCAGAGGGTCGAGACCGCCGTCTCTGTTAGAATCGCGCAGCGGAATGTTCGCGTGGTCGGACAAAAACCAAGAGGGGGGGTGAATTGGTTTCTTAATAAAAATTAGGTTTTCAAAATTTTCCCCAAATTTTACCGATTAAAAAACTGCGTAAATGTAAATAGAGAAGAGTAGAGAAGATTACACAGTAGGTTTATACTGGTTCGGATCAAAAGACCCTACGTCCAGTTACTAATCACTCAAAAGAGGATTAACGCTGTCACTAAGAACAAAGTTGTTACAACACAAATTATAATGAAAAAGATAAAGTTAAAGATAAAACCTCTCTTGAAATCCACAAGAGATGATAAACAAGCTTTTCCCCGGAGACTACGACAAGACACAATCCACTAAGAACTCCACTTAGTGATTCTTATCGCTTCTAGCCTCACACCAAGTTTCCAAAAGCCCCGAAGAACAGCTTTCCCGGAGATCGGCACAAGCACTCAATCCACTAAGAACTCCACTTAGTGATTCTTATCGCTTCTAGCCTCACACCGAGTTTCCAAAAGCCCCCTTTCCTTGCAACAAACAGTTCTCCGGCACTCACAAGCACTTAACTTTTGTATGGAAAGAGTTGTTCTTTAGTTGTTCTACTTTTCTCGAGTGCCAAAGCAGAGTTTAAGTAGGGAAATTAGGGTTAAGGAATTGGAGATTTCGAAACTAGGGTTCTTGGTAATTGGGTTTTCGAAAATAGGGTTAATTTGAAATTTAAAAACAAAAACAGATCGAAATAATCGATTAAATGGAGTTTTAATCGATTAAAACAGAGCCAAATACGCAGAACCCAATCCTCTTCGGTTTAATCGATTATTTGGTGAAATAATCGATTATTTGACCTTTTAATCGATTATTTTGATGTTTTAATCGATTAAAACAAGTGAGTATATGCTTGAAAATGGTTTTCTCACTCGTTTTAATCGATTATTTCCCTATATAATCGATTAAAGCCGAGCCTGCATGATAAATTTGAGCATTTTGAAGCTTCTAAGTTACGTACTATGTACCGGCTATCTTAGACTCTATAATTACGAGACTCAATCAAACTAAAACAGAAGTTATTACAATACAGTAAAACATCAATCTTCAATCTTCAATACTCTAAGTCTTTAAGCTCTTGGATCATCATCAAAATCAACATTCTTCATGATCATTATTTGCAACATCAAGTCCTTGAATGTTCAACAATCTCCCCTTTTTGATGATGATCAAAATTATCTTTTAAAGCCCTTGTAATAACCTCGTTTCATCTCGTCATACTAACAAACACATTAAACATACCAGTATAACATTTAATATTGAATCATAGGCTTTAAATTTTTCTCCCCTATTTTGATTATAATCAAAAAGAACTCTGCAACATCAATCATAAGAGCTCCCCCTCAAAATATGCATAAGTTAGAGAAAGCTCCCCCTCAATCATAGCATAAAAGAAACATCAAATTTTATTTCATAATCATTTATCCATTACAATAGCAAGACAATAACAAAAGAAAATACATAACAGAATTTAAAATTCTTCAACTGTCCTCATCATTAAAGTGAGTATCAAATCTATTTTCTAATCTACCCACTCTATCATCTACATCGGATATGCGACGAATAATTTCATCATGGCGTACTCTGTAAAGATTGAAGAAAGATTGCATTCTTTGATTCATGTCGGAAAGCATATCTTCCATGGATTGTCTTGTTTCTTGATGAGACGAGGATGTTCCAACACTTTGGATTTGGTTAGAGGGAAAATTATCAGCTGGAGGCATATCTTCATCGGAGTCTTCATTTGCATCACTTTGATTTTGAACGTCATCTTTGTGAACATAGATGTCATTGACACGCACCATTTGAAGTTGAGTCAATGTGTCGTCCAACATGCGGTTTAAGTTGTTTGTTCTAACTCGCTTGCTCACCTTCAACATTCACTCCTTTATATTCAAGAATACGGGATACAAGAAGTGCATATGGAATTTTGAAGGTGTGATGACGTTTTGCTTTAAGCATGGTCATTTTGACAAGAACACCCCAATCTAAAGGATCATTATTCATTATGGCATGAATAATTCGAAGATCAATGGAAGAGCATTGGGCATGATTCGTAGCCCGGGGACATAAGATCCATACAAGTAAATGTAGAAGCATGCGTTCTTCCTTCTTTAAAGGTCCAAGCATGAAGAATACGTCCAACCTCCAGAGAAGGATTTCGCAGAAAAGATCGATAAGCTAAGAACCCGTCAAAGTCATCTAGCTCACCATAAACGTTAATAGCATCTTCTCTAATGGGGAAGTGAGCAACATTTTCCCAAATATCATCATCTAGAATTATGGTAACCCCTTTTACACGGGATGTAGCAATTTGATCCCTAAACTTGAATCTAGAATAGAATACCCTAACTAAGTCGGATAGTATGTACCTTGCATTTGGATAAACGGGAGAATTCCTTGAATTTCAAGAAGATTAGGAAAATTGAAACCCCTACGAATGAATTGCTCACCTATAAGAAATTTGGGAGAAATAATAGCTTTTTCTTTCCAAGTAGGTTAGAAATTCTTGTTGACCATCTCGCATCGTAGATCCATCCTTCTACGTAATTAGGACTGGAATGAGAAGAAGGTGCAGATCTTCTTCTTGTAGGAATCTTAGGGCGAGAGGATGAGGCCATTTGAAAGAGTAGATAAACTTGAAGAGATTTTGGAGACAAGTGAGGGAATAATGAAGCAAAGAGAGTATAGATTTCAAGAAAACTTGATTACAAGAGTTAGAAGTGAGTATAATTGACCTAGATGTCTCTATTTATAGAGAAAACACTTCCAACGGTCATATAGAAAGGATTTCATGGCAAAATATCCGTTGGCAACGGCTAAGAGGCAAAACTGGTCGCATTTAATCGATTATATTTCAAGATAATCGATTATTTCAATATCTCGATAGCTTTAATCGATTATTTCCAAGTAAATAATCGATTATTCCGAGAGGAGAATACCCCGTTTTGGGCGTTTTTAAGGGAAAATAATCGATTATCACTTCCAAGAATCGATTATTCCCGAGGCTATATCAAGTTTTTAAGGTTTTGGCACATTATAACCTATGAATATCCTGCATCACGAATTTAATCATAACAATCATCCAAAAACAGTCAAATTAAGCAGAATTTAAGCTATTTCTAGTATCCCTAAGTCTCTTCTAAGATCATAGAATCTATCCTTGGGTAGAGGCTTAGTAAATATATCTCGCTAATTGACGTTTAGTGTCTACATACTCTATCTTACAGCTTTCCTTTGCTGATATTATCTCTTAAAAAGTGATGTCTAATCTCAATATGTTTAGTCCTAGAGTGCATTACTCGGATTTCTAGTTAAGTTGATTGCACTCGTATTATCACACATTAATGGAATGTCATTTAAATATATGCTATAATCCTCTAATTGTTGTTTCATCCACAGAATTTGAGCACAACAACTACCAACTGCAATATATTCAGCTTCAGTGGTAGATAAAGCAACACATGCTTGTTTCTTAGAATGCCATGATATTAAGGATGAACCTAACAAATGACATGTCCCACTAGTGCTTTTCCTATCAATTTTACATCCACCATAATCAGCATCGAATATCCTAATAAACTAATACAAGCATCGAACGGATACCACAAGCCAAATCCAAGTAGTTCCTTTTAAGTATTTTAAAATATGTTTTACCGCAATTAAATGAGATTCTTTAGGACAAGCTTGAAAGCTAGCACACACACAAACAGAATGCATAATATCAGTGTCTACTAGCAGTTAAGTATAATAGTGATCCTATCATACCTCTATACATAGTTTGATTTACTTCCAAACCCGATTCATCCTTGTCTAAATAGCATGAAGTTCCCATGGGTGTGTTAGCTTCCTTAGAGGTGTCCATACCAAACTTTTTGAGAATTTCCTTGCAGTATTTAGTTTGAGAGATGAAAGTGCCATCTTTAAGTTGCTTGATTTGTAGTCCAAGGAAGAATGTCAATTCTCCCATCATAGACATTTCAAACTCTCCCCGCATTATCTTAGCAAATTCTACACATAACAAACTATCAGCTTGATCCAATAATATATCAACAAGTAACACATCTTTGATCTCCAAAGTGTTTGCACCGCAGCTTGCTCAATTGATTGCTTAAGGATGTGTGAAAACTTATATTCAATGTGAGTTTAGAAAGTTCAAGCCAAACTCGTTTTCAATAGAAGATTTTCAAAAACTGCTGGTTTAATTAATCTGTTAAAAGTTTCTTTTAATCTGCTAAAAGTGCAGCTTTAATCTGTTAAAACATCTTTTAATCGATTAAAACGCAGTGTAGAAAAAGTTTTTAAGTTGTTTTAATCGATTGAAACGAGTTTTTAACCGATTAAAAGAGTTCTGATCGGTCATAATAAAAATCTGATCGGTCATCCTGACTCTGACCGGTCATAATAAAAATCTGATCGGTCATCCTGACTCTGACCGGTCATAATAAAAATCTGATCGGTCATCCTGACCCTTTAAGTGATTTTAATCGATTGAAACGTGTTTTTAATCGATTGAAAAATTTCTGACCGCTCATAATTAAAATCTGATCGATCACATTTGCTTCTAATCGGTCATAATTTGATTTTGATCGATCATCCAGACCCTTTAAGTAATTTTAATCGATTGAAACGTGTTTTTAATCGATTTAAACGTTTCTGACCGCTCATAATAACAATCTGATCGGTCAAAATGAGTTCTAAATGGTTTTAATCGATTAAAAACCAGTTGTATCGATTAAAATGCTGTAAAAACACTTCTTTGACCACTCTAAGTGATTTTATTTGGTTCTTTCAAAACTCGCATCAGCTTAAAAACATGTTTTAAGAAAGCTTTTGTAAAAATACTTTATTTTGAGCTGTTTAAAACAATTTTAGAGGCTTCTCGCAAAAATCTTTAAGAGAAGAATCTTTATGCAGTAGAAAAGATAAAATGATTTTACCTAAGCATTTTGTTTAAAACATACAAAATGATCCATTTTCTTTGAATAAATAAAAGAGACAAACAGATTTATTTAACTATTGGAACCCAAATATATTTACCTTTAGGAACACCAAAATGTTTGATTTTACATCTATTTGAAGTATGACCTTGTTTCATACAATAGAAACATGCTTTAGATGTAACATTTGAAAATGATGCATTTCTAACTATTGAAGTTTTGGTTCCTTTTTCAACCCATACTCTTCTATTTTTACTTTTAGGCTTTTTCAAAGGAACATGACAATTTTCTTTAATTTGAACACTATCCTTATTCTTATAATTATCACTTAATTCCTTTTTAGCTTTATCAAGCAAATGTCTAAGTAAATCAATATCATGTTCATACTCTTTACATGATGCACATGCTATAGTCTTATCATCATTCTCATCTATACATACAATTGTCATTTCTAAGGTTTCCTTTTCCTCTAAACATGAAATTTTCGTTTTTAAGGACTCCTTTTCTTCTAAACATGTGATTTTCATTTTTAAGGACTCTACCTCCATTTTGGAACTATTTAAACTCTTTTTCACAGCTTTGTATTTATTGTTCAAGTCCTTAAAAGCACTAAACAATTCATTATATGCATTTTGCAGTTCATCATGATCATTTTCATCATCACTTGAAGATGAGTCAGAATCACTAACCTCAAAGTCTGAAGAAATGATGTCATTTGCCAACAAGCAAATGTTAGCTTCTATTTCGAGTCGCTTGATTCCGAAATTGAGTCACTATCATCTCGTTCCTTCATAAGTTACTCTTAGTTTTGCCCACATCTCTTGAGCACTCTTACAAGTGGATATTCTGTAAAACTCATCAAGGGTTAAAGCAGATGAAATTATATTTCTAGCCCTAACATCATATTGAGCTTTCCTATTTTCTTCATCCGACCATCTAGAAAATTGTTTTGGTACTTCTACTCCATTTTCAAAAACTTTAGGAATAAAAGGACCGTTTAAAATTGCGTCCCAAACACCTCTATCAACGGACTCTAAAAATATTTGCATACGTACTTTCCAAAAAGGATAATTTTGACCCGCAAAAGTGGGGGTCTCGTTGATAGACGCACCTTCGGCAAAAGTTTGATTTTGTCCTGCCATTTTCGAAAAGTTTGAATGACTATCAAAGCAAGCTCGATACCACTTGTTAGAATCGCGCAGTCGAATGTTCGCGTGGTCTGACAAAAACCAAGAGGGGGGTGAATTGGTTTCTTAATAAAAATTAGGTTTTCAAAATTTTCCCCAAATTTTACCGATTAAAAACCGCGTAAATGTAAATAGAGAAGAGTAGAGAAGATTACACAGTAGGTTTATACTCGGTTCGGATCAAAAGACCCTACGTCCAGTTACTAATCACTCAAAAGAGGATTAACGCCGTCACTAAGAACAAAGTTGTTACAACACAAATTATAATGAAAAAGATAAAGTTAAAGATAAAACCTCTCTTGAAATCCACAAGAGATGATAAACAACTTTTCCCCGGAGACGGCACAAGCACACAATCCACTAAGAACTCCACTTAGTGATTCTTATCGCTTCTAGCCTCACACCAAGTTTCCAAAAGCCCCGAAGAACAGCTTTCCCCGGAGACGAGCACAAGCACTCAATCCACTAAGAACTCCACTTAGTGATTCTTATCGCTTCTAGCCTCACACCGAGTTTCCAAAAGCCCCCTTTCCTTGCAACAAACAGTTCTCCGGCACTCACAAGCACTTAACTTTTGTATGGAAAGAGTTGTTCTTTAGTTGTTCTACTTTTCCGAGTGCCAAAGCAGAGTTTAAGTAGGGAAATTAGGGTTAAGGAATTGGAGATTTCGAAACTAGGGTTCTTGGTAATTGGGTTTTCGAAAATAGGGTTAATTTGAAATTTAAAAACAAAAACAGATCGAAATAATCGATTAAATGGAGTTTTAATCGATTAAAACGAGCCAAATACGCAGAACCCAATCCTCTTCGGTTTAATCGATTATTTGGTGAAATAATCGATTATTTGACCTTTTAATCGATTATTTTGATGTTTTAATCGATTAAAACAGATGAGTATATGCTTGAAAATGGTTTTCTCACTCGCTTTAATCGATTATTTCCCTATATAATCGATTAAAGCCGAGCCTGCATGATAAATTTGAGCATTTTGAAGCTTCTAAGTTACAGACTATGTACCGGCTATCTTAGACTCTATAATTACAGACTCAATCAAACTAAAACAGAGTTATTACAATACAGAAAACATCAATCTTCAATCTTCAATACTCTAAGTCTTTAAGCTCTTGGATCATCATCAAAATCAACATTCTTCATGATCATTATTTGCAACATCAAGTCCTTGAATGTTCAACAGTCTCGACCAGGCAGGAATCGAGACCGCCGTCTGGAAAATCCAGACCGCCGTCTCGACCTTTGCAGGAGACGAGACTGCCGTATGAACAATCGAGACGGCGGTCTCGTCTTGGCGTTGAGACGAGACGGCGGTCTGGTCCTTCCAGACGGCGGTCTTGTCCCTTCAGGGCGAGAAACTTTATTTTTGGGCCAAAAACCTTCCTATCTTAGTACGGGAGCCTAATAGTCTCTCCTAGTGGCTTGTTAGGCTTCGGCCGTCTTCAAATAGGAAGCTTCTGGTTTTTATTCTGAGGCCGGGCAAGATTTGGGGTCTACAGCTGCCCCCCCTTTACCTGACTAGTCGGCTGTTGGCTTTGTTGTGCCGGACAGGTAGACAGGAAGGTAAAGGAGTTGACCCTCTTGTCCGGCTACCCTTCAGATACTCCGTCTTGTGGCGGATGACCTTCTGGGGAGATGTTGTGTTGTGCACCTCCAGGATACTACTCCTGACGTAGCCGATCCTTTTGGTTGACACGTGGTAGAACCTCCGGATACTACTCCTGACGTAGCCGATCCTTCGGTTGATGGGTATAAACCCCCCATCAGGCTGGTAGTTACAGTCCGTTGTGTGGGACCGGATGGGTATGATCCCCCCATCAGGGTGGTAGTGGCAGCTTACTGTTCGGGTGGCCCATGCGCCGGTCAGGCGCACCGTATGCGTAGGTTGATAGGTATGAACTCCCTATCTGGCTGGTACAGTCTACTGCGTAGGACTGGTGGTGGTGGCGGCTTACTGCTCGAGTAGCTCATGCGCCGTTTAACTGGGGAGTGATTTCTGTGTTGGTAGATGTTCTTGGACCTGATGGTCGTCCGGGTTGCGCCGAGGATTTTGTTGGTTGTCCATCCAGCTCTGTTGGTTGCTGGGGATTCTTTGTGATTATCCGACCCTTGCTGGCTGGTCGGGTTATCTCTCTTTGTGTTCGACTCTTGGTAGTCGAAATTTTGTTTGGTTAAGGTAGTTGTTTTAATCCTGCCTTTTTCTCGCGGTTTTATCTCTTTTTTCTCGTGATTTTGGATTTTGGCTTTTTTCTTGAGCGTATGCCTTTTCTCTTTTAAGTTATTTTTTGTTACGCTTGACTTCTTTGGGAAGGATGGCAAAAGGGTCGGTGAAGTCGTACCGAGATGCCTTTATGCAAACATGAAAATGGTCTTTTTGGATGCTTGTCTATGTACTTTTGTTTGTTTTACTCTTGGCAAAATCTTCTTTGTGCGACTATTTGTGTGTGTGTGGATGTTTTTTTATGCAATTTTGTTAGTTGTGGGCAATCTAGAAAGTAACTGGTACTTTCCTTCTTTTTGTTCGCTCGTGATTATTCTTTTTTTGTACTCTTGTTCTAACCCAATCTTTTGCCTAGACCGCCCTTTTGCGGGTTTTCGATCTAGCGGGTTTTGATCCTTCGCTTTGAGATATTTTGATGGGCTTTTTCCTTTTTACGAAAGCCTTATCTTTTGCCTAGACCGTCCTTTGCGGGTTTTCGATCTAGCAGGCTACCTTGTACTTTTTACTTGGGATGACCCTGGTTGGTGATGTTCGTCTTTTGTTTTTAGGCTTTCTCGGATTGCTTGTTTTATGCATGCTCATATTTCATTAATACAGAGGCATTTACAAGTAGGTAAAGAGGGGAAAAGACAATTTTATTGATATAAACAAATAGTTTATTTTTTACATGGGGGTTTACAAAGGAATTTGTAAGCATGGCTGACCAAGGTTGGCTAAACTGTATGAGGATGCCACAATCATGTCTGTGATCTCTGTTTCCCCGTTTTTCCTGGTCCCTTCGGTTGGGATGCTCGAATCCGGAGTGAAGACCATGCGGAGTTTGATTGCTTTTGTGAAGGTATTACCTTAGTCGCCTTTGCGGTTTTCGGCTAAGGTGGTCATTGCTCTTCTTTTTTTTTTTTTTTTTTTTTGCACCTCTACTTTTTGCCTAGGACGTGTCCTAGCGAGGTATGTAGGCCTTATCTTTTGCCCAGGACGCTCTTTGTGAGTTTTCATCCTGGCGGGTCATGAGCAATGTCTTTTTAGGCGTAATATTTTTTTACCGCATCTGAGTTGACAGGGTATCGGAGCTCTTCTCCATCCATATTGGTGAGGATAAGGGCTCCTCTTGAGAAGGTTCGCTTGACCACGAAAGGTCCTTCGTAGTTGGCTGCCCATTTCTCGATTTTGTCTTTCTGGGCTGGAAGCAGTTTCTTTATCACCAGATCCCCTTCTTGGAAAGTGCGAGGATTGACCTTCTTGTCGTAGGCTTTCTTGATCTTCTTTTGATAAGCTTGCCCTCGACATATGGCGTCTAGCCGTTTTTCTTCGATTAGGTTCAATTGATCATACCGGCTTTGGACCCATTCAGCCTCTGTTAATTTGGCTTCCATGACAACTCGCAGAGAGGGTATTTCGACCTCTACTGGTAGTACGGCCTCCATCCCGTATACGAGGGAAAACAGGGTAGCCCCTGTGGAGGTCCGTACCGACGTTCGATAACCGTGCAAGGCGAAAGGAAGCATTTCATGCCAATCTTTGTAGGTGACCACCATTTTCTGGATAATTTTCTTGATATTTTTATTGGCTGCCTCTACTGCACCGTTCATCTTTGGTCGGTACGGGGAGGAATTGTGGTGCTGGATTTTGAAGTCTTGGCATAATTCCTCCATCATCTTATTGTTGAGGTTGGTCCCATTATCAGTAATGAGCTTATGAGGGATGCCGTACCGACATATAATGTTTTTCTTGATGAAGGTGGTCACCACTTTCCGAGTTACGTGCGCATATGACGCTGCCTCAACCCACTTGGTGAAATAGTCGATTGCTACCAATATGAAGCGATGGCCGTTGGACGCTTTGGGTTCGATGGGTCCGATGACATCCATGCCCCACATAGAAATTGGCCATGGTGTAGCCAAGTTATTAAGAGGTGCGGGCGGCACATGAATATTGTCGGCGTATACTTGGCACTTGTGACATTTCTTGGCATATTGGTGAGAATCAGCTTCCATTGTGGACCAATAGTACCCTGCCCTGAGGATTTTCTTTGCCATGACATGCCCGGGTGCGTGGGTTCCAAAAGTCCCCTTGTGGATTTCTCTTATTAAGGTTTGAGCTTCTTCTCGATCCATACACCTTAAGAGAGTGGAATCGGGGCTCTTTTTGTAGAGGGTTCCTTCAATCAACGTGAACCCTACAGCCCTTTTGCGAATAGTTCGCTTATCATTGTCACTGATCCCTTCAGGATATTCGCCCTTTATGAGGTACCGCTTGATGTCATGGTACCAGGGGCTTTGATCGCGCTCGCCGTTTACTGCCATGCAGAACGCTTGTTTGTCATGCAGTTTGACTTGAATGATTGACATCTCATGTTCCTGGTCCAGGGCAAACATGGATGATAGAGTGGTGAGGGCGTCGGCAATTTGGTTGTCTTCCCGAGGGATGTACTGAAAAGTGATGCTTTCCATTCTCGAGACCAGCTCGCGGATGTACTCTAGATATGGGATTAATTTGGAGTTTCAGGTTTCCCATTCACCTTTAAGTTGGTAGATGACAAGGGATGAATCACCGAATATTTTGAGTTTAGTGACCCCATGATCTAAAGCCGCTTGGATTCCCAGTGCACATGCTTCGTATTCAGCCATGTTGTTGGTGCAATCGAAATTAAGCCTGGTCGTTACATGAATGTGTTTCTTTTCGGGGGATATCAAAATAGCTCCTACCCCGTGTCCAAGCATGTTTGAAGCCCCATCAAAGAACATGGTCCACATCTCTTCTTTGGTCTCTTCGTGTTCGATGTGCATGATATGCTCATCGGGGAAGTCATCTTGTAAGGATTGGTATTCGTCTGTGGATCCATGGGCTAGATAATCCGCTAGGGGACTTCCTTTAATAGCTTTCTGGGTGACGTGAATGATGTCAAATTCTGAGAGGAGAACCTGCCACCTAGCTATTCTTCCAGTTAAAATGGGCTTCTCGAAGAGGTATTTGATTGGATCCATTTTGGAGACCAACCATGTTGTATGTCGAGCCATATACTGTCTGAGACGTTGAGTGACCCACACCAATGCGCAACAAGTTTTTTCGAATGGTGTATAACGGGTTTCGTAGTCCGAGAATTTCTTACTGAGATAATAAATGGCCCGTTCCTTTTTTCCGGTTTCATCATGTTGGCCGAGCACACATCCCATGGACTCTTCGAGGATCGATAGATATAGGATCAGAGGTCTCCCTTCAACGGGTGGTACCAATACTGGTGGATTGGTTAAACATGTTTTGATTTTATCAAACGCTTGTTGGCACTCTTCGTTCCACACCGTTGGCTGATTTTTGCGCAACAGTCTAAAGATGGGTATACATTTATCCGTTAACTGTGCGATGAAACGGGCAATGTAGTTTATCCGGCCCAGAAAACCTCTGACCTCCTTTTCCGTGCTTGGTGGAGGCATTTCCAAAATTGCCTTGGTTTTATCGGGGTCCACCTCAATTCCTTTTTCACTGACAATGAACCCTAGGAGTTTTCTTGATCGCACTCCGAAAGTGCATTTTGCCGGGTTTAACTTGAGTTGATACTTCCGAAGTAGATCAAAAAGTTTTCGGAGATATTGAATGTGGTCTATTTCATTTTTGGACTTGGTGATCATGTCGTCCACATATACTTCTATTTCTTTGTGGATCATATCATGGAATAATGTGACCATAACCCTTTGGTAGGTAGCCCCTGCATTTTTCAGCCCAAACGGCATTACCCGATAGCAGAAAGTGCCCCATGGTGTAATGAAGGAGGTCTTTTCTCTATCCTCCACAGCCAGTTTGATTTGGTTGTACCCTGCATACCCGTCCATGAAGGAATACAACGTGTTGGTAGCGGTATGGTCCACCAATGTATCTATGTGTGGTAAGGGAAAGTCATCCTTTGGACTTGCTCGATTGAGGTCCCTATAATCCACGCAAACCCTGACCTTCCCGGTCTTTTTGATGACGGGTACTATATTAGCCAACCACTCTGGGTATTTGGAGACCACCAGGAAGTTGGCATCCAACTGCCTTTGCACCTCCTCCTTTATCATGAAGGACCAGTCGGGCTTGATTCTTCTAAGTTTTTGTTTCACAGGCCGAAACCCCTCTTTTAGTGGCAATTTGTGTTCCACTATGCTCGTGTCGAGCCCTGGCATGTCATGGTACGACCAAGCAAATACATCCACATATTCCCTTAGAAGCTGTATCAACCCCTTTTTCATGCTACTTTCCATTTGGGTGCCGATGTTTACTTTTTTCTCCTCATCCTCTTTTCCCAAATTGACAGTTTCTATTTCCTCCTGATGCGGTTGTATGATGCGCGTTTCCTTTTCCAGCATTCGTTGCATGTCCGGAGAAATGGTCTCCTGCTCACTGTCGGATTCAATCCATTCGCCTTCCGTTTCCGGGGTACACGGAGATTCATCAATCCCAGACATGATGTGTTTTAGGTTCTGTTTTAGTCATAGATTTTATTATTCATTTTATTTTTGAAAAAATAATAAATAGAAGAGGGAAAAGAATGAATATGACAAAATGCCTCATATATTAATGAAGATGAGAAATGTATGTACAAGCCCTTTTAATCAAAATTCCTGCGGCCACGGGCGGGGACCGCAGGAGATATAGAGAAAAGCTTAAAAAGAAAAGACCCTAGAGCTGATCCTCCCAGTCCTCCCTCTCCGCTACTCTGGCTTCGACAGAGGTTTTTCATCCGTGCTGGAAGCAGAGGCGTCAAAAGTAATCCACCCGGCGTCGATTAACTCTTGAACCCGATACTTAAGGGTCAAGCAGTTCTCTGTAGAGTGACCGGGTGAGCCCGAATGGTAAGCACATTTTTCATTTGGCTTATACCATTCGGGGTAGGGAAGCTCCAGCTGTTTCTTGGGAGGGACGCAGGTCAGGAGCTTGGCCTCCAGCAGTTGAGGTAGCAGCAGTCCGTAGGAAGTGGAGATGGGAGTGAACTTCCTTTCTTTCTTGCGGGGCTGCCTGGGCGTTTGCGGGGTAGAAGAAGGAGTGGCAAAATTGATTGCGTGCACAGATTCGTCCTTCTTCTTGCCGGCAGGCTTCCTGAAGGAGACACCAGCTTGGGAAGACTGTAGACCCCAAATCTTGCCCGGGCCCCAAATAAAGTCAGAAGGTCCCCTATTCGAAGACGGCCGGAGCCTAACAAGCCACTAGGAGAGACTATTAGGCTCCCATACCAAGATAGGAGGGTTTTTTGGCCCAAAATAAAGTTTCTCGCGTGGAAGGGGACTCCCGGGTCAAGTCTCGCTCAAGCGAGTACGTCCGCCGCCTGAGCGACAGGTGCCGCAATCAAAGGGGACTTCCAGGTCGAATCTCGCTCAAGCGACTGGTGTACTCGCTTGAGCGACGGATGCTGCCACCAAAGGGGACTTCCGGGTCGAATCTCGCTCAAGCGACCGATGTACTCACATGTACTCGCTTGAGCGAAAGATGCTCCAACGAGACCGGGGTCTCGTTCACCCAGACCGGGGTCTCGTTGCCAACGAAAACGAGACCGGGGTCTCGTTCACCCAGACCGGGGTCTCGTTGACGACGAAAACGAGACCGGGTTCTCGTTCACCCAGACCGGTGTCTCGTTGCTCATGTTAAACGAGACGACGGTCTCGTTGTACGAGACGGCGGTCTCGTTGCTTCTGTCAAACGAGACGGCGGTCTCGTTGTGCGAGACGGCGGTCTCGTTTCTGTCAGACGAGACCGGCGGTCTCGCCACCTGACAGCACGGAAACCTATAAATAAGGGCTCTCCCCCCCTCATTTCCACACACCACAGCTGCATAGCTCTCCCTTCTCTCTAAAACTTCTCTCTAGAATCCCTCCGACGCATTTCCGGAGTTTCTGAGTGTTTTCAAGAGTGATTTTCGGCGTTCGAGAGGTTTCCGACGTCTTGTAGAGTGAAGGGCTGCCATAAAGCACCCTATTTTTCCAGAAAATTAATATAAAAAGCGTGCTTTGGAGGTTCAAATTCTCTCTTTCCACCTTTACCGCTTTTATCTTAAATTATGCAGTAGACATTAGGGCCATGTAGTCATACTTTTAAATTCCGCAGAATAAAAAGGGCAAAAGTGCGTTTTTCTAGTTTATCAATAAAAATAAGCCGGCCTATCATAGGGAACCCGAAAGGGGCGTCGCAAAGGGACTAATACTCCCTTTGCACGTAACCAACTCCCTTACCCAACTCTGGTTCTAATGACCAAAGTTGGTTTTCGAAAACCAACGCCTTTTTAAAAACCCCTTTTCCGATGTTTATGGTAAAAATATCGGTGGCGACTCCATAGAACCCAAAATAAATAAATCCTTGGGTTAGCCCGGTTGTCGGACAACTCAAGGACACCTTTCGAAAACCTCGTCTTTAGGTTAGCCCGGTTATCGGACAACCTAAGGACGTTGTAACCACCAATAAAAATGCGAAAACAAGAGGGTCGATAAAACCATCGCGTCGCTCCGACCGCCTCTTTTTGACGGCGGTGACAGATGGCGACTTCACTGGGGAAGCCTAGAGAGTTAGTCCCATTTAGTGATGGGCCGGCTTAAACAATAAATAAACCAAGAAAATAACACTTTTTGCCCTTAACTTGTATTTATAACATGCTTTATTGATTGACTTTCAATAAACTGTTGCTTGTTTATACTTACGCAATTGATTGAAATACAAATTGCACACAAACCCTTGCACACTACAGTTCCTCCTATACCCGGGGGCAAGTGAGATAACCATAGGGAGTGGGTGGCAGGTACGGTTCGCTGCAGTTAGGGCCGTGTGCCCACCAGTGTGATCGGAAACCACCACTCAAGGTGATAACCTTCCTCTTTTGGCAACAAGACCGACTCCGGCCTTAGTGTTGAGCATGGTCGGACGGCTGGAGAGTGGGGACCCTATAATGGGGGCACCTTGGGGGCCTTAGCCTGGTGAGAACAGTTAGAACCTACCCTAAACCAATGCACTCTTCGCAGGAAAACCCTACCTCGTAATAAAAATGACTTCTCGCCTGTTCGCGGATGAGTGAATTGTATGTGCATTTGTTTGTTGCATTTGATTGCATAACATAACCAAACAAAAAAAAAAATCCAAAAAAAATATTTTACAAATAAACACCCTTATCTCGGACAGTCTGCCTTTTAGCTAGCCTGGTTTCAGGTTCTTTGTAAGCTAAGTAGCCACGCAGTTCCGACAAAAGAGATAAGGGACGATAAATATTCTTTCACATAAAGCCACATTTTATCTCGGACGATCCGCCTTTTAGCTAGCCTGGTTTCGGGTTCTTTGTAAGCTAAGTAGCCACGCAGTTCCGACAGAAGAGATAAAAGACTATAAAATAAAAAACCATAAAAAAAATCAAAATAAAAAAATCCAAAATAAATAAAATAATAATAAAATAATCAAAACATAAATAAAGTAATGTTGACAAAGTCGTATCATTCATATTGCATCATAAGTAGAAAAACCAAGAGAGAAAATAAATGCATAAGGAAAGTATGCATACACATCATTTTAATAAACCTCTCAAAAATGTGTCTTAGAGGCGTTTTTTGGGAAAAATACTGGGCCAAATCCCCTTTGGGAATTTGCAGCTTGGTTCTTCACCTTTTTCTCTTCGTTTTGATATGCTTGTGCGTCCAAATCGGACATCCCGAGTCAAAAGTTATGCCACTTTGAACATCTACCGCCCTTTTGTACTTGGTGCATGCATAAAAACATTCATTTTAGGGAGCACTAGATATCCCTAAGACAATGGCGAAAGAGGCCCCGGGCACATTTTTGACCTTCGCGACAAGGAAGGGACAAGTGTACTAAGATGTGATGGCGATTACCATTATACTTGTCAAAATCTATGATGGGGAAGGAACCATTACACCGAAGTGGGTAGGATACCCCACAAAGCGTAAGCTTTAAGGAGGATACCTAAGCCATTGTCTTAAGGAATATCCATCTCATATATCATTCAATAAAAATCTTTTTGCATTCTATAAAGCGGCTGGTATTCTTCATGCCCTCATCCGCATACAAAAAAAAAACTCCAAACACTATCATACATCATGTTAGAAAATAAAACATGATAACGTTTAGGAAAAAACAAACACTTGCATACATGCATCCACCAAACTTCATCCTCATAACATACATTTAATAATAGACATTCGAGAAAGTGGACATTCCTCAATACCATGTGAAGAGGATAAGGCATTCGCATGCCATGCACGGGAAGTCAAAATGAAAATAAAGGAAAATTCTAACCTGCCTATGGGTTCATTTAGGCTTCTCCGCTTTCGTAAAAAAACAAAAAAATGTACTTCAAAACATTGCATTGAGGAATGTACACTGTCTGGATGAAACAAATACAATTGTTTGTCTCAACCGTCTACTACATTCATGAAGTGCATCCATAAATTGCATTCATTCTCACTTTAATAAAAAGATAATAAAAAGAAAGGATTAGTCGATGTGCTTTCCACAAATCAAGGTAAGATGGAGAGTAAGCCTTTCGTCATCAAGCTCACCCCAACGGTCGAATCTTCGCAAGAGGGAAATAAACCTCGGCCGTTGGTCCTCAAGAATAAAGAAGAGGGGACACAGACGCCAGCGCGACTATTTATGCCACGAATCAAATAAGCTGCACCGTGGAGATACGGAAAGTCTTCACCAATAAAAAAGGATATCACAAATATAGCTGGCGTTCGGGGGCAAAATTAGAAGTGAAAAAATCTACACCCCCAAGAGCTACAAGACAACGCTCCTACAAATAAAGGAAAAAATAAAAAGACCGAAGAGGAAAAAGAAAATAAGGAGTCCAAAGAGGAAACTAAGTAGGCTTTGGATTCATGACGCTAAGGCAGTAGCTTCAACGCTCCACCGGAAAGTCAAGTTCATAGTGGAAGAAAAATTGATCACGGTCCAAGCAGAAAACGACATCTTGATCAGTGGACCATCCACCCAGCCTCATGTGGATGCGGCTGAAAAGGCCCTTGAAACATATTTTCAAGCGCTCGAAATTGCCAACATAAAAGCGACTTCCCAAAAATACAAAGGTAGCCCACATGATGTTGAAGCATGGTTACCATCCTGGCCAAGGACTGGGGGCAGATTCCCAAGGCATAAGGGAACCCCCAGAATTCAAAGACAATCCTTTCAAACATGGACTAGGATATGACCCTACTAAGGGCCGTGCGAAAAAAGAAAAGGGAAGTCCCCCTCCACACACTCAAGCAGATTTTCCGAAGTGGAGGGGTGCAAGCGTCAAGAGCCACTCTAGTCATTAGGAAATCTTTTCTCTCGTTCAAGGGATGTAAACCCCATGATTGTTAGAGACTATCCCCCGGGGCGAGCCCGACCCCCGGGCATCTTAGGGCACATATTCCCTCATTAATAATAAGAATGATTCTTTCTATTTGCTTCTTTTCTTGCTACTTCTGACTGGACCACATGAATAACCCTGTCTAAGTAAACATAAAAAAAAAAAAAAAGAAGAAGAAGAGAATAAGAAGCGCTTCCAAATAATCAAACCTTCGTCATTGCTATCATCATCGAGTTAGCTGATTAGAAGCACATAAAAATAAGACTTCACCTAAAGCCATAAAGAGAGTCACGCTTCGCCAATACTGTGAACAAAAAAAATAAATCCACAAAAAAAGAAAAAAGTCCAGAGAAGCCAAAGGCCAAAGAAAAGAGCAAATTACCCGGTAGGAAACCCACTAAGGGGGCTACACAAAAGATAGGGTTGACCCGGTAGGATACCCGAACAACAATAAAGGGTAGCCTAGGCAAAAGTTAGGGTTACAAAATAAGGTCCGCTAGGATTCCTCCAAATTTTTACAAGAGAGAGAACCTAGACAAAAGATAGGGCCAACACACAGTATCCTAGTTCGAAAACCCAAAGGGCGATCTAGGGAAATCAGCTAGCCATTTAAAAGCAATGGAAACAAAACTGAGGCGCAAAAGGGGAAAACGTATGCTTAGACAAAAGCTTAAACACCTAAGCCTAACCCTAGCCAACCATTCTTACAAAAACCTTTTTCTAACAAAAATAACATGCTAAAACACAAGCCATTGAATTTACCTTTTTACTTCTTTTCTCTTGACCCTCACACCAAAATTCTAATAATTAATTTGGGAATATGGAGGCGTATAGTCAACAAGAGGATTGAAATCCCTAGAGTGAAGAAAGAGGGACACTACATGGCAAAGAGTGCTCTACAAGAAAAAAGAAGGAAAAGAGAAAAACCAATCATTCTTCGGTCATGAAATCGAGGCGGCAAAATGGGTACAGACCTATCCCCGACGACGACAAGCATATAACGTCGAAGCTCATCGAAGCTCAAGCACATTGGTTAATCCTTTTGAAAAATTAATTGAAATAGTATTATAGGATGCATATCGCGAACATTGCATGCATATGGTAGGCTCCTATCTCTCAAAAAAGAAGAAAAAATAAAATAAAAAGAATAATGTCTGCTAGGATATTCGTAGGCAAAAGTTAGGGTAGCCCGCTAGATCGAAAACCCGCAAAGGGCGGTCTAGGCAAAAGTTAGGGCATTCGCAAAAAAGGAAAAAGCCCGCTAAGATATCCTAGGCAAAAATTAAGGCAGCTCGCTAGACCGAAAACCCCAAAAGGGGCGTTCTAGGCAAAAGATAGGGCTAAACCAAAAAATAAATAAAAGAGAGGGGTCTTTCATCATAATCATAAAAAGTCCAGCAGGAAAATGCCAGTCACTTTTCCAGATGCATCAATCAAAAAGAAAAGATTGCATTTAAAGCATCCACACACAAGTAGTCGCACAAAACGACTTTGTCAAGGTAAAAAAAAAAATAAAAATAAAAAAATAAAAAAAATAAAAAATCACTTTCAATAAAAAACAAAAAAATGAAAAGCATTCATATAAGGAGATTAGCTCCATATTTGTGATTGAAAACAGGATCACCGAGACCGAGTCTCCAAAATAAAGCCTTCAAGAAAATAGAGCAAGTTGTCAATCAAGCAACTCATGAAAATAAGAGCTTCCAATATCAAGAGCTCCAACTACCATCCTTCTACCCAAAAAAAGAAGGCACAAGAAAGTAATAAGTCTTCACACGGTGCTCTCCCTCAAGAAAGAAGAGCGAGTCGTCATAAGAAGCTTCCGAAGCCAAAGCTCCAATCATCACAATAAAAGAGGGCACAATCATCAAGACATCATAAAAGAAAAGCCGACGGAAAGGCTTAGTCATCCCCAAAAGGATCCTTGCCTACTCCGGAGGCAAAACAAAAAGATTACCTCACGACTCACTCGCATCACCACATGAGTCATCGAGCACACTCACCCAAAGTTGCCTCCACACTCCCCAATGGAGAATAAAGGTTTCAAGAGCCCATCATCATCAATAGTCAAAAGAGTCCAAACCAACAAGGGCTCAACAAAAAAAAAGAGGAAAAAAGAAGAAAACTCTTGCATCCCCAAGCAGATGTCCAAAAAGGCCATAACAGAGAAGGCCAAATAAAAATCCTCAAGTGGATCTCCAAAAAATCCAACAAAAAAAGAATCGAAATTCCCACGCTCCAATGGAATAAGAGCTTCACAAGTCTAGCTCACATCAACCTCAATCAAGGAGCCAAGACTCCATTCCTAGAAAAGAAAAATCAGATCCCCGGAAGTCAACTAATTCCCTGGTGGATCACTAAAGAAATAAAACGTCATCCCTAGTGGACCTTCCCCAAAAAGAAAGGAAAAAGCCAGCGTAATAAAAAGAGACTAAAAAGTAAAAAGGCTTACGCATTATCCCCACAAAAGCCAGATTTCAAAAATCGCGATAAAAAAGAGATAGATCGCGGAAAAAAGGCGAAATCAAAACCATTGCAGCAGAATGAAGAGCTTCAAGGAAAATAGCTCTAACCTTCTACACCAATAAACAAAGGTACACCAGAAAAAGCCAACGGAAAGGCTTGGTCATCCCCAGAGAAATAGGAGCATTGAAAAAGCCAGCTCAATCATCAACATCCAAACAAGGAGTCACAACTCCATTCCCCAAAAGACGATCGAAATTAGATCCCCGGAAGGCAACCAATTCCCCGTGGATCAATCAAAAAGAAAAACTTACCCGGAGAGCCTACTGCAAAGGCAAAACTTCAAACGCATATCCTCGTAAAGCTACTTGCCTAACATGGATATCCCTAGTGGAACGCATAGGCAAAACCTTGCAAGCAAAAAAGCAACATTAGCCTATTCAAAGGCAAAGAGAAAGTCAAAACCAAAAGTCTCGCACCTCCAAATAGAACATCCGCCTACTCGGAGGCATTACCAAAAACTCAATGGATATCCGCCTACCCAAGAGGCGTCACCAAGATCACCAAATCCCTAGAGGATTCCCGCCTACCTAAGAGGCACTTATCAAAAATCCCCGACAACCAAGCAAAGTCGGATGACCACCACAAAAGATCAAAAACAAAGAATCCCCAACGAATCAACAAGCTGGACGAACACCAACAAAATCCCCGGCGTGACCCGGATGACTATTCAAGAAATCCGAAAAGCAGTCAAATCAACACAAGCAAGCACTCTCCGGAGAGCTGCGCTTGATCTCGCGCCCGAGCCGATCAGCAAGTCGCACTACCACCCCGATGGGGGCTCATACCCATCCGGTCCCATACAACGGACCGTACCACCCCGATGGGGGTTCATACCCATCCGGTCCCGCACAACGGACTGTACCACCCCGATGGGGGTTCATACCCATCCGGTCCCGCACAACGGACCGTACCACCCCGATGGGGGCTCGTACCCATCCGAGTCCCGCACAACGGATCTGCAACTACCAGCCCGATGAGGGGTTTATACTCATCAACCGAAGGATCGGCTACGTCGGAGTAGTATCCGGAGGTTCTACCACGTGTCCATCGAAAGGATCGGCTACGTCGAAGTAGTATCCCGGAAGTGCACGAACACAAAAATCATTCCCCGCAGAGTCGGCGCATGAGCGACCCGAGCAAGTAAGCCGCCATCACCACCGGCCCTACGCAATGGACTGCGCCAGCCAGATAGGGGGTTTATACCTATCAACCAACACACGAGAAGCGCCTTGCCGGCGCATGGGCCACATGAACTGTAAGCCGCCATTACCACCCTGATGGGGGGTTCATACCCATCCGGCCCCACACAACGGACCGTACCACCCTGATGGGGGGTTCATACCCATCCGGTCCCACACAACGGACCGTACCAGCCTCGATGGGGGGTTTATACCCATCAACCAAAGGATCGGCTACGTCGAAGTAGTATCCGGAGGTTCTACCACGTGTTCACCAAAGGGATCGGCTACGTCGAAGTAGTATCTCGGAGGCACACGACCACCACATCTCCCCGTAGGATCATCCGCCACAAGATGGGACATCCGAAAGGCAACCGGCAAGAGGGTTAACTCCTTTACCCCCAGCCGATCATCCCGACAACAGAAGGCCGACAATCGACCGGATGGGTAAAGGGGGGCACTGTAGACCCCAAATCTTGCCCGGCCCCAAATAAAGTCGAAGATCCCCTATTCGAAGACGGCCGGAGCCTAACAAGCCACTAGGAGAGACTATTAGGCTCCCATACCAAGATAGGAGGGTTTTTTGGCCCAAAATAAAGTTTCTCGCGTGGAAGGGGACTCCCGGGTCAAGTCTCGCTCAAGCGAGTACGTCCGCCGCCTGAGCGACAGGTGCCGCAATCAAAGGGGACTTCCAGGTCGAATCTCGCTCAAGCGACCGGTGTACTCGCTTGAGCGACGGATGCCGCCACCAAAGGGGACTTCCGGGTCGAATCTCGCTCAAGCGACCGATGTACTCACATGTACTCGCTTGAGCGAAAGATGCTCCAACGAGACCGGGGTCTCGTTCACCCGGACCGGGTCTCGTTGCCAACGAAAACGAGACCGGGGTCTCGTTCACCTGCACCGGGTCTCGTTGACGACGAAAACGAGACCGGGTTCTCGTTCACCCAGACCGGTGTCTCGTTGCTCATGTTAAACGAGACGGCGGTCTCGTTGTACGAGACGGCGGTCTCGTTGCTTCGTCAAACGAGACGGCGGTCTCGTTGTGCGAGACGGCGGTCTCGTTGTGCGAGACGGCGGTCTCGCTTCGTCGACGAGACCGGCGGTCTCGCCACCCGACAACGACGGAAACCTATAAATAGGGGCTCTCCCCCCTCATTTCCACACACCACGACTGCATAGCTCTCCCTTCTCTCTAAAACTTCTCTCTAGAATCCCTCCGACGCATTTCCGGAGTTTCGAGTGTTTTCAAGAGTGATTTTCGGCGTTCGAGAGGTTTCCGACGTCTTGTAGAGTGAAGGGCTGCCATAAAGCACCCTATTTTTCCGGAAAATTAATATAAAAAGCGTGCTTCGGAGGTTCAAATTCTCTCTTTCCACCTTTACCGCTTTTATCTTAAATTATGCAGTAGACATTAGGGCCATGTAGTCATACTTTTAAATTCCGCAGAATAAAAAGGGCAAAAGTGCGTTTTTATAGTTTATCAATAAAAATAAGCCGGCCTATCATAGGGAACCCGAAAGGGGCGTCGCAAAGGGACTAATACTCCCTTTGCACGTAACCAACTCCCTTACCCAACTCTGGTTCTAATGACCAAAGTTGGTTTTCGAAAACCAACGCCTTTTTAAAAACCCCTTTTCCGATGTTTATGGTAAAAATATCGGTGGCGACTCCATAGAACCCAAAATAAATAAATCCTTGGGTTAGCCCGGTTGTCGGACAACTCAAGGACACCTTTCGAAAACCTCGTCTTTAGGTTAGCCCGGTTATCGGACAACCTAAGGACGTTGTAACCACCAATAAAAACGCGAAAATCAAGAGGGTCGATAAAACCATCGCGTCGCTCCGACCGCCTCTTTTTGACGGCGGCGACAAAGACTGTGCTATCTTCCCGCTTCTCAGTCCTTGCTCCACCCTCTCGCCCACAGTGACTATGTCCGAAAAAAGATTGGAGGTACTGGCTATCGCCTTATCATAGTACGCTCCAGTCAATGAGTCGATGAACATAGACACTGTCTCCTTATCCGTCAAAGGAGGCTCTATCTGGGCTACCATTTCCCTCCACCTTTGGGCGTACGCTTTGAAGGGCTCGTCGTTCCTCTTGCTCAGAGTTCTAAGATCTGACCTGTCGGGGGTCAGATCGATGTTGTATCGGTAACGACGGAGAAAAGCGTCTGCCAGCTATTTCCAGTTCTGGACCTGCCCTCTCTCTAACTGCATGTACCAGTTGAGAGCTGTGTCCGCCAAACTCTCCTGGAAGCAGTGAATCAGGAGTTTCTCATTGTCAGCATGGGCGGCCATCTTACGACAATACATCGTAAGATGGTTCTTTGGGCAGGTCATCCCGGCATACTTGGGGAAGTCCAGGATCTTGAATTTGTGAGGGAAGCGGATGTCCTTCACGAGGCACATGTCAGCCACCTCCTTGACGTCGAAGTTATGCCCTTCGACCGCCTTCAGCCTCTCCTCTAGGGCGGAGAGTTGTTGTTTAGACACTTCTGGAGTAAGGATGCGTGCAGTCTTAGCATCCTTCTCGCCAAAAAAGTATTCTTCCTCCTCTTCCTCATGGGGAGGGATGTGTTCAGCTTGGTCTTCGCCTTTGCTCTGCCCCTGGCGTACGACCTCCATTAGCTGGGCCACTTGCTCGCGGAGGGTATTGACCTCCACGATGAGCTTTCGGTTCTGCTCTTCCAGATTTTCCATTGCCCTAGCCTTTTGTGCACGAGTACGAGCTGGGAGAGGACCAGCCACTTTCTAGAATGCCCGAAAAAGTTTTATTAATGCATGTTGAGTGCTTAGACTAACATGAATATGCTCATGCATGAGAGATTCTGAATGCGCTATCACCTTTTATTTTCTCTCTTGGTTTTTCTTTACTCATGGTATGATGTAATATGAATGATTTGACTTTGTCAAAAGTTATTTATTTTTGATGTTTTTGTATTTTTATTTGATGTTTATTTGTTTATTTTATAGCCTTTTATCTCTTCTGTCGGAACTGCGTGGCTACTTAGCTTACAAAGAACCTGAAACCAGGATAACTAAAAGGCAGACTGTCCGAGATAAAATATGGCTTTATGCGAAATAAATATTTAGCGTCCCTTATCTCTTCTGTCGGAACTGCGTGGCTACTTAGCTTATAAAGAACCTGAAACCAGGCTAGCTAAAAGGCAGACTATCCGAGATAAGGGTGTTTATTTGTAAAATATTTTTTGTGATTTTGTTCTGTTGTTTGTTTATGCTATGCAACATATAAATGCAACAATCATATGCACACACAATTCGATCATCCCTGAACAGGCGAGACTTCGTTTTTATCATGAGGTAGGGTTTTCCTGCAGAAAGGTGCATTGGTTAGGGTAGGTTCTAACTGTTCTCACCAAGCTAAGGCCCCCAAGGTGCCCCCATTATAGGGTCCCCACTCTCCAGCCGTCCGACCATGCTCAACACTAAGGCCAGAGTCGGTCTTGTTGCCAAAAGAGGAAGGTTATCACCTTGAGTGGTGGTTTCCGATCACACTGGTGGGCACAAGGCCCTAACTGCAGCGAACCGTACCTGCCACCCACTCCCTATGGTTATCTCACTTGCCCCCGGGTATAGAGGGAACTGTAGTGTGCAAGGGTTTTGTGTGCAATTTATATTTCAATCAATTGCGTAAGTAGAAACAAGCAACAGTTATTTGAAAGCCAAACAATAAAGCATGTTATAATACAAGGTAGGGTAAAAGCGCTATTTTCTTGGTTTAATTATTTTTGAGCCAGCCTATCACTAAATGGGATCAACTCTCTAGGCTTCCCCAGTGGAGTCGCCATCTGTCGCCGCCGTTGAAAAGGAGGCGGTCGGAGCGACGCGATGGTTTTTTCGACCCTCTTTATTTTCGCGTTTTTTATTGGTGGTTACAACGCCTTTAGGTTGTCCGATAACCGGGCTAACCTAGGGGCGAGGTTTTCGAAAGTATCCCTGGGTTGTCCGATAACCGGGCTAACCCAGAGACTTATTTAATTTGGGTTCTATGGAGTCGCCACCGATATTTTTACCATAAACATCGGAAAAGGGGTTTTAAAAAGGCGTTGGTTTTCGAAAACCAACTTTGGTCATTAGAACCAGAGTTGGGTAAGGGAGTTAGTTACGTGTAAAGGAAGTGTTAGTTCCTTTACGACGCCCCTTTCGGGTTCCCTATGATAGGCCGGCTACTTTGAATAAATAATTAAACTGGAAAAATGCGCTTTTACCCTTTTATTATGCGGAATTTAAGTTTATGACTACATGGCCCTAGCTTCTATTGCGTAATTTAAATGGCAGTAATAAAAATAGAGAGGGAGAATATGCACCTCCAAAGCAAGCTTTTATATTAAAAGAGAGGGTGCGTTTTGGCAACCCTTCACTCTACAACTCTCAGAAGCTCCGGAAATGCCTCGGAGGGATTCTAAAGGAGATTTAGAACGCTCAGTTTATGCCTAGAGACACTCAGAAACTCCGGAAATACCTCAGAGGGATTCTTAGAGAGAGAAAGTCTAGAGAGAAGGGAGAGCTATGTTGATTCTGTGTGGAAATGAGGGGGGGAGGACCCCTATTTATAGTTTTTCGCGCCTGACAGGTCGAGACCGCCGTTTGGAAAGTCCAGACCGCCGTCTCGTTCATGGCAGAGGGTCGAGACCGCCGTCTGGATAATCCAGACCGCCGTCTCGACCAGGCAGGAATCAAGACCGCCGTCTGGAAAATCCAGACCGTCGTCTCGACCTTTGCAGGAGACGAGACCGCCGTATGGACAATCGAGACGGCGGTCTCGTCCTGGCGTTGAGATGAGACGGCGGTCTGGTCCTTCCAGACGTCGGTCTCGTCCCTTCAGGGCGAGAAACTTTATTTTCGGGCCAAAAACCTTCCTATCTTAGTACGGGAGCCTAATAGTCTCTCCTAGTGGCTTGTTAGGCTTCGGTCGTCTTCAAATAGGAAGCTTCTAGTTTTTATTCTGAGGCCGGGCAAGATTTGGGGTCTACAATGAGTATTATCAAAAGAATTCTTATGAAAGAAACCTTGGATGTTGTATTATGTTTTGGAGGATCAAAACTAGTTGTCAGATGCTATGTTTGTTCAAGTTTTGCAGGTGATCTTGATGAGTTTACCTTTGTTAGAGAGACAATAACTAGTTATCCAAGTTATATGATATTGTAGCTTTGTTTATCACAGAAGCTGAGTACATGACAGTCACTCAGGCATGTAAGGAAGTTATTTGGATTAAGAGAATAATGGAGAAACTTGGGCACAAGCAACAACAAATTATTGTGCATTATAACAGTCATAGTGTCTTGCACATTGCAAGAATCTTGTCTCATATTTCAGGATAAAACAAGAAGAACCTAGTAGATGTTATGACAGTCGGTTAGCAGTGACAAGTTCATATAGAGGCGATCCTACTGAAGGTCTATTGCAATAACAACATGAAAAATAGTAATAATGTATTGTGAAGATTTAATTAATTTAATAAAAATCTTCAAGTGGGAGATTGTGATAATGTGAGAAGAGAAGTCTCACATCAAGAAAATTATATATTGATAATTACTTTTCTTCCTATAAAAGGAGTACAATGTTTACTTTGTAAATAATCACAAATCTTTTACTTTTCCTTTCTACTAGTGCATTGCATAGTAGTTGAGTTATCTTATTTATGAGAGAGAATATTATTATTGTTTTTTTCTTAGATTTAAAGAGGGTATTGTAACTTCTTTCGATAGTAAAATTCTATTATTGTCTATTGTCTGTTTTGTTTCTTTTTTTCTCATCTTTTATTTTAGTTGAGTTCTTATGTAGTTACTCTGATTATTAATAGTGGTATCAGAGTTGATGGTTTATCTGGTGACCGACTCAGTTGAGTATGATTATAGTAGGTGAAAGGTCCTTGTGTCGAAAGTCTTCTTGATAAGGGTTTTAAACAAGCAAGTATCGTTAACTTGAACAACGATACAAGTAAAGTCACTACTAGGTACTCATGGTTAAGAAATGTTTTTCCTCAAGGGGGAGGTATACCAATGTGAAAGAGAATCACACTTGAGGGAGAGATGTTGAAAATTCAAGTGTAAGTTTGAAGTCCCACATTTGATAGAAATGAGAAAGTTGAGTAACTTATAAATGAGAAAGACTTGTGACCTAATACTTTAAGGTTTTAGGTTGATATTAGTGTGATATTTTCTTATATAGTTAACTCGTATTCTATTTATAAGAATTTTCCTATTGTTAGTCTCTCAGAAAGACCCAATATTTACTTCATGGTTATTGATTATTATTGTTATAAAGATTATCAAGTAATGTTATACTACATAATAGTTATATGGTTAACTTTTTTTTTTTTAATAAGTTACATACCTAGTCTTAATGTGACCGATATTATCAAGTCTTGGTATTGTTTTGAGATTAAGACACACGGTACAAAAAAACGGGGGATTAAAGGAAAAATTTTATATACATATACAAATTACCATGGGAAAATGCTTTTTTTCAAAAACATTTTTAAATCAAGTTAATTATTGGAAAATAATTAAGTAATTTCGTTGATAAAAAAAAGTTTAAAAACATGTTATTAACTTTTGTTACAAATTCATAAAGATCAGTAGGAACTAGTGAAATTGGAGATTTTTATTTATAGTTTTTGAATCTTTAAAGAATATTTAATATCCTTTATATAAATATATTATTTTTATACATTTTATATTAATTTGAAAAAAATATATATTTATTATAAATTTTTAGGTTTGTATATTTATTACATTTTGGTTGTAGCATTACTCTATGTTTGTGAATAAGTAAGTGTGGTGTTTAAAGAAGGTTCTGTCGTGTTTTGTAAAGTGTTTTAAAAGGTTTTTTAATCACCTAGTTTGTCGATTTTGAGTGTTTTCAAGTGTTTATATATGGACATGTTTTACCATTCAAACAATAAAGTAAGAAATGAAGGTTCCTCTTTGATTATCTTTCCCTCCCTTAATTTTTTTGAGAATATAAAGTTTGTCTATTTTGATATCCCCGTCATATTGAAAATAACCGGTACATCATGTTAATAAATCTTTTAAAATGATGTCAGCATGCACATGTCAAATGATAGTTTGAATTATCTATACAATAAATAATTCGTCATGTTTTACTTCGTAAACTACTATTTAATATTGCTTGTCTTTGTAAGATATTTCTTTATTATTACACCCATAAATTTGGAAATGGTCATTTTTTTAATCTTATGTATGTGTTTTGATATTAAATATATTAAAATAATATTATGTCACTTGTTTAATCCAAAAACTTAGTTTAAAATATATGTTTGTGCTTGTGTGAGTGAGAAATCGATAAAGGCATCGACAAATAAATGGGAGCAAAAAATCGAAAACCATTTTGATTGAGTTAAAGACTGATAAATCGAAAGACGGTTGGAAAGTACGTTCGACGACCATGTGACAATATGATCGAGAATTAGAATCGAGAAATCAAAGGAAAAATGTTTAATATCTGTTAGTGAATGAAATCGAGAAATCAGAATTATGTAATGTTAAGGATAAGGGAAAGCAAAGGCAAGTCAAAGTTCTCGAGATCAAGAGATCAAAATCAAGAGGAAGGCTAACCTGCGTAGATATCGAAATCCCGGTTAGGTCATAAAGAGAGGAACAGTTAAACACACATATAGGAAACAGTTTCTAAACCGTGGCAGAGGTCGAAGATCATGGGAACGTGGGTGCAGTTTTAATACCGAAGAAGAAACTGGAACGTGCACGTAAGACGTGATAGCAGTTTTCGTTAACTACTCCTAAGAGGTTACTTGCTGAAAGGATGCCCTATAAATAGAGTGGAGGATGAAGGAGAGGGGGGGGAATTGGCAGAGAGCAGGAATACTAGTGAGAAGTCTACTGGAGAACGATGAACATCATGAAGTTTCTGGCGATCTGGATTTCCATGTTCATTGATTTCCTTTACCGCTTTCTTTATTTTCCCTAGTAATTTACTTTGATGCAGTTTATGTTTAGCAACTTTAAGTTTTTGTATTTTCGATTCCTTGTCATTTCCCTTTAATGAAAGTTAAGTTTCTGCTTTTAAATTCCTTGTCATTTATATTAACGCAATTTCGATTTCCTGCTATTTACATTTCCAAGATTTCGATTACTTGTCATTTACCGTTTGTGCAATTTCGATTTCCTGTTATTCTTTTTCTTGCAATTTCGATTTCCTGTTGCCTATTTTTTCTGCAAAGTTAGATTTTTTATTTACAATCCTGCAATCTTCGATTCCTTGCCATTTACATTTAATGCAATTTTAAGGTTTCTGCACTTTACATTTTCTGCAATTTAATATTTCTTCGCAGTTTTACATTCGACACTGCTTTTCGATTTGTCACTTTATTGTTTTCCTTATTTCGAGTACTTCAAATACAAAATACCAAAAATAGTGCTTTCGATTATTAATCTTAGTATTTTCTATACAGTGGTACTTTCGATTCTCATACGCATTTCGATTGAAATTCAGTTGCTAGCCTAAGTATAAAGAATCTACGTGGTTGAGTTTTGGTTAGAATCAAAGCCTCTTAAGAATCGAAATTAATCAAAATTCCACCAGAAACAAATTGGCGCGCCAGATAGGGGACATTTGTGTCAAAAAACACAAAATTGGTTAGTTCGAAAGTGTATGAGATTAAGGAGTGGGCGAGTTATAAGAATGAGTCAAAACCCACCAAATAACCAGAGTAACAGTGAGGGTCTAAATGGTTCACATCCACCAAACACTGGGGGGCAAGGTCTTAATGGAAATATGCCTGTAATATCGACGACTGTGAGTATGTCGATACCTGTGGGTAATGAACAAAGTTCAGGCACATTAGCAAACACTCAAGTAGGATCTAGTACTATGATGGGGAACCTCATAACAACATATGCAGGGCCGTATATGAGCGTACGACCACCTGGTTTTTCACCTAATAATATGAATGGGGCTGGTACCTCTTCGATACAACGAAACTCGAGATTTAACCTAAGAATGCCTCAGAACTTAGGTACCTTTCAAACTCTAGGTATGCCGCAAAATTTTGGAGTCTCTCCAAATTTAGGGGCGTCTCAAAATTTAGTAACCCCTCAGAATTCAAGGAGTGGGCAGAATTTAGGTACACAACAGATACCTCTAAATCTAGATCACAAAGCAAATCTGGATCATGGGAGAAACGCATTTGATAGAGATTATCATCGATCCAATTTTGAGACTATTGAAAACACTAGTACTGGGATCTCCAGTAACTCATTAGGAGTATTTAGACAACAAATGGATGAAAGCAATTTTGAGATGGTGAATATGTTATCACAACAGTTTACTACAGTCCTCAATCCATTAGTTCAAAACACTACTGCTAGTTTTGAGATATTAGCAGACCAAATGTCACATATCGGGGATGCATTGGCTATACCTCGACAAACAAGAGTGAAAAATCATGCCAATCAGAACATTAACCAAAATGCTAATATCAATCCCCCGTATCTGTTGAGGAGAAATCGAAACAATGATCAACATCAACATATGGGAAATGAATATCAACATGTGAGGAATGATATTTATGGGAATCTGAATGAGGGATTTCAAAATATGTACAATCAAAATAATATGCAGTATAATCACATGTTAGGACAAAGGATGAATTCCCAAGGAATGGAGTTAAGACCACCCAATCAAACGTACTTTGTTTCTCCTTTTCCAAATGCTATTCTCGAGACGTAATTACCTCGAGGATATAAAGTACCTAAATTCACCAAATTTGCTGGAGAAATTGGTGAATCTACTATCGAGCACGTGGCTCGATATCAGATCGAATGTGGGGATCTAGCGATGAGTGAAGAATTAAAAATGAAATATTTCCCTAGTTCATTGACTAAAAATGCTTTCACTTGGTTTACTATGTTGCCACCCAATTCGATATATAATTGGTTACAACTGGAAAGAAATTTTCATGAGCAATTCTTTAGAGGAGAGACTCAAGTAAGTCTCATCGATTTAATGAACATAAAGAGATACAATCATGAAAGCATAGATGATTATTTGAATAGATTTAGACAAATGAAGTCGAGATGTTTTACTCAAATTCCTGAATATGAATTAGTCAGAATGGCCTCTGCAGGTTTAGAATTCTCGATTAGGAAAAAGTTAGTTAATTTACCGTTGAATGACATGGCTCAATTAGATGATAAAGTGAGAAGAGTAGAACAAATTGAATATGAAAAACAAAGGTATAAGAAATTTGAGAAACCCATGAAAAAAGAAAGAGTAGCATATATAAATGACGTGTATGAGACAAATCCCGAGACAAAAATTGAGATTGAAGAAGCTGTCGATGAGAAAGTAAATATAGCAGAGTTCAAAGTAGGAGCTCCATACATTTGTAAATTACTACAGAAGAATGAAGTAAAAGACAAGATGGCAAATCGAACGTATACTTTCGATGTAACAAAAGCCGATAAAATTTTCGATATTTTATTGAAAGATAAGCAGATTAAGTTGAGTGATGACCATAAATTGTCATCTGCGTAACAAAGGAATGGTCGAAAATACCGAAAATTCCATAATATTTATGGACATTGGACTAATAATTGTATACATTTCAGAACACGATCCAAGATGCGATTGATCAAGGAAGACTCGAAGTTTGGAGAAATGTCTATGAAAGTGGACACTAGTCCATTTGAAGCTCAAGTAGGCTTTATCGAATCCCAAACGGCATGACCGAAGATGTCCGATTGACAAATTCGACCTTTGTAGGCATGGTTGATGTTACTCGAAGACATTGACCCCAGTGCATGTCGAATGGACGTATCTGAAGAAGACATGGAATTCGACCTGAGTGAGTTCGAGAAAGAATTCGAGAAAGAGATCTATCCTCAACCAGGATATTCTCTCATCGAGTTTTTAAACAGAAAGAAGGAAAAGAATGAAGATGTATCTCTTTGTCCACGATGCAACGCAGTGTTCGACAAATCAGCCGCTAAAACCTTCAGAGCAGAACAGATGAAGAAAATCGAGAATCAAAATAAAAGGGATAATGACAAAGTAGATCAAGCAGCACAAGCAACGATTGGAGAAAATCAGCAGAAATCGATTGACTCTGTTGCTAGTAGAAATCACAGACAGTGGGTTAGGAGAGAAATATATCCTTCTCGAGGAGGAAGGCTCCAAAGTAATGATGTCTTCGAAAGACTCTCATATGATGAAGGATCGAACACTGGATTCCCAACATTCCAAAGGAGATTCCGAGGAAGGCCCTGGAGAAGAGGAGGAAGGATCCCTTACTGGAATAATTACAGGAACTTTGAAGAGAATAATGTACCAATGGGGAGCCAAGTATGCAAGAAACTTTTTCGATGATAAAAATGAGGGTAGCCGGGATGAACATCAAATTGGAGTAATATCGATATTACCTGCAGAATACGTTAGTGAGTATCAAGAGTATCAAGAACAAAGTGATGCTGATCGAGAAGATGATTTCTATTCAGAAAACATAAAGCCAAAAGTGACATGGGTAACACAAGCATCATGCGAAGTACCCCATAGAGATGTTGTGTTTATTGATCCTCCATCTGAGGAAATGAGATTCCACCTGAAGCCTTTCTTACTGAATATCGAGATTTAAGGTCAAATGGTGAATAAAGTTCTTGTCGATGGTGGTGCAACAGTGAACATATTGCCCATCACTATGCTGAAGAGGTTTGGTATCGAATTGAAAGATTTGGTCAGACACAATATCATGATTTCCGATTTCAGTGGAAAAACATCGAGCTCAGAAGGGATGATTGCATTAGATGTAAAAGTGGACACTTATTCGAGGCCAACCGTGTTTGTAGTCGTTCAATCACATGCCAATTTTAATGCATTACTTGGCCGGGAGTGGATTCATGGAGTGGGAGTCATACCTTCTACGGCTCATCAAAAGTTGTTTATGTGGAATCGAGATGGACATCTCGAAGTGATTCCAGGCGACCAACATGAGTTTGTAACATTTGTATCTCAGGCTGGCCGGACACTGCAGAATTTGGCGCTTACTCAACCATTCACCTTCGAGGTTGTCAAAGACTTCAATTCAAAATTGCACGAGGAGCGTTTTTTAGAAATGAATGAGAAGAAAGGATTTGTCATGATCAAAGAGGGGGCCAACCTCGAAGTGGCCGGTGAAAATGAATAGAGATTACGAGGAGTTCTTGGCTCGATTAAGAAGATATGAAGATGAAAAGAGGAGCCAAGAAAGTAGTAGTAAGATAGAAATAAATAAGTCGATTCACTCGACCTTAGTTGCAAATAAAAGCGATCAAGTTATACTTGATTGTATTTACGATAATTCTCAGTTAGGTTTTGAAAAATCCATTACATCAAATCACAAGAAAGTCGAGGCTCAGGATCCATTAGAAGAAATCAACTTGGGGAGTATAAAGGACCGGAAGCCTACTTATATCAGTAAATATCTCGAGGAAGAAATGAAGAAAGACATGATTGCATTATTAAAAGAGTATAAAGATCGCTTCGCTTGGGAATATGAAGAAATGCCCGGTTTAGATCGAAGTCTAGTTGAACACAGATTACCTATCATAGAAGGCAAGAAGCCTAGAAACAAGCACCGAGAAGATTTGCACCTGAGGTGATGGGTAAGATTAAAGAAGAAATCGAGAGACTTCTGAAAGCAAAGTTCATCAGGACTGCCAGGTATGTCGATTGGATTTCTAATATCGTCCCTGTTATTAAAAAGAATGGTAAAATGAGAGTATGTATTGATTATCGAGATTTGAATTTGGCTACTCCTAAAGATGAATATCCCATGCCAATAGCTGATATGTTAATAGATGCAGTAGCCGGTAATGAAATGTTAATTCTTTTAGATGGTTATTCAGGATATAATCAGATATTTGTGGCCGAGAATGATATAGCCAAAACTGCTTTTCGATGTCCGAGGGCATTGGGTACTTATGAATGGATAGTAATGTCATTTGGGTTAAAAAATGCTGGGGCAACATATCAAAGAGCAATGAATTTAATTTTTCATGATTTAATCAATGATTTTATGCAAGTTTACATAGATGATATTGTGGTTGTATCGAAAGAAAAACATCAACACTTAAGTAATTTGAGAAAATCTTTCGAGAGGATGAGAAAATATGGATTAAAAATGAATCCTTTGAAATGTGTTTTTGGTGTATCTTCCGGTGAATTTTTAGGATTCATAGTGCACGGAAAAGGGATTGAGATCGATAAAAATAAAGCAAAAGCTATAATAGATACTTCTGCTCCAAAAACTAAGAGACAATTGCAGTCATTCTTGGGGAAAATAAATTATTTAAGACGATTTATTTCTAACTTGGCTCGGTAAGACTTATGTTTTTTCGTCTTTGTTAAAGTTGAAAAAAGAAGCAGAGTTCAAGTGGAAGGAGGAACATCAAGAAGCCTTTGAGCAGCATTAAAATGATGTCGATAAATCCTCCGATTCTCGATACCAAGTAGTGAGAAACAAGCCATTAAAACTATATGTATCAAGCATCAGATCGAACAAGAGCCGCTTACTAGCACAGGAGGATAGAAATGGTGTGGAATGTGTTGTGTATTATCTAAGTAGGATTTTGAATGATGTCGAAACTCGATACAATGATATCGAAAAGTTAGGATTGTGTTTGTATTTTTCTTGTACAAAACTCAAGTATGTAATGAAGCCTCATGATGTGATGGTTTATTCCGTAAATAATATTTTGAAGTTTCTTTTGATCGAAACCTATTATGCATAATTGAATAGGAAAATGGGTCTTAGCTTTGACAGAATTTTCATTGTCATTCGAATCTTTAAAATCGATAAAAGGACGGATAATCGCCGATTTCATGGTCGACCATACAGCTTGAAACTACCGATAACTTATTTATTGAAACCAAGAAATGGATAATGTATTTCGATGGATCGAGTACATCGACAAATCTGAATAGGAATTCTCATTATTTCTCCAAGTAATATCCCAACTAAGTTATCATTTGAGATTAAACCCATTTGTTCGAACAATGAAGCCGAGTACGAAGCTTTGATAGCAGTGTCTTGAAACTTTAATTAAGTTAAAAACTCGACATGTAATTATAAGAGGTGACTCGCAATTAGTGATCAAACAAGTACGAAAAGAGTATAAATGTATTAACACCAATCTGGTCAGTATCTAGAAAGAGTAATGACTTTAAGTAGAATGTTCGATGACATAACATTTGAACATGTTCCTCGAGAATTCAATCGAGAGGCCAATGAGTTGGCTCAAATTGCGTCTAAGTATAAGATATCCCTGGAAAATTTACAGAAAATGATTCAAATAGAAGAAAAATTACCTCAAGGAAGTGAAATTTTACAGATTAATGACTTAGATGATCAAGATTGGAGAAAATCGATCATGGATTATTTACAAAATCTAAATGAGAGAACTGAGAAGAAAATTAAATATCGAGCAATGAAATATGTTTTGTTAAATGATGAATTATATAAAAGAGGAATCGATGGAGTATTACTTAGATGTTTAGGGAATGACGATGCTTACTTAGCAATGGCTGAAGTACATAATGGAATATGTGGTGCCCATATGGTAGGCCAAAAAATGAGATGGGTATTAAATCGACAAGGTTACTACTGGCCTTCGATTTTGAAAGATTGTATCGAGTATGCTAAGTCCTGTGAAGAATGTCAAAAATTTAGTCCTATACAACAAGTCCCTGCTAGCGAACTACACTCGATTATCAAACCTTGGCCTTTTAGAGGTTGGACTATAGATTTAATCGGATAGATCTTTCCACAATCATCGAAGGGACATAGATATATAATTGTCGCTGTCGATTATTTCTCAAAATGGGTAGAAGCAATACCGTTAAAAGATGTCGATCAGCAAGATGTAATCGATTTCATTGAAGAATACATTGTCTATCGATTCGGAATTCCACAGTCTATCACTACAGACAGAGGGACTGTTTTTACTGGTAAAAAGATGGTTAGATATGTCGAATCGAGAAATATCCAGTTATTAGCATCAACCCCATATTATGCACAGGCAAATGGGCAGGTCGAAGCAATTAATAAAGTAATTATTGGTTTAATCAAAAAACATGTTGGTAATAAACGAAAAACATGGCACGAAACGTTATTGCAAATTTTATGGGCTTATCGAAATTCACCAAAAGATTCTTTACAGACTACCCCATACAAGTTGGTATATGGACATGATGCAGTTTTGCCCATCGAAATAAATATTGAATCAAATTGAATACAAAGGCAGAACGATTTACCCAGTTGTGATTATTGGAACTTGATGTATGATGAATTAAATGATCTCGATGAAATAAGATTGCAAGCGTTGAATAGTATGATTTTACAAAAGAATCAAATCGCTCGAGTCTATAATAAAAGAGTTCGAAAGAAAACGTTTAACGAATGTGACTTAGTGTGGAAAACGATTTTGCCTATGGATAAAAAATGCAAGAGTTATGGTAAATGGTCGCCAAATTGGGAAGGGCCTTTCGAAATTGTTAAAGTATTATCGAGTAATGCCTATTCGATCGTCAATTGGTATAACAGAGAGAAATTATTATCGATAAATGGCAAGTATTTGAAAGAATATAAACCTCGAATAAGAGAAATAAACATTCAAAATTAATTCGAATAAAATGTTTACAAAGACAAATACTGAGTTTTAAGATGATCAAAATCAATTAACAATTGTGTCCAGGAAGAAGAAATCGAGTTATCTTCGGAGATCAGTCTATGTTTGCGCTCCATGCTCTGCCCAAGAGATAGCGCCACGTCCTTTGCAGAAGTTTTAATCGAATCGATCTCTGATGTAAGGAAATCCTTCTGCAACTTCAGCTGATGTAGTCTCTTCTCCAACTCCTCGATCTCACTATCGACCGAAGCCAGCGTCGTCGATGCTTCCTCCAGATTGAGCTTCTGAGTCTTCAGTAACTTCGATTTCTCAATCTGGAAAGAAGAAATATCAGATAACTTGGTTGCAATCGAACGCTTCTTCTTCTGTGCAGCATAGGCCTTATTGAACAAATCAGTGGCCGCCGCGACTTCCGTATCGAAACCCTTTGGAAGAGCGTCTTCAGGGAGAGCTTCGATCGAAGTAAGAATCTCCTGGAAGCGTTGTTTCCTCTCATGAGATTCCACTAAAGCTTCCAGAGGTGAAGAGTAGAAGAAGGACCTGAAATGTTGTTTCAGCTGGTACACTCCCTCGGTCGAGGCCGCGGGCGGTTGGGACGAGTGGTGGAAGGGGTGGCTTCGTCAGACATCAGAATATCGAGGATCGAGAAAGAGTCTTCCTCGATGGCAGATCGATATTCTGGCACATTGCTTGGAGCAGGATCACTTATCGATGGCAACGTCTCCGAGAGCAACTCGACAGCAGACATTGCAAAAGGAGGAGAGTCCGATTGCTCTGCGAAAACTGGTGAAGGGGAGTCCTGGATTTGAACTACAGGGATATTTACTGGAGAGAAAACAATTCGAGGGAGTGAATCGAAGGACCTCAGTAAAAGAATAAAATAGAATGAAGCAGTGAAGACAAATCAAATACCAGGGGGAAGTAGAGTAAGGGTTGTTGAGGCAGGAGGGGGATTCTGTACAGCCTCAGGCTGCTGTAAATCGAAACAAATATCCGAAAAGGATATATAAAAAGGTCTAATAAACATATATACAAAATTTCGAGAGTTGTACCTCAGGAACAGGTGTTGGTGATTGAAGTATGGAATCGACATTCGTCGATATAGTCACCGATGGATGATCCTGAAAAATATCGAGAGTCGAAAATCATGTTATGAGTCTTGTCAGAATCTAGGGATATAAAATTTGAAAAAAAAAGGGGGGGGGGGGACTCACGTGACTGGAATGTGTGGTGGGTGTTGTCTGACCCGTCTTTGTGACTGTATTAGAGTCCGTCGATAATGGATTGACAGTATTTGGTTGAACAGATCGAGGACTCTTTGATTTTTGTTTCTGAAATTAGAAATTGAAAATAAATGACAAAGAAATATGTATGATAATCCAAAGTGAATCAGCTATAGATATAGATGGAGAAATAATACAATGAGAAATCGAGAAAAACCTTCGATTTTGTCGAAGATGAGGTAATGGTGGTGGAGCGTTTGCATTTCCTAATGAGGGCCGATGGATCTGACTCATCGGAGGACTCCCAGTCCTTTTCCTTCTCAGAGGGGACAGTCTTAGAAGATTTTGAAACTGTCAAAAAAAAGGGAGAACAGTTAACTAACAGTATAAAGAAAACCAAAGATACTCCTAAAAGAGGTAGCAAGATCTCACCAAAAGGTGATGGAGTCAAAATCTTGACTCGGTCGATATGTACAAGCTAGGGAGGAAGAAGAATTTGAGGAAGGTTTAGGTAAGGGAAATAGGATAATTTCGATACAGAAATATCTTTGTTTTTTGGTTTGGGACGAAGAGTTTCTTTTAGGGATCTCAATTCTCGAACCCATTTAGGATGAGTTAAATGTTGACAATTCAAGGACTTGATGTTGCACTTGATGAATATGAAGAATGGATTTTGATGATGATCCAAGAACTAAAGACTTAGAATATTGAAGATTGAAGATTGGTGATAATTGTATTGTAATAACTCTGTTTTATTTAAGATTGAGTCTGTATTTTTAGAGTCTAAGATAGCCGGTACATAGTCTGTAACTTAGAAGCTTCAAAATGCTCAAATTTATCATGCAGGCTCGGCTTTAATCGATTATATAGGTAAATAATCGATTAAAACAGTGAGAAAACACTTTCTATACAAACTCACTGTTTTAATCAATTAAAACAACGAAATAATCGATTGTTTTGTACTCGTTCAGTATGGATAATCGATTATTTCACCAAATAATCGATTATTCCAGAGAGGTTTGGGTTCTGACGTATTTGGCTCTGTTTTAATCGATTATCACTCCAAATAATCGATTATTTCAGTCTGCTTTTTCAATTTAAATTTCAAATTAACCCTATTTTCGAAAACCCAATTACCAAGAACCCTAGTTTCGAAATCCCCAATTCCTAAACCCTAATTTCCCTACTTAAACTCGCTTTGGCACTCGTAAAAAAGAACAACTCTTTCCATACAAAAGTTAAGTGCCGTGAGTGCCGGAGAACTCGTTTGTTGCAAGGAAAGGGGGCTTTTGGAACCTGGTGTGAGGCTAGAAGCGATAAGAATCACTAAGTGGAGTTCTTAGTGGATTGTGTGTCTGTGCCGTCTCTAGGGAAAGCTGTTCTTCATCTCTTGTGGATTTCAAGAGAGGTGTTGTCTTTACTTTATCTCTTTGATTTGTAATCTGTTTATAACAATTTGTTCTTAGTGACAGCGTTAATCCTCTTTTGAGTGATTAGCAACTCGGACGTAGGGTCTTTTGATCCGAACCAAGTATAAACCTACTGTGTAATCTTCTCTACTCTTCTCTATTTACATTTACGCAGTTTTTAATCGGTAAAATTTGGGGAAAATTTTGAAAACCTAATTTTTATTAAGAAACCAATTCACCCCCTCTTGGTTTTTGTCCGACCACGCGAACATTCCACTGCGCGATTCTAACAAGTGGTATCGAGCTTGCTTTGATAGTCATTCAAACTTTTCGAAAATGGCCGGACAAAATCAAACTTTTGCCGAAGGTGCGTCTATCAACAGACTCCCACTTTTTGCGGGTCAAAATTATCCTTTTTGGAAAGTACGTATGCAAATATTTTTAGAGTCTCGTTGATAGAGGCGTTTGGGACGCAATTTTAAACGGTCCATTTGTTCCTAAAATTACGAGAACGGTGTTGACGTTCTTAAACCTATTTCTAGATGGACTCGCAGACGAAAGTCGAAAAGCACAATTTGATGTTAGGGCTAGAAACATTATTTCATCTCGCTCTAACCCTTGATGAATTTTATAGAATTTCAGTTTGTAAAAGTGCACAGGAAATGTGGGAAATGCTAAGGGTGACCCACGAAGGAACCGACGACGTCAAAAGAGCGCGTAAAAATTCTCTAATTCTAGAGTACGAAATGTTCCGGATGCAACCAGGCGAAACGATATTTGACGTACGTAAACGTTTCACTCATATCGTGAACCATCTCACCGGACTAGGTAAAATTTTTGACGTTGATGAATTAAATGTTAAAATTTTGAAATCTCTCGGATAGGAAATGGCAACCAAAGGTGACTGGCCATCTCTGAGTCACAAAATCTTGCCACTATGTCCATGGCGGCGTTATTTGGAAAGCTTAGGGAGCATGAACTTGACCTTGGAAGACTAAATGAGGAAGAGGGTCAATATCAAAAGAAAAACCTAGCTTTCAAGACCGAGATTTCAAAAAGCAAAAATAAGAAAGAAGAAGAAGAAGACTCGAAATTGATGAAGAAGAGATGAGTCTTTTTATAAAGAAGTTCACCAAGATGATGAAAGCAAAAGGAAGACATCCTTTCAAAGGTAAGGAAAAGGTAAAAGAAAATTCTTCCGTTAATATAAAATGCTTTGGTTGTGGTGAAGCAGGGCATATAAAGACCGAATGCCCAAACAAGAAAAATGATGAACACAAGGGCAAAAAGCAATTCAAGAAGAAAGCATATATTGCTTGGGATGACAAGTGATTCAAATTCAGAATCAAGCGACTCAGAAATTGAAGCAAACATTTGCTTGATGGCAAATGACAACATTTCTTCGATTTTGAGGTTAGTGATTCCGATTCATCCTCTAGTGAAGAAAATGACCATGATGAATTGCAAAATGCTTATAATGAGTTATTTACTGCATTTATGGAAATGAAAAAAGAATATAAAGTTGTAAAGAAAAATCTAAGAAAATCCGAAAAGGAAAATGAGTCCTTAAAATTGAAAATTGCATGTTTAGAAGAAAAGGAGGTAGCTAATACGAAAATTGTATGCTTAGATGAGAATAAGGACTTAGCTTGTGCAAATTGTAAAGAGCATGAATATGACATAGATATTCTTAACCATTTGCTTGACAAAGCCGAAAAAGAAATTGATGATCTTAAGAAGCATGAAATGGTAATTGCTCAAAATAATGTAAATCAAAGAGTTCCTTTGAAAAAGAGTAAATCTAAAAAGAAAAGAATATGGGTAGAAAAAGGAACTAGAGCATGTCATGTAAATAATGCATCTTATTCCATAGCTACATCAAAAGCATGTTTTTATTGCATGAAACAAGGTCACACTTCAAATAAGTGTAAAATCAAACATTTTGGTGTTCCTAAAGGAAAATATGTTTGGGTTCCTATAGTTAAATGAACTATTTGTATATTGTATTTATTCAAAGAAAATGGATCATTTAGTATGTTTTAAATGGAATGCTTAGGTAACAACATTTTATCTTTTCTATTGTATGAAGGTTCTTCACTTAAAGATTTTTTGCGAAAAGCCTCTAAAATTGTTTTAAACAACCTAAAACAAAGTATTTTTACAAAAGTCTTCTTAAAACATGGTTTTAACTGATGCAGTTTTGAAAGAACCAAATAAAATCACTTAGAATGGTCAAAGAAGTGTTTTTACAGCATTTTAATCGATACAACTGGTTTTTAATCGATTAAAACCATTTAGAACTCATTATGATCGATCAGATTTTTATTATGAGCGGTCAGAATCCTTTAAATCGATTAAAAACACGTTTCAATCGATTAAAATTACTTAAAGGGTCAGGATGATCGATCAGAATCAAATTATGACCGATTAGAAGCAAATGTGATCGATCAGATTTTAATTATGAGCGGTCAGAAATTTTTTCAATCGATTAAAACACGTTTTAACAGATTAAAACTGCACTTTTAACAGATTAAAAGAATCTTTTAACAGATTAATTAAACCAGCAGTTTTGAAAATCCTCTATAAAAACAGTTTTGCTTAAACTTTTTAAACACACAAAGAATAGATTGTTTTGCAGTATTTTAAATAGATTGTTATGTCTCTAACCTCAAGGACCCAAAAGTTGTGGGGACCTAAGTTTACTATGTTCTTGTTTTGTAGGAAACTTCCAAATCAAAGAAGTCTATGTGGTATCTTGATAGTGGATGCTCAAAACATATGACTGGGGATAAAACGAAATTTGTAAGTTTCAAAGCCAAAGAACAAGGATATGTGACTTATGGGGATAACAACAAAGGAAAGATTCTCGAATTGGAAACATAGGTGGTGCAAACATATTGGAAATTAAGGATGTGCTTCTTGTTGATGGACTAAAGCATAACCTTCTTAGCATAAGCCAATTGTGTGACAAAGGATTCAAGGTAACTTTTGAAAGCAAATTTTGCACCATATATTTAATAGATTCCGAAAAAGTAGAATTAAAAGGCATTAGGCATAATAATATATATTTGATTGATTTGGATTGTTTACATGAGTCTAGTATAACATGTTTAGTTGCTAAGGAAGAAAACCCTTGGTTATGGCATAAAAGAGCAGCTCATATAAACATGCATCATTTGAATAAATTGATATCAAAAGACTTAGTTATTGGATTGCCTAAATTGAAATTCGAAAAAGATAGATTGTGTGATGCATGCCAAAAAGGTAAACAAGTTAAATCATCATTTAAATCAAAGAATGTGATTTCCACTTCAAAACCCCTAGAATTATTACATTTAGATTTATTTGGACCTTCTAGAATAAAAAGCTTTGGTGGAAATTATTATGGACTTGTAATTGTTGATGATTACTCTAGGTACACTTGGACATTTTTCCTAACTATGAAAAGTGAAGCTTTTAAGGTCTTTAGAAAGTTTGCTAAACAAATACAAAATGAGAAAGACCTAAGAATTAAAGTTTTAAGAAGTGACCATGGTGGTGAATTTCAAAATGAAAAGTTTGAGAATTATTGTGAGGAAAATGGTATATTACATAATTTTTCTCGCTCCTAGGACTCCCTAACAAAATGGTGTAGTTGAGAGGAAAAATAGGTCATTAGAGGAACTTGCAAGAACTATGTTAAATGAATCTAATGTTCCTAAATATTTTTGGGCTGATGCGGTTAGCACCGCATGTTATGTTTTAAATAGAATGCTCATTAGGTCAATTATAAAATCTACTCCATATGAATTGTTTAATGGTAGAAAACCTAATGTTGCACATTTGAAAATTTTTGGTTGTAAATGTTTTGTACTAAATAATGGAAAGGACAATCTAGGAAAATTTGATTCAAAAGCCGATGAGGGCATTTTTCTAGGTTATTATTCAACTAGCAAGGCGTATAGAGTATTTAATAGGAGAACTTTGAATATAGAAGAATCTATACATGTTACCTTTGATGAGATTGTAGACCTTGGGGAAATCCTCTTGAGTCAAATAAAAGACTTGCAGGTGATGATGAATATATAAGAGAGGCCCTTGATGAATTATACTTGGAAGATAATGTGCCTTTTCAAACTCCTCAATTAGCAAAAGAATGGCAATCACCTAGAGGACTCTCAATGGACAATATCATAGGTGATATCTCAAAAGGGGTAAGAACTAGAAATATGAATAATTTTTGTATGTCCGTTGCTTTTGTGTCACAGATTGAACCTAAAAACATTGAGGAAGCACTTAAAGATGATCAATGGTGCATAGCCATGCAAGAAGAACTTAACCAATTTGAAAGGAATCAAGTCTCGAGAACTAATCCCAAGAGAAGAGTCACATCAAGTTATTGGAACTAAATGGGTGTTCAGAAATAAGCTTGATGAAGATGGTAATATAACAAAGAATAAAGCCGGACTTGTTGCAAAAGGCTATTGTCGTGGAGGAAGGTATAGATTATGATGAAACTTATGCTCCTCGTTGCCAGTGTTAGAGGCTATACGCCTACTTCTTGCCTATGCATCTATGATGAAATTTAAATTATATCAAATGGATGTTAAGAGTGCATTTTTAAATGGTTTTATCAAAGAAGAAGTGTATGTAGAGCAACCCCTGGATTTGAAGATTTTAATAATCCTAATCATATTTTCAAATTGAAGAAAGCATTATATGGATTAAAACAAGCTCCTAGATCTTGGTATGAAAGATTAAGTAGTTTCCTAACTCGCAAATGGTTTTTCAAGAGGAAAAATTGATTCTACACTATTTATTAAGAAAGTTAAAGAACATATCTTATTGGTCCAGGTATATGTTGATGATATTATTTTTGGATCAAATGATAATTCTTTGTGTGTAGAATTTGCTAAGATTATGCAGGAGAGTTTGAAATGTCGATGATGGGAGAATTAACATTCTTCCTTGGACTTCAAATCAAGCAACTTAAAGATGGCACTTTCATCTCTCAAACTAAATACTGCAAAGAGATTCTCAAAAAGTTTGGAATGGACACCTCAAAGGAAGCCAACACACCCATGGGAACTTCATGCTATCTAGACAAGGATGAATCAGGTTTGGAAGTTAATCAAACTATGTATAGAGGTATGATAGGATCACTATTATACTTAACTGCTAGTAGACCCGATATTATGCATTCTGTCCGTGTGTGTGCTAGATTTCAGTGCTTGTCCTAAAGAATCTCATCTAATTGCAGAAAAACATATTTTAAAATACTTAAAAGGAACTACTGGATTTGGCTTGTGGTATCCGTCTCGATGCTTGTATTAGTTTATTAGGATATTCTCGATGCTGATTATGGTGGATGTAAAATTGATAGGAAAAGCACTAGTGGGACATGTCATTTGTTAGGTTCATCCTTAATATCATGGCATTCTAAGAAACAAGCATGTGTAGCTTTATCTACCACCGAAGTCGAATATATTGCGTACTGGTAGTTGTTGTGCTCAAATTCTCGTGGATGAAACAACAATTAGAGGATTATAGCATATATTTAAATGACATACCCTTAATGTGTGATAATACGAGTGCAATTAATCTAACTAAGAATCCAGTAATGCACTCTAGGACTAAACATATTGAGATTAAACATCACTTTTTAAGAGATCATATCAGCAAAGAAAACTATAAGAAGAGTATGTCGTCACTAAACGTCAATTAGCAGATATATTTACTAAGCCTCTACCAAAGGATAGATTCTATGATCTTAGAAGAGACTTAGGGATATTAGAAATAGCTTAAAATTCTCGCTTAATTTGACTGTTTTTGGATGATTGTTATGTTAAAATTCGTGGTGTAGGATATTCATAGGTTATAATGTGTAAAAACCTTAAAAACTTGATATAGCCTCCGGAATAATCGACTATCGGATGTGATAATCGATTATTTTTCATCAAAACGTCCAAAACAGGGTATTCTCCTTCGGAATAATCGATTATTTCGTGAAATAATCGATTAAATTCCTCTGATAATCGATTAATTGTTGGAAATGATCGATTAAAGCTGTCTGATATAGAGATAATTGAAGTATTTTCTTTTATTGTCTTGATGTTGTAATAGATGAATGATTATGAAATAAAATTTGATGTTTCTTTCATGCTATGATTGAGGGGGAGCTTTCTCTAACTTATGCTTATTTTGAGGGGGAGCTCTTATGATTGATGTTGCAGAGTTCTTTTTTATTATAATCAAAATAGGGGAGAAAAATTTAAAGCCTATGATTCAATTTTAAATTTTATCTCGGTATGTTTAATGTGTTTGTTAGTATGACAGATAAAACAGGTTATTACAAAGGGCTTTAAAAGAAAATTTTGATCATCATCAAAAAGGGGGAGATTGTTGACAATTCAAGGACTTGATGTTGCACTTGATGAATATGAAGAATGGATTTTGATGATGATCCAAGAACTAAAGACTTAGAATATTGAAGATTGAAGATTGGTGATAATTGTATTGTAATAACTCGTTTTATTTAAGATTGAGTCTCGTATTTTTAGAGTCTAAGATAGCCGGACATAGTCCGTAACTTAGAAGCTTCAAAATGCTCAAATTTATCATGCAAGTCTCGGCTTTAATCGATTATATAGGTAAATAATCGATTAAAACAAGTGAGAAAACACTTTCTATACAAACTCACCGTTTTAATCGATTAAAACAAGAAAATAATCGATTGTTTTGTACTGTTCCGTACAGCATAATCGATTATTTCACCAAATAATCGATTATTCCGTAGAGGTTTGGGTTCCGACGTATTTGGCTTCTGTTTTAATCGATTATCACTCCAAATAATCGATTATTTCGATCTGTTTTTCAATTTAAATTTCAAATTAACCCTATTTTCGAAAACCCAATTACCAAGAACCCTAGTTTCGAAATCCCCAATTCCTAAACCCTAATTTCCCTACTTAAACTCGCTTTGGCACTCGAAAAAAAGAACAACTCTTTCCATACAAAAGTTAAGTGTCAGTGAGTGCCGAGAACTGTTTGTTGCAAGGAAAGGGGGCTTTTGGAACCTGGTGTGAGGCTAGAAGCGATAAGAATCACTAAGTGGAGTTCTTAGTGGATTGTGTGATGTGTCGTCTCTAGGGAAAGCTGTTCTTCATCTCTTGTGGATTTCAAGAGAGGTGTTGTCTTTACTTTATCTCTTTGATTTGTAATCTGTTTATAACAATTTGTTCTTAGTGACAGCGTTAATCCTCTTTTGAGTGATTAGCAACTGGACGTAGGGTCTTTTGATCCGAACCAGTATAAACCTACTGTGTAATCTTCTCTACTCTTCTCTATTTACATTTACGCAGTTTTTAATCGGTAAAATTTGGGGAAAATTTTGAAAACCTAATTTTTATTAAGAAACCAATTCACCCCCCCCCCTCTTGGTTTTTGTCCGACCACGCGAACATTCCGCTGCGCGATTCTAACATTAAAGATTTGGCAAGTCCAAAAGGAGCTGTGGGAAAAGTGGGAAGGTGATCGGGACAATACATTTCAAAAGGGGTTTTTCCTCGAGGATTGATTATTTTGTGGTTTGATCGATTAATGTCTGTTTTGTTGGCTAAGGAAATAACAGCATCATAGAAGGTCGATTCTAATTTTAAGGGGTTGTAACATATTCGATAAAAATTCTCGAATCGAGATATTTGGAGATAGTGGGAGTGTGTACCTTTCTTCGCCTTCGACTTGTCCTGCAACATGAGAGAGGGATGAACAGTCAATTTTTGTTGAAGTATGGCAAAATCAGAATGATTATTCGAAAACCAATCGGCCCACCACTCAGAGAAACCTAAAGTTGATAAATAATTGGATTCAAAAACATAAGGATAAAAATGCATTGGGGTTTTTGGCACCAGTTTGGAGAGCTCCCATCCGATTGTCGATTCACTTAACTTGGACCTTGGGGAAGTATCGAGAGGATAAAAAGGTAAGGCTTGACTCAGACCAAACTGCTGCGAGAAAAGCTGGGGGTAATAAGTGATGAGGTGAAGGTCCTTTGATTGGAAACCTGATACCAAGACATCTTGAGCTAAGTAATTACTCCATACTTCGATCAATTTCGATTGTAGTCCGGGAGTAAGAGCAGGAAACTTCGATCTAAACCATGTTTGCCCTCGAAATTGGTCACTTATTTGTCCAAGATACACAGTAAAATGGGCCAAACTCGAATCAAAATGAAAGCGGGTCAGCAAAAATTGCAAGTAATTTCGGTAACTATTCTCATCGGATTTGTGGTGGGGATGTCGAGAAGATAATCGAGCACCCTCTAAATTCAAACTTGGGGGGATTTGCAAGGTTGGGGGGAGGGTACTTTCGAAAATCGAGGTGAGCCATAATTGAATAAACCAAATAGGACCCGAAAAATTGCCCGAGGCCCTAGGGGCGTTCAAAATATCGACGGCCTCGTCGAAAGCAGTATAAACATGGGCCAATAATAACTTGGCTAAATTAATTTGTGGTTGGCCAGTATGAAGAATATAGGCGAGGTTATCACGTGCTCCTCTTCTGAAACAACCACTGTTGAGTCATCAATGAAATGTTTCTCGAGAAAATGCCCATAAGCTTTCGATTCCCAATCGATTTTGGACCTTAAGGAATTGTCCGAAGAAAAAGCACCTTTAAAATATTTTTCTCCTATGGGTTTTAGCCCGGTAATAGCAGCAATTTCGAAAAGAGTGGGCGAAAAAGGGCCACAAGGCAGTTCCAAAGCGTGCAAGTCCTTATTCCATAAATGAACAGCAGACAAAAACATAGACATATCCAAGAAGGACAAGTCACACTGAGACAAATGAAGAAAATTGAAAATTCCTACAGCCCTCCAATGGTCCCCAAACTTAGCCTTAATTCGATCAAACCATTTCATGTACGAGGGTTTTTTGTGAGGTGGGCCTGTTCGATATGCCCTGGATGCAATGTGTAGAAAATCTATTCGAACCTCAGGCTGATGGACAAGAGCTTTACTCTCTGAAGGAAGGCTGAGGGAAGAAGAAAAAGATCCGCCACAATAGCGGATAGGACCTCCGAAAGCGTAATTAATAATATCAGCAATATAGGGAATGAGTACCTGCGTCAGCGATTTTCTGAGAAGCTTCCTCCATCAGAGGAACTGGAGCGAATTTCTGGTTACTGATCTCCAATAGGTTGGTGGCCATCGAAGGAAGTGGTGGGGTGGAAAGGTCAAAGGATCGGGATGAGGTTGCCATTTCACTAGCTGATAGAGCAAAGGAAAACAGAGGGTAAAAGACGGAGGTGCAAGGAAGAAGACGAAGATGCAGAGGAGGAGTAAAGTTTGTGGTAAAAGACAAGAGTAAAAGGCTAACAAACGCTTGAAGCACTAGAGTACTGGAAGCGACGAAGGGCAATTAATGTGGCGTATACAGTAAGGCAGCAGACTGATGTGATGGTGACATAAAGCAAAAAGAAACCTAAAACCTTGAAAAACCCCAGAAACCCTAAAACCCCTAAAAAACCCCAGCAACCCTAAACCCTAAGTTCTGATGGGCCTCCAAAAGGCGGGAATCATGTTGAAAGAATATAAATACAAACTTTTATATTCTTCCAAGGGGGCATTTTGTTAGTGAGAAATCGATAAAGGGATTGACAAACAAATGGGAGCAAAAAATCGAAAACCATTTTGATTGAGTTAAAGACTGATAAATCGAAAGACGGTTGGAAAGTACGTTCGACGACCATGTGACAATATGATCGAGAATTAGAATCGAGAAATCAAAGGAAGAATGTTTAATATCCGTTAGTGAATGAAATCGAGAAATCAGAATTATGTAATGTTAAGGATAAGGGAAAGAAAAGGCAAGTCAAAGTTCTCGAGATCAGGAGATCAAAATCAAGAAGAAGGCTAACCTGCGTAGATATCGAAATCTCGGTTAGGTCATAAAGAGAGGAACAGTTAAACACACATATAGGAAACAATTTCTAAACCGTGGCAGAGGTCGAAGATCATGGGAACGTGGGTGCAGTTTTAATACCGAAGAAGAAACTGGAACGTGCACGTAAGACATGGTAGCAGTTTTCGTTAACTACTCCTAAGAGGTTACTTGCTGAAAGGATGCCCTATAAATAGAGTGGAGGATGAAGGAGAAGGGGGGGAGGGGAATTGGCAGAGAGCAGGAATACTAGTGAGAAGTCTACTGGAGAACGACGAACATCATGAAGTTTCTGGCGATCTGGATTTCCATGTTCATTGATTTCCTTTACCGCTTTCTTTATTTTCCCTGGTAATTTACTTTGATGCAGTTTATGTTTAGCAACTTTAAGTTTCTGTATTTTCGATTCCTTGTCATTTCCCTTTAATGAAAGTTAAGTTTCTGCTTTTAAATTCCTTGTCATTTATATTAACGCAATTTCGATTTCCTGCTATTTATATTTTCGAGATTTCGATTACTTGTCATTTACCGTTTGTGCAATTTCAATTTCCTGTTATTCTTTTTCTTGCAATTTCGATTTCCTGTTGGCTATTTTTTCTGCAAAGTTAGATTTTTTATTTACAATCCTGCAATCTTCGATTCCTTGCCATTTACATTTAATGCAATTTTAAGGTTTCTACACTTTACATTTTCTGCAATTTAATATTTCTTCACAGTTTTACATTCGACACTGTTTTTCGATTTGTCACTTTACTGTTTTCCTTATTTCGAGTACTTCAAATACAAAATACCACAAATAGTGCTTTCGATTATTAATCTTAGTATTTTCTATACAGTGGTACTTTCGATTCTCATACGCATTTCGATTGAAATTCAGTTGTTAGCCTAAGTATAAAGAATCTACGTGGTTGAGTTTTGGTTAGAATCAAAGTCTCTTAAGAATCGAAATTAATCAAAATTCCACCAGCAACAGCTTGAAAGGTGTTTAATTAAATTGCGTGACTCAACTTCCTATGGCTACAGATTCGTCTAAACTTTAAATTTTCAAATTACTTGTGGCAGCATATAACTGCGTTCATCGACGAGAAGCATCTGCATTCTTCTTCTTCTTCATGTTTTTTATAATTTAGAGGACCCTACATCCTTTAGGAACTTGTTTAATCAGTGCAATTTTACATTATTGTTCTTAATTTTCTAGTTTTATTTTAAAAAAACACATTCAAAATTAAAAAAGAAATTATAATAATAATTTTAATTAAAAAACTTAAATTAAGAATAATAAAATATATTTAATATGATAAAGCAGTTTAAAAGTTCAGATAGGTAAATCAGATTAAATAAAAAAAGTTAAAATCTAAATTAAACGAAATCTATTTAATTCATATTGTTTAAACTATGACGTGTATAATATGAAATTAGACTAGTAGACTTAGGAATCAACTTACTTTATAAAATAATAACTATTTTATTAAAAATATATTTTTTAAATTATATTAATAAAAAATTTACTTATTCTAAAAATAAATATTAAAATAAATCTCTAATAATCACTTATATTATAAGAAAAATATTTTTTTCTTATGAATATTTAGCAAAGAAAATATTCATCGATGAATTCATAGAATCATGAAGTAGATAATCGGTCGATAGAGTTGGTATTGTTTTATTGAAGCAAATTTACTTACGAATGCATCAGTAATGATAAAATTTCATATTTGTCGATAATTTTCGTCAATGTATTTTGTATCATGTGAAACTCTTTTGTTAGTTAAACTATGTTTGTCGATAAATTATATAAAAGAAATTAAAATATAAAATGTATTCACCCTCTCGTTGTCCTTAATTCTCTCTAGTGTCTCCATTGTCTTGAAAGTTCTCTTTTTGCTCCAAATCGTGAACCAAAATGTTCAATGTCCCCAAATCCTCTCATACCATTTATCTTCCCCTAAATGCTCTCCCAAGATCTCCTGTACCCTAAATCATCTTTCAGGTCCAAAATCTTCTTTTTTCTTTTCTACCTAAATCATCTCCCACCATCATGTCCTAATTCTTTCTTGTCTCTAATTTCTTAACCCACTTAAATGGGCTTCTAACATTCTCCTTTATGTGTATATGTAATCGCGAAGTTGAATTAGTTGTAATTATGTGGTGTGTGCAGCACGGTACAACCAATTTTGGTCAATACAGTATATGTGAGTATTATTTCTTTGTATTTTGTCTGACTAGCATTTGAACATATGATTTGAGTTAGGGTTCAAGATATTACCTGTGTTCTTATTGTTGTATTGTATTAGAAGCAATGTTTAATTGAATTTAATAGTGTTTAATTTTTTTCTTAAATGGAAGTGGACTATTGACAACATACATTCACAATCAAAGTTAGTAATCACACACAATGCTAAATGGGTAAAATAAAAAAGAAAAAATACAGCAAAATTGTCTACTCCAATGGGGAGAACCATGATTTCCTAATAAGAATTATATAAGAGATTTCATATGTAAAGAAGTCCAAATCAAATAATAAGAAACTATATTTCTTAATGTTAGAATATCATAAATAAAAACAAAGTCAAACAAAATAAAAAATTACCCATTACGACATAAATAATTGAACCAGTGTAAGCTATAACAAAAATGTACGAGCTAGTTACAATGAATACATAAGTTGGTCATGAGCATTTGTTGTTCAACTTGACTTTCATAAAAAATTGTCTTTTGAGCCACAAAGCCTCAAGAACATATGTATAGCTCTGTTTTGCATGGTACCCTTCCACTTTAACCTATGTATTGCAACCAAAAACGCCACAGGACAAAAAAATAATATATCTCTAAATGCAAAAAAATAATGAAGTCACCACCAATATTTAATTTAAGAATAATATTAGAAAGAACCTTTAAAAGAAAAAAACAATGGTCTGTAAAACAAAAATTAGATGAGAGTCTATTATGTATAGGGAATGTATTAGTACCCTATAACTTCCATTTTAGAAAACAATCACCTTTAATTAGATGTGAAAAAGTTATATATCTTAAAATTATTTTATCTCTCTAAATTATATATCCGTTAAATGTTACTACTAAAAATAAAAGATTTTATATTTTTTGCTCAACATAGATTATCTCTCTACTCCTACGTATTTTCATGTGCAGTGGAGAGTCAAAATGATGTAATTTTTCCTTGAAAATATTTGTGAATAATTTATTTTAATTTATCTATTTGTGTTAATAAGTTAAAGATATGTCTAGAATTCTTTTAAAGTTGAATAATCATGTAATAATCAAATTAGAAATACATTTAAAGTGGTTATCATTTTTATAATTTGGGTGATAATGAAAATGGTATACTTATAATATTTTATTATAATCAAATCAAAAGTACATTTAAACTCATTATTATAATTTTATAACAACTAAATTAGATGTATAAATTAGATGTATGATTAAATTTTGTATGAAATATTTTATTACAACCCTAATGGCAATACTACTGCATATTTAATAATTCTATAAAATAATATTAAAAAAAATTATTATTGAAATTTAATTATCAATATATTAATAAAGATATACTAATTTAAATATTTTTTTAAAAAAAGAAGTAAAATTATTTTTATTTGTATTTGAATAATAATAATAATAATTATTATTATTATTATTGTTATATTGTCTCAAGTTTAATAAAATAAAAAGGTACAATAACTAAAAAAAATCGTTTTATTTATTTATTATTTGAAGTCCATTTTTACTATTTTCAACTCCAAACCCAAATAGTGTTGTTTTTGCTAAATCTAACTTGTATCTTCAGCTCAAAATTCTCTTACCAATTCGTTGGGCACAAAAATTAATTTGTTTCAATTTTCGAAGTCATTTTGACCCCTAAATAGATTTTTTCCATATCTCTCTTTACCCATATCTCTTTTAAACTCATTTCTCTTTTAACCCTAATAACACTAAGAATAGGGGAGTCATAATCGGAAGATCCAGAAATAGAGAGGGGGCAACAAATGTGATGCATGGTGCAATGGGGGAGAGACGTGGCACGGTGGTCGCAGTGGTTTGGGGTTCGGGTTTGTGCTGTGAGGAGGAGTGAATATTGTAAAACTTAAATTAGATGTTTAGTATTCCTAAAATAATATTAATAATTTTAATTACGAGTGGTATAACCAATAGATTGTAAACCTATTTAATAGGTATCATGATTTACTTTTGACATTTTAAGAGACAAATATTTTGGCCATAAATACTTGTAACAACTTATTTGGAATAACATCAGGAGAACTATTGAGAGTGTTGTTTCGTTTTCCTGTTACCAACAAATTAGCATAAGAGCTTGTGTGAGGTGAGTGTGAGAGAACCTACCAAGCCTCAAGAGAGAACGTTACAGTGTGTGCTAGCTGAGAAAGAGAGAAGAGCGACTCAGAGCTTTGTGAGGTGTGTGAGTTGAGTGCAAACACTTGAGAGGAAATGACAGGTCTAACCAATGGCATCCTGCTACCCAAGTTGACGAAAGGCGCCAACTATGACAACTGGAAGATACAAATGAAGGCTCTTTTTGGCTCCCAAGATAATTTGAATGTGGTCGAGAATGGGTATGAGGAACCGGCGAATACAGATGGGTATTCAAATGCCCAGCTGGACGCATTGAAGGTCGTTTGAGCTAAAGACAAGGCGACTTTGTATCTGCTAAATCGAGTCGTCAACGAATCCGGCTTTGAGAAGATAGCTAATGTAAAATCTTCCAATGTAGCAAGGGATACACTTAAAAAAGCAAACAAAAGAGATGAACAGGTGAAACAAGTTCGACTTCAAACCCTTAGGGGCGAGCTGGAAAACATGAGGATGAAAGAGCTTGAAAGCGTATCCGAGTTCATTACTCGGGTGGAGATCGTGGTGAACAAGCTGAATCAGAATGGTGAGAGTCTTTCATCAAACTGAGTTGTTGAAAAATTGTGAGGTCATTGACAGATGATTGCGAGAACATCGTGTGCGCAATAGAGGAGTCGAAGGATCTATCAACGCTCACCCTTGAAAAGCTTGTTGGGTCCCTAGAAGCGCATGAGTAGAGAAGGAAAAACAAGAAGGGGGAGTCCCTTGAACAGACTCTCCAAGAAAAGGAGACAATAAAATAGGAGAAGGTGTTCTATGCTCAGAGTAACAGAGATCGAGGAAAAGGCAGAGGTCGAGGTGGTAGAGGAAAAGGAGGACGAAGAAATGAGCAAGACGGTTAACAGAACTAGCATGGCCAAGGATAGGATCGGGGTGGTCGGACAAACACAAACAATATTGAATGCTATAATTGTGGGAAGAATGGGCATATTATCAAGGATTGTTACTCGGTAAAATCCTATAATTGTGGAAAGAATGGGCATGTTGTCAAAGACTGTTACTCCGTAAAATGCTATAATTGTGGAAAACGAGGTCATATTTCTAAATATTGTAGGTCTGAGAAGAAAAAGGAGGAACCAACAAACTTTCTTGTTGAGGAAGAAGATGAAAGATTGCTGATGGTGACAAACATTTCAGAAACTGAGGTCAAACCGAACTGTTCTAATAACTCGGTTTGGTACTTGGATATCAACGTTAGTAACCACATGTGTGGTGACGAGCACTTATTCAAAATATTTTCAAAGGTGGAGTCCGGATCTGTTTCTTTCGGTGATGCTTCGAAAGTAACTGTCAAGGTCAAGGAACGATCTGATATTAACAGAGAAATGGGTGAATCGGAGAGATAAGAGATGTATACTACATACTTGATCTCAAAAGCAACATATTGAGCATGAGACAGTTAATGGAGAAGGGGTGCTCGGTTCTGATGAAGGACCAAGAACTACAATTGAAGGATAAATTCGGGAGACTTATTGCTTTAGTGGAAATGAAGAAAAATCGCATGTACAAACTTGAGCTGAAAACAATTCAAGATAAATGCATGCAACTTGATATGGAGGATGAGGCCATGAAGTGACATTTTCGGTTTGATCATCTTCACTTCGGTGGGTTAACTGCGCTGGTGAAAAAGGAGATGGTGCTTGGAATGCCTAAAATGCAATTCGAAAAAAGGTTTTGTGAAGAATGTGTGATTGGGAAGCAAGCAAGGACTTCTTTCCCAAGAAGTTCTGAGTGTCGAGCAAAGCAGCAACTAGAAGTGATCCATACTGATTTGTGTGGGCCAATAACTCCAGAATCTTTCAGTGGTAAGAGATATTTCATCTCTTTCATTGATGATTTTTCAAGGAAAACGTGAGTTTATTTTCTGAAGGAGAAGTCAGAAGTGTTTGAAACTTTCAAGAAATTCAAAGTGACGGTGGAGAAAGAAAGAAGCAAAATCATCAAAGCAATCCGATCTGACAGAGGAGGCGAGTTCACTTCTACTAAGTTCAACAAATACTGTGACGAACATGGGATCAAACGTTTCCTGACTACCCCATATTCTCCGCAGCAAAATGGTGTAGCGGAACGAAAGAACTGAATCATTCTTGATATAGTTCGACCTATGTTGAAAGGGAAGAATATGCCAAAGAAGTTTTGGGCAGAGGCGGTGCAGTGCGTAGTCTATTTTCAAAATAGATGTCCACATGAAAAGTTAGGTGAGAAGACGCCTCAGGAGATATGGAGTGGTATGAAGCCGAGTGTCTCTCATCTGAAAGGTGTTTGGTAGTGTGGCCTATGGGCAAGTACCAAGTCAGCACATGATTAAATTAGAAGATCGGAGTAAGAAGTACATATTTATCGGGTATGATGGAAAATCTAAAGTGTATAAATTGTTTGATCCTGTTAACAATAAAATGGTGGTAAGCCGAGATGTTCACGTGGAAGAAACAAAGCATTGGTGTTGGAGTAACCCGGCAGAAGAAGAAACTAGTTCAGAAATTGTTGTGCCTTCAACAATAACAACCATTGAGTCCTCAGATAAAGAAATAGAGCCACAACAGCCCAGGATGAGAAGTCTACAGGAAATATACAATACTACAAATGAAGTTCATGTTGTATGTCTTCCGGCTGACTCTGAAGACTTGAGTTTTGATAAAGTTGTCCAAGATGAGAAGTGGAAAACAACCATGGATGAGAAGATTGGAGCGATTTAACGCAACAAAACTTGGGAGCTGACTAACCTTCCTAAAGGAGCTCGACCCATTGGAGTAAAATGGGTGTACAAAAAGAAGATGAATGTTGAGGGAGAGGTTAAACGTTACAAGGCTTGACTTGTGGTGAAGGGCTATAGACAAAAGGAGGGAATCGACTATGATGAAGTATTTGCTCCTGTCACGAGAATGAAGTCAATCCGACTTCTGATCTCATTAGCTGCTCAGAACCAATGGTCGATTCTACAGATGGATGTGAAGTCGACATTTCTAAATAGAGTGTTGAAAGAGGAGGTGTACGTTGAGCAACCACTCGGGTACATGAAGAGAGTGGATGAGAAAAAGGTGCTGAGATTAAGAAAAACTCTCTATGGGCTGAAGCAAGCTCCTAGTGCCTAGAATGAGAGAATTGATGAATATTTTAAGAAAAATGGGTATGAACAATGTCCATACGAACATGCTTTGTATACAAAAAAATCAGAGAAGGATATGATGGTAATCGCTCTCTATGTCGACGATCTCATATTCACCGGAAGCAATACAAAGTTAATTAAGAAGTTCAAGGAGGTAATGAAGAAATAGTTCGAAATGACAGACTTAGGGCTGATGAAATATTTTCTTGGGCTAGAAGTGAAGCAGTCAGAGGAAGGAAATTTTATATCTCAAGAGAGGTACGCGCTTGAAATTTTAAAGAAGTTTAAAATGGAGGACTGCAACCCGGTTTCTACTCTAATGGAACCAGACACTAAAATCTCAAAGTTTAATGGAGGAGAACGGACTGATTCTGGGAGATATCAAAGTTTAATCGGAAGTCTGAGGTACCTTACAAGCACAAGACCCAGCCTAATGCTGAGTGTTTGGATAACAAGCAGATACATGGAAAATCCAATCTACACACATTGGAAGACCTTAAAGAGAATTCTGAGATATGTTCGAGGAACCTTATCACTTGGTCTTTTTTATTCAAAATCGGATGACTACCGACTAGTGGGTTTCTCGGATAGTGATTGGTGTGGTGATGTTGATGACCGGAAAAGTACTTCAGGTTATGTAATCCTACTCGGAAAAACAACTTTTACTTGGCTGTCAAAGAAGCAGCTCATTGTAACTTTGTCAACCTGGGAGGCCGAGTATGTGACGGCCTCTTGGAGTGTGTGTCATGCAGTCTGACTTTCAAAACTACTAAGGCATCTGGGAGTGATCCAAGACAAAGGGACTGTAATTCGAGTTGACAATAAGTCGGTGATCAAGTTGGCAAAGAATCCGGTTAATCATGGAAGGAGCAAGCACATCGACGTCCGATTTCATTTCATCCGAGAACAAGTCAGAGAAGGAAAGGTTGAGCTGGAGCATGTTGAAAGCCGAACTCAAGATGCTGACATATTCACCAAACCACTGCCAATTACACTGCTAGAGAGTTGTAAAAGACTTATTGGAATAAGAGATGAGAAGAGTATTTAAATTAAAAGGGAAAATTTATTATAAAACTTAAATTAAACGTTTAATATTCCTATAATAATATTAATGATTTTAATTACGAATGGTTAGAAGTATTTATGACTAAAATATTTATCTCTTCAAAAGATAAAAGGAAATCATCATACCTATAAAATATTTGTCATAGGTAGTATAAGGAGGAATATTGAGAGTGTTGTTTTGTTTTTCTGTTAGCAACAGAAAATAAATGGCACGCACGGTGATGGATGGTGTTGTGGGTGTGATGGTAGTTAAAGTTGAGCGAGGAGGTGGGAGTTGTGATGAGAGGTGGCTCACGGTGTCTATTTGGGGAGGAGAAGGGGTTGCGACGACGAGATTAGGAGAAGAGGCGCGATTGGGCTGTGGTGGCACGCGGTTTGAGTGATTAGGGGCTAGGAAGGGTGGGGATTTGGGGTTCGCAGGATGAGGTGAGATGGCTGAGGGCGATTTGATGAAGCGGGAGGTGGGCAGAGTGAGCGGCTTGCGGTTAAGGTGAGGGAGACTTGGTGGAGGCGGCGCGGTGAGCTCACGGTGGTGGTCGTTGGTGGCGAAGGTAAGTGTATTCTTATTTTTGTTTTTAATTTTTATTAGTTTCCTCTGAAATATGTACAATCTGAGGGATAATTGACTGGTGTCACAATATTTATACAACAAAGAGCAACAAATAACAAATATTACAGTAAAAATCACTACATGAACATTACCTAAAGAGTGAACTTGTTTATGATTTTCACTTAAATTTGTAAATTTCTTTTGAATCTATGGATTGTTGATTTGTTGTGGATTGTTGTTTTGCTATTCTTTGGGTTTCTATTGAGCATTCCCCTGTTGAGGATTTTAATCTTTCAATTTATAGAGGAACCCTTACCTATTGATGAGCCCAATCTCAGGTAACATGCTCGAGCAGAGCAATGTTGGTGGTTGGTGGCTGGAGCATAGCAGTGTTTTCTCTTTTTATTTTAATTAATTTTAGTGTATTTGAAACTATTTATTTATTTATTTTTATAGGAAGAAAAAATGAGGTGTTTCCAGGTGCAATAATGTTGAATTAGGCTGCACCAGTTATGACACTTCTGCAATATGACCAGTTATGACATTTATGCAATATGACAAGCTATGACACTTATGCAATATGACAAGTTATGACACTTATGCAATATGACATGCTATGACACTTAACCAAAATAGCATGCTGAAATAAGGCATATTTCAGGGTAAGTTACCTAGAATAATTCATAGTTTAACACATACGCTATAACACTATCTATTTGGTTAGAAATGGCTAAAGTGTCCTAAAACTCTATGTCCAAGATTAACATTTCATATAATCTAGTTGAAAACCAAATTTTAGGCAAAACCATATTTGATCTTAGTTCTTCCTATAGGAAATTCAGTTGTTACGAACTTACAAAAATAAACTTGCAAGATAATTAATTAGGTTTTGATAGAATAATTCATTGGTAATTATGAATATACACATCTCTCGATAATTACCAAGAGATGTATTTGTCTAGTGATAATTTTTTATGTTCATTTTATTGATGAACACAAAAATTTTATCAATAATTTTCAACAACGACCATTTTATTGATGAATTTTTTTATGGTTGAAAAGATTTGATTATAAATGAAAATTCATTATTATGGACGAAAATTTGTTATTATTGAGGAACTGTGATAGTAAAATCTAGTTTTTTTTAATATTATTTTAATATCTCAGGTTAAGATTAATTATTATTTTTTTATTAATGAGTTATTAAAAATTAATCATGAAAAATAAATTTTTAATTCATATTTTTATATTAAATAGATTTATTTTTTTATAATTTATATATTAAATTATTATATCTTAAATAAAATTAATTTTATTAATATAATTTAAATTTTAAAAATATAATTATTATTTTTATTTAAATAAATTTCTTATTTTAATATAATTGGATTAATAATTTGTTTTTAATTTTTAATCCCACCAAAATGTATTTTGACCGCTCTAGTCCGAATATCAAAGAATAACAACTTATTTTGTTTCTATGGTGTGTTTTTACATCAGTCAACACAACAAAAGTTTGTTGGTGTTTGTGTGTACATGTGAGTAATACATAACACAACTAAATTTCCACAACAGAAACTTGTTTTCATTGGACATGATGACAAGATAGGCAACAAAAACTTATTTATGTATTAAACAAAAAGTTATAATTATGTGATTTGCAATATATTTTGTTTTGAATTGAGTTTTAATTAATTCATTTTTTTAAACTATTTTAATATATAACTTGTTAAATATAGATGGTGGCACTAATACAAAAGAAATCAAACTAAATTCAATCATATATACACAACGTAAGATTGGGTAAGAAAATAAAACAAAGGCAAAGAATACTCAAATCACAATGGTGTTGTCTTGTCATGATCTTTGTCTACGAGGTGAAGTGGTAGATGATTTTATTAGTAGCAACAGAGGGGTGTGGATAGTAGGGCCCAGACCCAATGGCATCTACAAGAATCATACATATATACACCTGCAAGAGGAAGACCTTACGTGACCCATCTGACCCAAGGTGGATGCATAATATATTACATTTTTTTTTTCTTTTTAACTTCATAAAACAAAATGAATTTATTTATAATTATAATTATAATTCGTACATGTAAAAACCAATAGTTCGTAAAAAAAATTTTTTTGTTATCTTATCAATGACAATTTTAAATTGTAAATAAAAAGTGAAATGAAAAGTTAGTTAATTAAATAAAATAAGTGAAATTGTAATTTAGTTAACATAATATATAGAGAGAGAAGAGAGAAGAAGTTAAGCTCTAAATATAAGGCTTTTGAAAATAAATACAATGTGAGATCACATCATGTTTTCACTTCGTTTTTGTGAGTTTCTTTATATTAGAATGTTACGAGGAGAATGAAAAATGACTGAAGAATATTAATGACGAAAGTGCTACTTGAAAATCAGGGGATGGACCAGACAGTCAAAAGTACGAAAGCCCATGAAGCGGTTAAAGAATGGAAGCATCATCTGCTACCGATGAAACGAGGGAGGGTCCAAAATCTAGAATATTCGATCAAAGGTTTCCAAGAGACTGTTGAAGTTTGTCGCTTGCAGGATCTTCATTTGGAAGGGTACCCTTTCACTTGAGCCCGCAGTAGATTCACTCCTTTAGCAATGGAGGAAAGATTAGACAGGGGCATGGTTAATGGGGATTGGTTAGCTGTTTATTCGGATGCAAGAAACCTGTTGGCTGCTATCTCGGACCACTCCCCCATCTTAATGTGCTCTAAATTGGAAGTTGTTAGGATAATGTTTACCCGATGAGGAAGGATTAGCAGAGGTGGTGACAGACAGTTGGGAAGATGACTATAAGTTAAGTTGTAGTTTTCTTATATTGTTAATTTATTATAGAAAATTATTTTCCATTATTTTTATATTATTGATTTTTACAATATAATATACATAAATCATAATAAGAAGACTAACTTGATTCATAAGAATTTGTTCTTTAATTTCAACCTCCTTATTTCAATTTATCTTTTTGTCTTTCTTTCTTTTTTCACGCTTTCTTGATAGTTTATCGTGAAAAAACCTTATGGCCAGAGACAAAACCTCAATCATCTTTCATTAATTCACGTCCATCAAGATGGTTACCGTAAGTTTTTATTTTATTTTATCTTTATTTTATTCTGACTTTTCATAATAATCAATAGGTCATTATATTTTATTAAATCACATTTGGACTCATCATTATATTTCATATGAGTCACATAATAAAATGAATTAATTAAATTAATTCTAACATTCTCTCAGTTGACTAATGTGATGTCATACGAGTATGTAATTTAATACTTAAGTCATAATGCACATTAAAAGACCTTACATAAATTGGTTCTATCATTATTCATAATTAAAGATACAGTTATAACAAGAGTCATGGCGGTTACATGTCATTCAATCGACATATTCCCTTCCATGTACCACTATATTATCTTTTTCTCCTTAATATGACTATATAATGAGAAGTCCATAATAGATTCAAACATAATATCATCTCAATAATAATAACATAATTGGTTTTCTTCATCATAATTTGCATGCATATAAATAAAGAAGAAAACACAAATTTCAGAAACGTATACATTAAAGATCTTAGAGTGTCACATAAGCATTAATAATAACATTAACATTCAACATTCACTAGTAAACATAGTGCCCACATTCATTATATGGCCAGCAAATAATTTGGGCGATAATCCCTTTGTTAAAGGATAAACAATCATAAGATCAGTGCTAATATGTTCTATTGACACTCTACGTTTCTGAGCTTCTTTTTTAATGGCAAAGTATTTCAATTTCATATGCTTAGCACCTTTGGAATACTTGTCGTTCTTAAAAAAGAAGACAGTTGCGGAATTATCACAATAAATTTTCAGCGGCTTGACAATGTTGTCGACTACGCCAAGTCTTAAAATAAAATTCCGCAACCAATTAGCTTGAACTATGGCCTCAAAACATGCCACAAATTCAACTTCCATGGTGGATGCAGCAATGACAGACTGCTTCGCACTTTTCTATGAAATTGCTCCTCCGACTAAAAGATACACATAACCAAATGTAGACTTCGTGTATCCATACAACCAACAAAATCTGAATTTGTATATCCAATCACCTCAAGGTGATTAGCTTTCTTATAAGTAAGTATGTGATTTTTTATTCCTTATAAGTATCTTAAGACTTTCTTTGCAGTTTTTCAATGATCCATTTCAGGATTACTATCGTATCTACCCAGCATACCAACTACAAAGCTAATATCTGACCTCGTACATGTTTGAGCATACATCAAACTCCCAATAACAAATGCATAAGGGATATTTTTCATTTATTTCCGTTCCAAGTCATTCTTTGGATATTGCATAAGACTAAATTTGTCTCCTTTCTGTATTGGAACGGGAGATGTTGAACACTTCTCCATTCTGAATCTCTCTAAAACTTTATTAATATATGTTTTCTGAGACAAACCTAACAGTCATTGTGATCTATCACGGAATATTTCTATTCCTATCACATAGTATGTCTCACCCATATTTTTTATTTCAAAGTTGTTAAAGAGAAACTTCTTAGTCTCACTTAATAGACCAAGATCATTAGTCGCAAGCAAGATATCATTAATATACAGAATCAAAAATATAAATTTGCTCCCAATGACCTTCAAATATATACACCAATCAACAATATTTTCCTTAAATTCAAAGGACATAATAGTATCATTGAACTTAAGATATCATTGTCGAGAAGCTTGTTTAAGTCTATATATTGATTTCTTAAGTTTACACACTATGTGCTCTCTACCTTCTTCAATAAACCTCACCGGTTGGTCCATATAAACATCATCCTCTAAATCCTCATTCAGAAATGCAATTTTAACATTCATTTGATGCAACTCAAGATCATAATGAGTTACTAATGTCATGATAATTCTAAAAGAATCTTTCTTAGGAACAGGTGAAAATGTTTCCTTATAACCAATATCATCTTTCTAAGTAAAACCTTTGGCAACAAGTCGGACCTTGTAACGTTCGATATTGTCATGAAAGTCATGCTTAGTCTAAAAGACCCATTTACACCCAACACGCTTGCATCATTCTGGCAATTCCATAAGATCTCATACATCATTATGTATCATTGATTTAAGTTCATCTTTCATAGCATCTAACCACTTATCATAATTATCACCATTAATGATTTCTAAAAATGAAATTGGGTAATTATCAATACTTAGGTCATTTTCTGACTCTTGTAAATAAACCACGTAATTATTCGAAATAACAGACTTTCTTTCTCTGTGAGATCTTCTTAATATTATTTCTTGTGGTTGTTATATCATCGGCTCATTATTAATCTCAGAATCATTAATTTGTTATTCTTCTTGATTGTCGTGTGGTTCTACAACATGTGGAACAACAACTCTTGAAGATGTACTAGTTATAGAAATTGTACCCTAACTTCCTTAATATTTACATTTTGTGAAGCTTCACTCCCACTGGTTTCACCATTTTCAATGAATCGAGCATTTTCAGTTTCAACAATTCTTGTACTATGAGTAGGAAAGTAAAACATATACCCTTTTGATTTTTCTGGATAACTAATGAAATATCCACTTATTATTCTTGCATCTAGTTTTTTTTCTTGCGGATTATAAATTCTTACTTCTACCTGACAACATCAAACATGTAAGTGTCTCAAACTAGATTTCCTACTTGTCCATAACTCAAAAGGAGTCTTTTGAACCGCTTTACTAGGAACCCTGTTCAACAAATACATGGCAGTCTTCAAAGCATATATTCACAACGATACAGGTAAACATGAATTACTTAACATGTTCCTAACAATATCCATTAAGGTTTGATTATGTCTTTCAAACACACCATTTTGTTGTGGTGTGTCTGACGTTGTGAGCACAAATATCACGCTTATCAAGGAACTTAGCTAATGGACCAGGGTGTTGTCCACTTTCATCATATCTTCCATAATACTCACCACCTCTATCTGACCTGACAATTTTCACATTTTTGTCTAATTGCTTCTCCACTTCATTTATATAACCTTCTAAGGCATTTATTGTTTGAGATTTCTCATGTAGTAAATAAACATGTCCATAACACAAAAAATTGTCAATAAAGGTGATAAAATACTTCTCTTTATTAAAAGAATTTACGTCAAATGGACCACATATATCAGTGTGTATGATTTCAAGAAGTTGAATGTTTCTTGTGGCTCCTTTCTTTGTGTGTTTTGTTTGTTTTCCTTTAATACAATCCACACATATATTCAGATCAGTAAAATCCAAATTCGAAAGGATTTCATTCTATACTAATCTTTGCATTCTTTCTTTAGATATATGTCTCAAACACTTATGTCACAAGTAAGCAGATCGTTCATCCACCAAACTACGTTTAGTGCCAAAATTATGATGCAAGGTCATGAGAGTTTTAGCATATAAATTATCCAAATTCAATTTATATAAACCATCACAAAGTGTATTAGTTCCAATCATACAAGTACACTTAAATAAACTGAAACAATCATTCCCAAACTTAAAAGAGTATCCAGCAACATCAAGCTTAGACAAAGAAACTACATTTCTAGTGATACTAGGTACATAAAAAGTATCCATAAGGTCTAAGTGATATCCAATGTCAAGGATTAAATGATAAGTCCCGACAGTTTCCACTAGAACCCTGACTTTATTTCCCATGAAGATGAACTTCTCATTTGGGTTTATGGTTCGGGTTGAAAGCAATCCCTACATCACATTAGAAACATGAGTCGTACATCCAAAATCAATCCACCAAGTATTATGGGGAACTTCAGCAATGTTTGATTCAAAACATACGTAAGTAATATGCTCACCTTTCTTTTCGAACCAAGATTTACGCTTTAAGCAGTCCTTCTGAAAATGTCCAAACTTCTCGTAGAAATGATATTTGTCATTTTTCTTCTGAATGTTAGTAGAGGACTCGCTAATATTTAAGGGTCATTTACCATTTCCATATTTCTTAACAACTTTCTTTTTAGCTCCTTAATTTTTCACGTAATGAATAAAGTGGCTTCCTAAGTTCTTGAGTTTGATCTCCTCTTGGACTAACATACTGTGCAATTCATGCACATTCCATTTGTCTTTCATGGTGTTATAGTTCATCTGAAATGAACCATACTCAGACAGTAACGAGTTCAAAATGAACTGCACAAGAAAATTTTCTTCCACTGCGATTCCAAGATACTTGAGTCTTGCTGCAATATTTGTCATTTCGATTACGTGTTCATGCATATTACGATATTTATCATTTCGATTACGTGTTCAGCAGTTTGAGAGTGTTCTTCTACAAATTTCATAAATTCCTTCGCGTCCTCAATTTTAGGAAGAGCAAACTTAATATTGTTTGTTATACTCATTCGCATAAACATAAGGTTAAGTTTGTTTGATCTTTCTCAAACTCTATAATGAGTTTTCTCTTCATTGCTACTAGCATCATTGATAACAACCAATTTTTCAAAAGTTGGAAAGCCAAATTAAGATCCAACACATCTAAGTGAAATTGGACTTGTTCACTCCAGTCAGAAAAATTTAATCCATTAAACATTGAAATAGACGAAGAAAACGAATGTAGAGCTACAAGAACAAATACTGCAATTAACACATGCCTAACATTAACACTTTGAGTCATAAAAAATAAACATAAATACAAATTCAAATATAAATAATCATTCTATGCATACTAATGTTCTCTTTTGGGAGATCCACTAATACACAAACATAATTACGCTAATCATTTTATAACATTAATGATAATTAAAATATGCATCAACTAGAATCACCTAACACCTTTGGGTATATAAATAAAACTAATGATGCACACAAAATTATCCACATTTATGCTCATTAATTATAATAACAATTAATCAACCTTTGAGGTGATCCTAAAATGTCTTATAATAATGAACTTTAATTAACTAATAAATCAATTATACATAATTTTAGTGTTCATACTATGGGTAATTGAAATAAAATCATTAATAATTTGAAATCAAAATAACCTTAAAATTTTGGTCACTTTGTTGACTAACAAAATTCATTATGTTTAATTTCAAATAAATAACATCTTTAATTGCTATTAAAGATTCATATCATTTTTTATTAATTTTAAAAAATATGTACATTATTCACATAATAAAATATTATGTGTCATAAATAAAATTGAAACTCATAATTTTAATTTCTATTATAGGATTGATTTTCAATCCTAAAACCTTTATTTTATTGAAATTGTCAATTCAAAAATTTTATATGTAACTTATAGCGGAAATAATTCAATTAAATTTGCAAAACAAAATTTGCAATTAAGGCACTTATGGGTACATCCCATAATAGTGACAACTATTCATTTATACATACCACGTAAAGTAAAACTGGGCACATCCCGTGATAGTGCATTATCAACAGTCATTCACTACATGTATTATACGTGAACAAAATAATATGAAGATCTAACATAACTTCTAATTATTCACTACCAAAAATATATAATAATCATGCATAATAAAAAGGAACATGCAAATGTGTCATGGGAGCACAATCCATGATGCATACTAATAGTAGCAGTCAATAAAAACATAAAAATATCAACTTTATCATTTACCTTTCTTCCATCATAATTATAACATGAAGTGAAACCAATTTCATATATGATTCACTCTAAATTAATCACGTCATTTGTCTTTTCAATTAAAATTAGTTAGAAGGTCATTCAGGCATAGGGGCTATAAAATTGGTTTGAATCTAAAATTGATTACAACCTTAAAACATAAATTACGGAATAAATTAGGGTTCATCCTAATATGATAAAGAAATCCCTAAATTCATAATTAGAACTTATTTTAATTTGGGAAAAACATAATTTGGGAGAAAATATCATTAGAAAAAAATCATAAATCTAATAATCAGGCTTTGATACCACATATAAGTTAATTTGTAGTTTTCCTATGTTCTTGATTCATTTTAAAAAACTATTTTCCAGGATCTTTATATTATTGATTTTCATAATATAACATACATAAATCATAATAAGAAAACTAACATTGATTCATGCAGTGGCGGATCTTCTTGGGAGCTGAGGGGGGCCGTGGCCCCCCCAAAGTTTTATAACTCCCATGTAATTTATGATTTTGGCCCCCCAAACTTAATAAACATTTAATATATTTACTTGTATATTTACAATTCTATCCTCTCAGCCCTTCCTTAATTTTGTAAGTCCTATGTAATTTATGACTTTGTCCCCCTCAAACTTAATGATCATTTAATATATTTAAATATATATCTACAATTTTATCCTTTTACCCTTTCATCTTCTTTCTTCTTTTTATATTTATTTATTATTTATTAATAATATATTATTTGGCCCCCAAGATCAATGGTCAAGATCCGCACTTGGATTCATGGGAGTTTGTTCTTCAACTCCAACCTCATTTTTTCAATTTATCTTTTTGTCTTTCTTTCTCTTTTCACCCTTTATTGATGATCGAGAGAGAACCCCAATCATCTTTCATTAATCCACGTCCATAAGTTGGTTACTAAAATTTTTATTTTATTTTGTCTTTATTTTATTCTAACATCTCATGATAATTAATAGTATTTATATTTTATTAAATCACATTTGAGTTGATAGTTATATTTCACATTAATCACATAATAAAATTAATTAATTAAATTAATTCTAGGAGGCCTAACTAGTGAGTTATCTACAGGATGTGTGTTAAAGACATTAAAGTGTAGGAAGGGGCTATCAATCTAGATTTAAGGATGAGATAAAGAACTGCAAGAATGAGAGGGAACACTACAATGAAGCAGGAGCAACTGAGGAGTCGAAGTTCAATCAGTTGAAAGAAGGCCTCACTAATGTTCTTGTGAGTGAGGAGAGATTTTGGAAGCAGCAGGCAAAGGTTTTCTGGCTCAAACATGGAGACCAAAATACTTACTTCATTCATGTCACTACCACTTCCAGGAGAAAGAGGAACGTTGTTACTAAACTGGTGCGGGAGAATGGGATGGTAGCTTTCTCGTATGATAGTATAAAGGACACGGTGGAAGATTGTTTTCAAAATCTCTTCCTTTAGCACGACACCAAACAAACTGTGATTACCCAACATGTCAACCAATGTCTAACAAAGGAGGATAACCAGCTTCTGATTTCTCTAGAGAGGAATTCAGTAATGCCCTCTTTCAAATGTTTGGCCAGTGTGTGGCTCAGACATTCACACTGCTTGCTGCAAATGGCTTGACCAAGGTTCTTCCCTAACTCTATAAATGAGACCAATGTTGCTCTAGTTCCCACATGTGACCACCCTAATAGTAGCATGCCATTTCGCTATGCAATGTTATATACAAAATTCCCTCAAAGGCATTAACAAATAGAGTCTGGAAGGTCATAGCCAAGTGCACTTAAGAGCGATCAGCTTTTATAAAAAAACAAGTCTATCCAAGATAATGTCGATGGCAAACAAGTACACACCACATGAAATGTAAGTCTAAAGGGAAAAAAATGGGGAGACTGCTCTTAAAATCGAGAGCAAAGCCTATGATCGTGTCAGTTGGCAGTATCTAGAGGCTATGACGCTGAAACTCGAGTTAATGAAAGATGGGTGAATTGGGTTTGAGGAGATTCAGAGGATGATGAAATCCTTCCAGTGGGGGCCAACAAAGCTCAGAACAAAGGAATTCACTAGATGTCCTAGGAACAAGGTTGGAGACTCATTACCATCGCGAATGCTAAGGTGTCATGTCTTCAAAGCAAAATGAGTTATTGGATGTTGAGGTTGGTCACCATCCATCCTAATCATGGCGTAGTATCTATAGTGCCCCAGTTATGTTGAGGGAAGGTCGTATATGGAAGATTGGTGGTGGTATGCATATAAGTATTCGGAATCAATCATGGGTCACAGGTAATAAATAGGGAAGGTTAGTACTTAAAAAACCGATTCCAGACAGTGAAAATCTGAAGGCCAGTGACGTGTTACTACTAGTTTGCCAAAAATGTGGAAGGAGGACTTCATATTCATGCTAATTAATAACCACAAGGTAATCATATTTTAAATGCCCCCCTCTATATAATAGTGTCATCGAGGATGAAAGGTTATGAGCAAAGAAAGTAACGGTGCATACTCGGTTAAGAATGCCTACGAAGTTTGTATGCAGAACTTTATCACTGAGAGTAAAATTCAAATGAATGAGAATCGGTTTCCGATTTGGAACTTGCCCCTTTGCTCCGGCTTCCTTGCAAGGATATTGGGTCAGATTGAGAATGAAAGACGTAGAACGCCTATCGTTATGCTTTCAATGGCCAGAGCGACATTTGTTTTTTGGGTGTAAGAGGAGTAAGGAATGTTGACAAGAGCTGGGTTTATGGAACTTTATCTACCTTTTATTGATCCAGTTTTCCTCAGCTCGGTCCTTGAAGTCCCAGGTAAATGTTCCAGGCAGTAGAAAGTGAAAGAGCTGGGTTTATGGAACTAACATATACTAACTTATTTTCTTTCAAATATATTCGATTTGGAAAGTGAAAGAAAAAAAATATATAACTTCTCAGAGAAATTAAATAGGAAAGAAAGGTGAAAAAAAAAATTCTCAATTGATTGGATAAAATGAAAGGAAATTAAATACACATGTGTAAAAACAAAAAAACAAATACTTCTGATTAAAGGATGAAATATGACAATCTTTTTATGAGAAAATTATTATTAGACTAATAATTGTATATTTAAAAAATAGTGCAAGAACCCATTTAGTAATCTCGAGCACATGAAAGAATTAAATCAATTGGAAATAACAAAATGGATCAAGTGGAACTGAAATGAAGTTAAAATTTAGCTTATACCGAATTTATTTCTATAAGACCAAAGTCAAAATAAATCATAATAATTTAGATTATATTAAAGGCCATATTAATTTGTTGTTTATTTATAATTGTTATAAATAAAAATTTTATTCAATTTGATAAACTTATCTATTACTAAGGTACAATTTATACACTATTTATTAGATAATTATATCAAATTAAAAAAGAAAATTATTTTCTTCTTGTTATGTTAAAATAAAAATCTATTATCTGAATTTAATTTGATAAAAATTCATCTAATAATTTTTGCGCGTACAGATATATCTATATCTAATACATCCAAAAAGACATCTTCACTATCGAGTTAAATTTAATAGCCAGGAAGGAAATTATAAGTTAAATTCGCGCTCACAAAGCTCAGCGTCCCATGACTCATGCCGAAAGAGATCCAACTTTAAATCATAACATTAGAAAATACTTTTTCTTCTGTACATTGAATTCAAATTCAATCAAAATTCCCTACATAAGGATTTCTCAGTAAAGCATTGGGGTTAGGAAAGATGTAGAATAATCAAACATCACACAAATGTACACATCCTTAGGAAGGTCAATGAAGCAATAGCTTAAGTGGATCATCTCCTAAAGTGATCTCTCATAAAGAAGGGATATCTTAGAGCTTCCTTGGCTGTTAGTCTTTCACAGGGATCAAATCTTAGTAATCCCTGCAAGAGATTTATGAGATCGCCTGCTGAATGATCTACATGCTGCATTATAAGGTTCTGCATATATTTGTGGAGAAAAAAATGCCGAATAATATCAGTATAGATAATTTAAATTGCTTTATATAGTAAAATTAGAAAGTGAGAAAGTAAGCAAACCTGTAGCCTAGGAAGCTTCAATACAGCTTTGATACTCTCCCTCGAGGTTGCACCCTCAGGCCAGTCTAATCTACCCCTTCTAACATACTTTTCGGCATTTCGACTAAACATTCGCGCAACAAAAAAATACAATCAATAATTAAATTAGAGTTAAGATTAACTGAAAGTTCCCATGGTAAGTCACTTACTCGACTCTCTTCAACATGTGTTGTGGTAATGGACCAAGTACCCTTTCCATCATAGCAAGATGTTCTAAATTTTCATGAGTCTGAAATAAAGCTTCGCCCTATAAAAGAAATTCACACACATTACAGCATTGAAACCAAAAGATGCATAATAATTGTGATTTGTGTAAAATGTTTTGACATATCCAACCATACCGTGCATAACTCAACCAATATACATCCCACACTCCATATATCACATGGATAGCTCCAGCCAAGTCCTAAAACCCCAATGCAAAAATTAACTATTTAAAAGGCATATATAACCATTACTATAATTGCAAATTGACAACATCCAAATAAAAAATTAACCTAAAAAAATTCTTTCAACATTTCCAGAAGTGTACATACCAAGGATAACTTCAGGAGCTCTATAATGACGAGTTGAAACAATGTAAGTCTGATCTTCTCGCTCATAAGTGGTGCTGCCAAAATCAATAACCTTTATGGCGCTAGATTTTGGAACTCTCTTGAAATATGTACTTGGTGATCTAGATGAACTCTGTAAATGAAAAATACATTGGATTCCAATGATTGATCAACCAATCTAACCAACAAAAATGGGTACCAATAAAAAATATCACCATATTAAGGGCCAAAGGTTATTTTTACCATCAAGAAATTGTCATTACAAGCTACCAACTATCAAGAATACTTCCTACTAACACCAATTTCAACCAGAAACTGTTCTTTAAAGCTAGTATTACGTGGTGCACTTTAAAGGACAGTTACAAGTACAAAAAAGATTAATCCAATATCCCATGATAAATTAACATTTGCAAGGTACAGCAGACATCAAAGGTGCAACTATAGTGCTACAAGTTCCATGTACAAGGGGTAAATAAATGCAAAACAATTAAGAACCACACGCGTGAAAAAGGAAGAGTAGTACCTTGTAGTCGGGAACTTTGACATACTCTGGTGAAACTAGTAGAATGTTTTCAGGCTTCAGGTCAGTATGAATCATACGCAAATCATGCATGACTGCAAATCATAAAATAATAAGATTAGAGAAATAACTAAGTGACACAAAAAGCACAGTCTGAGTATATTAAAATTACAACATGTTTATCATTAGCAGTTAACTATGTAGCATAATAACCAATGCATAGTGAAATATATGGATAAAAAATAGCTCAAAAGGAAGTTAGTTCAAGTAAATACTACACACATGCTATACATTCCAATAGTTGTCTGCCAATCTCACGGACAAGATCAATGGGAAATGAGCGATAATTGTTTTTCCGAAGAAAATCGTATAAGCTTGGTCCAAGTTTCTCAAACACCTGTTAAAACCATTTAAATTCACCGTTGTCTTAACCCCCAAATTATTTGTAAATTGGGGAAATCATTCCATCACAAATTAAATACTTACAATACAGATATGATTACGATAGTCAAACCAGTTCCGTATTTGCACACAACTGCAAGGAATAAGCTCATTTAACCAATGCAATGGAATCAAGGATTTTACACTGTATTCTGCTTATACTAGCATATATGACAAATTAGATTAAATGTACTTACCGATTGCCTCCTTTATCATGTTTACCAAGCTGTTGCAACACCTCAATTTCTATCATGGCTGCTTCTCGATACTTTTTTATCCCACGGACAATTTTTATTGCAACCATTTCCTTTCTTTCTCTATCCCAGCATTCTAAGACCTGCCCAAAAGTTCCTTCACCCATTTTGCTATGGATCTTATCTGAAAACATAGTACAGGAAGATATCAACAATTCAAACCCAGCCAATGCAATCAACTGCAACATCGATTTGAACATATAATTTCCAAAATGATTTTTCACCTTATTACATAAAAAGTTATCAAGATAAAAATATTACAATTGATACAGGAATAATTGGCTAAGCTATTAAAAATAACATAAAATATGTCGCCATTAAAAGCTAAGGGTGTGCGCATGCATATGCATTTGAATGCTGAGTTTCACAAGCAAATTAATACAGCTCTAACAGAATAAACTGAGTAGATCATTATATATACATATGAATGTAAATTTCTTAATGATGGTAAAAGTGTAATTACAGCGAGAAGTTAAATTTTCTCCAAGCGCAAACATGTAATGTCCATCTTTGTCATCCTCTCGCCAAGGGGGAGAACCATTTTGAGCAACTGCCTTAACAAATAGGGAACAAGTGGTATGTTCTGAGGGACCCCTTGAAGGAGCATAGCTTGAAATAGCCCCAACATCTTGTCCACAAAACAATCCTACCTGAGCCTACACACAGCCATCCATTCATGCACCACTCAATAGTTAAAAAACAAAACTTTATCCCACTGTAATTAACTCAACCTACTGTCTCACCACCAACTCAGAATATAACAAAAAAAGTGAAAGTAATTAAATAAACAAGGTCGCTCCAGTACACGCAAAACTAATTACCCAGGGCACGAGAAAAGAAAAGTCGAGTATTGAAAAAATTTCAATAATTCACATTAGCATAAAACAGACAAGCAATAAAATTTTCCCAATTCCACTGATGTAAGGTTTTAAATATTAGATCTTCAATTACATATCCTCTGTTAACACATGATAATTTCGAAAATTGTTCTATATTACATGAAAACGAATGATCTGAAGATGTAAATCACAAAATATAAGTTTCACAAAATCTCGGCACATATGTGAACACAATCATTGATACCAAAATGTGAAAAGGATATGAAGCTGCTTCTAAAAGCGATAATATATATTTCAATTCATCAATCCCAGATCTATGCACGAATAAATCATACACGAAATCAATTTACCACGGAGACCACAGAACACCGCAAAACATCAGTTAATCACAAAAAAATAAAATCGATGGTTCAAAATAACCAATATCAACATGATTACCGATATACAGTTCCGTATATTGTGTAAAAGAGAAATACCTATCAGATCCATAAAATAGAACAGAAAAAGTCATCACACAAACCCAGTGAGAAAAAAAAAATACCCGCCGCAAACATACCGAATCTGAACATATTCCACCAGATCTACAGGAAGAAAAGATAAAAGCAAGAGAAAAAATAAAGGGAATTATCAGATCTGGTATTTTAGGATGAAGAAGTTACCTTAGGGACCTCAGGAATGTCCCAGCCCAATCTGGCCCTCTTTCTCGGGCGCCGATCCATGTGAGAGTGAGGAAATTCGAAGACGCGTTCCATCTCCATGATTCGAAAAACTACGAAAACTTCAACAACAAAGATTAAGATGAAAGAGAAAATATGCTTTTGTGATGATAGAGCCTCAGCTTCTGAAACCCTAATCTCGATGTTAGCCAAATAATAACGACCGTGAAGGCGGTTCAGATGAAATCTTACCATCCACGTGTCCACACAATGGAGCATCTTGATTGAAGGGCTGGATTCTGCTATCAAATGTAACTATGGTTGAACCAGGGTCAGCATTTTAACCGTGATTTAGTCAGGTTTGGTGGAAATGTGGAATGGAATAAATTATTGCAAATGCTTACGTATGTTTTTTTTAATAAAACTAAATACTTCTTAAAGCATATAATTTAATAAATGTAGTAATTTATTGAAAATTTAAAAAAAAATCATAGATTCAGTCAACAAGACTGGTTAGTTTAGTACCAATATTTATTATTAGGTTATTTTATTTGATATTTAGTTTATAACATATTTTTAAATTCCAGTTAATCATGTTTTTTATTTATATAATATATATCCGTTTTTAAAGTCCTTATAAAAATCATTAGTATACAATATCTTTTTCGATGAAGTTTTTTTTTATCTTTTTTTTATTTAAATTTGATTTTTGTTTGCATTGTCGTTTACTCTATTTTTTAAATGACAGAAAAAATCCATTTGATTCGTTCTCTCTTCTCACATAAGATTTTATATTTTTTGAGTACACAATATTGAAAATATGTTTGTTTAATTTATTTATTTTTCCTGCGATTCACACCAACTCTACATATTAAAAAAAAACAATTATACCATACTGAAAACAATCTTACTCAAACCAATAATAACCTGAACTTTTAATACTTTATAATTTATAAATATTAATTTCATGAATAAAAAAATAAAAAAATTTAAATAAAGTAAAGTTTAATCTATACAAAATCTATTAAAATGATTCATGCCCAGAATATTATAATTAGATTATAAAACTTATACAAATAACAAATATTTTGTATTCGATTCATCAAAAATTTTAATTAATGTTTATCATTTTGTATTAGATGACTATCTCTAAATTTTCTGACGTGTCTATCAGGATTTAGAGTTGGTTTTCTAGAATTTGAAAATCTAATCGTATAAGTCTTTTTAGAAGTTTTTGGTTTTTGTTTTTCAGAATAAGAATTCTGATTGTAGTTTTTATTATACCTAGGTTTACTTCTAGGAATAGGTCTTCTATAAGGCTTATTTTGATTATACTGTTGAGGAGTATAAATTTGTTGCAAATTCCAGCATCGGAATTTTTTAAATGCTTTTGTATAGCAATATGTGTACATATATCTTTTATCACTTTCATGATGTGTTGTATACGTATAAAGAGGTTGTTCAACATGGGAGTAACCTCATCATTTTTCCAGGATTCTTGGATCTTTTGGCCAAGTTTTCCTGGTAGTTTGAGAAACATCTTTTCTCCAATGCTTAAATCATGGAAACATCCAGCTATGGATGCGTACATGAGATAATCTTGTAAAAATTCTTTTATCTTTCCAAAGTATGTTATGGAAAGTATTTCCAAATCACCCAGATAAATCTGTTGTCTGAGTGTGTTCCCATCATTAGCAGACTAGGAAGTAAGCAATTTTTGTAACAAAGAACAAAAATTGTATATGTTGGGACCTGATTCGATCACAAACATATTTAAGTCAGCTGGATAATTTTTATATCACCTAAATAGGTTTCAGCTTTAGCAATCATTTATTGAGAAGAGTGAACATCTTTCTCATGATATATGTCATAATCACGGATTACAGCTGCAGTCCATTACTCAATGTATGTTGGCAATAGTTGAGGATCTATTCCTCCTATGTTTAGAAGAAGATTAGACATTTGGAAATTTGGCTCTATTGGAAGCCTTGAACACAACATCTTCCGATTTTACCAGAAGGTCACCCTCAACAATTCAAATGTCTGAGGAACTGTCCCGTTTCAAGGGAACAAAAGGTACTATTTGATGCTCTTCATGGAGCTTGTAGTACAATAGCAAAGTTTAATGCTATAAATGCATTAAATTATTATTTTGCAAAAATGTTGCCCACTGTTTTTAAAAAACCCAAGAAAGAGGCCTACTGCCTTTTTACTGGAGACAAGCGTGGCATCTACCTATCATATCCCTCTCTTTTGAAGGCGATAGGTAATGATAAACACAACAAATTTCAAGGATTTGGTAACCTTGAAGAAGCAGTACAAGCAATGGTCAGCTATGTTGGAGGTGATAACAGTATGCTAGACCATCCAGAAGTTGGTAATTTCATTTTTTAAAAACCAACAAAACAAAATAATTTTTCAATTTATGATTCCATTAAACTTAGACAACGCTTGGCTTTTGCCAAGAAAATGGAACAAAAATTGAAAAACTTTTTTTCTTTACAGAAAAATGATTTTCAAAAGCACATTTTCGGTTTGGAAATGGAAAATAAAAATTTAAAAACCGAAATCTTAAAACTCCATAAAAAGATGGACTATGATTTCGAAACCATTGATTATTGAACTTTTACAAATAAAATGACCTATGTTGGGTCATTCAAAAGAAAATTTATGGGACAACTCTCATGTCCTATCTAAGAAAAAATCTACGAATATGCTTTTGTTGCCTTGTTAGTAGAACTTGGAGCACTACAAAACTGGTTATTCCAATTACCAGTAGATTCTACACTTCGCCAATACCTAATGATAGTCCAATATCAAGATGATTTGACACCCTCATCTTCCGATCAATACAATATCAGAATAAACCCTTATTTGGTGGAATGCAGTCCTGCTTGGATAAGTAAACAATTAACTGAAGTAGATACTAACTCTAACATATGAGACATTTTAATGTCACAAAAAATTTTCCATGCCCGATAATTTTATAGTTACAAATCAAATAATGTTTTAAAAAATAATAATTACAACACTTAACACTTATATTTTCGGTAATGAAAATAATATTATTAAAATAACAGCAATAACCTTCCCAACATTAAATTTCTAAGACTCTACAAATTTGTTTGCCAATGTAATTTTCCATTTTCAATTACTAAATTAAAGTAGAAAGGTTTTAAAGTTGTGTTTCTATTATTGTGATATAAATTTAATCCTTTTAATAACTATTTATAATTTTTAACTATGTTCTTTTTACAGACATAATAATGATGACTTATATGATAATCACTTTACTATTTTAAAATTCTTTAATTGAGTTTTAAACAAATATAAAAGAAAAGAAATTGTCAACTAGATGAATGTCACCCGTCATTACTTCGTTTATTTTATTCTATTGACATAGTAGTTATTATTTTCTGTTTATTTATTTCATAAAACTAAATAATTACGACTTGTAAAAACTCAAGTGTGTCACTTTAAAAAAAAATTATAAACGGTTACCAATTTTAAAAAATTATAATCATAATTTAAAATAAATAAATAAATAAATATGTTTAAATAGAAATATATTATCTTAAAAGAAAGTTATACAAACCAATTTCCAAGTTAATTAATCCATAAAACTAAATAATTATAACTAGTGCAAAATATGTTTACATTTTCCTAAAAAATTTAAAATTGATTATCAAAATAAAAAAAAATTGTAAAAATCATTATATAGTATTAATGTTAAAAAATACTTATTGAAATCTAAAAAATATAAATAAAATCTAAAATAGAAAGAATTAAAAAAAAACTACAATAAATGAATTTAATATTTAAATATTCAAAATAGTTATATATATATATATATATATATATATATATTTTTTTTTTCTTTGGATGGGTCAGGTTGTTAAGAGAGTACGAGGTTGGAAAGATAATAGGATGTATATAAATTACCTTTGTTTTGACTTTTAAGTGATATGAAACTTATAAGCGTATTAGAACATATATTTCATATAGGAACGAGAGTGTCTCGACCTCATATCTAGTATAATATCATCGTTATGATCAATTTTTATGTGTCAAGGTATTGTTTGTTTGAGAACTATAGTCTATTACGATTTTATTCTTAAAAGCGAGCGCATAGGTGGATTATGAGAAGAGAGTGCATATAAACTATCATTTGTATCAACTCCTGAATGATATAGGACTTATAAGCACGTCCGAACATAGCCACCTAGTCGAAAACTAAAGGATGGGATTGGAGCAAGACTCTGCTAAATATTCTTACAAAACTCATGGAGGTCTGCAAGAGGGTGTGAGATTGGATTGGACGATAGATTAAATTCTGAGTTATGACTTCAAAATAATTGAAAGTAACTTCCTTTAAAAAAAGTAAAGGTCTATCACACTTTGACATGTACATTAATTTTTTTTATAAGAAGGTAGTATATTTGAGAATAAATTATAAGATAAGATTTTCTTGTGACCAAATCTCCTTACATAGTATCCATATGATAATAATGACCAAAAAGATAATAACTTATATAATAAATTATACAAAAGAGATAATAAATTATACAAAATAATAACATGTAAAAGATAATTAATAAGATAATGTATAATAAGACAAATAAATAAAGATATTTTATGGATTTTAGTTGAACAGGTACATATAAATCTTGTCTCCAATTTTATTAATCTTTTATGACTTTATCTCCAATTATTATTGATACTAAAGATTATGTATTTACATCGGACACTATCAATCCAATATTATTTATAAAAAAACTATCATATTTATAATAAATTAATATTAACATTATTTTTTTCTCATGTATTACTCCTTATATATAAATAGTTATACTTAATTTTATAATTCTAAATTATTATTATTCATTAAATATCTTTTTATTTAATATATTTATATTAAAATTTGATTTTAAAAAACTAATTATGTTTTATATAAAATAATTATAGTAATAATATTATTATTATAAAAATTACTCTAATTATATATATATATATATATATATATATATATGATTTTTTTTCACTGTTATATTTTAATTATTAATTATCAATTTTTTAAAATATAATTATTTAATTAAAATAAAATTTAATATATAGATAATAAAACCCATAAAATATAATATAACAACATTTAATAAAAATAAATTATAAATAAAATAATAATATTAAGTATTATTATGAATAATGTACAATATTTAAAAATACATATAAATGAAGAAAATTAAGAAAAATCAAATTGATGAAAAAATTAAGAAAATGTAAAGAAAAAAAGTGAGAGAAAGATAAAATGTAAAGATTAAGTAAATGAAAAATGAAGAATGTAAAATAAAAATAATAATTGTATATATAATATGATAACACATCGATAGAAAAAAATTATATATGCAATTTCGATTTGTATATTTTAATACGAACTAGCAGTGATATGTAAATGAAACCTTAAGGTGAGGGGATCGTAATCCTGTAATTAACGTTTTGGCAATTAAATTTTTGACAAACAAAAAAATTGACAAAGAATGAGTCTTTAAAGTGTTTTTTATATTGGCGTAAATTTGTACATACACTATTATAATTCATATTAAACTTTTTTTTTCCCACTTAATATGCTAAAGCAATAGCGTACCAATCCAAGCTAAATTACTTCTAATAAAAAGGATGTATTTAATAATTTAAAAAAGCCATATTAGAAGTCTTATTTTTTATTAAATCATTCAGCTAATCAATTTATTACTATGCTCAATTATTAATGTTGGTTATTCTTATGACTAATAACTATATCTACAAACACTGTAACAACAAACTCATTTTCTGATAATCAAATCACCTCACCCCAGTTGTTTCAATGCCATCATGTCTCCCCTTCAACCTTGCAATGTGCGTTTCAATGTCACAGCAACACTACTAGGGAGACGCAGACAGAACGAAACTCGAAACTAATTCCCCTGGTATGGAAACTTAAATTTATGCAGAGGTCAGCAGTGAGTCATTCCCATTTTTCACAATAACATTAGTATATTTTTCTACTGTACATTGAATTCAGATTCATTCTAAATTCCCTAAATAAGGATTATTCGTTCACCATAGCATTGGAGCGAGGAAGGCAGCAGAATAACCATCCCATCACACAGATGCGAGTTCATTTGTACACACATATTCTTGGAAGGTCAGTGCAGTGTCTTAAAAAGAGACTTGTCTCCTGAAGTGATCTCTCATAAAGAAGGAATGTCTAAGAGCTTCCTTGGCTGTAAGTCTTTCTGAAGGGTCAAATCTAAGCAACCCCTGCAAGAGATGTATGAGATCGCCAGCTGAATGATCTACGTGCTGCATTATAAGGTTCTGCATATATTTATGGAGAAAATTTTCTGATTAATGTCAATATAAATAATTCAAATTGTTTACATTGTAAATAAAAAAGTGAAAAATTAACCTGTAGCCTAGGAAGCTTCATTACGGCTTTGAAACTCTCCCTTGAGGTCGCACTCTCAGGCCAGTGTAATCTACCCCTTCTAACATATTTCTCAGCATGTCGGCTAAACAAGTGCACAACAAAATACAAACTCAATAATCAAATTTTAATTATAAATCAATTACAGGTTCCAATGGAAAGTCACTTACTCGACTCTCTTCAACATGTGCGCTGGTAATGGACCAAGTACCCTTTCCATCATCGCAAGGTGTTCTAAATTTTCATGAGTCTGAAACAAAGCTTCGCCCTGTGAAAGAAATTCACAAATTATAGAACAGAAACTAAAGATGGATAGGTGTGACTGGTGTAAAGGTTTTGAATGAGCCAAACATACCGTGCATAACTCAACCAATATACATCCCGCACTCCAAATATCACATGGATACCTCCAGCCAAGTCCTACAATACCATTTTCAAAAATAAACTATTTAGCAGACATGAAGCCATCATCAAGGTCAAGTGTCAACATGCAAACACACAGTAAAGGAAGACAATCTTTCCACAATATTTACAGTATGTACATATATACCAAGGATAACTTCAGGAGCTCTATAATGACGAGTTGATACAATGTAATTCTGATCTTCTCGCTCATAAGTGGTGCTTCCAAAATCAATAACCTTTATAGAACTTGATTTGGGAACCCTCTTGAAATAGGAACCCGGAGATCTAGATGAGCTCTGTTAATAAAACAATGGATGTTAATGATTGGTCGACCAATCTAAACAAGAAAAAGGTACTTCCATAGTTGATGTCAAGGTCCAACTCTTATGTTTACAACAAAAAGAAAGAACATACTGTCATTACAAATTACTAACTATTTCGAATAATTCCCAATACCACCTAAACTGCTCTTTTATAGCAGTATCACGTACTAATATACAAGGTACAACAAAAAGAAAGAACATACTGTCATTAACTATTTCAAATAATTCCCAATACCACCTAAACTGATCTTTTATAGCAGTGTCACGTACTAATATACAAGGTACAAGCATATGCATGAAATGCACCTGTATAGTGCAAACCTACTATGCATGGGTACAATGAGTATCAAATGACGATAAGTTTATTACAAAAAAAAAGTAGGATATATAAGATACGTAATTAAAAATGTAAAAAATTCATAAAACATACTAACTATAAAGCTACAATCATGCAGATCCAAATTTCAAATCACATTTCTTAGATATTGTGAAAATAAAAAATATAATATAATTATATAGCAATAAGACTATCATTTTCATTAATTTCTTAAAATATTTCATAGGAACAATTTTTTCTTTGGTTTATGAAAAGAAATACTTATATGTTTCTATTTTATAGATAGATATATGTTTCTCAACTTTTATTGAATATAAATTATTTAAAAGCTTTGAATGTACACCTCAGATAACTATCTAAAAGTATTCTTTGTAAAACAAATAAAAGTATTGATGCTTCATAGGTTTGCATACCTCATAGATACGAGAGGTGCAAACCATTCTGGGAATAAAAGGTGCAGCATGTCCCAAACAATAAGGAATCATGCGTCTGTGAAAGGAAAGTACCTTGTAGTCGGGAACTTTGACATACTCTGGTGACACTAGTAGAATGTTTTCAGGCTTCAGGTCAGTGTGAATCATTCGCAAATCATGCATGACTGCAAATTCATAAAATAACTATTAGAGAGTTATCCGTGAGACATAAACAACACAGTCCAGAAGTATATTAAATCTACAACATGTATTGCCATAACCAGTTAAAGATACAATATGATAGCATGTACAAAGTGAAAGATATGGAAGAAATAGCTCAAAAGGAAGCTAGTTCAAGTAAATACTACACACATGCTATACATTCCAATAGTTGTCTGCCAATCTCACGGACAAGATCAATGGGAAATGAGCGATAATTGTTTTTCCGAAGAAAATCGTATAAGCTTGGTCCAAGTTTCTCAAACACCTGTTAAAACCATTTAAATTCACCGTCGTCTTAACCCCCAAAGTATTTGTAAATTGGGGAAATCATTCCATCACAAATTAAATACTTACAATACAGATATGATTACGATAGTCAAACCAGTTCCGTATTTGCACACAACTGCAAGGAATAAACTCATTTAACCAATGCACTGGAATCAAGGATTTTACACTGTAGTCTGCTTTTACTAGCATATATGACAAATTAGATTTAATGTACTTACCGATTGCCTCCTTTATCATGTTTACCAAGCTGTTGCAACACCTCAATTTCTATCATGGCTGCTTCTCGATACTTCTTTATTCCACGGACAATTTTTATTGCAACAATTTCCCTCCTTTCTCTGTCCCAACATTCTACTACCTTCCCAAAAGTTCCTTCACCCAATTTGTTATGGATCTTATCTGCAGACAATAGTAAAGAAGTATCAACAGTGGGAGTCTGGGGAAATCTAAAGTTTTACCCAAAATTTTTGTGACATAAAATGTTCCTTCATCCATTTGAACATATAATTCCCAAAATGTTTTTCCACCTTGGACTATAAAAAGTTGTCAAGATAAAAACAAAAAACATTTCAGGAACATGATCAGTCAAGGTATTAGACATAAAAGTAAAAATAAGTCCACATTAAAAGTTATGAGTGTGAGGATGCACATATATTTGAATGTTAATTTTTTCAAGCAAATTATTACAGCTACAAAAAATGTAAACTATTATTTAACCATGATATATATGAATGTAAGCTTCTTAATGATGGTAAAAGTGTAATTACAGCGAGAAGTTAAATTATCTCCAAGCGCAAACATGTAATGTCCATCTTTGTCATCGTCTCGCCAAGAGGGAGAACCATTTTGAGCAACTGCCTTAACAAATAGAGAACTAGTGGTATGTTCTGAGGGACCACTTGAAGGAGCATAGCTGGAAATAGTCCCAACATCTTGTCCACAAAACAATCCTACCTGAGCCTACACACAGTCATCCATTCATGTACCACTTAATGGTTAAAAAACAAAACTTCAGCCCACTGTTATTAACTCAATCAATGCTCTCACCACCACCTCGGTATTAAAAAAAAACAATCAATTTAGAATCGAAACAAAATGAGATAAGCAATTCATTATCCAAATTCCATTTACATTCGGTTTCGATCATTATATCTTAAATAAATATACTTTTTAATAAATAAACATATCAAAAATTTTAATATATTATTTGAAAATGAACGATCCGATGTTATATATCATAAAATGTAATTTGATGACAAATTATAGATACATAAGTAAACACTAACAATTATTCACGTCAACATAAGTCATATAGCTAGAACAAATAGAATAAAAGCACCTAGATCAACTAGTTTCACGACACACAGTTCCGAAAATGTTAATTAAAATGGTAAAACAAAACGGATCCATCAAACAAACTGAAAATATCGTCCAAATAGATCCTACGAGTCAAAATAAAGCTTTACCAACTCAAACATACTTAATCAACACATATCCCACCAGATCTACAGGCAGAAAAGATAAAAGCAGGATGAAAGAAAAAGAATGATCAGATCTGAGATTTTAGGATGAAAAAATTACCTTAGGAGCCTCAGGGATGTCCCAGCCCAACCGCGCTCTCTTTCTTGGGCGTTGATCCATGTGAGTGTGAGGAAATTCGAAGACACGTTCCATCTCCATTGTTCAGAGATCTAAGAAACCTTCAAAAGAAGGGAAAACTAACATGTAATAGAAATATATGTTTTAGTGAAGATAGAGAACCTCATCTTCAGGAACCCTAATATTGATGTTAGCCTAAAAATAACGTAGGTTGAGATGAAATCTCACCGTCCACGTGTCGAATACATTGGGCCATCTTCGTTAAAGGGCTGGATTTGTCAACTATACAATATAGTTAAATCTGGAGCAGCCTTTTAACCATGGTACACTATGGTTTGCTGGAGTTTTTTTTTTTCTCATAAAATCTAATCCAACTAAGAAACAATCTGGACAAGGATTATTTTCATCAAAATCCAACTCAAACATGTCAGGATCAAAATCTAGCTGTACTGTGACTAACTTAAATTGAATAAAAAAATAAAAATTGCAAATGCTGACGTATATATATATATAGTTTTTTTTCTCTTGTATTTAATTGATTGAATTTAAAATAATAATAATAATAATAATGTAATTTTTAAAAAATTATTTGCAGTGATATTTTTGTCGTTTATTGTCATACCAATCGTTATGAAATTAGACACCTGTCATTTTACTCTTTATGAACTATACCATCACTAATATCAACAAGAAAAAAATATATATTATGAGTGTAATATAAAAACTACAAATATGTTAAACTTGTATTATTAATGAAATAGTTAAATTGAAATTATTAAATAAAAATTGGAAAAACAATAATTAAACCTCCTTATTTTAAGATTGGATGTCTATTGAGAGATACGTAATATTGTTTTGAATAACAAAAAGTATGATCCAAAATCTCTATTTATAAAATACTTTTGTAGAAACAAAATTCAAGCATGATTTTTTTATTATTATAAGAAATTATACCATTAAAGAATATAAAATATTAATATCGCGTTATTTAAAACATAATTTTTGTTGAACATTCGAGGACTTGATGTTGTACTTGATGTACATGAAGATTGTTGATTTTGATGATGATTCAAGAACACAAAGACTTAGATTGTTGAAGACTTGTTTAGTATTGTAATAACTCTGTTTTAATTAGATTGAGCTCGTAATATTAGAGTTTGAGATAGCTAGGTACATAGTCTGCACCTTAGAAGCTTCAAAAAGCTCAAATTTATCAACCAGGCTCGGCTTTAATCCATTAAATAGGGAAATAATCGATTAAAACGAGTGAGAAAAACCATTTTCTGTTTACGCTCACTTGGTTTAATCGATTAACACACTTGTTAATCGATTAACGAGCTCGTTAATCGATTAATGACTCTTTTAATCGATTAAAACGAGAGTTTTGGGGTTCTGTTGATTTTGACTTTGTAATAATCGATTAACACTTTATTTAATCGATTATTTCAGTCAGATTTTGATTTTCAACTTCAAATCAACCCTATTTTCGAAAATCCTATTTCCAAGAATCCTAATTCCGAAATTCCCAATTCCCAAACCCTAATTTCTCTACTTAAGCTTCTCTATGACACTCAGAAATCAGGAACAACATTTTTCATACAAAAGTTAAGTGTTATGAGTGCCAGAGAACTGTTTGTTGCAAGAAAAAGGGGCTTTTGGAACCTGATGTGGGCTAGAAGCGATAAGAATCACTAAGTGGAGTTCTTAGTGGATTGTGTGTTGTGCCGTCTCTAGGAAAAACTGTTCATCATCTCTTGTGGATTTCAAGAGAGGTGTTTTCTTATCTTTATCTTTTCAATTGTAATTTGTTTGTAACAACTTGATTATAGTGACAGCGTTAATCCTCTGTTTGAGTGATTAGCAACTGGACGTAGGGTCTTTTGATCCGAACCAGTATAAATCTCCGGTGTAAGATTCTCTTCTCTTCTCTATTTACATTTACACAGTTTTTAATCGGTAAAATTTGGGGAAAATTTTGAAAACCTAATTTTTGTTAAGAAACCAATTCACCCCCCCTCTTGGTTTTTGTCCGACCACGCGAACATTCCGCTGCGCGATTCTAACAAGTGGTATCAGAGCTTGCTTTGATAGTCATTCAAACTTTATGAAAATGGCCGGACAAAATCAAACTTTTGTCGAAGGTGCGTCTATCAACAGACCCCCACTTTTTGTGGGTCAAAATTATCCTTTCTGGAAAGTAAGAATGCAAATCTTTTTAGAGTCTGTTGATAGAGACATTTGGGACGTTATTTTAAATGGTCCATATGTTCCTAAAGTTACTGAGAACGATGTTGACGTTCCCAAACCTTTTTCTAGATGGACAACAGAAGAAAATAGAAAAACACAATTTGACGTTAGGGCTAGAAATATAATTTCATCTGCTTTAACCCTTGATGAGTTTTACAGAATATCCATTTGTAAGAGTGCTCAAGAGATGTATGAAAAACTAAGAGTAACTTATGAAGGAATCGATGATAGTGACTCAATTTCGGAATCAAGTGACTCAAAAATAGAAGCTAACATTTGCTTATTGGCAAATGACATCATTTCTTCCGACTTTGAGGTAAGTGATTCCGACTCATCTTCAAGTGATGATGAAAATAATTATGATGAATTGCAAAATGCTTATAATGAATTGTTTAGTGCTTTCAAGAATTTAAAAAACGAATATAAAGTGGTAAAGAAGAATTTAAGTAGATCCGAAAAGGAAATAGACTCCTTAAAAATGAAAATCACATGTTTAGAAGAAAATGAATTATTAGAAACGAAAAGTGTATGCTTAGATGAGGATAATGATAAGAACTTAGCATGTGCAACTTGTAAAGAGCATGGATATGACATAGATATTCTTAATCATTTGCTAAACAAAGCCGAAAAGAAAATAGATGATCTTAAGAAGCATGAAATGGTGTATGCTCAAAATAGTGTAAATCAACAAGTTCCTTTGAAAAAGTCTAAAAGGAAAAATAAAAGAGTATGGGTAAAAAAAGGAACTAGAGCATGTTTTGTAAGAAATGCATCTTATTCTAAAGCTACATCAAAAGCATGTTTTTATTGTATGAAACATGGTCATACTTCAAATAGATGTAAAATCAAACATTTTGGTGTTCCTAAAGGAAAATACATTTGGGTTCCTATTGTTAAATAATTTGTTTGTCTCTAACCCCAAGGACCCAAAAGTTATGGGGACCTAAGTTTACTATGTTCTTGTTTTGTAGGAAACTTCCAAATCAAAGAAGTCTATGTGGTATCTTGATAGTGGATGCTCAAAACATATGACCGGTGATAAAACTAAATTTGTGAGTTTCAAAGTTAAGGAACAAGGATATGTAACTTATGGGGACAAAAACAAAGGAAAAATCCTTGGAATTGGAAACATAGGTGGTGCAAACACTTTGGAGATCAAGGATGTGCTACTTGTTGATGGACTTAAGCATAATCTCCTTAGCATAAGTCAACTATGTGACAAAGGATTTAAGGTAATTTTTGAAAGTAAATTTTGCACCATACATTTGATAGATTCCGAAAATGTAGAATTAAAAGGCATTAGGCATAACAACATATATTTGATTGATTTGGATTGTTTACATGAGTCTAGCATAACATGTTTAGTTGCTAAGGAAGAGAACCCTTGGTTATGGCATAAGAGAGCGGCTCATATAAATATGCATCATTTGAACAAATTGATTTCAAAGGACTTAGTTATTGGTTTGCCTAAGTTAAAATTTGAAAAAGATAGGTTATGTGATGCATGTCAAAAAGGTAAACAAGTAAAATCATCATTTAAATCAAAGAATGTTATTTCCAGAATGCAGTCATTCTTCACTCTTTCTGGTGTACGGCATGAGGAAATAATTCGCCGTATATCTGATGTAGATGATAAAGTGTGTCGTTTAGAAAATAGATTTGATGCACACTTTCATAGTGATGATAGTGAAGAATTTTAAATTTGTAATTTTCTTTCTTATATTGTAATGAATGCATATTGAAATAAAATGTGGTGTTCTTATGATTGCTTTGATTGAGGGGAGTTTTTATCTAAGTTATGCATATTTTGAGGGGGAGCTCTTATGATTGTTATAGAAGAATTCTTTTTTATTCTAATCAAAATAGGGGGAGAAAATATTTAAAGCTTAATATGATTGTTTTTAAATTTTATTTGGTATGTTTAATGTGTTTGTTAGTATGACAGATAAAATAGGTTATTACAAGGCTTTAAAAAGATAATTTTGATCATCATCAAAAAGGGGGAGATTGTTGAACATTCAAGGACTTGATGTTGCACTTGATGGACATGAAGATTGTTGATTTTGATGATGATTCAAGAACACAAAGACTTAAAGTGTTGAAGATTTGTTTTGTATTGTAATAACTCTGTTTTAATTAGATTGAGTCTGTAATATTAGAGTTTGAGATAGCCGGTACATAGTCTGCACCTTAGAAGCTTCAAAAAGCTCAAATTTATCAACCAGGCTCGGCTTTAATCAATTATTTGGTGAATTAATCGATTAAAACAGTGAGAAAAACTATTTTCTGTATCTGTTCACTGTTTTTATTTATTAACACCCCTGTTAATCGATTAACAGGTCTGTTAATCGATTAACAGGTCTTTTAATCGATTAAAACAGAGAGTTTTGGGGTTCTGTTGATTTTGGCTCTGTAATAATCGATTAATACTTCATTTAATCGATTATTTCAGTCAGATTTTGATTTTTAACTTGAAATCAATCCTATTTTCGAAAACCCTATTTCCAAGAACCCTAATTCCGAAATTCCCAATTCCCAAACCCTAATTTCTCTACTTAAGCTTCTTTATGGCACTCAGAAATTTTTGAACAACCTTTTTCATACAAAAGTTAAGTGTTGTAGTACCAGAGAACTGTTTGTTGCAAGAAAAAGGGGCTTTTGGAACCTGGTGTGGGCTAGAAGCGATAAGAATCACTAAGTGGAGTTCTTAGTGGATTGTGTGTTGTGCCGTCTCTAGGGAAAGCTGTTCATCATCTCTTGTGGATTTCAAGAGAGGTGTTTTCTTATCTTTATCTTTTCAATTGTAATTTGTTTGTAACAACTTGATTATAGTGACAGCGTTAATCCTCTGTTTGAGTGATTAGCAACTGGACGTAGGGTCTTTTGATCCGAACCAGTATAAATCTCCTTTGTAAGATTCTCTTCTCTTCTCTATTTACATTTACACAGTTTTTAATCGGTAAAATTTGGGGAAAATTTTGAAAACCTAATTTTTGTTAAGAAACCAATTCACCCCCCTCTTAGTTTTTGTCCGACCACGCGAACATTCCGCTGTGCGATTCTAACAAAAGTGTTTTCTAATATGACAGAATTTTACAGTATGCCCTTTTTTCATACAATAATGACAAGATGAGAAAGGAGATGTTGTTGATTTTCTGAAAGAAAAGAAGTTCAAATACCTTTTAGTTTTAACCCCAAACTTAGGTTTGTAACCAATTCCAGTATGATAAAAAATACAGTTTTGAGACCCAAGAAGTGTATCTAAATTTTCTTTACCTTGAGTAAACTTAGATAAGGTTTTAATCAAATACTCAACCTTTTTCTCGCGAGAGATACACTTTTCACAATTGTCTGTTAGCGAGACATTATCGAAGATGAATTATTGTAGATTATTTCAAGATGTTCCATATCTGTTTTGCTTTCTAATAATTCTTCTTCCAGAACTTTAACCATATTCTCTAACCAGTTATTTAGTCATTTTAACCGATTATTTGTATAGGATAAATTCCTAGCTTCATCATGCATTTCATTGAAAGCAGTTAGTAATGTGTTGTAATTCATTTCAGTCTCTGTGGGGGTTGAACTTACATGGGATGAAGAGGATTCACAGCCAGCCATTAAGCATAGATTCACTTCTTCACCTTCAGATACAGAACTCGATGATGAATCATTGTCTTGCCAAGCTATGTAGGCCTTTTTCCCTTTGTACTTCATATCTTTCTTGTTTTGGTTCTTGGATTTTTCTCGGACATTCACTTCTTATATGTCCCCGCTTACCACAAGAATAACAAGTATAAGTATTTTGAATATAATCAGTTCTTTTATCAGTGTACCTTTTAATCTGGCCAGTTCTGTTCTTCTTTTTAAGAAATTTCCCAAACTTCAGAGTCACTACTTTCTTCAATCGTCTTGAGAATAATGTTTCTGCTTTTCTTCTCCGCATTTTCTTGTTCTTTAAACCGATTGATCTCCAACTCGTGTTCCCTTAGCTTACCAAACAATGATGCAGTAGTCATCTTAGTTAAGTCTCTTGATTCGATATAGTCTGTCACCTTTGGTTGCCAAGTTCTGTCAAAACATTTTAGGATTTTGATGTTTAACTCTTCCTTGTCAAATGTCTTGCCTAATCCAATTAGATGGTTGACTATATGCGTGAATCTTTTCTCGCACATCTGCAATGGTTTCACCTTCATCGCATTTTGAACAATTCATAATCTCTAATTAATTCATGCTTCCTTGCCCTTTTCACATCGGAGGTACCCTCATGAGTGACCTCTAGAATCTCCCACATTTCTTTGGCAGAGGCACATTGAGAAACCCTGAAAAACTCATCAAGATTTAAGGCAGAGGTAATAATGTCCTTAGCAGTATAATCATATTGAACTTTCCTATTTTCTGCATCAGTTAAGTCAGCCCAGTCTTTTTCAACAACTTTACCATCCACTGTATGAGTTGGTTTGAAAGGACCATTAACAATTGTATCCCAAATACCCCTATTAAGAGATTCAATAAAGATTTTCATTCTAACCTTCCAGAAAGGATAATTCACACCAGCAAATAGAGGAGGCCTATTGATGGAGGCTCCTTCAAAAAAATTCATCTTTCCCTCAGCCATTTAAACCTTTCTTGGACCGAATTCTTGAGTAACTTACAAGAACCAGCTCTTGATACCAATTGTAAGAATTAATGGTTGAGTTCAAGAGGGGGGGGTGAATTGAACTTTAGAAATCTTTTTCGAAAAACACTCTTTCTTTGTGGAAGAATCATTAATCTTTATTCAATCTTTTATTAGGAAGATTGGGTTTTAAACAAAGCAAGAATATAAACCAGAAATGAAAAGAGATAAAAGCAGAAATGCAACATAAGAGTTTATACTGGTTCACTCTTCCCAAGAATTACATCCAGTTCTTGACAAATCTGCCAAGTTCCACTAATACCAAGTGAAAATACAAACCAGTAGATATACACCAATCTACCCCAAGAACTACCTTACAACCCACAAGATAGACTCTTGAAATACCACCCAACAACCAAACCCAGTTACTGTAACCAGTGCAGATTCAAACCCAATCTACACCATTAGAATTCGTACAAGTATATGAAAAGAATAAACCTGGACTACAACTTTTACAATATAGAAGTCCATAAGCAATTTTTCTAACTCAGAACTTTCTCTCTTGAAGATCTTTCAACAATCTTGATCAAAATGCCTTATGACATTAAATGTTTATGAATGCTCAGATAAAAACACGAATATGAGAGCTCCAAGATTGCTTTCAATCGTTTTCCAAATTGTATATTTGAAAGAGAAATCAAAATTGTATTTATAGAGTAAAAGAGAGGGACTGGTAGATTCAATCGATTTAAAATGATGTTTCAATTGATTGATTTCATTTAAAACTCATTCAATCGGTTAATTCGAGTTTTCAATGGATTGAAACAGTTAGAAGAAAAATGGTAGCTCTCTGTTTCAACAGATTAAAATATATTTCAACAGATTGAAATTCTGAGATACCTTAAAATGAAAAATGATATCTCTCTGTTTCAACAGATTAAAATTTATTTCAACAAATTGAAATTCTGAGATACTTTAAAATGAAAAATGACATCTCTCTGTTTCAAAAGATTGAACTTGATTTCAACAGATTAAAATTCTGAGATACTTTTGAAATGAAAAATGACTATAACATTTTAATCTATTGATTTCTCAATTCAACAGATTAATACTGTGAACCCCTTAATATGGAAAAACCATCAAGAACATTTTGACCTGTTGATTCTACGATTCAATCAATTAAAATGTTGGCTGTATATATACATTTCCTATTTTAAGTGATTTTAACATATTGAAACTTCTTTTTAACAAATTGAAAAACTCAGTTTGTTCTTTCAATGCTTAAAGATTGGTTTTTCATGCAGTAAGATAAGTTCTATGAAATGCAACATTTATAGGCGCTTATCACAAGATCTATTGAAACTATCAAAAGATTAAATTCTAAACCTATAACCTATCTACCTACACACCCACAAAATAAACTCTATAAACTCTATATGTCTTCATCAAATCCAACAAGTGTTTCAATAAGAACAGTCACACCTGGTAATGGAGACAACAAATTGTAGAAACCTATAAAATATCAACCTCAAGGAACCAATGTAATTCACAATGAAAGTGCAAAAGACAATATGAAAAAGTTTTCTTAGAAAACCTAAAAATGCTCTATTGTCTTACTCAAAATGAATTTCTTAAAACTAATTGTCTGTAATCTGTATTTTTGAATTACGTGATTGTGTATTTTTTATTTCTTATTTTTTATTAAAACTCATTTAAATAGGAAAATAACATCAAAAAATAATTGTTGGTCATTAATAATTTTGTAGAGAAAAATCAGGATGTATCCAAAAATATTTATTCTTCAAAAACGGATATATTTTTCAAATTTAAACTGTTATAATCAATTATGTTACCAATATAATCAATTATAACAGAGAGAAAATCAAATTTTCATTTTTGATGCATCATAATCGATTATGACACTTGTATAATCGATTATGACACTTATATAATTGATTATGACCCTTACATAATCGATTATAACAGAGAACTTTCGAAAACAATTGTTTCATTATTGACATAAAAAATAATGAGCCTCTAATAATTGATTATGATAGAGAAAAATGTCATAAAACGAAAATGCTTCACCCTTGTGTTTTGGAGGCTTATGCATAATACTACTTCATCAACTTGTACCTCTATATCCAGTGTTCTAAGACTTTATCTAGTGTTCATGCTTCATCTTGGGCTTGTTTGAGTCATCATCTTCTTCAGAATATATATCTAGTCTTCAGGCTTCATCTTGGGCTTGCTTGAGTCTTGAATGATGTTGACTTGAATCTTCATTAAAATCATCTTCAGAATGTAGGGAAATATTTCACATAGCTATCAATATTTCCATAGTGCTTTCAATCTCCCTTTTTTTTATGATGATCAAGGAAACACCTAAAATGAATTAAAATGTTTGACTCATATAGCCAACTCAAGATTAGTACAAATTAACACAGTATATTTAAATCTCAAATTAGCACAAATTAGCACAATATCTTAAACTCCCCCTAGATATGTTCATAACAAAACTTCCCTTTTCTTATGTGAACAAAACTCCCCCTGTTTAATTCAGAATTAGGAATTGATTTAACACACAGATTTTAATTAGCAAAATCTCCTCATGTTTCATTGATAATCATTAAAAAATATTACAAGAGAAAAAATATCCCCTTGTTTCATACAGATTTTTAATATCACCAAAATATCTCCCTGTTTCATTGATAATTATGAAAAATATTACAAGGGAAATTATAAATCTTAATCCAAGGCAGATAGACTACAATAACACAAACATCAAAATCCAAATTTCAAATTCAAATTAAAATAATAAAAAAAAAACATCAAATTCAACCACATTAAGGAAGTCCTAAAAAGAATGTCAGTTCACCCATCATTAACATCTCAAATTCATCTTGCATTATCTTGACAAACTCTTGACAAATATCATTATTAGTTGATCCAAAAATTATATCATCAAAATAAATTTGAACTACAAAAATATTTTTCTTATGCTCTTTTATGAATAAAGTTGGATCTACTTTACCTCTCTTGTAGTTGTGACTAACCAAAAAGTTACTTAGGCGTTCATACCATGATCTAGGTGCTTGTTTGAGTCCGTACAATGCTTTCTTCAACATATAAACATGATCTGGATGTTGATAATCTTCAAAGCCAGGAGGTTGACACACATACACCTCATCTTTGATGTATCCATTTAAGAAGATACTCTTTACATCCATTTGATATAATTTGAATTTCATGATAGATGCATAGACTAGTAGAATCCAGATAGCTTCCAATCTTGTTACTATTGCATATGTCTCATCATAGTCAATTCCTTCTTGACTATATCTTTTTGCAACCAATATTGCCTTATTCTTTGTAATATTTCGCTGCTCATCTAGTTTGTTTTTGTATACCCATTTAGCTCTAATAACCTGCATTGACTTCTTTCTTGGTACTAGATCCCAAACTTCATTTCTCTTGAACTAATTTAGTTCTTCTTGCATAGCTTGAATCCAGTATTCATCTTGTAAGGCTTCATTAATGCTTTTAGGCTTTACTTGTGAAACAAAGGCTACATTCATATAGAAGTTATTCATTCTACTTCTTGTTGTGACTCTTTGATTTACATTTCTAATAACATTATCCAGTGAGAGTCCTCTTGGTGTATGTCATTCCTTGGGTAGATCATGAACTGGTTGAGATTCAGAAATAGTGAGTTCTTATAAACTTCTTCTAAAATCCTCCACTTATTCTTCATGTAGCTGATTCTTTTCTGCTGCAACATGTTCTTCTTCAATATCTACAGAATATTTTCTTGACTCAAGAGGGTTCTCCTCAAGGTCCAAAAACTCATTAAACGTTATATGCACAAATTCTTCTACATGCAATGTTCTCCTATTAAATACTCTATATGATTTGATATTTAATGAATAACCTAAAAATATTGCTTCATCAGCCTTATAATCAAATTTGTCAAGGTTATCTTTACCATTGTTTAAAACAGAACATTTGCAACCAAAAACTTTAAAATGAGAAATATTTGGTTTTCTACCTTTGAAATTTTCATAGGGAGTGAGTTTCAAAATAGGTCTTATTAAAATCCTATGTAGCACATAATATGCAGTTGACACAGCATTGACCCAAAAATATTTTGGAAGGTTATTTTCATTTAACATTGTTCTAGCTAATTCTTCCAATGACCTATTTTTCCTCTCAACAACTCCATTTTGTTGTGGTGTTATTGGAGAAGAAAAATTATGTGTTATGCCTATATTTTCAAAAAAAAAATCAAAAAGCTCATTTTGAAATTCACCACCATGATCACTTCTAATTGATTTTATTTTCAAATCTTTCTCATTTTGAATAACCTTAGCAAATTTCTTAAAAGTCTTAAAAGCATTATTTTTGATTGCCAAAAAAAAAGTTCAAGTGAACCTAGAATAATCATCTACAATAACTAGTGCATAATAATTACCACCTAGGTTTCTTATCCTAGAGGGTCCAAATAAGTCCATGTGTAGTAATTCTAAAGGCTGTCATGTAGAGATAATATTTTTATTCTTAAAAGAGGTTTTAGTTTGCTTTCCTTTTTGGCATGCAACACAAATTTTATCTTTGTTAAAATTTAACTTAGGCAGGTCAATCACTAAATCTTTCGAAATCAATTTATTTAAATGATGCATGTGAATGTGTGCAACTCTCCTGTGCCATAACTAAGGATCTTCATTCTTAGAAACAAGACAGGAGATAAACCTAGGAATTATGATGTCAAGATCAATTACATAAATATTGTTAAGACACATATCTTTCAAAATAGTTTCTTGTGTGTTATCCTTCACTATGTTACATGTAGTTGATTCAAAGGTAACTTTCAATCCTTTGTCACATAGTTGATTGATGCTCAGAAGGTTGTGTTTTAATCCTTCTACAAGTAACACATTTTGAATCATGAAGTTGTTGCTTATTTGTATTAGTCCTGATCCAAGAATTTTGCCCTTGTTGTCACCACTATATGTCACATGTCCTTGACTCTTCTTTGTGAAGCTTTCAAACTTGTTATTGTCATTGGTCATGTGCTTAGAGCATCCGCTATCAAGAAATCAGATTGATTTCTTATTCTTGATAATTATCTGTGATGAGGCTTCATCATCACTTTTTGTTATTGAGTAAAGATTTGTTTTTTCTTCTCCATCACTGCTTTTGGAAGAGCTTTCTTGTGTAGTGGAAAATTCATTGTCCTCCCAAGCAATATAAGTTTTGTGTTTGTTCTTAAAGATCTTTTTTATTTTTCTTCTTTTCTTTCACATCCTGCTTAATTTCTGGACAGTCAAGTTTGATGTGGCCAGGTTTTCCACATCCATTACACTTGTACTTATTTGATTTCTCCTTTCTTTGTTGTCCCTTTTTTTTGTTCTTCACAAATCGAAAATTTTTTTTCACAAAAAAAGATATATCAAAATCTGAAAACTCACCTTCATTTTTACTTTCATCTTGTGAAGTTTTTACTGCATTTAGAGCTATCGTCTTTGTTTGGTTCTTTTCACCGTTCTTTAACATTTTTAGTTCCATCTCATGCTTTCGCACCTTCCCAAATAGAGTAGCAATATCCATTTTTGTGAGATTCTTTAATTCTGTAATAGCAGTGACCTTTGGTTGTCAATTCCTGTCTAAGGACTTCAAGATTTTTGTATTCAGCTCCTCATTGTCAAAACATTTTCCTAAAGCTTCCAAGTGATTTACTATATGTGTGAAGCATGTCTATAAATCAGTGATGCTTTCATTCTGCTGCATTTGAAACAATTCATATTTTTAGATGAGTATGTTCTTGCGTGCTCGTTTTAATTCATTTGTTCTTTCATGTGTCACTTCAAGAGTGTCTCACATTTCTTTTGTCATCTTGCACTGTAAGACCCTGTAAAATTCATTTCAAGTTAGGACATAAACAATAGTGTTTCAGGCTCTTACATCATATTGGGCATGTTTGTTTTCATCCGACGACCATTTATCAAAGGACTTTGGAACAACTTCATCCATCAGAATGTAGGGATTGTTGAGTACAACATCCCAAACTCTATAATCCAATGTTTGAAAAAATATTTTCATCATTGCCTTTTAAAATTGATAGTCTTCTACTTCAAATAGTGGTAGTTTGTTTATTGAGGCTCATTCCCTGTAAACCTGATTCTGCATAGACATCTTGACAGGTCGTTTAGAAATAATTTATCTAACCAAGCTCTGATACCACTTGTTAGACAAATGACATCTAGAGGGGGGGGTGAATAGATGCACAAATTAAATTAGATGTCAAATTAAAAATTTATTTAAGATGTCCAATAATTTGTTAATTCAATTTTAATTATCAGATAAAAAATAGATAAAGCGGAAGTGATATAATCAGAGAGATAAAGGAAAAGAAATAAGTAGATGTAAGCACAAAGGTATAAGGAAGAGAAAAACACATAAAAATTTATATTGGTTTGGGTCAAGTCAACCCTATATCTAGTGCCTTGTCTCCTTTAATACGAGAGAGACAACCCAATTCACTATCTTTAAAATTTAATTTACAAATTACAATCAACCTTGCAGAAGAACCAGTAAAAAGCAAACTAATTAAAAAGATAATCATCTCTCTAGAATCCCACTAGAGATGAACACTTCCTCTGAACAAATCAAAGGATGAAGGATAAACAGTTCCCACAAAGGAAACCCACACCTCTCAAGAATCACACTTAAGATGAAACACCTCCTTAGAATCTTACTAAGGATGAACACCTCCTTAAACAAATCAAATGGATGAAAATACCTCCTTAGAATCCCACTAAGGATGAACACCTCTCTGAATAAATCAAAGGGATGAAAACAACTTATGACAATAGAAACTCCAAACACAGAAGCACACTAATCAAGAGACACAATCAATAAAATAAGAACAATCACACCTGATAATGGAGACAACAAATTGTAAAAACCTATAGAATGTCAATCTCAAGGAACCAATGTGATTAACAATAAAAGTGCAGAAGACAATATGAAAAAGTTATCTCAGAAAACCTAAAAATGCTCTATTGCCTTGCTCAGAATGAATTTCTTAAATCTGATTATCTATAATCTGTATTTTCGAATTTTGTGATTGTGTATATTTTATTTTTCATCAAAACTCATTTAAATAGAAAAATAACATCAAAAAATAGTCGTTGGTTATTAATAATTTCATAGAAAAAAATCAGGATGTATCCAAAAATATTTATTCTTAAAAAACGGATATATTTTTCAAATTTAAACTGCCATAATCAATTATGTTACCAGTATAATCAATTATGATAGAGAGAAAATCAATTTTTTACCTCCGATGCATCATAATCAATTATGACACTCACCACAAGAAATTTTATAATTAGCTAGGAAAATTAGCTACAAAATTTATTTTTCACTAATGTGTAGCTAATTAGCTATGGAATAGTGAAAGAATAAAGTTGTAGTTAATTTGTAGTAAAATAGCTAGAAGACTAATATTTTTGTAGTTATTCTCTCACTTAACAAAAAAATAATTTAGTTAGGAAAATTTTTGTCACTAATCCCTCGCTATAAATATTAGCTATATTACTTTTTGAAGTTATTTCCTAGCTAAATTATGTAACATACAATTATAGTTAAACTCGTAGCAAATTTATAGCAACTATCAAATTGAAAAAAATATTAAATTATTGGGAACATTTTTATAAATTATTTCAGTTTTATAAAAAATTATTTATAAAAAATACTTGTAAATTTCTCTAAAAATATATAATTATAAAAAATAATTTTTGATCTTTTTGAAAAAAATATCAATAAAAATTAATTACAATTTTTTCTTAAAAAAACTATTTTTACCAAATTTACTATAAATATATAATTATATATATATAAATTATTTTTTTATCTAAAATAAATTATTTAGAAATAATTATAATTTTTTTGAAAAAATATCTAAAAAAATTGATAAATATTTAAAATTATTTTTTGTAAGTTTTTTATAAATTTAAATTTGTTAGAAATATTTAATAATATTTAAATTAATAGAAAAATTTTATAAATAATATTTTTTTATAATTTTTTTAGAAACTATTCTTTATAAGAAATAAAAAAATTTATATTTAGAAATACTAATTTATTTATTTATTTTATAATTCTTTTAATAAAAATCTAAATTATTTTTTTGTCATCTTCTTCATTCTTAGTTTTTCAAACCTAACGCCTCTCTCTGTCTTGTGCGGTTGCTCCCTGCCGCTCCCTACTGCCGCTCCCTTCCCCTGCTGCTGCCGCTCCCTTCCCCTGCTGCTGCCGCCACCATCCGCTGCTGCTGTCGCTGCCGTTCTCGCTCTCGCGCCGCTCCCCTAATACTCTTGCTCCTGCTCCCGCGCTGTCCTGCGCCGCGTCCACTGTTGTTCTGCGCCGCGTCCGCACACGCTGCCGCTGACGTTTTCTCACGGTAATCTTTTTTTCATTTTGAATGTTACCCTGTGATTTGAGTTTTGGGAGGTTTAATTTTATTCAATATGTATTTAAGTTTTATCCATCGTTAATTGTCTATCGCCAAATAGATTTAAGTTTGTTGTGTATTATTTTTAGAGTGAACTCTGTTCTGTTGAGTAAGTAGCATTATTACGTATACCATGTTACAGCAATGCAGATTATTATATATTTTTGTGCATTATTATATATTTATGGTGTGTCCTTGGAACCTAGTTGGGTTAGGAAATTATGATAGCAGAGGCAGATGCATATATTCCTTTACTCATGTAGCAGCTGGCGGCAAAGTGACATTGAATAATTTTCATAGTGTGAGAGTTCAATAATGATGTGTGAGACCGGAAGTGTGGTGTGTGCAGTGCAGGTAGGAAGGGAAAGGCTGCAGTGATGGATTAGGCTAAATAGGAGAGTGACTGTGCGAGAGAGTAATTACTCCAACAAGTACATGATCATTTTTTGGGAAAATGAGATCATGAGAAATTGTAAGTGTAACTCAGTATGAGGCCAAAACAATACCCAGGCACATGAACGGATATTGCGGGATAAGTAGAAGTATGATTACTTACCATCTATATGTTACAGAGAGAAGAGTGGATGATTTTGTTTGTAGTAAGTACCTCCACCACCTATCTCTCCTCCATACCACTATTCTTCACCACCTCCTCCACCAAAGAAGCCATATTATTATCACTCTCCTCCACCACCTTCACCTCCTCCTCCTACGCCATATTACTATCACTCTCCTCCTCCACCTTCACCTCCTCCACCCAAGCCATACTACTATCACTCACCACCACCACCTCCCAAAAAGAAGCCATAGTATTATCACTCTCCTCCACCACCTTCACCTCCACCGCCTAAGAAGCCATACTACTACCATTCTCCTCCACCACCTTCACCACCTCCACCAAAACCATACTACTACCACTCACCCCTCACCACCTTCACCTCCTCCACCTAAGCCATAATACTACCATTCTCCCCCACCCCCACCCAAGAAGCCATACTACTATCACTCACCGCCTCCACCTTCACCTCCTCCACCGAAACCATACTACTACCACTCTCCACCACCACCTTCACCTCCTCCTCCAAAGCCATACTACTACCATTCTCCACCTCCTCCTAAGAAGCCTTACAAATATCCATCTCCCCCACCTCCAGTGCACCCTTACCCTCACCCCTATCCCCACCCTCCACCCTACAAAATATTCTCTGATTTGATTCTTTTACGGTATTTGTATATTTTGATTAAATCTTTTAATCAATCGCAATTGTGTTTGGCTAATTTTAAATTAGGCAAAATGATATTTTTTTAAGTTTATATAAACTAAAAAGACTCCTTGTATATCAGGTATCAATCAATCATTTTCCCATATTTTAGTAGCCTTGATATCTGCCTTATTATTATGTTGTTTTTTTTAGTAAGAAATAGAAAAGGAAGAAATAAATCGGTGTGGGAAAAATCATTTGATTGAAGAAAACATAACAAAAATTATTTATGAAGGTTAAACAAAAGAAAAGAGTCTAAACCTCATCTCAAAATCACGCTGGTTCAGAGACTTTACCTTGTCCACCAAATCCATGATGTCTTAATTAAATTAATCCTTTCAACTTTTAGTTGGCCCAATATATTATCAAAGTTCAATAAATTGTGAGTGGGAGAGAACCTAAAACTCAATAGCTCCTAAATTTGTTATGATTTGAAAAAAAAAAAACATATATGTTTAAGGTTTAATTTTATTTGTGACTATAATTACTCGTGCATTCATGATTAATAGTGTTTGGAAATTATAATAGATTCGTGGTTTCAACTAAGACAATAAGTTTTACTGTAAGAATGAAGCAGTGGACAAATTCGAATGCAGCACAAGATCCTCGATATTCTTCATCTGACACGTGATAACTATATTATTATACTCTCTTCTCACTATAATTAGATCACAGGGTCAGTGCTTTACAAGTTTAGGATAGAGTGTTGCATTGCAATTTATTCTGTAGTACCCTTGGATATTTGAAAATAGGATTGTAATTTATTCTGAAAACAAATATTGCTTTTCTCCTGAAATTGTGTTTCTTAGTGTACAAAAAAAATTATAAATTTTTTTTTTCAAAAGTATTATTCCAATTAATATATTGTACTTATTGATAATTTTTAGTTTTGTTAAACCAGCTTCAAGATTAATGAAACCAGATCGAAGATGGATGTTACAAAGAAATAATCAATTCGGTATTATAACTGAAGAATTCAGAAATGGTGTTAATGGTTTTATTCAAATAGCGACAAGAGACCCAAAATTTGCTGATGTAGCAGGGCGTATTCCTTGCCCATGTGGAAAATGTAGAAATCATTATTGGGATGTATCATTTAATGTGGAAAAACATTTGTATCACCATGGATTTATGGATGGTTACACAAATTGGATCCTTCATGGTGAGGAAAGATGGACCGATGATGTATCAATGATGAAAACGTACTTTAAACTTTGTTTCTATTTGTAATTGTGTTATACAAAACTTTTTAGTTGAAATATTATTTTTGTTATGTTTTAATTGTTTGAAACATCATTTTAACTATGTTTAAACAATACTTTTATATTGAAAGTTGATAAGTTTGTCTTTTTTTTTAAGAATGAGTAATAATTTAAATCTTAAATATTTGATATTATAAATTTTGATAAAAATTATGAGGGATTAACTATGAAATAGTGAGAAAAACATTGCAAAAGATTAACTACGGATTAGCGAAGAAATAATTGTGAGGCATTAACCACTAGCTAGAGATAAATTATTAGGGATTAACTACAGATTAGCGAGAGATAAATTGTTAGGGATTAGCTACGGATTAGTGAGAGAAAAATTGCGAGGGATTAGCTACGGATTAGCGAGAGAAAAATTGCGAGGGTTTAGCTACGGATTAGCGAGAGAAAAATTGCGAGGGATTAGCTACGGATTAGCGAGAGAAAAATTGCTAGGGATTAGCTACAAATTAGCGAGAGCGAAATTGCGAGAGATTAACTACAAGTTTTGGGAGATCAAATTAGCTAGGGATAAACAAAAGTTCATCATTTAAATTAGCAAGGGATTTAGCGACAGTTTAGCGACAAAATTTGCTACAAATTTGAGAGAGAATACATTTGTATCTAATTAGCTACTTGGATTTAGCTACGGACTATTCCATAGCTATTCTGTAGCTAATCTGTAGCAAAACATACCAGCGAGAGATTAGCTATAAAATAGCTACAGAATGTGTGATAGCTAATATGTAAAATTCTTGTAGTGACTTATATAATCGATTATGACCCTTACATAATCGATTATGACAGAAAACTTTCAAAAACAATTGTTTCATTGCTAAATAATCAATTATGAGCATCTCATAATTGATTATGACAGAGAAAAATGTCATAAAATGAAATTGTTTCACACTTGTGTTTTGGAGGCTTATGCATAATACTACTTCATCAACTTGTACATTCATATCCAGTGTTCTAAGATGTTATCTAGTCTTCATGTTTCATCTTGGGCTTGCTTGAGTCATCATCTTCTTTAGAAGGTATATCTAGTCTTCAGACTTCATCTTGAACTTGTTTGAGTCTTAAATGATGTTGACTTGAATCTTCATCAAAATCATCTTCTTCAGAATGTAGGAAAATATTTTACATAACTATTAATCTTCCCATAGTACTTTCAATCTCCCCACAGTGCTTTCACCTAGAGGAAAGATCGTTCATTCTACGTTTTGCGTCCATTATTAATAAATGAAGAATCAACTTGTAATATTGTTTAAGGGAGTATTCAAGCTAAGCTTTTGATGAAACCAAGTTAGTTATATGGGATGAGGCACCACTGATGAACAAATTGTGCTTTGAAACATTTGATAGAACATTGAAATATATTATAAAATGTCAAAATAAAGACAATAATGTAAAATCATTTGGTGGTAAAGTTGTCGTCTTAGGAGGTTGTTGCCGCCATCAAAACGAGGCGGTCGGAGCGACGCGATGGTTCTGACTTTCCGACTTTTGTGTTTTTATTGGTGTAGTTACAACGCCTTTAAGTTGTCTGATAACCGGACTGAACCTAGAGGCGATGTTTTCGAAAGGGCGCTCTTGGATTGTCCGATAACCGGGCTAATCCAAGAGCTAGTTTTGAAGGGTTCTCTGGAGTCGCCACCGATGTTTTTACCGAAAACATCGGAAAAGGAGTGAAAAGGCGTTGGTTTTCGAAAAACCAACTTTGGTCATTAGAACCAGAGTTGGGTAAGGGAGTTAGTTACGTGTAAAGGAAGGGTTAGTTCCTTTACGACGCCCCTTTCAGGTTCCCTATGATAGGCCAGCTATTTAAAATAATTAAACCGGTGAAAATACGCTTTTACCCTTTTATTTTGCGAAATTTAAAGATTATGACTACATGACCCTATATCTATTGCATAATTGAAATAAAGCGGTAAAAAGAGAGAAAGAGTGTAGAAACCTCCGAGGCACGCTTTCTATTAATTCTTTAAAAATTAGGGTGCTATGTTGCAACCCTTCACTCTACACAGCGTCGGAAACCTCTCGAAACGCTAAAAAACACTCTTAGAAACACTCAGAAACTCCAGAAATGCTTCGGAGGGATTCTAGAGAGAGAATTTGAAGAGATTTCTAGAGAGAAGGAGGAAGAACTGTGTGAAATGAGGGGAATGAGGGCCCTATTTATAGGGATTCGCGCCTGCCAGGTCGAGACAACGGTCTCGTCTGACAAGGTCGAGACGGCGGTCTCGCCAGTCGAGACGGCGGTCTCGCCTTGCGAGAATGGTGAGACGGCGGTCTCGAATCTGGGACAGCGGTCCCGAATCTGGGACAGCGGTCTCGACCTTAAAAGGCGAAAATCCTTATTTTGGTGCCAAAAATCTCTCATATCCTAGTATGGGGCCTAATAGTCTCTCTTAGTGGCTTCTTAGGCTTCATCCATCTTCAAAAAGGAGGTCTTCTAGTCTTTATTATGAGGCCGGACAAGATTTGGGGTCTACAGCTGCCCCCCCTTTACCCGACTAGTCGACTGTTGGCCTGTTGTGCCAAGAGATCGACTGGAGGGTAAAGGAGTTTACCCTCTTGCCTGGTTGCCCTTCAGATGTTCCGTCTTTGTGGCGGTTAATCTTCTGGAGAAAAAGTGTGTTGTGCGCCTCCGGGATGCTCCTTCTTGTGGTAGCCGATCCTTTAGGCTGATGAGTACGAACCCTCATCTGGTTTGACGAGTATGAACCCTCGCCCGGTGAGCCCCCTTTTGTAAGGCCCGATGAGTATACACCCCCATCTGGTGTTTGACGAGTATGAACCCCCTGTCCGGTAAGCCCCCTTTTGTAAGGCCCGATGAGTATACACCCCCATCTAGTGTTAAGCCTCTGGATGCTCCTCTTTGCGGTAGCCGATCCTTCAGCTGTGGTGGCGGCTTACTGCTCTAGCTCATGCGCCGTTGTTTGACGAGTATGAACCCCCGTCCGGTAAGCCCCCTTTTGTAAGGCCTGATGAGTATACACCCCCATCTGGTGTTTATGCCTCTGGATGCTCCTTCTTGCGGTAGCTGATCCTTCGGCTGTGGTCGCGGCTTACTGCTCTAGCTCATGCGCCGAGCATTGAGATGTACTTTCTCGTCTGTCTGAGATTCGTTCGGTCTGTGCCGGGGACTTTGTAGGTGTTCATCCAGCTTGTTGGTTGCTGGGGATTCTTTGTTTTTGATCTTTTGGTCATCGAAACTTTGGTTGTTTCGAGGATACCTAATTGACGAGGTCTTACCGGGATACCCTTGAGTGCTTTTTATTTATGCAGGTATGAAACTGACCTTTTTATTTATCTGAAGTATATTCGTTTGTTTCGACAAAGTCCTTCTTATGAAACTATTTGTGTATGGATGCTTTTGATGCAATTTGTTTTAGTTGGGGGGCATCTAGAAAGTGACCGGTACTTCCTTTTTCTTTTGTTGTTCTATCGTGACTTTTCTTTTTGTTTTAGCCCTATCTTTTGCCTAGACCGCCCTTTATGAGTTTTCGATCTAGCGGGCTTAATTCTTGCTTAGGATATTTTAGTGGTTTCTTTTTTCTTTTTATGAAGGCCTTAACTTTTTCCTAAACCGCCCTTTGCGGGTTTTCGATCTAGCATGTTATCTTGTACTTTTTTGCTTGGGAAGGCCCTGGTCGGTCTTGTTTTTCTTATGCTTTCTTGATTCGCTTGTTTTATGCATATTTATATTTCGTTAATACAGAGGCATTCTTGCAAGTAGGTAAAGAGAAAAGAAGACAATTTTATTGATGTAAACGAATGATTTATTTCTACAGGAGGGTTTACAAAGGATTTTAGAAGCAGGGCTTGGCCAAGGTTGGCTGAACTGTATAGGGTATACACGACCATGTTCATGATTTATGTTTCTCTGCTTTTCCCGGTCACTTTAATTGAGATGCTCAAGCTCGGAGTGAAGATCATGCGAAGTCTACTTGCTTCTGTGAAGGTATTACCTTAGTCGCCTTTGCGATTTTCGGCTAAGGTAGTCATTGCTCTTTGTTTTTTTTTTTTTTTTTTTTTTGAAACCTCTAATTTTTGCCTAGGACGTATCCTAGCGAGGAGTGTGGACCCTATCTTTTGCCCAGGACGCTCTTTGCGAGTTTTCATCCTGACGGGTCATGAGCAATGTCTTCAGGTGTAGTATTTCTTTACCGCATCTGAGTTGATAGGATGTCGAAACTCTTCTCCGTCCATGTTAGTGAGGATGAGGGCTCCTCCTGAGAAGGCTCGCTTGACCACAAAGGGTCCTTCGTAGTTTGCTGTCCATTTCCCGATTTTGTCTTTCTAGGCTGGAAGCAGTTTCTTTATCACTAGGTCCCCTTCTTGGAAGGTGTGGGGATTGACCTTCTTGTCGTAGGCTTTCTTGATTTTCTTTTGGTAAACTTGCCCCTGACATATGGCGTCTAGCCGTTTTTCTTCGATTAGGTTTAGCCGATCATACCGATTTTGGACCCATTCGGCTTCTGTCAACTTTGCTTCCATAACAACTTGTAGGGAGGGTATTTCAACTTCTACTGGTAGTACGACCTCCATTCCGTACATGAGGGAAAATGGAGTAGCCCCTGTGGAGGTGCGTACTGACGTTCGATAACCGTGTAGGGCGAAGGGCAACATTTCGTGCCAATCTTTGTAGGTTACTACCATCTTCTGGACGATTTTCTTAATATTCTTATTGCCTGCCTCTACTGCACCGTTCATCTTTGGTCGGTACGGAGAAGAATTGTGATGTTGAATTTTGAAGTCTCGGCATAGTTCTTCCATCATTCTATTATTGAGATTGGTCTCATTATCAGTAATGAGACTATGAGGGATGCCGTACCGACATATAATATTTTTCTTGATGAAGGTGGTCACCACTTTCCGAGTTACGTGCACATAAGATGCTGCCTCGACCCATTTGGTGAAATAGTCAATGGCCACCAAAATAAAGCGATGACCATTGGATGCTTTAGGCTCAATGGGTCCAATGACGTCCATGCCCCACATAGAGAATGACCATGGCGTGGCCAGAATACTGAGAGGTGTGGGCGGCACATGGATATTATCGGCGTAGATTTGGCACTTGTGACACTTTTTAGCATACTGGTGACAATCGGCTTCCATTGTAAACCAAAAATATCCTGCCCTCAAGATCTTCTTTGTCATGACATGCCTAGGTGCGTGAGTCCCAAAAACTCCTTTGTGGATTTCTCTTATCAAGGTCTGAGCTTCTTCGTGGTCTACACACCTTAAGAGAGTGGAATCGAGACTCTTTTTGCAGAGGGTTCCTTCAATCAACGTGAACCCTACTGCCCTTTTACGAATGGTTCATTTATCATTGTCATTAATTCCTTCGGGATATTCGCCCTTCATGAGATATTGTTTGATGTCATGATACTAAGGTCTTTGGTCACGCTCGCCATTTAATGTCATGCAGAAAGCTTGTTTGTCATGCAGCTTGATTTGGATGATTGGCATCTCATGTTCTTGGACCAAAGAAAACATGGATGATAGAGTGGCGAGGGCGTCAGCAAATTGATTGTCTTCCCGAGGAATATACTGGAAGGTGACGCTTTCCATACTTGAGATTAAATCTCGGATGTGCTCTAGATATGGGATTAATTTAGAGTTGCGGGTTTCCCATTCACCTTTAAGTTGGTAGATGACAAGGGATGAATCACCGAAGACTTTGAGCTTAGTAACCCCATGATCTAGAGCTGCTTGGATCCCTAGCGCACAGGCTTTGTATTCGGCCATGTTGTTGGTACAATCAAAATTAAGCCTGGCCGTTACAGGGATGTGTTTCTTTTTAGGGGATATCAAAATGGCTCCTATCCCGTGTTCAAGCATGTTTGAGGCCCCATCGAAGAACATGGTCCATGCCTCTTCTTTGGTCTCTTCGTGATTGATGTGCATGATATGTTCATCAGGGAAGTCGTCTTGCAAGGATTGGTATTCGTCTGTTGATCCATCGGCTAGATAGTCCGCTAGGGGGCTGCCTTTGATAGCTTTCTGGGTGACATGAATGATATCAAATTTTGAGAGGAGAACTTGCCATCTTGTTATTCTTCCAGTTAAAATAGGCTTCTCGAAGAGGTACTTGATTGAGTCCATTTTGGAAACCAACCATGTTGTATGCCGAGCCATATATTGATGAAGACACTGAGTGACCCACACCAATGCGCAACAGGTTTTTCCGAATGGTGTATAACGGGTTTGATAGTCTAGGAACTTCTTGCTAAGATAATAAATGGTTCGCTCCTTCTTCCCGGTTTCATCTTGTTGACCGAGCACACATCCCATGGACTCTTCGAGTATTGATAAGTATAGGATCAGAGGTCTCCCTTCAACGGGTGGTACAAATACCGGCGGATTGGTTAAACATGTTTTGATTTTATCGAATGCTTGTTGGCATTCTTCATTCCACACCGTTGGTTGATTTTTGTGCAACAGTTTAAAGATGGGTATACATTTATCCGTCAACTGCGCGATGAAATGGGCGATGTAGTTAATCCGACCCAGAAAACCTCTTACCTCTTTTTCCGTGCTTGGTGGAGGCATTTCCAAAATTGCCTTGGTTTTGTCAGGATCCACTTCGATTCCTCTTTTGCTGATAATGAACCCCAATAGTTTTCCTGATCGTACTCCGAAAGTACATTTCGCTGGGTTTAGTTTGAGTTGATACTTTCGGAGTCTGTCAAAAATCTTCTTGAGATATTGAATGTGGTCCATCTCATTTCTGGACTTGACAATCATGTCATCCACATATATCTCCATTTACTTGTGGATCATGTCATGAAACATTGTGACCATAGCCCTTTGATAGGTAGTCCCTGCATTCTTGAGTCCAAAAGGCATTACACGGTAGCAAAAGGTCCCCCATGGTGTAATGAAGGAAGTTTTTTCTCTGTCCTCAATGGCCAATTTAATTTGGTTGTACCCCATGTACTCATCCATGAAGGAGTAAAGTGTGTTGGTAGCGGTGTGGTCTACCAGCGTGTCTATATGTGGTAGGGGAAAGTCATCTTTTGGACTAGCTCGATTGAGGTCCCTATAATCCACATATACCCTGACTTTCCCGGTCTTTTTGATGACGGGTACTATGTTGGCCAACCATTCTAGGTATTTGGAAACTACCAGGAAATTGGCGTCCAGTTGTCTTTGTACCTCTTTCTTTATCATCAGGGACCAGTCGGGTTTGATTCTTCTGAGCTTTTGCTTTACGGGTCGGAACCCTTCCTTTAATGGCAATTTATGCTCCACTATACTTATGTCGAGCCCAGGCATGTCATGATAAGACCAAGCGAACACATCTATATATTCCTTTAGAAGCCGTATCAATCCCTTTTTTATACTACTTTCTATTTGAGTGCCGATGCTTATCTTTTTCTCATCATCCCCTTCTCCCAAATTAACAGTTTCTGTCTCCTCTTGATGCGGTTGTATGATGCGTGCTTCTTTTTCCAGCATTCTTTGCATGTCCGGAGAAATGGTCTCCTGCTCATTGTCGGACTCGACCCATTCGCTTTCGGTTTCTGGGGTCCACAGAGATTCATCAATCACAAACATGATGTGTTTTAGGTTCTGTTTTAGTCATTGATTTTATTATTCAATTATTTTTGAAAGAATAATAAATGGAAGAGGGAAAAGAATGAATATGACAGAATGCCTCATGTATTAAAGAAAATAAAAATTTATGTACAAGCCCTTTTAATCCGGGTTCCTGCGGCCACGGGCGGGGACCGCAGGAAATACAAGAGAAAGCTTTAAAAAAGAAAACACCCTAAGGGCCAATCCTCCAAATCCTCCCTCTATGCTATTATGGCTTAGCCAGCGGTTTGGCGTCAACATCAGAAGCAGTAGCATCGAAGGTTATACAACCGGCATCAATTAGCTATTGGACCTTATATTTTAAGGTCAAACAGTTGTCTGTTGAATGCCCTGGTGCATCCGAGTGGTAGCTACATTTTTCGTTGGTATTGTACCACTCGGGGTAGGGAGGCTCCATTTTCTTTGGAGGAACGCGAGCTAGGAGGTTGGCCTGTAATAACTGGGACAGTAACTTCGTGTACGAGGTGGGGATAGGGGTGAACTTCCTCTCCTTTCTTTGGGACTGCCTCTCCGTTTGAGGAGTGGAGGAACGAGTTGCAAAATTGATGGCGTGTACTGCCTCTTCCTTCTTTTTGAAGGGTTTCTTGAACGAAGTACTGGAGGAAGAGGGTCGTGCTATTTTTCCGCTCCTCAACCCTTGCTCTACTCTCTCTCCTACGGTGACTATGTTTGAAAAAAGATTGGAGGTACTAGCTATTGTCTTATCGTAGTATGCTCCAGTCAGTGAATCTATAAACATAGTCACCGTCTCCTTATCGGTTAGCGGAGGCTCTATTTGGGTGGTCATTTCCCTCCATCTTTGGGCATACGCTTTGAAGGATTCGTCGTCCCTTTTGCTCAGGGTCCTGAGATCTGACCTGTCGGGGGTCAGATCGATATTGTATCGGTAACGACGAAGGAAAGCGTCGGCCAGTTGCTTCCAGTTTTGAACTTGCCCTCTTTCTAACTGCATGTACCAGTTGAGAGCCGTGTCGGCCAGACTCTCCTGGAAGCAGTGTATCAGGAGTTTTTCGTTCTCAGCGTGTGCGGCCATCTTACAACAATACATCGTAAGATGGTTATTGGGGCAGGTTAACCCGGCGTATTTGGAGAAGTCCGGGACTTTGAACTTGGGAGGGAAATGGATATTCTTTACCAGGCACATATCCGCCACCTCCTTGATGTCGAAATTGTGCCCCTCCACCGCCTTCAGCCTTTCTTCTAAGGCCGAGATTTGTTGTTTGGAAACCTCTGGGGTGAGGATGCGTACAGTCTTGGCATCCGTCTCACCATAGAAGTGTTCCTCCTCCTCTTCTTCTTCATGGCAAGAGGCATTTTCTGCATGGGCTTCTCCCTTATTTTGCCCCTGACGCACAACCTCCAATAGTTGAGTCATTTGCTCGTGGAGGGTGTTAACTTCTGCAGTGAGCTTTCGGTTTTGCTCTTCTAGGTTCTCCATTGCTTTGGCCTTTTATGCGCGAGTTCGGATGGGGAGAGGACCAGCCACTTTCTAGAATGCCCGGAAGGAATTTTATTAATGCATGTTGAGTGTTGAACTAGCATGAATATGCTTATGTGTGAGAGTTTCTGTTTAAATGATGCAAAATGTGCTCTCACTTTTTATTTTCTCTCTTGGTATTTCTTCACTCATGATATGATGCAATATGGATGAAGTGACTTTGTCAGAATTATTTTTATAAATGTTTTGGGTTTTTTTTTATTATTATTTATTTAGGATTTTTATTATTATAGCCTTTTATCTCTTCTGTCAGACTGCGTGACTACTTAGTTTACAAAGAACCTGAAACCAGGCTAGCTAAAAGGCAGACTGTCCGAGATAAAAATATGGCTTTATGCGAAAGAGTTATTTAGCGTCTCTTATCTCTTCTGTCGGAACTGCGTGGCTACTTAGCTTACAAAGAACCTGAAATCAGGCTAGCTAAAAGGCAGACTGTCCAAGATAAGGGCGTTTATTGCAAAAATGTTTTTGAGGTTTTTCTATTGTTTGTTTATGCTATGCAACAGACAAATGCAACAAATATATGCACACACAATTCGATCATCCACGAACAGGCGAGAAGTCGTTTTTAATCACGAGGTAGGGTTTTCCTGCAGAAAAGTGCATTGGCGAAGGTAGGTTCTAACTGTTCTCACCAAGGCTAAGGCCCCCAAGGTGCCCCCATTATAGGGTCCCCACTCTCCAGCCTTCCGACCATGCTTAGCACTAAGGCTATAGTCAGTCTTTGTGCCAAAAGAGGAAGGTTATCACCTTGAGTGGTGGTTTCCAATCACACTGGTGGACACAAGGCCATCACTACAGCGAACCGTACCTGTCACCCACTCCCTATGGATTTCTCACTTGCCCCCGGGTATAGAGGGAACTGTTGTGTGCAAGGGTTTGTGTACAGTTTGTATTTCAAACAATCGCGTAAATATAAACAAACAACAGTTATTAAAGTCAAGCATTAAAACATGTTATAATACAAGGTAGGGTAAAAGCATAATTTTCTTGGTTTATTTATTTTTTAAGCTGGCCCATCACTAAATGGGATCAACTCTCTAGGCTTCCCCAGCGGAGTCGTCATCTGTCACTGCCGTCAAAACGAGGCGGTCGGAGCGACGCGATGGTTCTGACTTTCCGACTTTCACGTTTTTATTGGTGTAGTTACAACGCCTTTAAGTTGTCCAATAACCGGGCTGAACCTAGAGGCGAGGTTTTCGAAAGGGCGTTCTTGGATTGTCCGATAACTGGGCTAATCCAAGAGCTAGTTTTGAAGGGTTCTCTGGAGTCGCCACCGATGTTTTTACCAAAAACATCGGAAAAGGAGTGAAAAGGCGTTGGTTTTCGAAAAACCAACTTTGGTCATTAGAACCAGAGTTGGGTAAGGGAGTTAGTTATGTGTAAAGGAAGGGTTAGTTCCTTTACGACGTCTCTTTCGGGTTCCCTATGATAGGCCAGCTATTTAAAATAATTAAACCGGTGAAAATACGCTTTTACCCTTTTATTTTGCGAAATTTAAAGATTATGACTACATGGCCCTATATCTATTGCATAATTGAAATAAAGCGGTAAAAAGAGAGAAAGAGTGTAGAAACCTCCGAGACACGCTTTCTATTAATTCTTTAAAAATTAGGGTGTTATGTTGCAGCCCTTCACTCTACACAGCGTCAGAAACCTCTCGAAACGCTAAAAAACACTCTTAGAAACACTCAGAAACTCCGGAAATGCTTCGGAGGGATTCTAGAGAGAGAATTTGAAGAGATTTCTAGAGAGAAGGAGGAAGAACTATGTGAAATGAGGGGAATGGGGGCCCTATTTATAGGGATTCGCGCCTGTCAGGTTGAGATGGCGGTCTCACCAAACGAGACGGCGGTCTCGCCTTGCGGGAATGGCGAGACGGCGGTCTCGCCTTGCGGGAATGGCGAGACGGCGGTCTCGCCATTTGCGCAAGGCGAGACGGGGGTCCCGAATCTGGGACGGCGGTCTCGACCTTAAAAGGCGAAAATCCTTATTTTGGTGCCAAAAATCCCTCCTATCCTAGTATGGGGCCTAATAGTCTCTCCTAGTGGCTTCTTAGGCTTCATCCATCTTCAAAAAGGAGATCTTCTAGTCTTTATTATGAGGCCGGACAAGATTTGGGGTCTACAGAGGTGATTTTAGAAAAATTCTACTCGTGAAAAAATGTTAAAGACATTATATTGTCAAATCATCAATTAATTCCTCAAAAGTATGAAATAATTGCAAAGTTTTGAAGCTTTATGAAAATATGAGATTAAACACTACAAAAACAAATAAGAATGCAAGGGATATAAAAGAATTTGCTAATTAGATATTGAAATGCGATGAAAATATGGATATAAATAAAATTGTGAAGGTCATATTGGCATACCGACAAATATTTTAATTGAGAATAATGACACACCATTACTTTTATTGGTTGATTTTGTTTATCCTAATTTTGTTCATAACATAAATTCTCTTGGTTTCTTCCATGATGAAACAATACTTTATCTAACTATTAAATCCATAAAAAAGGTGAATAAATTTATTTTATTTTTAATACCTTCAGACACACCTTGTCAACGAGATGAAGACCAAAAAGTTTAAGGTCAATGATTTACGTCATAATTTCTAAATGACTTTAAATGTTTAGGAATTCCAAATCATTGTCTTATGTTAAAATTTGGTCTCCCTATTATGCATTTAAGAAACATTGATCAAGATGATGAACTTTATAACTAAAGAAGATTGCAAGTCAATTATCTAAGAAAAAAAATGTTATTTTAGCTATTGTAATTACTGGAAAAAATATTGGTGATAAAATATTTATACCCATAATGAATTTAATTCCTTAAGATCCAGAATTTTGCTTTAAGTTTTAGAAAATATAAATTCTTTTGTTATTATATTTTGCAATGACAATAAACAAAAGTCAAGAACAATCATTGAATAAAATAAGATTTTATCTTCATACCATGTGTTTACACATGATTAATTATATGTGATTAGTCCAAAGTAACAACAAAAAAAAGGAATAAAAATTCTAATTATGGATAAAGACAAAAATGTATGCACATCAACAAATAATGTAGTACCTAAAGAAATATTTGAAATTAAAAAAAATTATAATATGTTGAATTCTTTTTATAAAGTAGAAATATTAATATATTATTTTTTATATTTTTTATACTAAATTTTATTACTAATTTTCATTTTAATCAAATGCAAGTTTTAGAAGAATACAACGAGATACATTTAATGTAACTTTAGCTTGTAAACTTATAAGTAAATTTTCAATACATTATATTTATATTTATCATTATTTATATCTTTATTATTTTTTAAATTTATTGTATTAATTTATTAAATATATAATATTTGCTCGAGTAATAACGCTAGTAAATTAAACATGGACGACTTTCTTTCTAGTGTAATAAAGTTATTAAATTACAAAAATATTTATTATTATTATTATTATTATTATTATTATTATTATTATTATAATAACATCTCTCACTTAACTTCTTAACATAATACTTTAAAATTTATTATATAATTTAAAAAAATATATATAAAAAATCATTTATAATAATAATAATAATATAAAAAATACAAGTCTTATCTCTTCTTATCAAGATAAATGCATGTAATTAAGATTTGAAATTGAAATAAATAAGAAATATGAAAGAGAGAAAAATAATATATATTTAGTTTCAATTTTGTTTTATATATTTTATAATTATGATTGTTAATTGATGTCTTTAATTTTATTTTTCTTATTTATATTTGCATTATTTTATTTATTTTTAATTATTTTTTTTTGTTATATTATATTATTTATTTTATTTTAATTACGTCATATTTATTAATTTATATTGTTTAATTATTTTAAATTTTAAAAATATCTTTTTTACAAATACAAATTTAATAATATTATAGTTTAAAGTCTGATTTTGAAGATTTAAATAAAAAATATAATTTAAAAAGTAATAATATTAAATTATTTTAGTAATGTTTATCTTGATTAATTTAAATAATTATAATATAAAATTAAAATATAATATATTTATAAAATTGAAAATATGATTTATATATTATTTTGACATGATGTTATTTTATATAATATTTATTTTGATTTGTTTATTTCGTTTTTTTTTGTATAATAAAATACAAATATTAATTTAAGTAGATGTAGCGTCAAATTTAGTAAACTTTTTTTCCTCTCTTCACAACAATATTTCTAGAAACTAGTTGATATATATATATATATATATATATATATAATAAATAATTCAGTAATTTTTATAATAACAAACTTATCAATTTTAATATATATTTTTAAGTGTAAAATAATATATATTACTTTTTTAATTAAAAAAAACTCAAAATATAATTATTATATATATATATATATATAGCTTCACCTTACCGTCTCAAGATATTTCTTTACTTGCTAACGTAACATGTTACGTTCCACTGATCCATTTCATTACTTTGTTTTTTGTTTTCGTTTTGTATTGTGATTGAATAACTTCAGAAAAGTATTACTACTTACTAATAGTTAATACAAATATGATTAACCAAAGCATTAGGTGGGACATATAGGATGTCAAAACGGGTCGATCTGTCCTGTTTTGGTCCGTTTCGCTTTTTGCCCGCTAAAAGTGAGACGGATGAGCTGACCGATATAGTCATGACGGATCAGAACCTTGGTCCGTCCCGCCAGTGGTGGTCATGGCTGACTCGCCATAATTTTAAAAAAATATTTTTTTAAATAAATTTTTTTAATAAATTTAATAATAAAATTATTATTTGTTTGTCAATAATTCAATATATATATATATATATATTATTTCAATTTAATAATATAAATCAATATATTATTTTAAAAAATTATAATTTAAAACAATAATAAAATTTACGTAATAATAAATAATAACAAATATATATATATATATATAAATAACGTTAAACTTATAAAATTTATATTTTTTATATTGAAAAATTTAAATACCTATATCTTTTTTATTTGATAAAACTTCATGTTATTCTTGGTTCAAGTAATTATTACACCTTTAATTCAAGTAATAAAAATAAAAATAATCAGTGTTTAGGATAAACAAGGAGAACATAAGAGAAGATTATATTTCAAGAAGGAGAATATTTTTTTTAATTTATTTTTTTAATTTTTAATTTTATATATTATTTTTATATTTAATTTTATTATAATAAAAATTTAATTTTTATTAATTAGGCAGAGCATACCTAATCAGCCACGAGTTGATCCGAGGATTGACCGGCTTAGACGACAAAAAAAAAAAAAAGGACTAGTATGCTTAAAACAGAAACCTGCGCCGTCAGCCCGCCGGACACGCCATTGACTATTGAGGGTATTCTCATTGGTCACGGAAGCGAGACAGCAATCAATTTTGCAATTGGTCTGTGATTAGACATCATTTGTCAAAGGTGCGCCCTTCATTCATTAGGTTTAGGTGGGAGGTCTGTCACAATTGACTTAATTAAAACCTAATTATAGATAATAATAATTAACTTCAATCAATTTTATAATTTTTATCTGTTGTACAATATATATATATATATATATATATATATATATATATATAATAATTAAACCATTTTACAAATCATATGTTCGTAATATTGTTGTTTAATTCATAAAATATTGCAAAACACTGTTTTCTCCGGAATGGCTGCTTGGGTATATTTTGACCATTGTGGATTATTTCCAGAAAATTCTAAATTGGATGATTGACGGAAAAGCTTTCAGGTGAGTGCGTTCAAAAGTTATGACAAATAAAATTCAATTGTCTTTTTTCTCTTTCTCTACCACTTTTCCTTCTTACGTATTTAAATATATGATAAGTTTAATTCTTTTCTTTTTATTCAAATATATTTATAAATTGTACTTATATAAATAATAATTATAAATTACTTTTTATTATGAAATTTTATCGTAAATATTTAATTACATGTTTCTTTTTTCAAACTATTTATAGAAAATATTTATAAAGTGTTGGATACAAGAGAACTTTTCATTTTTTTTTACATCTAGTATGAATTTCAAAAAATGACATTGTCAATAAATAAAGTATGAGAACATAAAAAAATTAAGTTAAATGCAAGTTTTAACGTTAAAACATACCGTTTTATTATTAATAACAAATCATTTAATGTGATAAAATAACATTTTTAGTTTTTTTTTCATTCCAAGAAGGTTATATAAATATTTTTTAAAATAATTTAAATAAATTTTAATTATTCCTTTAAATCTTGATTTATAATTCCATGATCCTCATAAATATATTTTTCATTCTTACATGCATTATTTGGTTGTGGATAGCATGTTTAAAGAGGAAAATTAAATTTTAGAAATATCTTAGGGTCAATTCTCACGTTTAAGGTATTGTTCGCTTTAAAATTTTTGTTTATAACAATTTTGTCCTTAAAAGACGTCTGAATGGATTAAGAGATAAATGTGTATATAAAGTACCTCTAGTCTCGACTCCTGAACGAGGTGAGACTCGTGAGTATACCAGAATATAAGTCCCCAGTCGAGAACTAAAGAGTATGTATGAGTGGAGTGAAACTCTACTCTCGGTCTCACTATGGACACTAATGTTTCATCTAGGAACAAGAGTGTCCCGACCTCATATTCATTATGGTAATATCGCTAGGATCGATCTTTATGTTAGAGGTATTATCCGCTTTAGAACTCTTATTCATTACGATTTTGTCTTTAAAATACGTTTGACTTAAGATAAGAGAATGTATATAAACTACTATTGATTTCGACACAATTCTTCGGACATGAGAATTAACTCTAACGATGTTATCATAGTTGACAGGAGGTCAAACTACTTTCGTTTTTAGACAAAATATTGATGTTCACCGTGGGACCGAAAGTAAAGTCTCACTCCACTCATACCCCTTAGTCCTCGACTTGGGGACTTATATTCCGATACCCTCATGAATTTCACATCACTTAGGAGTCGAAACTAAATATAATTTATATATATTTTCTTCTCTTAACCTACCAAGGTACATTTTAAGGACAAAACTGTAATGTAACAATATTGTTTCTAATATACTTTAAATATGACAAACATTTCTTTTATTTTATTTAATACTTTACTTTCACTATATTGAGGTTTTTTTTAGTCTAGGAATGATATATATTTCGCTGAGTAATTTCAAATTTGTTCAACAAATTAAGTTTGTTGAATAATATATTTATATTTTTAATTTACTCAATGCTTTTATCAATTAAAAGGATTTTCAAACAGAATACAAATAAATATATTTGACATTTATTTTATCAATTATAACTCTAGAAATTAGGAGTTCAAGAAAAATATTAGTATATAAAAGGAAAAATAATTAATTTTGTTTACATATTGATGTTGAGACTCACGAGGGATGTTGAAGTGAAGTATTCAGGCTGTTCAAGTGGTATGTTGAAGTGAGAAAAAAACTAAATTCAATATATTAAATATTAGAAATATATTATTCAGAACTCCTAAATGATACTTATCTATTTGAGATAAAAAAAATAATAAAATTTGAATTAATGTGTGATTGATCATTCTATATGAGATTGGTGTATACCTATATATGAGAAGTATTTTGCTTAAGATTATTGTATAAAACTAATAAGTATTAAAAGATACAGCTAAATTATGCACTACAAGAAATTAAATATTTATATATTTATATATTTCTATATTTATATATTTATATATTTATATATTTATATTTTTATATTTTTATATATTTATATATTTATATTTTTATATATTTATATATTTATATTTTTATATATTTATATATTTATATATTTATATATTTTTATATTTATATATTTATATATTTTTATTTTATATATTTTTATATTTATATATATATATATATTTATATATAATTAAATATTTTTATATATTTATATATAATTAAATATTTATATTTTAAAATTATTTAATTTAAGAAATTATTATAAATTAATCTAATTATGATTAAATTAAATTATTAAATAAAAAATATTTAATTTTTTAATTAGGTGAATATTTACTAATTGTTAATTTACCAATGAAATATCCGTCAGTAATTTACAGATGAATTTACCGATACCGACAGATTTATCGACCGGATATATCCGTCGGTAACTAATTATTATTTTACCGACGGATATATCCGATCGGTAAAATCAAATTCCACAAATATTTTATATCCATCGGTAATAATTATTTTCCGAACGAATTTAAATCCATCGGTAAATATCCGATCGGTAATACGTGATTTTCTTGTAGTGATGATTGCGTGATATTTAAGGAAGTGAATTCAATAAGATAACAAAAATTAACTAATATCCTAAATTATATATTAAATAATTAAGTAGAGGAATTGAGACCAAAATAAATTAACTTGTCTCGTTTCTAATATTATTAAAAATGTGATAAAATTAGTTAATTTGTTATAACTTGGAGAAGTTGTAGACCATAACTCATCTCACCCTCTTAAATCTTTATACATTAATCATATTAGTTAAACCAATTGAAGGTTGGTTAATAAATTAAAGAGTATTAATAACATATTTATAAAAGTAATTATAATAATAATAAGAATATAATTATAATTATTTTTCATTAGATGATTATAAATATAATATATAAATATTAAATTTTAAATTTGATACTTATCATGTTTTGTGATTTTATATAGACATTTTTAATATAATAACTTATATGAATACTTATTTACTTTAAAAATATAAAATATAAAATTATTATTTATAATTAATTTTATTTTAATATATTTTTAATAAATTCATTTTTTATCTTAATTTTTATTTTATTTAAACAATTTATTTTATCATAAAATTTATCCTGTAAAAATTTATATAAATCAATTAATAATTTATTTAAGTATCATGGCAACTCACCAAACGGCTGTCGTCTAAAATCCTCTTACCCAATTGCATATCATATAAAGGAGATCTGCATTAATAAATAATATTCTAAGTCTTAACTTCATAATAATTATTAAAAGATTTTTATATTATTATTTATCTCCTCAATCAATCACACAAAATATTATTATTTTAAGGTTTGTAATTTTGTAAAAGGGTTGATGTCAATGCATATTTTTCCATGGTTAAATCGTGTCTGGCCATACTGTATACCAAAAACAATGATCTCTTTGGTATTGTTTGTGTTCCTCACGTTCTTGTTCACCTTCTCATGGGTGAAACAGTTGGGAAAGCCTTCTGCAGAAAAGAGACTGCTACCTCCAGGGCCAAGGAAACTACCCTTCATCGGCAACCTGCACCAGCTGGGAGCATTGCCCCATCGATCCCTTCAACACCTTTCACGTAAGCATGGACCTCTCATGTTCTTGCAGCTGGGTTCCATACCCACCGTGATAGTCTCTTCTGCTGACATGGCTAAAGAGATCTTCAAAAACTATGATTCAGTTTTCTCTGGAAAGCCTCTACTACGCGCTGCGAACCGCTTAGGATACGGTTCAAGCGTGAGCTTTGCACCGTACGGTGAGTACTGGAGGGAAATGAGGAAAATCATGATGTTAGAGTTACTGAGTCCTAAAAGGGTTCAATCGTTTGAAGTTGTGAGGTTTGAAGAGGTAAAACTTCTGCTTCAGTCTATTGCTCTCTCTCCTGGTCCTGTCAACCTGAGTGAACTGACACTTTCGTTGACTAACAACGTTGTTTGTCGCATTGCTTTCGGGAAAAGGAACAGGGGTGGTGCAGATGATGCAAATAAGGTTTGCAAAATTCTCAAAGAGACGCAGGAAATGTTGGGAGGGTTCTTTGTAGTTGACTTCTTTCCACGGTTGGGGTGGCTGGACAAGTTCAGTGGCCTTGAAAGCAGACTAGAGAAGAATTTCAGAGACATGGATAGCTTGAGAAAGTGATTAAGGAGCATGTTGATCACTCTTCAGAGAGGACAGGAGCAGAGCATGAAGATATTGTGGATGTGCTTCTTCGAGTTCAGAAGGATCCGAATCAAGCCATTGCCATTACTGACCACCAAATCAAGGGTGTACTAGTGGTACGTTTACAAAAAGAAATTAAAATAGAAATGAAATTATTTTTTAGATTATTAAATAATTATAAATGAAATATTTTTCATTTTTAATTTAATTGAGTAAATGGTGATCATAATGTAAAATATTAAAAAAATAAATCATTATACAAAATCAACTTTATTTCCTGTTTTTGAGACTACAAGAGGAGATATAATTCATTATGTATTTGGTGGAAAAGTATTTATTTTAAAATATGTTATGTGTACAGTTTTTAATTTGAAATTAAATGATAATAAAATATTATATAAGAGGGAAATAGGATGAATATTTTCCATATATATATATATATATATATATATATATATTTGGAAAAGTATATCTTAGCAACTCTTTCTGAAAAAAATTATCCAATAATTTTATTTATTAATATAATATCAATAAAATTTTAATTTTTTATGTTTGTTATTATTATATTATTAAATATAAATTGTAGGATAGATTTTAAAATTGAATCATCTGTGTTTTTATTTTTATTTTTTGAAAGTACAAGTGGAAACAGAATTAATAATATGTTTGGTGGAAGAGATGCAAAAGATAAATAATTTTGAAATAAATAAACGAAAACATTATATTGTTTTTTTATTTATTTAAAATTTATATCTTTAGTCTATTCAGTTTTAAATTCACTGTTTATATTATTACTTTACCAATTTATTTTGGTATGATATATTTCTTTCGTCTATAAAAATAATAATACTAAAGTAAGAAATTGTTGGTCTTGTTTTTTATGCTTCCTTCTCTTTCAAAGTAATATGTCGTGGAACAACTATTCCAAACTTTATCCTTTCATAACTTGGACACTTTTTTATTTTTCAAAAGCTCGTCACTATCACTAGCATCAAGGTTCTGCTTATCAATAGCATAAAAACATTAGGTAATAACCAAACTATGTAAGCACCGCAGTGTCAAGAAGAATCATGCACTTAGGTATTTTAGATAGTTGTCTACTTATATAAGAAAAGTAAATATATTTTTAAAAACTAAATTTAGTTTATACACGAATTGAAAATCATGTCTTAAAATTTATAAAACAAGGTTTATCCTTTAAATATATATTTTATAAAGTTAATCATATTTTTAGTTAACGTGAATTTTCAAATATTTAAACTCTAATGTTATTTTAAAAATAGAAAGAAAGATGTTAACTTAATTTTATAAGTTCTATAAGATAGAATTTGAATTATATATATATATATATATATATATATATATATATATATATATATATATATATATATATATATATATATATATATATATATATATATATATATATATATATTATAAATGTCCGACCTGTGTTGACAAATGTACAATAAAAATCTCATAAAATCTCGCGATTCGTTCTTTAGGATCAAGATGGATTCTTGAATTTTTTTCATATTCCTCGTTGTTCATTAATCTGATATAAATGATAATTTATCTGACTGGAGATCTATGTAGGACATCTTTGTAGCAGGAACTGATACTGCTTCAGCCACAATGATATGGACAATGTCTGAGTTGCTTAGGAACCCGAAAACAATGAAAAGAGCACAAGAAGAAGTAAGAGAAATTATGAAGGGAAAAGAAATGGTAGAAGAGATTGACCTCTCAAAGCTCTTGTACCTCAAGTCAGTTGTGAAAGAGGCACTGAGACTCCATCCTCCTGCGCCATTGCTTGTGCCAAGAGAGACCACAGAGGCTTGCATGATCAAAGGGTTTGAAATCCCTGCCAAAACGCGGGTGCTTGTTAATGCAAAATCAATAGCAATGGATCCAACTTCTTGGGAGAATCCAAATGAGTTCTTACCAGAGAGGTTCTTGGATAGCCCAATAGATTTTAAAGGACAACACTTCGAAATGTTGCCATTCGGGGTAGGGCGAAGGGGTTGCCCTGGAGTGAACTTCGCCATGCCACTTGTTGAGTTAACACTTGCAAACCTTCTGTTTCGTTTTGATTGGGAGCTGCCTCGTGGACTTGGAATAGAAGACTTGAATATGGAAGAAGCAATTGGAATAACCATACACAAGAAAGCTCATCTTTGGCTGAAAGCCACTCCCTTTCACGAGTAGTGCTTTCTCCTTTTTGTTCAATGTTCATTTTTAAAACATGTGTCATGTTTATGTTATAGTTTAAGAAAACAATAAATATAAACTGGGTGTTAAAGATTATGATAAAGTTTTTAATATTAGTGGAAGAAAATGCAATGTGATAAAATTAACATTTAGATGTGGTTCTCTTGATCATATTGGTGTGTCAAAACAGCTTCTGTCTAGTAGAGAGATCTATGCTTAATTGAGGTTGATTGTTATTTTCGACCATCTTGTTTTTCTAGTGTCCGGAGGATAGTTAGAGTGGTGATTTGACCGATTTTTTGTTAGACGGTTGGATTGGTTATACTCTGCTACAACAACAAGTGGTTCGTAGATTGTATATGATTTTTGAAAAACAAGAATGCTCTTATTTTTTATACGGGAAAGTGAATATAGATGATGCCTAAAGGTGCAAAAGTGTTGCACTAAACCTTTCTTTACCTCGGAGGAGGATATTTTTTTGGGATCTCGTGGCTTTGGTCTCTAATACTCAATTAAAAAAAGGGAAAATGGTCTGTTGGAAATTGAGGGAGGACTCTTGTAATATACATTTAAGGGAAGTGGTTGAGATGTGCTTGGCATCTAAAATTTGATAAAGGGCAAGTAAATCGGTGTTTTGCTGGTATGAAATAATTTGATTAATTAAGAGTGAATGGTACGTATGATTCCATTAAATGGGCTCTACCAAGAATTTCAAGCACCATTAGTTCAATTAATTGCACCGAACTAATTCGCACATGCAATTGCTTTTAGTAGCCAAAATTATCCAAGAAACATGTGTATTCCTGTGATTATGAACAGATAATAAAGGCATTCCCATCCATGATAGCCCACAGATTATTTGGCCTACAGTAATACCTCTCCAAAATGGCTTCAGTAAACAAGCAATCTTACCGAAGACTGAAAAATGAAGAAGAATTGGAGGAAGAAATAGTAGAAAAAGAAGTGAAAAAAGCAAGGGCGTGGCTCAAGTTTAGGACTCTAGCGGGTAGAAGAAGGCCAAGGCTTCGTGTTGCAGCACTGAGAAGATTCCTTAGAAAAAGAACCAAGCTTCTCTCTAGATTCAGGGTTTCGTGGCGCAGGACCTTGAAGAGATTGAAGCATGGACAGAGTCACGTGAATGATCTTTTTGGAGGAAATTTCTTATTAATGCAAGGAAATCTTGCTCCTTTCAGATGTGGTAAGAAACCTTACATGGGTTATGGTCCTCAACGATTATCGACAACTATCCGGTAGGAATTTTCTCTTTCATGGTACAGGAGAATTTATATTCCTGCTACTTGTTTTCTACAACTGTGTCTGCAATCAACTAAGATAAAAATATGAATATTATTTTTACTCAATGATAAATATTGTTTTCTCTTGGGCTAGAGGGGCTATATATGCCACCGGTTTTTTTTTTCTTTTGTCCTTGTTCTTTAACTTGTACATATGGAACTTATTTCCCTAAAATAAAGAAAATCATTTTATCAGAGAATCATCATATCATATTACAGTCTTTCCTTATATATTTATCTTCCAACATGGTAGAATATATATATATATATATATATATATATATATATATTGTTTGGTGAATCAAAATATTTATATAAGCTTTTTAGAAATTAAAAAAATGATTTGTTATTTGCAGTAAAAAATGTATATATTTTTTGAGGACAGTGGAAATATTGAAATTAAATTAAAAAAAAAATGTGCTAGCATAACATGGAAATCTTAATAGAGTTACTAACTTGAGTTTAACAGAACGTAACATAGACCGATCCAAAATTATATGACTTTTGTTCTTAACATGTGAGTCATAGGCAATGGACGACTTACTTGAACAATTAGGAACTGTATTAATGATCCATCATTATAGTATTTTTGGTCCATATAATAATTTTATTCATTTGATATCTACGTATATATTTTAACTAGCGATTATTTATATTTATTATAATATATATTGCAGACCTAATTGTAGGTGAAATTTAAGGCATCATGCATCTGCAAAGAAATGATACTTTTGGACGTTGTGGACTATCGACCGAACTGCCGAAATCGTGGTCGCTATTGTGAGCAGAAAAGAAAAAACAATGTTGAACCAGTGCCACGCCTTCTTCTCTATCCTAGCTGTTCTTCCCTTCACCTAAAATTGAAGCAAAATTAAGCAAAATTATCCAAGTTTGACTAACTCTACTTGGGGTAACTAGTTGGTTAGTTAAAGCTTCGTTTTGTGTAGTGTATAGGTGTAATTAACTATATATAAAATAACCTTGATGAAGACCATGCTGGGGAACATGAAGGTTAGAGGAACGAGTGAAAAAGAGCCCAGAAAGTTTACAAAGTCACCCATAAAAGGAAATGCTGCAGCAACGAAGGTGTTCCCTGTAAAGAAAAACGCGCGTAGGAGAAATAAGCGTTTCAAGTTCTCCCCTGAATGCATGGCCTTGTCGATGTGTAGGAACTTTGTGTCCAACGCCTCCAGAATTGGTGCTACAAACATCTGCATTTGCATTTTTTCAGAACATCAAACACCATTCAAGTTTTTACAAATTATTTTTTATATTATCATATTCGAACAAATTCAGTTAAACACATCTGAAAGCAGCATATTCTTTTACTAAGATGCTACGTTACATACGTGTTGGGAGACTATGGACTGCAAAAAGACGATGGCATTAATGAGAACTTTGATCCATTTGGGACCACTTAGGTTTTCAGGAAGATATGCCGATACCACCGATCCATAAGCCCAATATCCCATTACGGTAACACCATAATAGAACACAACTCCCACTGTATACTGTAAATACAGGGCCTTCCTCATGTTCTTCACTGTAGGCTTCCGTAGAGTCGACTGCATTCATTTCAAAACACTCCTTCATAATCCAACTATTCTTTTATAATATGTACTTCAAAAATAAAAAAATATTCCATTGCTTTTAAACACCAGTAATGATCACATAATCTATTATCATTATGTTAATAAAATGGATTCTCAATTGAGTATATACTTCATACCATATCTCAACTTTCTTTAAATAATTATTCATATTTTTTAGATATATCACATGTTTGTTATTTTTTATAAATACTACTTTTAAAAAACAATATTTTATAGCTGAAAGTTATAAATGAACATTCAAGATTTAAATGCAAAACATTCCTTGTTAGTTGTTTTATTATTTAATAATTGGTTACGTATAATAAATTCGTAAATATCATGTTTATGAAAATAGTATACATCGAAGTATACTATTTATTAAAATATCTATATATCGAATTTGTGGTGGATAGTTTGTACAATAAAATTGATCAAGTAAAGATTTGACATCAAGAAGTCTGGAATATAAGGATAAAGAAATGATTGAGTAGAAACATGATGGTTCCTAATTACAATTAAATTATTTTATTACTAAATTTAATATGTCTACATCTTACGAAACCAAAATCTTAATTTTTTCAATTGCGTATTAAAGTCAAAACTAGTAGCAGAAAAATAAATAGATATACTTATGCATGTCACATCAGATATCAAGTAGGAGTAAAATAATGTAGTTATTGCTATTTTCGCGTTCAAATAGCAATAAATGGTTAGGGTTGAATTACTAGAAATATGACCTGTATCTCTGGGAGCAAGCCACTGGTGTTGGTAACAATGATAGCAGAAATGGCACCAAAAGAATTGAATACCTTGCTCACTTCACTGCCACTGATTTCGAAATCCCTGTTGGAATTTGATTTCCCTACCAACCACAAGTATTGGTGGGGGCAAACTTTAACACTATGGTTTTTGAGAGGAAGCTGAAGAGAAGAATGTAAGTGTAATGCTTAATTACCATACCATCTTTGATTAAAACAATGAAAAGAAATATTATGTATGTGAAGGTGAGCACTGCAGAAACCCCCAACCAATTTTTCATGGCAGACATTGTTGGGATGGAGAAGGAATAAAAGAAGTAAGCAGCTCCTGTTATGACTATGTAGTATTGGAGCCTCAGGGGAGAATCACTAAACTCTGAGGTGATTTCCTGTACAAAACAACCACTTTCAACATGTTACATATTATACCACAGTTAATTAATTTATAATCACTTTAAATATTAATTATAAAATAATTTTATTTACCTTCAGTGCCTTGCCTCCGAGGAGGATGAAGCCCATATTTCCAAGAAGAAGGGTCAAGAACTGGAAAACCCATGTGGTATGGTACATACTCTTGCCTTGCCAAATTAAGGAATAGTTAATGTATGGAAAACAAATTATAAAACTATGTCACTGCAAAAGCAAGTATATGAAAATTCACCATAAACATATCCCATAAGGTCTCTGTATCTAATGAATCTGATATCATCAACGATGTGAAATGCTGCCAAGAGCCAGTTTGCATAGGCGGTGTAGAGACCCACAACAAGAAGGCAAATGATACCCCAAGTCCAACCCAGTGGCCACATCACCAGATTGGAGAAACTTAATATCCACCCACAATTGAAGCTTGTCACCAGCATCAACCCCACTTGTTGCCACGAATCTGCATATCGTAACCCATTTCATCATGAAAAAAACAAATACAATCTCAATTCTCAAGGAAACTTGCTACTTAGATTGTTTTAGAAAGTCAAAACACCCCAAAAGGTTTAAATTTTAAAATAAAACAACAATAGTTGAACAGAACTTGGCATAGATGGTGAATTACCACGGTCAATAGTATGAGCAGTAGCCAAACCATAATCATCTTTCTGAGTAACCTTTTCTTGACCTTGTTCGATGCTCAGAGTGGCTCTTCCTTCTTCATCCATGGTGAATCACCTCTGAAAAGAAAACAAGATTTGCTCCTTCAAAGTTTACAACTTGGTATTAAATTTATAGAAGTGGAAATGAAATAATATGGATAAATATGACCATTTGACAGTTCCATGCCTTTGAAGGATTATTCTATAAGGAAACAGACCAATATATTTTATTCCTTGTGAATTTTAAGGGAGACCCGTTGGTTTGAAAACAAGGGCCTTTTCTAGTCAGTATATACAAGTGGAGTATCTATTAATTTTATTAAAAACCATTTCTTATACAAAAAAAAAACCTTTATTAATTATTTTCAATATTTTTTAGGTTTTTTTTTATCCATGATGTATACCGACTTAGAGTGAACATCGTATTTAGGATATACATAAAAAATCCTTGACGTTGTTTCATTAATATATTTAAGGATATCTCGTACAATTGCATGATAGATTTTAAAAAGCATCTCACATATGGTATGAGTAAAAAATATAAATAAAATACAAGTCTCAAAAGTTGTGAATTTTTCAAAAAATAAAAGATGTAGTCTTGTTTTTTTTTTTTTAATTATAAATCGTTTAATCATCATATATTAACAATATATAATAATTGTACAACATCTTTAATAATAAAAAACATTCTTTTACTTATAAAGTTTGTATATTATTATTATTATTAGAGATTAGCATTATCAATTAGAATAATTTAATTATGATAGAATTTAATAATAATATAATAATTTTTATTTCGTTATTTAGGCACAATTGTGTATAACATTTAATATTTTTCTGATTTTCAAGGATAGATTAGTGTATAGGTTTATTATTTTGTATTTTATTTATACCTCTTTTGTATCTTTTCCAAAATAAGAAATACATAAATGTATCTTCCTTCCATCTGGATCATTCTTAGCCTAGCGCAGCCAACCATGGAAGAGAACAAGATAAGAGGTTCGACCACTAGTTTGGTCAAAAGACATGCTCTTCTTATCACTAGTCACAAATTGAATGACCAAAATTACACTCAATGGGTGCGTTAAATTAAAATCTTTCTTCAAGGTTACATTACCGGAGACTCCAAGTGTCCAGTAGAAGGTGACCCTAATCTCAAGAAATGACAATTAGAAAACAGTTTATTCATGTCATGGTTACTCAACACCGTGACCAATGAAATTGGGGAGCATTTCATGTACTATGACATTGTCAAGGAGATGTGGAATGCAGTAAAGGAAACATACTCACTCAAATGTGGACAATACGTACGTGATATTTGAGATCAAGAACATACTCCATAAACTGCGATAAGGTGATTTCTCAGTCACTAAGTATTTTAATACACTCAACCGACATTGGTAACCACTAGACATATATAAAAACGTTCAATGGAATTGTGTCAAGGATAAGAAGAAGTATACAAAATTGGTGGAGAAAGATAGGATCTACAAGTTCCTATTGAGACTAAACACATAACTTGATGAAGTCCAAGGGAGAATCCTTGGAACCAAACCTCTTAAACAATATGGGAAGTATTTTCAGAAGTAAGAAGGGAGGAGAGCACGAGAAAAGTAATACTTGGAAAGTCAAGTGCAGCCCCACTCATTGAAGGCACAACAATGGCAGTAAGGGGGAACCAATCTCGTCCATCTAAAAAGAAATTGGTGCGATCACTGCTGGATTATTCATGGCAAGCCTTCCAGACAAAAAACCTGGACAGCAGAGGCAACACAGCTGAGGTAAATTCTAATTCATCTTCATTCATCAAGGAGCAAATGGAAGCACTATAGAAAATTATCCAGTAAAAAATTGGTACAACTGCAATATCACAAAAAGGTAATTTCTTGCCGCAGGAAAAATTAAAGTCATGGATAATTGATTCAAGAGTCTCAGATCACATAACTGGAGACTTAACTGTGTTATACTTCTTGCCACAATAATTATACAGTTCGGATAGTTGATGTGACTCTTTCTAAAGTCATGGGTAAATGTTCAGTTATTATCTCACAAAACATTAACTTGAAGTCAATTATTTATGTGTCTAAACTTGACTATAATTTACTGTCTATTAGCAAATTAACAAAAGATTTGAAGTGTGTCACTAAATTTTTTCCTAACCTATGTGAATTTCAGATTTTAGAGATGGGAAAAACGATTGACATTGCTAAAAAATGTATTGGACTTTACTGCCTCCAAACTGAAGCGTCAGAGGCAGAACCCAAGGCCAACTCTTATGTTGTGGTACCTAAAAATAAAAATTTTGTAATGTTGTGGCACTATCGGCTTGGCCACCCAAATTTTATGTACTTAAGAAGAATGTTTCCCATATTATTCAATATAAATAATGAGTTGTTTCAATGTGAAATATGTCAATTGTTCAAACATACCCATAACTCATACATGTCTCAATCTTATAAACCCTCTCAATCTTTCTCCCTAATTCATAGCGATATATGAGGACCATCACAGACAAACAATGTCACGGGATCAAGATGGTTTTTCACCTTCATAGACGATTATACACGGGTCACTTGGGTGTTCCTAATGAAGGATAAATCAGAAGTTAGACAGAATATTTGAATTTTTTTATATTATGGTGGAAACACAATTTTAAAGTAGGATTAAGGTATTTAAGAGTGATAATGACCCAGAGTATTACCACTCTGCACTAAGTTCCTACCTTCAGAGACATGAAATCATACATCAATATTTATGTGTAGATACCCTTAGCAAAAGAGAGAAAGAATAAACATATTTTAGAAGTGACCATATCTCTCTTGTTGACTACAAATGTACCTAACTAATTTTAGGGAGAAATTGTCCTCTCTGCAACCTACCTCATAAACAAAATGCATTCCTGAATCCTCAACTTTAATACACTTCACTCTACTCTCCAAATCCCATACCCTACTAGTCGTATCCTTACATCTATTCCCTTTAAAATATTTAGATGTTCAACTTTATCCATAACTTTCATCCTCGTCGCAACAAACTTAACCCAAAATCCATAAAATGTATTTTCTTCCGCTATTCTCCCCAATAAAAGGGGTATAAATGTTATTCACCTCAAACTAGGAAATTTTACCACACAATGGATGTCACCTTTTTTGAGAATCAACCTTATTATCCTAAAGTTGGCATTCAGGGAGAGGAGATTTATCCAATTGAAGTGGCAGAATCCCAACTTTTGGATTTGAGCTAGCTCACTCTGTCCCAAATGCAGAATCAGCCAATACTACACCTGCAATAGAGGAAACTATAGTAGCAAATGCAGAGTCAGCCGAGAATGCACCTAAAAGAAAGGAAGTAGAGTCTAGCACAGCTCCAAGGCAAAGTCATGAATCAAACCAAACTCCAAAAAATGAGTTTTCCCTAGGTAATATCATTTCTAATCCTGAACCTATTGATGACATTGTCATTCTTATTGCATTAAAAAAAGGGGGTGAGATCTTGCACTCAACACCCCATTGAAAATTACGTGTCCTATGAAAAATTGTCACAGAGGTATAGGTTGTTTGTGACAACTCTTGACAGTATACATATCCCAAAAAATGTTAAAGAGGCACTTCAACAACCTGAATGGGCAACAACTGTAACAAAAGAAGTCCAAGTCTTGGTTAAAAATGGCACGTGGGAATCACCACCCTACCAAAAGGGAATAAATTGATTAGATGCAAGTGGATATTCTCCATCAAATACAATGCAGATGGTAGTATAAATTGGTACAAAGCCCGACTGGTGGCAAAAGGGTTTCCTAAACGGTGAACTAGAAGAAGAAGTTTATATGCAAATTCCTCTAGGACTTGAATCATTAAAAACCTCAAACATGGTGTGTAGGCTTCAAAAATCTTTATATGGCCTTAAGCAATCTCTGAGAACATGGTTTGATAGATTGACTCGGGTTGTCAAAGAAGATGGATTCAACCAATGTCAATCAGATCACACGATGTTTGTCAAATACTTCGTAGAAGAGAAGACATCCATGTTCATTGTTTATGTTGATGATATCGTTATCACAGGAGACAATTATGATCAAATCAAGCATTTGAAAGGACTTTTAGCCAAGGAATTTGAAGTCAAAGACTTGGGCCAACTCAAATATTTTCTAAGGATGGAAATTGCTCGGACGAAGAATGATATTTATGTATCACAAAAGAAATATACACTGGACTTACTTCAAGAAACTGACATGTTTGGGTGCAAGGCAGCCAATACTCCCATAGAACCGGAAAAGGGAGGTGCAGAGGAAAATTCATCAACTGATAAAAGATAGATATCAAAGACTAGTTGGGAAACTAATCTACCTAACTCACACCAGGCCCGACATTAGGTTTGATGTCAGTCTAGCTAGTCGCTATACATCTAATCCAACTGAAACCAACATGAACATGGCAAACAAAATACTCCAATGCCTCAAAGGTACACTAGGCTGATGACTCTACTTCAAGAAGAACTCAAACATAGGTATTGAAGTCTATACTGACTCAGATTTGGTATGATATCCCTTTGACAACAGGCTATTGTTCCTTTGTGTGGGGAAACTTTGTGACTTGGAGAAGCAAGAAGCAACCTATGGTGATAATGAGTAGTGCAGAAGCTAAATTCAGAACTATGGCTCAAGGTATCTGTGAAGGAATTTGACTTAAGAGGATGTTAAATGAAATCAAAATTCTTATCAATTACACTTTGAGGATAATGTGTGACAACAAAACTGCTATAAGCATAACAAAGAACCTAGTGCACCATGATAGAATAAATCATGTGGGAATTGATCGACACTTCATTAAAGAGAAAATTAACCATGATATTATAAGTGTTGATCTTGTTCTATTATGCAGACAAAGAACATATATTCTAACAAAGGCTCTTCCAAGGAACGCATATGAAAACATTAAATTCAATCTGGGTATGATAGACATCTTGTTGAACATTCAAGGACTTGATGTTGAACTTACATGGACATGAAACTTGTTGATTTTGATGATGATTCAAGAACAAAGAACTTAGAGAGTTGAAGACTTGTTTTATTGTGTAATAACTCTGTTTTGATTAGTTTGAGTCTGTAATATTAGAGTTTAAGATAGCCGGTACATAGTCTGCACTTTAGAAGCTTCAAAAACTCAAATTTATCAGTTTGCCTCGGCTTTAATCGATTAAATGGTCAAATAATCGATTATTACAGTGAGAAAAACCATTTTCTGTATTTGTTCACTGTAATAATCGATTAACACACCTGTTAATCGATTAACAGGCCTGTTAATCGATTAACAGGGCTTTTAATCGATTAAAATAGAGAGTTTTGGGGTTCTATTGATTTTGGCTCTATAATAATCGATTAACACTTCATTTAATCGATTATTTCAGTCAGATTTTGATTTTCAACTTCAAATCAACCCTATTTTCGAAAACCGTAATCCCAATACTCTCTAGTTGCGAAAATCCCAATTCCCAAACCCTAATTTCTCTACTTAAGGTTCTCTAAGGCTCTCAGAAAATTGAATAACCTTTTTCAAACAAAAGTTAAGTGCTGTGAGTGCCAGAGAACTGTTTGTTGGAGGAAAAAGGGGCTTTTAGAACCTGGTGTGGGCTATAAGCGATAAGAATCACTAAGTGAAGTTCTTAGTGGATTGTGTGTTGTGCCGTTTCTAGGGAAAATTGTTCTTCATCTCTTGTGGATTTCAAGAGAGGTGTTTTCTTTACTTTGTATTTTCAATTGTTATCTGTTTGTAACAACTTTGATTAGAGTGACAACGTTAATCCTCTGTTTGAGTGATTAGCAACTGGACGTAGGGTCTTTTGATCCGAACCAGTATAAATCTCCTGTGTAAGACTCTATCTCTATCTTATTTACGTTTACACAGTATTTTAATCGGTAAAATTTGGGGAAAATTTTTAAAACCTAATTTTTGTTAAGAAACCAATTCACCCCCCCCTCTTGGTTTTTGTCCGACCATGGGAACATTCTGTTGCGCGATTCTAACAAGTGGTATTAGAGCTTGCTTTGATAGTCATTCAAACTTTTCGAAAATGGCCAGACAAAATCAAACTTTTGCCGAAGGTGCGTCTATCAACATACCCCCACTTTTTACGGGTCAAAATTATCCTTTCTAGAAAGTAAGAATGCAAATCTTTTTAGAGTCTGTTGATAGAGGTGTTTGGAACGCTATTTTAAATGGTCCATATGTTCCTAAAGTTACTAAGAACGGTGTTGACATTCCCAAACCTTTTTCTAGATGGACAACAGAGGAAAACAGAAAAGCACAATTTGACGTTAGGGCTAGAAATATAATTTCATCTACTTTAACCCTTGACGAGTTTTGCAGGATTTCTGTTCGTAAAAGTGCTCAGGAGATGTGGGAAATGCTAAGAGTGACCCACGAAGGTACCGACGACGTTAAGAGAGCATGGAAAAATTCCCTAATCCAAGAATACGAGATGTTCCGGATGCAACAAGGCGAAACGATATTTGACGTTCAAAAGCGTTTCACTCATATTGTGAATCATCTCACCGGATTAGGTAAAATCTTTGACGTTGATGAATTGAATGTTAAAATTTTAAAATCTTTGGATAGGAAATGGCAACCTAAGGTGACGACCATCTTGGAGTCACAAAACCTTGCCTCTATGTCAATGGCGGCGCTCTTTGGAAAGCTAAGAGAGCTTGAGCTTGAGCTTGGAAGGCTAAATGAAGAAGGACAATATCAAAAGAAGAACTTAGCCTTTAAAACCGAAATTTCCAAAGGTAAAAATAAAAAGGAAGAAGAAGACTCGGAAAATGAAGAAGAAGAATTGAGTCTTATGATAAAGAAGTTCACCAAATTCATGAAAGCAAAAGGAAGACATCCATTCAAAGGTAAGGGAAAGGTAAGAGAAAGTACTTCCGTAACTATAAAATGTTATGGTTGTGGTGAAGCAAGACATGTAAAGACCGAATGTCCAAACAAGAAAAATGATGAAATCAAAGGCAAAAAGTTCTTCAAGAAGAAAGCCTATATTGCTTGGGACAACAGTGATTCAAGTTCGGAATCAAGTGACTTGGAAGTTGAAGCCAATATTTGCTTAATGACAAATGACAACATATCTTCCGATTTTGAGGTAAGTGATTCTGACTCATCATCTAGTGATGATGATAATAACTATGATGAACTGCAAAATGCATATAATGAATTATTTAGTGCCTTTAAGAACTTGAAAAATGAATATAAAGTTGTGAAGAAGAGTTTAAGTAGATCCGAAAAGGAAATTGACTCATTAAAAACAAAAATCACATGTTTAGAAGAAAAGGAATCCTTAGAAACGAAAATTGTATGTTTAGATGAGAATGATGATAAGAACTTAGCATGTGAAACTTGTAAAGAGTATGAATATGACATAGATATTCTTAATCATCTACTTGATAAAGCCGAAAAGGAGATAAGTGATTTTAAGAAGGATAAAACTGTTTTTGCTCAAAATAGTGTAAATTATCAAGTTCCTTTGAAAAAGCCTAAAAGGAAAAATAAAAGAGTATGGGTAGAAAAAGGAACTAAAACATCTATGGTTAAAAATTCATCATATTCAAAAGTTACATCTAAAGCATGTTTTTATTGTATGAAACAAGGTCACACTTCAAATAAATGTAAAATTAAACATTTTGGTGTTCCTAAAGGTAAATACATTTGGGTTCCTATTGTTAAATAATTTATTTGTCTCTAACCCCAAGGACCCAAAAGTTATGGGGACCTAAGTTTACTATGTTCTTGTTTTGTAGGAAACTTCCAAATCTAAGAAGTCTATGTGGTATCTTGATAGTGGATGCTCAAAGCATATGATCGATGATAAATCAAAATTTGTGAGTTTCAAAGCTAAAGAACAAGGATATGTAACTTATGGGGACAACAACAAAGGGAAATTCTTGGAATTGGAAATATAGGTGGTGCAAACACATTGGAGATTAAGGATGTGCTTCTTGTTGATGGACTAAAGCATAATCTCCTTAGCATAAGTCAACTATGTGACAAAGGATTTAAGGTAATCTTTGAAAGTAAATTTTGCACCATACATTTGATAGATTCCGAAAATGTAGAATTAAAAGGCATTAGGCATAACAACATATACTTGATTGATTTGGATTGTTTACATGATTCTAGCATAACATGTTTAGTTGCTAAGGAAGAGAACCCTTGGTTATGGCATAAGAGAGTGGCTCATATAAATATGCATCATTTGAACAAATTGATTTCAAAAGACTTAGTTATTGGTTTGCCTAAGTTAAAATTTGAAAAAGATAGATTGTGTGATGCATGTCAAAAAGGTAAACAAGTAAAATCATCATTTAAATCAAAGAATGTTATTTCCACTTCAAAACCCCTAGAATTATTACATTTAGATTTATTTGGACCTTCTAGGATAAAAAGCTTTGGTGGAAATTATTATGGTCTTGTGATTGTTGATGATTACTCTAGATATACTTGGACATTTTTCCTAACTATGAAAAGTGAAGCCTTTAAAGTCTTTAGAAAATTTGCAAAACAAATTTAAAATGAGAAAGACTTTAGAATTAAAGTTTTAAGAAGTGACCATGGTGGTGAGTTTCAAAATGAAAAGTTTGAAAGTTATTGTGAAGAAAATGGAATATTACATAACTTTTCTGCTCCTAGGACTCCCCAACAAAATGATGTAGTTGAAAGGAAAAATAGGTCATTAGAGGAACTTGCTAGAACAATGTTAAATGAATCTAATGTTCCTAAATATTTTTGGGTTGATGCGGTTAATACTGCTTGTTATGTTTTGAATAGAATGCTCATTAGGTCAATTATAAAATCAACTCCCTATGAATTGTTAAATGGTAGAAAGCCTAATGTTGCTCATTTGAAAATTTTTGGATGTAAGTGCTTTGTGTTAAATAATGGAAAGGACAACTTAGGAAAATTTGACTCAAAAGCCGATGAGGGCATTTTCTTAGGTTATTCATTAACTAGCAAGGCTTACAGAGTGTTTAATAGAAGAACCTTATTGAAGAATCTATTCATGTTACTTTTGATGAAATTGTAGACCTTGGGGGAAATCCTCTTTGAAAGTGATGAAGATCTTATTGAATTACTTTGACAAAGATCTTGTTGATTTGATGAAGTAAAAAATGAAGTCAAAAGCTACTTTGTGGCAGTCAAAGGTCACTTAGATAAAAGAGTAGTGAGATTAGTGAGTCTGCATCTCTACTTAGGTATAATCATTTTTATCTCTCTACTGCATGAGGTTTCTACATTTAAAGGATTTTGCAATTGCCTCTAAAAAGCGTTTAAAAGGATAAAAATAAAGTATTTTGATAAAAGGTTTTTAATTAACTATTTTAACTAATAGTATATAGGCTTTATCAACTAAAATGTTCTTAACACTTTTGTAACAGGTTTTTAACCGATATGTTTTCGAAATAATCGATTGTTTTCATTAGAAGGATTTTTGAAAACCTTCTGCGATATTTTAACCGATATAGAATTGATACAATCGATTAAAATGACTTAGAATATTTTGAAAAGTGTTCTGCGGAATTTTAATCGATACAAACTCGAAATAATCGATTGAAATAACTTGAAGTGTTTTGAAAGTTGTTACATCGATATTTTAATCGATACAAATGCGAAATAATCGATTAAAACAACTAAGAGGTTTTTCCAGAATGTTTTAATCGATTAAAACAAGGTTTTTATCAGTTAAAATAACTTAGAAAGTTTTATGAAATCTTTTGGCAGAATTATAATCGATTAAAATGTGTTTCAATCGATTAAAATAACTAAGTGAACTTTATTCAAAGTGTTTTAATCGATTAAAACAGATTGTTATTAGTTAAAATCACTTAGAAAAGTATATAAGAATGTTTTGCAGTATTTTAATCGATTGAAAGACGAAACAATCGATTAAAACAGTTTGGAAGATTTTTTACAAAGAGTTTTAATTGATATAAACGGTGTCGTATCAGTTAAAACAAATCTAGAAAATAATCAAGAACTTTTTAACAGATTAAAAGAAGTTTTAACAGATTAAAGCAAGACTTTTAACAGATTAAAATATTATTTTAACAGATTAAATAAACCAGCAGTTTTGAAAATCTTCTATATAAACAGAGTTGCTTGAACCTTTTAAAACACATCTTTTAGCAATCAATCAAGCAATCATAAGTGCTACTTTCAAGAAAGAATCGCGCTAGTTTTTGTGAAGTTCATAGGAGTTCTTTCTTGAGGCAAAATTACATTCTTTTGAGAAGAAACACATACTGCAAAGCGACATAAATCTGGTTTGAGCGTTATAAGTTTCTTCTATTTTGTTTCTTTACTTTCTTTACTGTATTGTGGGTGCTTGGAATTGTGGGCACTGGTTTCTGTGGCTGGAATTTGGCTGCAGGGTTGGTCAAGAACTGGAATTTGGTTCTTGGTGAAGGTTTAGGTGCAGAAACTGGAATTGTGGTTCTTGTGGTAGATTGAGTGTGAGATTAAAGTTGTAATCTGTAAAACGTTCAATCTAGTGGAACCCAGCTGGAATTTGGCTGGAGACTGGACGTAGCCCTGGGATTGGGTGAACCAGTATAAACCTTGGTTGTATCTTTCTAAACCTTTCTCTCATTTAAATATGTCACTGCATTTGTTTTTGATTGCTTGTTGTGTGTGATTCAAGAACTAGTCTGAAATCTTAATCTTTGAAATAGATAATCTGTAATTTACGAAAATCTTTCAAAGATCAATTCACCCCCCCTCTTGATCTCAGCCTACATTTCTAACCATTGGTATCAGAGCAAGGTTCTTGAGAGTTATTCAAGTCTTTCGATCAAAATGGCTGGAAACAAATTTTCTGAGGTTGCTTATATTGATAGACCTCCACTGTTTTGTGGTACAGATTACTCCTTTTTGAAGATTAGGATGAAGATCTTTAATTAATCTGTTGGTATAAATGTGTGGAATATCATTGAACAAGGAACTTATGTTTTTAACAAAGACTGGTCTAGCTTAAATGATTGTGAAAAGAAATTAATCCAAGATGATTGTATTGCCAAGAATGTCATTATATCTGCACTTAACAGAAGTGATTTTTTCAGGATAGCACATTGTCAAACTGCTACACAAATGTGGAAAACCCTTGAAATGGCCTATGAAGAAACAACAGAGAATTCTGATAATGAAGAAGCTAACTTGTGTCTAATGGCAAATCAGAATCATCAAACCAGTAGTGTAAGTGCTAACTCTTCTTCAAATTTGGTGAATTATAATTCATTACAAGAAGCATTTAATGAAATGCATGAAGAAACAAAGAAACTGCAAAAAGAAAATGATAGGCTAAAAGGATTGAATAATTGGTTAGTAAATAAAGTAGATTCTCTTGAAAAGAAAATTCTTGAAGATGAAACTGATCTTGATTTTTTAAAATTAATCCATGATAATTCTGATTGTGTATGCAATAAACCATGTAATAATTGTTCAGAATTACAAAAGAAGATTGATTTTTTATCACAAACTGTTTCAAAGTTTACACAAGGACAAGCTAATCTTGATATTCTTCTTGGGTCACAAAAACTTATTTTTGACAAATCTGGCATTGGATTTACATCTAACAAGAAATTCAGAAAAACAAATAGGAAATCATACTCATCATCTATGATTAAATGTTTTTACTGCATGAAAAAAGGTCATTTTGTGAAATATTGTAGAATTAAGAAGTATGTTATTCCTAGAGGAAGAATGAAGTGGATTCCCAAAAATTCATTTCAAATAACCTGATTGGACCCAGTGATTATATAAAGGGTACCGAAACATCCTAAATTTGTTTTGCAGGAACAAAATCTGAAGTCCCTTGATATTCAAAACAAGCAAATTCGGTTCTGGTTTCATAAACTGAATGTTTTAATTGATATAAAACAGTTTTAATCGATTAAAATCACTTACAGAGAATACCAGAAAAGTTGTCCGTACAATTTTAATCGATTAAAATACGAATTAATCGATTAGAATGCTCTCAGGAATTTTAGTTTAGATGTTTTAATCGATTAAAAAGGATTTATATCAGCTAAAAACACTAAAAGGTCAAATTTAATCGATTCTTTTTCGTTTTAATCGATTAAAATTCTGTTATCAAAATATTGAATTCTTATAGTACAAAATTAATCGATTCTTTTATGTATCAATCGATTATTTCACTGTTGTATTTTCAAACCTAGTATTAAAGATCAAATTAATAGGTCAATTTTTTTATTAATTGATTAATTTGTTCTTGAAAATTATTTTTACAACATCCAATTAAAAATTGGTCAGCAAATCAGAGTAAAAAATCCAAGTTTTTGTGTTAATCAAAATCTGCATAATACATTTATTGCATCTGTTGACCAAGTCAAACTTCTTTCCAAGAACAATTTAGCTGATGTACCCACTGTCCAGAAACCTGCGCCTCTGCCTTCAGTCAAGGGGACATGTACAATTAAAGCTGTTTTTGCAGGTTTTGTCAAATTGGACTGCAATTCACAAAATTTGACATCCGTGACTCTTCATTTTGCTCACTTGAAGTCCATTATTCTCATTCTCCATTCTCTGGTTCAAATTTCTTCTCTATTCTTTCTTGTACTCACGTTTCAAATCCCCTCTATAAACTATACAACAAGATGCTTAGGAGATCAAAATCAAGAAAGAAGCATAAAGGAGAATCTTCTTCTGTTGTCAATCTTGGTGGTCACTTGGAAGTATGGTTTGATGGTGATATTGGAAGAATGAACACCTTCATTACTGAGTTCAGTCAAAAGCAGATTGTAATTCCAAAGTTTATCAAATTCAAATGGCTTGATGAAGAAGGATTTACTGGTCTGAGAAGAAAACTGAAAAGTAAAAAACTAAGAACCTTCATGGAGTTTACTGGAAACATTCAACCTGATTTGGTTCGGGTCTTTTACTCCAACTTAACAGTAAATGGTTCAACAATCAGATCTCAGGTAAAGGGAGTTAATATGGAAATTACTCCTTCTGTGTGGGAACAAGTTGCTGGCCTCAGGGATAGTGGTGTCAAAGTATCTAGAGGGAACATTTCTGAAATACCTGACTTCAACAAAATACAATTTTTCAGGTCTTGCCTTAAGGATCCAAATGATTCGGTAAGAATTTTAAATGCTGGAAAACTTTTACTTGAACATAGACTGCTAGCTTTCATTGTGGCATGGATGTTTACTCCAAGAGGGAGTAATCATGCTATACTTAATGAGGGAGATCTTGCCCTCATGTACTGCATCTCTAATAATATTCGGGTAAATTGGGTTTATGTGATTAAAGATCACATGTTGAAGGCAAAAAGGTTGGCGGATTACAAACTGCCGTATGCTATGTTCATTAACAATTTCTTTAGATATTTTGAAGTTGATCTTTTAGGAGAAAGCATAGAAACTCCTAAAGCATCAAATGAGATTGATGACTCCACTTTGAGAAAAATGGGGTATATCAAAATTGATGATAAATGGATTTCCAAAATTGATGCTGGGATGTCTGAAGATGAGGAAGAAGATGAAGAAGAAGATGAGCAAGGCCAAATTCCTTCCTCTCTAGCTGCTGCAGAGGTTCCTGAATCCACTGGTGGGGAGGCATCATATGAAAACATGGAAATTATTCCCCACATGGAGCAACCTGACCGTGGGACTCCTCTGTCTCAATTTGAAAGGTCCATGCTTTCTCAAATGGCCATAATGCAGGAAAACCAAAGGAAGCATATGCAAATGACCTATCAACATTTCCAGCAGACCAACAATCAGTTCACAAACCTTGGAAACCAAATTGCTGATATTTACACCAAACTGGAAGATATGCAGCTCAATCAAGGGAATTGGGATGATTGAGTCTTGTTAACAAGGGTCCCTTTCTTTCATAACCTTTTTCCTTTTCTTTATGTCCTATTTCTTTAGCTGCTAATTTTCTTTTATGGACTGTAATATTAACTGGTTTTAAACCAGGAACAATCTTTTAACCTTGCTTAATATGATGTAGGTTTTAAGTTAAATTAAGAGAGCCTAGATAGAATCAAACATAATTTTCTGATAATTTTACATCAGTTAAATAAGCTAAATAAGATATTATTCTGATTTTGATGGATCTATTGGTTAAAACTTACTCAATCTAGTTGATATTATTTTAAAACATTTTCTTAATGATTGTTTTAATTCGCACTGAATTAGGCATTTTAGATGCATCAAACATTTCTTAGTTTTTCAAAACTGGTTGTTTTAATCGATAAAACCAAGCTTTAAATCGATTAAAAGCACTTATACAGCATTTTTCTTACTGTTTTAATCGATTAAATGTCGATTTAATCGATTAAATCAACTTATGTTTCAAACTTTTGAAACTCATCACTGTTTTAATTGATTAAAATGTTATTTTAATCGATTAAAACTAATAATAAGATCATTTTAATCGATTTTGTCCTGTTTTTAATCGATTTTTACTTTGGAAAGAAAAATTAAAGGCTTTAGTTAATGGATGTTCTTGTAACATGCTACTAAAGCATGATTCCCTTATCTTTACACGTGTTAATGAAGATAAGTTTGAATCAACTTTGATTGGTCTTTACATGAGTAAGGTATCTTGTTCAAATCTTTTACTGTTTAAAAAAAAATACTGATACATATCATGCATAGTTTTTGTTCCTCTGTTCCTTATTTTTTGATGAAGTCAAAAGGGGGAGAAATAATTGCTTTGATTTTCTTTATTTAGGGGGAGTAGCAATATAGAGGGAGAAATTGGAAAATGATTAATTTTTTAATACTCACTAATCTATATATTCAAGTGACTTTTTCTGCAAAATTATTAGTCAAAGAGGTGTTTGTCTTCATCAAATAGGGGGAGACTGAAAGTGATGAAGATCTTATTGAATTACTTTGGCAAAGATCTTGTTGATTTGATGAAGTAAAAAATGAAGTCAAAAGATACTTTGTGGCAGTCAAAGGTCACTTAGATAAAAGAGTAGTGGGATTAGTGAGTCTGCATCTCTGCTTAGGTATAATCATTTTTATCTCTCTTCTGCATGAGGTTTCTACATTTAAAGGATTTTGCAATTGCCTCTAAAAAGCGTTTAAAAGGTTAAAAACAAAGTATTTTGATAAAAGGTTTTTAATTAACTATTTTAACTAATAGTATATAGGCTTTATCAACTAAAATGTTCTTAACACTTTTGTAACAGGTTTTTAACTGATATGTTTTCGAAATAATCGATTGTTTTCATTAGAAGGATTTTTGAAAACCTTCTGCCAGTATTTTAACTGATATAGAATTGATACAATCAATTAAAATGACTTAGAATATTTTGAAAAGTGTTCTGGCAGAATTTTAATTGATACAAACTCGAAATAATCAATTGAAATAACTTGAAGTGTTTTGAAAGTTGTTCTATCAGTATTTTAATCGATACAAATGCGAAATAATCGATTAAAACAACTAAGAGGTTTTTCCAGAATGTTTTAATCGATTAAAACAAGGTTTTTATCAGTTAAAATAACTTAGAAAGTTTTATGAAATCTTTTGGCAGAATTATAATCGATTAAAATGTGTTTCAATCGATTAAAATAACTAAGTGACCTTTATTCAAAGTGTTTTAATCGATTAAAACAGATTGTTATCAGTTAAAATCACTTAGAAAAGTATATAAGAATGTTTTGCAGTATTTTAATCGATTGAAAGACGAAACAATCGATTAAAACAGTTTGGAAGATTTTTTACAAAGAGTTTTAATTGATATAAACGGTGTCGTATCAGTTAAAACAAATCTAGAAAATAATCAAGAACTTTTTAACAGATTAAAAGAAGTTTTAACAAATTAAAACAAGACTTTTAACAGATTAAAAGATTATTTTAACAGATTAAATAAACCAGCAGTTTTAAAAATATTCTATATAAAAAGAGTTGCTTGAACCTTTTAAAACACATCTTTTAGCAATCAATCAAGCAATCATAAGTGCTACTTTCAAGAAAGAATCGCACTAGTTTTTGTGAAGTTCATAGGAGTTCTTTCTTGAGGCAAAATTGCATTCTTTTGAGAAGAAACACATACTGCAGAGCGGCATAAATCTGGTTTGAGCGTTCTAAGTTTCTTCTATTTTGTTTCTTTACTTTCTTTACTATATTGTGGGTGTCTAGAATTGTGGGCACTGGTTTCTGTAGTTGGAATTTGGTTGCAGGGTTGGTCAAGAACTGGAATTTGGTTCTTGGTGAAGGTTTAGATGCAGGAACTGGAATTGTGGTTCTTGTGGTAGATTGAGTGTGAGATTAAAGTTGTAATCTGTAAAACGTTCAATCTAGTGGAACCCAGCTGGAATTTGGCTGGAGACTGGACGTAGCCCTGGGATTTGGTGAACCAGTATAAACCTTGGTTGTATCTTTCTAAACCTTTCTCTCATTTAAATCTATCACTGTATTTGTTTTTTATTGCTTGTTGTGTGTGATTCAAGAACTGGTCTGAAATCTTAATCTTTGAAATAGATAATCTGTAATTTGCGAAAATCTTTCAAAGATCAATTCACCCCCCCCTCTTGATCTCAGCCTACATTTCTAACACTCTTGAGTCAAATAAAGAACTTGCAGGTGATGATGAGTATATAACAGAGGCTCTTGATGAATTGTATTTGGAAGAAAATGAGCCTTCTCAAACGCCTGAATTAGCAAAAGAATGGCAATCACCTAGAGGACTCTCAATGGACAATATCATTGGTGATATCTCAAAAGAGGTAAGAACTAGAAATATGACTAATTTCTGCATGTCTGTAGCTTTTGTGTCACAGATAGAACCCAAAAATGTTGAGGAAGCACTTAAAGATGACCAATGGTGCATAGCCATGCACGAAGAACTTAACCAATTTGAAAGGAATCAAGTCTGGGAATTAATCCCAAGAGAAGAGTCACATCAAGTAATTGGAACTAAATGGGTGTTTAGAAATAAACTTGATGAAGATGGAAACATAACAAAGAATAAAGCCAGACTTGTTGTCAAAGGCTATTGTCAGGAGGAAGGTATTGACTATGATGAAACTTATGCTCCTGTTGCCAGGTTAGAGGCTATACGTCTACTTCTTGCTTATGCATCTTTGATGAAATTTAAATTATATCAAATGGATGTTAAAAGTGCATTTTTGAATGGTTTTATTAAAGAAGAAGTTTATGTGGAGCAACCCCCTGGATTTGAGGATTTTAGTTATCCTAATCATATTTTTAAATTAAAGAAAGCATTATATGGGTTGAAACAAGCTCCTAGATCTTGGTATGAAAGGCTAAGTAGTTTCCTAACTTCAAATGATTTTTCTAGAGGAAAAATTGATTCTATGTTGTTTATAAAGAAAGTAAAAGAACATATCTTATTGGTCCAGGTATATGTTGATGATATTATTTTTGGATCAACTGATAATTCGTTATGTGTAGAATTTGCTAAGATAATGCAGGGAGAGTTTGAAATGTCTATGATGGGAGAATTGACATTCTTCCTTGGACTTCAAATCAAGCAACTTAAAGATGGCATTTTCATCTCTCAAACCAAATACTGAAAGGAGATCCTTAAAAAGTTTGGAATGGACACCTCAAAGGAAGCTAACACACCCATGGGAACTTCATGTTATTTAGACAAGGATGAATCAGGTTTGGAAGTTAATCAATCTATGTATAGAGGTATGATAGGTTCACTGTTATACTTAACTGCAAGTAGACCTGATATTATGCATTCTGTCTGTGTGTGTGCTAGATTTCAGGCTTGTCCAAAAGAATCTCACCTAATTGCAGTAAAACACATTTTAAAATATTTAAAAGGAACTACTGGTTTTGGTTTATGGTATCCATCTGATGCTTGTACTAGTTTAATAGGATATTCTGATGCTGATTATGGTGGATGCAAAATTGATAGAAAGAGTACTAGTGGGACATGTCATTTGTTAGGTTCATCCTTAGTATCTTGGCATTCTAAGAAACAGGCATGTGTTGCTTTATCCACCACTGAAGCTGAATATATTGCAGCTGGTAATTGTTGTGCTCAAATTTTGTGGATGAAACAACAGCTAGAAGATTATAGTATATTTCTAAATGACATACCTTTGATGTGTGATAATACGAGTGCAATCAATCTTACTAACAATCCAGTAATGCACTCTAGGACTAAGCATATAGAGATTAGACATCACTTTTTGAGAGATCATATCAGCAAAGGAAACTGTAAAATAGAGTACGTTGATACAAAGCATCAATTAATAGATATTTTTACTAAGCCTCTACCCAAGGATAGATTCTATGATCTTAGAAGAGACTTAGGGATATTAGAAATAACTTAAATTATGCTTAATTAGACAGTTTTTGGATGGTTGTAATGTTAAAATCCATTATGTAGGATGTTAAAAGATTATCATGTGTATAAACCTCAAAAATTTGATGAACTCTCTGGAATAATCGATTAATTGGAGTTATAATCGATTATTTGCACCCAAAACACCCAAAACATGACATTTCTCTCTGGATTAATCGATTAACTCGCCCATTAATCGATTAAACTCAGTGTTAATCGATTAACAACTCAAATTAATCGATTAAATTGTTCTGGTACTGGTTTAGTCGATTAATTCAAGTTTTAATCGATTAAACCTGGCAAGTTTTGGTTCCTAGTCGTTGCCAACGACTCTCTTGACCCTTATTCACTTCCATATGACCGTTGGAGATGCTTGGTTATAAATAGGGACCTCCATTTCACTTCTACTCACTTCTATCTCTTGCATTCAAGCTTTCTTGCCTTATTCTATCACTCTTGCCTTCTTTTAACTTCACTTGTCCTCCTAAATCTTCTTGTTACTCTTCTAATCCTACAATGGCCTCATCTTCTCATGCTAAAATTCCCACCAAAAGAAGATCTGCACCCTCATCTCATCCCCGTCCTAATTCTGTACAAGGATGGATCTCTGATGCAGAAGGTCGACAAGAATTTCTGTCTTATTGGAAGGAACGTGGTATTATTTCTCCTAAGTTCCTTATTGGTGATCAGTTCATCAATAGGGGATTCAACTTTTCTAATCTCCTTGAAATTCAAGGAGTTCTCCCTTTCATTCAAATGCAAGGTACGTATTATCCTGACTTAGTTAGGGTATTTTACTCTAGGTTCAAATTTAGAGATCAAATTGCTACCTCTCGTGTAAAGGGGGTAACAATTATTCTTGATGATGATATTTGGGAGAACGTTGCCCATTTTCCTATAAGAGAAGATGCTATTAACGTATTTGGTAAGTTAGATGATTTTGACAGGATCATGGCTTACCGCTCTTTTCTGCGAAACCCTTCCATGGAAATAGGGCGTCTCCTTCTTGCTGGACCTTTGAAGAAGGAGGAACGCATGATTTTGCATTTACTTGTCTGGATCCTATGTCCCCGGGCTACGAATCATGCTCAATGTTCTTCAATTGTGTTAGAAAAGTAGTTTTAAATCAAGAGGGGGGATGAATTGATTTTTGAAAGTTTTTCGCAAATCTCAGATTATCTAATTCGAAAATTAAGTTTACTAATCAATTCACGAATCACAAAGCAATTAAACAATACAAGCGCAACAACTGAATTTAAAGAGAGAAAGGTTAGGAAAGATTTCACCGGTAATTTTATACTGGTTCACCCAATACCAGGGCTACGTCCAGTCTCCAGCCAAATTCCAGCTGGGTTCCATTAGAATAGATGTTTTACAGACTCAACAATCTTACACCTACTCTAACACCAGAACCAATTTCCAGTTCCTGACTTTAACCTTTCCACCAAGAACCAAATTCCAGTTCTTGGAAACCTCTGCAACCAAATTCCAGCTGCAGAGAAACCAGTACCCAAATTCCAGGCACCACACAGTACAAGAACCAAATTCCAGTTCCTGCACTTAACCTCTCCACCAAGAACCAAATTCCAGCTCTTGATAACCTCTACAACCAAATTCCAGTTGCAGAGAAACTAGTGCCCAAATTCCAGGCACCAAACAGTACAAGAACCAAATTCCAGTTCCTGTACTCAACCTCTCCACCAAGAACCAAATTCCAGTTCTTGGAAACTTCTACAACCACCTACCAGCTGCAGAAAACTTGTACCCAAATTCCAGGTACAACACAATACAAAGAAATGACAAGCAATTGAAAAGAAGAAACTTAGAAAGCTCAAACCGGATTACGCTTATCCACTGTAAGTTCCTCCTTCAAAGAATGCAAAAGTGCCTCAAGAAAGATTTCAAAAGAAGTTCACAAAGCAGTTACGAATCTTTCTTGGAAAAGGATGCTTAATAGTTGCTTGAATTGATTGCTTTGGATGTTTAAAAACTGATGTTCAATCTCTATTTAAAAGTTTCAAGCAAAACTGTTTTTAAAGAGAATTTTCAAATCTGCTGCATTAATTAATCTGTTGAAAGTTTGTTTTAATCTGTTGAAATAGCCGTTATAATCTGTTAAAAGTCCTTTCAACCCATTAATGCGTTCTTGTTTCTTTAACAGAATCGTTTTAGTTGATACAACTATGTTTATATCAGTTAAAACATTTTACAAACATTTTCTAAGTGTGATTCAATCGATTGATTCACGTTTTAATCGATTGATTTGCTTAAAAACCTTCTTATAAAACTTTCCAAGTTATTTTAGCTGATATAAAGTCGTTTTAATCGATTGAAAATCTGCACATAAATTTTCAAGTCTTTTTAATCGATTGAAAGTTCGTTTTAATCGATTGAAATAAGTCTGATCGGTCATAATTCAATTTTGATCGATCATAACCAACTCTGATCGGTCATAATTTCATTCTGATCGATCATCCTGACTTCCAAAGTGGTTTTAATCGATTAAAACGTGTTTTAATCGATTAAAATAAATCTGAACGCTCATTTTTAAAGTCTGATCGATTATATTTCATTCGACTCTGTCATATTCGAATTTTAATCGGTCATAAAGGGTTTTAATCGATTAAAAGAAGTTTGTATCGATTAAAATACTGTCTTTTAAAACTATATCAGTTAAAAACATTGTTAAGAAAGTTCTTTGTCAAAATGCTTTTGTTTGATTTGTTTAAAACTATTTTTGAGGCATTTTGCAAATTGAGTGAAGGAGCTTCATGCAGTGGAAAAAGGTAAAGTGGTTTTACCTAAGCTTTCTGATAAGACACACTAAGTCTTCAGCTCCATTCTTCTGAGTGACTTGTTTGACTGCTGCAGAGTTGACCTTTGACTTTATCTTTGACTTCATCAAATCACTGAGATCTTTGCTAGTATCACTTTCAAATTGATCTTTGTATTATTCATGCCATAATGAATAATGAGCCCTTAGATTGGGGCATTCTTGTCACCATGACTATGTTAAAAGTCAAACGTCATCCCACCTTCAAAATTCCATATGCCCTCTGTTAGAATCGCGCAGCGGAATGTTCGCGTGGTCGGACAAAAACCAAGAGGGGGGGTGAATTGGTTTCTTAATAAAAATTAGGTTTTCAAAATTTTCCCCAAATTTTACCGATTAAAAACTGCGTAAATGTAAATAGAGAAGAGTAGAGAAGATTACACAGTAGGTTTATACTGGTTCGGATCAAAAGACCCTACGTCCAGTTGCTAATCACTCAAAAGAGGATTAACGCTGTCACTAAGAACAAATTGTTATAAACAGATTACAAATCAAAGAGATAAAGTAAAGACAACACCTCTCTTGAAATCCACAAGAGATGAAGAACAGCTTTCCCTAGAGACGGCACAGCACACAATCCACTAAGAACTCCACTTAGTGATTCTTATCGCTTCTAGCCTCACACCGGGTTTCCAAAAGCCCCCTTTCCTTGCAACAAACAGTTCTCGGCACTCACAGACACTTAACTTTTGTATGGAAAGAGTTGTTCTTCTTTTCGAGTGCCAAAGCAGAGTTTAAGTAGGGAAATTAGGGTTAAGGAATTGGGTATTTCGAAACTAGGGTTCTTGGTAATTGGGTTTTCGAAAATAGGGTTAATTTGAAATTTAAAAACAAAAACAGACTGAAATAATCGATTAAATGGAGTTTTAATCGATTAAAACAGAGCCAAATACGCAGAACTCAATCCTCTCTGGTTTAATCGATTATTTGGTGAAATAATCGATTATTTGACCTTTTAATCGATTATTTTGATGTTTTAATCGATTAAAACAGTGAGTATATGCTGAAAATGGTTTTCTCACTGTTTTAATCGATTATTTCCCTATATAATCGATTAAAGCCGAGCCTGCATGATAAATTTGAGCATTTTGAAGCTTCTAAGTTATAGACTATGTACCGGCTATCTTAGACTCTATAATTACAGACTCAATCAAACTAAAACAGAGTTATTACAATACAGAAATCATCAATCTTCAATCTTCAATACTCTAAGTCTTTAAGCTCTTGGATCATCATCAAAATCAACATTCTTCATGATCATTATTTGCAACATCAAGTCCTTGAATGTTCAACACCCTCCTTGTCTCTCGCATTCTTGAATACAAAGGAGTAAATGTCGAAGGTGAACAAACAATAAGAACGAATAACTTAAATCGCATGATGGACAACACATTAACTCAACTCCAAATGGTGCGTGTCAATAACATTTACGTTCACAAAGATGACGTTCCAAACGAAGGTGACGATAATGAAGATATGCCCCCTACTGCTGAGTTTCCCTCTGATCAAATCCAAACTGTTGGAACTTCCTCTGCTCATCATGAAACCCGTCAATCTATGGAAAATATGTTATCTGATATGAATCAGAGGATGCAGGCATTCTTCACTCTTTCTGGAGTACGGCATGAGGAAATAATTCGCTATATATCTGATGTATATGATAAAGTGTGTCATTTAAAAAATAGATTTGATGCACACTTTCATAGTGATGATAGTGAAGAATTTTAAATTTGTTTTTATTTTCTTTTTTGTGTTGTAATGTAATTTCATTTCTGAAATAAAATATGGTGTTCTTTTAATGCTTTGATTGAGGGGGAGTTATCTCCAAGTTATGCATATTTTGAGGGGGAGCTCTTATGATTGTTATAGAAGAATTCCTTTTTATTATAATCAAAATAGGGGGAGAAATATTTAAAGCCTACTATGATTGATTTTAAATATTATCTGGTATGTTTAATGTGTTTGTTAGTATGACAGATAAAACAGGTTATTACAAGGCTTTAAAAAGAAAATTTTGATCATCATAAAAAAGGGGGAGATTGTTGAACATTCAAGGACTTGATGTTGAACTTACATGGACATGAAGCTTGTTGATTTTGATGATGATTCAAGAACAAAGAACTTAGAGAGTTGAAGACTTGTTTTATTGTGTAATAACTCTGTTTTGATTAGTTTGAGTCTGTAATATTAAAGTTTAAGATAGCCTGTACATAGTCTGCACTTTAGAAGCTTCAAAAACTCAAATTTATCAGTTTGTCTCGGCTTTAATCGATTAAATGGTCAAATAATCAATTATTACAGTGAGAAAAACCATTTTCTGTATTTTTTCACTGTAATAATCGATTAACACACCTGTTAATCGATTAACAAACCTATTAATCGATTAACAGGGCTTTTAATCGATTAAAACAGAGAGTTTTGGGGTTCTATTGATTTTGGCTCTGTAATAATCGATTAACACTTCATTTAATCGATTATTTCAGTCAGATTTTGATTTTCAACTTCAAATAAACCCTATTTTCGAAAACCCTAATCCCAATACTCTCTAGTTCCGAAAATCCCAATTCCCAAACCCTAATTTCTCTACTTAAGGTTTTCTAAGGCTCTCAGAAAATTGAACAACCTTTTTCAAACAAAAGTTAAGTGTTGTGAGTGTCAGAGAACTGTTTGTTGGAGGAAAAAGGGGTTTATGGAACCTGGTGTGAGCTAGAAGCGATAAGAATCACTAAGTGGAGTTCTTAGTGGATTGTGTGATGTGCCGTCTCTAGGGAAAGTTGTTCTTCATCTTTGTGGATTTCAAGAGAGGTGTTTTCTTTACTTTGTATTTTCAATTGTTATCTGTTTGTAACAACTTTGATTATAGTGACAGTGTTAATCCTCTGTTTGAGTGATTAGCAACTGGACGTGGGGTCTTTTGATCCGAACCCGTATAAATCTCCTGTGTAAGACTCTATCTCTATCTTATTTATATTTATACAGTATTTTAATCGGTAAAATTTGGGAAAAAATTTTAAAACCTAATTTTTATTAAGAAACCAATTCACCCCTCTCTTGGTTTTTGTCCGACCACGCGAACATTTCGATGTGCGATTCTAACACATTTACCACTCAGATTGATGGGGAGTGTTGAAGATCAATACTATCAATTAGAATAATTTAATTATAATAGGATTTAATGATAATATAATCAGTTTATTTTATTATTTATGCACAATTATGTATAACATTTATAAGGAAAATATTATTTTGATTTTCAAGAATTGATTAGTATATAGATTTATTATCATGTATTTTATTTATACATCTTTTGTAATTTTTCCAAAATAAGAAATACATAATGTATTTTCCATAATTATTTTATGATTCAATCGTTTTTTTCTTCTAAAATAACCATATTTTGACACTTTTTTTCTTATTAGATAAAAAAAATTATAGAAAATAACACCGCCATAAAAATCGACATAAGAATGTGTGTAATTAGAAAATAAGCTCCAAACAAACTTTAAAAATTAATATGATGGAAATAACGTTAAATAATATGAGATGTGAAAGAGAAAAATCGTATTTATTTGTTGATTAACTTTAACTTTCATCGTCAAATATTAAATATTAATAATGTTTCTCTCTTTATTTTTTACTATCAAATTAACCTTATATTTTTATAATATTTAAGTTAAAATAGTCGAGAACTAATACTAGTACGATTATTAATAAAAAAGCATAGTATTTAGAATAAACATTATTTTTTTAAAATCAGACTTGTTTACATGGCAAAACTTAATCATATAAACAATATATTTTTAAAATAAATTACTCAAATAAATTTTTATCAATTTATTTATTCTACTAACACATATTTATTATTTATATACCAATTCAATTATAAGAATTAAAATTCTTTTACATAAATACGATTTTTTTTATCTCTCCTCACTTAATTTCAATGATAATCAGTGGATTCAAAAATTAGGATTAGAATTTTACTCCTACTCAAAGAATTTTAATATATTTCTAACTAGTTTAATTGAATAAATAAATTAAAAATTATTTTATTTAAATACTTTTTTACAATATATTATTTAATCAATTGTTGCCGTTATAACCTTAGTTACATTTATGATATTAAACATTTAAATAGAGACATAACACATCTTTGTAATTTGAGAAATTAAAATAAGAAAAATTGAAAAAGAAAACCCTTGATTTTAAAATTTTAGAAAAAGAAAAAAATATTCTCCATTCATATTATTTTTTTATACTTTTGTTCTCAAAATTTTATAAGTTTTATTGCCTCACTTTTTAAATACAATAAAATATTCTCTCTAATTTTTTGTATTCATAAATTTCATTATAATTAGAAACACCTCTTGAAAAACAGTAGTGTTTTTTTTTTCTATTTGAATTTGAATATTTAAGAAAAGTCAATATTCTTAGCACACCTCTCTTTTTTATTTTATTTTTTTAAAATGTAGGAAAACAGTAGCACACTTAAGCCACCATGTATAATTAACAAATTAATATTATGAGTAAAGTTGATTATTGCACTAAACAAACTATATTATAATTTATGCATTTTTGTCCCTTCTTATTGTCTTTTATATTTGTGCAAATAATAAATTATTCAAAGTTATATTACATAATTAATTTTATAAATAATATATTTTTAAAAATATTTAAATAACTTTTTATCAACTTATTTATTTAATTAAATTTATTATTTTTTATACACAAAAATTGTAATAATAAAAAATACAATTATTTAATATGAAATAATTATTTTTTTATCTTTCCTCAATTTTTTTGGTTAATAGTCTCTCTTTATTATTTTTTTATTATATCTTATTTTTTTAATTAAAAATATTATATTAAACTTTAATAAAATAATTTTTTTATTATTACAAATAAAATATTTAAATTGTCTATAATACTATAATTTAATATATTATATTTAAAATAATATTATATAATAAATTATGAGATATTATATTATAAATATTATTTTCATGTTATAATTATTAAAAAAAATTACTGTAAAATATTTTTTATAAATATTTTTTAATTATTTCACTGGTTATTATAACTTAATTTAATAGTATTTATATTAAATTACTAAATAAAAATATATTTAATTTATCAATATTTCATATTTTATTTTTAATTAAATATGTAATTTATTTATTATGATAAAATAATTTTAAATTAATTATTTAATATTTTATAATTTTAAATAATTAATTGATATTTTTAATTTTAATATTAATTTTGAACAAATTATTTTAATATATTTTTTAATTTTAATCTAACATTTTAAAAAAAGCGGATAAAAAGGAGAAAAATAAAATAAAGAAAAAGAAAACAAAAAAGAAATTATAAAAAAAGAAAATAAAAATTAGATATATATAATAAATAAATATAATTAAATAAATAAATTAATAAATATTATATTTAAATATTTATTTTTAAATATATTATTTATAAATTTATTCTATATAAATTTTATTTTTAATATTTTGTTTATGAGTGGTGTAATCTTGTCAGACATGATTGCAAGGATAGGAAAGAAAGGAAAAAGAAAAAATCATTTTACTGTATCTCAGTTATTAATTAATTCCCTAATTGTTAAAAAGACAATAATATGATAATTACTACAAATAACTAATTCTATCATTTCAATATAAATTATTTAATTTTTACACTAACAATAATATAAACAAATCATTTGTCTATCAAAATTCTAAACTAAAAGTTGAAACTCTGGGTCATCTCTGATAAAAATAATTTATTATTATTATTATTATGAGTTGAAATATTAAAATAAATATTTATATTATATTATATTATTTTTTAACAATTTATTGTATTTCATAAAAAAATTCTAATAAATTCGAAAAAATTTATTTTCTCTCTTGTTAATCCGATGTATTAATTTATGTGAATGGTTTGATGAAATAACCATTAAAAAAATTAAATAACTTATTATAATTTCTTCAACGAAAAATTACTTTAAATAATTAATATTTTATTTAAATATTTTAATAAATAACTTTCTGTATTATTTATTAAAAGGTTGCATATGTAAAATTGTTAACTATTTTTCATTTCATCTTGGATATTTTGGAATTGAAAAAAAAAATTTGAACCCAATCTATTAATTTTCCAGTTAAAATCTATAAATAACTTATTTTTAATAATAATAAAACAATAAACCTTGCTCTAAATAAAGGAGTACCCATCCTAAATAAAATAATAATAAAAATATTTTTTAGTACTAAGATGCGTACTGTGAAAGAGAAACAATTAGTTTGCAAAATAGAAAGACTCATCATAATTTACTTAACACTTTTTGAGAGTGTTCATAAATGGTATTGGATTTAAGTATGATTTTAATGTTGTCTATCATAAAATAATAAATGTAGGTTATTTTTTTGGGTGTAGAAGTAGAAGTAGGAGGCACCGAGACCCCCCACTTCTTATGTTCAATTATACCCCTTATCCTCTCTTTTCCTCAATCTCTTCTGGGTTGGGTTTGGTTGTGTCTGTGATGTCATAAACTCTATCTATGTCCATGCTTTTCTCTCTCACAACCACGCCTTCCTTCAACTCCCTAACAATGGCGGAATCCTGCATTCTCTCTCTCCCTTCTCTCTTCCACGCCAAAAACAAAACCCTTTCTCTCTCAATTCCCTCAAAGCGCCTCAATCTCCAATTTCCATGCTCTAATACTAAGCTCTTTCACCTCTCCACCAACGCCAACCGCCACCCCTCTGTCCTCACATTCGTCGCCCAGACATCGGATTGGGCCCAAGAAGAAGAGGAAGAGAACCCCACGTGGGAGAACCAAGGCGACAGTGTGTGGGGAACTGAAGAAAGTGACGATGACGCCGTGGAGGAAGTGACCGGAGGGGGTTTCGCTCAACCACCGGAGGAAGTTAAGATCTTTGTTGGGAACTTGCCTTATGATGTTGATAGCGAGAAATTGGCTTCGCTTTTTGAGCAGGCTGGCACCGTTGAGGCTGCCGAGGTGAGTGAGTCCTTGTTTATGGTAGTGTTTTGTTTGATTTTACTTTTCAAATGTTTGATTCAATGTGGGTGGCGGTGGTTTCAGGTCATTTATAATAGGATCACTGACCGGAGTCGTGGCTTTGGATTTGTCACTATGAGTACGCTTGAAGAGGTTGAAAAGGCTGTCGAGAAGTTCAGTGGTTATGTAAGTTGTTGTGTTGGTTTATATTTTGTTTTTGAGTCAGAAACGGTTGTAATTATGGTGTAATTTTCAAATGGAAAACTGTGTTTGGATTTGGATGTTTAGTGGTGATTGTAGAATTATGGAGGAACAATTCTATTATTCTCTTGTTTGGATAATTTTGTGATGGAACAGTGAAAAGATTGGGCTTACAACATGGTGGTGTGGTATATTCCCAGATTTCTCGCCCTTTAGGTATCTAGTCAGAAGTTTGATTCCTAGGCCTATGTGTATGAATAACATCTGTTAAGAGAAGTTAGTTTGGGTGCTTTGAGAAATTAGTTTCTGACTCTTGGCCTGAAGATAGTCTAGGTTCACCAAAAATAAATTGAAGGGGAAGAAAGAATGGGATAGGATGTGTGTCATTGTGTTCTACTACATTCCATCTAATTTAAACAATCCAAACTATGGAGGCTAAGATCATTCCACTCGGCTCATATGTTACATGTTGACACTATTATAGTTCTCGATGTTAAGATCCCAGTGTATAAGTGTAAACAAACGTGTCCACGGTTGTCAAATTATGGATTCTAAATTGCATGCTAGTTGTACATTATTAAACTTTGGGGTGAATATGAGAAATATGATGATATGCTTGTGTAGACACAAGGGAAAAGTTTTATTAGTATGTTTGCCTCTATTTGATTATCTTCAAAGTAGTTCACCTATGAGATTTTGAGGTTTGGCCTATGACTATGAGGCTTGTGAACATGTTTGTTCTAATGATGATGTTTTTGTGCTTTCATTATAATAAACGCCTTTGAGTTTTAAACTGTGGCAAGAAATTGGTAAATATGTTCAGATTAAAACTTGTAATGGATAGCTTTTACCTTATGTCATCTGAATATCTTCTTACTTCAATGTCTACATACACTGTAAAATTGGAACTTCCATGCAATTATATTTGAAATATTATTGTATGTAATCATAGACTATTATTTTACTGAATGACATAAAACTGAATTTTATAATTTAATTTTGTTCTCTTTATACTTTGTATGAGCATGGACACTTTTCTGCTCGTACAAAGGTGTTTTGACTTAGCTGTTTTTCCAAGTTGAATGTGTCTTTTTGTGTGACATGTCATTTGCTGTAAAAGCCTATTGATTTTCTTTTCTAATTGCTATTGTGGTTTCTTGAGTTGTCTTGGATCTTATTCGTCTTTTTCTGTGACAGGAACTAAATGGAAGATTGTTGACTGTTAATAAAGCCGCTCCAAAAGGAGCACAGCCTGATCGCCCACCACGCCCACCACGAACATTTAATAATTCTGGTTTAAGAGTCTACGTTGGTAACTTGCCATGGGATGTTGACAATGCACGGCTGGAGCAAATTTTCAGTGAGCATGGTAAGGTTGTGGAAGCTCGGGTGGTCTACGACCGAGAGAGTGGGCGATCGCGTGGCTTTGGCTTTGTCACAATGTCCAGTGAGACTGATGTGAATGATGCAATTGCTGCTCTTGATGGTCAGGTAACACACAAGTACTATATTACTTGATCATTGGTGTTAACACAAGTACTTTACTACATGATGTGGTTAATTCTTCAGAGTAAAATTCTGATATGGTGCTTCTGATATTATTGCAGGAGTTGGATGGGAGACCAATCAGAGTGAATGTTGCAGAGGAAAGGCCTAGACGCAGCTCCTTTTGAGTGGTAACTTAAGAGTAATCTTCCAAGTCCGGCTGATTTAGTTCCCTTTCAATGGTTAAGTATACAGTGTCAATTTTTACCTTCTTTGGCAGCTGGTTTAAGATTAGATTCGCATATCTTAATGTTATTAATTCGATTTCAAGATGAAAGTGATCAAAAGTTACAGTTCCAACTTTAGGGATTTTGGAAAAACTGTGCATTTTTTTTCAACCATTTTGTTTGTTATTGATGCTCGAAAATCTTCTGGTGAATAGAATTGACGCTAGCATATTTAAGATTGACTTGATGCCATAAAGATTCCAAAGTTTAAGGCGTGATCTTTTGTTCCTTTGCAGCATGATAACTAATCAATGGTTAAAATTTAGCTGAATGTTGACTATGCATAATAAAATTGGTCGGAGTGGATCTGTTTTGTGCCTTCTTGATAGACTGTCCTTAGAATCTTGTGCTGCATATTTAGCGATGAGAATCATCATTGCATGTCATTAAATACGTGCTTAAATCTATTCGTCAGTAATCTGTGAGGACAGTCTAAATTGTAAGTACCACTGCCGTAAGACCTACAATGTTTGATTTTATGAAAGAGGGTCGTTAGTACAAAACTTGGCTCAAATGTTTCAGACACGTGCATGATTTTCACAAAAGTCACATAAAAATGTATAATACAATAATTTAATCTTTAAAATTATAACTATCAGTTGATTTATATATATATATATATATATATATATATATATATATATATATATATATATATATATACACGGTAGTCCTTTAAAAGTTATTTCACTTGTCCTTTAAAAGTTATTTCACTTTTTCCTTGCGTTATTTTCTGTCATTTTTCTTACAAAACAGTGTTTAAATTTGTAAAAACTCATTTCTTGCAATTTTTACAAATGTTGCAAAAAATATTCTCATGATAATTTCTAATAGTGATTATGACATAAATGTCAGTAATACATTAGTTAATTAATTCTTAAATAAATAAGTTAGAGTGTGTTTGCATAAATTTTTTTCTATAATGAAAAAAAAATGAAATTACTTTCTCTTAATTTGTAAATAGATTAATTTTGAAGTTGTAAATAATACAAAGAAGTTCATTACATTTTTTTCATATTTTTTCTTTTTTTGAAGTGTTTAGGGAAAAGATTGTTTAAATAGATCCTTGGTTAATTTAGTTTCACATGATAATAGCTAAAGTCAATGATCAAATTAATTGACCCTAACATTAAGGGCTAAAAGGATTCATGATTTTTAACTTTAATAATTAAATTAATTAGTAATATTTATAATTTGTGACTAATTACCATGTTACTTCATAATTAATTGGTCTAGATTTTCTATAAGCAAACTGAATATTATTCATGCAAAAAAACAACACAAGATGTGTCATTACAATACATCCACATGACAAAAGACGAATAAAAATAAAACACCCACGTCCCTAGCAATTTTAACAATCACAAAAAGCATCTATATTTAGTCTCTTCTGCCGAGAAACATTTAACATGTCTCGTGTATGCATTGAATTGATAAGTAAGCATTCCAAGTGTCAAATTGTCCCAAAAATATAGTTTATGAATGAGCAGTAAATTCATGTCTAATTTGATCTGTCGTATCGTACTTCAAAATTTTCATTCGCAAACTCAATTATGATGTAATATTCAATTTTCCATATATTTAGATAAAGATAAATGTAGGCCCATCATGAAACCACAAGATCAATAAACCAGCTAAAAATATAACGATTTCAACCGATGTTGCAGCAAAAGTGTGACAATGAGTAATAAATACGATATCAGCCTATGTTTGAACATGAATACAATAAGTTAAGAGTTTAAATTATATGTCAACCATCAGAAATATTGTGGTAGTAACGTTAAAGATAATAACAGTTTGTGATTGGAAGTGGAAGACATTATAAAAGCATAATACAAGACTCAACCACTGTTAGAAGATAAATTTTTATGTAGTATTAAATAAAGCCAGAAAATAGATTCAGGATTCAGACATCGAACGATAATGTCTATGGTGTAATTATTACTACTATTCTGAATGATCAACATGAATCATTAGTTTTAAGGTAAGAAAAGAACAGCAAATTTAACTATACAAATTCTTACAGCTCGTGGTACTGACAACCATAGCCTTCCAGACATCCACTTCACTAACCACGCAATTGAGCTTCTCTGCTAGTGAGAGGCACATACCGAACAGAAGACTCAGTCCGGATACTGATAGAACCATCAGAGTTCTTATCCACGACCTTTAAATCTTGAAATATGTTTCCAACAGGAATGACCATTCTACCACCCGGCTTCAACTGGTCAATAAGTGGTTGGGGAATTTCTGGTGCCGCTGCTCCAACATGAATGGCATCATAAGGAGCAAACTCGGGCCAACCTTCCCTCCCATCTGTCAATACAAAAAATTACTCAAATCATTGAAATTATTGATCCACCAACTTGAGATCAAATTATTTAACTGCTCAAAAAACATAACTAACCTTGCAGCTACCATCACAGAAAGTGAACATGGACATTCACAATCCACAATATCTAGGATTGCCATAACATGAATGGTTATATGCATAAACTCTTCTTTCAGATGAAGTTTACTCAATCACATCAAACAAATCCAAATCCTGACTATCAGATTACTTGAGTTAATTCATTCACTTCAAACAACTCTCAAATCCAGACCATCAGGTTATGATTTTCTTTTTAACTGAAGAACTCGTTAAAGTTATTCAATTCTTTACCTCACAATACGCCTTCGACACCACCCATATCCAACAAATGGACTAGTTTAAACTGTCATTATCAATTACATCAAGTGAAATTGCATTTTTGTCGTGGAAAAGAGTTTCAATGTTTCATATCAATGGAAATCCTAAAAACCTTACCTCCACCGTGCACAGAAAGGGAACCATCTTTCAATGGTTGAGCTGCAGCACTTTTTTTAATATTCTCAATTGAAAAAGAAACCAATTCAGGAATATGTTCCACGCCAATAGCACGGCCTTGGGGTCCCACCATCAAGGCAAAGCATGCTGTCAGGTATCCCGTTCCTGTAAAGGGGTCCAGAAGAGTATGAATAGTTTACATCAAATGCAGAGAATAAAGAAAACGAAGGCATTGAAATTTCTTTCCTTTTATACAGAACATCATTAAATTTTGTATAGCACCTAAGAAACGAACAACATTTCCACATTGAACTGGGATTACTCAAATCTGAGAGAAACTTAATAGTGTTATCAATAAACACAATCAAGGTTTTACATTATAAAATCTACACATTATCCTTCTATAACTTCACTAAGTGAAGGAAATAAAGCATCCACTCTTTTCTGCACACCCTTATTATTACAGCCGGCATCAACATTTTATCTAGTCTATCCATGACTTGTAAACAACAAATCCAACACACCTAATAGTAGTGGAATAAAATTTATTCATAATTAGTAAGTTTTTTTCATTTCTCTTTAATTCAGTAGAACAAATTAGAAAAATAAATAATTATTGATGGCTCACTGACAGTGATAATAATTATAGAAAATAGTTCATAGACTATACCAGAGCCAACGTCCAGAGCACGCATCCCAGGTTGCAAATTCTCCTCCAGCAACTGAAGGCACGTGGCATGCATATGTGGCGCAGAGATAGTAGCATTGTAGCCTATCGGCATAGGACTGTCAACATAAGGTTGAAGTCCACCAGGTACAAACAAAGCTCTATCAATGGTTTCCATTACTTCACCTACCTTTATGGAAGTAATAATTCCATAACGCCGCAAATTATCTACCATTCCTTTGTTCTCGTTGATGGCACTCCCAGACCAGTATCTCTGTATTTTTATATTTTTTTGCATAATTATATTTACTTAAGATTAGTTTTTGTTTCAAATACTACAGAAAATAAGAGGACAAGCTAAGAAAAACACAAACAAGTAGCGTCCCGTTATTCTTTTTATCTGAACTTCACCCCTAAGGTAAGCAAGCAGAGAGAATCAAAGGCTAAATTTATAGTACAAAAATAGAAAGAATCCATAATCATCAATTCAGATGTGCCTGGTGGCGTGGTTAGGCCTCTAAATGAAAAAAAAAAAAAAAAAATTCATACAATGTAGTTGGACATGTATAACATTGGTCAACAATAAAAGGGAGTGCAATAACAAATATAAGTTATAGGTACGGCAGACGGTGTTTAAACTCCTGAAAGAGAATTATCATAAAATTCCATTTATCAGAATGTTGAAAATTGAAAACAGAATAAGTATACACACCACTCAAAGAGAATCTTCTCTAGTAATGTAGTTGACCGATGGAAACAAATTCACAATTTCTGTATTTAGTGGCTAAGTTCTAATCAAAGTTGAGAAACAGTAAAAGGATTCATCATAAGAGAGGAAACGATAGGGAGTTGTTTCCGTCGGCGAAGAACTATTCTCGACGATTGATCGCAGTGATAAACAACTAAGAAAGAGAAAGGGGTTACCTCCATCATATAGAAAATTGCGTTCCCGGGAGGAAACTAGGGTTGAGGGATTAATAAGGATTTACTTGTTTCAGATCGATACTGATGCAGTAAATGGAACAGGTCGAGATGATGTTTTGGCTTAAAATACGTTGGTGTTTGTTGGGTGTCTTGTTCAGTTGGAGTGCTGCAGTTCCGTGTAGTTGGCATGATGGCATCTTTCTTTCGGCTTCTTCCTTCACACGCTTCCTCTTCACTCATTCGGGCCCGTGGGCTTATTTAGTTTGCACAAATTGGGCTTTCAGTAATTCGGGGTGACCTTTCTCTTATGGATTGTGTTGGTTACTATCGATTTCACACATTTACTTCGGCAGGGTTGATTAGTTGAAAATAATTGGGTTCATTTTATAATAAATAAGAAATTTCACAATCCAGTGCAACTCACTATCGGTTGATGTGTTAGGTGGGTTGAAACCCACGTTTTTTTAATAAACACGACTGAATAATGAGACTGAACGTAATAATGTGATGATACGACAAACTTTATAATATAATTGAAGTGTGGCAAACGTTATGATACAACTAAAAATGATAACGTGATCACGCAATAAATGTACTGGTGCAACGAATGTGCTAGCGTGGTAAACGTTGTGACGCAATTAAAATGCGAGATTGAAACATTGTGGCGTTGACATGACAAAAGTTATGATGCAATTGAAACGTGGAACTGAAACGTGACAAACATTATAACATACTTGATGATAATCTTGAGTGAGAGTTTGACTTGTAATGACAACATGAAATAGAGGTGGAGAAAAAAAAACATCAATTAAAATTACTAAATTATTATTAATTATTTTAAAATAAATGGTGGGTTGCGGGTCAACCCACTATAATCCGACTTTAATCCGCTTAACCCGTGGGTTAAGTGAGCCGGGTCATTTTTAACACATTATTGGTAGAAATGAAAAAAATCGAACCAAACTCGACTCAAATCCGAGGTGAGCCGGGTTGACTCACGGGTTAGAACCTATATTAACACCTCTAACTTCGACTCCTTCTTCTCACATCTACATCATTTTTTCCTGTACCCCTCCTTAATCCATGTAAAATAACTAAAATATCTTTTTACTAATTTTTATTTGAAATTCTACCAAATTTGTTTACTGTTCCTCTCCTCTACCCCTCCATATATCCTTTGTACTTTCATAACTCTTCCTTCTTTGTTCTGTTGTCTTTCCATCTCTATTGAAAATTGTTTTCTGCTCATAAATTATTAATATTTTATACCTATTATATAATACATGTCTCAATGTTCATGAAATCTAAATCAAATATAAAATCCAGACTACTCAATTTGAAACACATTTCCAGACTCAAAAGTGAGTTCTATGATAACTTTTGGAACACCCAACTCAAAAATGCATTTTAAATTGGTAGTTTTGAAACTCATTTTCAGATTGGGAACCTGAAATGCATTCTGGGTGTTCTGAAAGTTATAGAACAACCAATCTGAAATACATATTCAGAACACTCAATTTAAGAACACATTCCAATTAATTGCTTTGGAACTCATTTTCAAATTGTGTTTTTGAAAATATATTATGGATTGATTGTTACGAAAATAAGTTTTAAAATAGTCAATCTGAAATGCAGTTCTAAAATAGTCTATCCGAAATATATTTTTGGAACATCTAATCCAAGAAGAAGATAAATATCAAGATAAAATGAAATTTATTTTAATTGTAAGTCCTACTTTTTCATTTTTTTTATCCATTCATACCATATGTTTTTAGTAAAAAGAAAATTCTAATTCATATTACTACTCTTTAGTTTATGTTTTTATCTTAGAGAAAGAAAGAAGTAAGAATAGGCAACCCTTTTATAAAATATACCTATTTAAAAACTCAATTAAAATAATAATTATTATTATTTTCATTTATTATTATTATTATTATTGAATTGTTCAATAGATGTCAAAATATATATTTTTTAAGTAAACTAAGGGCCATTGGAATTCAATAGGGAGGGAAAGTCAGAAATTTATGTATCTTTTTGAAGTAGGCAACACTTCTAGAACACTAATAATTGATTATAATACTTATTTTAGGTTTTACTAAGTTTGGACAACACTTGGAAATACTTATTTTATTTTATTTTGACCCTTCTTTTAATTTCTCCAACTAACAAGGTAATATGAAATCAACTGGAGCGATAGAATTTTAATTCTCTATTAGTCTTTATTATTAGTGGTAATCGTAGAAATATAATATAATCTAAAGGAATTGAACCTATGTGTTGTTGACTAGAAGTGTATCTCTCTAAAATTTACGGTTATTGATATGCTAAATATTATTTAGTGTTGTCTAGTTTGAAGAAAAGTAATTAACGAATTTCTATTAGTTATCAAGTAAGGAGAGGTTGATTATTAAGCTAGTTAATAACTATAACTAATTTATGTTAAGGGGAAATGCACATCCTTAAATCAATGATAGACCTTAAGAACTAAAGTTAAGATTATATCTTGGACTAAAGCTTTTCTTTAAATTGAATTTTAATCATTTTATTGTCTTACTTACTATTTTCACCATTGTTTATTAATTTTCTTACTCTCTTTTTTCCTGTATAACAAAAAAATACACTTCTTACATTAACAAAAATCAACTTGTACTCTTCAACTTCAAAATAAGTTAGACGAATATCTGCTTTAACTGTTCCTATTTACCGCAGACGTGATTATACAAAATATTTTTATGTTTTGACTATTTTGATCCGTGCTGAATACAAAGCGCAATCATATTTTTGTTGTTTACTTTTTGAATCAAGGTTCTTGTTTCATCCAGACCAACTCGGGCCACTAATATATGCTGAATCCATATTTGGAATGTTGAATAACTTGCTCTTCTAGACATGGACTGGTTTAGTGTGCTCAAGAATGTCGCGGATAACTAGATGAGAGAGGCTTAGGTTCAAAATGTATACAAACCAAAATATTATTCTTTCCTTCATCACAGAAAATGGTCAATACGCCACCCGCAACCTAAAAAATAAAGAGCAAAATCATATGGGCATTATCCTTTTCATAGATTAACACAAGTAAATCATAATTGCTGTAGCTTCATCAATCGGGCAGCACAAGCTAAAACGAACTAAAGCAATAGAAAGAAACCAGAGCAGGTACTCCCACAGTTTTCATCCCAGCCCCTTTCTTTCTCTTTCAATGTCCCTGGAATGAATTAGCTGTATCTGACATATCTTCGGACCAACAAAACTTAATGTCCTTTCTACTAAATTGATGATGCAGCGAAGTAGAAGTTACATATAAGTATTTTAAATGCTTTAGAAATCTAAAAGTAACTGAGGAAGAATAATCTCCAAATGAGTTGGTTCTATTTGACTAGCACCCTCAGCTTCTGCAATAGCAGCAGCGCGTTGAACAGCCTCTGCATCAACAGAAAGGTTTTTATCAAGGTGATAAAGATTATGAACAAACTTGTAGTCAAGACCAAGGAGGCACAAATGCGTTTCGCTTTTAATATGTATAAACCTGTGATAAAAACCCGGAGAAGTTCGCAAGTAAGCTTCAGAGCATTGCCATTAGCTGGTTCAGAAAAGATGGAGAAATGAGTAAAACATGCAAATGTTCAATTTGCAATACCAGCACAACCATTGCGTGACTTTATCACAAAACCTCCACCAGAGAATAATACTATCAATAGAATAAGAAAATGGAGACATGGCATAAATACCAGAAGTTGTCCGATTCTTCTTGGATGTTCCAACTCCTAGCTGTAGCATTTGCAGGATATTGGCACACAATGCAACAGTTAATCAAAAGATATTATGTAGTTGAAGAGAATAACTAAAATATTAGAGAATGTAGATTCTACTAAGGATGCTACTGCTGTTGATGGCACACAGTCAGTTATAGATTACAAAATATACTTTGAAAAACAAGTTATTTGTTGTAATAGATTGATAGACATCTTAAACTGAAGAAGACAAATGTAGCAAAACCTAAATAGTGAATATATGAAATTGAAAGAGAAACAATCAGGGCATTTGGAGAAGGATTATATACAAATATGATATATAGAAAAAATTACGCACTCCTTCCATGTATTTCATGCTTGCCACAACGATCCCTAATCTATTAAAAATCCAACAAAAAATTCCTTAGCATATATAAAATAGCTTCCCAACTAACTTCAAATGCTAATCAACCGCCAAAATTTCTGAACCAGATAGTAGATGGTCCACATGGAAACTTTACGGTCATGTTCATTCAGGGTTATATATGATCATAGTTTCAAGTTGAATTTTCTTCAAGAGGGCCAAAAGTAACAATAAGATTTTGTGGCAACCATATTCGTATGCACCAATTCAACAGATTGAGACTGAAATATGATATGTAGGTACCTTGTAGCTAATAAAGTGGTTGAAATTGAAAGACCAAAGACATTCAAAACAACAGATGAACGATAAGATAGAAGGAAGGAAACTAAAATTAAGTTTGCATTGCTAATAAGTGGATCACTCATGAAGAAAAAACAAATGACAGGACTGTACCATAAATCAATAAGGGCAATAGGCCATGGGAATAACCGAAAAAAATGACCTTACGTCACTTCACACTAGTGTAAATAAAAACATGAACACAAAACTAACACAGACATAAATGTGGATAGCAAGGTTTCTAAAAAGCTGTAGAAACGTCGTATCGAAGTTAAATCCAATGCATTAAGCAGAACAGAATCCCAATACATGAGCAGATCTGCCTTTTTTTATCCTAATACTCAGGTAGGTTAGTGAAGTAATTGTTGGAAATAACAGCCCAAAAACAATATTCGAATTTTGCAAACACCCATAACATAAGGGGAATTCAGAAATTTTATCATTGTGAAGAAACAAACACAATGAGGTAAACCAACGAAAAATGGAAAAGATAGAAATGAAATGCGAGGAAATTGCGAAGAACCTCGGAATCCGGAGCGTCGTTAGCTTCAAAATTTTCCCGTTCTGAAATGGGAACAGAAAAAGAAGTTAGAGATTGGGATAAAATGGGAAGGAAACAAGAAGAAGGAAGATTTAGGGGGTAAGAGAGAAGAAGTGTGTGACCAAGCGCTCGTAGCGTCCAAAAGCGCTTCAATATGGAATGAATCAGGTCCTGTGTACCCAATTTGAACGAAGAAGTGAGGTATTTATTTAGAAAAACATACATAAATTGTTGAGTAAAGAGAAAGAGGAAAGGGTTTCAGGGCTGTACACACTCGAAGGTGACTTCCTCCATCATACAGCTATCCTTTCTGTGCTACGCCGATCACCGCCACAACCTTCACCAAACACACGTTTGGATTTGGAGGGAAATAAAATTATAGCAGTGAAGTTTCCCAAACAGAAGAGACTAAGGTCAGGAAAACAGCTTGTGTATGGTTATTTCCACAACATGTTCGGTCCACTGTATCAATCATTAAATTAGTGACAATTATTTATATCAAACAAGTGTTAAATTAACCATCATAAAGGAAAAAAAACTTTTATAAGAAATGTTTAAGATACATACTCGTGGATGAATAGTAAAATAGATAATATGAAAATTATAATTATTGAAAATTTTAAAATATTATTAAAATTATTAATAGTTCAAAATATATTTTTATAAATAAAACATTTAATGTTTTTGAAATACTAGTTGACATATTTTATTTAAAAAATTTGTTTTTTTATATTCATGTATTTTTTTATTTTTTGAATTATTTACTAAATTGGTCTTTAATATTTTCTATGTAAAATAATATATTTATTATAAATAACTTTTTATTTATTTTTTCACTCACAGAATAGGATTTTATTACATTTTAAAAAAAATAAATATTTCGTATTTTACCTTTTACATATAATGATAGATAATAAATATAGTTTTCTAGTATCTTTTACATTACAAAAGTTTATTTTATCTATTGTATTTTTTTCAATATTTATTTTATTATATTTTTATATTATATTTCAAGATATTAATATTGGTAATGATATTTATTTATATTACACTGGATATTAATAAAACCTAGAGGGGATTAAAATAAGTTTAGTGTAATGGATATGATTCGAAAAATAGGTTTCACTACATAAAAAGTTTATAGCCTAAATAGAATAGGCAATAATTATCACATTTGTTTTTAAATATGTTTTTAAATATAATTATCACATTTGTTTTTAATTACCAATCATTTAATATGATATGTTTTTATACTCTAAACATTATGTAGCACTCTTAATCCAAAACCTTCAAGCATTAGGTTATGAGTCATACTTCTTTATATGTTTTCTCATTCTCATTCAACGTAGTACTTAACTCATATTTGAGTTTCCTAATAATCCTAACAATTTTTCCCTCTTAACCCAAAACATTAAGACATTATGTTATGGATGATACTTCTTTATATGTTAATTAACTTTCTCTTTCTTACATAATGTGAAACTTAACTATGTTCAATACGGCGGAGTTTGGAAGGTAAATAAAGTTTTAAATCATGATTTTAAATCAATTACTAGAAACATTTGTTATCTAATATTTTTGGTAGAATATTTTAAACTAATCACTATAACACTTTAATTACGGATATTTATAACGTGTATTTAATTGAAAAGAAAACAAACTAAAAGATGTGTTATATAATATTTCGGTAAGATATGTTTGACTTCGATATGGACAATTATAGCTCGTTAAGACTATATAACTATAGTAACTCATTTTTATGATTTTATACATTTAATTTTATTTTACCTGAATATGTTATAAGTTAATTTAAAATAAATAAATGAATGTTTTTTTTAAAACAAAATTGAAAAAATATATATAATTATTTTTAATTAGACAAAAAATGGTTCATTAACCCGTTGGTCTAACATAAGATCATACTAGACCAAAAATATTATCTTATCTTTAAATATAAGTCAGATTAAATCATTAAAATTTGTTTATTTGACCCTAAAAGTAATTTAGGTTGAAACGTTCATTTTCACAATTCTTAATATATATCAATTAGCAATAATTTTTTTAATAAGTAATCCTATTAACATTTTCGTTGTAGTTTTATGTTGAGTGCATAGAATCATATCACGTTGGTTTGATAGGTTTGACTTGATTAGCAGCTCATATTCTTTTAATACTTTTATTGGTTAAAAGAATTATAATGAGTTTTTTTTTTTTTTTTTTTACAAGAAACGCAATATTTGATCAAATAGAGTTCGGCACAACCATTAAAGAACCCTTAAAAAAAATAAACTTTCATCTTATTTTATTTAAAAAAGATAACGTGATGTATATAAATTATAATATTATTATATCGATGATGATTTTATTATATTTCTTAAAAAAATTATATTCTAATAATACTATTAGAGTTGATTATAATAATAGTGAGATAATTCGAGAAAGATTTTTATAAACACTTTTCATCTGAAGTCATATTTCTTGATGACACTTTTCATCTCAATCCAATTTTCTTATTCAAATTCAACCATTCCGCATACTATCAATGTAAGAAAAAAACACGATACCAAAAAAAACGAAGTTAATCGTATTTCGATGAAATCATGTATAATTGAAATATAATTTTATTTTTATAAATTAAATTAAAAATATTTTTTATACAGTCAAAATTTTATATTATTATTAGACAATTCATATAATATGTAAAAAAATGTATTATAATTGATGCAGTAACTCGATTTAAAAGTTTTGAAAAAAAAAGGATAGATAAAAAATTATAAATAAATTGAATCACATCTAATTCGATTTGACCTGATTAGATGAATGATGTTATTCATAGGTTTATAAACTAATATGTTTATAGAATAATAATTATTTTTTAAATAAAAATAATTTTAATTTATATAAAAAAATATTATAAATTAATTTGTTAAATAAATTATTTATTTATTTTAAAAATAAATATATAAATAAGTTTTTAATATTCATTTGTTTCAAAATTTGATAATTAAAATTAATTATTATTTTAGATTAATAAATTATTAAAAAATAATGATAATAATAAAAAGTAAATTTTTATCTTTTATTCTTTTGAGTGAATATTTCATTTTATAATTTATAAATTAAATTATTATATTTGAAAAAAATAATTATTAATATAATTTATGTTTTTAAAATATTTGTATTTTTTATTTTTGTTTAAATATTTTTTAATTAATTAATTTGATATTAATATATTAATATTTTTTAATCAAATCAAAATTAATTTATTATTAACCTAATATTAGATCAAATTAAATAAAAAATTATAATTCATTTGAAAATATAGTTCCACTATTAAATTTTCTAGTTAACATATAGAGTCACACAGTGTGCTACTATATATAAATTTGCTTTTATTTTCTAATTCATGAAAAGCACCTCCAAAAATTCAAGCCCACTTTTTTTAGGAAGTGGAGGCAGACAGAATGTTAAAGAAAAATATTAGGTTATAAATAAAAAGGAAAAATTTATTTTGAGAACTGAAATTCAAATAAAGTAAATGTAATAACTACTAGTTATTTTCATTAACTCTTGTTTATGTTTCTTAATTTTTCTTAAAAACCTATGAAAGAAAAAACGGAAGAAAATACAAAAAATAATATTATTTTTATCTGATTAAAGAAAAAACATTGAAAATGCCGACCTTTATTACTCTAGTTCACGTAGCCTAAAGAGTTGCTTTGGAATATAAAATCCGAGCCCCTAACTTTCTCATTGATATTAAAAAAAAAAAAAGTAAAAAATCAATTCAAATTCAAAACATTCCAACCATTGTCTGGAGAATATTTCCAACATGGTGTGTAAGAGCGTCTGAATTGAGTGGGGGTGGCGCAAGAGGGGTAAGAGATTTTGATTCCGATAGAAGTGGCAGGCCCTATATAGTGTGAGGATTACAAAAGGAAGCATGAATTGCAAGACGGTGATGGAGTTTTCTCAGAACACGTCACAGTAACACCCTCTTCAACCAGCGTCGTCAACAGATCCAAACCCCCCCCCCCCTTTTTTTGTAATCTCCATTTAAATTTAACTAGATACATAATAATAATAATCCACGCATGCATAAAGATACTCTTATATTTAATAGGAAAATTATTATGTAATCGGTGGGTGGCGATGGTTTGTGGACTTGTAGGTTGTAAGTTGTGGTTCATGCTCCCTTTCACTGTGATGGTGGATCGCGAAGCAATGAAGGCTGAATTCATGATGGTTGCTTTTGTTCAGTAGATACATTTTATTTGGGCAATCTTGATTGTTTATCTGGTACCATGGTTTTAAATTAGTCATAACATATATCTTTTTTGTTTACTTAAAGAACTGCATTATGACCATATCTTACAACCCTTAAGTAGCACGAAATGGACATTGAGAATCTGGTTATGGTCAGGATTTAACTATGTATATATGCATTGCACACTTATACATCGTTAGTTTCAGAGTTTTAACCTAGCCTACTGAGAGGGTTTCAAAAGGTGAATTAGGTAGCAGAACAAGCCGAACCAAACACTTCCCACACCTTAATCTCCCCGTCAAGGCTTCCACTCAATAGCCTAACCACGCCGTTTGACTCATCTTCACCTCCCCGAAATGCCACCAACGACTTCACCGGTTTCTCGTGCCCTTCCAGCACAGCCCTGCAACCATACCCACTCCTCCCTCTCTCACGTTGCCAGATCCTAACCGTTAGATCCGCTGACGCACTCGCCAACAAATCCGCCACGTGGATCAGACACAATATGGCCCCACTGTGACCCATCATCCTCTCTGTCTTCACCATGCCGATTTCCTCACACCCCCACTCCCACCGGCAGATCGCCCCGTCGCAACCTCCCGAAAACAACGCCGCGCCACAGCCGTCCAACGCAAGCGCATTAACCGTCGATTTCTGCCTCCCAATGGTGCTCACCAACGCGTGCCGTTTCGCCTCGCCGTACCTTCTCCAAACCTTGATGCTCCCATCCGCGGACGCCGTGTATACGGTGCCGTCCCCGTTAACGACCACAGCGTTGATCGCGTCCTCATGCGCTTTGACGGACTCCAGACACCGGTAACTAGACAAGTCCCAGACCTTAAAGCTCTTATCCCAAGAAACCGAATACATGAACCTCTGGTCCACCGCTAAACCGGACACGGTATCACAATGCTGGATCCAGAGCCTGGTCTTGTGGCGGCGAACGCTGACGTAGTTACGGGGAACGATGCAGCGGCGGAGACGGTCGGTAACAGTGGGAAGGGAGGAGATGAGACGGTGTCGTTTGGAGGGGGTGATGAGCCAGACGCGAATCTTGCAGTCTTGGTGAGCGGTGAAGACCTTTGAGTTGGTGAAGGCGATGGACTTGACAAATCCTGAGGTGGGGCTTTGGTTGAAGGCGTCGATGTGGGAGTAATGGGAGAGGTCAAAGACGTTAATGAGGTTTAAGGATGCGGCGTAGAGGAGGTTACGGTGGACCGCTAGACAGGTGATGTGGGGTGTTAGGGTTTTTAGGGAAGCCACGCAGTGGTGTTTGGGTGGTGCGGAATGGTTCATTTTGGAAGTGAAAGGTGGAGTGTATGCAAGGGCAAGTTGCTGAAGCGGGAACATAAGTAGTGGTTGGGATTTGGTGTTGGAATGGCACGTGGCTATGTGCTAGGCTGGACACTTGGCAGATGCCGAATGCTCCGAGGAGTAGCTTGGTGGGGCAATAAAGCAAGTGGTGGGGTCCACCCGAGATTTGTTGGACCCGACGAATCAGATTAGTCAACGTGTTGCTTCTGCCTAATGTGTTCTTGCTTAATTAAAAACAGTTTGTCTTAAGCATTTAAACAACCTTCAAGGTGAATATTTATTACATATATTATTAATAAAATATATATTCATTCAAAACAAAACACATTCTTATTATTATTTTAATTATAGATTCATTTAAAACACTTTGTGAATATAAATAAAAAATTAAATCACTATAATTAAAAGAGTTGAGTCCGTAACACTTAATTGAATTAATTTATTTGAAAATTATTCTCTCTATTTCTAAACATACAACATTTAGAATTATGTTATAGATAGCTATTAATTTATATTATTTTTAATAAATTTATTATTTTTTATTAGTATTTTTTTATCATTTTAATATTCTATTTTCAACTAAAATATTTTTAAGTAAATATTATCTCTTCTCCTTAAAATATGATTAATTAAAAATCATAATTATAATTTGTAAAGTAGTAATTAATGCAATTTTAAGTTTTACAAATATCATATATTTAGAAATAATTTTTTCTTGAAACTTTATATAAAAGTAAAAGATAATCAATAAAAACAAAACTTTTATTTAAATAAAAGTATCTTATTGAGAGTTCATTAAATTTGGTAAAATATTAATTACAAGTTACTCAATATCTAAGAATTACTTTATTATAATATTTTAAAAAGTAATATATAATAATTTTATGAATACAAATTACCTTATTGTTAAAATATAATTAATTAACTTTCTTTTATTTATTAAATATGCTATCTATTTTCTATGATATAATTTTTTTATATTATTGAATTTTTTTTCAATTATTTATTATTTCTCATATCCTATTTTTTATATCGTATTTAAAAATATATTTAATCTTATAAAGTTAGTTTATAATATAATATTTTCATTTATTCATATATTGTAATTTAATTGTTAAATCTCCAACAATTTATTAAAATTAGAATAATTATAAATCTTATGTTATCTATTTTGTTGTTATATTAATTATTAAATAAATAGATGGCTATAATTGAATCAGAAAATTGGATAATGGTGTATATGTGGCAAGTGAAAATGCTATAATGCACTAGGATAGCTCTTTTGATGTTTATTCCATTTAGCCGGCTAGGCCGTCCATTATTACTTCAAACAATGGAGAGACACACACACATGATAGTGAAGTATTAGTTCAAACAATGAAGACACACATGCTATGATTTTTTTTTTTTTTTTTTAAGTGTGATGATTATTAATTCTCTCTTTCTCTACTATTTTAAGTTAAAAAATTTCGAACCAATTCTAACTTTATTTTTCATCCACTTTAATTTAACCTTTTTCATTCTTTACCGTTTTAAAACCTTTCTCTTTCTCGCGTAATTATTCTATTTTTTTCCTCGCTAGTGAAGCCTTTTCATTGTGGTGTCTCTTTTATTATCCTTCGTTTTCACTGAAATCACATTATTCTGTATTCTTCAGGCATGATCATATACCAAAGCCAAAAAAAAACTAAATTTTATAAGATTTTACTACATTCCTAAATTCTACATTTAAGAATTTGAGTCCTTTTCACTATATTTAAAAGTGTCACTATATATTCTTGTATTATTTTACTTTAAAGAAATACCTAGACATCGACAGTTACTTTATTTCTTTCACTCTTTTTTAGGAGTTTAATTTTGACATATTATTGGAGTAAGTAGGTATTTTCACATGGTTAACCATATAAAACTCATTTTATATAAGAGTTATAAAATTATTATAAAAAAAATTAACAATTCTACGTCGTAATCAAAGGGTAGAGACATGAACATGATCAATAAGATGAAGTAAAAGTATTTAGCTAGGAAAAATCCCCCGAACATTTAATATACAACAAAATGTTGCGATTGATTATATATTTTTTGATTTTTACATTAGTTTTGAATTATATATATATATATATATATATATATATATATATATATATATATATATATATATATATATATCGTTGAAACTTCTTTTACATTTTAAAGCAATTTACCATCTAAATCACCGATAAGGGTTCTTAAAGTCATATATTTAGATTCTACTTTGAAGTAACTGTTTTTTTTTTTACGCAAAAAAGAATAAAATTAATAGAAGTATAAAAGGGTACTTCAATCCATATACAACAAAAGGAAACAAAAGACAAAAAGAGCAAAAACATATTGGGTCTAGCGCTATTCAACTCACAAATGTCTATGAACACAATTTCAATAACTCGCACATTACAAAATGAGACTAACTTCTGCTAAGTTCCAATCAGTAACATAGATACTGTCAATACTAATACATGGACCTAACAATCCCTAGATGCTCCCACCCTCCGTCACCTTGTGAGGATTCTTGTCCTTATATTAGAGTTTCATGCTTTAATCTGCTAACACATATACCAACTATCACATATTAGAGAGAAGTTATATAGTTATTAGTCTCATGCACCTTATCGATTCATAGAACTAGTCTGAATTTGGTATACTCACTCCATCTCAGTCTCTAACACACCATGCTATAAATTTTGCGCTTGTTTTACTGAATCCTACTTCTGCATCGAATTTCTCATTTTTAAAAATGCACTTGTTCCTTTGAGACCATATCTCGTATACCACTGCTACCCATAGCCTTTTCCACAACATATTTTCTTTCATTCCCAGTTCTCCTATTACAAAGCTTTCTAGGTTTGTTTTCGCCTCCCAATAGCACACATAACTAATTCTCACCCATCTAAAACACTTGTCTCAAATCTCACTAGTCACTTTACATTTAAAAAAGAGATGATTAGATGTTTCGTCCTTGCTTCCACATAGAGCGCATTTTAGATCAGCAAACTCTCTTTTAACTAGATTCACCATAATGGGGATCCTATCCTGAAAAATTCTCCATCATATGACCATGACCTTTGGGATCCCCTTAATTTTCCAGTACCATTTGAAGATCATTTTGTTCTCCTCGCAAGTTACATTGGATAGAAACTCACACGCTTCTTTGACGGCAAATCCTTTATCATTGTTCTGGCCCCATCGCTACGTATCTTCGGTATCCTTATAAAGTGTTATGCCCTGGATCATGCTTAGAAATTCCTCCTCCATTTCCTTCTCCCATTCAAACCGATGTCTTCTCCAATTGACTTTCCATTCCCATCTATTTTCAATCCACTCACCCTGTTCTGGTATCACTCCATCCTTTTTCACTCCTATTTGTTTCAACCGTGGGAACAAACTACCTAAACTTTGTTCCCCGACCCAGACATCATCCCAGAACCTAATTTTCTCCCTGTTTCCTATCTTCTATTTTACATATTCAAAGTTCTACCAACGTTATCTTTACATATTCTTTTTATATCTAGCCACCATTTTGAGTCATTCTTAATGTTTACTGGTTCGTCTAATGCTCTCCAAGACCCATATTTTGCTTCTATTACTCCCTTCCATAATTCTTTTTGTTCGACACCTAGCCTCCATTTCCATTTTACTAGCAGGACTTCGTTCATCCTTTGAATATCCTTCACCCCTGACCCTCCATCCTCCTTTCTTCTACATATTTTTTGTCATTTAACCCACGTTATATTTTTCCCTTCTTTACCCCACCCTCATACAAACTCCCTTTGGATCTTTGTTACTTCTTTAACCACTCTTACAGGCATTTTGAACATCGATAAGTAAAATAATGGTACCGCCGAAAGAGCTGGTTTTACCATGCATATCCTCCCTGCTAAGGAGAGCATTCTACCTCTCAACCTAGAGAGTTTTTTCTTTACTTTACTTATAACTTTATCCCAAAACTCGTACTTTCGATGGTTTCCTCCAACTTTCAACCCTAGGTATCTAAAGGGCAGTTTCATTGTCTTACAACCTAATTCTCTTGCATATCTTTCCAGTAATACATACTCCACCCCTATACCTCCTAATTTTGTCTTTCTTAAATTGACCTTAAATCCCGATGCTACCTGGAAGCATATCAAAATTGCTTTCATTACTATAATGTTATTATGATTTGCGTCACTTAAAAATAGAGTATCATCTGTAAACTGTAGGATATTAACCAAATGCTCTTTTTCCCCCACCGTGGCTCCTTGTAGCTTCCCTTTTGCAACTGCTTGTCTCACCACCCTAGCTAACCCTTCAACTACTACTAAGAAAAGGAATGGTGCCAAGGGATCTCCCTGTCTTAATCCTTTTTGAGGAAGGAACTCTTTTGTTGGGCTTCCATTTACCAGTACTGAAATGGTCGCTGATTTTAAACAACCTTCAATCCACCTCACCCACTTCCTGCTAAACCCGAGTTTTTCTAACATAAAGAAGAGAAAATCTCAATCTACAGAATCTAGGCTTTTTCGTAGTCTATTTTGAGTATCAATTCTTTCTTTCTTTTGCTCTTATACTCATGTATTACCTCGTTTGCAGTCACAACACTATCCAAGAGACCTCTACCTTCCAAGAAAGCAGATTGAGACTCGCTTATTACCTTATTTAGCACTCCTTTCAGGCGCCCTGCTAAAACCTTTGTTAAAATCTTGTATAGGCTACCTATAAGGGATATAGGTCTATATTCATCCAATTCCACAAGGATTTCTACTTTTGGGATGAGTGCGATGAACGAGACATTGCATCCTTTTGGTATATTTCCTTCCCTCTAAAATTCTTCAATGGCTTTAATTATATTCATCTTCAATGTAAACCAATTATGCTTTATAAAGCTGAAATTGAAACTGTCAGGCCCCGAACTTTTACTACCTTCGCAACTCCAAATTGCCTCCCTTATTTCTTCCTCAAATATTTCTCTAATCAGAGCCTCATTTTGTATATCAGTTATTCCTTCAAACGAAATCTCATCTAGTTTGATTCCCACTTTTGTTTCTCATTTGAATCTAGTTTTAAATTGTTGCAAGACCTCTTCTTTTACTCTTTCTGGTTCCTGACACTAAACCCCTCTAACCATAATCCCTAGTAATTCCACCTTGCTTCTTTTCCATCTAATCATAAAGTGGTAGAACTTTGAGTTTATGTCCCCTTCCTTTATCCACCTATCTCTTATCTTCTGCTTTTCCATAGATACAATCTTCAACATTATTTTTCTCAATTCTATTTAGCACATTCTTCTTTCCTTCTTCGTCTAACTGGTTTAGTTCATCTTTATGGTCCATCACACTAATATTGTTTATTATACTTTGTCTTGCCAGATTCAAGTTCCCAAACGCTTCTCTATTCCATCTTTTAGGTGATTTTTAAGCATTTGTAACTTCTTGGACCAGCTTTTAATTCCCCAACCTATGGTTTTCGTACCTTCCCAAGCCCTTTTTACCTCCTCTCTAAACCTCTTATCTTCATTTCATACATCCAGAGATCTAAAGGGTTTGGGTCCCCAATCTATGTTATTTTCTTTTATTACTATCGTGCAGTGATCTGAGATACTTCTGTCCAGGACGTATTGTTTACTCCCTTCCCACTCGCGAATCCACTCTATAGATACCAATGCTCTATCCAACCTACTCATTGAAGAGTCATTTGTTCTGTACCATGTAAACTTCCTTCCAACAACCGGTAAATCCCGAGCCTCCAATTTCTGGATGAATTCATTAAATCTTCTCATTTCTTCCATTACTCTACCTCTTTCACTACTTCCTTTTCTCTCTTCAGGTTTTTTTACTGTATTGAAGTCTCCTATCACACAATAAACCTTGCTTGATAGATTTTGGACACTCAGATGTATGTCTTCCAACAATTTGTATTTTTCATTCATTACACAAGAAGAGTAAACGTTTACCACTATCAATTTTATGTTCTTTCTCTTATATTTTTCCGCTATTGATATTAACCCTTCTCCTATAACCATATTTTCACACTCGAACTTATCCACATCCCAGGTGCTTAAAATCCCTCCTGACCCATTCTCTGCCTGCTTAAATACCCATTGAATATTATTATGGTTCCATATGTTGTAACATATACTCTCATCCTGTCTAGATAATTCCATCTCTTGTATACATATCATCTCTATCCCTTCCTTGTTTATCAATTCCCTTATGTATTTAATTTTCCCAGGGCTCCTAATACCTCTAACATTTATGCTCAACACCCTCATGGATCACTGTATCTCCCCTCTTCATCTATCTCCTTCAGTTTATTTATGACCAAATTGTTATCCCCTTCATACAAGAACCCTATCTTTCTCCCTATCTCCCATAACCTGATACCCTTTGTTTATCCAGAACAACCTATTACAATTTTCTATGTTGCTATCATTAATATAATTACCAGAGAAGAAATCTAACATCTTCTCCTTGCGCAAGCTTTTGGCCAAGGCAACTGATCTGGGCTGACTGATGTTGCTCGTTTCCCCTCTTCCACTGATCATCTTGCTTTCTCGCCAGCTCTCAGATCCTTTCCGGGTCGCATCTGCTTTACTTCCCTTGACCAAATAATTATCCGCAAGATCAATTTGATTTGTTCTATGAGGAACATCGCATGCTTGATCCACCCATTCGCTTCCACTAAAATGCGTTCGACTCCATCTTCTTCAGTTGAATCTCTGGTCATGCTCTTTCGCTTTTCCAACGCGTCCTCTGCACCATGGACGAGTGAATCACTGACCACCTCTTTATCAGACCGGTTTGCCTTCGATTTTGAACATCGAGAGTGAGAGCCAGCCACATCTTGAACTTCTAACACTTTTTCCTTCCAGTTATGTTCTCCGTCTCGTTTCAATTCTGATGCCTCTCAACAGTGATAGCCTCTACTAGAGTTATCCCCTGCTTAGCCTCTGTAAAGTTGACTATGTGTGCGAGCGAGAGTATGGACGGAGGATCCGAACCACCCTTATATAGGGATTTGGCCTCCCAATTTGGTTCCACCGCACAGGAAAGATGAGTATCAGGCCCGATTTCAAAACTAGCCAAATCTAATTTGGTTGTACACATGACCTCCAGATTTTGCAAATAATGGGCTAGCATATGTTCTTCGTGTAAAATCCCAACCCGCTCCCTCTCATTCGGGCCCAAGATAAACTTTTTCCTGCTAACGTGAACACTAATCGTCTCTACCTCAACATATCTGCTTTTGCATATACGATCTGATGCACCCGCCTCTGAGCCAAGTTGTTCCTTAGATTTCTTACCGTTGAGTTTCAACAGCATGCTGGGTTCGGAATTCCCTCCACCGGAGTTTTGTCCAATCCTGGCCGGAAAAATTCGCTTTCCAATCCCATCTTCATCCGCAGAGCATTTTGAGTTTGATGAAATGATCTCTAGCGCCTCCTCTTGAAAGTGATCCTAGCAAAGATCTCAGTGATTTGATAAAGTCAAAGATAAAGTCAAAGGTCAACTCTGCAACAGTCAAACAAGTCACTCAGAAGAATGGAGCTGAAGACTTAGTATGTCTTAACAAAAAGCTTAGGTAAAACCACTTTACCTTTTCCACTGCATAAAGCTTCTTCATTCATTTTGCAAAATGCCTCAAAAATAGTTTTAAACAAATAAAAAACAAAAGCATTTTGACAAAGAACTTTCTTAACAATGTTTTTAACTGATATAGTTTTAAAGGAAACGTTTAAAACACTTAGAATGTTTATAGAAGTGTTTTCACAGCATTTTAATTGATACAAAAACCTTTTAATCGATTAAAAACCCTTTATGACCGATTGGAATTCGAATATAACAGGTCAGAATGAAATATAATCGATCAGATTTTAAATATGAGCGATCAGATTGCTTTTAATCGATTAAAACATGTTTTAATCGATTAAAACCACTTTGGAAGTCAGGATGATCGATCAGAATGAAATTATAACCGATCAGAGTTGGTTATGATCGATCAGAATTGAATTATGACCGATCAGACTTATTTCAATCGATTAAAACGTATTTCAATCGATTAAAATAACTTAGAAAATCTTTTCAATCGATTAAAACGAACTTTCAATCGATTAAAATGACTTGAAAATATATGTGCAGTTTTTCAATCGATTGAAACGACTTTATATCAGCTAAAATAACTTGGAAAGTTTTATAAGAAGGTTTTTAAACAAATAAATCGATTAATACGCGATTCAATCGATTGTTTTATACTTTGAAAATGTTTGTAAAACGTTTTAACCGATAAAAACGTGGTCGTATCAACTAAAACATTTTCTCGTTAAAGATCAAGAACCCATTAATGGGTTGAAAGGACTTTTAACAGATTGTAACTGCTATTTCAATAGATTAAAACAAACTTTCAACAGATTAATTAATGCAGCAGATTTGAAAATTCTCTTTAAAAACAGTTTTGCTTGAAATTTTTAAACAGAGATTGAATATCAGCTTTTACACAATTCAAGCAATCAATACAAACAACTATTAGCATTTTTCAAGAAAGATACACAACTGTTTTTGTGAACTTCTTTTGAAATCTTTCTTGAGGCACTTTGCATTTCTTTGAAGAAGAAACTGACTGTGGATTGGTGTAATCCGGTTTGAGCTTTCTTTGTTTCTTCTTTTAAATTTCTATTCATTCATTTGTACTGTTTTGTACCGGAATTTGGGTACAAGTTTTCTGCAGTTGTTGTAGAAAGTTGCCAAGAACTGGAATTTGGTTCTTGGTGGAAAGGTTAAAGCAAGAGCTGGAATTTGGTTCTTGTGTGTGGTGCCTGGAATTTGGGCACTCGGTTTCTCTCGTGAGCTGGAATTTGGTTGCGAGAGGTTTCCAAGAACTGGAATTTGGTTCTTGGTGGAAAGGTTAAAGCAAGAGCTGGAATTTGGTTCTTGTGTGTGGTGCCTGGAATTTGGGCACTTGGTTTCTCTGCTAGCTGGAATTTGGTTGCGAGAGGTTTCCAAGAGCTGGAATTTGGTTCTTGGTGGAGAGTTAGAATAGGTGTAAGAGTGTGAGTCTGTAAAACATCTATTCTAGTGGAACCCAGCTGGAATTTGGCTGGAGACTGGACGTAGCCCTGGTTGTGGGTGAACCAGTATAAAATTACCGGTGAAATCCTTCCTAACCTTTCTCTCTTTAATTTCTGCTGCTGCACTTAAACTGTTTGATTGCTTTGTGATTTGTGAATTGATAAGTAATCTTAATTTTCAGATTAGATAATCTATGTATTGCGAAAAACTTTCAAAAATCAATTCACCCCCCTCTTGATTTAAAACTACTTTTCTAACACCTCTGACTCTTCCTCCTCTTCATCGTCTTTACCTTCACACATAGCGCATTTGAATCCATTTTCCGTTCATTCTTCTTCTAACACTACCATGTGTACTCTGCCATTAATTTTTATCCTCTGAGTCAATGTTGCTTGAGTCGAAACTGGCATTTTGATTTTAATTCTTGCATAATCCAAGTGTTTCCACTTTTTAGTTTTCTCATCCACCTCTAGCAAAGTTCCCAGTACTGACACTACATTCTTGAAAGTTTTTTCCGACCAAAGAGCTATCGGATACCCCTGCATCTCGCCCATACCTGTTTATTTTCGCTCACCATATTTTTGTCCCATCTAATTATGGATGTGAATAGCTTAGAGATCCATTCAGAATTTGCTTCCACTATTCCTATTAGTTCCTTCACCGAATTTCTGCTGATGAGAAATAGATTGTCTCCCATTTCCTTCACGTGGACATTGTATATACCGTTCAAAAATAGGTTACTTTCGATTTCTGACTTTCCTATTCCTCTCGCTACTTTAGCGATAAAACTGTCTTCCATCCATTTCTGCACTTTCTCCTCCATTGTCGTTGTTTTTACCTTCCACTCTTCCTCGTTTGTTGTGTTTTCCTCATTCCCTTTCACGATGTTTGCAAATGACCAACGATCGACTTTCCTCCTCCATACCTGCTTAATTTTTGGTTCAAAGTTCGCCCGATTTGACTGAAGTTCGTGTCTTCTGTACCTAAGTATGTTAACATGCATCTTTGTTGATCCAATCCAAATACCATTTAGGTTTCTTTCCATTTGCTTAACATTTCCCACATTTGTGAATCTCACAAAATCAAAGCGTTGTCCGAGTTTGTTTCTTTTTTGGGATATGAATATATTGATAACTTGTAAAAAAATTTCATATGTCCCTTACATCGTAGCGTATGGAAATCTGGAGAAGAAGAACCACGTTCCTCTATCTTTCCATCTCTCTATGTAACCTGGGGCCATTTACACTTTTTCACCTATTGTGAAGTAAATGTGGTGACAAAACCAGATGATTTACTCAAAACTCAAAACATATTTTCTTTGAACACCAGAATCTAGTAAAACAAATTATTATGAACACAACAATCAAACTTTGATTGTTAGTAAATTAGTTTTTTAATTACAACCGAACTTCGTAAGTTAATTTTTCAATTTCAGAGTCTGTCAATCACGATTTTGATGTTTTTATAAGACTAATCTCTCTCAATTAGGTTTAGAGGTCATTCAGTTAATATTTTTCAATAGTATATATATATATATATATATATATATATATATATATATATATATATATATTAAAAATTATTATGTTGACATTATTAATAATTTATATTATTTTCATGATGTCATGTAAACAACCAACACACCCGACCAACCATGATGGATATGTTCAACTAACAAAATTTTAGAAGTAGAAAACAAAATACATGCGAAAAAAAAATTGAGAAAATTGACATAATTAAATTATATTTATGTTAAATACAAATGATTTATAACTTTTTTTGAAATTATTAATAATATTTTCAAAAATATCAAAATATATTTGAAAAATAAAGATAATATGGATGAAGTACACTGAATAATAGTCAGAGTATAACTCTAAAATTAATCTCATTTAAGAATAATTTATAAAAATTCTTTTGCTCAAGTATAACTCTTAAAAATACTCTCCATACTTTAAGTTTATAATACAGAAAAACAATTATATATATATATATATATATATATATATATATATATATATATATATATATATATATATATATATACTTCAAAAAAAGTAAGACAACTTTAGTTAACCGATGAATTTTATAACATTTAAATCTTTTTTATTGATTGCGTATGTTACTTCCTCTTTTATTTACATTAGTCACAAACTATATATCAATAATTTTGTTTTGTTGGGTGACATTATTAGGATACCAGTGCAAGAAACATAGTTTGATGCGACGTAGAATCCCACTGAAGAAGAATATTTTATGTTTTGTGGCCCTCAAATATTACAAAACTCACAAAAGCATTAAATAAAGGTGATCAGTGTATCCTCTAGGGTTCCATTTAAAAACTATTCGTGCTTACGTGCCTGCACAGATTCGTATATCATTGCCATAAACTCCTGTCTAACTCGCTAGCTATGAAACGTGTCATTCTATGTCTCATTTTTCTTTTTCTCGACATTACTTCTCTCCAATGGAGTTGCACTGAAAATTATATTATTTTGGGTTCATGGAATGTAGCACAAGCTTCTGTATATTTTATTTTGGGATCAAACATGTGCTTTCTTCATTCATGATTATGTGCATATATGTAACAGACCACTTAGGTTTGTTTTAATAATTCGAATACAGCGCAAAACGAATGCATATCGTTGATTCCGATGGAGGGACATAGGAGATGCGATCCTTCCTTGATTAGTGCCTTTTTCTGAGTGAACAAAAAGGTCACTGAGATAAATTAGTGCGCTGACTTAAGTGCTGACCACACCTCTAGGATCACTTTAGGTTTTAAGGCTGTTTGAGAGTTTTGAAACCTTCTTTTCATGTTATGTTGGGAGAGAAAAAAGAAGATTTTTCTTTTTGTATATGTATGATTGTTAAGCAGGTAAATTTTGATTATGGCAAAACTTAAATACAACTTCTTGTGTCTCCATTACCAGGCTACTCGCTCAACCAAAAAATAATATTCACCTTCTTATGCATGTGCCTGTTTATAAAACTTTATTTTGTCTGCATTTTTTAAAAGAAAAGCATTAAAACTAAGAGAGCATAACCTCCTTGTCTCCACCATTATATATAATTACATAGTGCTTAATTACCATGTCTTCGTAATCTTAATCAATCTCTATACTTAACCTATAATCAATATTTACAAAAACTTAATAACATTTATTACACATCACACAGATTAATTTATTAAGCTATATAATTATTTTGAAGTATGTCATTATTTCTCCCCAATGTAAATCACTTAACCAATTTTAAATGATTATTAATTAAGAATGGTATAAATGTCGTAATAACAACAGCAAATTATTTCTTTCTATGAGTAATATGTTTTACATGAAGTTTACTTTTTATATCTAATCTATCAAAGTAATAGTTTATTTTTGCAGATCATGCATGCATACCAGAAAATGATGAAACGTTGTGCGCCTGATAAGTAAGTAGGGCATGAGTGCTAAGCTACCGAGTGTTTTAATCAGAAAGTTGAGATGGTAGAAACAATCACTTTAGCGTCTATCAAGTACTGTCACGAGTGGCCATTAAGTAAATTTGTAACTTCACGTGTGTGTGAACTGGATGGTATAATATAACAATATTATTAAAGTTGGTCGTTATATTATGTTAGAAATTAATAGTTATTTTGAGAAGATTAATATTATTTTCAATAAAAAAAATTAAGTATTATATTCTCATGAAAGATTGATATTATTTTTAATAAAAAAATTTAAGTATTAAGTTATGGATATTTTTTATATATATTGTTCAATTTTCTTTTTTTATTTAATATAAAATAGAAACTCATACTTAAATTTACCAATAAAAATAAAAATAAAAATGTATAATCATACAAAATCAGCTTATAAAATAAGATTTAGACCTTTTATATTATAATTTTATTAGATAATCTTCAATTTTCAACACAATTTTTCTCATGTAAAAAATAAGAGTCACTTAATAACATATTAGTATACCGTACTCAATAAAAATCTAATCCCTTACACCAGGAACATTAGTGGTCTAATTCCAAAAACAGATAATAAATAATATATAATATCCCAACAAATGTGAATAGTTTATTATTATTATTATTATTATTATTATTATTATTAAAATTTACTTATATATTGCATAATTATTTAAAAGTTCCATAACTTAATTTTTAACCTTAATCATTTGAACATTATCCAATTGTTTGGATTTCTCTCTCAGCTTTCACGATATATTACATGAGCAACGAAAATCTAATGTCAGATGTCCAAGTAATAGTATACTTCTTTGCTTGTATTTATTTATTTTATTTTATTTGTTCCTGTTGATCGTTTTCACTACTTGTTGAGCATAGGCTACAAGGTTATCGTATTCGTGAGCATAGGCTATAAGGTTATCATATTCTTGATTCTACGTAGATTTGAGGTATATAGACTTACTCCTAAATTAGTAAGAATCTATTTTCTAAAAAATTTATCACTTTAATAGAAAGTATAAATACAATAATATTAATTTTATATTTATATAATAATAAACTGATAAAATAAATGTTATTAATTTTAAAGTGATAAAATAAGAATCAAATAATAAAAAATATAAATATTATCAATTTTTAAAGTATAAATAAAAATTAAATAACTAAAAAACATTAATGTTATCAAGTTTATATATTTAAGAATGATTTTAATCCGTTTTAAATATTTTTAAATTTTGATCTTTATATTTAAAATAATTAAATAAAAAAATAATTTAACTATTGTACAACCGAATGACCAAACTAGAAAATTAATTCAACCCTTTATAATAGAATAATCAAATTTAAATGAACCCGTACCATGTATGATTGCTTATATTAACTATTCATATTAATTTTGAGGGTCTTATATTAATAAACATTTTTTTATTAATTGATCGACTGCATTTAAATAGTTTATTCTTAACTTAAGCAACATTACTTATATAAACAATAATGTTTATAAGGAATGACAGGTCATTTGTTTCAACAATAAAATTTGATAAGGATTATTGTTTGGCTTCAAGTCATTTTTCTAAGTCATTGTATTGAAAGTAATTTAATCAGGAGTATAACCTATGTTGAAAATTGTCATTTAATTCATCAAATGAATTCTCAAACTCCACTTTAGTTTGCACATATCTATATCATAAAAGTTCAGTCAATAGTTAAATAGGAGAAGAAAAAATGAAAGAAAAAGAGAAAGATGGATGAAGGTATCAAATTATTGGTAAATTATATTTCAAATTTTTGTTAAAACTAATTACCATAATTATGCTTTTTCTAGGTTTCCCTTCGTCTATTGTTTTCTGACTTTTAAGCTTTCAGGAATAATTTTAAAACTGTTTATAAAAATAAATAAATTTTAATAAAATCAAGAATATAAATAAACAATGTTTTAAAATACAATTTCCTTGTTTTTTTTTCCTTTTTACCTAATCCTTGCCGTCCATCCACGTCTAAACAGCAAGGAACTGCAGCGTCTTTTTTCTCCTCTTCCAGGATCTATCCCCTTCCATGCCATTTCTAAACCCATTCTCTTAGGAGGTGATGACCCTTTTCACTCCCAACTGCTTCTTTATACTTCATATTCCTATTCTTCAATCCCTTCAACCCTTTCCCAAACGCAATTTAAGAGTTGCGGAACAACTTTAGTATTTTTCGCTGCTAATTTTAAGCTTGCGTTATAAGTTAACTAGTAATCTTAATCATCGAAATTGATTGATTTTGGCATGTTTGGAGTTTTAATTGATGAAATGCTTTCAAGTGTTATTGATTTCCCAAATTTAGATATTTTTGCTAAATGGGTGTTTGTCTTCATCACTGTAATTTATATAGTTTTACATATGGCATCGGGAGGAAGAAAGAGTCAAGGGGTGTGTTTAAGAGGGTAGTTTGGGAAGAAAGAAGAAAAAGGTGGGGGAGTGAATAAGAAAACAGGGGTGTAAAAAGGCAGGCCTTGTTCATGTATTGTGAGCCCCAAGATTTTAACGGTTGGGATTTTGTTCATGTACTGTGAGCCCCAAGATTTTGACGGTAGGGATTTGGGGGAATAGCGCTTGGCGTGGGACCCTATTTTCAGGTATCTACTGTCCACCTGAAAGATTTTAATTTTTTATTTTTTATTTCCAATACCCTATTCCTTTTCAATCTTGGTCTTTCTTCGGGGATCCTAAATTGTGATCTCTGCTTATATTTTCCCTGAATTGTAACAATCCAGGAACCCAAAAGTTTGGTGCTTGAATTCTGTTTTTGAGTCTGTAATGGCGAAAACATGCAAGTCGCAAGAAGAAATTGCGTGTGAAGCTATTAAACATGCTTTGAAGGCTCTACGGAAACGCCATTTGCTTGAGGAAGCCGCTCATGGTCCCGCTGTTCTAGCACTTTCTAGACCCATAGCTTCTCAGGTTCTCTCTCTATCATTGCTTCGACAATATTCATGCTTGGGATTACCAAATTTGTGGGACTATACTCAAAGTTTCCAATTTCCATCCCTAATTATGTTTTAGAAATTTGTTCTGACATCCGGTTCCAAGAGAGTAGTTCATCTCTACAATTTTACCTATCTAATATTAGTTGGCTTTTGATGATGGACACTCTTCCCCATTCCCTTTACATCTCCTGAATATTGTTACTTGGATCATAGTACGTGTCTAGCCGTTTAACAATTGGAATGCTTTGGTTGAGGTTAATGTTGCATCTGTGTTTGTCCTTGAAGGGCTCTGAGTGGAAAGAGAAAGCAGAGAATCTTCAAGTGGAACTTCAGCAATGCTACAAAGCTCAATCACGCCTGTCTGAGCAACTTGTTGTGGAAGTAGCTGAGTCCAGAGCTTCAAAAGCGTTGGTTCAAGAGAAAGAAAATGCAGTTGCTGATTTGCAAAAGGAGTTGACGGAATTGAGGTTGTGCACTGTTTCTTATGCGTCATAATGACCTTCCTTTTTCTTTTTTGTTTGTCTGTGGTACGTGATTATGAGTTAAATTAACGTTGCAGGGATGAGTGCTCTCAATTAAAGGAAGACTTGGAAGAAAAAATTAAATCTCTAGAACTGATTATCAGTGAGAATTCTGAACTTAAAGCCCAACTGCAGCAGATGACTACTAAAGCCAATAAAGCTGAAGCTGAAAATAAGATGTTGATTGACCGCTGGATGTTGGAAAAGATGAAGGATGCTGAACGCCTAAATGAGGTAAAATATCTTCTATATTTTCCATTTTCCATTTGAACTTTTGAATTTTATATTTAGTATCGGTACACTTCTTTCTATTATTATAACTAAGTTCTGCGGATCCTTACCTGATTCAGCAATGTTATGCCAATATTGACTGTTCTTCTGAACTAACTTTTTGATATTTTGAAATCTGAACCTTTTCTAATGGTGTTTTATCTATTTAAAAGTCAGTGCATGATATAATTAAATCACTATGATAGTTACATTAGTAGTGTAAGTTTCTTATGTGTAGAATCCTCACAAAACCGTGATTATACCTACTAATGTTGTTGCATATGCTACTTATTCAATTAATATTTAGTTCCAATCACTTTAGGCCAACGCACTGTACGAAGACATGGTTGAGAAACTAAAGGCCAGTGGTTTAGAGCAACTTGCAAGGCAGCAGGTGGATGGTATAGTTCGCCAAAGTGAAGAAGGTGCTGAATTTTTTTTAGAGTCAAACATCCCTTCCACATGTAAATATAGGCTTCGTGCACATGAAGGTGGTTGTGCTTCCATGTTGTTTGAGTACAATTCCAGTATTTTGATTACTGGGGGACAAGATCGTTTAGTTAAAATGTGGGATACAAATACAGGATCCTTATGTTCTACACTTCATGGCTGCCTTGGCTCAGTGTTAGATCTCACGATTACCCATGATAATCGATCAGTCATTGCTGCAAGCAGCTCAAACAACTTATATGTATGGGATGTCAACTCAGGCCGTGTCCGTCATACCCTAACTGGCCACACAGATAAAGTTTGTGCTGTTGATGTTAGCAAGATTTCAAGTCGTCATGTTGTCAGTGCTGCTTATGATCGCACCATAAAAGTTTGGGACCTAATGAAGGGTTACTGCACTAGCACAATCATTTTTCACAGCAACTGCAATGCTCTTACCTTTAGCATGGATGGTCAGACAATATTTTCAGGACATGTTGATGGTAATCTTAGGTTATGGGACATTCAGAGCGGAAAGCTACTCAGCGAGGTTGCTGCACATTCACTTGCAGTCACATCAATATCCCTTTCTCGAAATGGAAATGTTGTACTGACCAGTGGAAGGGACAATTTGCACAATTTGTTTGATGTGAGATCTCTTGAAGTTTGTGGCACACTAAAAGCGGCGGGAAACAGAGTTGCTTCTAACTGGAGTCGCTCCTGTATTAGTCCAGATGATAGTCACATGGCTGCTGGGTCTGCCGATGGATCTGTCTATATTTGGTCAAGATCTAAAGGTGATATAGTCGGTACTCTGAAGGAACACACTTCTTCTGTTCTGTGTTGTAGGTGGAGCGGTATTGGAAAACCCCTAGCTTCAGCTGACAAGAATGGGGTAGTTTGTGTCTGGACATAATGTTCTTTCATTTCTTTGAATACACTCAGGTTGGACCCCACTAAAACAGAAAAAGGTTTACACATATGCAAGGGGTTGTGCTATTGCTCAATTGACTGCCTGAATTTTTCAGCACTGTTTTATGTTCATACAAGGTATAATATGAACCATATATACTGTTTTTAAGGAAGTTTCATATATATATATATATATATATATATATATATATATATATAGCAACACGTTTGTTTGGACAAGTATTTCCATTAACATTTGTAAGGAAAAAAATTAAGAAAAATTGAGCTTAACTTCTCTATAAATTAAAATTAGCCTATATACAAGTTAGTGTGTAAAAAATTCTCATATAACCTCTTTAAATTTTAGTTATAACTTGTGAATAAGCTAAACTTATTTCATAGAAAAGTGAATTTCTGTTTTCTTCCTTAAAAGTGTTTGTGGAGAAGTTTGTCTAAAAATGTTTTTAGTCTCAAGTCAAATAAGTAGACTAATTTGTGATGAAGGCATGAAACTCTTCTGCTACATGCTACTGTTGAATTTCCAAAACTTGTGGAGACCTCACCAGCAGTCTGCCACTGATGAAAGATAACGGCCAATTAAGCGAGTAATTTGATCCTTATACTGTGCTTGCTAGTTCTCGTATTTATAACTTGTAACGCTACTTACAGGGCTACAGGTATACTCCGGTATTGTATTGTAATTGGTATTATGACAGCATTCTTTGAAATTGTAACATTTTCGTTTGCACACCTGCAAATAACTATACTAAACTTAACATTGCTATCATTGAAGGGGGGTGCACGGTGAATCCATCTTTAATGCCCCCCACCCCCATTAAGTGTCATTGGATGAAATGCAGCAACGGATGAGCTCAGACTTTTTTTGTTGGACCGCCGGGGTTGTGGGCGATTACTATTATATTAGGAAATCTGGAAGTGAACATGAATTCCATGCCTTTTAAGAGACATATAGATGAATGGAAAAGTGGTATTTTCTTTCACATCCTATAAAAATTGCAGTCACTTCCTTCTGGAATCGGTATTCTGAGATATAATTTTTATATTTAAAAATATCCATTCTTTAGAAAATGGATGGTTCAAGATTTTTATAGGATATGAGAAATTGGGTCTGTGGTAAAGAAGACAAATTTAAATCCTGATCCTTTGCAGTATAGAACAGCGGTCCCTCGCTGAACACGTACGAAGTAAGCATAATTTATTAGGAAATACACTTTTGATCATTAATGTTTATAGATAATTTGGTAATATATATTTAGAAAATACACTTTTGTTCATTAATTTTTATCACGTAAGCCACAATTTTTCGTAATTATGTTTCAGGAGGCATGCATATGCAATTTTTAAAAACATCACTAGTTCTAAGATTTTCTATATTTTTTACAATGACATGATTATCAACGGTTTGTAGATGTTAAACAAAAGACAGCTTTGAATTTTATCCACTAATTACATTTGCCAGTAAGAGAGAGGAAAATGCATGGAATAAATGGATTCTAGAAAGAGTGAGTCGTGGTAAAAAATCAGAAAAAGAAAATTCAAGGCCATTTACCCTGTTTGGTAAAAAAGCCCATTCAGGCCATCTCATAATATCGATGATCACAGAGTTGACCACACTCCGCGAACATGGCCTACAATAGTACTTCCACCACAAGCCTATGAAATGCCTCTTCAGAAATTCATTATATTTTTTATCTTTATTTTCAAGTGATTTGGTAGAGACCAATGCATTACGCTAATGTATTTCTGTGCATCAAGCAATTAGCAAGCGTGTAGAATTGGAGTCAAATAATAATCACTGAATGAATTACACAAATTCTTTTCCACATACCGTCAAGGGGAATGGGACATTTTAAAGTATATTTTCATCATTTAAAAGCAAATTAATTAATATTATTCTTAAAGTAAGGAAATGGAAGTCACACAACTGCGTTGAGATTGTGAGTGAATTAAGTTTTCTTTTATATTTATAACAAAATAATCAAAATTTGTAATCTTGTTATCTTCATCGTATGTAATTTCGAAGTTACCAATGTCCAGTGATATGGTAACCACTTTTACCATGATACTCCACATGCACTGCAAAGATTCATGCAGTTGGAAAGTACAATTGATTGCACTTTGAATTTGTTTGTTTTGTCCATGCTACCTCTGCTTTCACAAGCAATCACGTAAGCTAAAAATAAAAACAGTTAGCATTACGTTCCACTCCCCTTGATGCCACACACAGTGGCTCAAAACCAGAAGCAATCCATGCTCTCATCAACCCACCATCATTCTCTATCTTTAAGGTAATAGCGTGATCTGCATGCAACCCAAATATGATCCTTCAACCACACAATATATAGCAGTTTTGCACAAAGCTTTAAATTAGGAACTTATCTGCCAAATTATTTTTGCTCCAATAAGAAAAATATGAGTTTGCTTCTATTATATAAAATCTAAGAAATGTATAAAAACATATTTGAATTAATGTCCCTATAACAGCCTTGCATGTTCATCATTATTATTGTTGATGCCCTTAAGTAACTAGTAACTTCATTTATTTTTTCTGACTAACTGGCTTTCATTTTTCTATATAAATCATCTCCTTGCTCTCTCTTTTCACATTAAGCAAAGCAATATGGAGATGAAAAAAGTTTTTTGGGCTGTTGTATTGTTTGGTTTGGTTCTTGGAGTGACCGAGAGCTTTGATTTCAAAGAGAAGGAGTTGGAATCTGAGGATGGGTTGTGGGATTTGTACAAGAGGTGGAGGAGCTTCCACACGGTTTCGCGAAGCCTGGATGAGAAGCAGAAGCGCTTCAACGTGTTCAAAGCCAACGCGATGCATGTCCACAACACGAATAAAATGGACAAGCCTTACAAGCTGAAGTTGAACAGGTTCGCTGACATGACCAACCATGAATTCAGGAGCATCTATGCTAGCTCCAAGGTTAGTCACCACAGAATGTTCCAAGGCATGCCACGCGGGAATGGTACTTTCATGTATGAGAACGTTGACAGGGTTCCTCCTTCGGTGGATTGGAGGAAGAAAGGTGCTGTCACAGATGTAAAGGATCAAGGAAAATGTGGTAAAGCAAAACTACTACTATTTTTTCTGCATGGTCACTTTTGTTTGTCATCATCTTTTTAACCTTGTACATGTTTATTTATCATGAAAAATAGAAGCTTCCCATGATACCTAACATCATCTTTGTTTGTTTTACCACAAAGTCTCTTGATAACTAAGATTAGGTTCTTGATCATGTGAATAAAAACTATTATGTTTTTTTAATGTCTTGTTATATATAGGTAGTTGTTGGGCATTTTCAACCGTTGCAGCTGTTGAAGGTATTAATCAAATCAAGACACATAAGCTAGTGTCCTTGTCTGAGCAAGAACTTATAGATTGTGACACTAGAGAGAATGAAGGATGCAATGGTGGCTTAATGGAAACTGCATTCGAGTTTATCAAACAACATGGAATAACTACAGAAAGCAATTACCCTTATGAAGCAAAAGATGGAACTTGTGTTGCATCAAAGGTTCACACTGATCTTTATTTATTTTATTTAGTTGATTGATTAGGAATTTAAACATCAAAAAACAAATCATACTGCAGGTGAAGGAACCTGCAGTGTCAATTGATGGACATGAGAATGTCCCCGTGAACAAGGAAGCTGCATTGCTCAAAGCTGTTGCTCATCAACCTGTATCAGTAGCCATCGATGCTGGTGGATTTGGCTTCCAGTTCTACTCAGAGGTGATCTTTTGGTTCTATAATTTTTCTTACAATTCCGTTATAGATGGATAATATTCACCGATTTTACTAGTCACCACTCTATCAGAAAATTTAACCGATCATTTTTTAGTTAAAAATCACTTTCAAACATATTTTCTGTCTTCCCTAGAACTGCACTTCAAAACCTTATTCAAAGGATCAAATTATAGTCTTACGCTAACCAACAGTATTATTAGTTGTAATCTACCTCTTCCTGAGAACTTTTTTGTGAATGACTTTTAAAGTACAATCACCACCAAACATGGTTCTTAACTATCTAGTTTTGAAAACATAATGGTTTTGGGAGATCATAGTTTGCAAATAATTAACTACAGGGAGTATTTACGGGACCTTGTGGCACTGATCTGAATCATGGAGTAGCAATTGTGGGGTACGGAACAACTCAAGAGGGAACCAAATATTGGATAGTGAAGAACTCATGGGGATCGGAATGGGGAGAAAAGGGTTACATTAGAATGCATAGAAGCGTTTCTGACAAGAAAGGTCTATGTGGCATAGCAATGGAGGCTTCCTATCCAATCACAAAATCAATGGAACGTTCATCATTTCTTAGGGACGAGCTTTGAACATTGCCCATCAAGATTCAGTCTTCACCAGCGTCATCATTGTTGTTTATTTAAGGGGATTATTTCCTTGTCGACCCTAATAATATTTGTATAATTATCCATCCAAATTGTTGGGTTTGTGTCACCTCGTATAAATAAATCTTTTATGTTCATTGTTTCAATATGTATAACTTTTAAACTTAATATTATGAAATCCAATAAAATATAGTTTCCTAATATTTTATATTTTAAAAGATAAACTAAATACAATAAACTTTTTTTTCCAACTTCAAATTTTTGGAAAACTAACAAAAATTCTTCTACAGTAGGAAACATTTGGTATCAGAAAAAAACTTCTGCTAGCAAAAACTTAGAGTGTAAACAAGTAACATTAATTGAGTTAAACTTTGTTTAGTGTATGTGTATCCAATTTTAATTGACTTGGATAACAGGTTCATAAATTTCAAATTCAGAAAATTCAACTTTAGTAGGTAATAAATGTTATTAGTCTAATAGTTTTATATTTTATCGTATTGTTTATACATAAATATTGTTATTATCTTATAATTATTAAAAATATTTTATTTTGAGATGTTTTTTCTTATAAATAAAATATATTTTAAATTTATTAATCTGATAAATTAACTTAATTAGATTAGGTTACATCCTATTAAAAATATCATCAACAATATTTATATATATTTTTATTTAATGTTTTGCTTTTATTAAAATCCTTAATTCATTATAATATAAAATAATTTAATAATAGTAATAATAATATAGTTTTTTTTAGTAAAAATTATTTTGACTTAAAAAAATAGATTGTCACATTTCACTAAAATATTTTTATGAGAAATTTAACAAAAAAAGTATTATTTTATGATAATGTTAAATGATGTATCTGACTAAAGAAAATATTTACAAAAAATAAATATCAATACTTTTTTAAGAAAGTTTATATTGAAAAAATTATAAATATATTAACAATTTTTTCTACTACAACATTTCATTTTTTATTTCTTATCCAACACCACACCACACTTGTTCCTTGTTATCGTTCTGATTATATTACGTCATTGGTGACACATGCCATGACGTAAGAACGAAAACAACTATATGTTTACCCTATTATTTTTACTATTACTGTATTTTTACGATATTAATTCAATACGCAAAACGAAATTAACTATATACATTTTATATTTGAAATAAAAGAAAGAAAAAATAAATAAATTTAAACAAATAAAATGAAAATTTCATTCTTTTTTTCAAACATATTATTACATGTTCTTTTTCTTCTCTTAAGTTCAACAATAACAGCGAAATGTCAAATTACAATAAAAATAGATAATTTATTTATATGATTAATGTATTTACTATTTATATTACTATCTTCTTATTTTATCCTATCTTAACGCTTTTTTTAAGTTTATATATTATCTCGCAATTATAAAAAAAAAAAAAAAGAAGAAGAAGAATGATAACAAATTATCACACTATATTCACTTAAGAGGAAAGATACTTCGCACCGAATAATAAGATCTAAAAAAATGAATTAGTGGATTGTGAACTTGGAAATATATTGATAAAATCTAACAGGGAGATAAAGTAAAATAGATGAAAAATAAAATAAAATAAAATAATATATATTTGATTGAAAATAAATACAAAAGTGATGATGGTGAGATAAATAGATTAAAAAAAATGACTCACATATTTTAAAATAGGATGAAAATTTTCAACGGAACTAAATAAATTAGGTTAATACTGCATAAATATTTGAAGTTTGAGGCACATGAAACATCAATTTACAACCAAGATATCTTTGTCACCTTTAAAAAAACGCTATCTTTTTTTTTTTTTTAAATCATGATTAAACAAATTTAGAAATGAAAAAAAAAACTAATATATTAACATTATACAATTGCATTTAACCAGCCCACAATGGAGCCCATTCCACTTTGTAGCCCACCTCTTACAACCCCCTCTATGCCTAACCCTAACTTTTAATTGTTTTGGAATTTGAATCCATGTTCACACGTGAGAAAAACTACAGAAGGTGAAAATTCAGAATAGATAACTGAAATGTAATGTTTACAAGTGTGACAATAATTTCCGTTCATCCAAGTGGGAGAAAGTGGATTTAATTATTCTTTTTCATTTTGGAAACAAATAATGCGTAAAAGTGATTGACGTTTTTATGATTCCCAGGTCAGAAACGGTTTGTGAATGGTGTTAAAATGTTCTTTCGGCGGTGCCTCTGATTTTGAATATATGCACTTAACTTTGTCTTGGACAAAGGCTTGTGGCAGCGGTTGCAAATTAAAGCAAAGGAAGTGTTGGTTGGTTGATGATGGGTTCTCTTCTGAGACATCACTAACGCCTCACGACCTTCCTTTTGCTTTCTTAGGACCAATGTCTGTCGGTCTGCGACATTCGGGACTAACATGCAGGCCATCATTACCTTCCTATTCTTTTACTCCTAATTTAAGAACACTAATCATCATTAACACTATTCTGTTTTTTTTATACTAGTGTCTGTTCTTCTGCACCAAATTATAATGTCCCAACATATATGTCTTCCTCAAGAGTTGCAATCATCAATCATGTCAGAACCTTTATCCTTCGTTTCACACAAATCTGACCAAAATAAAGAATAGAGGATGAAAACAAATTAAATAAGTGAAAATAGAACAAAGAAATAAATAATAGAGTAATTTTTTTATTATTATTATTATAATTAAAAACACAGATAAAAGTTTCTTTATCAATTATATTTATCCATAAATAATTATAAAAGCCTAAAAAAATACTAAATCCCTTTTACCTATTTTCTTATGTTGAGCATGAAAACAAAATTTGCATAGATCTCAACTCTTTTTAAAAATTTCTTATATTTTTACCTTTCATTTTCCATAAGTTTCAACTTCACATTTTGACTCTGCCAAATCATCCATCTCTTCCGTTTGAAATAATGTTTTAGGAAATTTGAATGAGATTTGAGTAAGATATTATTTTTTTAGAAGTGACTATCTTGTTTTTATTATCTTTTATAAATATCATTTGTAAATCAGAAGATTTATGTAATGTGTTTAGATGTTATTCTTATATGAGACTGATATCCTTTTTACCAACATATATTATTCTTATTATTATTATTATCGTGAAAAAAACAAAAATCTCGGTTTTTTCTCTTTGTCGGCTTAAATAGACACAAAGGGATGTCTAGTGTCTTTGGCTAGTTTCTTATTTTGATATAAATTCTCTTCTTTTCCATTCTCTTTTTCTCCTTGTCACAAAAAAATATTTTAGTTTCTATTTTATTTTGCATAAATCAATTGAGAAAAACATGGTATAAGATAAAAATAAATAAATTTTGATTGCATTAGATAATAAAACTAAATAAAGATAAATAGTGCTATTTAAAATGTAAATTATTAGTTAAGATAGTTGAAAAACTATCTAATTTACTGTACATTTTATGATATACGTTTAATTTTTACTAATAAAAAAATATAAATGAATTAAATTACTATTTAAAATGAATAATTGGGTATTCTACTCGAATAATTCATGAAATCAAACACTGACTTACAATGATCTCAAAATCTCAGGACAAAGCGAAAGGTGAGATTCCAACAAACAAAATTTACAATTTTCTCTAGTAAAAAAGCCAGGTACAAAAAGTTGACACAGTCCAAAATCCTGATTTTACACAGAACAGAAACATCCCTATCAACATGGAACACACCGTCCTACTATACATCACTATAATTCATAGTAATTTAAAGCTTCTAATCCCGTGATTGTTCATTGTGACTCTCATTTCCTCATCTCGTTTCCTCTTTGGAAGAGACAGGGAAGACATGACTTTGGCTGAGGCCACCTTCCTCGCTAGAAGTTTCCACTTAGCATCATCTTTCCTTTTTTCTTGCTGCATCTTCAATTGAAATTGCCTGTCACATTCACCCAAAACAGTACTGTTAAGAGTTAACAGAGAGGGAGACCACTGTGGCGCTTAGTTATTTTCAAAATAGATAAGACAAGACAATCATCAAAAGATTAGAAGAAAACAAGGAGATGACACGGACTTGGGGTGCATCACCAACTTAAAATGGACGTTATATTAGACAACTGCCACTAGGGAATTTGGATAAGAGCAATACTATTTCATAAGATAACCACGAGTATATTTATCTATGTTTATGTTTTGATTTGAGAGTGAGTAATGATAGTTGGTCTGCAAAGCTACCATTTCATTAGATGAGTGAATGATAAAAGGCCGAGGCCCTAATGTGTCCCCTAGCTTGGTACACCTTTTTTCTTTTTTATAGTAAAGAAAGTGGGTGCAAAATTAACAATTGTATATCACCAAGTATAGATATTTTATTTGGTGGGGGTCCATGACCGATGTATGTTTGTCATGTTTTGACCCATGATCCTTAATGGAACTATGGAAAGTTGATCTAATCTAATAACCATACACCACGTTAGTTCGATGGAATATAGGGATGGCATCAGTATTTTGATTTTATGAAATGTAAAAGAGCCGTGACTAGGATATGAGTAGGAACTAGCTGGTAGTGGTGAAGATTGGAAGGCTCATAAATGATGAATAGATGACAACTACGATAGACCAATTGAATAAAGACGCGAACCGGCCAACTACACCTGTACCCTAAAAATATCAAGAACAGACTAGAGAAACACGAAAAGTAATCATCTATGAACAGGAAGCAATTCACGATGGGATTCCAAATCTAATAATTAAGGAACTGGACAAGGGAACCAGATATAATATCAAAGCCATAGAAAATTATTTCTCAAATGAAAACTATTTGTGCTCCCCTTCGCTAAACAGCATAATTCCTTCAAAACACACTTGCAATTTTCTGACTTATCACGGCTAAATACTTACCAAAATAATAATCGGAACTTCTGTGGCGTAGTTCATATCATGAATTCATCACAGAAACTATAAAAATAAATACAACAGAACTAATTCCATAACTTTGTGGTTTGAACAACAGTTACTTCTACATTGTTCTAGTCTCAGCCCCTATTCTCTGATCTATTATGAAACAAATAAAGCTAGCTGAAAAACTACCTTTGGGTGCATGGAACAAGTTTGTTTGGAGGTGTCGACCTGGCTTTCAAATTTTATTTCCGTTTTCTATTCTTTAATTAAAAAAAATGTTATTTCTTTTTTAGGTAAAATGAAAAGTGGTGGAAGTTTCAGCCGTGTGAAACCAGCGCAGACACAGTCAGAACATAAATTAATTAAGAATAAAATAAAAACTATTTCTCAATCTATAAATCATCTCCGCGTTATAATCTCTTATTCATTAAATAAATAAATAAAAAAAACAAAAATTTATTTGTTTGTAAAAAGAAGCTACCTTTTGAACCTTCAAACACCGGGGAAAAGATTAAGAAAAAGAAAAATAAGAAAAGTTTGGACCAATACTTAATTAATATCTTTGACAAATCCCATCATTGAAAAGTCGTAAAAGACCATAATTAAATACTTAATTGTACGCGAAATGATATACCTCGTGACTTAAATATTACTATTTTCTTTATTACATTCGGAAAGAAACACAAGTGTGAAATTCAATTCAAAATTACCTGCAGAAAGGAACCTTGCAGGAGGAATCAGTTTGATGGCAAACGTACGAATGAAGCCGAAAGAGTTGCCACATCCGCCTGCAGCGAACGCAGCCACCGGCCATCCTCTTCTCGCACGTGGCAAAGTGGCGGATCAGAACCTGAAGCCCTTGACATGTGGAGAATCTGCCACAGGGCCTTCTCTCTCTCTGCACCTCCACATCGTAGGGTCCAACTAGCGTGCACCCCTCGGCGCATATGTGTTCTAAACATTCCATCGCCTCGCTCAGCTCCGTGTATAGCCCCTGTTCCATCCTATGCCTCCTTGATTTCTTCTTCCTCTGTCATCAATCATCAATCAGCGTTTCCAATCCACAAACAAACAATCCACAAATTTCACGGGATTTTAAAATTAGCTAATTAATCAATTACCGTCTCGTGTTCGTCGATAAAGCGGAGAATGTCGAGTTCGAGCCAGGGATCGTGCTTGACGAGGAACTTCCACCCCTCGGTCGCCTCCACCGCTTTGAAGTTATTGGCGAGGAGCCTCATGCAGCGGAGGTGGAGATCCGGTGCGTCGCAGAGGCGCGCGAGTTGCACTACGTCGACGACGTTTTCCGTGGTCAAACGGTCGGTCAAACCCTTGATGCACCTTTGTTTTAACAGCGGCACCAGGTAAACGTGAGACAATGCGAGAAGGTGCATTCCATACTTGTCCATCGCCTCCTCCGTACACCTGGGGGCATCTCTGTCATTTTCAGATAATCCAATCTAATCAAGATACAAAATAGTACCGGTGTTTGAATATAGCAATTACCTAGAGGAGTAGAGAAAACCAACGAAGGCTATAACCGCGTCGCAAGGTACGCCGTGGATTTGGATTATCCTCTCGGAGCTCCGATGCTTACGCGGCCGATCTATGAAGTTCTCCAAAACCGGCGACACCGAAGCCTTTTCCCGAATTAAAAAAATGATTAAAACAGAGCAATGCGAAAAGAAGATTGTAATAAGAAGGGAATATTAGAAGTTGAAGACAAACCAGAATGCTAGCGTGGACCGGAATGCGTGTTCCTTGGGAGCAGTGTATGAAGACATCGGGTTCGGGAAAGACCCGATTGGTTTGGTAATCAATAGATATGGTATTGGGAGTCATGGAGGAGAAGGAGAAGAATGTGCGAAGAAAGAAATGAGAAAATTTGGGGAAAAGAAAGAAGCAGCGAAGGGGAATGAATGTGAAGTATATATAGTTGAAAAAGTGTGGGGGATTAGGTAGGAGTTAACGTGGAAACTTGTGCTTCGCAAGAGTGATGTGGCGACCTCGTGTCTGATTTTATTCACAGGCGCTATTATTTTGCCTCCCTCCATTAATTATTTCCTCTACTTGTCTTTCTTTCACAATCCAACCAAGTCAAGTTTTTTACCCTATTCATCATCCTTCATCACTCTGAAAAACAGAATCCAAAGAATCACTTTTTAAACAAAAAAAAATTAGGGGAGGAAGATATGCGACTATTGAGCTTATCCACGTTTAGTTTAGGAAAAAAAACTAAAGGAAACAAAGTAAAAACAAATAAGATGGTTTTCTTTTTCTTTAAATTGTTTGATTGTCTAAAATAATATATAATATATAATAAATACTAAAATATATCTTATGTTTTATATTTGTATATATGCTTCTATTTTAGTTCTTTCGATTTTTATTTTTATTTTTTGTCTGTTATTTTATTCCTTATTATTAAATATAGTCAATTTAATACCAACAAAATTAAGGTAGTGAAGATATAAATATATTTACAGTTAAAATCAATTATTTTGTGGATCATAATACGATTTCAAATAAATAAGATAATTGCAAAAGACTTATTCTTTATTTTTAAAATATTTTACAGTTTTTTCTATTGTTATTATTCAGTAATCATTGACTTTTGACATTTTACTTAGTGTGTTATTTTGATATTATAATTGTAATTTTAAATGATGATAAAATAACTTATATTTAAACCATAAAAAAAACCGTAATTATGTCGCCAAAAACAAGAATAATATATAATAATTTTAATTAAATAAATAATAACTTTCAATAGCGATACACAGGGATATAAAAATAACCAAATCGTTTTTTTTTTTGTATTCTTTCTTTTTCTGTTGGTTGAGTCTTTTGTAATTTTACATGTTATACACAAGATAAATAGGGTAATCCATTATTTGATTCAATTAAAAATTTAAAAATTAAGTAAGGTAAAATTTATATATATTATATCAAATTCATTTTAATCAGTATGTAACTAATTGGATCAAATGTGATTATTTCTTTTAAAACATTTTTTATTAAAAAATTTAATTATAAACATTTAATATGGAAAAAATATGATATATTATTTGATTATTTATATTTTATTAAATACAAAATAAAATTTGAAGAATATGAATCAGTCTAATAATGTAGGAAGTCGAAATTATGTGAGATATGTTAAATAAAGTAACCCGTGAATATGACGTGAAGCAGAGAATGAGTGTACCCAAATCCATTGTAACAATTCATGTATAATTCTGGTTTATGGACCATTGAGTTGCATAGATACGATGGATATTTTGTAGGGATTAATAACAGAAATATTCTTGTAAATGTGTTATAAGTTAATTATATAAAAAGTATAATATTATTTTTAATCTAAAATCTTAAAATATTAAATTATAGATTTTTTTAATTATAAATTATTTAATTATTTAATTTTTATTTAATATAAAACGTACGCTTAAATTCTCAATATAAATGATAATAAATCATTTTAAAGGTGAACCAGGTTAAGTAAGGCACACGAAATTTCACTCTTTTAAACGAATATCGTTTTTTTTAATCACGTATTTTCTTAATTACACAAAGCTTCAACTTAAAATCTTAAACATTACAAACTCAATTTCAGGAAAACCAAGTTGATGTTACCAATCATGGAGATTAGTACTTTGAAGAAGATATTTAACAAAACAGGAATCGTCCGTTACTATCGTAGTGTCATGCCTATTCATTATAGTTTTTATGATTGAAAGAGAAAGAGATTAAAGGAAAAAAAATCGTACAGGACAATTTTTAGTGCTCTGTCATTGTTGGTTCGCAAATATCTTCATTGATTTGTGCATTGAAGAGACAGTTTTTGGTGTTAATTGCTTTGTTTAATTCAGCTGTTTTATTATTTAGGAAATTATTTTTCAATTATTTTGAAGGAACATTTAAGTTTGGATTGGGTGATCTGAGTTAATTGATGAGTTTGTGGGGTTTTTTTTTTATGGGTGACAAGGTGAGAAAACATGGTGAAAGGTTTAAATAATATTAGATATATAATTAAATTAAAAAACATAACTATAATTTCATTTATTGATTTTTTTAATATTATATTTAATTAGTTTTACAGAACTTATACTCGAGAAAAATGAAATCTTTTAGTAATATATTGAATAGACAGTTAAAGAAATATAGAATATAATTATTAAATATAAAATCGGTCAAATATAATAATAAAAAAAATTAGAAGAATATTAGTTTTCCCTCTTTTTAGTTTGGACATTACTAATATAAATAAAAATTTTAATATCTAAATAATCAATATAACTGCTTAAAAAGGTTAAATTTAAAGTTAGAATCAGCTAAGGAAAATGTGTTGTAAGTAAATACGAGAGTAAATATGCATATTATAATGCCAATAGTGCCGTCGTAGATATGCCTATTTTTATACTAAAATTTACGTATTCTATGTCTAATTTGAGGTTTTTAAAAAATGGATAGCTAAATGGAATTATTTTTAAAAGAATACAAAATATATGAAAATTTACTAAAATGAATTATTTGGTACATTCAGAACAAGTTTCTAACTTTAAAATTATGCCAAATTTTTGTAAAAAGTTTTTTTTTTGTTTCCTGAAAATGTTTAGGAACGGGGTTAAAAAGGTTTCCGTGACATATGTTTGGCGGATTATGTTTGAATTTGCACGACCAAGTGAATCTTCCAAATGCACGTGGAAAGCGTGCTTTGTAAAATATTAATTACTGTTTTTGTTAATTTATATTACTTTTTCTCAATATTCTAATGCTCCTTTTGTTTAAAAATGAGTAGCTCTGTATTTTTATATAAAATATTTTTATACATCTTTTTATTATTTATGAAATATATTTCATACGTCAAATGCACTCCCTTCTAATTTTGAATATAATTGTAACATTTAATATATATTAATAAACTTTTTAAACTAACAGTAGTTATTAAGATCCTAAGAAAAATAGAAATAATAGTAAGAAGATGAAGTAGAAAGATTTAAAATTAATTTATATTCTATAAGAAAATAACCATGAAGTTAGAAACTATAATCTCAAACATGTTAGATGTTGGTGCCTTTTGCAAGGTAGTATTTAAGAAAAAATGTTAGCAGATAATCTTAACACAAAAGGTCAAGAGCATTTTAAATAAATTCCTAACAAAATATCAACATTTTTATTACAAATTCAAATTGTTCTTATTCCAACTAATAAAAGAAATTTGTTAATTTTTGTATGCAACACTTGTGAAGTGGAAAGTGTACATTTTATAAAATTACATTAAAAAAAAAAAAAGTGTAAGGGTTTCCAATTTGAATAGCCACAGCGATTGGTGCGCATAAAACGTGGAATAAGACCGCTGAAAGACGTGAAATGTATATTATCCATCTAATTCCTTTAATACGACCCTTCCAACACGGAAACGCTCATAAAATCCGTATACCAAATTAATGTTTCATTTATTTGTATCAACTTTTAGGTTTTAATTATTATGTTTCAGGGAAATAAATAAAGTGAAGAGAAAATTTGAAGAAATTAAAATTTAATTAACATAAAAGTATATTTTTTTTACTCTCATTAAAAATATATTTATATTTATTCATATTATATATAAAGAGAATTATTTTTGTTGTTGTTATTACTTATAATATGATACTATTTTCTATTAAATATATAAGAAGAAAAAAATGCAATACATGTAATAAGAAGAAAATCAACGTAGATAGGTCTAGAGAATTGAGAGAGACAAAATTATTTTTTAAACATATAATAATAGAAATAAATGTGAATATTCATTAGTGTATATGTTTCCACTTATATTATAGTTAAAAAGATATTTTTTAATAACTTTTATTATCATTTATAATATAATATAATATTGTATTTTATCAAATAATAAAAGAAGAAAACAAAATAAAAAAACCTCTCATGAATTTATCATCATTCTGTTTATTTTTTCCCTAATCTTCATAATTTATTGTTAAAATCTACTATAATTAACTAAATATCTGAAATTCTTAATTTTTTTAAAATATTAAAATATTTTATTTAATTATAATAATTAAAATATTGTTAAGTTAACAAAAAATGTAACTAAAATTATAAAGATATAAATACTTATAAAAATTATATATTAAAAATAAAATTTGTAAAATTTGATATAAAATATTTAAAAATGACGTGAGATAATGCATTTAAAATAAAATAAAGTTATAAGAACAAGTTGGTCTAATAATGTGTTTAATGTGAAGGTGAAACTCGTTCTCATCCATTCCAAGTCAGCAGGGGAAAAAACAACCACCCACGTGGCAGGGTCTTATTGGTGGGTCCACCTCAGAAGATTTAAATGAAATTTTGTGATTTGTGTCGGAACCGACTCAACTAGATTTGTGAACGTAATAAGCTCTACGGTGGTTGTTGGACACCTTTCCCCTTGTTTTTTTCGTGAGTACTCATACTATTATTTTTATTTTGATGACGTGTGTATATTTTTAATTAATGTTACGGTATTCTTCAGCACCTCTTTCAGTATATACTATGAATTTGTTTTTTTTTTTATAAAAAAAAACATGTTTTATTTTATATTTTAAATTATATTAAAAAAATAATATGCACAAATAAATTTTGTTTGGACGAAATGTTTGGTAGTTTTTGTTTCCATATTTGTTCAAGTTCATACATTACTTTTTAATACGATTTTCACGTTAGGTTGTCTATGAGTGTTTCATTGAGATTATTTTTTTTGCTTTTTGTGTGTAGTTATAAGAATATGATTGCTTGATATAAATGTAGTTTGATAAAGATTAAAATTATTAGATTTTGTTTGAAAAAATTATGTGAGAAAAATACATAAAATCCTATTTTGTTGGTTTAAAATTAGTGAAGTATTTGTAAATAGACCAAAATCGTTCAAAAATCCAAGGAAAAATATAAAATCATGTCTTAAATCAAAGAAATAAATAATTACCAACAAAATATAAAAGTCGCTCAATTTTTTTAAGAAACAAAAAATACAACAGTTTTTGTGAAAAGTATGTGCTATGATACAAATTTCGAAACTTGTCTCAAGATTCATTAGTAGTCCCAAAATTTCAACTAAATTCATCATATATGTCTTTTGACCTAGTCCTTCAAACGTTTACATTATAATCTATCAAATATGTAATTCCTTTTTTTTTTTTTTTTTCTCTCACATAGCATTGATATATGACATAGTTCAAATAAGGAAAATCTCACTTGTAACATATCACCTATAGGAAATATTTTCAATTGTAATTTTATTTTAAAACGAAATAAAGTAGTGCGGAAATTTTATTTTCAATTGTATATACATTGAAAACGAAATATTTCCAATTGTAATTTCATTTTAAAAAATGACTACAATAAAGTATTGCGGCAAATAGGAAAAAAATAGTAAAGGAACAATATGAATAATATATCGCTTATGGGTTACATTAATATTTTGGATCAAGTTGGGCTTTCATTTATTGGTCTTCGATGCAGTTGGGCCGATTCCCATCTATAATTACCCATTTTCCGTAATATGGTTACGGGCTGACGAAAAAAAAAACCAATAAGAAGAGAGAATTCAATAAACCAAGTTCACTATAAATTAAATGCAAAATAACTTTCCGATACAATATTCATATCGTGGTTCAGTATAATATTCTAATCTTTTTTTTAAATTGCTATTTTAAATTTATTCTTCACACATTTTATTATTTACACATCTTATCGACTCATTAAATTTTGAAAGGAACGACGAGGTGTAAACAAATTATAAATATTAAAACATGTCGTTTTGTTAAATTTTTATGAAAATGATATTGTTTTGAATTAGTTTTATTTTTTATAATTATTTCGCTAGAAAAATTATTACTTTTTATGTTAAAGCATAAAAAAATACTTATTTTTTAAAATATTATAATTTATTGATATAAGTCTGATTTTTAAAAGTTTAAAATGAAGTTTGAATTAAAAATGTGCAGCCAGAATAAAGAAGTTCCACTAAAGAGGGTAAGTGCATGTGCAGTTTTATCTTTTTTCCTCCACACCCACCTACTTTGAGCTCAACGTTGAATGCTCAGTGGCTGCTTCACCTCACCAATCTACGCTATTCTCCCTAAACTCCTGGACTTGTAACTGTCCACGATTTTGTCGGGACACATTTTTTAATAAAAAATATTAATTATTAATGTTATGCTTTCACGCTTAATATATTTTTTTTTCATTTTCATGTTTGAGTTCATTAGAAGAAGGTGTTAGCAATACACTCATTATATTTTTAATTACAAAATTGTTAAAATCAACAAAATTAGAAAAAAAACTCATTAATAATATAGTTAAGCGCTTGTTTTCAAAAAAGTTGTGTTGTTGTTTTCATTTCTACATTAGTAGTTAAACTGATGCGATTTGGAAATGAATGATGTCATTAGCTATCAAAATTGAAAATGTTATAAGAGTGTGGTTAAAAATGAAAAATAAAAGATGTTTAATTTATTTATTTTTAATTCCTTGACCTAGGTTGTGATAAATTAGTGTCCCCAAGATGAGTAGGTCGAAAAGAGAAGCATAGCCCCTACTAAGTATCATTATTAAACCTAACGAGAAGCTCCGGCAAGTGTGATGTACACAGTTTGTAGTTGTATATTTTTTTCGTCGATTAGTTAACAGTTACTTTGGTCGTTATACTTTTTGGATTGCTCTGCTCTGCACTGCACTGCACTAATACACCTACCATTTTACCTTGATTGGTGGGATTAGAATACTTTCTTTTAAATGCACTTTTTTTTTCTTCGGTCTTAGTCAACACTGTGCACCTGTGCGTCTGCGCATGTGTCGGTCATGCAGAGAGAGAGAGAGAGAAAGGAAAGGGAGAATTCAAAATAGAACATAGAAATATGTAATCATATATATCAATATCAACTCTTCTGCACTTGCTTTCGCACAGACCAGATTCACTGATTTGGTTCTGTGAGGTTTACAGGCGGAGGTTGTAATCATACAAAAGTAGACCAAATCAGAAACCCCAAAAGACAAATAGTGGAAAAGAGTGTTAAAAGACTGAAGAAGGAAAGAAAAGAATAGAATGGAGGAAGGAAATCATAGGAAATATACATCCTAGCTAAAGAAATGACCATAGTTAATTAATTAATAAGGCCATTCATTCATTCATTCTCTTTCCCCTTCCCTCCCTCTTGCTTCATTTTTAATGATTTCGATTTGGTTTGGTTGGTGGAGGGGTCATCATAATCATTCATAATCAGCAACGGGAACCCTTCCTGCAGTTGAGTGCACCCGCATTAGTGGTAATGGACCCCACCAGTGAAGATGGCCTTGCACTCAAGCTAGAAGCTCTTGCATAGCTAGAGGAGGCTCCTGCTCCTGATGCTGTGAAAAACGCACCGTTTACCATTAGGTCCCCTTCAGACCTCCAATTCCACCCTTTCCATTCACTCTCTGGTGCATCCTCATGCTTTGTCACCTGCACAAATTTCACATAATGCATGAGATCATTTTAACAAAGCTACTAAACTCAACCTAATGTTTATTTGGGACTAGGAAGAGTTAATACCTCTTTACTGAATCTGTCATTGGGTGCAACAAACCTATTGCCTTGACTGTTGATGGTTGGGTCAGCACTTCCTCCAATGGCATACATTTCCCAGTGGGTGTAGTCATTGTTCACCACATGAAAATATCCATGCCTACACCTGCACGCATCAACAACATTTTTTCTTCTTTCAAATTTCATCACTAGTGGCCCCACATAATTGCAAAAGTAACAACGCACAGTCACTCACTCCAGCCATTTTCAACGTGACTATTTCCCTCCCTCTTTTCTCAAAATTTCACTGGCAAAGCAATTTTGGAAAATGGAACAATATTTTACTTTACTTTACTTTACTTTTTACTTTACCTTGGCATCCTTTGGACGAGGCCTTCCCCAAAGTGGTTGAAAGCAATTGTGACCTGCATGTTCTTGTCTTGAGTGTAGGAGTCGCTGTGGCCCAAAAGCATGACTTTATCGTGGTGTGTCATGTAATTGTTGGAGATGGTAATGGCGGTAGACCCATGAATGGCATCGATCAACCCATCATTGCAGTTAGACAAGGAGCAATGGTCAACCCATATGTGGCTTCCTCCAAAGATGGACACGCCATCACCGTCCGATACGGTCCTCCACCCGTAGTGCCGTGGGGAGTCCCGCACCATAGCATTCCCCCCTTGCTTACAGTCATGAATATTTATCCCGTGGATTATAACATTCGTCACATACTGTATCGTAATGCATGGACCACCCGCAATGTGCACGCTAGCGCCTCTTCCATCAATCGTCTTGAACGAGTTCATGATCAGCTCCTCCTTCAGCTTAATCACCATGTCCCTCGCGAATATGATCCAAAGAGGCTCGTCTTGAATCACCGCGTAACGGAGTGTCCCCGGCTTAGGTGTCACCGGGTCATCGTCGCCGGAATCCGTCACCACGTAGATTTTTCCGTTCTTTCCTCCAATCGCGTTTTTCCCAAACCCAATTGCACAATCCGCTAGCCTTTGCCTGTTATTCTCCCAGTTCGCTTCACACCTCCAACAATCATCAATTGGGTTACCTGTTCCACATGACAAGTAACCCAAATTCCTCCTAGCTACAGAGGCATTGATTTTCCTGCATCAAGCAAACAAATAAATAAATGAAATTCATAACCGTGTTACATTGTCTAGCAAATTTTTGTGACATTAAATAACTATGTCACACACAAGCTATTCATAACTAGTACATTGCAATAAGATGTGTTGTGAAGTTAGGTGGGGTAGGTTTGAGTGTAGAGAATGTGGGTTTACCTGTTAACTTCTTGGACGACCAATTCAGGGTTCTGGACAGGGGAAGAAGAAATGAGGGAGGGGGTGAGGAGAGAGAAGAGGAGGAAGAGCAAAGAGGTGGAAGTGGTGGCCATGTGTTGATTTTGTGTAGTGTGAGGAGAAAGTACGTAGTTGGAGGTGTATATAAAGGAATTAAAGCCGTGCTGAATGGCGTGATTAAACTGAACATGTAGGACCCAGGTGCTTCGTGATTTCTGGTTTCACGGGATACCAGTTGGGCAGTTTTGTCCGTTAAGCAAGCCCCAAATGATGGGGGAACCTCCCGAGTAACATAGCCCCTTATAAGTAAAACAAAATACGAGGAATGTGCTATCAAATGTTATTACCTTCTTTTACCACTTCTCCACTGTTCATTCATTCATGAATGTTCTCAAAAATTAGTTTGCGTCTTCCTTTTTCTTTTCATTTCCTCATGGTTTTGTTTTAACTTCTAACATTGGGTTTCGACGTGAGAGTGGAGTATGCTAATACTAATTAATGGATACCATTAATAGAGGTGTTTTTGAAAAAGGTGCTGCCTTCCCTTCCCACATTAACCCGCATAAGTTTTGAGGATAATCAAATTAAGTAGGCATGGCGCAACGAGTGATGGGCACTTTGATTAATCGAGTTATTCAACGGGCGTGGTGAAAGTAAAAGGCTCCTCAAAAGGAGGGATCATGTGATGCAATGAGGTGTTGGCAACTTTCAGTTAACTGTGTTCATATTGGGTGTGAAAATAAAACTCTTCACCCCATTTTTGGCACCAAATTCTCTACATTTTGACTTTGTTTCACAGAAACGAGTGAGAGAGATCATGAAAATTTAAAACGTTACTGGGTGGGAGAGATTGACTTACTTGCTCCCATGGGTCCATCTATTACTTTAAATAAAAGGGGCATCTTGGAAAATCTCGAGCTTGATCCTGCATTCTTAGTTACAGCTGGTAGAAAATGAATACTTGTTTTCATCCTAAATTAATAATTAACTGAATATTTGTATCATTAAAAGCTTTATATTTACTTTTTTTGTATGGTAAAAAACTAGTAAATAACGTAATGGTTTATGAATGAATGAATTAATATCCAGAAGAAATTATTGAACTGATGCAGAGTTGAAGAGAGGAAATGTATAGGCAGAATGATAGGATGATGAAAAGAAGCACCGACAGTGAGAGAGGTATAATGAGGTTTTTGTTTGTTATTGAACTTTTAATCTAATCATATTGCCCATAGATGCTTGGTGTTAAGCCAATAGGGAGAGAAAAGAATACCATTTAGGGTGGTTTGGAGTTGAGAATTTGTAAGAATCTATTTTGATAATAAGATAGAGACGCCTGAAACGACATGAAAGAATTTTTTTACTCTAGCTACCTTATAATTGCTTCCTCAATCATATCCTTGGATTATATGGGGTCCCAAACTCTCCCTTTGCTTGCGTTACAAGGGAAAACAATTGCGTAAAATGGAAAAACTAAAGTTAATCTTACTTCTATTTTGGGTCTTTCTTTTCTTTCACTTGGGTTCATTTTATGTATTATTTTTTCACACTTGTGAGAAATGAGCTTTATATAAGTTTAAATATGCTATGTAAAAATAAACGTTTAATTTATATATACACTCTCTTGTAGAAACTTATGATACAAAATCTAAATATTCTTGTAAAAATATAAAAAATATTTATATATTCTATTAATTAAGGTAGTCATATTTTAATTTAAAATGAATTCTAAAATATATATATATATATATATATAAATTATTTCAACAAACAATAATACATATTAATAAATAAGATGAGATCATAAAATATCCAAATATTAATATTAATTTATTTCTTTTGACCTATCTCTAATAATTGTCTTTAATAGTAAAATTATATAAAAATATGTACTGTAATAGTTTATTTTATACTTAATTTGATCCATTATTGAGATATAATACAAGTTAACTATAGATAATAGTATATGTTTTTAATTATAACGATTTTTTTTCCTTTATTATAATAAGTTATAATTTAGTAGCAACCAAATGAGAGAATTATAAAAAAAATTGTGTAAAAACGGAATATAGTTTATCTAAAAATGTAGTCCAATCCAAACACAGTATTGGGGTTGATTTGAAAGGAGCTAAATAGACACTACATGATATTTTGTTAAGAAAGAAACACTTTTATAAATATTAGGTAGAAGTGATACTCATATAATACGTATTAGTGCTTACTACTATTTATCCAATAGGGGAAAATATAATAGGAATTTAAGGATTTATTTAAAGAAATTTATAAAAATCAAAAGAATGAATTGAAGTCTCATATTAAATTTAGTATTTTCAGTTTTTAACTAAAAATAATAGCATTTTTTATACAATATAATATCCTAATATACTTATCATATTTATTTATATATATTTGTCTAATATTATGTGAAGTAAGACATTCAATAAACTTTTCCATAACGACGATAATAGCCACTGTTCCACAATTTTACTTATTGTGCTCTAATGTCACTTTTAACTATACCAATAATATTTTTTTTTTTTTATGTTTATTTTCAATTATATTTTACCTGAATCTTTCTTTTTCTGGATTATCCTTTCTTATTAGTCTTCTGATATTATTCAAGTTCTTTTGTATTACCCACTATTCTATTGCATGCCTGATTACCTTCTTCCTGAAAATATGTATAAATATTTCATCAATATTTGTGCAATATAACTCAATTTTCATTTGAGTTTAAGGTTTAGAGCTTCTTGAAATATATTGTTATTTGGTAAAAAGGAATATATACCCATCTTTGGATTAATTAATTTATGTCTTACGTAAACTACAAGTTTGTGGAGACAAAAACATTGCAATATGATATGTGTACTCTTCCACAATAAATGTTTTTCATATAATAAGGTTATGTTTATCACTAGGACAAAAAAAATGATATAGAAGGTTAAATTTAAGTTAATCGGTAGATAAAAGTTGTTTAATTAATTAACTAATCAAATTGTTTTATTATAAAAATGTCTATTGAAAGAAACATATTTATATTATATTTTTATACTAGTTTTAAATCAATTTGATTGATAATAATGTTTTTAAGTAGTTATAATTTTAGATATTTAATTAATTTTGAATTTTTTTTGTATTAACTTCTCTACTGCTGAGGTCATATTATATTATAAAGTATTTTCAACTAAATTTTAATTTATAAAAAATTAAAAGTAATATATAGTTAAATAAATTTCATATAAATTTTCCTTATGTTGACTAATATGTGGTCAATTAGTAATACCGTGTTAGCTATGGTAAATTGCTATTGATCCATTACAGAAAAAAAAAATAATCAATCATAAACTAATGAAATAATAAAAATAGATGTGTTTAACCCATGAAAAAAAAAAACATAAAACGCATTGCATTTTTTTTTGCAAATGGGTCACCAATGAAACCTCGACCCAATTGTACGTGTGTTCTGAACAAATTAATCCATTTCTCATAATTTAGACCAATATTTATTCAATCTAAAACACTTAATTAGTGTTAAATGAAGTAATAATTTCTTTGTAAGCTTCAACAAAATCGTATTCAATATTGTTTTACGTTAGTATTTAATTAGTCTGTGTTTTTTTTAGTTGTGGGTTTTTCTTAAAAAATAATTGTTTCCATTTATGATAATTGTATCAATTTTGATAATGGTAACAATTATTTTTTTAATGATAAAGTAGCTAATATGATATCGACATCATTCATTCATTTATTTATTTTTTATAAATTTATTTATCTCCGTGCTGTTTTAACAGCAATAAAATGTGTTTACAAATATTACATTTGTTTGAACATAATGGTGTTCAAATGTTACGGGAGGAAAAAAAAAAACCTTACCATAAATAATTAGTTAAATTTTTCGATTAGTTAGTTGCAAATTCGTATTTTTACCCTTATAAAAAAGTACACATGTTTAGTATTCAACAAATTATAAACCAAAAAAGTTTAAAACTGCGTCCAGATAGTGTGTAAAAAAATTGTTGATCTGATTTTATTTTAGTTAATAGTAATTGAGAAATTTATAATTATTTAAGAAAAATCATTCATAGTACAAATACTAAATATTTTTTTTAATATTATATTTAAAAATGTGTATATAATTTGAATTCTAAACTCACTTAATATACTTTTAATGCATTATTTATCTATCTCTGTATATAAAAGTTTATCCGACAAAATACAACAAACACGTCTTCTTAGCAGCTCAAAACTTGGAAGCATTAACGAATGTGTAGAAAATTTTTATTTTTTCCTTATTTATTTAAGAGGAATGGAACGGAAAATGTGCGAAAGTTTGTTAATTGGAAATTATGGCGTACTATTTACTCGAACACTTTGAGGGTAATATTTTATTTTTCCGTAACACCGAAGACAATAGTTTGAAAATTGAATTAATGAAAAGATACTAGAGTGTTAAGTAGAAAAACAAGGACTTTATTCGGAAACGTGAATGTAAGTTATTTGGGAATGTGAAAATGGCATTTTGTCTTCCTCGTGACACGAAACGGAAAGAAACCTAATGTTTGTGTTTTGTTCTTTTGTGAATATGTGAGTAAAATGAGCATGGGTTGGTGACAGAAGCACATGGTTTGCACTCAAAAATCAAAGAGGTGAGGGTTTTTGTAGGTCCAAACGTATCTCCTCTCTCTCTTTTCTTTTGGGCTTTGATTCTCTCCCCGTTCTATTAAATTTTCATAACCGCAAACTTCGCCGAAATTTCACGTTTGAAAGGAGAACAGCGTATGCGATGCTGACATGGCGCAACGGGAACCTCATACGACGATAGACGGGACCTGTGTGTGTCGTTTTGGAAGATGAAAAACGCAGTGGACACTTGGCCCTACCCGATAGGTCCTGGCTGATGAGTTGTGACGTTGCTGGATTTTGTTCTTGACGAATGATACGGTTGTCGTTTTGAGTGATCCGAGCCGTTGCTGGTGGATTGTGGAAAAAAGGGACGTAGTCGATCCATGGGAATAAGAACGGGAATCCAATCAAACTTTATTGAAAAGTGATTTATGGGACAAAAGCAACGTGAGGGTCTTTGTTAAGCAGTTAAGGTAGGGTTGTGATTAAAGGCACAGCCATGTTAGTTGGGATGGGATGAAGACTGAAGAAGGAAGAAGTGGTGGTTTGAAGAGGGTACTTGTGACAATTACATAGCAACCTCTTCTCACACACACACACACACACTCAACTCAATCACTTGCTGCTTATTGCTCCATGCCATGTGGCAGTCTCTCTCATATCAACAATTATTTCTCCCTTCTGCACATGCAATTGCACATGCAGTTTCACATCAAACTCTTGCCTTTTCCCATTCTCTGTTATTTTCATCAAAATTATTCCTTGATTAATGGATTACGACTCAACCCCCTCCTCCTCCTCCTCCTCCTCCTCCTCCCGCCACTACCCATCAATTCAGGTTACTTACCACTTCTAAAGTAGTCAATAATTTTTTAGGTGCACAATAAATTTGGTCAAATATTGCATATAAATTCCGGTACAATATACATCTACCGACGTTTTTATTTTCTTTCGTGATAAAATGCTTTTTAACTCTCCCTCAAAGAGACTATTATGTGATGCAAGGACACCGTACCCTTAAATGCACAGCCAGAATAGGAATTACGTACACCTCTTGCTGAGGAAAGTTGGGATAAGGATTCAAAGGTGGAGTTTATAGCATCCTCATTTATAAGAAAAGACTCAATTAGTCTTAGGTTTAACAGACACCATTTATTGTCTGAATAATTAGAATGGAAACGCATTTTATTTGAGTGGAGGTAATGGTGAACAAAAAGTGCCACAACCCACGATTCTCAGCCCTGTTTGTGCAGGGGAGGGGCCAAATGAGGCCCTCATGTTAACTGGTTCAGTAGCAATTAGCAGCATAGCAATCAGAGCTTCCAAATAAATAACTTTATTGTGCATCGTATAGACACCATTCTGTCCTGCACCAAATTGGATAAGGGAGGTAAACACCAACCAAAAACTTGTCAATATACTAATGAGTCATAACTTGAAACTCTACAGCTTTATTATTGGACACTGTACTACCTAGTATATCACATGGCTCTTGTTCACACATGCACCAGCTATAACACTAGCCGTGACTAAGAACTCCCTCGCATGAACCATGTTAATATATATAATTTAGTTTTTTGGTTCAGACACATATATTCTCCTCGTTTGATGCATCAGAAACTAATCCAACTCATGTATATGTAACAGAATCAATGAGTTTTCGTATGTAATAGACAGCAAATACGATTCCAGCTACATAAATCAGTTAAAATTGTCCTTCACGTGTATATAATATAACACTTGTAAGGAATCTTCAACAGAATTTGCTCAAGACAAACTCTTTTCTCCAATGCTAAAATACTATTGCTTTATCATTGATGTGTGGAATTAAAGATAAGACCAAATTCTTTTCCCTCAAACTGATTGAGTTCCCTGTTCATCTTTATGTTCAGATACCTTTTCTTTCATGTTTGTTGTCTTCTTTATTCAAATCCATCCCCATCAACGCAACTTAACTTCAATTATTTTCCTGTTGAAACGTAGCGGTTATCTGTTACGTATTATGACAAGCTCACCTCCTCATACACCACTACCAAGCATCAATTATTTATTTGCCTGGCCTGGCTGTTATCAATCCAGCAATTTTCAAATGATAAGTCAAAGAAAAGGCCGTGTGTGTTTCCAATGCATCAAGGTTAAAGAATTAAATGAGAGAGGGGCTTTTGCAAGCAGAACAAGTGCGAGGTAACATGTTTATCACAGAATGCATCTTGTAATTTGAAGTTCAATCCCTCTCAAAAACTCGTGTCATGTTTCACCATTCTTATACCTTGTTATTTTCAGCACATATTCAACAATATCAGTATTGCTTAGCCCTGTGCAGATATGGCTCACTGTTCACTGATGTGAACGAATGAAACTAATCAGAATATTAAGGTGTTAATTGATTCTTAATTGTATCTAGAAAAGATTGACAAGCAGGTCGCATAGTTACACAATCATTGGAAATCATGTGCTATTGTTATTACATGAAACACGTTTAATTCCATTGGGCTAATTTAAGTAATCCTAATTATATGCAGTTATCATCAAGATGTTTCTGCTTCATCAATCATGTGCTGTCATGACTTGTGGTTCAGAAGTAAAAAATCCTCCATAATTGCATGCAATCCTTTCTTTTCTTAGTGGATAGACACGTACCCTTTTTCTTTTCCGTTCACTTCTTCTATTTTCATCTAACCTTCACACTTTCAATTATTACAACTTTTTTATTCAAAGCATGATATATGCAATAAGGATTACCAGATTATCCCATATCGATCCCTCCATTTGCAAACTTTGATGAATAGTTATATAATAAAAAATATTATCACAAACGAATCATGTATGATTCAACATGATTCGGTTTAATATATTTATATTTACCGTTGCAGATGAAAAGAAATTAAATCTATATGGACGATAATTTTAATTTAACCTAAAAAAAAAGTCTGCAAACATTCTTTTATCATTATATAGAAAGTGTTGCAGATTCCTCTTTTTAATGCAAAGTTTTATAAACAACTTAAACAATTAAACGTTGAATAGACACAATAACAAACCTTTTTTGCTCTTACATTTCTCTTTTGTGGTCGTAATCCAAACAATTATAGTCACATAAGAATTTATAATACCTAACAAATTGTTTCACAAGCAACACCTCATACTCTCATACTCTTGTTCTTATTAAATAGAGATTTTGTTATTTAAACATAATACAGATTCCTCACACTGTTTGTTACACGTTTAGTAAGAATGTGCTTAAGATATTGATTAAAAAAGGGGTTAACATGTGTTATATGATTTCTTTCTCTATAAAGTTTCATCACTTCTTAGAAACCACCTTAAAACTTAAAAGACTTCTTAGAAACCACCTTAAAACTTAAAAGACAATTCTAATACTTAACATTGTAGTACGTTAAGATTTTTTTCTTTTATATTAAATTGTTTGTAATTTTGCACTCCATTGTTTATCTCTTTTTTAATAAGTTATACTTGAGAAAATACTAATTAGTATACTATTAACACTTTAAGATGATTAATGATTAAAAAAAATCTAAAATAATGACAGATAAAAAAACTTACTCTTAGTATATTAAAAATATCATTATTCAACACTCGTTTTAAAATTATCAGTAACCTTAAGTGGAGATATTACATATTTCTTCACAATTTCCATGATAAATAAATTATGATTTTTTTAACTTTTTAAAAGAATTTTGTTCTGATGAAAACGTTTTTTTTAATTAATAATTTCCTATCTGCTTAAATTTACCCATTTCATTTTGTTCCTAGATTAAATTTAATATTGCAAAAATAAATTATCAATAATTAAAGTTAAGTTTATTTTATAATATAAATTGTCTGGCATAAATCTAAAGATAAATTATATTTAAAAACGTTCTTTTTATTATAGATTTTAATTTCAATATGTTTATATGTTCAAAATAACAAATTTTAATTATAAAAACCTTTATTTAAATAAAATACTAGTAATCTTCAACCTGGATAATTGATAGTTACTTCAAAACCAGTGGTTTAATAGCATAGAACATGACTAGCAAGAACAACCTTTTCTCGTGGAAAATCTCACATTCATCTTGTTTAACACATTGTGAGGATTTGGGTTTTCTTCGTGGACATTATACTTCAGCAACGTGAGCCCATAATGAGTTTTCAAAAAAAATTTATGGATTGACTAGTGTTTTGAAAATGTTTTGGAATCAATTTTCACAAAATTTTCGGAATTAATTTTTCTGAATTTTTTTTGGAAACCTTTTCATCAATTTTCTAGATATTTTTATAAATCTGATTCCAAACACATTTCTGGAAAACTTTAAGAAAAATCAATCCAAAAAATTTATTGAACCTATTTATATTAGGGACAATATTATTATTTTAAATAAATATGGGGTGCTGGAAGAATATATGGAGGTGCAGGAAGGTACAGATCTCTTTTGTTTCAAAATGGGCCTCTAACATTTTTTCTCTTGGGACTTTCAAAAACCAACTTGGGCAATGAGAAATCCATATTTTAGCATTTATTATCTTGGGTCTTTGGGTTGTCCTTTGCGTTTTTGGGCCTTTAAATATTTGATATGTTTTTCATTTTTAAAAGTCTTCCTTTGAAAATGGGCTCTATTAATGGACTGACCAGGCTGCTCTCTCATCAAATCAGAATAATTTGTAAGAAAAAAAAATGATTTTTTCATGAAAACTTCGTCATTCCAAAATGAGTCATCGTTTTAAATTTTATTCATCAAGACTTCCTTTCAAATTAACCTGATTGAATAAAAGATTAATTGTAAATCAATTTATTATTATTTTCATGACAATGGTAAAACTATTCCTGTGTTCTAAGCGTCAATGCATACGCATGAATGAGTAGTTTAGAGAAATGAAAATTTTTCTATACATTTAATTTTTTTTTTTTTAAGTTAACTGAAATAATAGTGATTTTTCTATGTATTTATTTATAGATCACAGCATAATACTAAAAAATGTTAGTATACAAATTTATTACTATATTTCAATAATAAGACGTTGAAAATTTATTCCATGTCCGCATTAACTATTAATGCAACTTTAATTAAAATAACAATACTTATATATATTAGTTATGAAAATAATTTTTATTTTTTATTTTTTGTCTTTTTTTACTCTTTATATATATATATATATATATATATATATATATATATATATATATAATATTTTCTTTCTCCACTCTTTATACATGTTATGTTTTCTCTCTCTTCTTTGAATATATAATATTATAATAATTATTTTTCCTATATTATCTTTTGTCAACATAATAAAAATAATTTCATTTTATTTAATAAAAATAATATTATTTTATAAGTGATGATAATATATATATATATATATATATATATATCATTTAATAAATAATTAATCTACATAAATTTATCACTGATTCGCAATAATGTAATTATTGATACATTGAACTTAAGTTGGGATTAATTTACATAAGCGTAACTAAAAAAATAATTAAATATATATAAATGAAATAGACTTTGGCCAATGGACTGTAATGTTTTGTTTTCGCCGGAAAAATAGCATAACTATTTCATTTAAAGTAGTTTTTTAAACAAATTATGAATAAATTACTGTGTAACTATTAATATGTTCTAATTAACTTATTGTATTTTTTGAATAAGGTAACTTATGTCTCTTTTGTCTGTATCTAATTTCTTACGGCATAAAATATTGTTGTAATATAATTTTGTTATTTTTTAATTTATAATATAAAAATATAGTTTTAATTTTTAAATTCAATAGTTCAATATAAGACTTTGACATTTGAAGTACTAATGCTGAACGACTCACACGTGGCACACTCTTATTGGTAACCGTTATGTTTTGAATTGTTATTAAAAATCAAATAAAAGTTAAGCTTAAAATCATAATTATTTTATAATAGTGTGAAATAAAGTGTAATGTGAAAGTGGAGCATTATTATTTTAAAAGTTAAAGATTTCATCTTATAAATATTTGATGAGGGATAAAATATCCGTGAAGAAATGGATGGAAAATTTCAGCACCTATAAACAACTATTTTTAGAAATTTTCGTAACATTGGAAAAAATAAGTATGATAACTTGTTACTGCTGGAAAAAATTTATGATCTCTTCACAAAATATAATAACCTTTACAAAATGTAGTCTTTTACTATAGTTTTGATGTCTCTTAAATTAAAGAACTTTACTCCCATTTTGTTTTAGGATAATTATATATAAAAATCCATTCAGATTTTGAATGGTATAGGAAGGAAAATGAATGATTGATAATGAAAGATTTGTGATTGGTGTTAAGAGGTTGAGAGATGCATGAAATATGAAGAGTGTGGTGCGTATTCATGTCAATAATGGCTCAACTGCAGTCTCTGTTTGTGGGGCTGTGCTCAGTTGTAATGTAATGTGCAGACTCTATATCTATCTATGTATCTATCAAAAACTACACTGTTTCAAGTTCAAGTGAGGTTGCTCCCATCATAATAACCTAAGCATGCAGTAAATGGAAATGGTAGGGTTTATTGCTTCAAATAGGCCTGCGTTTTGCACCCTCTCTCACTATTTGATTATCACAAATCCCACATCTTAAATCAAATTTTAAAAATATAGATCCACAATAGAATTTTTAAAATATACGTATTTGTTGATATAATTATTTTTATTGGTTATGTATATTTGTTTTATTGAAGATAATCTTTTTTTTTATCGGAATAAATTATTTTCAGTAATATTTAATAATAATTAGTTAATAAAAAGATGTAGAACCAAACATTAAACAATAATCATGTAAGAGATCTGGAAATAAAAACAAATTAATGAATTTAATGGTTTATTTTTGTCGTATTATGATGTTGATTTTTTTTAATAAAATGATTTGTTTATTGTACTCGGTTACTACAAAGTATTTTGTTATCTTTTAATAGTGTAAAATACTCAAATATGTAAATTTTCTGTTGTGGCTGATACTCATTTGAAAAATTCATTTATAGCTAGGATGATTTTATTAAGATTTCTTCATAATATTATGATAAATTTAACTTCAGTTTATTCTTTTATGTAATTATTTAGACATATAACGTATTTTATTTGTTATCCATTATTAATAACAAGGAGCTTATAAACCAAATATACATAAAAGAAGTTATTTTAAATAATCAGTACTTTCATCAATTTTTTTGAAGTATAATTAATATTTTACACACACTGAAAGAAAGAAAGTTTAGAATAACCAATTTATTTCCCGATAATAAAAGGTTTACACGGATGATTAATTAATAGTTAAAAATGAAAACATGATATTAAAAAAAAGTTATAATTAACATTGATCATAGCTAAATAATAAAAAAACATATTATTAAATGAAACACATTTCTAAATTTAAGTTTTATACTATAGTTTTCTAAATTTATCTTATTTATTGAATTCTTGAATAAAACTAACTTAATGGTTAAATGTAATAGAAAAAAAATTTAAAAATTATAATTATTAGTTAGAGTACAACTTTTTTTTACTTTAATAATTTAAATGTCACGATTTAATTATGATTATTAAACGTGACGATTTAATTATGACTTAATCCATTTGACTTTCGTCACATAATAATCATAAATGTGAAAATCAAGACAAAAAATATTTAAATATAATAATTGATTTTAATGATATATATAAATATATTTTTATTTCTAATATTAACGTGATCATAAGAAAAAAATAGAGTATGTTGTATTTATATATCTCGTATTCTTAAATAAGTTATGCTTTTGATTCCATATTTATTTTGAATATTTATAATATTTTTCACTGTTTTAAATAATCAAAATTCCGAACAAGCATAGTAAATTTGGTTTCATGGGATTGTGTTATTTTATTCCTTACTTTGTGTGTCCGTCCGTATCTTTTTGTCCACAATCTAAGTGCTCCATAGTTTTCGGTGAATGCTTTTGTATAGGCACCTTTTTGTACAAACAGTAGTAAGATTCCTCCTCAGACTGAAATGGGAAACATACACAAACAGTTACTCCGTTTTCCCTTCAATAAAATTAACCGAACTCTCTTAAATTACAAAACAACCCATGCCAATGCAATGCGATCCCCACTTACTGTAAACACTGATCATCGTCACATTGCTCTGTCACACCCCCTGCCTCTGCCCTAAAGGAAACAAAACAACCATCTGAAACTCAAAAGTTCCCTCTTTAATCCTCTCTCTGTTCTTTTCTGTTCACTAGTCAGAGCGAACCACTTGAGACTTGTTCAACCTTCACCATGCCCTGCCTAACACCCCCTCTCATTTACTGCTTTTTACTACTTTGCCACTTTTCCCTCTTTCTCTTCTTCTGTTATCCTCATCTCCCCCCCATCAGAGCCATTATTATTTTTATTATTGTTTCAACCACCCCTTTTCTGCGCTACATTCAAGGGATTTTTCCTTGGCATTTTCCAAGATTTTCCTTGTTTTTCATTTGCTCTGGATCTTTTCTTTTTCCCTCTTGTTGTTCACAGCTTTGTCGTTTCGCAGCATTGTTCGTGTCCATCATCATCAATATATATATATATATATATATATATATATATATATATATATATATATATATATTTATTTATTTATTTTTTTCATGTGTTAAAATATTATAATTTGAATTGGAGATTCTCTTCCTTCTTTTCCTGTCCTTTTTTCTTTCTAATGCTGACGGAGTGGAAGTTGAGATAATAAACCATCCTTAATGCCTTAATGGGGTTGCTTTTGGTATTTGTCTCATGAAAGGTACTTAATTTTTTTCCTACTCTTCTCGTTGTTCAATTTATGGTCATGTTCATTTCCCGCTAGAATTGTCCTCCAAAGCTATCAATGAGAGACGAGCTAGCTTTTGTCGGCATTTAATCACCATTGAAGTTATTTATTTCATTTAACTTTTACTTTTTTGGTTTTTTCCCTAAGATTTTGTGCTTATTTATTTCATTTCATCCTTTGTTTCCTCCTTTTCTGTTCCAACTGTGTTCTTAGGTGATTTTTTTATGGTTTTTCTTTCCCTTCTAGGTGGCTTAACACTGTTTCGTGCGGGTTCTGCTTATGCAAGAGTTAGGCAATGATGGATGGTAGGAGGCATTCTGTTGATATTCCTATTTCCAAAACTCTTGTAGCACTGAGGAGAGTAAGGTCATTGAGGGATCCATCAACTAATGCTGTCAGCAGACTCTCGCCTTTGATTGATGATGGAGATTGGGAAAATGGTTCTAGTAATGGGGTTTCTCTGAGTTTGAGATTTCTGAATGCTTCTCATGCTGGTGATTGTGATGGTGGTAATGGTTTTTCAAGGTCAAATAGTTTAGACTTTAAGGGTCAGAGGGAGCAGGAAACTGCTGAGCTAGAATTGGAAATGTTGAACTCTAAGATGAACTATTGTGGGATCTCATGTCAGGAAGGGCGACGAGATGAGCAACTTGTTTATTCTAGTCCTAAGCAGCAAGGTATTTCTAGAGATAAATCACCAAATGAAAGCTGTTGTAGTATCCATGAAGGTGGAGGATTGGATTTGATTGCCATCACGCCTCCTTGTAATCATTTGAAGGATGGGGAGTTATGCTATTTATCAACTGCTTTGAGAGTAGATCACTCAAAGTCAGATAGGAAATTACTACGCAAGAATCACATGATACAATCTGGAGTGGTAGGTGATCTTGCAAGCCATTTAGGAAGTCAACAGTGCTCAGCTCGTTTTGCCTTGGAACAGACCACTCAAGATGTTGATGCTTTAGATAATCACCATGGATGTGGATTAAGGAGTTGTTGGTCAAAGTCACCGAGGTTTAGAGAATCAAATCATTATTCTGAAATAGAAGGCCTTCCCTTGATATTGCAGCACGCAAATGAAACGGATCTCAATGGAAATAGAAACATTAGATGCATCGGTGGTGAACTTAGTCCAACTATAGGAACTCCCAGAAGTTTATCTGTGAAATTCAGGCCAAAATCTTTTGACGATTTGGTCGGACAAAATGTGATACGTAAGTCTCTTTTGGGCGCTATCTCTAGAGGAAGGATATCATCATTTTATCTCTTCCATGGTCCACGCGGCACAGGCAAGACCTCAGCCTCTAGGATATTTGCTGCTGCACTGAATTGCCTATCCTCTTTGGAGCAAAAGCCTTGTGGTCTGTGTAGAGAATGTGTTTTGTTCTTCTCTGGAAGAAATAAAAATGTTAATGAGGTAGATTCTTTGAGAATCAATCGTGCAGAGAAGGTTAAATCCCTTGTTAAGCACGCATGCATTCCACCAATTTCCTCAAGTTTTAAGGTGTTCATTATTGATGAGTGCCAGTTATTGCATGGGGAAACATGGGCGTCCATTTTGAATAGTCTAGAGAATGTTTCTCATCATGTGGTTTTTGTGATGATCACTCCTGATTTGGATAACCTTCCTCGGAGTGCGATTTCACGGGCTCAGAGGTATCACTTTGCAAAGATAAAAGATGCCGACATTTCAAGAAGATTGGAAAGAATTTGTGTTGAAGAAGGTCTTGAATCGGAACAAGTTGCTTTGGACTTCATTGCTACTAGATCCTGTGGTTCTCTCAGGGATGCAGAAACTATGCTTGATCAACTGAGTTTGCTTGGTAAAAAGATCACAATTTCCTTAGTTCACGAGCTTGTAAGTGTTGTGCTTTGTTCTGTACATGTGTCTTTGCAATTGTCTTTATTTTTTCTTTCTGAGCATTATGTTTTGCCCTTTCTTGTTTTGCAGACTGGGGTCATTTCTGATGATGAATTGCTTGATTTTTTGGACCTAGCATTATCATCTGACACTTCAAGCACAGTTATAAGAGCCCGGGAACTTGTCAGAACAAGGATAGATCCTTTACAACTTATATCACAGTTGGCAAATCTTATTATGGACATTCTTTCAGGGAAATGTGAACTTGGTGGTTCTGAAGTCAAAACAGGATTTTATAATAGATATACCTGTAAGTGTTTTAAAATATTTTATACACTTTTTTTAGCGTTGAGTATATTGGCCCTTCTTTGTTTTCACAGGCCATAATTGTGTTTCACCATGCAAACACCATACTACTGCTTTTATCTTATTTCTGTTTGTTTGAACTTGGTTATTTCCTCTATGATAGCGGAAGCAGACCTGCAGAAACTAAGTCATGCATTAGGAATACTGTCTGAAACAGAGAAGCAGTTGAGAATTTCCAAGAATCAAGCAACATGGTTCACTGCAGCTCTTCTACAGTTAAGCTCCGTAGAATATTCACCTGTGGATACAAATACTACGAAATTGTGTACACCAGCTGCTGTGTCCATTAGAGGTGGGGATTATTTTCTTTTCTCGACTTTGTGTTTTATTATTCCTGTTAGAATAATTATTAAATATATGTGTAATCATTAAGACTGAGTAGGGAGTAGTGTGTTAGAAACATCTACCACTCGTCCTACTGTTGTACCTAGGTATCTAGTGCGACCTTAGATCTTCTATGCTCTCTTGAATCAGACTTTTCAATAAATAGAAGATGATTAAGAGGGGTGATTCAACCCTCAAAACTATATTTTCCTGTTTCTTAACATTATATATTCCCATCTCCCGTAACGGGTCTGTGGGATGGAGCTGGATGAGTTGGAGTGGTTTTTGATCTGGTTGAACCATTCTAAGCTTGTTCATAAATGGATACAGACGGTGATACCTGCAGCACATCTCCTAAAGGGGGCAGCTTGGAACATCTCTCTACAGCAGGTCAATCTGATGATAAGTTATATAGATTAGGAGTACAGGATGATCACAATGGAACATTGGATTCTATATGGTATAAAGCTACTGAGATGTGTCAATCTAGCAGGCTGAAAACTTTTCTCAGGAAACAGGGGAAGTTGTCCTCAGTTTTTGTTAGTCAAGGTACATATTGTGTTTCATTTACTCTGTTCTTTTTGTCTAGTGACTAAATCTTCTTTCATCTAAATTATTGGCATCATGATGTCCTCTAATACTTTTCAGCAAATATGGTTAGTTCTTCTTGTGCTTTTTTGTCAACAAAACTGCTTGCAACATGTTATTTGAAATTTTATTTTCAATGCTCTTTATTATTGGGCAAAATTCCATGTAGGTCCCATTAGTAGAGATTGGGCGTATGTTGTTCAGGATCTGTTTGGAATTAACAACTTAATTAAGGTCTTATTGAATAAGTATCTACTTTATAAGTACTTATGAACAAAATGTTTCTATAGTCAAAGGGGAAATAAGATAAATTGTTTTATATATGCTATAAGCTGGTTTTCAAAAACTATCTTGGAGAGTTATTGAAATAAGTTCAAATCAACTTACAGACATATTTTCAAAGCTCTACCAAACAAGTGCTTATGTCATAAGATAAGTCCAAATAAGTTCAAAAGGGTCTAGTGGGACCTGGACATTTCTCGCTAATAATATTGGAAAGAATGTGTAGAAAATGTGTTGCTAACATTCTCTTTCTGTTAAGAATTTTGTTTAGAATTTTTCTTATTATATTGTTCAATTCTTTAGAGAAAATTAGGATCATAGGATTAAATAAAGAAGGTTCAAAGTTTCTATTACAAATATCTTGATCAAGCAATTGTTGATTATTTTTTAAGTAGCTCAGTTACTCTAAGTGGGAATATGGAAATTATTTACATCGAAGATGGTTTCAAGAGTCCATTACTTTGAAACTCAACTACTTTTTGATTATCACGAGCAGTCATTTTTATTTTCTCTGACCTCGTATTTTATTTGAATTGCATAATGCACTATATACCTAGTATTCTTTGAACTAGAATGTATGGAGTGGTTTTACATGTTCTTTGACCTAGTATTCTGTTATCATTGATTCAACCTTTGTGCTTTTAGAGAAGAAAAATAATACTTTTATATTGATGAAGTTTATCTTCCCAAAGTGCATACTATGTACCAAGTAATTCAATAGAAATACTCCCAATTTTCAGGCCGTGCAGTTGCGGAGTTGGATTTCCACCATCGTGACTATGTAAGTAAGGCTGAGAAGTCATGGAAGTTGATTGCCAATTCTCTGCAGTTCATATTGGGCTGTAACCTTGAGCTCAGAATCAATTATGTACCTTCGTGTACCTCAGATTCTATGTACGCTAAATTGAAGCGGTCATCCTTCAATTTCTTCAGTTGTTCTCGTAGAATTCGTTGGAAATCATTATTAACTAATGAACAAGGAAGTGAATCAGACTATGCTGAATACACCTCTCGAAAGCCCATGATGAAAGATCAAACTCTAACTTGTTCCTCCGATTATGAACCCCGGGTGCCACCATTTGAGTCCTGCCATGGAATTGGAATGGAGGTTTTATCAACTTTGAGAAATAGTGAAGGGAATTTGCTAAGCTCAGGGAAAATGCTTTTGAATAGGCCAGATGAAGAGACTCCAAGAACTTATTGTTCTAGAGTTGATTCTGGCAAGGGAGAGGGATGCAATTATGAACACCTAGCTTCATCAACCCTTGATTTAGATAATCAGTCCGACTGTTTTCCTGGAACCCGCTGGCTTCATAAAAAGTTTGGTTCTTTTTATGCACCACAACAGAAGGACTTTGTTTTATCTATCCCCAAGTTCAAATGTTCTGAGATTTGTAGATATGATCTGGAACCCTTTGTCTTTTCCCACCGCCGCCCAAACAACTGCACTCAAGCTACTGAGAAAAAGTAGGTTGTTTTGCATCTCGATCGTTATCTTTGTTTATTATGACTTCACATCATATGGTGCAATTTTTTGTTTGGGTATAATCTGTCGCTTACTGAATAGAGCCAGACTCACTCTTCTTTTCTTGGTCAAATTTCTTTACACTGCAGTTGTACACTTAGTTTATTGAATGTAATCAGTTGAAATCTACATTCAACATGGAGGCTGGATTTTTAAGTTTAAACCCATCAAGATATGTGAGCGTTTGTTTGGTTAAAAAAAATTCAAGAAATTGCATTTCATTTCAAACTTGATTCTGAGTAGGATTTGTTATTCTGTTTTAATGAGATGGGAAATGTCATTCTTACGGTATGAAAATTAATGCTTATTTTGTTTCCTCCGTATATTTTAACTAGTGACAGTACATTTCATATTAATCCATGTACCAAACTTCAAAATCAAATTTGAATTGAAAAAAGAAAAGAAAAAGATTACACTTGTAAGTAGGCCTAATATTGGAGCATGAATAATATTTCCCTTCCTGTTTCTGTTACTAAAATTTGGCTGGTGGGAAATTCTAGCTCCGACAATGAAGAGCAGTCATTATGATATTGTGGCATGCTTTAAATTGTGGCAATTAATCTCAAAGTGCTTGCATGATCATGTAAAACTGTGTTGTAGTATTATGATATTTTTCTGACAATTTTATTAAACTATAATATCTTTAGTGAATTCTTTTGGAATCCAATTACATTAGAAATGAAAAAGTTAAGTATAATAAATAAGAGATAATTACAAACTTAATAAGTCCTTTTCCAAATATCTCTCATTGATCCTCGTAGATACCCAACAAAATCTTTTTACACAATTTTAAACTTTTTGCTTCTTTCAAATACTTATTCACATGGCTTTCTATGCAGTTGCTAGCTCAAACAGAAGGAGGAAGGAAAGCATATAGAGAACTGTAAGTAATTGTTTCCTTTTGAAGCTTGTGGTTTGTTTGCTTTGACAATCAAAGCGAAAGCTGCTATAGTGCATAATACTGATAATTTGTTTCGTGTGATCTTTCATTATTTGAAAGAAACTCAGGTATTGGATTCGAGGCCTAAGCATCAAAAGTCGCATGTGGAAATGCGCGACTGCACACCAAGTAACTCATTAAATATGAACATTATGCATTGTTTGAGCTGTGCTAGTATAATTTGCATACTGGAGCTCAGTTTTTCGAGTGCAGATGTAAAAATTTGCCGAAACCAAGCATTTAAGATTTTTATTTGGATGCTTTTTCAAGCTAATGCAATATAGATAGCCGAGTTTGTTATATAGCAGAGTTATTATGTTTTTCAGACACATACTTGCTCATGCATGCACCCGAAATTTCCAATTCCAGGAAAAAAAAGCATTGTAAATACAAGAAAAGGGCCTTATTTGCATATCCGTTTGGATAATTTTTAACGTAATTAAATTATTGTTGAATGCTAATCAGGATAGATAAGACATATCCACAAAACAGTGGAAAGATACACCGATAAATAATAACGTAATTAACGCATTGTTGAAAGACATTATGTTAATAAGATCAGCATTTCCCTGATGATCGTGCTTTTGTTACAACACTTCGAGAGAAAGAGCGGAAAACGTCATAAAAGTGACAACTTTTCCTCAATATTCTATGTTCTAAAATGATTTTGGATGGAAAAATAAAGTTACTTGAAAATATTTACATACGCTGGTAATTTCTTTTACTCTAGGCCATGAATAGGCTCAGTAAAAGGGTCAACAAAACTACCCTTCTTAACCTACCAGAGGCCCAATCTTTTGTATATCTTGGCATCTACCGCTTCAGAAATTTATTAGCTTTTTTGGATTTCTAACGTATGCCATGCTGGTCCTGATACAACAGACAAACAAACAACCTATGATGGTGGAACAATGTTTGATGATAAGGTTTCTCTCTCTTCTTTTAACATGTCTCGCAAAAGGCTTTTTAAGCATCACCTAGGAGCCTAATTACGGACAATGTTTATACATTACTCCATGCCGACAGAGGCACGAATAATAGTAGCAGTTAATCATATCCCATTATGAAAATGGCAACTATTTTTTTTTTTTTTAATGTTTATTACGTTATGAAAGTGGTCTTTGCTAATATCATTGCAATGCGCATTTTTATTTAGGTACTCCTTTAAACTTAGTAAATTAGACCTAACTTTTATGATAATTATTCTACTGAAACATACTGATACGGTGAGAATTTTAAATTTAAGATCTAAGTATTGTATGAGACACTGAATCTCAAAAGTGAAATAAAAAATTAATTATCTCCCTTTGGTCTCTATTTACTACGTGTGTTGTTATTCGATAATGATTAATAAGGGTAAAAGTGGAAGATAGAAAATAATTAATTTTTTTCCTTTAATTGTGTGATTTTATTTAAAATGTCTTGAAACAGGGATAGGAGGGAGTAATAATTTAACTAAAAATATAAAATATATATATATATATATATATATATATATGTATATAAGTGAGTGAATCTTATACAAAAACATAATACTAGAAAAATAATGTGACAGTATGTAATAAGATTACTTAAAGCAAAATTGTATTCTTACATTGGATATATTGTTTATGCAGGTGTGAAAGGAGGTGAACATTTCTTTTAACGAGTACAAGTTATTATTCTTTCCACTTAATTATATCTATGGCATGATGAGAGCAAGGTGCATAACTTACTAGGCCACACGTTTATTTATCATCTTTTCAAAATGGCAACCCGAATTGTAGTTTCGGGAGTTACTTTTTCCACAAGCATGAGAGTGAGAACAGTGTTGTTAGATACAGAGACAGTTATTATACACCAAAACCAAATATGATAACATCCACTCACTTAGAAGACTGAAGTGTTTATAAGTGACCATCATTATTTATTCTTCAGTGAACAACCACAGCAACAACCAACAATCCAAGCACACATCTTTTATTCATTCACATGTTCCACATATAATGCTCCTTCAAAACACTTTCCAAGTTTCCAATCAAACTTCTGAGGAGAAGACAACAAAATTACTAACCAATCAAATTGTACACCTTAAACGATAGAAAATGTATATACACGTCATCAAGTATATCTGTGAGTAAAGTTTTGTTATGTTATACAAAAAGTGATAAATAAAAAAGGATGTACTTAGATTATCAAGTGGACGGGAAAATTGTTAGGAACAAGACAATAATAAAGGAAAGAATAAAGGAGAGAAAAATAAACGACACAAGAATTTTAACGTGGTTCGGCTAAAATATGTATGCCTACGTCCACGACTACACTAGGAAGTATTTTTATTTCTGTGTGTATCTCAAACTTTACATAGGGTTGCTTATATAACAAAATAGAGAATCTCATCTCACAATCCTAATCGATGTGGGACTAAATCAAACACCATAATACTAACAATTCTCCCACTTGGAGTTTGATTTACGTTACCACCTAGTGTAGTGCCTTCATCATCAATTTGCTCGAAGGCCAGTTGAGGCAATGCAAAGCCTCAACTTAGTTGTTGTAACAGTCTTGGTCAACATATCGGCGGGATTCTCCGCACCTGGAATCTTCAACAAACTCAAGTCTCCATCATTTATCGGGTTTCGATAAAATGATACTTCAATTCAATGTGCTTACATCTGGAATGAAGGATTGGATTTTTAGCAAGACAAATAGCACTTTGATTGTCACTAAACAACGGAGAACCATCTTGTTCTCTTCCTAATTCTTTTAGAAGGTTCTTCAACCATATCATCTCCTTCGCTGCTTCGAGATAGCTACATACTCTGCTTCGAGTGGTTGAGAGAGAGACTCTTCCTTGAAGTTTAGACTTCCAACCGATAGCTGTACCACCCAATGTAAAAATATAACTCTGTTGTGCTCTTTCTACCGTCAAGATCACCTCCCAAGTCCGCATCGGAAAACCCCTGTAAAATGAGATTACTTCTCTTGAAAGACAAATGCATCTTTGAAGTGCCTTTCAAATATCTGAATATCCACTTCACTCCTTCCCAATGCTCCTTTCAGGGATTTGATAGAAATCGCTCACAACTCCCACTTGCATGTGCTATGTCCAGTCCGGTGCAAACCATAGCATACATCAAGCTTCCTACTGCAGATGCATATGGCACTTTAGACATGTGACTTTCTTCTTCTTCGTTTGAGAAGATTGCCTCTTTGAAAACTTTAAGTGAGTTCCCAAAGGTGTATTCCTGGTTTTAGCATTCCCAACATTGAATCTGCTAAGCAATTTTTCTATATATTTTTCTTGAGATAAGTTCAAAATACCTTTATCTCTATCTCGGGAGATTCTCATACCAAGAATTTGCTTGGCTGGACCAAGATCCTTCATTTCAAAGCTCTCCGACAATTGTTTCTTCAACTTGTCAATTTACGCCATATTAGCTCCAACAATCAACATGTCGTCAACATATAAGGCAAGAATGATATAGCTATCAACATATTTCTTCACATAACAACGAGTGATCTTCTTCACATCTGCGAAATCCCGAGTTTCTCATAAACTCATTAAACTTCTTGTACCATTGTCTCGGCGCTTATTTTAATCCGTACAAACTTTTATGAAGCTTGCATACAAGATTTTCTCCGCCTTGTACTTCAAAACCTTTTGGGCTGTGTCATAAAAATTTCCTCTTCAAGATCCCCATGTAAGAATGCGGTTTTGACATCTAAGCTGCTCCAAATGAAGATTTTCTGCAGCTACTATACTCAAGATAACTCGATGGTAGTCATCTTGACAACAGGAGAGAAAATTTACGTGAAGTCAATTCCTTGTCTTTGTTGGAACCCTTTCACTACGAGTCTAGCCTTATATCTTTTGCTTGCCATCCGGTTCTTCTTTCAACCTATAGACCCACCTGTTTTGCAAAACTTTCTTTCCTTCGGTAGCTTGGTTAAAGACCATGTTTTATTCTTACGAAGGGACTTTATCTCATCTTCCATTGCTAGCTCCCACTTAATAGATTCATCTCCCTGCATAGCCTCGGCAAAATGCTACGGCTCACCGAGCATCGATCAACAACAAATAATGCAATGAAGGGGAATACCTTTGTGGTGCTACAATTGTTACGCTAGATCTTCTAACCAAGATTTCGGGAGTTGCTTGACTCTACTATTTGTTCGGGTTACGTCTCGGGCTCGACATAGGCTCTACTTGTATATTACGCCTTCGGTTGACTACATCACTTTACGAAATTTCTTCTAATGATACTTGCTCTAGTTGTTTATTTACATTTGCGGATTCCGCAATCCTCGTCTCTATAGAACATGTTTTCATTAAAAGTAACATTTCTACTTCGATAATTTTCTTGTTTTGGTCATCCCAAAACACGTAGCCAAACATGTCGGATCCATAACCAATGAAATAACAACGTTTTGCCTTAGGGTCCAATTTATCTCTACTATTAGAGTCTAACATAACATATGAAGCACAACCAAAAACTTTCGGATGTGAAAGATTTACCTCTTTTCCGAGACCATACTTCTTCGGGTAACTTATAGTCTAAAGGAACTGATGGTCCTCTGTTTATGAGATAGGCTGCTTGTGCTTATTGCATCCGCCCAAAATACCTTGGGTAATCCTGATTGGATTCTCATACATCTTGCTCTCTCATTCAAGGTTCCGTTCATTCTTTACGCCACACCGTTTTGTTACGGTGTTCCTGGAGCTGTCTTGATCATTCCGATCCCATTCTCCGAATAAAACTCCTTGAATTGACTCACTGTCATATTCTCCACCATTATCGGACTTCAAACATTTGACCTTTAAACCTGTTTGAGTCTCAACCTCCTTTTTCCACCTTTTAAACACGAGAAAACACATCAGATTTATTTTTAAGAAAATAAACCCATACCTTTCTTGTAGAGTCATCAATGAAGGTTACATAATATTGTGAACCTCCAAGGGATTTCACTGAAGCTGGCCCCCAAACATCTGTATGCACTAGTTCTAGTCTTTCAACTTTAGACGACTTACTTGTTTTGGAGAAGCTAACCTTTTTCTGCTTTCCAAAGATACAATGTTCGCAAGGTCCAACGTCAACATGCTTCACGTTAGGTATTTTACCTTTTGATATCATGAGCTTCATTCCTTTCTCACCCATATGCCCAAGCCTTTGATGCCATAGGGAGGAATTGTTGCCAACTTCTGCAACTGATATCATATCCTCATCTGCAATCATGTAGAGAGATCCTTGCTTCTTTCCACGAGCAACAACAAGATTACCTTTCATTACCTTCCAATGTCCATCTCCAAAAGTGGTGTAATGTCCCTCATCATCCAACTGCCCTATAGATATTAAGTTTCTCTTTAAGGTTGGAATATGTCTGACATTATTCAAAGTCCACACGTTTCCATTAGAGGTTCTGATGTTAATATCACCTCTTCCTATGATATCAAGAGGTAATTGTTGAGGGGGAGATTGTTGCAGGTTGCACAATTGTCCCGTGGCAGAGGCCAGGTGGGCCAAGTCACAATCCAAGAGTGGGATACCTTGTAGGACAATTGATGAGGGGGAGATTGTTGCAGGTAGCATCAATTGTCCTGTGACGAAGGTCAGGTGGGCCGAGTCACAATTGAATCGTGGCGCTTGGGCTGTTAAAGTAAAAAGAGTTGCGCTCTGACTAACGGCTATAGCTTTTGGCCTAGTGGTAAGCGCTCGATCCTAAAAATTGGTATCAGAGCCAAGGTCACGAGTTCGATTCCTGGTGGGCAATTGTTGATGGGGAGATTGTTGCGAGTTGCACAATTGTCCCGTGGCAGAGGCGCGTGAGCCAAGTCACAATCCAAGAGTGAGATACCTTGTAGGACAATTCGCTGAGGGAGATTGTTGCGAGTAGCATCAATTGTCTCGTGACGAAGGTCAGGTGGGCCGAGTCACAATTGAATCGTGGCGCTTGGGCTGTTAAAGTAAAAAGAGTTGCGCTCTGACTAATGGCTATAGCTTTTGGCCTAGTGGTAAGCGCTCGATCCTAACAAAAATCACTAATCAAACAAATTCATTTTTTCTAAACACCATTAAAACGTTAGGGAAATAAAATTTTAGACAAACAGGCTACGTAACTGAGTTTTAAAATTCCAAATTCGAGACTTGGAACGAAGGGAAATGGTTTCAATTTACTCGATCCAACTGTATTATTAAAACCAGAGTAGGATGATGAAATCACTTAGCTAGCTGTAATGTTTTGTAATAGAAATAAAGTAAGATATGATTAAAAGAAGGATAAGTCTTTTATTCTCCAAATCTTCATTAGTTTACTACATAAAATAATCACCATTGAATACCATATCCACATTTTTCGTGCTAATTAACGATGGAATATAAATCCTCCATATGCTTTAAGATTTAACGTGGTTAAGATTTTGTTATCTCACTGTTTTTTTCTTTGTTATTTCAATTTGGTTTAATTATTTGTTTTAGTGTTAATTAGAATGTAAGAAAAAAGGCATTTAGCCTATATTAATTATTTATATAAAAGTTTATAATTTATATTAATGATTTGATGTGGGTAAGGACTTTACCACCTAAGCATGTGACAAGAAGATTCCTTACAAAAACGGCATGAATGGATTTATGCGTATGCCACTAGAACACGACTCTGGGCGAAAACAAAATGCATAAAATGGATGTTGGTGTTCTCGGACCAGAGTGTGATGGTCCTAACTATAGGTTAGGGTTAATAATAAAAGAAGAGTAGCACAGTGGGGAAGAAGGGAGGGAAGGCACATAATTAAGATTGGGATTAGCCTGTAGCGGCAGCGCCACGTGTGAAGAGAAGGGAACAACAATAGTTGAATAGAATAGGCCCAAACCCAAAAACCTCGCCCACTGGTGACGTGTACAGGTAACCGTAGCCTCCCTATATAAGCCTTCTCTTCTCCAAACCATTCTTTTTCGTTCTCATCCATTTCTCTCCTCTTCTCGCGTCTCACTTTCCACCGATTCACTGACCCACACCACACTCACTCACTCTCTCCGATTATCGCACCACGCCGCGTCGCCGTCTAGGGTTTCTTCCCTCAACTTCGGTCCTCTCTGGATCTTACTCACTTCGCCTCCTTCGCTTCGATTCGCAAAATCCGGTTGCTTCTCCTGTCTTGGCTCGAGATCCGGGCCAAGCACAGAAGAATCCGATTCTTATTTGTACCTTCAGTCACTGGTTCGTGTTCTTCACATACTTATCTTTATATTTTGCGTTTTTTGTTTCCATTTTTTTATTTGATTTAATGTTGTTTCGGTGATGTGGTTCATTGGCATGCTGTTATATTAGTATATTTGGTATTGAAAGTAAAACGAGACGCTCTGTTTGTTTCGTGTTGATGGTTTTAAGTGATGCGCGGCGAAGACGGAAATGCTCGAGGCATATAGATATGTGTTTTTATAATTTTTCTACCTGGTATTATTTCTTGCAGTTTGTGATAGACAACTTGGAGTTTATGGAGAATATTGGATATTTCGTATTTGGCTATGTGCATTGGTTTCTTATGTGTAGTTGAGAGTGATTTTTAATTCTTTGCGAAATTGCTGTAGTTTTGAACTGAAGCGCGCTTAGTGTGGCGTTTTTTTTAGTTACTCTGTTATCGGTTAAGTGATGGGGTTAACTGGTAAACGTGTCCATAGGTTTGGCTTGTTTTTGGCTTTTTGTGTAAATGGCTTCGAGCGAGGGGTTTCTGACTGATGGACAGAGGGAACTGCTAAAAATTGCAAGTCAAAATGCGGAGAATCTGTCTTCATCTCCGAAATCTCCTTCGTCCTTGCTTTCTGACCATCATGTGAAAGCTCCTGCTGGTGGTAAGGCACAAACCGCTGGGATAGCTGTGAGGCATGTGCGTCGGTCACACTCAGGGAAGTATGGGCGGGTGAAGAAAGGTGAGTTGATGTCCTTTGCATGTTTAATTTTGAATGGTTAGCTATGCTAGGTGTATTAAGTGTACGCTTGCTCTGTCGAATGAAATACATGATGACTGTTGGATTTATTGAGATGGTTTTGAGGGAAATTTTGAGATGAATACTACTCAGAAAAGTAGGTCAACTGGTCTGGATTTTTGAATTATTTGGGATTTAGCTGACTTTGGAGATGATTTTTTTTAATTGTTTATTGTTGCATGCTGCACATGTTTTTTCTTGGCAAATATTACATAATTGTTTGCTAGTCCTTGTTGATTTTTTTTTAATTATGGCTGTAGGTTAGTAAGATATTAATTTTATTAGTATTATGATCTAGCTGCAGTGGTTTAGCCTTTCCTATGGGGATCGATGGGTGGATAGAAGTTGAGGTGGAACTTTGTGCTCTAAGTGCCTAGTTAACTATCATGTTACATCAAAATGTTTTCCTGCTTCCAGGATTCCAGGCTTATATATTGTGAGGAAGACAAGAATGCAACTCAAGAATGAAATTTCATTAGGTTTTAACATTGAATAAATATATTTCCTTTACATTCTGATGTTACTAAATTCCTACTAAATTTGGGCTATTCGATCTTATTTTGATAAACTTTATATAACTTGTGCTTCTTATTATTAGTTTAAATTTATTGGAAACTACTAAATCATGAGTTGGAGCTTCTTAGATAAGGAGTAAGACTAACACAGTTTTGTATTTTTATAATGGTCTTCATTTAGTAATTTGGTGTTCTTGATCTTGGGGATGCAGATGGTGCTGGTGGTAAGGGCACTTGGGGGAAATTGCTTGATACTGATATTGTTTCTCATATAGATAGGAATGATCCAAATTATGACAGCGGCGAGGTAAATTCTCTTCCTTTGTTTTGTTGATTGTTTTTTAAAACATTTATGATGCAATACTAGCTACTTGAGAATTTGTTAAATGTTTGTAGTAGCAGAGTAGAACTGTAGTCCTTTTCTTCTTTCCTTTTTCATAATATTTCTTTTAAATTGTATTTGCCGCCTGCTTTATTTTACCTTTTTTTTTGTGGCTATTACCAATGGATTGCATAAATAAGCTCACAGGACAGATTTGTTCACATACTCGTGCTATTTACAGGAACCCTATCAGCTGGTTGGATCTACTGTTACTGACCCCTTGGATGATTTCAAGAAAGCAGTGGTATCCATCATAGAGGAATACTTTAGTAATGGAGATGTGGAATTGGCAGCATCTGACCTCAGAGAACTTGGCTCAAGTGAATACTATCCATACTTCATTAAACGCCTTGTGTCCATGGCTATGGACAGGCATGATAAGGAGAAAGAAATGGCTTCTGTTCTGCTTTCAGCATTGTATGCTGATGTTATCAGCCCTGCACAGATTAGGGATGGGTTTTTTATTCTTCTCGAATCTGCAGATGATCTTGCTGTGGATATACTTGATGCAGTTGATATCCTTGCATTATTCTTGGCACGGGCTGTTGTTGATGACATTCTTCCTCCAGCCTTTCTTGCCAGGGCAATGAAGGCTCTTCCAGAGTCTTCCAAGGGAGTTCAGGTAATCCAGGTTGCTGAAAAGAGTTATCTCTCAGCTCCACACCATGCAGAGCTTGTGGAAAGGCGATGGGGTGGTAGCACTCACATAACTGTTGAAGAAGTGAAGAAGAAGATAGCTGATTTACTTAGAGAATATGTGGATAGTGGTGAGACATTGGAAGCCTGTAGGTGTATACGTGAGTTGGGGGTTTCATTCTTCCATCACGAGGTTGTTAAGAGGGCTCTGGTACTTGCCATGGAGATTCGTTCGGCAGAACCTCTAATGTTGAAATTATTAAAAGAAGCAGCAGAAGAAGGACTTGTTAGTTCCAGCCAAATGGTGAAGGGGTTTTCTCGTTTGGCAGAATCCCTAGATGATCTTGCTCTTGATATTCCATCAGCTAAGGCATTGTTTCAGTCATTTGTCCCCAAGGCAATTTCGGAAGGATGGCTTGACGCTTCACTTACTAATCCTGCAACTGAAGATGGGGAAATACAAGTTGAAGATGAGCAGGTGAGGAATTACAAAAAGGAATCAGTAACTATAATTCATGAGTATTTTCTTTCTGATGACATTCCTGAGCTGATTCGAAGTCTTGAAGATCTTGGAGCTCCCGAGTACAATCCGATATTTTTGAAGAAACTGATAACTCTTGCTATGGACCGAAAGAACAGAGAAAAGGAAATGGCATCTGTACTGCTATCTGCACTTCATATAGAGATATTTTCAACTGAGGATATAGTTAATGGTTTTGTCATGCTTCTGGAAACTGCGGAAGATACAGCACTGGATATACTGGATGCATCAAATGAGCTTGCTCTGTTTTTAGCTCGGGCTGTTATTGACGATGTGTTGGCCCCACTGAATTTGGAAGAAATTGGCAGCAGGTTACCACCAAAGTGTAGTGGTAGTGAAACTGTGCGTATGGCTCGGTCTCTAATAGCTGCTCGTCATGCTGGGGAGAGGCTATTGAGATGCTGGGGTGGAGGCACTGGGTGGGCTGTGGAGGATGCCAAGGACAAGATCATGAAGCTCTTGGAAGAATACGAGAGTGGAGGGGTTGTCAGTGAAGCTTGCCAATGTATCCGTGACCTGGGAATGCCTTTCTTTAACCACGAGGTAGTGAAGAAAGCTTTGATTATGGCCATGGAGAAAAAGAATGATAGAATGCTAGATCTACTGCAGGAGTGCTATAGTGAGGGCCTGATCACCATTAATCAGATGACTAAAGGTTTCACCCGAATAAAGGATGGTCTTGATGATCTGGCTCTGGACATTCCTAACGCAAAGGAGAAATTTGGCTTCTATGTGGAGCATGCTCAGTCGAAGGGCTGGCTTCTACCATCATTTGATTCGCCTGCTACAGAAGCCTAATTACCCCTGGCACCATCTTTTGAGGACGTTTGTGTCTTATTGTTTCTCTCCTGTATGTTTGTCCGTTAGCTCCCAACTGAATAGTGAATATGGGTGAATGGATAAATCTGGGACAGTTGGACTTCTTCTGATAATCCCTTTTTTATGTTCCTTTACTTTTTTCCCCGAATCATCTCACCGACAGAGTTACCTGTTATCTCTGCCATTGTATAAAGTTGGTCTTATTCCATTAACAGCTCTTTAGGATGATGTTGCATCAAGAGGTATTTTAGAAGGGCATATTATTGTATTTTTCAGCATCGATTCTCGTTTTTTCATGTCAAATATTCGGGTATGGCATCGTGGCTTTTCTTTTTTTACTTTTTGGTTGAGCCAGAAAAACAGAGAGAGGCATGTGTGGTCACCATGACAAGGTACAAATTATGTGTTTGAATGAGCATTTATGATAATCCTATTTATGTATAAGTGGCAGCTATCAATTTGCTAATGCAGTGCTTAACTCAATCATCAAAAGCATTGGAGACTCTCCCGAATGAACAGTAGAATAGAAAACTGTTCACCGTCAGTTTTAGCATATCATACGAGAGAGAGAGAGAATTTCTTTGGCAAAGACATTCACAAACTCGTTATATACAAAACGGAGGATTTATTAGTATAGACCTTAAACATGGAAGAAATGCTAAAATATAAATTCTGAAAAAACACTAGACACTTAAAACATTCTTGGTCCAGAAATCTAACTTTCTCTAATGTCCCGGTCCTTGACTTGTTTCCAATCCAGAAATTTACCACGGAATCATTTTCACCAACACTTTATGAGCACATCTATTATGCTAGAGTCTAACACGATTGTCGTGTGTCTGTCTATTCTCCCGCTCTCCAAACATCACAAGAATAAGATAATAGATCACATAGAAAGGGCAAGACAAGAATAAAGCTTGTTCAATGTGATTTCAAGCCTGGTGAAATTATGATTAAAAAAGCTCATAAATTAGAAATTAAAAATGATTTAGTTTAATTTCATCATAATTTCATATAATTGTACCTTAGAATTATAATTTCATTTCGAAAATAACGTTTTTATTCGAACTAGGAATGTTGATAGAATGTCTTGAGCGGCTACAGCAAATGCTAGGGGCTATGCTATGATTACGACTAAATAAGAAAAATCTAGTAAAAGGCCTTTCTCCCATGATTTCATTTTATTGAACGCATTAACTCACTCTATCTATGTCATGAATTCATCACCTCCCACTCTTTAGTCACGCCTCCACCCCATTGTTTTTCCGCTGTATTAAGCCGAAATAAATTCTACATCTACTCTTTAACATTTTTTAATTGATGAAAAAAAAAGCATGATATCTTGCAAATAAAAACTTGTTTAAGAAAATGTTACTAAAACAATGGTGGAATCAGGACGCGCGCAAGAACAACACTTTACTTGAGTGCCAAAGACAATGAAAATAATTTTCGGTACTTTTGTACCATTAATTACTTTTAAGTTATTTTTCTTTAATGTGATAACTTTTTTATCTTTAATTTGAAGAAATTTTTAATTCAGAAAAAGAAATACATCTTACTGATTCTTTTCTTCTTCAGAAAATGTTGAAATTGAGGTGGAAAACACAGATTCAATTTAAGTTAAATGCTATGTTTTGATTGATCACAAGTTCTCCTTAATTTTATAATGCATTGTTTAAAACTCATAAATACACTTTATTTATTAATTCAACTTTTATATCTGAAAATTAAAAAAATTATATTTAATATAATTTTTTTTAACTCCACTCAATATATTTATTTCTTAATGTATTACGGATACGAAAAAAAAAATGCAAATTATCAAAGTAAAGTGAAGAGATTTAAAGCACAAGGGTAGCTGAAAATGTTGTTTTCAACTTTTCAAAAAGCTAATTCCATTTATTCAATAGAATAGACAAGTACAATATTTTTTATGTAATTATTTGAATTAATCAATATCAAATTTATCAAAATGTATATTATAACTTAATTATATATTTCTTTATCAAGAATAATAAATGTATCAATTGTTATAATATTTTTAAATTTTTTTTAGATAAAGTATTTTAAAATTTAATTAATTATATTAACATATCACTTCGAAAATCAGTCTCTTAATTTCTTTAATTAATAATTATATATAAACATATTTTACTGCGTCACAAGTGTAAAGTATTTATTAATTTTTATTGAAAAATTTGATCCGTTATTTTTATTAATTTATTTAGTTATGTTTTTATTTAAAAACTCAAATTTAAAATCTTATTTATAAAGTTTAAGATTATTTTTAAACCAATGTAATATAAGTATGATAATAATTGTAGTTAAAAAAATAATCTTACCATTATTGAATGGTTAATTTAAAATAATGAAAAGTATGTTGTGAAAGTCACACAAATTGGCATAATTTAAACATTTATAAACTTACGAATAATAATATTCAAATTATAAATTCTAAGCATTTGTAACTTGTAAGTGGTGACACCCACCATTTCCCCAATATTTAATAAATAAATAAATACTTTACATTATCCAAATGGCCAACCCCAACAAAAATAACACCATGATAGGAAAGAGAGAAAAATCCAGTGGCATTTGTAGTAAATAACACTCCACACCAGGGTCAAATGCTCTTCGAATCCACGCACTCTCTCCTCTGCTCTGTCCGAACCAACCAACCCTGCACTTTCTTCCACTCTCTCCTCCAAAAAAACAGAGAGAGAGAGAGAGAGAGAGAGAGAGAGGTAATATATAATATCAAATTAAAACTTCAAAAAGGAAAAAGCCATTTGCTAAAAGGAAAAAGAAAAAATGCCAAAAAAATCGGAATCTGAAGAAACCAAGTTCATTGAGTTCGGGAAAAGAACAGAGCAGAGCAGAGCAGTGAGTAAATGAGGTACTGAGCTCAGACGAATCCCGAGAATGGTGGCTTCGGAGGAAGTATTCCCGTGGCTGAAGTCGCTGCCGGTAGCGCCGGAGTACCGCCCAACCGTGGCGGAGTTCCAAAACCCTATAGCCTATATCTCCAAAATCGAGAAAGAAGCCTCTCAATATGGAATCTGCAAGATCATTCCCCCGCTTCCCCCTTCCCCCAAGAAAACCGCAACTGCCAACCTCACGCGCTCCCAACCTACCTTCACCACGCGCCAGCAGCAGATCGGTTTCTGCCCCCGCCGCGCGCAGCCGGTGCGACGCCGCGTCTGGCACAGCGGCCACCACTACTCTCTCCGCGAATTCGAAGCCAAGGCTAAGGCCTTCCACAAAACCTACCTCAAGAAAAACAAACCCAAACCCTCGCCTCTCGAACTCGAAACGCTCTACTGGAAAGCCACCTTAGACAAACCCTTCTCCGTCGAATACGCCATCGACATGCCTGGTTCCGCGTTTAGCCCCCTCCGTGCTTCCCGCGATGCCAATTACGTTGGTGACACCGCCTGGAACATGAGGGCGGTTTCGCGGGGGAGTGACTCGCTGCTTAGGTTCATGAAGGAGGAAATTCCCGGCGTGACTTCACCTATGGTCTACGTGGCGATGTTGTTCAGCTGGTTCGCGTGGCATGTGGAGGACCACGATTTGCATAGCTTGAACTACCTCCATTTTGGAGCTCCCAAGACTTGGTACGGCGTGCCTAGGGACGCTGCCGTCGCGTTCGAGGAGGTTGTCAGAGTTCATGGCTACGGCGGAGAGATTAACCCTCTCGGTTCGTATTGTTCTCAGTTTTTTCCGTAACTATGCATTACTGTTTGAACTTACCTGTCTAGTGTGCCTTCCACAGTTACCTTTGCTATTCTTGGCGAGAAAACCACGGTAATGTCGCCGGAGGTTTTTGTTAGTGCCGGTATTCCCTGCTGCAGGTATTGTGTTTGTGGAATTATATATAGTGAGAATGTTCGTAACTGTGTGTATCTTAACTTTAATATTCGATTGAATTGAGTCAGGCTAGTTCAAAATGCTGGGGAATTTGTTGTGACGTTTCCAAGAGCTTATCACACAGGGTTTAGTCATGGTAAGATACTTCATAGTTCACAATCTAAGAATGGAACCATAGCCTTAAAGTTTCTCTCAGATTTTCGGGGAACGCTGATTTTTTTTTTTTTTTACAACAGTTTAATGTTTCAAAATATTTGGATGTGTGTTTTGTAGGGTTTAACTGTGGAGAGGCGGCTAACATTGCGACACCTGAATGGTTAAGGTTTGCGAAAGATGCTGCTATTCGGAGGGCTTCCATTAATTATCCTCCCATGGTGTCACATTTCCAGTTGCTTTATGACCTTGGCGTTGCTTTGTGTTCAAGGTTTGTCTTTCCCTATTGGAGCTAGTGCTCATACGATAGTTATTAATAGTGAATTTTGACCATTAGATATGATTTTCTATTGGCATGCAAATAGTTGATGGCTTGATTTTTTTTATTTGTGTTTTAAAATTGTTCCGGAAAATGGTGAACTGGTCAAGTGAATGGTTCAAATAATCCATATAACCAATATGAAGAAAAACCAGTTTATAGCGGGTAGATTAAAAATGCTTAACGTAAATACCATGTTAACTATTTTTCTTAGAAAATAAAAACAGACCTAAAAGGTTCGTCATTTTCTTTTATATTCTGAATTTAGACTTATTATTATTAATAAATATTGATGTACGTTGTTGAAATTTTAACTCAAGTATAACTTCCACCGCCCTTATTTGTAAGACCCTTTCAACTAATTTTCACTCTTTAAGAAAATTAGTTATATTAGTTGAAAACAATAAATTGGTTAGTAATTCGAATTGTTACTAAATTACAATTATCATATCTTTAGTTGAAGTAGTTGAATGAGACTTTGATATTCATGAGTACTTGTATCTTACATCTGATTAGGACAGAGAAATTTAATGTCATTCATTTCAAATATTTATTAGTTTTTTTTTTTTCAGTAAAAACAGGTCAATTAATTAAGGTTATTTTAGGAATGGAGGGATAAATTATTTTCTAAAAGTGGTCTTATAAATAGGAATGGAGGGAGTTATGATATTATATTTCGTTAATATTATTTCATGTATTATTACCATTGTTATATTAATGTAGGTTTGATCCTTATTCAACCACAATTGAATCATTGAACCTTGACTGGTTCAATGATTGGTTTGATTTTAAAAAACATTGATTTTTATTGTTATAATATATGTACCCTGTAAATTTTCTCTTGAAATCTTCATACAGAATCCCTGGAGGCATTAATGCTGAACCGCGGAGTTCTCGGCTTAAATATAAGAGAAACTGTGAAGGAGAAACTGTAATTAAAGAACTATTTGTACAGGATGTGGTAGAGAACAATGATTTGCTTCACACACTTAGCAAAGAATCTGCTATAGTACTTCTTCCTCGTAGCTCTTCTGACTTTTCTGTTTGCTCAAAATTACGCATTGGATCACAACAACTAAAAGTGAACCCTGACTCTTCTGTCAATGTATACAATTATGAGGGAATGGATTCCTCAGATTTTATTTCTGATGACCTCATGTTCAACAGGAATCATGGAATAAAACCGGTAAAGAATTTTTATTCTGTAAAAGAGAAGTTTGTTACATTGTGTGAGAGGAATAGGGTTTTGCCATTTAGTCCGAATGGGAACTTATACACTTCAAGTTCAAAAACATTGCAAAGAGACAGTGAAAAGGAAACAGATCAAGGAGATGGATTATCAGATCAGAGACTATTTTCATGTGTCACTTGTGGAATATTATGCTTTTCCTGTGTTGCTATTGTGCAACCTAGAGAACCAGCAGCTACATACCTTATGTCAGCTGATTGTAGTTTTTTTAATGATTGGATTGTTGGTTCTGGAGTAACTAGCAATAAATTTTCAGGTGCATATAAAGATGCATGTATTCCGAAGCCAAGAACATATACAGGTAGGTTCTATTTTATTAATGACTATATATACTTCTTGTAGGTGTCTTTATCGCCTGTGTGTCATATGCCCATCAGGAAATATGAATATTTATTTTGTTAGACCTGTATGTGAAAGCTGAGCTTCATGTACAGCTTGTACGGATAACTTCCCTGTTTTATAAGTGTAACCCGAATTATAACTTCTGCATTAGCATGGGCTAAAGCCATCCAGCTTTGATGTGTCCATGTTTTTGGGGTTTAATGATTTTTGTGTTTGCCGTCTTTTGATTGAGTTGAGTTTATGAGTAAAGTGGAAGATGTTTTCATTGTTTATCAATCAAGAAAGGAATTATCATTTTTTTTTTCACTCTTGAGTTTTGTTTTGTCACTTTAAGTTCTTGTACTTGTTCGTATTTGTTTCCCTTCTTCTGGTTGTGGCATAAGATTTTTCTTGCAATTTTTTTTAAAAGCATTATCTTCATCAATTTTCTTTTTCTTTAAAACAAATATTTCCTTTTGTGAACAAGTTTGATGGAGACATAACTTTTCTGATGGTTTAGTATTTTGGATTTAGTCCTTTCTGGTATGGATGCTGCAGTGTTCTTGTAGTAGTTTTGAATCCAAGAGTGGCGTGCCATGTGCTTATTATTCTTTACATAATGAGAGAGAAGAAATATGCATGAATCTGCAGAGCCTTTATGGTGTGCATATGAAAAGTGGCAAGTTAGCCATCTAAGCAGCTAGATGACTTTTGTTTTGTATCTCTTCTACTTTTTCTCTAAAATGTTTTCTAATTCTCAGTTTCAATCTTGACTAAAGCAAAACTAATGACACATTTGTTCCATAATGCAGGTTGGACAAAGCTAAATGCCCAGCATGATTCAAATGGTAATTCCGTTCAATCTGTTGAGCACCATGCACAGATTGCCGATCAAAATTATGTGGAGGCTTTAAATTCTGAAAGAGAAAAAGGCAATTCAGCTCTTGCATTATTGGCATCGGCATATGGAAATTCTTCTGACTCTGAGGAAGGTCAGGGGGGATTAGATATTGCACTTGATGGCGATGAATTGAATGTAATCAACCATCCAGCCACAAATGGATCTCAGGAGATGTCTAGTTTGCCTTCTCAGTTTCAAGATTCCCATGATAGTCCCATGGGTAGAGTCATTAGGCTTGATAAAGGAGATGATATTCCTTCAAGAAGAATAGACAATTATGAGTATTATATGCATAAGAGAGTTGAGCGCATTATGACTCCTTTTGACTACTCTGTTAAGTCAGAAGATGATGACAACACTTCAGGGGTGGCATTTAGAAATACCTGGGCTGTGCCCCATTCTACTTTGAATTGTTCTGAAGATACTCATGCTGGTGAAGACTCATCTAGGATGCATATCTTCTGTTTAGAGCATGCTGTAGAAGCAGAGCAGCAACTTCGCCCAATTGGAGGAGCGCACATATTGCTCCTATGTCATCCAGGTCTGATATTTTGTACTGCATTTTTATCTCAAGCCCAAGTTCTTTGGGAAAACACATTGCATTGTTTATCTTAAGTCGGCCATAGTCACCTGGTCACTAAGATTGAGATGGAATTTTGTTCAATTTAGGTTGCATGGTAAGAAAAGTGTGAAATTTGTTCCCCCTGTTCATGAGGTTGTTCAAGTATACTAATATTAAAATTTCAAGTGGTCTGATTGATCCATTATCCTGGAAGATGTAAGCACATATGAAGTTATTGTTTAAACTTTGATGTTTATAGTTCTACATGGACAAAGCAGGAAACTCAAACTGTACTTGTTTCCCTATTTCAAGCTGTTAGAGGTCAAAAAAAGAAATAGGAGAATAACAGGATAGTGAGAAAATTCTAGTATTATTTCTCAAAAAAGGTGTTGAATATAGGGAAAAACTGTATAGGGTTAATTTCCCTTATGTATTTACCACACATAGGGCAGTGTATTTATAATAAAGAAAGGTACTCCTCAAAAGAGTAACAGAATACAAATAGGGTAAATAAAAAGATATTATTTGATATTGTGATTAACAATATCTAACAATATCTCAACAATATCAAACAATATCAACTAATATCTAATCATATCTAACACTCCCCCTCAAGCTGGAGCATACAAATCGTATGTGCCTAGCTTGGTACAAAGATAATCCATCCTAGGTCCCCGTAAAGACTTAGTGAAAATATCTGCTAATTGATCACATGAGTTAACGAACTCAGTCTTGATGTCTCCGGACATAATCTTTTCCCGAATAAAATGGCAGTCAATCTCAATGTGTTTAGTCCTCTCATGAAAGACAGGATTAGAGCTTATATGGAGAGCGACTTGATTGTCACACACTAGTGTCATTTGAGTGACATCTCCAAATTGTAGCTCTTTAAGCAATTGCTTGAGCCAAATAAGTTCACAGGTAGCCGAGGCCATAGCTCTATACTCGCTTCGCACCTGGATCTTGCCACAACACTTTGTTTCTTACTTTTCCATGAGATCAAGTTACCACCAATGGAAACACAATACCCGGATGTAGATTTTCTATCGAGAGGAGATCCTGCCCAATCGACATCCGAATAGCAGCACAACTCTTGTATGATTATGGGAGTCATACACCAAACCTTTTCCAGGAGACTTTTTGATGTACTTCAATATACGGATGACTGCATTCCAATGATCTTGACAAGGAGAATTAAGGAATTGACTCACCACACCGATCGCAAAGGAAATGTCGAGGCGAGTAAGCTGTAAGATAATTTAATTTTCCAACTAATCTTCTATACCTGTTCAGGATCCGACATTGGCTCCCCCGATTTGGCAAGAGTTTGGTATTAGGATCCATGGGTGTGTCAACAGGCTTTGAATTCATCAACCCAGTTTCCTCCAAAATATCCAATGCATACTTTCTTTGAGATATAACAATGTCATCGGTAGATTGTGCTACCTCAATACCCAAGAAATATCCGAGTTTGCCAAGATCTTTGGTTTGAAAATGGTGGCAAAGGTGTTGTTTCATCCGAGAGATGCCATGATGGTCACTACCCGTAAGAACAATGTCATCGACATACACTATCAAATAGATACATCCAAGCATTCGAGTGACTGGTAAAAGACCGAGTGGTCTCGCCTAACTTCTAGTCATGCCAAATTGTTGAACAACGCTCGCTAAATTTTCCAAACCAGGCCCTATGAGACTGTTTTAGGCCATATAAAGATTTGCGAAGACGACATACCAATCCAGAAGACTCCCCCGAGCAACAAATCCGGAGGTTGCTCCATATAAATCTCTTCTTGCAAATCGCCATTCAAGAAAGCATTTTTGACATCCAGTTGATAAAGAGGCCATTGTTGAATAGCGACCATGGCAATGAATAAACGAACGAAGTCATCTTTGCCATCTGGAGAGAAAGTATCACCATAATCCAACCCAAAAATTTGGGTATAGCCTTTGGCTACAAGGCGAGCTTTGAGGCGATCAATAGTACCATCAGGACCAACCTTGATAGCGAAGACCCACCTGCAACCAACAACAGATTTTCCGGATGGTAATGGGACAAGCGTCCGTGTTCCACTAGTCCGAAGAGCACCGAGTTCATCTAGCATGGCCTGACGCCAACCAGGGTGGGCTAAGGCTTCAGAGACAGATTTAGGAATAGACACGAAGAAATAGACGAGAGACAGGTATAAAATGGTGAAGAAATTCGATGATAACTTAAAGCAAGTATAATGTGGAGAAGGATTACGAGTAGAACGCGTACCTTTACGAAGGGCAATAGGAAGGTCGGACTCGTGGAGGGAACCTGAGGAGGCAGAGTATTTGGCACTGGGAGTGAGTCATGTGGCGTCTGTTGTGGGCGAGGTCTCGCGACTATAAACCCGAAGGGGTGGTGGAGGAGGAGGGGCTAATGGTGGATGGTCCTCAACATAAGGATCAATGAGAACAGGGAATGGGAACTGTAGCAGATGGAGACTCAGCAGGTAGGGAAGGGTCCTTAAAGTAAAAGGAAAACTCATTGAAGGTGACATCGGCAGACACAAAATAGCGATTAAGAGAAGGAGAAAAACACTTGTATCCTTTTTGGGATCGAGTAAATCCTAAGAAAACACATTTGTGTGATCGAGGAGAAAACTTATCATGACCAGGATCAAAATTGTGGACAAAACAGGTAGACCCAAAAACCTTTAGAGGTAAAGGATGGAGAGTGTCATGAGGAAATAAAATAGAATGGGGAATTTTGTTATCTAAAACCGAAGAGGGCATACGATTAATAAGATAACAAAGAAGTAAGAACAAGCATCACCCCAAAAATGTTGAGGAACCTCACCATGAATTAAAAGAGTACGGGTTGTTTCAATAAGGTGTCTATTCTTGCGCTCGACCACCCCATTTTGTTGAGGGGTATAAGCACAGGAAGTTTGATGAAGAATGCCATGAGAAGCCATAAATTGTTTAAACGAGTTTGAAAGATATTCACGGCCATTATCACTTCGAAAAGTTTGAATAGAGACACCAAATTGATTTTTAATTTCATGATAAAAGTTTTGGAATATAGAAAACAACTCGTAACGATTTTTCATTAAAAATAACCAAGTACAACGAGAGAAATCATCAATAAAAGTAACAAAATATTGAAAACCTAAATTAGACTTAACACGACTAGGTCCCCAAATGTCGAGTGAACTAAGGCAAAGGGGGATGAAGCACGCTGGGAAACACTACGAGAAAAGGAAGTACGACTATGTTTGCCTAACCGACGGGACTCACACACCAAATTGGACAACCTGGGATAAGCTCGGGAACAAGTTGCTGTAATTTGCGCAGATCAGGGTGACCAAGCTGAGCATGAAGGAGAGAAGGAGACTCCATAACTCGTGCCAACATGTGGAGAAGGTTGAAGATAATAAAGTCCATGTGACTCACATCTGGTGCCAATCACTCTTTGCGAGCTCCGGTCCTGTAGGGAAACAGAAGTTTTGGTAAAAGAGATAACACAATCAAGAAATCGAGTTAGACGGCTAATGGATAATAAGTTAAAGGGGGACCCGGGTACATACAAAACATTATCAATGGACAACGAGGGAAAAAGAGTAACCGTTCCAACACCATGAGCTAAAGTTGTAGACCCATTAGCCATTGTAACAGAGGGTAAATTATGAGAAGAAGTGAAAGAGGAAAATAAGGATTTGTTACCGAGTGATGTGATCGGTGGCGCCTGAGTCAAGAACCCAAGGGCCAATAGAAGAAGAGTGAGTCGGACCAACAAAAGATGTACCGTGTGGGCAACGAAGTAGTGGAACTGGAGGGCTTTCGATCCTCATACCATTGAAGAAAATCATTGAAGATAGCAGATTTGTCCGAAGGTACGAGACGAAGGAGGATCCACAGCGAGAGGATTGTGCGGAAGAATCGATCCGAGCAACTGCAGCAGATCGGCGAGGATAACCATGTAAAGCATAACATTTGTCAATTTTGTGGCCTAGTTTGCCACAATGGTCACACTTGACACGCTCTTTGCCTGGCTTGTGAGAGTGATTACGATCATCACGGTGAGAGGCCAATGCAGATGAATCATTAGAAACTATAGGGGGAATATTGAGAGGTTTACATGGCACCCGCAAAAGGGAGGAACTGGTAGCGGTAAAACTGGGTGTAACAGGGGAACCCAAAATCTGGTCACGAACAGGGGCATATTTATCAGCAAGTCCGTGTAACATCAAAACCATGAAAAACTTTGATCGTTGCTCTAATTCTTGGGCAGGAGTCGAGGCAGGGGGTAATAACTCATTAAATTCATGGAGAAGAGCATGGTAAGATTGAGATGGAATTTTGTTCAATTTAGGTTGCATGGTAAGAAAAGTGTGAAATTTGTTCCCCCTGTTCATGAGGTTGTTCAAGTATACTAATATTAAAATTTCAAGTGGTCTGATTGATCCATTATCCTGGAAGATGTAAGCACATATGAAGTTATTGTTTAAACTTTGATGTTTATAGTTCTACATGGACAAAGCAGGAAACTCAAACTGTACTTGTTTCCCTATTTCAAGCTGTTAGAGGTCAAAAAAAGAAATAGGAGAATAACAGGATAGTGAGAAAATTCTAGTATTATTTCTCAAAAAAGGTAATCAGAAAATACAGTAGGGTGATGATCTTACTGCTACAGAGCAAGCTCCTTAAAAGAAAACAACATCTTCTGCCCATAACATAAACCCCCCCTTCTCTCACTTATTTTTCTCCCTCATATTCGCCCTACTCTTCTCACTCATTAGCTGATTTGTTACATCTTTTTCCACCTCAGCATTTCTCTTCATACCCTTTTTTCTCCTTTCATACACCCTCCAAACTTTGGGCTTACTGTGAACATCAAAGCCCACATTTTTCAGTCCTATCACAAGCATTGAGTGAACCTCTGCCATAATTAGTATCCATAGTAATTGGTATACGGTGTTTAAACTCATTGCTTTTTTGCATATTTGTGGGCTTTTGTTTACACTGTTTAGCATATTGTTACTGATATTCCCCTCCTTGCCAATCTTTCATGATTTATTTTGCTTATTTCTACAGATTTTCCAAAGATAGAGGCTGAAGCAAAGTTGGTCGCAGAGGAACTGGAGATTGATTATCTATGGAAGACTACTATATACAGGCAATCCAAAAGGGAAGATGAGGAGAGGATCCAATCAGCTCTGGATAGTGAGGAAGCTATTCCTGGAAATGAGGACTGGGCTGTAAAGCTGGGAATCAATCTCTTTTATAGTGCCAATCTTAGCCGCTCAGCACTTTACAGTAAGCAGATTCCATACAATTCTGTTATATATAATGCATTTGGTCAAAGCTCTCCAGCAAGCTCACATACAGAGCCCAAGGTCTATCAGAGAAGGACCAACAGGCAGAAGAAGGTAGTTGCTGGGAAATGGTGTGGTAAAGTTTGGATGTCCAATCAAGTCCATCCCCTTTTAGCAAAAAGAGACTCCAAAGATGTTGAGGATGAAAAAGCCTTACATGGGTGGCCATTGCCTCATGAGAAAATTGAGAGATCAGAAAGTAACCTCAAATGCAAAACTTCGACTAGAAAATCTGGTATGAAATGGAGAAACTCTGTTCAGAAAGGAGTTAGCAGGGAAGAAAGTTTTTCTGAGAGAGATTGTCTTTCAGATAATTCGATTGAAGATAAATCCAATAAATATCAAAGGAGGATTCTTGGTAGTAAGCGAACCAGGCATATTGAGAGAGATGATACTGCTTCAGATGGGGATTATTCTCCTCTGCCCCATCATAGAAAGCCTATAAACAAGCATTCAGAATCTAGTGAAAATAGTGCAACTTCAGATGATTTGCTGGATGATGATTCTTGTATACAGCATCGGAGGAAGGCTAATACCAATAAAGCTAAATTTATTGACAGTGATGTATTTTCAGATGATACAATGGACTATGGTTCTGATTGGTCACGTAGGGAAGACCTTGGCAACGAGCAAGATGCTATTTCTGATGATTCGTTGGGTGTTGGTTCTCTTCAGATGCGCAGAATGACTCATAAAGGCAAGTATGAAGAATTCATTGCTGAAGAAGACGTGATTTGTGATGATCAAAGGGAGGTTGGTTTTTGGAATCAGAAAGGGAAGATATCTAAAGGCAGACAAAGATCTGTTTCTGCAAAAAATATCAATCAGCTGGAGCACGAGAAGCAGAAGCAGCAACAAAGGAATCCAAGAAGCAGGCAAGATAAGCACCTGGCAGCAGAGAATATTATTTCTGATGACCAACTGGAGGGTAATTTTTGCAAGTTTCAAAGAAGGATTCCTAAAAACAGACAAGCCATGTGCATCAATGAGGAAGATGTAATGTCTGATGATCGCTTGAAGGATCTCTTTCAGAAACCCAAACGAAGTACTCGAAGGAGCAGGAAAGATAAATACAATGATAAAGACGTTATGAATGATGTGGCTGAAAATAATTTTCATATTCTGTATAGAACTCGTAAAAGGAAGCAAGCTAAAGGCATGGATGAGGACAATATAAATTCAGATGATCAAATGGAAGATATTTTTCATCAGCAGCACAAAAGAACTCTTCAAAGTAAGAAATCCAAATCACAGATTCTTCAACAAATGAAACAAACTAATCCTCTCCGTGTGAGAAACAAGACATCCCGTCCTGTGAAACAAGGTATGCTAATGAAATCAAAGACTGCTCGGCAGGCAAAGAGTCAATCTGGTAACTCCAAAGGCTTAACAGTACTTGTGGAAGAGGTGGAAGATGGTGGACCTCGCACACGACATAGGAAGAGAGTCCTAAAAAATCAAGAGTCTGAAGGAAAATTAAAAGAAAAGGAAATCAAAAGGGAAAAGGTGAAGAATACAACAGCAGCAAAGGTTTCAGTTGGCCATGCCAAAATAAAGGATGAGGAATCAGAATATCAGTGTGACATTGAGGGTTGTACCATGAGTTTTGGGTCTAAACAGGAGCTGTTGCAACATAAGAGAAACATTTGTCCTGTGAAAGGATGTGGAAAGAAGTTTTTTTCTCACAAATATCTAGTGCAGCATCGACGAGTTCATGAGGATGACCGCCCTTTGAAGTGCCCTTGGAAAGGATGCAAGATGACTTTCAAGTGGGCATGGGCACGCACTGAGCACATTAGAGTTCACACTGGGGCTCGTCCTTATGTGTGTGCTGAGCCAGGGTGTGGGCAAACGTTTAGATTTGTTTCTGATTTCAGTCGTCATAAGCGAAAGACCGGTCATTCAACAAAGAAGAATTGTTGATAACAAGTGTGATAGTGATAGATGTTAGCGTTGTTGACGAATTTATTAATCTATTGCTCAGTGTCAATTAGGACTAGGTGTTAATTAACAGTTCAGGACATATTCCCTGGAATTGCCATTGGGAATAACTATTAATCCTGCTTGGGTAGGTGTTATTGTACCCATTTATTTATAGTATAGCAAGCAAAGCAATTGCTTAGATATGAACATGATTTTCATCCATTGCATATCTCCTGCTTGGTGAGGAATTCATACTCCAAGCTAGAAGGTCCCACTCATGAGATACCAAAATCACGCACTTTTGATACCAATTGTCCACAAAATTTTGTGGGCACGATCTTAGAAAATGTTAGCAGTTGCACATTTTCTGTGCAGCAGGATATGGCTTCTATTTCCTCTACACCAACTCATTCAATAGAAGAATTTCCAATCGCCAATAGATTGACATGCATGTGGCATATGGGGAATCTTCTTCAAATCAATATTTGGTCACTTTTAGTAATTTATTCTCTTCCATACTCTTTGCTTACATTCCATTTTCTTTACTATGCTCCCATTTTCATACTATTTTTAGTACTTTATTTTTAACACCTACTCTATTTGACTTGTAGAAACAGAAAAAGTGCAGTCACGGTCATTTAGGAGAGGAAAGAAGAGGATGGTAAAGATGCATGACAATGGTACTATATTAATAACGTCATTTGAGTGGTTTGAAATTTACTTGACCAGCAATTTTTGCGTTTCAAACAACCAGGTTCGTTTGTGAATGAAGGAAGAGAAATTGATAAAAAGAGTTGGCGTCTATGCCTTTCTTCTTTTTGTTTCACTGATTCTCTATTTTTTTAATAAAAAATTGTGTCAAATTGATGGTGAATGAAGGAACAGAAATTCATAAAGAGTTGGCGTTTTTCTAGATTCTTCTGATTACATTTGTCTGCTTGGTCAAGTGTGACCATGTGATACATTTTTGTGGAACTTTCTTACCAGGACCCTGTTTCAAGGGTGATTGTAGTTTCCTGCATGAGTCATGATGGATAATGGGAGGGAGAGCTTACAAAACAAGTATCTGCACTTTTTCCATTTTTTTGAGTGTGTTGGATCCAGTGCTGCCGATGGGGTGCTTGATGCTCCTTCTTTGTGTTGATTGCTGGTGTTCTTCATATTCACTCTCAATAACAACTCCAAATCACAATGATCAGTTAAGGGTGAGGGCACCATTAGTTGTAGAATTCATTTCTTTTCCTATTTGAAATTATGGCTTTCAATTAAGTGTATTGTATAGTTAAGAGCAAGTTGTCCTGAACAAGCAGTGATGTGAGTTCAGTCGTTTCATTAAGCACTGTTAAATGAAACATTTTAAGCATGAGGGTGGGACTTTTTTCGCGAAGAATGAGACTATTTCTGAGAACTTGTGTTTGTTTCTCCTGACAGGGGAGATCAAGTCATACGTTTTCCTAAATGGAATGGCAAACCTTTAGGTCGGGTAATCTGATTTTTTATCTGGTCTTTGAACAAGTTTTAATGCAACAACTTTGAGTTGTCTGAATTGACAATTATTTGAGCGGTTTTGTTGATATACCTCTTGCATGATTAGTGATTCTTTGGTGGCATGCTTACAGAATACGTTGATCTTCCACCAGAAGTCACCCAAATTCTGTAGATTGAACTCTTTCTTCTACTCGTTTTACTTCACTTCATCATGGACAATCTTTGTCTGCCAAAATTGTTGAAGTTTATTTTTGTTTCTGTTCTTTGAGTTGTCATGCCACTGTTTTGTGAATTTTATTTTAAAATTTCACTTAAGTGATAGAGTTTTGGCTAAAAATGGGTGTTTTTATAGGTGTAATGCAGGTTTACGACAATATAAGCATACAAAAGACTGGATTCTTGATCAAAGGTATTATTACTGGTAGGTTTCACCAACAAGCTGCCAAGGTGAGGAAACACTACTACATCAGCGATCCAACTACAGAAGTTGTTAATGTTTCTAATTATAGTTTTTCCATAATTATAAAAGTAAATATAGGGTCCAATGCATTGAATTTTAATTAAAGTAAATATATCTTCCATTGCATTGAATGTTAATTAAAGTAAATATATTTTTCATTGCATTTGATGTTAATTACAGTATGTGTTGCACATCTTCATAACTTGAAATAGGCAGCATGTGTAGAATTAAATGTTAATTTATATTATGTGTCGCATGCCTTCATAACTTGACAGTGTTAGTATTTGTATGATCATAGGTAGAATGATGTAATTGAATTATGTTGATCGTTGGATGCATGCTTTTACATTTTGACGTGATAAGTTATAATATGTGATGTACAAAAAGAGCATGCTGCAGCCTTTGAAGACTAGCTCGTTGGCTTATATGTTTTGGATATAGTCTATTTTCCTTTGCTTTTAAATCAAGCCTTGATAAAAAAAATAGACGCAGCACATATGTGACTTGGTACATGACTACATATATTCTATTATTATTATTATTATTATTTGTGCAAACCAACGTCTCTTGATTTGCTATACACGAGTTTTACGTAAATTTCCTAATGGTTGATAATATGTAATCTCGCAAAAAAATGTATTAGTTAACTGATAAATTTCATTCCCTAATATCTAATATTTTTAATTTCTATTTTGTATTAAATACTTTTTCTAATCTATTTATTTAGAAAAGTTCAATTTCTTAATATTGTAGTTAAACTACTTACTTTCTTTCAATTCTATAAATCTACCAATTTGCTAATTATTTTTCTATAGCTTTTCAATGACACAGAAACAGAGGAAATATTTTTTTATATTTTATAAAAGTGAAACCTTGGTTCAAAAGTTTTTTCACAATTGTTTTCCTGTTTCTTAACGTGTCTTTAAATATAAATATAAATATATATGTATATATATATATATATATATATATATATATATATATATATATATATATACTTATAGAAAAACAGTGGATTAGAAGAGATTTTGAGTGAATTTATAGGAGTTGATGTGATGGATGTAAATGAATATAACATGATTGAATAATAATATTTTTAGTATAATGGATAAATTAAGTAGAAATTAAAAGTGTAATTATTAAAAAATTAGATAGGTTAAAATTAAATTTGAGTAATTATTATATTGATTTTAAAAATTTTATTTTTATTTTTAAATTTATCGATTTTGATAAATATAATATTTTAAATTCATAATCTAATTTTTAAAAGAATAAATTTTATTTTTATACTTTAAAAAAATGTAATATTTATTTTAATAAAATTAATAAAAAAGCTAAATATAATTTTAATATTTTCTAAATATAGTGTTAATATTTTTTTTATAAAAATCAATAAAATGATAAATTTTTTTCTAAAAATTATTTATTAAATTTTTAAATAAAAAAGATGAACAAATTATTTTCCCGTATTTTAATTTTGGTATATCTAAAATTATAATTAAATCGTATCATAATGTATATATATATATATATATATATATATATATATAATTATTTTTATTTTTTTAATATATAATATTAAATGTAATTCAGTATAATATTTAACTTATATATTTTCTTAATATTGGATATAATTAATATTATTTAACACAATTTAAATTATAATTAAAAATATAGTTATGAAAACACTATCTTAATTAAAAATAATTAAAATTATATTAAAATGATGACATAATTAACTATGTATTGTTTATGGACTGTTTTATAATCTATTTCATACTTTATATGTGACCGATATATAAATTACTACACATTCAAACAAGGTACATCAGTACAAATCTTAATTCACACATCAACAGTAAATTGATAAAAAGCAAGTACTTAATTTAATCTCTTCATTTCATTGAAAAATTCAAACTACAAATTATTTATATAATTAAAAAAATCTTCCGCTTTAAATATAAGAAATATTATGTTTAATAAACAAATAATAAATAAAATAAGATAAATGATGTAATTTATAAAAAAAAAATCCGAAATAACTGTTCCAATCCATTTACAGCATAGTAATAATATTGACTCACAATAAAATTTACAAGAATAAAAAATAATTATGAATTTATTTTAAAAAACATTTATCTTTTACAATACTCCATACTAATCATAAATATATCAATATAAAATTCTGACAATGTTTGCATTTCTTCTACTCCTTCACGGTGTCATGTCATTAAAAAAATCACATGAATGCTGATTTAAATGTACACAACTTTATCATGTTCCCAAAACTGAAGATCATAAATACTTTATTTTGTAAAAATAATAATTGTGTGGGCAAAGAGTCACTTAGATGTTCTCACCTACACCCATTATAATAAGTGTTTTTGAAAAGAAAAAAAAATTGAATAAGGAGATATTTGACCTTACAAAAACAATGAGACTATAAATCAATCTAGTCATGGATTTATTATTATTATTATTATATTATTTATAATTTGTAATGATATTAAAGAAATCAATGAATTGAAATTCCATATAGCTTCCTACTTTAGCGTTAAAAAAATATACAAATGTCCGAGTAACAACATAAGACGTGACATCATGAATTTGAAAGATACAAATTCTAGGTTGACAGAGTTCATGTACGTATTATTTATGAAGATGTGAGTAAACATTTTTTTTACAATTTTATAACCTAGGTTTAAACAAAAACAAACTTCGTTCTAAAATATACAACATAATTTATTAAAGTTTCATAAGCAAGTTTTTATATCCATCAAATTCACACGCAATATTCTCTAAGTTTGAGTTTAATTTTATAGAAAACTAGTTATTTATTTATTTATTATTATTATATTAATTTATTGAATAATATAATATAAGAATGTTTATAATATTAATGTATATATTATTTATAAAAAAATTATATATTTTTTAACTATAATATTTTTATTAATTTTTTGTTATAATCACGATCTCAATTGTCGTATAAAATGTTGGTTTATTAATTGTTAGAGTAAAATTTTTAAATATTTGTATGATTTTTGAAACTACTAATGAAGTAAATTAAATTTAAATCTGATCCCATGTTTGAATTTCTACACACAAAAATGATTACAACACTCTACTCAAAGATCAACCAAATTCTCAGATCATATATTAATCAAGATCAAAAAAATGTAAATAATTCATAAATATAACATGAAGAGAATATTAAAAAAATATATCATCTACAATTCTCCTATTTATTATATTATAAATAATAAAATATATGTATAAAAAAGTGTGTTTTCCAAAACAGTACACAGCACATCAACGATACAAAGTAGCACACTTTTTTTCCCTTTTTATGTTCACACTAACTCATACAGTCACAGTGCTTCTGGTTTCTGATTCCCTTCATATAAAAACGCTACCTTTTTCTCCTCCTTACTCTTCTGTTTTCTCCGTGCGTCTTGTTTCCCTTTTTTTTCTTCTTTAAAACAAAAAAATCACCTTCTGTTATTAGGGTTTGAAATGTGGAGGGAGAATGGAAGGCTCTGAATCCGATTCTGTGCCACTTGCCATTTCCAATGGCGAAGATCCCCAATTGGGGGCTCATTCTTCCCCGCTTTCTCCTCCTCTTCCTCAACTGTCAGATCTCAATCACGCGGCGGAGCACGAGGCACTCTCTGGGGAGCTTCAGAGCAAGTTGGATTTGAAGGGTGATGATGAGAGTGAAGATGAACGTCAGGAGAAAGTTTCCTACTTGAACAACGGTGGAGGAGTTTGCGACGAAGAAACTGCTAAGGGTGATGAAGATAGTAAGGGTTGGGAGACAAATAGTTGGAATGAGGAAGTGGGTGTTCACGTCGATGCTGATGAATATGGAGTGGAGAAGAAGGAAGAGAGAAACAGTGATGTAACTCACCACTACCCTTTGAGGCCTGAAGCAGAAGATTGTGCATTTTATATGAAAACTGGGAATTGCAAGTTTGGGTTTAACTGCAAGTTTAATCACCCCATTAGGAGGAAAACTCAGGTACTTCTTATGCCTTTATTCTCCGATGTATGCCTTTTCCTGATATTATGTTCGTTAGTGAGCTTTGATTTTTGTATGGTTGGCTTGTATGCATTGCATTGATATCTGTTAGCGAACAGTATAGCATTGTTGGAGGTTAAGCTTTGGAACAATTCACTTGTGTAAAGGTTATATTTTATCAGAGATTTCCTTTCTCTTTGATGACATAGTATTATTTGTGGTGCTGGATTGAGAACAAGAGTATTTTGCCTTTGCTGAAGGTATATTTTTTATTGGAGGAACTGGTGAATGGTCATAACTGTTACAATGCCTTTTAGGTAGTTGATATTGAACTTTAATTTTTGAAGGAAGGGCTATCTTAGGTTATTTGCTAATATGACTTTATAATGTGTCTGTGTTGCTCCGTCTTTTTATTCTAAAGCACTGCTAAATGACTTATTGAGGCTTCAACATTTGCCTTTTTTTGTGAGATCTCCTGTATTACCTCTTCAGATTTAATAAGGTGTTGGTAATTGAGTATATCAACGAGGTTCCCTTCACCATTTTATGCCTGAAAACTTATTATACAATGTTCACTGCTTAAAATGTTCTTCTTTGTCTTGATATGTCAACGATCAACAAAGGCTGCTAGAGAGAAGTCCGGAGAAAGAGAAGAAACCTCAGAGAGATCAGGCACAACAGAATGCAAGGTTATTATCAGAATTATTCTTCTAAACAAATTTTAATTCTCATGTTTGTTATTTCAGCATATTATCATATTTGTTTTAATGTTCATATTATAATAATTTAAATACAAGTTCCTTCAGCTACGTGAATTTCCATGGAAGATTGTATGTAAGTCACTGTAAGATTAATTCAAGGTGATTCAACTTAATGTATAATTTTATATTTTTCATTTCTTTCCGTGACATTGAGATCATAGATCATTTATATGCTGTATGTTTAATTTTGGGTGATTTCATATTCTTTCATCTCTAGACTTTTGGGTGTGGGGTTGGCAAAGTAATATAAATAGAGTGTATTCTATATTAGAATTTCTTATCAATAAATAGTTTCCTGTGGCTGAGAATCAATATATGAGACGTGTTGATTACTTGTGTTTGGATTGTCTTGATCTATGCAATCTACATAGTGTACATAAGACATGGACAGGGTAAACCGTGAAATACCTGTCAGGGTGATTTGGTTTTTACTGTGGCATTTTTGTTGACTGAGTTTTTTCTATTTTGCTTTATCATACTGACCTAGCAAGAATAATGATGATAATGATATTAATTTTAATAAAATGAATGGATAATAAAAATTATAAGTAAATGATATCAATTGTTGGGTTGAAATAAAATATTGGACTTTCAAAACAACTAATGGGGAAAAGCAAGTTTGTATATGATTTTTTCTCTTGCTCAAACCATCTAAAATCAGCAAATGCCACTACTCATGTCATGACATGTTCATAACAATTTTTTCCTGATCTTATGGCAGTTTTATCAAAGATCTGGGGGTTGCAAGTTTGGAAAGTCTTGTAAATATAATCACACAAGAGGAAAATTTTCAACACCACCAGTTTTAGAACTTAACTTTCTTGGTCTGCCTATTCGTCAGGTACAATCTTAGTTACTTTCCTATAACAAAAGATATATGTGTGTGATCTCTTCCTCTTTCTGCAGTCTTCTAAAATAGTTATTTCTGAGATATTAATAAGGTCATATTTCATGATAGGGGGAGAGAGAGTGCCCCTTTTACATGCGTACTGGCTCTTGCAAATTTGGAGCAAACTGCAAGTTCAACCATCCTGACCCGACAACTGTTGGAGGATGTGATCCTCCTTCGTTTGGTAACGGAGGGTCTATTTCATTACAAGGTGTATCACAACCATCTGTACCCTCCTGGTCTTCTCCAAGAACATTAAACGAAACATCCCCTTTTGTGCCAATGATGCTTTCACCTACTCAAGGTGTTTCCGCCCAAAGTTCTGATTGGAATGGATATCAGGTAAATACATATATTCAATGCCAATAACCATCTGGCCAGGGGCAATTTATTATATACTTAGTACTAGATAATGCAATCTTTATGCTTTGTCGCTGCAGATAAGGTGGTAGTGTTTCTCCTCATTTTTTATTTTTTTTTGCAACTTTATACTGTCTTATCATTGGTTTCCTGATGCTTTTTAAATGACTTCCTAGATTGTAAGATAATGTCATTGTCACCTGTTCACTATTGCATACTTGTCATTAATCTTACACATTTTGTTATATAAGTACATTACTGTAGTAAAATAAATATCAGGTTCTTTTAGGTTTGAGTGCCATATACCCAAATCAATTTACTTTTAGAAGTACAAAAAAGTTCATATAATATATGAGGTCATATTTTGTTGATCTGGTGTGAGTTATTTTGTTAAATCATGCATATTTGCCTTTATGGCTAAAAGTGAATTTGAAATTGCACCTATTACTGATCCTTAAAATAAAATATGATTATGGCATCTAATGTTTAGAATTTGTGATCATTCTACAGCCTCCATTTCCCTTCCTCCCCAGTATTTGTTATTATTTTTTCTCTTCCTTGATTTTATGGGGAGCATTTTACTCTTCGGTATGCAATGCAAGACCTGAGTGGTCTTATTTCTTTACCTGAGTTAACTATTAAGTCAGATGAACACTTGCAAATGGTTGTTTTCCCATCAAATTGACCCATTTGTGGTTTGTAAAGGCATCTGTCTACCTTCCTGAGAGGAACATGCATCCACCTTCTACATTTGTCTTGAGCAACCCTGCAGTCGATACAAATGTTTACATGCACCATCAAAAGCAGATGTCTGTGGAAGAGTTTCCTGAAAGACCTGGTGAACCTGAATGTAGCTACTTCCTAAAAACTGGAGATTGCAAGTTTAAATCTAATTGTAAATTTCACCATCCAAAGAATCGAATTGCAAGATTACCTCCATGCAACCTTAGTGACAAGGGTCTTCCTTTGAGACCTGTAAGGTTTCATTTCTGAAAAGATTGAAAATTCTTTTGGTTTTGAAAAGATATTTCCTTTAATTTGTTTAGTCATATGGGACTACAAGCTTGGTTGGCTAGTTCTTTTTTATTTAATGTTCATTTTATTTGTAATGAAATCCAGGATCAAAGTGTCTGCTCCCATTACAGTCGCTATGGAATTTGTAAATTTGGACCAGCTTGTAAGTTTGACCACCCGATAAACTTGCAGCCATTAATGATGTCTGGACTTGGTGAGCAGTCATACTCAAATTCAGCTGGTGTGGAGGAAGCTGGGATAGGCGAAAGTACAGGTGAAACTGATGCAACAATTCAGCAATCTGTGTAAACATGTGTTGCCTGAGGATCTTCTGGACTTATGAAACCATATCACTCAAAATTTGTAGTTTTCTTCTAAAACATGATAAATTTATTTAACTTTTTCCTAGCACTGTTCAATGCAGCACAAGCTTTGCAGAGAATAGCAACATATATATGTCAAACAGTTTATATGTATTTATCACAAGTAACATTTGTATGTGTAGATTATGTTTTATTACTGGTTTGTTTTCTCTTGATTGGATAAGTGTTTGGATTATAATTAGTTTGGTTTGAAGTGGTTGTGGTTGATTTTCTTTTTTACTTTTGCCAATGGGATTATGAACCTTGGTATGTCGGAATTGGCAACTAGTGGACACATCTGATGGGTAAAGTAAGTTGATATAACCAACCCACATGGAGATCAGTGTTTTGGTTTGCAAAAGATTCACATTACGATTTCTAACAATTTGTGAAGTTATTATTTTTTTTTTCTCTGGGTTTGATTGACTTTGAATTTTATATGTTTGTCAGTTTGATGCATAAGCTCAAAGAAGAAACTAGTGATGCCAGCAATTTTTTTTTTTTTTCAAACATAAATAAGGCTCTCAGACTCTTATGCAGGAGAATAAGAAATCCTATTCGGCTAATAAAAATGGATTTTACGCTGGTTTGGATGAGATTTTTCATAAACATCTTCTAAGAAAGAAAAATAATAAAAAAATAAAGTTAATTTTTTCAAAAGTTAAAATTAATTGATACACAAGTTAGAAATAAATTTCCGAATAATTAGATTGGAGAAGTGTTAGGAAATAATTTATACATAAGCCTAAGTTAATTAAAAAGTTTTCTAAATAAGTAATTTATAGTGAAACTTGTTCAAACATGTTAACGAGTAATGCCGTAGCTGCATGAAATGGCTAAGTTTTGTTTCATAAAATAAATTATCAAAAAGAATGAAAGTGTTCCAGAACACATCCACATCTTACATGATTAGTTGTTTTCGCTAGATTTATGGTTTGATTGTTTGAAAGGGATGGAGTGAAAACAGATAATTGAGTTTTTTTAATATGAAAGAAATAGAAAAAGAGCATTAAAAACTATAACTAAATTATTTTTTTACTTTATTTCTTACATTTTTTTCACTTATTGTTTATTTATCTCTATTATTTTTCATTTTATTTTTCTCATATTTCTTTATTTTTATCCACTGTATTATTTTCTCCATCAATCACAACCTTAATTCCTATTACTCTACCTACATCCTGATCCAGTTTAATGTAAGTTGGATTTTAGGTTTTCGCTCGATTTCTTTTATCTAACTTTGTATTAAACATATACGCGGGACCGTTGGGTGAAGCAATTAATTTCTTAAGAAAATTAAAATATAATTGTTAAAATTAACTATAAAGTAAAAAAATAACTTCAAAACAAATAAATTAGTTAATAAGAGTTAATTGGCATTCAAGTACAAATAGAAATTAAAAAAAAGAATACGAATAATAAAGTTTAAATTACATCATTGGATAACCTTTTATGCAAATAATTTAAACATTGTGTTCAGATGTTGTTACCGACAGACAATGTTAAACCTTGAAAAATGAATTTTGAATGTTAGTTTATTGCAAAGAAATGAATTTTGTTAATAGTGTTGTGAAAAAGTGTAATCCTCCATTCTTATAAAACCGAATTTAATTGATTGATTTGTCTTAATCTTGAATAGTTTTTAAATAATATATAACATTTAAATATCAGGTTTTAATTTATTTTCAGAATTGAAAGCATGAAGAAAATTATTTAGAGAAAAAATCAACATTCAAGTGAAAATATTAGGCTATATTAAAATATTGGATTCTTTTCGAAATGTTTGCGTTACTTATAAAATATTATTAATAGTGCCAATTTTCAATAATAAAAATTATTTAAATCTATCTAAAATTATATTAAATTTCTATAAAAGGTTTGCCATAAGCCCCAAATCTACTTTACACATCTTGCAAAATTGTTACACATTTTTAAATTAAGTAGATTAGAGAAACATATAAGAAAGGGCCTAAATTTATTTATTTTACTACATAAGCACTTAAAAATAGAAACACAAAAATATCACCCATTATTAATCAAATAATCTGTTACTGTTTCCGCACAATGGTCATATAAAACACATTCAATTACGCTTCTACAACTACAAAATCTTTGTAAATAGTTAATATACATATTTTCTGTTATTTTCACAAGAAGACACTTTACCTTTTCTTCGTTAATGTAATGGTGGGTGCACAGACTCTTAAATACTAAATCGAAATAATAAAAATAGAAAAGAAAATTCTTTAATTAATTAGTATTACAGAGAAGATTATTACCATAAATCTTCAATTGAACAGAACTAATGTGAAAGAAATAAATGAATAGTAGTAGTAACATCAATTATCATTAATAATAATAATAATAATAATTGGGAAACATTCTGTACAATTTTTTCTTCTTCTGCTTTTTTTTTTTATATATATATTTGTACTTTTTTTTTTTCTGTTACACAACACCACCTTGTTGCGCAAGTGATCAATTCATACCTGTAAACCAACTTCGTCAATTAAGATCACCTGAACAAAAAAAACAAGGTGTGAAATTTCAATTTGCTTATAGCTAACATCAAGAACAACGTTTCAAGTTGTGATGAAGAGGGCGAAAACAAAGCAAAATAAATTGTAAAAAGAAAGTAAAAAACAAAAAAAAAAGGATCATAAACCATTCTCTGCTTCACCTGATTTGAGAAAACATGGTTCACATCAAATAGGATCATCAAAGCATCATACCCTCGTCTAGGTTCAGCCGCAGCAAAACCACTTGCTCTGCATTTAAAATTCATTTCAGAAAGTAAATAAAAATCATAATTACTTCTGGGAGGATATCAAACACAGCCCAAAACCCAGATAGTGAAAGTTCACCTTCGTAGAGTATTCAGCATTTTTACAACTCTCATTCTTCAATCCAGGATCAGATCTATGTGGGGTTGCCGTAGTCTTCTTCTCATCTCTAGCCTTATTGAATATCACGGTAAAACCTTCAGCTGAGGCAGGATTGTTCACATCCCACTCACCGAATTTAGGCAATGGTCCACCGTTCCCCTGTACATTAAGAAAAGGTTCAACTGTCACTGCATGTTGTGTTGTTCCATGCTTCCATCACTGCATATTATATTCTCTAAAACTGATGAATTCAAAAGATCTTTTATTCAATTGGATCGGATTAAAAAGTAAAACAGAACAAAACAATTCCACCGTTTCCCCACAAAAGAAAAAAGATAATACTGGCAAGATTACCCCAAATGATACACAAGCACTTTTAGTTGCACCTCAAAGGGGAAAAGTGAAGTGCTATTAATTCTTATTCCAGATTCAACCTATTCATCCCTTGTAAACCTCTCATTGAATACTAAATCATTTCGCAAATATTTCACAATCCATAAACTAAAAGATATATATGCATATTCTCAGAAACTGCAATTTTCTAACGATGCAAAGGCTTTACAAAACGGTTTGCGACTTCAATTTTATTCACAAGATCAAAGTGTTGGGGGGTCTTTCTGACCGCAAAGCGATAGTATTTGTCAGCAATATTCTGGCATATAAAGTATTATGATAATCGCGACAACGACTGTAATTCAAAACTTGAAACGCAAGCAATTAGAATGATCCATTTGAGAAACGTGCTATGTACGAGACAAGTTTCTAAACGTGGATTATTCATGATTTGTAATAAAAATTGTGACGATTAGAAAAAGAAAGAATTGAAAGTGATGCGAGAAAAGATACCGAAGCCATGAGGGTGGTTGTGGTTTGGGGTTGAGAGAGAAAAAGAGCAACAATGAGAGATGAATTGATGAGGAACACGAAAGATGAAGAAGAGACAACAATTTGAAGAGCGGTTTGTAAGGACAGACACCGTGTATGTTCGTTTGCTTTGTTGGACATCTCCTCTTGCATCTCACTCTCAACGCCCCTAACCGTTTTTGGTTTTCCGTTAACCACAACGTCAGAACACGTGTGTGTCGTTAAAATATATTCCAATTTATTTTCTAATCTGGAGTGAGAGAAAAATCTCTTCTTTTAAAATTTATGTATTCTTATTTACAGCATAAAAATATGTTGAGATCAAATAAAAATAAATCAATCATATTTAGCATATAAATTAATTATCTTAATATAATAAATTAAAATCTTCACTCTCGATAATAATTGTGTTTACATCACTCTCTTATTTCTCCTTTATCAATTAGAATCATAAAATAAATTAAAAAAATAATTACATTTTTATTTATCTGCCTTATTTATTTGATTAACCAGATATAATTTATCAATCAACGTATGCAAATAGTATTTTAAAAAATACTTTTCCATAGTAAGTTAAGATTTAAATTCTCATCACTCATATTTTTAAACTTTTTTTTCATTGGAAAGTTTATCTAAACTTATTAATTATATGTAATAAACAAACTTATTCAGTAGCATATAACATTATTTTTGACAAGCTATTTTAAAAAACATTTTTAACTCTTAAATGTTTATTAACTTTCTCTTTTATCCTTATATTTAAACAAGGTAAGGTTTATTGTTGTTTTTATTTGTTTAATTTCTGCCTCTTTTTGACAGAAAAGTTTAATTTATTTATTTCTATTAATTTATACTATTTATTTTTTAATTAAAGTATTATATTTTACTACATTGATAATGATAGATGATACTTTTATTTTATTCTGTTTTTAGTTTGTTTTTTTAATATTTTTTTATTTTTTTAATAACCATTACATTATTTATATTAACTATTCTATCCATTTAGCGTCATTATTGAGCATTTATTAAGGGCTGCACCACTTAGCTGGTGTACCAGAGTTTGATATGGATCAACATTTCCAGCTGCATGATCTGATTTTCATCTGCTTCTTAAGAAATATAAAAATTATTTATCTTAATCTCCATAATATGAGTTTAATTCGGAGACAAGGTAAATCTTGTGGTTCATAAACTAATTCGGAGTTTGTTTTTTCTAATGTTATTAATCAAATGTCATGGTTTGGTTTCTTATAAAAAAAAAACACCAATTATAAAGAGATCGATTGATTTTTGTTTTTTATATACTTAGTCATTGAATCAATTTATACATGATATATAATAATAGAATCTTTCTACTTAATATAATCACTCAATTTGTTTTCAAATAATCAGTTATTAATTAATATGTATATAATTGGCAATTAAATCAGTTTTTTATATGATTAATACTTAATGAATCATTGATTTGGTTTCTATATAAGTAGTCGCTAAATTAATTTTTATCAAACTTTATATAATTAGTCACTAAGTTTATTTTTATATAATTGGTTATTAAACTGTATTTTTTATATAATACCAGTATTGAATTGATTTTATATAATTGGTTACTAAATTGGGTTTTATATAATTTAGAACTAAATTAATTTCAGAATAATATCTAAATTGGTCTATCATTAACTATCAAAATTCTATAATTATATTCTACATTAATCTCTAATTGATTTTGAGATTATTTTTATCATTTTAGAGACCTCTAATTTAGTTTATAAAAAAAAAGTCTGGTAGTAAAAAGAATTTATTGAAGTCTATCTTAATTATATTTTATTTCAAACTTGAGTGCAAATATTTTAAGATATAATATAAGATTAATAATTGGTATGAAATATGAAAAGTATAATAATTAAAAATATAATTAAAATAGTTTATCTATAAATATAAATTAGAAAATTTAAAATTACAAATTACAAATTCCTAGAAATACAGGAAGCTCCACGCAAAGTCACCAAAATGTTCACCAAATAAAACAAAAGTTGCACAAGCACAAAGTACTTTTCTAAACTAGAAGCAGATTTGTTCGCTATTGCGTGTATGTAATATGAGAAAAAGGTAAGTTAAGCATTTTGCTTTATGTTATTAAGGTGAAGGTTGCTGGAAAATATTTACTATTATAATAAATGTTACAATCTTGAGCATCAGAATGTTATTGTAGATACCCTCACGTTTTTCGACATTGATAATCGAATACAGAGACATAAGATAATTAATCCATGAAGATCGTTTGATAGTATCATGTTGTTCACAGAACAGCACCACATTTTTTTAATAAATCTTATCAACCCTCTTTTCTTAATTTTTTAATTAAAACTTTAGTAAAACAAATTAATTGAATAACATTATATTATGTATATGTTGAGATTGTTTACCTAAAATTTGATAAAGATAATCAGTCATTCTCATAATTTTTTTCATATAAAATTAATATGAACTCAAACTCAGACAACTCCTTTGAGAATAAATTGATCCATCAATTATAATTTTTTAAAAGATTAAACAAGATGCATTATATAATTTTATCATACTACAAATAGAATATAAGTATGAACTCCAACAAGTATCACTAACTTATTTTAAAGTGTCAAATTTTTTTTCTTTACCAGCTTCAAGTTCACAAAGTTCTAATAGTTGAGCTATTTCATCTAATTCAGTAATTTATAACTCATCATGACATTTAGTCGAAGAATAAAACTCTTTTTAATCTTTCTTATTTAATTTATTTCTTCAGATTTTTTTCTTATGATATATTTAATTATTTATTTTATATGGAGGAAAGGCCAAAATCATAAAGTATATACATAAGTTACAAAAGTTTGAGAGATCATGACCCCTTAATTACTATGAAGATCCAGTCAATGGTGAACACGAGACCGAGACACTCTAATTTATAAAAAAAACATTGGTGTCCAATGGGACCAAGACCCAAGCTTCACTCCACTCGTACATATCCCTTAGTTCTCGATTAAAAAACCTATGTTTCAATACGCTTATGAGTCTCGTATCGCTTAAGAGTAGCTTAGAATTATTACTTAAAATTCATAATATAACCTATAAAAATTTGTGATTTGGTGAATCTTAGACTAAAAAAATAAAGGTTTAGCTCATAAAAATACAAAATAAAAGAAAAACATTCATATCAAAATTAAATACAAAATAAAGTATCGTGATAAATTAGTTTTTAAATTTTAATTGATAAGAAATTAATGTTATTTCTATCTTCTTCTTTTCTTTAATTTTTTTTAACTAGTCTCCATTAACTTTCTTTTTTTCCTCATTATAAAAAAAAACCATAAATTCTAATTTTGTCTCTTATACTTTTATAAATTTATAATTTTAGTTTCTAAATTTAATTTCTTAATTTTTAATTAGCTATAATTTTGGTTTTTTTAATTTTTTAGACAATTTTAATTCTAACTTTGAATTGTCCAATTTAAATTTAAATTTTTATTTAATATGAATTTTATCTCACACATAAATTTTAACATTTTCCTTCAAAATTCTCTACAACAATATTCGTATCAGTTGGATTGTCAAGATAGACGGTCTAATCCAATATGATCTAGTAAAAAAAATAAATTTAATAGATTAGTCTCACCTATATTTTAAAATGAACCATAATTTCTAACTTATACCCCATGTTAAACCAATGAACTAATAAATTAATTTTGACCTAATTAGAAATTTTAAAATATTTAAATAAAAAAAAACTTGAATTGTATTAATGAAATTAATTTTATTTAATAATTAAATATATATATATATATATTATAATAGAATATTTATTCCATCCCAAAACAAAAACAAAAATTTATTTTTAATTAATTTATTGATATAAAATAATATTTAATTTTAACCATTTGATCTTAAAATTAGTGGTGGTTAAAACTTAGTGTAATATTTAATCTTAGAATAACTAAGTTTTCTATCAAATTAATTAATACATATATATTTTTTAATAAAATAATATTTTTATTTTTATTTTAAAAATAATTAATATTTTATAAAATTGACTAAATTTAGATTACAATATTTATATGACTTTTCGAATTAAGTTTATTTTAATATCTGTATAATTTTATTTTTCATTAATACATTCTTTTTTTTAAAATAATTTTATTTATTAACTAAAAGTATAAGTACTGATTTTTAATTTTAGTGACCTTCATCTCAATAAAACACATTTTAAAGAATGATATTTATTTTGTAATTGATTGAATTGACTAATAGAAGAATCATAAATAACAATATTCTTATTAAGTATTTGAAGAAAGTGACCAACAACTTTAATACTTTAGTAAAAGTAAATAAATAATACTTCAATTTGAATTATAAAAAAAAAGTAATTTATGTTTATTATTATTAATTAACTTTTGACTTGAACTATCACTTCATATTTTGCCTTGTTGAGACAGAAATCAACTTTTCCTTTCTAAATAAAGTTTCGTACTTTAACATTGGACAATAGGGACTGCGCTATTGCCAAGAACACAGCCATAAGTTGCTTTTAAAGCTCAAACCTCCTAACCGTTTCTGACAACAATTTTCATAGCAAAATTTAAGGTCGCACTTTAAGTTGTTGCCATTACTACCCCCACATGGACATGGGCTCTCCCAGAAAGAAGCTTCTACATCTCCGCACAAGTTGAAATCAATTTTGAATGAAGTTCGTTTTCAACTTCAATATAAATATACTCACATTTTCACACTACGTTTGAATGGTTCCACATCTACCAAAAAATACTATGTTTGAATAGATGAAAAACGTAAAGAGATAAACTATTTCGTATTTTGTCTATGTAATTTGTGTTATATATGATTTAACAACAATATAAAATATCTTTACATTTTTTTTTCAAAATTAGAATAAAGTGTAATGACGTAAACTCTATCTATTAGTTTGGATGATTATAGAGAATAAAATTAATGACATTATTTCATTCAACTTAATATCTTTTACTTTCTAAACAATTAAAATGCTAACGCCATTATTTAAACAAAAACCTAAATACATTAAAGAGGTGTAACATAGAAGTAGATATAATGTCAATCTCATTTTCCTTTTTCTGAATTTAAAACCTATCCGTTGGTTTACCTTTATCTGTCTCCTAAACATGATACAACATAGAAACCAACCTAAATTGTGTTTTATAATAATTGATTTGGGTGCCGAAAATTATGTATTACAGTTTTAAATTTATAAAATGCAGTAATTTTAACACCAGTTAGGTTTTTTAAAAGAATAAGAAAGAAACATATATTTAGTTAGATAATAAATGAGGCGTTTTAACTAGAGAGAATGTTAATGTAAAATAATAAAATAAATATTTCGTCTATTTTATTATTACATATCTTTATTTGTAATTTTACGTTATAGGTTTTTGTGATTTTATAAAGATTTATAAATAATTTAGTATTTTAAAATTATTAATTTTTTTTACCTTTTTAAGTTTTATATTTTGATAATATAATATGATTGTAATTTGGTTTGAATTAAAAAATTGATTAATCATAAGTTACTAAATACATTTTAGATTGAAAACAAATTATTTAACTGGGATATTAAATATAAAGAATTTAGGAGGTATCTAATTAGAAATTCATGATTAATCATTTGAGTATTTGGTTATTTAAATAATTTAATCTTAAGCACGTAATAATTAGTTGAATTTATGACTGAATCTCGTTTTCATAAGCAATTTTTGGTTTTTAATATATATTCATTTATCAATATTTTCAACTAAATTTTGATAATTATATTAAATAGATGTTTATAAATAAGATTCTCGTTTCGTATTGTGATAGTCTTTATAAATGAATTAGCTTTAAGTGTTTTTACATTTTGTTTTTCGTAAAAATTGTATTTATCAAATAAATAAATCAGTTTAATAATAGGATTTAACTGTAAGATGACAAATTCATGACACAACCATTAAGAAAATTTGAATATTGTAGTATTTATTGTATAATATGAGTAAAATAATCTTAAATTTCAGTCATTATTAACTCATTAATTCAGTCATTAAACCATCTCAAATCATCAATCAAGATTTTACTTAATTTAAACAGTTGTGTTAAAAAAAATTACTATAAAAAACAAATAAGTAGAGCTTGGAGGTGGTAGTTGGTAACCATTAATGAATAACACAATAACCTAACCAAAGAAAGGTCGCATATTTATTTTCAATACACATGCTTTTACTTTCACAAAATCACCGTGAAAAACGGTTCATTCAATGATGTCTTAATAATTAGAAAATTTAATTATTTTTTAATTCATCTCCTCACCAATGTATTTATGAAGAATATTATTATAACTAAAAAATAATTTTCTATTTGATGTTAACCATATATTTATAATTTTTATGAATTTTTTAACCAAGTAGTATTTGCTAATAAATTTCTATTTGTGCTATTAATTAAATTTTTAATTTTTAATCGGTTTGATGTCTCCAATTATTTTCACATGTTAAAAAATTATTAATAAAAAGAAAATACAACTACAACAAAATACGTGTCATGCCACGAACACTACTATAAATGTAGCTTCCCAGCTACTCTAAGCAGAAATATTTATGTAAAAGGGACACTCAACGGTGCATAAGAATCACCAGCGAATGGACCAAAGTCAATTCAGCAACAAAAACATAAAATTTGTCCAGTATTCAAAATATGACTACGGATTTGTTATTTTCCCAATTTTTTAGTTTTGAAAAATAATTCTACCTTATTTTTTAAATATGATATTTTGGATCAATTTTTTTTAACGAGTAAATTCTAAGTTTTCATTTATTTAATCGTGTTTTGATTTTTCTTTTTTTTGTAGAAAATTAAGTTATGTCAAATAGAACTGAAAGAAAATAAATATTAAAAACAATTCTTCAATGAAAATCTTTTCAAAAAGAACATTCAAAAGTTTTTTTTAATTTCTTCTTTTATTTTTAATTTTAGATAAAAATATTTAAAGAAAAATCCTTATTGTATTGATCAATTAATATAAGGTTGTTTAAACTTAAGCAATAGTTTTGTGTTTGAGTCTTAAATATTTTAAAAAATATATCAAATCTTAAATCATAGTATTTAAGAATTTTCATTCAAAATATTAAAATTATTGAATGATCTTAACTTTAACTTTGAATTTATATTTTTAGCTTCAATTTTAACTAATTTATCAATTTATAAGTCAAATACTATTCAAAACACATTCTTTTTCTTGCATTAAGTATATCATTTGATTTATTTACTGTATTTTTTATCCTCCATGACCAGATTTAAATTGAATCTCAATACACTACATAAACTAAAAACACAAGAAAAAATAAATTTTAATATTAGCCAATGTTAACTTAAATACGATTTTAGATGCCCCTATATGTTATCTTTCAATAAAATAAGTCAAGTATTAAAAAAAAAAAAAGTGTAAGAGATAATCTACGTTGATTCTTATCAGAATATGATTTTTTGTTATTAAAAAAAATATAAAAGGAGTAATTTGTTGTTATTTGTCCTTTATTACTTTTACATCCATATAAAATATTTAATTTTTTTTATGCTTTCGCTTTTAGAAGGAGACTAAAATAGTAAATGCCCACGATATATATATATATATATATATATATATATATATATATATATATATATATATATATATATATATATATATATATATATATATATATATATATATATATATATATATATTAAAAAAAATTGTTGAATTCTAAATCTTAACGTAGTGGAACTGTTATATATAAGATGAAACTCTAGCAAACTGGCAAGTAATCTTGTGGTAATTAAGGTACCATTTTGAAATGGCATGTTCTGTGGCATCCATGCTCTTCGTTACTATCTGCACACTGTCCTTATTTCTGTCAGTTGCTTCTGCAGCAGCATCTGTGGAAGGAAGGACAAGACCCTTTAAAAGAGTTTATGCCTTTGGGGACTCTTTTACCGACACTGGCAACACCAAGAACGCTGAAGGTCCAAGTGGCTTTGGCCATGTCTCAAACTCTCCCTACGGCACCACTTTCTTCAACCACTCCACCAACAGGTACTCAGATGGAAGGCTCGTCATTGACTTTGTGGCTGAAGATCTTTCTCTGCCGTACTTGCCCCCTTATCGTCACAGCAAAGGCAACGACACTTTCGGTGTTAACTTTGCTGTTGCTGGTTCTACTGCCATAAACCACTTGTTTTTTGTCAAGAACAACCTCTCTCTTGACATCACTCCTCAGTCCATCCAAACTCAGATGATATGGTTCAACAGGTACCTAGAGAGCCAGGAATGTGAAGAATCAAAATGCAAAGACTTTAATGATACTCTATTTTGGTTTGGGGAGATTGGTGTCAATGACTATGCCTACACTCTTGGATCTACTGTACCAGATGACACCATAAGGAAGCTTGCAATCAGCAGTGTCTCAAGAGCCTTACAGGTAATAAATTACAACCCTTCAAGAGGTTTTGGTTTTGTTTTCTGATTTTTGTCTTCATAATCTATGTTGATCTGCATTGTAAACTTTTAATAAATGAATTGTTGAAGTAAAACTATAATTTCAATTATAAATATTGAGAACTAAAAACATCTATGCACCTAGAGTTTATTGTTCTAATTGGCCTTTTAGATCGGGTAGTTAAAACTCAAAAACTTGCAATTTGGTGTACAGATCGTCGTATTTCAATTTCATTAATTCCTTATTTTCATTCTTTGTTTTGCAGGCATTGCTAGATAAGGGTGCCAAGTACCTAGTTGTGCAGGGTTTACCTCTAACTGGGTGTTTGACATTGTCCATGTATCTGGCTCCTCCTGATGACAGGGATGACATTGGATGTGTGAAAAGTGTGAACAACCAAAGCTACTACCACAACCTTGTGCTGCAGAACAAATTACAGGAATTCAGGAAACAGTATCCCCAAGCTGTCATACTTTATGCTGATTACTTTAATGCCTACCGCACTGTCATGAAGAATCCAACCAAGTATGGATTCAAAGAGGTCTTCAATGTTTGTTGTGGATCAGGAGAACCACCTTACAACTTCAGTGTGTTTGGCACATGTGGCACACCTAACACCACTGCCTGCTCTAACCCTTCTCAGTACATTAATTGGGATGGTGTTCACCTCACTGAGGCCATGTACAAAGTTATCTCTAGCATGTTTCTGCAAGGAAATTTCACCCAACCACCGTTTAATTTTATGTTGGAAAAAAAAGAGAGGTTGGGGTGAATGGTTCACTCATGAATAATGTTTGGGATTTGCTTGTCCTAATGACTTTAATGCATCTGATAATGTAACTACGAGCGAGGGAATCAGGTTTTATCTGTTGTGCTAGGTGTCCAATGCATCATACATGAGATGATGAGTATATGTTATGTTGTGTTGTATTATCTTATACTTCGTTTCAAATTGTGCTGGTTTAGATTAATTCATTTTGGAGTTTCAATCAGTTGATTTTGGGTTAATAAAGTTATTTATTTATTTATAATTTTTCTTATACGTATCCTTTTTAGAGATCTTTTGAAACTATACAAGAAAAAATAAAATTACACAGCCGTAACTTTTATTTATTCATAATTTCTCTTTTATCCATCTTAAATCTAAAACATTGATTTAAAGTAGTTTTGTTGTTTATATTTTTATAAGATTGTGTAATGATCCATTACATAAATTATTTTGTACCCAAATATTCTTAATTATTTTAATCAACAGATAATATATGTTATATATAAATATTCTCCCTTTATGAAAATTAGAGATTTTATTTTAAAAAAATAAAACTCTTGTATTATTTTTTCTTCATATAGATTCAGACAAAGTCAGAAGTTGCAGAGAAAAATAAAATAAAATTCATCAGCTTTCTTCTTCCAAATTAATGAGGGTAAGCCTCTTGGAAGTAGTGAAAGGAATTACTATTTATACCAAAAATAATTCAAAAAGGACATACCAAACCAAACAAAATTCTCCTAACAACTTTTGTCAACATTTAATACTAACCTAAATAATATCCAAGTCAACACAATCTTTTTGTATTTCATGACATAATGTTTATAATTCAAATGCAGATAAATTATTTATAAAATAAAAAGGCATAAAAAAATAAAATAATAATTTAAATAACGTTTATTAAATCAGATTACTTCACCATTCAATCCGATTCAAATAGATTGAATTGAAATTTATAATTTTAATCGGCTATCCCACCCATTAAATAAAAATTATTAAATAATTTGTAATAATATTTTATTATTTTATTATTACATTAAATAAATCTATATTTTTAAAATATTGTATTATTAAATTATTAAGATAAAAATAATTTAGTTTAGTTAAAAAATATTTTTTTAAATTAAAATTTTAATAAAAAAATAAAAAATTTGTTTTAATATAAGTTTTTTTTTCAATATTCAAAACTTATTATTGTCATGTAAGCCATTCTTATAAGAAAGTCTGCAAAATATTAAAGTGGCATTTTAATGTAATTGGAAAACAATACCAATAAACCTAAAGTTTTGATATTGTTAAGGAGAAAATTATGTAGATTACACTAGATACAATAAACATTATTGATGTCATATTGTTCTTTAATCAGAGTTTCACCTTATATAATATATGTAATAAATTTAATATGATGTAAATTGTTAAATTAAAACTTTAAATTTAATTGAAAAACAACACTAATTTGTTCTTATTAAATGAAAAAAAACCTAATACAGTATGTACTGTTGTTATTTTTCTTAAATTTGTTTATTTAGAATTTTATCATAATAATATACAATACATTTAATAACATGTAAATTATCAAACTGAAACTTCAAATTTGATCAGGAAATAACACCAACAGTAGCTATATAAGTTTAGTTCTTGGGCCACAAAAATTTGTTACCTTAAATCAAAATTCACATCTCAATAATTTTTTATATAGATCATAGATAACTTTTATAATGTTTTTTTTTAAATAAAATAAAATTATTATAGAGATTTTTTTTAATTTATCACAACTTCATATTTCAAAAAATAAAAATATAATAAAGTATCTAATTAAATAAGATACAATAACATTATACAATATAAATAATTATGATTAAAATTGTACTATTTTTTATAATATTTAATTAAATATATTTTAATTTCTAAAATTACCATTATATAATATAAATAATTACGATTGAAAATTGAACTAATTTTTATAATATTTAATTAAACATTTTTTAATTTCTAAAATTACCATTATATAATATAAATAATTACGATTGAAAATTGAACTAATTTTTATAATATTTAATTAAACATTTTTTAATTTCTAATATTGCCATTAATTAAATGTTTTTCAATTTGTAAAATGGCCATTTTCTTGTGATATCTAGATAAACACAATAATATTATTTGATGCAAGAGTGCAATGAAGGAGTGCTGGACAAACATCATCAAGGAGATTGGGATAAAAATTGACCAAATTGTTTATCATTTTGTTTTTCTTCAATTAAAATAAGTACTCGTAGTACACAAGAAAAAGAGCATCCGGGGTATATTCGGGAAGATTATTTACAAAGAGATTGAGACGCAACATATCTTCTCTGTGTATGGTTTGCATATCAATCACATCTCTACTACATGTTAGAACCCACAAATCCCCCGAATTAACTCTCTTTAAACTTCCTCGGCAAAATGGACAAGATTCTGACCTTGTGTTCCTGCATCATCAGGTGTCAAAAACATGTATTAACTGCTAAGAATAACTCCATTCTTATATCAACAATTGTTACAGGTTAATATTGAAGGGAAAAAGAGGTGATGATTACCAGTCAGTGTAACAATTTATACACATAGCATGGCAGCAATTAGGCAAAACCATTTTGGTGGAAGACTCTAAGCAAATGCCACACTCATGTTCTCCCTCCCAGTCCAAATCTGAAGCCTTCCTCTTATCCTTCTCATTCCTGGTTATCATCTCAATGTTTTGTTCATTTTCTTGAACCCTGTTTGCTTCTACTAGATCACCATGAAGACGCTGGAGTGAAGGTAATATAACACCTGCATTTGTAGATTCATGAATGCAACTTAAGTACAAAAATGGGTAACACTTTTAGTATTAATCAGTAATTAATAGAGTTTAACTTATTGCAAGTGGAAGAGAGGTTTAGTACTCAATACTTACTGTAGAACTCCCTTATGGTTGCTTTTCTTTCACTACAATACATATCTGACTTTCCATTTGTGTGCACCTAAAAACGAAAAGGAAAGAGGCTGAGATGAATACAGAATACAAATGAGAAAATTGAAGAGATTGGTGAACAATTCAGCATAGAAAAGAGAAAGGGAGAGACACTGACCTTATACACAACTACGTGGAAAAGATTAAAGTGACTAGAAGGTAGACACGAGCATGAGTAATCCATCCATTGAAACAAAAACAGAAAAATCGGTGCCAGTTTATTGTACACTAACTTCATTTGAAGGCAAGCCTCACCCTTCCCCTTTGGCATAGAAGCTGCCCTGCAGACAAAGGTTTGAAATTTAAACCAAAACTTTATATCCCAATCCAATCATCTCAACATTTATAGAATATCAATTACATTAGTTCACAAAATGAACCCACATCCCCTGCTATGCTACAATCAGAGCAAGAAAATACGAAATAGAGAAGAAGAACTCACAGCACATTGGCGTGTTGGATGTCAGCCTCAAGAGCCTTGAGGGAATCCAGGAAAGAAGGTGGTGAATGAAGCATTTGGTAATAGAGCATTGCAGAAATTTGGGATTGTGATTCTTAGGGTGAATGAAGAGAAAGGAAGGTGGAGAATAAATGGGGTCACAAAACAAAGTAAAATGGGATGGAAAATTGTTGGGAGTTGAGTCAGTTGACCAAGAAACAGACAGAGAAAAAGCTTTGTTGACCAACAATGCCGTTTCGCACAGAACACTACTATTATTCATTAATTGGATTCAACGTTATTATTTCTTCTGAAAATTCAGTTTTTGTTTGTTTTACCTACAAATATTTTAATTATCTTTCCATCCCTATATACTATATAGACTTTTTCAGTTAATTCATACTCCATTTAGTTATTATATAAAATTAATCCTTTCTTCTAATTATTTATTTTTTTCTTATTTAATTAGTTAATTAAAAAATATATAATTAAGATTGTGTAATTTATGACTATTCATATTTTTTAATTTTAACACGGGAGAGAACAATTTTTTGACTATTTTTCAGTATTTATTATATGTTTGCCAAAAATTTGTTAATTAATTAAAATATGAAAAATAATAATTAATGCAATAAACAATTTTACCTTATGAAAAATGGTAACTAATTTTTTCTTTTTAAAATCTTTTATACAGATACGGAAGGTAAGTTAAAACCTTTAAAGTTGTAAAATTCTTTATTATCTTGTTTTTGGCTTTTAGTTATTAGTCTTTCTTATGATTAGATCTTGATTTTTTATTTATTTATTATTTTAATGATGACGTAACTTGATGTTGTTTAAATAATTCAAATAAAATAAACATGATATAAAACCATAGGACAAGCGTATTATAAAAATTATAAATATATTTAATCTAAAACGCTTTAACAAATTTATGTAATTAATGAAATTAGTTAATAATATTAAAATTGATTACAATATGCATTAATTTTTTTTAAAATGTTTAACATTATTGGATTCATCATCTCATATATTTTTTTCACTTTCCATCCAATTAATTAATTAATTAGTGATAGTTATTTTTTCTAATCTCACAAAAGACAATAAATTATTACCTTACCATTCTATATTTTATAGTATTTATAGTTTATTGACTCTAAAATTTGTAAAATAATTAATATTATTTGGTTAAAAATTATTAATGTAAGAGATAATTTGAAGACATTTTATCAAAAAAATTTATTTTATTTGTTTTCAAAAGGGGTCTTATATTAAAAACTAAGGTAATGATTGTTTAGTTAGTAATGAATAAAAATTACTAATGTACATATTAACTAATTACATGAATTGTAATTATTGATTGTCTAATTAATAACGTTGAATCTATTTATAATTTATATTTTTTTAAAGTTGTTCTTAAAATTGTTTGAACTCAATATCTTACTCTGATGTTAATTAATTAAACGTGTGACAATTTATCCTTTTTAATTCTCTGAAGAATGGAAAATATATATCTAATTAGTTAATACTATATAAAAACATTTTTTACGTAAAGGGCTGATACATTTATGTAAGTATTTCCACCATTATATTAAAAATAAGTTTATACGAAGACTTAATTAAACATATGGTAATTTAAAAATATTTTTTACAAAATGAAAAATAGTTTTTTTTTTTTTAATATTTGGTGTATGTCAAGTTTACCGAGAAAAAGTAGTTCATGTTTAGATAAGAGGAGCAGTCATGGATTATCCATGAATTCAATTTAGTATTGAATTTTTTCAATTGAACCATAAATTCAACCTCTCTCTCTCTCTCTCTCTCTCTCTCTCTATATATATATATATATATATATATATATATATATATACATATATATATATATACATATATATATATACATATATATATATATACATATATATATATATATATATAAACATGTTTATGTTCTTAGATTTAACTAAATTTTCTCACTTTATTTTATTTTATTTTTTTCTTACAATATCTTAAGTTCAATTAATACATGACTTTTGATTAATTATTATTTATACTTTTTGTCCATGAAAATGGCATTTTAAAATATTAGAGAATTGATAAAAAAATTTATATAGTCAGTTTTTTCTTCCATATTAAATTTTAATTCCTCAAAGAAAATGTTTTATTATTATGACTTGTGTAATTCATTTTTTTTTAAAGAAGCGTGCATTATGTTGAGGGATAAACAGTATAAATGAATTTACAACAAAATTCTATCTCTTTTCATAAGATATTTATATAATTAATAATTAAAAAAAATAACATACCTTAAAACAATTATACAAGAATCAAGGAACAATCCATACCTCAAACTTGAAAAACAATTCATTCATTTCATATTATTATTTTCAAAGATTTAAATTATATTTTAGAATAATAAATTCGTAAATTACCATCACGGTTTTATTTTTTTACCTCAAAAACGTACTTTATTAGAATTGTTAAAATAATGTAAACTGTAAATTCATTGGAGTAAAATACTGATAAATAAAGGAATTACCACTTAACATATATAATAGGAATACACGTAATCTCAAAGAAATTGAATTATCATTTATTGTTTTATATAGAAATAGAGAACTCTATTTATAGAGTCTGATACATGAAACTGAAAGTAACAAACTATAATAGAATAATATTTTTGAATTAGTTACAACACTTTTCCTTAATTCAAACTCACAATTTTACCACACCAAGATTGCTTCTTAGATATTTAAATCTCTCATTTCTTAAAGATTTGGTAAAAATATATGTTAGTTGTTGAAGAGTAGGACAATATACCAATTTAAGCTTCCCAAAATTAACTTGTTCTCTTAGGAAATGAAATCTAGCCTCTATATATTTGTTCCTGTCATGTAACACTAGATTGTTGGCAAGATTAATTGCTGATTGTTATCAACTAGCAACTGGATGGGTTCTTCAATCTGAATCCGCATTTTTATCAATATTGAATGTAACCAAACAACTTGGCATGCTGCATAAGCTCCTACAATATATTTTGCCTCACAAGATGACAGTGCTACTACCAGGTGCTTCTTAGAGCACCAAGAAATTGGTGCTCCTATTAGCTGAAACAGAAATCCACTTGTGCTTCTCCTGTTATTTTTATCCCCACACCAGTCAAAATCTGTATAGCCTAATAGTTTTGACTGCTTCTGTTTTTTTTTTTTTTTTAAACAGAATGTCATAGCTAGTTGTGCCCTTAACATATTTGAACACTTTTTTTGCAGCAAGTAAATGAACCTTCTTTGGCAGGTGCATATGTCTACTGACTATTCCCACTGAATAGCAAATGTCAGGTCTATTATTACAAAGATACCGTAGGGAACCTACCAATTTTTAAACACAGTACTGCACACTTCTTCCTCTCCATCTTCTGTTTCACTAATTTTCACCTCTGCTGGAGTTTTTGCAGCATTGCAGTTTTCCAAGCCAAATTTCTTTAATACCTTCAACGCATACTTGTGCTGATGCATAACAACTCCTTCATCTGTTTCAACAAATTCAATTCCTAAAAAATATTTCAACCATCCTAAATTAGTCATCTCAAACTGCAACATCAATGTTTCCTTGAACTTCTCAATTCTGTAAGGTTACTCCCTATGATCAACAGATCATCCACAAAAATGCACATTAGTAACAAATCCACACTATTTTGCACCTTCACATACACTCCATGCTCTACTGGACACTTTTGAAATTCATGTTTAATCATAAATGCATCAATCAACTTATTCCAAGCTCTAAGAGCTTGCTTCAAGCCATATAAAACTTTCCTTAACCAATACACCATGTTTTCACTCCCTTTTACTTCAAATCTAGGAGGTTGGGTCACATAGACCTCCTCTTCAAGTGGCCCATTCAAAAATGCTTATTTTACATCCAGCTGAAACATAGGCCACGCTTTACTACTTGCCAAAGCCACCACCAACCTTATGGTTTCAATTCTTGTTACTGGAGCACAAACTTCAGAATAGTCCAGTCCTTGCTTCTGCAAAAAACCTCTAGCAATCAGCCTTGTCTTCCTTTTTGAAATGGTTCCATTTGGTTGAGTTTTAACTTGAAGACCCATTTAACATCAATGGGTTTTTATTAAACGACAAATCAGTCAGAAACCATGTCCGACTCTTCTCAATAGCCTGCAACTCTTCAATCATAGCCTTTTTCCACAATTCCTGATTCAATGCCTCTTCATGATTAATTGGCTCAGCTTCTGCCAGCAGTGCAAAATGCACTAGATCACCTTCATCTGTCACTGCATTATCTGGAAAAATCTCAAAATCCTCGCTGGCTTTCTCCAGACTCTTCGTATCCAGTTTCAACTCAAGAGCTTCAAGCGATCCTTGAAGTTTGTCAATTGTGATCTTATCAATATCTTTGGCCTTTTCTATTGCTACCACTAGATTGTCAAATTTCATGGACAATGTTCGCAGAATCTTTGCGACCATATTCTGATCTGTAACATTCTCACCACACATCCTCATTGCATTCACCACCAATTGCAACCTGTTATAGTACTTAGCCAATGTTTCTTGCTCCGTCATTGACAACAACTCATACTGCCTTCTAAGAGACTGGAGCTTGACTTTCTTGGTCTTTTCCACACCTCCATAAGTTTTCTGCAGAATGTCCCGACCTCTTTTGCTGTATTGACTTTGGAAATTTTCTCAAAATTGATCACGTCCACACATTGGTGAAGAAGACAACGAGCTTTACAATCTTTCTTTGTTGTTGTGTCGTCCTTCTCACGAGCACCATCTCTGACCAACTCTAAGATTTTTTGGTAACCAAAAATGACCTCCATCCATATCACACAATGATCATAGTTCTTGCCATCAAGAATTGGTAAGTTGGCCAGAAAAATTCCTCCTCTGTATGTCATGATAACACTTCTCTTCTCAACACATGTCTTAGACCATTTAACACATATAACAGGAATGCACATAATCTATATGATGAAATGTCTCAAAGAAATTGAATTATCACACACTGTTTTGTATAGAAATAGATTACTCTAGAGTCTGATACATGAAATTGAAAGTAACAATCTATAACAAAATAATATTTTTGAATTAGCTACAACAATAGAATCCCTATGTAGACTTTAGATATAATTAATAGTATCCTATACAACCTTAAATATATTATTTTAAAAAAATGAAAATATTTTTAAAATAATACTAATTAAAAAATATTTATAAGTAGGAAAATAAAGTAAAATAATTTATTTTATAAACTAAAATTAGTTTATGCATTAAAAAACTATAAGAATTTTCTAATATACTTATCTTGAAAATATTATTTTTACTTATGTATACTAATTTTATCTTATGCAAACATTTATCTTTTTTATTTTATTTTTCTATAAATATTTATAGAATTTTTTTGTTATTATGTACTCATATTTTTTTTTGTTAAAGATTTTATGAAGGATATACATTCTTTGACCGGAGAATTTATTACCACTTATCTTATCTTAGTACATGTGTTTGACCTTTATCTAATATGATAGGAGTATGGGTTGAGATGTTAATTGTCATTGTCGGTTGTTTTTCACTCATTTAATGTTTTCTATTATGGCACTGTTGAAAAGTGGGATTTTCTAACAGTTATTTCCATACGGTAAAATAATAAAGGAAAAAAATAAAATAAAAAATGTTCACTTCTTGTTTAGAAGAAAAAGGAATGAGTTGTAATAACATTATTATTTTTTTAAGAAAATTGATTTTTTATTTAGATAAAAATATTGTAAGTTATATTTAAAAAAAATAAAAAATAAAGATGCATTAAATAATGTGTGTTTTTGAAGAAAAGAAGGTTGGAATGGAAGTACACTACGGTTATGTCGCGATGGCTTTCACCAGTAAACAGGGGCTCCTTCTTTGTAGCTCCTTCTTTGTAGCAGGTGAGTCAATGTAGCGGTCGAACAGACAACATTTTTGTACCTATTTAATAAGAGCCTATTCAATAATAAGAGTTGTAAGTTTCTTATCAAGATGTGATGAACTATAATATTTGGGCTTTATTTATCTTTGAGTATGGGTGTACTTAAAACATTGGTTATTTGAAGTGATTCAGTCTTTGAGTGGAGGAAAGACAAATTATAATTCACTCCAGTTATAATTATATTATTATAACATATCCTCCTAATTTTTAGATGAAATAAATTCTATTTGTTTAAAGTGAGATTTAAAAGTGTGAATTTGAGAGAAGAATGATATGAAGTTTCTGAAAGTTAAGGAGATCATAGGAGAAATATATGTCATCTTTTGATTTCATCTCAATGTAATAATAAATTGGTTTATGACACAAATTGGTTTATCTTCAATTTCTTTATAAGAATTCAACTAAATTGTTTGACAAGTTTCTTCAAAGGCAATTATATACTCACCCATCATAGGATGAGAGAGTCACCATTATTTTCTTTATAAAGCTCCAAGAAATTGGTATCTTTTCAAGGAAAAATATGTATCAGAGTTGTGTTCTTTCTATCACTCTTATTATCATATTAATCAACATCAGAATACTCCATCAACTCATCATTCTTTTTTGATAGCAAAATTTTTAGATTTTAAGATTTTCAATTCCATGTTAGCATCAAGAATGCACTTCACAGCAAGAATGTGTGATACTTTTGGTTCTTGCATATATCTATGGACTAACCTAACACTAAAATTTAAATTCGGTCTAGTGTTACATAGATATCTCAAGCTTCCAACAATGTTTCAGTATTGTGTAGGATCAAACCCCTCTTCATCATGATTTTTCTCAAACTTCAATCCTACTTCTACAAGCGTGTTAGTAGGATTATTTTACTGCATTCCAAATTTTTTCAACATATTATGAACATACTTTGTCTGATGCATAGTTATCTCATGGAGTTTGTTTGAATTAAATACCCAAGAAATAACTCAGATTTCCTAAGTCACTCATCTCAAATTCTTTTAGAAGTTCATTCTTGTAACAATTTATCAACTCTTCATTACTGTCAATGATTGAAAGATCATCAACATACAAGTATATGATGATTTTTTTCAACTGTGTTCCCCTAGATTTTTACATAGACTCCATGTTTGGACATACACTTGACAAAGTCAATTTTGTCAATAAAATCATCAATTCGCTTGTTCCATACTCTTGGTGCTTGCTTAAGCCCATATAAGGCTTTTTTTAACCTATATATTTTATGCTCTTCACTCTTATGCTCAAACCCCCTGGGCTACTACACAAAAACCTCTTCTTCAACATCTAATTGGTGTAACAACCAATTAGCATTTGTGACAGTAACAACCACCAATTTGATGGCTTCGATCCTAACAACAGGTGCATAGACTTCCTCATAGTTTATTTCAGCTCTCTGTAAGAAGTCTTTGACTACAGGCCTTACTTTGTATCTTATAACATTCCCCTTTAGATTTACTTTGATCCTATAAACCCACTTGAGTGCTATTGACTTCTTGTCTGGTGGCAACTCAACAAACTCCTAGGTCTGATTCCTTTCAATTGAATCAATCTCCTGCATAGTTTTTCACTAATGAACCTCTCTGGCTACTTCTTTGAACATGATTGACTCAGACTCTGCAATGAGTACAAAATGCACTAGATTTTCCTCTGCTGACACAGCTGAGTCATTAAACACTTCATAATAAAAAAGATGAGATGAGAGTTGTGTAACTTTGGATGATCTTCTCACATCATGATCAACAGGTCTGTTCTATTCCACTGGATTTTCATCTTCAAATAACACTTTGGAAGCATTTGAATTCTCGGTGGCTATCCATGTCCAGCTAGTTGACTCATCAATAAAAATATCCCTACTAATTGACACCTATTTTGAGATGAGGTCAAATAATTTGTATCCACCTGTCACATGATAACTAACCAAAATTTGTGGTGTACTTTTATCATCAAGTTTCTTTCTCAGCTCCTCAGGCATATGCTTATAACACACTGAACCGAATATCCTAAGGTGTGTTACATCAGGCTTGACACTTGTCCAAGTCTCATCATCTCTAAAAGCTTGGTGGGAGACCTGTGCAACACATGTGCAACTGTGACAACTGCTTCTCCCCAAAAATAACTTGGCAAAGACTTGCTTTTCAACATGCAACATATCATATTCAACAAAGTTTGATTCTTACATTTAATAGTACTGTTGTGTTGAGGAATGTACAATGGAGTATGGATGATGTCTTCTTTCTCACAAAAGACACCGAATTCGGCTGATGCATATGCATCTCCACCATCAAAACACAATACCTTTTTCTTGCTTTCACTCTGCCTTTCAACCATTCTTTTAAACTTTTCAAACATAGACAACACTTCATTTTTCCTTCTCAATAAAAAAACCCACATTTTCTTTGTGAGATCATCTACAAAAGTAATAATATACCTATTTCCACCAGGTGTTTCAACCTACATTGACCCACAAAAATAAGAGTTTTTAGTAGTGGGTCAATGTAATAGTTGTTACGCTACTTGAAGGATATTTCTAAAACTGCATTATGTTTTAAAAGAAATGATGTCATTTTGAAAGGATATTCTGATGCAGATTTGAGAGGTTGTTTAGACACAAGGAAGAGTACTACAGGATTTGTCTTCACAATAGGTGGCACAACAATCAGTTGGATGTCTCAACTTCAGAAAAGTGTTGCATTTTCAATCATAGAAGCAGAGTACATGGCTATTTCGGAAGCCAGTAAGAAAATGATTTGGTTGAAGAATTTTTTGACGAGCTAGGCAAGAAGCAATGTGACAATATTCTTTATAGTGATAGTTAGAGTGTCATTCATCTTGCAAAGAATCCTATTTTTCATGCAAGAACAAAACACATCCAATTGAGGTACCATTTCATTAGAGGACTAATAAGTAATGATACTTTGTACTTTGTTTTTGGAGAAGATCCTTGGGTCAAAGAATCCTGCAGATATGTTGACCAAGGTGGTTACTACTGAAAAGTTGAAGTTTTGCATAACTTCAACTAGCCTTCATGGTTAATTGTTGAGAAGACATTGTACTAGTTTGAGGTTGCTATAACTTTGAGATTTACTAGATTTATTTTGGAGTGTGTTTGATGTGATTAGCCTCCAAGTGGAAGATTGTTAAGTATGTGGAGTCTGAAGGGTTATTGGATCTGACCCATTTACTTTGATTGAACCACGTAAATTCCTTGTACTCTTATTATTTACTTTCGTCTTGTATTGCATTTGTGTTCCCAATAACATTATGCTCATTTTATAACAAGAAAAGTAAGTACCAACATATAAATTTTTTGATGTAGGACTTCTCTTCTCACATTCTCACAGATTTTCCTATCATTATGATCCTTCAACACTACACGTCCAACCCCTTCTGCATTGATCTGCATTGAGACTACTGTTGTCGACAAATCTGAATTTGTCTAGAGACACATTATTAATCTTGAAGAACCAATCTCTTCTCTCAGTCATATGTGTGGAGCACCCCGAATCAAGGTACCAAGAAAATATTTTTTTTCTATATTTATATCACTGATTTTGTTAAGTATGTGGAGTCTAACGTGTTATTGGACCCCCACATAAATTCACTGATTTATATCATTGAAAATATTTATATCAGCCTCCAAGTGGGAGATTGTTAAGTATGTGGAGTCTAAAGGGTTATTGGACCTGACCCATTTACTTTGACTGAACCACGCAAATTTCTTGTGTTCTTATTATTTACTTTCGTCTTGTATTACATTTGTGTTCCCAATAACATTATACTCCTTTTATAACAAGAAAAGTAAGCACTAACATATAAATTTTTTGATGTGAGACTTCTCTTCTCACATTCTCACAGATTTTCCTATCATTATGATCCTTCAACACTACACGTCCACCCTATCTTGTTTTTTTCTTTTTGAACATTTTCTTTCCTTTTGAGGTGTTGTCTTTTCCTTTCTGGACTGTTCTAACTTGAAAAGTCTACTCTTGATTATGTCTCCTTTCATTAATCTTAAACTCATGCGCTTCAAGAGAATGTTACAAAGTTTCTACTTCCATCTCCTCCAAGTCTTTTGTTTCTTCAATTATAACTCCAATGTATTGTTACATTGGAATTAACATGGTATCAAGAACAAAGTTTGTCTTGTGAGTGAATTGAGATTTTTCTGATCTTTGTTATCAGCGTTTGGGTGAGCCTCGATGTACGATAAACCAATATATTATTATGTTGGAATTAATATTTTGTACTTTTACACAATTATCCTCCTTTTAGTCTTTGTTGTAATAGGAGAGAACCAAATCTCAATGAAAGAAAATATATTCTTTTCTAACAATAATAATTCTCTATAAGCATAAATAATAAATGATAAATAATTGAATACTAAAAAATCTATTCTTCACTATATAAGAATTGATTCTATATATTATTGTTAAACATAAAAATTGATTATATTATTATTATTACTAAAAGTGAGAATAGATGCTCACTTTAACAATCTAATAAAATTAATTTTTATTAATAATAATAATAATTATTATTATTATTAAAAAATAATAATAATTAATAATAAACATAATAATAATAATTACTATTAATAATAAACATAATAACAATAATAATTATTATTAATAAAAAATAATAATAATTTATATGATTATAATATTTTAAATAATAATAATAATAATAATAATTATTATTATTATTATATTAACATTCGTATTAATAATCATTTTAATATGATAAATTATTATAATAATAATTATGATAAAAATAATATTATTATTTAAAATTATAATAATAATAATATTTTTTATAATTTATATTAATCAAATTACTCACAAATTTTCATAAATTTTTCTTTTGTTTCCCTTCTTACCATTTTTTCTTGATCCAAACAATCTACTTTTACATCTCTTCTTCTCTTTTACTTTAAATCTACCATTTTTCACTCCTTTAGATTCATCCTCTAATCCAAACAAAAATAAAAAATAAGTTCAATTAATATAATATATAGTATCATCTCATATATTTTATGTACTCCTAAATTTTCTATTTTCCATTAGCCATGATAACAATGATAATTATAAAATCGTGATTTATCATGACTACTCAAATCTTTGTCACTAGAAATTATTTGGAGAAATCCTTAAAAACAGAACAAAGTCTTTAAAATTTTGTAGCTCTAGTACAAAATGGGTTTTTACATTACCTAATTCTTGTTAGACCAAAAAATAACCAACTTAAAAAAAATGCGGTGGTATTTTTGTAAATAAGGAATGCTACTTTTACGTTGGACCTCTTAGAGATCGACATAAAAGCTACTTTTTACATCGGGTGACTCCTTAACCAACGTAAAAAACAACTTTTACGTTGGCCCCTATGAGATCCAACATAAAAGTCGCGTTTTAATCATTCCAGGGCTTCTTTGTTTCCTCCCGCGTGAGGGTTTTCTAGTGACTATGGCAACAGTAACCAAACTAGCTCTTCTCAAAGGTACATTTCGACCACATTGAGTGACAAAAACACTTATATTGTGTCCCATTTATGGTGGCTGATGTTTCTCTTTGATTGAATTCGATTTTTAGAGTGTTTTTTGTATATTTGAGGTTAATTAATGTTCTATGTATGTGTCTCCTCTTTTATGTTGAAATTGAATATGTGATTATTTTTGGGGATCTTAATCACGTTATTGCATGAATGTCTCCACTGGATTGTTATTGCAATTGAATTGTTGTAGTTTTTTATTATTTGTTTATGCGCTTGAGTGAATTTACGGTTTATACATTGCATTTTATGCTTTCATAGTTTAGTTATTTGAATTCTACATTTTTTATTGTTTGTAGTTTGTATATTAATTATATAATAATTTGTAGTTTGAATTATAATATGATATGATGTGAAGAGAAGATATTACATTATATTGGATTTAGGGTCTTATGATAATGAAAAGAAAACATAAAATGTCCAAAGAAGGATAAATTTTAACTCCAATATCGAATTTGTATGCACAGCATATGAAAACGAAGGGAAAAAACCAAAAAGAGGGGGCAAATTCTCGAAAGAGATTTGTCTTAACAATTTTTCCAAAATACACTCCTAAACATATGTTATAGACCAAAGTATGTTATAATAATATTATGTTTTGTTTCTCAATTCAGTGTAATAAGCATGATGGTATTGAATGAGAGTTATAATTATGTGAGTATAACTGATTGTTTGACGAAAGTAATTGTTTTCCATATTTGTTAAGTTCTTTTTCTTTTATGTGTATTATATATTAACATGAGTCAAATTAATGTTTCAAGTATTTCAATATTCATTCATCTCCACTATTATAACATGATATTACACAAATTAGAGAACAATGAGTAAAGTTTTTCTTTCAACATTTCTAGTACTTAGTTTGTAGGTTCCTGTAAATATTGAATTATATAGTTTAACATTTAGGTAACTTAGTTTTTGTATTAATTTAGACTTTGTATTAGTTTAGTTTTGTAATGTTTACCTTTTAAGTAGTTTAATATTTGTACTAATTCGACTTTGTATTATATTGTATTGTATTGTCTGTATTTTTAAATTATTTTCGATTGAAATATAGACTAGCTGTAAGATAAAACAAATCGAATATTAAAAAAAAGACAAAATTTATGTCGGGTCAGGACATACCTAACGTAAATTTATATCAGTTATACCCCATGTCCGACGTAAATTTATGCTGGGTATGCCCCAGGTCCAATGTAAATTTACTATTGTAATTATATCCGACATAAATTTACGTCTTCCATATTAATGTCAAACTTGTTTCTGACATGAAAAAGCCAGAAATAACATAAATAAAAGACGTAGTGTAGTGCAGAGGTGAATGAAATAACGTGAGAATATCTTTGAGGCTTGATAAAGAAAAAAGAGAAAAACAAATAACGATTTTTTTTATTAGTGTATTTAAAAGTAATATGTAAAAACTAATTAATATTGTTTTCATGAAATTGTTTGAAAATTGACACTTTTCAAAAATGAGTTTTGCTTTTTTATTTTTAAAATTAAAAAAATTAAAAATAATAAAACTTAATTTTTTTATTATAATTTTTATTTTACTAATAAATATTTATGTTTTATTTAGTAATTACATTAAATCACTTATTCTAATTATTGTAAAAAAATTTAAATTTATTTTTTAATCTTTGTCAAAAAATATATCGTTTAAAAAAATAGAGTTATCAAATTTTTAATTTATTTTAAAAAATAAAATTTTAAAATTAAGCTCTATTTAAAAAAAAAAAACTAAAACATTTTGATCACTTAAAATATTTTTAATGAAAACAACTCATACATTGTAAAATATAATTTATAATCTTTATTATACTACATATTATTTAAATATAAACGAAATGATAGAAATAATTTGAAACATAAATCTCAATTTAAAAGAATAAAATATGTTATATAGATTCATTTCAATGAAAATAAAAGATTCTCAAAGAAAAACAATTTCTTAAGAAGATATTTTCTTAAAAATACTTTTTTAAGAGATGATGCTTCTGAGTTTTGTTATAGAGTTCGATAATAATAATTTTTTACTTTCCTTATATGAAAAAGTGGGAAGAGAAAATTTGAATTACGATAAAAAAATGCATATATTAATGAACAAGTAAAAGGTTGGTTGAACGAGGACATTTAGAAAGAGTAACCACTTAGAAAAATCTAGAAACATTAGATAAAAAAATCAAATATAAATTAGTTAGATATATGTGGATAGTCAACTAAAGTCTCACAATTTTCATTGAACTCATATTTTTGGCTAAAATTGCCGTTTTATTTAACATAACATTAGAAGAAATAATTATAATTTTCCTTAAAATAAATCTTAATTATTACTCTATAATTTTGTAATCCTGTAATTTAATTGAACATACATTAATATAGTATATCTACGAATGAAATTTATTCCATCTTGTTTCATATACCCAGCGTTAATTAGATCAAATTCAAATATAAGATAAATTAAAAGTTTGAATTATAAAAAGGTCCCTCCAGTTTTCACAAATACCCATACCCATCACAAACTTTTCATAGACATTGGAAGCCAAATTACAATAAAAGCCCAACCCAGGGAGCATTTAGACACAATGTGGGACCCGAAACCTGAGCCCACGGCACAATATTCACACTTGTCACGCCGAACTCAGATCACCATCCTGTAATGTCTGTCTCTACAATCCTCCACTCTTCTGCGTTACCACTCTCACTCCCCTTTCAACTTCGCCTTCCCAAAACTTTGTCACGCTCTTCACCGATGGCCACAACAGCATCGGCATCTCCGCATGCAATTGGAAGCGATAGCGGCGTTTCGATTAAGGGTGTATTATACCCTGCACTGGCTCATTCCAACACGCTTTTCTTCAAATCAGCGTACAACGTGCAGATCGTAGTGGGCGACGATGAGCCCGAAGATAGAATCGTTTATCGCTTCAAGAAGGAGGTTCTCAAGGCCGGTGTGCTTCAGGAGTGCAGACGTAGAAGGTTCTTTGAGAACAAACACGACAAGATCAAAAGGAAAGCCCGCGAAGCTTCTAGAAGGAACCGTAAGAGGTTAACCCTTTTACCTCTAACCCAAATCATTACGTTTATTTACTGAGTTCTATTTATTTGCTCTGAAGAATGTCATGTTATGTCAGGAAGCCGAAGTCAAGAGTTTCGGCACAAAATAAACACGATTCTGAAAAGAAAAAGGATAATGATGACAATGATACAGATATTGATAATTGGGATCTTCCTGTTGTAGATATTCCATACACTTGATGTTCAGATACAGGAACAAACAGAGAAGAGAAAATATGACACACTCCTTCTTAGGTAATCAGTTCCTTGTGTTCTACAGGTCTTGTAGGGACGGTGCCTTTAAATGCTGAATCTTATATGTATGAAAGGTGATCATATCTGTTCATAGTTCGCATCCATGAAAATGTAAATTTTTAACTTTGGTGTTAGCAATGTCGGTTGTTTAGATAGTGGACATGTTAGTGCATGATGGTCAAAAGTATGTTTAAAAAGTCAAACTGAATAAATCATCTTGATTGATTTTAGTTGAGATTGATTTTAAACTGGGTTTGTTATAATTTGACCTTGAAACTTATTTTGAAATGGAAGTAAAGATAGAGTGCATGTTTGGTTTAAAATTTGTAAACTTAAGTTTGACTTAAAATTAAGTTTGTAAACTGAGTTTGTAGAAACAATCCAAGTATTGCTTCTACAAAACTGAGTTTTTAGAGTGCAAACGTATTTTTGAAAGCAATCAAATATGTTATGATACTGAATTTTTCTCTAAAAGTAAGTTTGGAATGCCTTCAACTTAAAACCAAACATAGGTAGCCACAGTCAATTTTACAAACTCAGTCTGTAAAATGAATTTCATCTTAAGTTTTCAAACTTTAATTCAAACATAAGCTTAATTTTTGGAAAAGGACCCACAGTGGAAGCACGAATGGTTTTTCGGGATCATAGTAGAGCTTTTACATTTTATATAACAATGTAGCTACTGAATTTCCTAAAAGAGAAATTGAAGTTGTAGGAATCATAATTTTGGTTGGAGAGAAGAAAGGAGGGGAAGCATAGGGAAAAACTAAAAGGGAGGCAAGGAGCCAATATGCAAATAATGCAATTATATATTGTTTGATGATCTGAACAAGTGAGGTCAATTTATACTTGATAGAAGGGATATTTTTAAGTGAGAGCATTTGAAGCTTGTAAATGTGTGATGTAGCTTGTGTGTTTGCACCTTTAATTCGTGTCTATAGCAGAATTTGCACATTAACGACAGGGGAAAATACAGAAGCAACAAATATTTGCTTCTGCCTATACAAAAAATTAGTTGTTTCTGCATGGACGCGAATCCAATTTTTTCCAACGCAGAACCAGGCATAGCATGATATGTTCATCATTAGTACTCCAAAATTGGAGGTAACCAGATTTCTGTCTTTATAGCTAAATTTCATAGCATAGAAGTTTTTTTCATTTACATTAGTGTGCGGTCAGAACTGGGATATATGGCTCTCTCAGACCAGAAATCTTCAATGTGTTACATTATAATGTCAATTTACTTTAATTGCATCTTTTAGTGGAGAAATTACAAAAATGAGGCTGTTGTCATATCTAATCTAACTTAACTTAAAATTGTAAAACTTGTGTTTATTTCACATCACTCTTCTTATTTTTAAATGTTCTCTTTTTGTCGATGACTTATCCCTTCCAGCTATGTTTTTTCTATCCACAAGTTTCGAATTTGAAATCTTACAGAGTCCAATGTAGTCAAGACAATTACTTGGTAGTGTTATAATTTAACTGTATAAGGGTAAACATATAATAAAAATTTTCTATATAAAATATTTGTTTATACAGTAAATTTTTATTGTTTGTAATCCTAATATATTAGTAAATAATTCAAATGTATTAATAATTTAGTTATATTTTATTATTTGTATTACCTTATGTATAGTAATCATATTTTAGTTATATTTTATTATTTGTATTACCATATATAATATTTTTATAATTTATTAATAATAATATTTTTGTACAAAATAATAAACTATCATCATAATTATAAAATACAATTAATATTATAAATATAACACATATAAATAATTTTTAGAATAAAATAATTACTATTTAAAATTGATGTAACTAATATAAAATAAAATAAAAAGGGAAAACAATTGAACCATCACTAGAAACTAATTTTCACAATCATCTTTTTTGTGATGTATTCCAGTGGTGGTTACATTGTGTATAACTAAATGTTACTGGTGGAGAATAGAGAGAGAAAATGTTGACTTTTGATAACACAAATAAAATTTTCAACAATATCACTAAATGTTTAAAGAGTTGCACCTAAGATTAATTTATCTGATAAAAAATAACGATCTTGTAAAAAATTCCTCAAAATTAACGAAGTTTTATAATGCTTTAGAAATATTTTCAATTAATAAATAGAGTAAACTGAAATATAATAAGCTAGCATTAGTTCTACATGGACTCACAAACTCGACTTAAACATAAGATAAAATAAATTAAGCTTTTTAAACACAAATTTTTCTCTAATTATATTTCTTTAATTTTATATTGTGAATGATGAACTTGATATAATTAGAACTCCTTTTATTTTAAAACTCTTTTCTCCTTTTTTTGATGATCTAAATTTAATAGACTCAAATTAGATTAGATTTATTAAAAGTATATTAAGAAAGTTTATATGCCTAGACTTAGACTCTCTCTTCATTAATAAGGAAAGAAAAAATAAAAAATAAAGACAATGGAAGATATACTTGTTAGTTTAAAGGTAGGTAACATAAGAGTGAATTAATATTGTTATTTAATTAAAATGTAATCTTTATATATAGAATCATCTATAGATTAATAGAGTATTTACCAACGAGATAATAATTTTGCAAAATAATGCATTTTTTGTAATTTTTTATTTTTTGTTCATGTGTAAAAGAAAAATAGATAAGTTTATTCTAATGAAAAATGATATCTTTTCTTTGTCAATTTTCTTGCTATTATATATAAAAAAATTATTATTTTTCTCTTATTTCTTTATATTTGGTTACTTTTCACTCTACTTTTTCAGTATATGAATGAATGGCGCTTAATATATATATATATATATATATATATATATATATATATATATATATATATATATATATATATATATATATATATTTTTTTTTTTTTTTTTCATATTAAAAATTATTTGTAAAATAAGTTACTTATTTTTTTTATGCTCTAAACAAGTTACATATGTGGGATAATATTTTAAATTTGTTTTGAAAAATAATCTCTCTATTGCATTTATATTTTGCATTTTAAATTTATACTTTATGGTCATTTTTCATATATATATATATATATAGTTTTATACACATTGTTTCTTACGTAAAAATTGATATTTTTCATCAAACAAAAATAAACATTCTAAAATTAATTTCTACCAAACTTATTTAAACTTATTTTAATTATAATAAGTTAAAATATATATTAACTATTGGAATAATTTAATTCTCACTATTGTTTCAAATAGAAATTTGAAAAAAAAACAACTTCAATTTGTTTGGCTTGGACTAAAAAACGTTATCGTAGAAAGATTTATGTACACTCTTAAAACAAAACAAATATTTATCTTTGAAAAAACAATAATTAATTAAAAAAAGATGTAACTAAAAATACTGGATACACAAAAGAAGAATGCAATTTATTGAATTCGAATGTTTTAAATAGCAAATATATTTGCTATTATATAACCCATAAAAAAACTAGAATTATTAGTTTATTAATTGCCCCATTCTAACAATTTTTTTTATCATATTTTGTTTCAAAATAATATATTATTACTATTATTAGAGGATCATTCAAATGAAAAGAAGACCTAAAAGGTATTGAAAAAATGAGAATTTTTTTTGTTGTTATTATTATTTTGAAATTAACATTTAGCTAAATTTAAAGAACCCGGTGGTGGTGTATAGGATTACTTGTAACTCGAACTAGGAAACGTTTTGTTTTGTTGAAGTATATAAGATAAAGAAGTAAAGGGAGAAGAAAAGAAGACTGTATTCGGAGGAAGGAAGGTAAAGAAAGCAAACGCAAAAGCGATAGCGGTAGTGATGGAAGGAGAAGAGGGTTCTCAGCAGCCACAGTTGGTACTCGCCGACAAGCTATTCCTTCTCCGACAACCCGATGTGCAGGACATTGACAAGGTTCGCTACAAAGAGGATGTTTTCACTCACGTTAAGGAAAACGGTAACCCTCTCTCTAATCCCTTTTTCTTTTTTCTTCATATCAAACATGTTTTCACCCTCCTTTCTGTGCAGATATGGTCCCTTTGTACGAAACCCTAGTCGCCGATTCCGTGTTGGACATGGATCGTACCCTTTTGGATTCCATGCGCGCTAAAACTGAGGACGAACTTAACAAGATCGACGAAAAGTGAGTTTCTCTCTCTTCATCTCTCCCTTTACCTACGATGCTTGCGCCGGCTCCCGATTTGGAATTTGGGATTTGAAATTTACTAGGTTAATTTGGGAATGTTAGTGAATCTGAAGGGAGAGTGATGGGACTGGTACTACCATAGGGTATATGACCCTAATATGCTAATTTTGTTTTCCAATTACCCTACCGTCATCTATGTATTTTGTTTTTTGTTATTTTCTTCTTATGCGTCTTGCTGTCTTTCGTTTTTCACGGTGATTGATGTTTCTTGTCACCATCATCGTTATCGTCGCTTAGGTTGTGATCCGCACCTAGGTATGGATTTGAAAGAAGTGAGTTGCTGGATGCCTGACACTGAAGTATGTTTGAAGTTGCGAATCCATGTTTCTCCTACTCAAGATTCTTCCTACTTAAAATTTTCCACTCTGGCAAAGTTGTTGGAGTTTCTGTGAATAATGTTATCAAAAGTTGAGTTGCATTATGCATTCTTGAAGGTTGACACTTGATGGGAAAGAATATTTATCGTAGTTTTAGTTTCAGAGTTGAGAGAAGAAATAAATTGGAAGTCAGAGAGAGATATGGAGACAACAAGCCTTGGAAACACTTGGCTATCACCCAAGTGGTAGTAAATAAAGTATGTGGAATGCAAGTTTAGCAAGAGTCACAATAGCTGTATCGCAGAACATACAATGCCATGAGCTATACATTTTATGTATCTTGGGGACATCATACCAAATTATGAGGAGATGGAGGGTGATGTTGATCACAAGATCGAACAGGGTGTGAAATGGAGGGATGCTTGGATGTGATATGTTATAGAAAAGAAAAGTACCACACATTAACGCAGGCTAAAAAAATAATTCACTGCACAACCTAACTATATGACATGCAATGCTTTATGGGATTGATTGATGGACAGTGAAAAGTCAACAAGAAAGTTATCTTAATCTCACAAAAAAAGTTAGTATAATGATGGACGAATGGGGGATAAGATAGGATTAGGAATACAACCATTAGATAGAAAGTTGGGGTAGCTCCCATTGTAGAAAAAAATGGTGAAGCCTCATTTTTAGATGGTTTGAGTATATGTGTGGAGAAAATATGCAGAAGCACCATTATGGAGAGCTGACCAGATGGAAGATAGTCCAACAATAGGAGGTAGAGGGATACTAGAGAAAACTGTAGGTCTAACTGCTAAGAGGGACTGAGGTAACTGGTCCTTCTTTGCACATAATATAGGAGAGAAAGCTATGGAATTGGCATCATATGATTCATGTGGTTGACCATTCTTAATGGGAAAATACTTAATTGTCATTGTTGTTGTATGCATGAAAGTAATGGTTTTTCTTATATGTTATAGACCTAGTAGTCAAAAGGCTTATATGGCTATGATGGTAGCCAAGCCCAAAACATACATGTTGCCTGGTGGATGGCATATTTGCCGCAGTAATTAAGCAATGGAATTGTTTTAATAGATGTAAATAAATTACTACGTAGATATAAAGGTACCTAAATAATATATTATATAATGAAAAACCATCATAAAACATATTTATATTTCAACCAAAACCAAGAACACAGAAAAAGAAGAAAAGTCTATACAAAAGAAATTTTGGATGATAATTTCAGGATAGTATGCTTTCAAGGAAGAGGGGGATCAATAAAGACACATCTATGTGGCTCCAAAGAAGTAGTGCGTTCTGTATAAGTTTGAAATTTCATTCTGCAGTGTTTTTCCTGTGTTGTTATCACTAAGAAAAAGCTGAATGATGATTTTGCCCCATAAAATAACAAATTCATGTGCTGACTGAGAAAAGAAAGGTATAAAATATTCCAAAATCTACCATTTTCACTCCAGCAGAGCAGATGCACTAGCACCACAATGGAGGTCGCCGGATTGAAGCTGTCATGTAATGATCCTTGCCACTTGGCTATGAGGGCCACATCTACAACATTGATTGTACCTCTTAGAGTTGTCTTAATGCATGAATTTGGCCCACCTCCGTGGCAATAGTTAATGTTTCACATTCCACCTTTTTCCTTAGATAGATTGTTCATACTTTTCTAGGTTGAAAGTGAATAGAAGGAATGTACATTATATCCTCCAAAAACTATGATACCAGGAGAATAGAAAATGCATAGACTGGGGCAGATGTATTGCACACATGGGATTTTACATTATGTGATTCCTTGGAATGCAAACTATGATTTCTTTCATTGGCTCTATTAATTATTGCAGTTATTAAAATACATGTGGATGCCTCTTTTTAGGATTGCTGATGCTGAGGAAAACTTAGGTGAGAGTGAAGTTCGTGAGGCTCACTTGGCAAAATCCTTGTTTTTCATCCGAATTGGTGACAAGGTATATGACTATTATAACTTGCTTATTTCCTGCCTGCTACTTGAATCAATTTTGATAACACCTTTTCTTGTACCAGGAGAAAGCCTTGGAACATCTCAAGATAACAGAAACCAAGACAGTTGCAGTTGGCCAGAAGATGGACCTGGTGTTTTATACTTTGCAGCTTGGTTTCTTTGACATGGATTTTGATCTCATTTCCAAAAGCATTGACAAAGCCAAAAAGTAATGTTTTGAATTACAAACTTTTGCAGTTATGCTCTCTGCCATATTTTTCAGTTAAGAGTTGTTTTTCTGACTGTTTACACCGAATGGTGTCAGCTTGTTTGAAGAAGGTGGTGATTGGGAAAGGAAGAATAGGCTGAAGGTGTATGAGGGCCTGTACTGCATGTCCATTCGAAATTTCAAGAAGGCTGCCAAGTTGTTTTTGGATTCTATTTCAACCTTCACAACCTATGAACTTTTTCCTTATGACACCTTCATATTTTATACGGTTTTGACCAGCATTATATCGTTGGATAGAGTTTCCTTAAAGCAAAAGGTATGTTGATTGTTGATTCTTTCTTGTGTACACTATTTATCCTTTTCTTTTTACTGTTGTTTATGTTAGTTCACAAGTGTTCTGTGTATTATAAATTGTTAACATGTTAATTTGCATCAGGTGGTTGATGCTCCAGAGATCTTGACAGTGATTGGCAAAATCCCATATCTTTCAGAGTTTTTGAACTCCTTATACGATTGTCAATACAAGTCTTTCTTCTCGGCATTTGGTGAGCAGACATTTGTCTGATATCAGTAATATTGTTGTGAATTTTGAAAATTTTGACACTTCACTGGAGACACTTTGCATTACGCTTCAATATTTTTTTGTGATATAATTTGATAATTTTTTGGAAATCATCCAATATACATAGGAACTTCAAAGTGCTCATGGAAATCGATTTCTATCAGTTTGGGCCAATTGTTAATAGTTTTGTTTCATTTTGAATTTTATTTCAGCTGGTCTGACAGAACAGATTAAGTTGGACCGCTATCTTCATCCTCACTTCCGATATTACATGAGGGAGGTCAGAACTGTTGTGTACTCCCAATTTTTGGAATCTTACAAGAGTGTGACAATTGAGGCCATGGCCAAAGCTTTTGGAGTGACAGTGGATTTCATTGATCTGTAAGTAAATGTATTTTACAAATCAAATTTTGGTTAAGTATTTGTTTAGTTTTTAGATGCCATGGAGAGTTACTGATTGCAGTATGTGCTTCCAGGGAGCTATCACGTTTTATTGCAGCAGGGAAACTTCATTGTAAGATTGATAAAGTTGCTGGTGTTCTTGAAACTAACCGCCCTGATGCCAAGAATGCCCTTTACCAAGCAACTATCAAGCAAGGAGACTTCCTATTGAATCGGATCCAGAAATTGTCACGTGTTATAGATCTTTAGGCCATGTCTTGCATTTTAGTTCAAAAAGTTTATTGGAAAGGCAGAGATAATGACATTTTTAAATTTGAAGGACATCCTTGGATTCATTTTACTATGAGGGTGTGAGGCATGGTAGTTCATTTGATTTTGGTTTAGCAATGAATAGTCAAATTTACTGAATTTAAATATGTCAATCAGTTTTCAATTATTTTGGTGATGAATATATTCAATTGTTTGTCTGCTTGAGTAAAGGATATGACTGGTAGTCATCGCATGCACGTCCACACTTGATCACTGTGCTTGCTTATAACGAAATTGGCCGTTCTATTCCGTTATTCGATTACCCCATAGTTATCCTAGGATGAAACAGGACTAGTCACCCTATATTATCTGTGAGTCTGACATTTAGGTAGAGTTGCCTTCTGTTATTTTTTTTCTTCTCAATGTTTACCTTCAGATAGAATCAGGTTCAAAGACTACCATAGCTGTGCCGTGGTTCGTACGACCATCAGGCTCAGGATTCAGTCTCTTATTTTCCCCCACAACGCAATACTAAGGGCAGGATGACATTGAAAGGCACGTAGCCTCCGTGTGATGTGACCATAGTTGGCTATCCGTTCTGAACTGTAATTCAAGTTGATCTTGTTTAGTTTTACCATTGCTCTGGAAAAGGTAAAAATTATTTTCTAAAATTACTTTAGTGAAATTCATTGATATGTTCACAGATAGACGATCAAATTGACTAAACCCTAAACCTAAGATACCCAAATTGACTAAATAATGCATGATCACTATCATATATCATCGAACTTCTCAGTTTTTACAGCAGGTACCACTTTACTCTATATTTACCCTTGTCTATACTTTTTTCGATTCCTGGCATGAGAGCATGTGTTCCCAAATAATTTAGGAAGACATTATGAGGTTGCCAGCCCTTAATAGATGCAATGTTCATATTTATAGGCACAGTGATTGCACTGTAATTTAAAGCATTTTCTGTAGTTTAGGTTCTTTTAGCCTGTACACCTTTCTTCATTCCATATCTTAAGGTACATAATACATTACTAGTATTTTTTAATTAAAAAGCAATTTTTGAAGTTTAAACATTTATTAAAGTATCAAATAACTTCACTTATTTTATTTTTAATTTTAAAATAGCTTTTTATTCAAACAAAATGACTAACCTAAATTACGTAAGAAGTTAATTTATGACAGATAATCTCTTATCTTTTTATGACTATCCTAAGCTCTTAGTGTCAATTTTATCACTTCGGAATTTGAAATGAAATTTTTAGTTCAGTTCTCCATAATTCCATTTTCATCCCAACATTGACTATTCAAAATTAAGAAACAAATGGCACGAAAATGTAGATGGTTTGGAAAAGCCCCAAGAGGTTAAAAAGTGTAATTCATCAATGCTAGATATATTCTTTATTAAATATATTAAATATAAATTATTTATTAAATGATAAAATTTTTTAAAATTATAAATTTTTTATTATCTCTTAATGAATAAAATTATAATATTTAAGTTTATGCTATAGACAGTAGTGTATATACGCTATTTACTCTAACTTTTACAATAATTATATTAAAGAACATGTGTTAACATATATATAAATAAATGTTCAATATTTTTCTTATCTAATAAGTAATAATATTAATAAGAAAATTTGTATGATAATTTAAAACAAATTTCCATCTCAAATTTTGCTCATATTGAAAGGGTCATGGTGAATCAATACATGATTAATTTTTTTTAGAGTAAATTCTACAACTATATTACATCAGTCATTAAATTAGAAGAATGTATTTTTAATTTAATCCTTAAAAAATATGGCGTAACGTTAAACTAATATTCAAAATTCATCAATTAAGTTTTTTAAATATTTAATTTGTCACTCATTAAATTGCTTCTTCTATAGATGACACTATACTTTTTTATATAGGCAATTTAATGATGAGATTCTTAAAATATTAACTTGATAATTTTTTAGCTTTTAGAAAGACTAATAACAAATTTGTAAGAATTAAATGAAACATGCATTGTGAAGAATTAACTTGAAGAAGGTATTTTACATATTATAAAAAATTGATAATGATATATTATTTTATGAATGAACTAATATTAGCCTTTTAGAATGGAGAGTTAGATCTTTATTATTTATCTTGATGGAATCCATGTAAATAAATAATAAATGAATATGAAAATATAAAAGAATAAGAAAGAATGAGAAGTCAAATTTATAAATATACAAATAAGTATATTTAATAATCATAAAGTTTGAGGAAACCAAAATCATAAATACTAATGTAAATTAGAAAACTTTGACAATAATATCTTGGACCAAAATTATAAATATTAATGTATGTAATAAAACTTTGAGAGATATGACCCCTCGTCTCCTAATAAGATTCTTCTTGAAAAGTACTACCACATTTAGTTGATAATTTATAGTTTTAAGTATCCATAGATATAATATTAAATTATTTTATGGAAATGAAATATTAAGTTCACATGTGATTTTAGAACTCTCAAAACAACAAATGCACTACATTATATAATGTTTTCTTATCAGTTAATGAAGAAATAAAATTTGACGTTTCCTAAGGATCAACACTCTATGCACAATCAAATGAAAAACTACTTATTACATAAAAAGATGGGTGATGAAGTTACACATGAAATAATAAGTACTCCTGTATGATATAAAAGTATTCTTATGTTCTAAGTATCAAAAGTAAAAGGGGTGGAGAAGCCAAGAGTTTTACCCAAGTATTCTTATGTTCTAAGCATCAACTTGGTCACAATAGAAACTTGTAAGATTTTAATGATCAGTTTTTGAACACAAAATCTCATTGAGAAAACTAAGAATGAGTGTTGTATATTCCAAAAGTTGAAATCTCTGTCTTCTATTATTCTATAAACATAATGTGATTTAAGCTTATAACATAATACCCTATCTTCCAAATATAATTGAGTGAATGTTAACACTAATGTTAGATTGTTTGTATTTGTGTTTTCAAATGTTGTGAAATCTAGTTAATGAATCTTTGTCTCAAAATTCTATAATTGTGTGTTTTGGTTAAGCCTAAATGAGTTGGTCAAAAGAATATTTGAGTGTTTGTTTTGGAAAACAAGTAAAAGACTATTTTGATTTTGATTTAGTAAAGAGTATCTTGCTAAAATAATATTTTTAATTATAGTGAAATGTAGTTGGTTTGAATAGAATATAATTGATTTTTTTTAAAAACTAAATTTAGTCTCAGATGTCCACATGAACTTATGTAAAAATCTCCATATATATATATATATATATATATATATATATATATATATATATATTTACTGCCTAATGTGTCTTAAAATTGATTTAAGGATGAATCTATTTTATGTGACGAATCGAAGTTTTACAAACAGTTTAGTTAACAGAATTCAATATTTCTTATTATGTTGTTCTTTGTTATAGTATAAATAAACAAAATTAACACAAAATAATTAAAAAAATCCAACTTTGTTTTTGTTTTTAAATTAGATATATACTTAGTCAACAAAATAAGAGTTACATTACATCTTTACTTTTGTATCTTTATTGTTATCTTTTTAATTTAATAATAAAAAGTAATCCATTTTAACTAATAAAGAAAATTTGAACTCTTTCTTTTATACCACATTTAAATATAATTTCCACAAGTAGAGGGTAAATTTACCACATCCAAGCTATTCTATTTACAGAACAAACTTAAACGTGTGAAATATTAGTTAAGCAAATTAATGCAGAGGTGAGGAATGACAAGGACTAATTATCCAGAGGAGTTATGTTTCCAACACTTTCTACTTTGTTTTCAGAGTGTGACAAAAACCAGGCTTGGAAGCAAGGTATAGTAGAAAAAGTGAGAGAGAGTATCCCTGGTTTATGGTTTATGAGCCACACACACTGGACACAGTGTTCAGAACGTGACAATATATCTTGCATTATATTCTAGTTTACATGCGAAATCGTATTTCTGGACGCAGACCATGTTACCTCCTATTCCTATTCCTATTCCTATTGATATCAATGCTATAAAAGATAAGTTCTCCTATCAGTTGCGACCTTGGCAACGTTCCTTCCAATTCTGGGTCCGAGCCATTGACATCTACACCGGATACAAGGTCTCACTCCCTCTCTGTTTCTCTCTTGTATTCATTGATGTTAATTATTATGCTTCGTGTTTTCTTCTGTTTTCGCTTCAATTGCAATATTCGTTCGTTCTTTAGGTGTTTCAAGTGAGAGTCAATTTCGTCAAAGATGTGCAGAAGCAGGAAGCAATGTGGGAACGGCAGCACGAGCTTGCTGCCGATAAGATTTTCGCCTTGTGCTCTGACCTTGGAGGTTTCTTCCTCAAGGTCATTCAACATTTCGAAAGCTCTTTATTATTGTTTTTTTTTTGTTCCTCTTTTTTCAGTTTTATGTGTTCGGGTTATTTCGCTCCTTGATTTTTTTTTTTTTATCGATTGGGAAACTATTTTGTTGTGGTTTGTTCTTGAGAAAAAATATGGATTGTAGCTTTTAATTTTTGGAGGATTTTTATGACTTGGCATTTTGGTTTTTGGCTTTGCCTTATTGTGATTGATTGTGTTCATCATCCTATGGATTTTATGTATCATGTTGAATGTGATACAGATCGCTCAAATTATAGGGAAGCCTGATTTGGCCCCGGCTGCATGGGTGAAAAGGCTTGTTACGCTGTGTGATAGGGCTCCTCCGACCCCTTTTGATGTGATGAAACTAGTTTTGGAGAATGAGCTAGGGCAGGATATTGATGATGTGTTCGAGAGATTCGATGTTGAACCCCTAGGTTCTGCTTCAATTGCTCAGGTCCCTGTGATACTTCTGGCCTGCTATCTTATTTTTGCTCTGAATAATTGGCATCATTTGAATTGTTGTAGTATTATTTTACCTTCAAAATAAAGTGTTTGTAATAAAGTGATGGTTGTCGCTGGAATCAGCTGCTGCTACTCACGTCACTGTAGGGGTCTGTGACTAGCTAGCTACACTGGGGGTTAGGGTACTCGTAAAGCTACACCAAGTGCTTCCAACACCTTAGTTAGTGTGTATCAAGTAGTTTTATACTGTTTACTGTTTCAGCTAAAAGGAGAAACATATTTGAAAAATAAGTAAGCTCAATGCTACCTATAGGGTGCAAAGGTTTTGGGGACAGGTGATACCTTTGGGAACGGGTATGCAGTATTCACAAGCTTTGCAATGATTTGAGTGATTTCCTGTAACAGTATAAGAAAGAAGATAATGCGTGTCCATTCTGTTATGGGAAAAAGTTTTATACTGGGTTCATTTGCTATGTAGTGGGTTGCTTACCTTCTGGATGATAATTGATCAGTTAACGAGATACCAGGTTTAGCTTTAGCTACTGCTCTTCGTAAATGACAGGTTTCATATGGCTAGCATGATGATAAGGTGGAACAACAACAAAAGATGATTGAATTTTTTTATTCAATTCAATCTTATCCAAAAATTTGTCATTTTTTTTCAATTCAATTCAAAAGATGATTGTTTTTTGTTTTATAGAAAGAATCTTAGAGATTGGGAACAGTTTGTAGAGTAAGAGGTACTTACTAACATTTTTTAAAATTCCTGCACCTGCAAACATGTTTACAAAAACTACGAATCTATAATGTCCCACCTAAGAAATAGCGGTTATAGAATTATTCGTACTTAAATGCCATAATAACAACAGGTGGCGGCAGCAACATCCAAACGCACCATAGTATATGCTACCTAAGCATAATGTTATCCAGACATGCAACATAACCCACAGCGACACTCTATCCTTGCCATTGCTAATAAAGCTCTATTTATTATTCAAATTTTTATTTTGTTGTGCTAATGCATTCAGTCTGTTGGTGGCATAATAATTTTGAAGTATAAAAACCCTTTTGGGTATATTAAATCCAATAATATTTGTTTTGCTTCTTGAGGTTCATATTTATGTCCATATCTCCTATAAGCCCTCAGAACAGTGATTACTCGGCAAAAGAAGTGTTTTCTTCAACATTCTTGAATTCTATGTTAGGATTTAGTACCATGTGTAACTGACATATATGTCTTGTGGTCATATTAGGTTCATAGAGCAAGACTGAAAGGTGATACAGGTGATGTTGCTGTCAAGGTAAATGAACCTGATAAGCCCAATGGATTTTATTAACCAGTAAAGCTCTGATTCTAATTTCTTTTGCGTATAATAGGTTCAACATCCTGGAATTCAGGATCTGATGATGACAGATATCCATAACTTACAAGCGTTTGCACTGTACATGCAAAAGACAGACATCAAATTTGATCTATATTCAGTGACTAAGGAGATGGAAAAACAGGTGGGACTTTATTTCTTGGCTAGATTTCTTCTATGCGGATTATTTGATTCCCACCTGTTTTATTCCCCTGTTTCATGGATTTGTTTATTAGTTGCATCCTGATCAAAGAAGAAACACATTGCTGGATTTGTCTTTCAAATATAGATTAATTGAGAAGCTCCTATTAAGAATAAAATGTAGTGTGTACCTTCATTATGTGTGAATGTTTGACGGATAGGTTTTGGAATTTGCTAAGGTTTGGGGAGGACAATAGGAATTTATGTTTTATTTGGCTTTCCTTTGTTTTTGCTACCTATATTTGTTGAAAAACAACTATTACTTCTCTGATTAGCATTAAATAATCTAAAATACTGGACTAAAAGTACTTTATTTATCTATTAAGAAACAATTGATGCTTGAGAAAACTAACTGGCCTACCTACCCTCTTCTACCTTTCAGTTGATTTTCTTAGAATTCTTTATCAATTACTTGGTTTCTTTTCTATGCTTATCGCTTCATAGTCATGATATGAGGTTCTTCCTGCAATTTATCATGAAAAGTTCTGAACATCTACGTGATAATTCGTGACATTTTAGATTGGATATGAATTTGACTTCATAAGGGAGGCTGATGCAATGCAAAGGATAAGAAAGTTCTTGTATGAGAATAACAAAAAGACTCCTGTTTTGGTGCCACGAGTAATACGAGATATGGTTACCAGGTATATTATGCAGTCCAGCATCTTACATAATCTTGATAAGATAGTATTAGTAATGGACAAGAATGTTTAACTCCCTAATATTATTTCCAGGGAAGAGTTCCAGCTATTTATTCATTTGACTCAAAAGTGTATGGCTTTTTTAGAAATGATTAAATATAGCTTTAGTCTCCGCAGTCCGAATTTGCATGTAAATATCAGTTGGTGCTAGCTTTACTAATTTCTTTTTTGGCTAAACTAGTTCTGATAATTGAATAATTTAGGTAATATTTAGTTTTTTTGGACAAAATATTAAAAATGAAAACAGTCAAAAATCTTGAATGGTGGTGCACTGTTAAGTTGTGCAGTATCACGATAAATAATTATATGTCATGCATCAAGCATGGTATCGCTAAATTTTCAGCTTTCTATACCAACCCATCATATGTTATGGAAGACCCTTTATTCATAAAAGCAGTGTTGAACTGAAAACAATAAAGGAAAATTATCCACTATGGAGAAATATTTTTCCTATCATACACATTTTGACTTCGATTAGTTTTTGAAGTAATGACGTGCTTCTTGGATTGTACAGGAGGGTCCTTGTTATGGAATATATTGATGGTGTTCCAATAATGAACCTTGGTGATGAAATAGCAAAGAGAGGGATAAATCCTCGTGGTAAGGTTGCAGCAGCAGCAAAGCAGTAAGCTCCTGAGCTATATATCTAAGAGTAGTCTTTTACAAGTTATAAGAGCATCTCTAATGAGAGTTGCTTATTGAGATGTTTAAATAAAGTATTAGTTGCTTGAAGTAACTTTCCCCTGGAGAATCTTATGTGATATGATAAATGCTTAAGTTTGTTTGATAGTTGCTTCATTAAGCATTTTACAAAAATAAGCAAATCAAAGTAAATGAGGAAAGAGAATATATTTTTTAAAATTTATTAAGAAAACTTCTAATGAAGTAAAATCAACAGTGAGTTACTTATAAATGATATGAAATCATAAATCTCTATTTTACATTTTTCAAGATAAGAAGCAACTCATGTGAGTTGTTCCTATTGGAGATGCCCTAACACACTTTTAAGTTCATAACTTACACATGACATGTTTTCTGATTGATGACACGTGCTTTTAGCTCTCTTCTATTTTGAAACATCAATATAAACTTATTCATTCATTCGTTGGTGTCTTTATTACTACATAGAAAATTGAATTTATGAGAACAAAAGTAAAACATGGGGGAAGGACACGATGTTCTCCAAAACAAAAGGACAGCATAAACAAGAATACAGATAAGATTGCAGCAAGGTGGTAGTCACACTTAATATAAAAATAGCCATTCCTTGAATAAAGCATGAAAAGAATGTCATGTCATAAACCTAATCCTTTCCCATAATGAGTTGTAGAGAACAATATGCCCTTAAAGATGTGAGCAATCAGCTCCGACTAAATGCACCAATGCTCAGTTTGCATGTTTTCTAACAAAGCCTCTTTAACAATTAATCAAATCATTGTCTTTTAGCAACATAGCTGAATAAAACAAATGGAAGTGTCTTATTGCTCTTATTTTATTTATTTATTTATTTTATGTAAAATCATTTCAATTTTATGTGGATAATTATCTTTAAACTCCTCTTGAAAAAGGGAATACAATAAAATGTGGAACAACTGGGCATTGATTTCCTACAATGATTTTTCGTTCCATGTACTTCTGATGGTGAAAAGAATCAATTAACAATTTGCAAGATTAAGACAGCTTTGATAAATGTTGACACTCATTCAACTTTCCACATGTTTGGTTGTGGTCCTGATATTTTCAGCGGGGTGTATACAAATGTCAGAATCAGATAAGAGGATGGTTAAGTTTCAATACAACCAGCCTTTTTATCGGAGATTTATAACATAGATGATTTTTATATATCTAGTTTTAAGTGTATTACACTATTAACTTTCTCATAAAAGTGCAGGAAAATTCTTCAAAGCTTGACTCTAGCATATGGCCAAATGATTTTGAAAAGTGGATTCTTCCATGCAGATCCTCATCCAGGAAACATCCTGATTTGTAAAGGATCTGAGGCAAGTCATAATATATATTTCTTTTCTAATATGTCTTTTTGGTTTTATTTTATCTCTTTTCAGGTGAATATCAGTTGGTAGAATATTGAAAATCAGTTTTCGACATTGATGCCTAAAATGACTTTTCCCTCTTTTATTCTTTTAACTTTAACCATCCGAATATTATGACTTCCTCAATTCAGGTTGCCTTGCTAGACTACGGGCAGGTGAAGGATCTCCCAGAACAGTTGAGGCTTGGCTATGCTAATCTAGTTCTTTCAATTGCTAATGGTGACCCATTAAGAGCTGCAGAGAGCTATAGGTACCGAAACTTACATTTAATCTTATCCACGTAATTCTCTCTTGTTTGTTGAAAATCAGAACAGAAGTAAATATCTTAGCTAATACTGAGTTACAAACTGTGCTGCTGGATTAGATAACGAAAGCAAGCATTAATTGATGTAGAATAATTAGGTTTAAAGATAAGAAGAGAGAAAAAAGACTAGAGAGAAGAAAAGAAATGGAGGTAAATGTTGGAAAAAATAAATATCTATATAACTTAACTCCTCATTGATAACAAAAAGATTTGATGGCTTTCTAAATTTCCCTCAATATTCGCTCATTGGTGACATAACTGGATTTGATGGGTTTTCAACTTCATATTTTGACTTGAAAATGATGACCAGTTGGTGCATATGGACAAATCAAATTATCTAATAGCTTTTTTACTCGTTATTTTATAGAGAGCTTGGTATAGAAACCGTGAGCAGTTGTGAAAATGAGCTACAAGAATTATTTAAACTAGCACAGACAATGTTTGATACAAAATTGCCTCCTGGGGTGGTAATGCTGCAACCTTTCTCAGAGGAATCTTCAATTAAAAAAGTTGCTGTTCAGGTATGTTTTAATCCAATTTACCGTTTCCCAGTTGCTGTTCAGTGTATAAAATTTGCCATATTACTCTGCTACACATGGAAAGTTAAAACTCTGAGATTGAGGTGTTAGTCATGGATAAAAGAAAAGTTAATCCTGGGAGGACTGAGTAGAAAAAGGAAGAAAGAGGAATTTTTTTAAAAGGATTGATGTATATATATGTTTGGAGGGGATGGTGTACAATGATGGAAATGAGGTTGAAACCTATGACCTAATGCTAACTACCTAAACACCAACCAGTAGATCACCTAGTGGGTAGGGGTTGCTGAATACAAAGGGAAGAACTCAACTCAACAATACCGGAACAAATCTTAGGTTGCTACTCCCTTCGTCACCTCAACTTCCGAACAATTTAATATCATTTTGATTGTTTTGGTTGCTCTTTGTTATGTGAACTGATAATGCGGTACTCTTGAATGTACAATAACTACAATGTAATATATATATATATATATATATATATATATATATATATATATATATATATATATATATATATATTTTTTTTTTTTTTTTTTGTGTGTCCAAAATTGCTGGTTGACAACTCATTATTAGTAGATGAAAATATGTTGGCATTGAATCAAATTATTAGATAATATAGTAACTGTTGATGCATGTTAGTAAATGGTATTTATAACAATAGAATAAGCAGGTAATAACTTGTAAATATTTTATGCTGCTACTTTTTATTCACTGAATTTTCAATTCTTCTTGTGCATTTCTTTCAATAGTCCTTTCCAGAAGAACTGTTTTCTGTACTTCGGACAGTGCATCTACTGAGGGGACTTAGCGTTGGACTTGGAATCAATTATTCTTGTGCAGAACAGTGGAGGCCCTTTGCAGAAGAAGCTCTGTCCCAAGCTGGCAGATTAAAAGGTAGCACTAGGACCCTTGCTTAAGATACACATTTGATAATAGATGGCAATAAATCATCTAACATTGATTTAATTTTTTATAATCTCTTGCATTTCAAAATGCCATGCATTGCATGTTTTCTAGTGTTTTCATTCATTGGTCGCTTTTGATGTGCCTATTTCATATTAAGATATCTGTCCATCCTACTACAACAGCTGTATCTAATTATGACCTCACTTGACGTTTTAACAGCTAAGAATGTTAAGCCCAGAGACAGGTAAAATAGTTTTTGAAGGATCAAATAGGCAGATCTGTCAATCTAGTTTATTGATTTTGATTAACCGGACACTTCTGCGAAGTTGAAGAAAGGTAAATTCAAATTCTCTCTCTTATATACGGTAAACTAGTTGGAGATTGATGGTATTCACGATAAGATTGTGGTGTCTCCTCAGCAATATTCTTCTGGAATTTTAGAATGTTTCGGCATTGTACACGTTTCAGTGACAAGAGTAGTTACATTGCCATTGCCATTATTTGAAATTTTGAGAAAAATGTTTGACAAGGGTATGTAGTCTATGTACATTTGATTACTTGATTAAGAGAGCATCAATAGCCTTGCAACTCAACACAATATTTAGATGGCCCGGCCTTTTCTGAAATTTAACTGCTCTTTCAGACTCCTCTAGTGTAAATAAAACAAGTTTGGCAAGTTGCTTAACAAATTAAGGAACAGGGTCAAATATCCTAAGAGACTTCCTCGGGTTATTCATGAGTGTTGAAGAGCTTTATAACTTACAAGGTGCATCAAAAAATTATATTATATACAACTCTTTCTCCCTTTCTAGCCTTCTTTTCTCTGTATAATTAAGTATACTAATTTGTTGCCTAAATATATAACATAAATTACAGGTAGTTCAATCCTTCCCAAGGAATTCCCCATATTTTTGTATCAAAAGCATTATTCACCTGAAGTTTACCTGTATAACCTTCTATGTACTGACAAAAGTTATTTCTCAAAAGAACTGACCACACTAAAAAAATTAGGAATTATGATATTTCTAGAAACATTTATATATGGGTTTTCTATGCATAAAAAATTAATGCATAAGTTTTACTAATCATTTTAATTTTTTACCACATCAATTGATTTAATAAGAGTAATATATTATTATGAAGTAAAATTTTTACTTCAATTGGAGAAATATTTTCACCTCAACTAATGAAAATTTTGCGAAAAACTTTATGAAAAAAAAAATCATCCCCAATAAACATTATTTTTTAGGTATATTTAATTTTTAAAATTAAAAAAAAAACAGAAAAATATTTTTTGTCAACTTTAAATTCTTAGAAAACTATTTTTTGTCATGTACCAAACTTCTATTAAAGAATTATGTTTTGCACCAAATTCTGGAAGAGTGTTTAAATACATTATCGAATTATCATTTTAAAAGAAATAACAGCATACTCGTTTTGTTTCAATAGAGGTAATTTTGTCATATTATTTAAAAATAAAATGGTATGATCCAACTAGAAAAAAATAAATAAATAAGGGAACGATGCAAGTAGCCAGTGCCTAACTGTGTTAAAACATCACTCGTAAGATGGGCTAGCGCCCAACCTAAAGGAGAGCTGCGTGCTAGCTCTTTTGTTAGGCCTTGCATGACTTCTTTCTAAAACAAACATATTTCTAAAAACAAACAAAACAGAAAATACTCAAATCCTCCAAAAAGATGTGTGCGGAGCACGATTCCTGCGTAATTTAATTCAATCTAATCCGAAACTGGCGCGAACAAATTTTTATTCTCGTCTCTCCCTATTTATGCTTTTCTCTCATCTCTACGCATAACCCGACCCACGCAAAACCGAAGCGAAGAGAGTATAGAGATGTTCGGCAGTATCAGGGCATCGACTTCGTCACTGGAAACCTTAGAGGATTCTCCCTCCAAGATTCTCAAAGATGACTCCTTCTCCATCTACGGTACTCTCTCTTAATTCGCTTAGGTCGACGATTTTAATTTTCAATTGAAAAAAATAGAGTAAAGAACCTAAAGAAAATTACGAAATGTTTAGTTTTTGCGTGTTTAGATCCAGTATGAAGGACAATTACCTGATTGTGCACACTCCATACCACTCTTTGGTTTGGAGCGTGAGTGTTTGTCTATATGACTTGACGAATTTCTTGTTAAATTGTCTTCACTCCGATTCAGAGGCTACTCTCATGAAGTTAAAGATTGGTGCGCGAATCGATACAAGTGAGGTTATGGACGATTCTTCAGTTAGTTCACCTTGTGCTAAAGAAGTAAATCAGCCAGATGTTAATCCAGAAAGCACTTCGTGCTCCGAGACAACGATGATGGACAGAGAGTCTGAAAACTCTTCGCCTACGGTTACTGACCATGTTTCTAGTGGGAAATCAGATCAGCGAAGACAATTTAATCTTTCTATTTTAAATTTCTTCAAATTTTTAGATACCGGACATGCCTGTTCATCATCTTCTGCAGAGACAACAACTTCAACGGAGAATGGAAGTACTGAATCTATCTCGTCAACTTCTGTTGAATCTGATTACAGAAGTGAAGTGGACGGCGTTCAAATTTTGCAGGATTGTGAAATGTCAGATTAAAGATGGACTGGAAGCAATGAAATGAGTAATTATGTGCCAAGTTTATGCAACTATTTGTACCTTCCACTGCTTCTATCAGTTAAATCCATGCAAATAGTTTTCTGCTGTGTTGTACTGTATATCTCATCCTTCCGTTTACACTTCATGTATGTATTGTTTCAAGTGAATCAGGAACTGTTCTGGACCAATGTTTTAGTAAATTAAGAGTGTTCGGCAAAATCAGTGAATAAATTGGATAAGAATTGAAATGCTATTTAAAAATCGATAAGCTATAGTATATGTATCTCAATTGAACTGACACTGAACTAGACTGAAGTTTTTCTATAGCTTTAAAATTGTACACTATAAACCTTCGGCCAGTGTTCGTGTTCGTTCACTGGATCGACTCAGATATATGTTCACGAGTAAATCACTAGATGGTGTTGGATTTTCTATTTTTCTTTAATCACAACTCTTGGTTGCAACTAGCAATCGTCTGTTGCAGTGGCACTTTAGTATTCAGGTAACACTTCATTTAAATCTGACGTGACAGAAAAAGAAAATGATATGCGCAATAAGAATCCGAGTCAAGCAAAATTTAACAAAATTTGAGTAACTGTGTAAACACGAAAATTAATGTAGTTCAACATTTGCCACCGAAAAAATTGATCAGATTATTGAAGCTAGAAATGAATCATTGTAACCGGGAATCTGTGATTTATTATTCTCTCAGCCATGGTGCTTGAACAGGAGTCCATTCGCATAATTCGCCTTCCTTGAACCATAGAGCTGCCATATGTGGAAATAACAGTTAATCAGGAATCACATTATTATGGGTTCCATTTACACATTCCCCTAACTACTAAAAAATTATTTCCGAATGCGAATGTATCCTTTACTAACATCAGAAATTAGTGCCCAAAACTACACCAGATATTCAACGAGAAAAAAAAAAACATTTACTATCTTTAATAAACCAGATTATTTGGTTTGCAAGACATTTTTCAAAAGATTAAGAATATAATTTTATGTATGGTTACAACCTTAATAACGTAGACGGTAAGCCAGTCTAAGGCAGCATTTGATTTATTGGTAAACTAGATAGAAGTGCAGAACAACACTGGGTTGGATTATTGCATAGATCTTGATCAAATAATGTATCCAATATCTATGACAATTGTCAGTAGTTAAGCTAAGCTAACAATTGGAAATGTATCTTGATTCTTGAGTAACTCTCAAACAGTTGCAATTTTACAATCACAACGAATGAGCTAAATCATGTGATACTCATTTAGTTACAAACTTGGATCTATTCATGGTTTCAGCCTCCAAATGTACAGTTTTGGACAATGTTCTTGTATACTCAGCTCAAATTACTCTGTTCTGCAACATATATTGGGATCATAATGCTAATTTGAAGTTTTCGCTGTTATTTTTGTCCAACTACAAGATAATCAAGTGCAGGGCTAAACATAATAAAACAGTTAGGCCAATAGAATTATGTTTCATATTTTAATACCTTATACTGCTTTACTATGAAGTTGGAAGGTAGGATATTAGTTAGGATGCTATTATTTCGTAAGCGTTAGTATCTCAAGCTTATGATTTGAGTTTACTAGACTTTCATGACTTTACCTAAATTCTCAAGTTAAACAACCTAATAGGTGGATAATACCTCAAAATAACTCATCCAATCACTACTCTAAAAGGTATGGCTTATTGTCATAAACATTCTACTTTTTTCACCATATGTAGTCCTTTCACCATTCGATGGTAAGCACTGAAATAAAAAATCATTTGATATTTGCGAAGTTCAAATCCATAGGTCTATTCCCACAAAATTTCTTGGAAAGTCAAACTTATATCCAAAGCAAAACATGGCCAGAAATTAAAGCTGGTGAAGAAAATTTAAAATTCAAGCTTTGTTGTCTATCCATAACACTTCTGCACCCCTCTGATGTTTAAATCAATCGCTAACTTTTCCATTCTCTTTCACAGTTCAAATATGTTTTTGTTGCATATATTTTCATTAAACTGGATAGCATAAACTAACATGTTGCTTACCTAAATAGAACTAGATTAGGATTTTTTTAGCCAAGGTTTTGGATTCAAACCTTGTAGGTCGAAAAATGTGACTGAGAGATTAAATTTTCCCTAAAGGTGGTTGGTTAGATTTCTCAGAGATTGATCATTAGTAATATTCGTGAATACTTCACACCAATGTCAAGTTGACAAAATATATATATATATATATATATATATATATATATATATATATATAACATAATAGGCCTTACCTATTTCACGCTTTCCATTCTCGGGGCTGTCACTGCCATGAACAACATTCCTGCCAAGTCCAACATAAAAATCTTGTCACTCTTGAATATCGATACTGAAGTCAAAGAGGAATACACATAATATGCAGCCTATCTTGATTCTTGACTGAGTGAAGAATCTCAAAAGTGAAAGTTAGATGAAAAAGATTAAAGTAAAGGCCTTACCTTCCTGTTTGAACGGCAAGGTCTCCTCTTATTGTGCCTGGTTCAGCTTGAAGAGGATCTGTAGCCCCTATAAGTTTCCGTGCGGATGCCACTACTCCAACACCCTCCCAAGCCTTGCAAATATAGCAAAATGAGAAAACAAATTCAGCTGGTACATTACAAAAATGTAGGTGAAATTGGGATTCCACTGGTTCGGGTTTATACCATGCACACAACAGGACCAGAAGTAATATAGTCAATGAGCTTGGGGAAGAATGACTTTTGCTTTAGGTCCTTGTAATGCTCCTTGAACCAAAAAAAGTCACCATAAGCCTTATAAATATAATAAGCACAATAAAATAGACTAACACAATAGAATCAACATTACTGCAAACAAAAAATGTAAGTGAACATCATATGGTCAAAGCATTCAATCATTAAAATATTTATATATTAGGTTTTTCTAATTGAATGGTTGGAGCCAGTTATTCAAGCACTCCATATTGTTGCAGTTTATGCAACTACAATCAAATCAAACAGACTGTGCTAACAATTATTAGATACGTATTTCATTATATAATTTTCTATTGGAATTGTAACACAAAATGATTGATTCTAATATACTTTTCAAATAACATAACAATTAGAATATAACATAATATCTTCTGTGTATCTTGAAATGCCTCGAGAGATCTTTTCAATATATTGTGTATTCTTATTGTAAAAGCAATTTTATCTTCTTTTTTTCTTGTTTAATTAGTAAAAAACAATCATCTTTATTGCATGTATTATTAGTATAAACAGGACCACTAAATTAATATTTTGTATTGATATCATTATATTAATAGAATATTATTAGGAGACTCCATTCTCTATTTTCCTCCTTCCCTGTCTAAGATCCCATAATCAGACCATGGTATCCACCTTCAAAGAGAGCTTCTTGTCTCAAGTTTATGGAAAACATTAAATCTTAATTCACCTCCACTAAACCCAGACGATGTTGTTTTTCTTCTCATCTCTTTTCACTCTGTTCCAGCTAAACTTTAAACTATAGAATAATGTTCCAGTCCCCCTCTTACCACAGATTGACTCCGTGCAATCCTGTCTAAGAACATGTTGGCTCTATTCAAACCTGTCCTTTTCCAGATTGACTCTAGCAAAATATAGTTTGGCCCCTCTCCCATTGTGTGCTCTCCGATGAAGGTTCTCCTTCTGGCATGCACCTTTACAAGAGCACATCTCCTATTGCATGCGTTGCTGAACATAGAGCTACTTTTTGTGTTAATTTGTAACAACCTAGAGTTTATAGAGAAAGTGTTACCATTGTTTTCTCTGTGTATCTTTGAATATCTAAGAAGATCCTTGGACTTTTGTGAATAATTTAGTTTTCTAACAAAAGAAGGAATTTCCTTATTTAATTACAATTAATAGTATCATTAGTTTGATAAATTTCATTGTCATTACAGTTAATACTTTATATCATTTCATTTTCATTATTATAATCATCTTTGTCTCTCTTTTCCTCCTTTCCTACCTGCACCCTATAATCCCAACAATAAGAATAAACAATGCACTCAGACAACATGATATTTGTACAAGCAAGACTGCAGCAAGTACAAACCTCAGCTAATTCTTTAGAGCACTGGAAGAGCTTCAAGCCAGTCAACTTAAACCCCTTCTTCTCAAACCTAGAAATAATTTCTCCCACCTATATATCAGTTCAACACAACAACAAAATTCAACATTGTGAACAGGAAGTCATAAACAACATTATACAGAAACAATTGCAATGAAAAAATCAGGAGGCTTACGAGTCCACGCTGCACGCCGTCAGGCTTCACCATTATGTAAGTCTGGTCAACTTGTTGCTGCACAATAGAACAATTAACAATTACAAACACGCTTCTGATAAATTAGAGTAAGAAAATTGAAATAGTTGAGAGAGAGAGGAAACCAGAGAAGCAATTAAGTGGGGAAGGAAAATTGCGGGTTTGACGGTGGTTCTGGCGCGGAGGGTTCTGGCATAGGGTGGGGTGTGGTATGAGAATAGATGAGATTGTGAAGGAAATGGTGTGAGGTGTTGGTAACTGACTCGTGATAGAGGAATAGTGGTTTTGAAAAGTGTTGGTGAGCGTGGAAGAGATGATGTGACACAAACACCGGCGGTTCCACACACAGCTTCCATCTCTGTCTGCGGCTGCGCTGAGAGTGAGAGAAAACTACGGGTAAGAACCAGAATCGTTTCTCCTTTATTTGGATTTCATTCGCAAATAAAGAGACTTTTATAGTACATATGTTGTTATTTATATATTTTTTTCTACCTACATTAATTATTTGTATCAGATTGACCATTTTGAAGAAATTTTCAGAGTTTTTTTATTTTTCAAGAATAATTTTAGACTACTTCCTTATTTATACGTATATAAAAAAATACAAAAATTAAACTATTCTGTAGTTAACATATGAAATTCATGTAATTTCATAAAATAATATTATATTATTATATATAATAGTATTAATCTAAATAAAAAATTGTAAATAAATTTAGAATATTTATGTTTTTTATATAATCCTTGTCATGAAATAAGAAAAGAAAAAAAAATCTCAGAAACATTTATTTATTTATTTATTGGAATCTGTACAGGAAGATAGACTTTTATTTCTATATATATATATATATAAGGCATAGCGGTGTGTTAATTTCCTAGTAGACGGGAAATTCTATGATTTAATTTGATTAGATACATAAGAACAAGTAGCATAAGTGCGTGCTTGTGGAAACGTCGAAAGCAAGCATATAGATATCAAGAAATATAAATTTTATTGACAAAAATTCATATACTAACATAAAAATTGTCACTATTTATTAGTAACAAATTTTAATTATAAATAAATAATTATAATATTGACTAATTTAAAATTTGTCATAAATACTATGTATAATAATGACTAATTTAAAAGCTGTCACTATAATTTCATTAAAAATGATAAAAAGTATATCTCACAAATAATAAATTTAATTTTAAATGTTATATAATAAAATTATTATTTTTATAAAAATATAGTTAATATAAATTTAATTAAATATTTTTAAATTATGATATATGTATATATATATATATATATATATATATATATATATATATATATATACATTAAATTTATTATACCTTAAATTTCAACTGAAAATTTCCATTTTAATGAGTTAACCTTTTATACAACTACAATAATGATAAATTAATTTTTTATTAATAATTTATCATTACAATTTTGTTAATAATAATTTGTCCATAATATAAATATCTTTTAATTCCATTAGCTTAAATTTGTATTTGATAAAATTATTATACTATTTTTAACTTGATGGTCTTTTTCTTTGTTTTCGAAAAAAAAAACTTTTGTATCGTTTATCAAGAATGATTAAGTGATGATAAAATGGATGATTTTCTATCTAACAAAAAATATTTAATTTAGATAACTATTTTAATATCTACATTTATTCATTTATTTTAATGAATAAGATAAAAATAATAATATTTTAATTCAATTAAACCATATTACCAAGATAATTATCAACTATTTGTTGAGTTAATTAATTATTATGTTTCAAAATTTATTTATATAGACAAGATGAAAATAATAATATTTTAATTTCACTAGAATTACTTAAATTTTATATATAATAAAAGTATATTATTTAATAGGATCAAATGGTTAATATTTTTAATAAATAATAATAATAATAAATTTTCTTATCAAAATAATTACATCTCTATAATTATTCAGGGATTAATATTTTTTTTCTTTCTATAAAAAATAAAGACTTATATTTTTTCTTAAAATTAACAAATTTAAAAAAATGAATGGCTTTCTAAAATAAAAAGGTTATACTTAAATCTATAAATTTTAAAAAAATATAACTAAAAATAATTTTTTTATAAAATAACATAAAGAAATAATGAATTATCATGTTTATAATTATCATTAAGTCTTTTCTGTATGGTTTGATTCGATTTTATATAAAAAATAAATTCTTTTGTGACGGATAATATTAGTTACAAAATAATATGAATTTTTTTATAAAACTGTTTTATGACGATATGTACGACGAATTTATATTTCGTCACACAATTAAGCTCAAAAAACTTTTTGTGATGAAATTTTGTTAGATTGTACAAAGAGTGACAAAGATAATGTCAAAATTATAGGCGTTTAAAATTTTAAATGAGTTTTACCTGAACGAAAAATTATCTCTTTTAAGTACTTAACGAGAAATATTTCGTCTGATTTAAATAAGAATATAAGTGATTAAAATTTTTAAATGATGACAAATATATATATATATATATATATATATATATATATTTTGCATTTTTAAGTTATAATTTCAGATAAAATATAATAATATAAACTCAAATAATATAATATATATAAATAATATTATATGATAATTATTTGTCTTCAAAATATTTTATTCAAAAGAGTAAAATAAACATAAAAAGTAATAATATTTCAAAAATATATAAATAACATGTAATTAATTAATCAATTGTTTTATCTTCTTCTTAATCTTGTGAGAGAAATTGAAGAAAATGTGTTTCACCAATTACCTTTTAACTGCAAATGATTTAAAATATGGATTAATAACAGTTTTAAGTATGAGTGATTTAAGTGTGAGTTAATGACAATTTAAGTAAGTATAACTTAAGTATAAGTTAATAGCAATTTAAATAAAGTCCCTTAAATGTAGATTAACAACAATTTAAGTAATTATCGTTTAAGTAAATAAATTAAACATTTAAACAATATTCACTTTATTCGTATCTCAGCAAATTTTCTTTTTTACCTTTTTGATTTCCAAACAATCTTTTTATATATGGAAAAAATTATTTCATTTATACGCCTCAACCGTATGATATATTTCGTTTAAATGGTTGACACACGAATTATACACATTTTATTGCAATTAAAATAATCATCACAATTGTCAATATAAAAAACTATATGTGATAAATAATTTTTAAACGCTAGTATTATGTTAAAAAGGGAAAAAAATTATCAATAGTTAAAAACCATATCATTTAAAAATTAACAAACATTAAAGATATCTTTGTGTCTAATTCTTACCCTTCCAATCAATTCAAATTTTGTAACACAAAAATACCCTTTTCACTCTCAAAAACCCACCCTCTTCATCCCCTTCTCGTTCCTCTAAGAAAGAAAAAAAAAATACCAAAACTCCTATAAAATATTGAATATACTTTTCATCTTAGATTCTTAGTACTTATTAAAGCCTTGCGACTCTATATATTTTTCTTTGATGTAACCTAAAATACTCTTCCCAACACCTTGAAATTAGGAATAAACAATAAAAACTAGGTTGAAAACTCACTTTAGAGTGAGAATGAAAATGGTATACAGAATTAGATAATGAAAATAGAAATACAAAATCAGGGATGTTTCTTTATATCTGGATTGAATAAGATATTGCAATAATCTTGAGACTACAAATTGAATTTATGTGAGATGCAAAAATTGATTTTAAATATAATTTATTTAAATTAGACTTATTAAATGTTATAAAACTAAACCAATTGCAACATATCATATTATTACGGTTAAAATTTGTTCTCAGCATATGTTTATTAAAATTGGTACAAATAAACCTCTCCAAATCAATAAAATATTTGTAGTGACACACCCGTTAAGTGGTTGCTCACGTTTAAGCAGGTAAAACATACATTGTATTCTTGTTTAAGTAAGGTTAGTTTATCACTTAAGTTACACTCCTAAAAATTCTCATATTTCATGAGAATAATTTTTACAAATTTTTTATAAAAAGGTAAGAAATAAGTTTTCTACAAATTTACACAAATTTTTATATTGTAAAAAATAACTAATTTTTTAATTGTGTTAGACAAAACTTTCTTTTAATTCAGAAAAAAAATCTTTGCTTATGACTTAACAAATTTTAAAAATTGACTTAAATAAAATCAATCGCTTAAGTTAGATAAAACTTTCGTTTTTTTTTTAAATTCACTCAACCACTAAAGTAAAACAAATCTCTTGCTTAAATTAGTCAAATTTTTTGTTTAAGAAACGATGATAGACTCACGAATTAAATATTTTTACTTTGTAATGGAATAATTAATGACCTACATTTTATTAAGATGACAATTTTGTGAGGATGTTTTCTAAAACAGAAATACGATCGTTACACATTTTACCACAAAACTTATAAACTCAACATAAATTTTGTCATAATTTCTGACAAATTTTTGCTTGTCACAAAAAGATGTAAAAAATATTTTTTTTTGTGTATTTTATGATTTTTTTGGGATAAATTTTAAAATTTTGTTAAACATATTATAATAAAATAATTGTTAAATAAAAATATATATTATAAAATTATTATATATTCATATTCAATTTAAATAATAATAATAATAATCATAATACATAAGAAAATAGTTTACTCATTCGCTGAGTTTTATTTTATATTTTAATTTTATCAATATATATTATAATTTTATTTGGTTCAGTTTTTACTTTCAAATCAAAAACCAAACCAATCAATTTTAAAATTTGTTATTATAAAAAAATTAATTTTGAGTTGTTTTCAATTTTTTGGATTACATTTTTATTTATTTTAAATTAGTATAATGTTGAACATCCTTAACTATGATTCAATTTTTTTCATTATTTATTAAATTAATATTTTTAATATCATTGTCTTCATCATCACTAACTTCTAAGTATATCAATAAATTTTTATTAATTGTGAGTTATGTAGAGTCATTTTTATTAATATAACTCATTTTCATGTATTAAATATGGGAAAAAAATGAGCTAATATACCTCCTTAAGCTTCACCACTCATATATATATATATATATATATATATATATATATATATATATATATATATATATATATATATATTATCAAATTGTTTTTACAACAAATAACCAATTAAAATGATTGATATATTTAAAAAAAAAAAGAAAACACTTGTTTATATTGTTTAACTAATACACATGATTTACTAATTCTCAATTTATAATTATTATTATTATCATATAATCGACCAATTACATTAAATAAAAATAAAATTATGTTTTTTTTTCATGATACTGTTTACTTTTTTTCTCTTTACTTTATACTTTATATAGATTTATATTGTTTATCAATAATATAAAGATACCATATATTGGTATAAATTAAATCAAATTACATTTTAATATATATATATATATATATAAATTATATTGATCTTAAATATATTTTCTAATATTATTTAAAAAAATGTTAAATATAATCATATTTACTAGACGAAAAAAATTATTAAGAGATAAATATAATTAAATATATTTACACTTTTAAAAAATAAAATATAAATAAATATATTTATATTAATATTCAAGGAACGGTTTCAGTTTATATAATATTTAAATTTTTTATCATTAATTGAATTACCTTCAATTATTAATTGAATCACATCTTAATTATAATAAATTGTTAATAAAAAACATTGTTTATAATAATTTTACCCTACTAGTAAATACTAATACATTTAAATTTAAGCTCGTGTGCTTGATGCTCTAAAACTTTTCAGCTACCTTTATTTCATCTTTTTATGTTTAGTTGAACATAACTTCCTTTCACTTCGTGGAATCTGAATTTATTTTATATTAAAGAATAAAATTGATTTCATAAATATATTAGTAAAAAAACTAAACAATTAAAACAATAGAGTTTTGTATATATAGTTTAGACTTCTATCTCTATTTGTCAATTGGCTCGATAATTATAGTCTTAGGAGATGGAGAATATTTATAATATTTCTTTAGGTTTTTTTATTTCCTCCTATTGTATTTGTTTTACTCAAAGGTGTGAATGAATTATTTTATGACATTAATTTTGGTGAATACTCGAATTTCCATTAAAAGTTGTTTTGTTATTTATTTTTATATTAAAATATCTGAATTTTTTTTATCATATCTTTATATTTCTAAAATATTACTAATTACTAATTTTATTTATTTATTTTTATTTTGCATGATCAAAATGATACTGAAATTTATGATATATTTTGAAATCTTTTAGTGTTTTGAAATAGAAATTGATCAAGTCATTAATGTATATGATATTTGTATTTGAAATATTGTGAACATTTATCCTGTTTCAGTTTTGTTATCTTTTTTATTATTTAAGATATAATGGATAATTTATATTTGAATGTTTATTTATTTTATCATTTGTAAACTAATTTTCCCATTTATTATTTGTGATAATTATTAGATTTCTAATAATTTGATGATAAAATATTAATAATAAAAAATAATTAATAATTGTAATAAATGTTTAAAAATAAACTAATAATTATTTTAAATTTTTAATAGTCACAATTTATAATACTTCGATTATAAGATATTAATAATTAAAGTAATTAATAATTATGAAAAAGATTGACATTATTAAAACAATAATAATTATAAATATAAATTATTGAAAGTGACAAATTCTAATAATTTAATTATAATATATTATTATTAAAAATATAATAATTGTGATAAAAAAAGTAATATTAAATAAATTGTTAATAGTAATAATTAGTTACCGTTATTATCTTATCATATACTTGTTATTAAAATAATAAATTATTATTAATTATTAATAGTGATAACTAATCTAATTGTATAATAATGTATTATTGTCACTTATTTATATATATAATTACTAGTCACGACAATTTTTATTACAACAAATTTTAATTTTAGGGACATTTAAAAATATTTTCACAAATATGTCAACTTAAGTATTAGTGATAATTAAATTATCGTTACAATATATTATTAGTGGTAAATTTAAATTTTTTTACTAACAAATTTATGTATCACTAAATAACTCTTTTTGTACTAAGCATTGTTTTGATCAAAGTTTTGGGAACGGTTTACACTAAGCATCAACTGGAATACTTTTCCATTACAAGGATCAAAATTGACTGCTAGTATTCACCAATTTGTAACAGAAACTATAACTGTAATAATGGTTTGGCATAAATGAGGCTGCACAAGATTAGAACCAGCAGAAAAGGTATATATATATTAAAAAAAATTCATTCTAAAATAATAATTAAAAAATTATTTTTTTAAAATAATTTAATGACTAAAAATCATAATTTATTATAAATTTAAAAAAATAGATGTTAAAAACTTATTCTTATATTTATTTATAAAATAAATAAATATATTATCAAATTAATTTATAATGTATATATATATTTTTAATAAAATATTTTTTATTTTAAAAATTATTATTATTTTATAAAAAGTTTAGTGAACCTTAAAACTACCAATAAATTAGGAATTAGTATAATCTATGCTTATACAGGTTATACTTTAGATAAATTGAGTGAAAATTGGGTTAATTAGAACATAATTTATTTTTTTTACGAAAAGTAAAATATCTGACTAAACCTATTTTCATTCATATGAAAAGGATATATTAGCGTCTTTTGTATGGATTCTGAAGGTAGAAATGAACATCTTCCCTTGTACACCAACAGGATGAGTGTAATGTTCTTAATGACAATTTCTATTCAATTCATGATCCTCCATATGCATGATTTTCTTTAAAAATAAATTGAAATGAAATTATAAGAAAACTTTCAAATTAAGATGATAATTGTTACAAGTACCAAAAATTTTCTCCAAGTGAGAAGGGGAGACATAGTTATGCATTAAGACCATGATAACGATAGTCATAAGATATTGCAACACATAAAATTATCAATATACTACATATTTATTTTATTTTATTAACTTTTTATTTCTTTTGTCATAATTTTTTAGTTCTCTTCATTTATCACGTGGTTGTCATGTCAATCACTTTTTTCTTTTAAAATTGTCAATCTCTTTCACCTTGCATGCATATATATATATATATATATAACGACATTTTGTCATTATTTTTTTTTAAGATAATTCAGAAAAAATGTTAATACTAAGGAGAAGAATGAAAAGAGGGTTAAAACGCAACAATTCATTAAAAAAAATGATGAATTATTGATTTTCAATGAGATACAAAAATCACTTACTCACATTTTGAACACCCTTTGCTCAACAAGATGAGTATGTTGGCTTTTAACCCATAATTTGAGTAATGTATATATTTTCATGAGAATTTTATTAAAATATACCTTGTAATTTTTGTATTATTAAATAAAATATTAAATTTGTGGACTTTTATAAAAGCTAATTAAAAAGTTATGGAATTTGCGAGTCATTCACGTGCAGATCAAAGACCAAACACGAAGTTGATTATTCCATCGGTTCGATCCCCCTGCGGCCACCGCAGCAGCTGTAGCCACTGACAACGTAATTATTGAAAAGAAAAAAAAAACAATTATTCTCACCCAGATTTTTAGTGTGTTGGACAACACTATCTGGGTCTAACTCACAACATGCATCAGAAATCACATTATTGAATCAGACAACAGCTCCCATGAAACTGTTATTTATTGACATCGACACCAACTTAAAACTTCAGTGGAGATTCACCATTTCTTTAGCTCAGCATTTCCAGCAAGAAACCGCCACAATAGGCTTCGATTTCCATCCAAGAACCAAACACCCTTTCTCTTCCACCACCGTGTACCCCTCACAAACCTTGCTCTTCAGAAGCCACTGCTTCGCCTGAGCCACCATTTTAATCGGCGCAGCCTGAAACCCCGCCCTGCTCATCCTCCTCCGCCACTGGTCTACTCTCTCGTGCCTCTCCATCCTCAACGGCCCCTCACAGCTCACTATGTTCTTTATCTCCTCGGCGAAGTAAAACTGCTCCATCTTTGCCCTCTTAGTGTCATACTTGGGCAGCATAACATCCAATGAGTCAAATATAGCAGAATAATAATGCAATGATTCCATAAACCTCCCAAGGAAAAAGGGTCCGTTATGACCCGAATCTTGCTCCACCATCACCAACACTTTCGGCCCAAGCCCGTGAACCATCTGCAGCACCGAATTCAAAGCCCCACGGCTTTCCTTTACCACGCAATGCAGCTGCAGAATGCTGTTCACCACAAGAACCTCTTCTTCCCTCACTTCTATGTCCTCCGGTTTCAAACTTTCCAAATTCTTTTTCACCACTGAAAACTCGAAGTTGATGCCTAAATTAGTTGCATATATTGAGAGTTCGTCGCCAATGGATTGGAGTCTGTCGCAGAGCCCTACCCCCGTGATTCGCAGACGACGAACATGTTGGTCGTCTGTACGAAGGCTCTGCATCAGTGCTCTCCATTGGTGTCCATGTCTTAGACCGAGACTCATTCCAAGGTCCACGACATGGAGAAAACTCTCACCCTCAAAGGCTTCCAATACTATGGAATTAGCCACAAAGTGCCCGAATTGGACGTGCGGACACAGCTCGTAAACCAACCTGAATGCTTCCTCCATTTCTTCCGAGGCTGCGTCCATGATGTTCATTATGGGTGGCATCGGGGAAACGGGCCCGATGGGCTGAATCAGATTGAGCCTCTCGGTTAGACCTTGAACAAAACACGAAGCAACTCTTTGGAACGAAGATCCGAATACTAACGCGTTGGCTTTGAGTTCGGATAGTAATATGGAAGCGTGTGATTTGTCTCGACAAGCCACTGCTTCCGCACATGCTATTAGAAGTTGAACGAGCCTCACTCCATCATGACAACCATCTTCTTCAGCTCCACCACTTTCTGAACTATTTGTATCTTCTGATACCTCTTCTTCTGGTTCCGCTGCGAGATATCTTTGAGTGTAAGTCCGTATGTGATCTCTGAAATGGAGCTTCGGTATGCTATCCCTATTCCTATTGCTGTTGTTGGAATTAGTGTTGAGTAAACTATGGGAATTGCTGCTAAAACTTCCTAACCAACTGACGGGGATTCCAACGGTTCTCTTCACCCTTTTGTTATCCCTTATGGTTCCGTCGCAAAAGGGAAGAACTAAGGTAGAACTGTTACTCTCCGAAATAGGTTGATGAGGATAATAGGAATTGAGATCGGTTGCCCATATATCAAACACAAAAGGTAGATTTTCACCATCGATTTCTCCGTTGAAGGCACTATAAATAGGAGGGGCCATTTATGCAACCTTTTTCTTCTCTTTTCTTTCTAAAGATATTCAACAACGCTCTGAAAGAACCTCCCTTTAGACGATGCCTATATATACAGTAATACAATCGAAACCCATCCATGACGTCGCTGACGCGTTAGTTTCCTCGTAGTCGTGAAATACTATGATTTTCATTAGATTCATAAGAATATGTACTATGTAGCATAAGTTACATACTTGTCCTGTTGAAATTCAGCAAAGAAAGCATAGAAGATTATTTAGTTATCTCCGAAGCATCGTTTCTCCCAGGATTTTGGAATTTCGTGAAAGGTTTGCGATTATTGGTCGCCACACCATAATATATTTCGTAATTAAAGAACATTGTCCATTTTTTGTCGGTTTCTATGTTGTCCTTTTCAGGCACACAACTATGTTATACATGCATGGTAACATAGTTTCAACGATATTTAATATTATTGCAATTACTGTAGTATGAATTGAACCAAAGGAGTAGAAAATTTTCTATCTGCGGCTGCCGCACAACTCAACCTCTAACTCTACCACTGGTTCAGGCTTATCTGCATTAATTATGCAAAGCACCATTCTTCATAATGGGATGGTTTTCTCTGCTCGGAGAAAGGTTTGTGGTGAAACAAGTTGAATCCTTTGAATGAATCCTAATTTGAACACATGGAAGAAAAGGGTTTACACTATCAGTCATGGTTCTGACTGTGAGCAACTTTAAATGAGTTTTTTCCTTTTTTAGTTCAGTATACAAAACTAGTGATTAATCGGGTTTAATATGGAGAATGTGGACTATCCGTACTTGCAACTTGAGTTAATTATAAAAAAATTGTATTTAAAATTTAAATACAAACATTTAATATATTTTAAATCTTTAGTTTATTTTTAATAAATTTTTTTGTATCGGATTGTAAATGAAGTGGATAAATATTTTAAAGAGTGAAAAACAGGAAAAATCAATTAGATTGTGGATGAGATCAAACATTATTAGCAAAAATCATTTACAATTTTTGTCATTTAATGTGGATGAGATCAAACGCACTTTCTATTTTAATTTACATTGTTTTTATTTTCTTAGTTGAATATTGCTAAATTTTTTTTACACTTGAATGCGTTTTGTGATTATATTTTAATTGAAAAAAGAAATATAATTGGTACACCATTACACTTACATTTTGGTATAAATTTTCGTTATATCATTGAGGCTACCTATTCCTTTCACCATATTTTTATATCTTTTTACATACCAATCCTTAATTTAGTCTATAATTATCTACTAAATTGATTCTTAAATTTGAAAAAGTCATGTAATAGTTCCTCAAATTATAAATTAATCAATTTAGTCTTTAAAATTACAATAGACGTATAAATTGTAATTTTTTAAAATTATTTAATAGATTCGGTGATTGTGAAGAAGGAAACCAACAAGATCAGTTCAAACCTTTATTAATTTTGATCATATTTTATTGTCTAATTGCACTTTAAAGATAAAATGCACAACAATTTTAAGTAGATAGAACTTTAGAGTAAAATAGATGAAAAAAAACCCCAATTTGCTAAATTTTGAATGTTGAACGGAAAATTTACAATATATTTTTTAAGTATTAGTTATTTAAAGTAATTTTCTATCAAAGTAATAAGTTGTTTAATTTTTTTTATAATTATTTCACAAACATGCAAAAGTAAACCAATCAATAAAAAGAGAGTAAGTTTTTTAATTTTATTAAAAAAATTATAATAAAATAAAATCAGCTAATGACTTAAAAATTTTAAGTTTTTTATTATCTTGTCATAATAAATTTTTGTTTTACATTGTTTAAGATAAGAATCAATTAGGATACTCTTATATATTTATCAGTATCATGATTGTTAGATAGTTGACTTAGAGTTAATTAATTCAATTCACTATTTTAATTTTAGGACTTAAATTAATTATTAGTTTATAATTTCAAAATGATTTGTACACGTTAATTATTATATGGATCAAATTGATTATTTATTACAATTTTTTTATGTATTTTTTATAACAATTAAATGTAAATTAATTATTGATGTATTCTACGTTACCGATACAAATAAACTCGTTTATAATAATGAATTGACATGGCCCTTCACATTTTGTTCTTTCTCATATCAACAGTTAAATCTTCGTCAGCATATCTGATAGACTATCAATATTCTGTTGCTAAAACAAAATATTATAATCAAAATCAAGTCTCTTACTAGGGTAGTAAAAATGAGTTAAATAAGTCAATTGTATTAGTAACATAGTTTTTTTTTTTTTTTAATTTAACCAAAAAAAAAAATGCTTAAAAAGTTGAATTGCCGGCAAAGCAAGTAGCGACAACGAGAAAGAACAAACAAATTAAGGAACAAAACATAGCTGGGTTCTTACATAAGGAATTGTAAATAAGTTACGTTGCTTAATGTAACTTTATATTCTATTTGCACACTGTGTCTAATTATTTAGGAATGGATTATTAGTTTTTATTGCTCCCAAAACTCTAGTACTTTTCTCTCTCTTGTTTTTCTTAGACGAAGCGAAATTCTTGTTCGATGTCGCAACCATGAATATTCTATACCTTTAAAATGCTTCAAAACAACAATATTTATTGAAAAGGGAAGAAAAACACAACTATATATTATAAACAGGAAGAACTAAAAAATATTGTGTTCCATTAATATTATTTTCTCTTTTATTTTTTATTTTTTCAGATACAAACTAAATACTAGTAAATATTCAATGCAAATATTTATATCAACAAAATTTTTATCCATGATTAGTTTGTACCGGAAGAAACCAACTCCTTTCGTTTACCTGATTTTATTCTGTCTATCACTTTTTATTAGTAGATATTTATAAGTATTTGTAGGAATTTAAAACTTTAAAAATTATATAATAAATAAGTTTTACATTAAACATATAGCTTTAACAACTGAGTGATTTGCTCCTTATATAAACATGGGTCTTATATTTTTTTCCTATATGTAAGACCCGTGTTTTATTTAATGAAATCTTCTCCATTTTTTTTTAATTTTAATCTCCAAAAGGTATTGCGTTAAAAAAAAAAAAAAGTGTTTCATAATACTCTTAACACTCATCGTTACATGATGTTCATTAAGAATCAATGTATTGTATCTTTAGTTAATCTTTTCCATCATAAGTTGATAGAAAATAAGTATATATTTTCTCAAAATGAATAAACAATAGTATATTCTAATGAAAAAAAAAATCATTTACGGAAACTTATCACAATGGTAAGAAAAAGGAAAAGAGAAATAATAATAATAATAATAATAATAATAATGTCCGATACATTAAAATAAAATGCATATTAAAATTTTAATATAACACTAAACTAATTAATAATATATGAAATAGTATTTAAATTATACTATGAATTATACGATATTTAACTTTCAACGTATAACCTCCAACTGAATTAGGTAAATTGTATTTTTAACTCATAATCAATAAAATAATTATTAATTTAAAATAATAATCGAAAATAAATTAGATTTTAATTTTGATATATTTTAAAGTTTAAACGTAAAATTAATTATTAATATATAAAACATAACTAATATTTAAATCTTGTTATCCATAAGTTTCGAACACAAACCAAAGCACCGTGGAATCATGGATGGAGATTTTTGTTCTTTTTTTAGAATCTTCATTGTTATGCGACAAGGAACCTAGGATCCAAACCCAATGCCTCAGACCTGTCATCTCATATAACTATATTTATTTCACATATATTAATTAGTTTTGTGAAACTTTTTCGTAAGCTATGATGTAAGCAACACCTTATTTTATATAAATGGATACATATAAAATAGAAAAAAAAATGTTTCTTGGACATCTATAAACAAAAGAGAAAAATTATAGATGTAGAATATATATGACGCGATACATAACGAGATGGACATAAATTAATGTCACTGTATCAATGAAGTGTTTGTAATATTTAGATAAATACAGAAAATATTTAAAAAAATAGCAACTCTTTGATAGTTTAGTGTTTTCACCCTATATACTTTAACTCAATTAATTATAGAAAAAGAAAATCTTACTCTATAAACATCTATTCAAATTGATATTAATAAAAACGCCAAAAAAATATTTTTATTTTAATAAAATGAAAATTACTGAAAAGAGAAATATATGGGCTAATTTTGCCGGCTATTTATATTTTTAATCATATACAGAAACATGTTGATGAACGTACCAAATTTAAGAAGACAAAAATCAATCCTAACATAGAATTTAACTTTGAGAATAAATATATTACTCCTCATAAATAACTAATATTGGATATGGAAACAATATATATTGACTACATCGTAGATGAGTCTTGTTTTCTTGTTTGAGTTGCCTCATGTCTCAATCCTTTTGTTCGCAATCGTATGACATTTTCAACTTTCTTATTATGCTTACTTTGCTTTAAACAAAACGGTTATTTTAAAGTCAAACTAGAAATATCTATTTATTATTATTATTATTATTATTATTATTATTATTATTATTATTATTATTATTATTATTATTATTATTATAAGTTTAAAGTAAAATCTATTTTAAGCTAAATTGAAGATAAACAAATTAACATTTATTAATTTAACATCAATATTTTTTCATGGGAATTGATTATCACCTGCTTTTCTTTAATTAAAAAATAATTAATTTTATTTATATTTTTAGAATTAGTGAAAATTTTATCGTAAAAAGAGTAAGTGAACATAAATGAATATTCATTAATTTTTATTGTTAACACTATTAATTTTTTAGGGTCAATAATATATTATTAATAAATAATAAATGAATATAATATATTATCAATAAATAATAAATAAATGTGAAAAAAATATAAAATTAAATTTGTAAATATATAAATCAGTATATTTAATAATTATTATGTTTTTAGGAAATCAAAATTATGAATATTAATGTAAATTAAAAAAATTTAAAAATAATAATTAAATTTATTAAATTAAAATCATAAATATTAATATAAGTTATAATCTTAATTCTTTTCATAGAAAAAATTGATTTATAATACTAAAGCTTGGCATATTTTACGGGATATTAGGTCATTAAATTGTCCTGCAATTTTATTTTCAACTACAACTCACATATATATGAAAGGGTAATTCTTGTACACTGGTATAGTTCATGGCCACTTCTCATCATAATAATAGGTGGCAGAAACATCCATATTTTCATTATCTCGTAACTTCATCATTTGATTTAGATTTTCAGTAAAAGTATGAATATCTTATCCATACATTCTTTAACTCAATAATTACACTATATTCATACAAGATAATATTACCTATTTGATAACTACCTCTCTCACAGCTTAATCTCATCTTATTTCATAGTTAATTTAAGTGAATTAAAGTAATAGAAATATATAATAAAATCTATGATTATAAACTATTTAAATAAACAACAAATAAATAAAATATACCATATAAAAAAATGAAAATTCATCAAAACTGGAATGAATTATATCAAAACAATATCTCAAAATCCTAACATGATATCATTCGCATAGTTCAAAATCAAATTAGATTATCCAACCTTAAAAAACTCAAGTTTAAAGTTTTAATTCTCGCAAACGAATATTTAACAATAAATAAATTTAAGTGAAACAATTTTTTACACCATCTACACATGTATCATGCATTTTATACATGATTTACAATTATATCATTTGTATATATTATCTTCATGACCCTAATAATTTTTTATGTTTTTTTTTTCATTTAACCATATAACAAAAAATACAGTGATATTTTTGAAATTAAAATGAACTTTTTTATATTAGATTTTATATGATGTGACATAAAATTCGTTTTATATTTTCTCCAATTATTCATCTCTCCTTTTGAATAACAAAGACAACATCATGATTGTTATTCATAGGTGATTTTGAACATTTCTCTTCTATCGGAGCTCCTGTAATTGAGATTAATATTTTATGTCTCTATTTTTTATTAAAATTAAAATTGTGGTTATATTTGAGGTAATCATGATGATGTATGAATGTCTTTAATAAATTTATTGTTGTTGAAGAACTCAAAATAGAGAAGAAATAAGTATAAGAACTCATATAAAAAAAGAAGGAAGAATTTACTCCTCCATAACCACTCCTCCACAACCACCACCATTGTGCGAGAAATAAAAAGAAAACACACAAACACCCATGGTGTTGAACATTCAAGGACTTGATGTTGCACTTGATGAACATGAAGATTGTTGATTTTGATGATGATTCAAGAACTCAAAGACTTAGAGTGTTGAAGACTTGTTTTTGTAGTGTAATAACTCTGTTTTAATTAGATTGAGTCTGTAATTTTAGAGTTTGAGATAGCCGGTACATAGTCTGCAACTTAGAAGCTTCAAAAAGCCCAAATACATCATCCGGACTTCGACTTTAATCGATTATATAGGAAATAATCGATTAAAACAGTTGAGAAAACCATTTTCTATATAAACTCACTTGTTTTAATCGATTAAAACTTCAAAATAATCGATTATTACGTTCGATAATCGATTAAAACGCCTAATAATCGATTAAAACAGAGAGGTTTTGGGTTCGTTGTTTTTGGCTCTGTTTTAATCGATTATAACTCCATTTAATCGATTATTTCAGTCTGTTTTTGATTTTAAATTTCAAATTAACCCTATTTTCGAAAACCCAATTACCAAGAACCCTAGTTTCGAAATCCCCAAGTTCTAAACCCTAATTTCCCTACTTAAACTCTCCTTTGGCACTCTGAAAAATAAGAACAACCTTTTCCATACAAAAGTTAAGTGCTGTGAGTGCCAAAGAACTGTTTGTTGCAAGGAAAAGGGGCTTTTGGAACCTGGTGTGGGCTAGAAGCGATAAGAATCACTAAGTGGAGTTCTTAGTGGATTGTGTGCTGTGCCGTCTCTGGGGAAAGCTATTCTTCATCTCTTGTGGGTTTCAAGAGAGGTGTCATCTTTTACTTTATCTCTTCCATTGTAATTTGTATTGTAACAATTTGTTTATAGTGACAGCGTTAATCCTCTGTTGAGTGATTAGCAACTGGACGTAGGGTCTTTTGATCCGAACCAGTATAAATTTCCTGTGTAAGACTCTATCCCTTTCTCTATTTACATTTACACAGTTTTTAATCGGTAAAATTTGGGGAAAATTTTGAAAACCTAATTTTTATTAAGAAACCAATTCACCCCCCTCTTGGTTTTTGTCCAGATCACGCGAACATTCCAGCTGCGCGATTCTAACAAGTGGTATCAGAGCTTGCTTTGATAGTCATTCAAATTTTCGAAAATGGCCGGACAAAATCAAACTTTTGCCGAAGGTGCGTCTATCAACAGACCCCCACTTTTTGCGGGTCAAAATTATCCTTTCTGGAAGGTACGTATGCAAATATTTTTAGAGTCTGTTGATAGAGGCGTTTGGGACGCTATTTTAAACGGTACATTTGTTCCTAAAACTACTGAGAACGGTGTTGACGTTCTTAAACCTTTTTCAAGATGGACTGCAGAAGAAAATAGGAAAGCCCAATTTGATGTTAGGGCTAGAAATATTATTTCATCTGCTCTAACACTTGACGAGTTTTATAGAATTTCAGTTTGTAAAAGTGCACAGGAAATGTGGGAAATGCTAAGGGTGACCCACGAAGGAACTGACGACGTTAAAAGAGCACGTAAAAATTCCTTAATCCAAGAATACGAGATGTTCCGGATGCAACCAGGCGAAACGATATTTGACGTACAAAAGCGTTTCACTCATATCGTGAACCATCTCACCGGACTAGGTAAAATTTTTGACGTTGATGAATTAAATGTTAAAATTTTGAAATCTCTGGATAGGAAATGGCAACCTAAGGTGACGACCATCTCGGAGTCACAAAATCTTGCCACTATGTCTATGGTGGCATTATTTGGAAAGCTTAGAGAGCATGAGCTTGATCTTGGAAGGCTAAATGAGGAAGAAAGTCAATACCAAAAGAAGAACCTTGCCTTCAAAACAGAAATTTCGAAAGGTAAAAATAAGAAGGAAGAAGAAGAAGACTCAGAAAATGATGAAGAAGAGTTGAGTCTTATTATAAGAAAGTTCACCAAATTCATGAAAGCAAAAGGAAGACATCCCTTCAAAGGTAAAGGAAAGATAAGAGAAAGTACTTCCGTAAATATAAAATGTTATGGTTGTGGTGAAGCAGGGCATGTAAAGACCGAATGCCCAAACAAGAAAAACGATGAAAACAAGGGCAAAAAGCAATTCAAGAAGAAAGCCTATATTGCTTGGGACAACAGTGATTCAAGTTCGGAATCAAGTGACTCGGAAATAGAAGCAAACATTTGCTTAATGGCAAATGACAACATATCTTCGGATTTTGAGGTTAGTGATTCCGACTCATCTTCTAGTGATGAAAATGACCATGATGAATTGCAAAATGCTTACAATGAATTATTTATTGCTTTTAAGAATTTGAAAGATGAATATAAAGTTGTAAAGAAGAATCTAAGTAGATCCGAAAAGGAAAATGAGTCCTTAAAATTGAAAATTGCATGTTTAGAAGAAAAGGAAGTAGCTAATACGAAAATTGTATGTTTAGATGAGGATAAGAACTTAGCATGTGCAAACTGTAAAGAGCATGAATATGACATAGATATTCTTAACCATTTGCTAGACAAAGCCGAAAAGGAAATAGATGATCTTAAGAAGCATGAAATGGTGTTTGCCCGAAATAGTGTAAATCATCAAGTTCCTTTGAAAAATCCTAAAATTAAAAAGAAAAGAGTATGGGTAGAAAAAGGAACTAGGGCATCTATAATTAATAATGCATCTTATTCCATAGCTACATCAAAAACATGTTTTTATTGTATGAAACATGGTCATACTTCAAATAGATGTAAAATCAAACATTTTGGTGTTCCTAAAGGAAAATATATTTGGGTTCCTATAGTTAAATGAATTGTTTGTCTCTTTTATTTATTCAAAGAAAATGGATCATTTAGTATGTTTTAAACAGAATGCTTAGGTAAAATCATTTTATCTTTTCTACTGCATGAAGGTTCTTCACTTAAAGATTTTGCGAAATGCCTCTAAAATCGTTTTAAACAACTAAAAACAAAGTATTTTTACAAAAGATTTCTTAAACATGTTTTTAACTGATATAGTTTTGAAAGAACCGATTAAAATCACTTAGAATGTTCAAAGAAGTGTTTTTACAGTATTTTAATCGATACAACTTGTTTTTAATCGACTAAAACCATTTAGAACTCATTATGATCGATCAGAATACAAATATGACCGATCAGAATTAAATGTGATCGATCAGATTTAAATTATGAGCGATCAGAATCTTTCAATCAATTAAAACACGTTTCAATCGATTAAAATCACTTAAAGGGTTAGGATGATCGACCAAAATACAATTATGACCGTTCAGAATCAGTTATGATCGATCAGAATTTAGTTATGACCGATCAGAACTCTTTTAATCGATTAAATCTCGTTTCAATCGATTAAAACAACTTAGAAATTTTCTACACAACGTTTTAATCGATTAAAACTTATTTTTATCAGTTAAAATAACTTGAAAAGTTTTATGAGAAAGTTTTGCAGTATTTAAATAGATTGTTATGTCTCTAACCCCAAGGACCCAAAAGTTGTGGGGACCTAAGTTTACTATGTTCTTGTTTTGTAGGAAACTTCCAAATCAAAGAAGTCTATGTGGTATCTTGATAGTGGATGCTCAAAACATATGACTGGAGATAAATCGAAATTTGTGAGTTTCAAAGCCAAAGAACAAGGATATGTGACTTATGGGGATAACAACAAAGGGAAGATTCTCGGAATTGGAAACATAGGTGGTGCAAACACATTGGAGATTAAGGATGTGCTTCTTGTTGATGGTTTAAAGCATAATCTCCTTAGCATAAGCCAATTATGTGACAAAGGATTCAAGGTAATCTTTGAAAGCAAATTTTGCACCATTCACTTGATAGATTCCGAAAATGTAACATTGAAAGGCATTAGGCATAACAACATATATTTGATTGATTTGGATTGTTTGCATGAGTCAAGTATAACATGTTTAGTTGCTAAGGAAGAGAACCCTTGGTTATGGCATAAGAGAGCGGCTCATATAAATATGCATCATTTGAACAAATTGATCTCAAAAGACTTAGTTATTGGATTGCCTAAGTTAAAATTTGAAAAAGATAGATTGTGTGATGCATGCCAAAAGGGTAAACAAGTAAAATCATCATTTAAATCAAAGAATGTTATTTCCACTTCAAAACCCCTAGAATTATTACATTTAGACTTATTTGGACCTTCTAGGATAAAAAGCTTTGGTGGAAATTATTATGGACTTGTAATTGTTGATGATTACTCTAGATATACTTGGACATTTTTCCTAACTATGAAAAGTGAAGCTTTTAAGGTCTTTAGAAAGTTTGCTAAACAAATTCAAAATGAGAAAGACCTAAGAATTAAAGTTTTAAGAAGTGACCATGGTGGTGAGTTTCAAAATGAAAAGTTTGAGAATTATTGTGAAGAAAATGAAATATTACATAACTTTTCTTCTCCTAGGACTCCCCAACAAAATGGTGTAGTTGAAAGGAAAAATAGGTCATTAGAGGAACTTGCTAGAACTATGTTAAATGAATCTAATGTTCCTAAATATTTTTGGGCTGATGCGGTTAGTACTGCATGTTATGTTTTAAATAGAATGCTCATTAGGTCAATTATTAAATCTACTCCATATGAATTGTTTAATGGTAGAAAACCTAATGTTGCTCATTTAAAGATTTTTGGATGTAAATGTTTTGTGCTAAATAATGGAAAGGACAATCTAGGAAAATTTGATTCAAAAGCCGATGAGGGCATTTTTCTAGGATATTCATTAAATAGCAAGGCATATAGAGTGTTTAATAGGAGAACTTTAAATATAGAAGAATTTATACATGTTACCTTTGATGAGATTGTAGACCTTGGGGGAAATCCTCTTGAGTCAAATAAAGAACTTGCAGGTGATGATGAATACATAAGAGAGGCCCTTGATGAATTTTGCTTGGAAAATAATGAGCCTTCTCAAACTCCTCAATTAGCAAAAGAATGGCAATCACCTAGAGGACTCTCAATGGACAACATCATAGGTGACATCTCAAAAGGGGTAAGAACTAGAAATATGACAAATTTCTGTATGTCTGTTGCTTTTGTGTCACATATTGAACCTAAAAACATTGAGGAAGCACTTAAAGATGATCAATGGTGCATAGCCATGCAAGAAGAACTTAACCAATTTGAAAGGAATCAAGTCTAGGAATTAATCCCAAGAGAAGAGTCACATCAAGTTATTGGAACTAAATGGGTATTTAGAAATAAGCTTGATGAAGATGGAAACATAACAAAGAATAAAGCCAGACTTGTTGCAAAAGGCTATTGTCAGGAGGAAGAATTTGCTAAGATAATGCAGGGAGAGTTTGAAATGTCTATGATGGGAGAATTAACATTCTTTCTTGGACTACAAATCAAGCAACTTAAAGATGGCATTTTCATCTCTCAAACCAAATACTGCAAAGAGATCCTCAAAAAGTTTGGTATGGACACCTCAAAGGAAGCTAACACACCCATGAGAACTTCATGCTATCTAGACAAGGATGAATCAGGTTTGAAAGTTAATCAAACTATGTATAGAGGTATGATAGGATCACTATTATACTTAACTGCAAGTAGACCTGATATTATGTATTTTGTCTGTGTGTGTGCTAGATTTCAGGCTTGTCCTAAAGAATCTCATCTAATTGCAGTGAAACATATTTTAAAATACTTAAAAGGAACTACTGGTTTTGGTTTGTGGTATCCGTCGATGTTTGTATGAGTTTAATAGGATATTCCGATGCTGATTATGGTGGATGTAAAATTGATAGGAAAAGTACTAGTGGGACATGTCATTTGTTAGGTTCATCCTTAATATCTTGACATTCTAAGAAACAGACATGTGTTGCTTTATCTACCACTGAAGCTGAATATATTGCAGCTGGTAGTTGTTGTGCTCAAATTCTATGGATGAAACAACAGTTAGAAGATTATAGTATCTTTTTAAATGACATTCCGTTGATGTGTGATAATACGAGTGCAATAAATCTTACTAAGAATCCAGTAATGCACTCTAGGACTAAACATATAGAAATAAGACATCATTTTTTGAGAGATCATATCAGCAAAGGAAATTGTAAAATAGAGTATGTTGATACAAAACACCAATTAGTAGATATTTTTACTAAGCCTCTACCCAATGATAGATTCTATGATCTTAGAAGAGACTTAGGAATATTAGACATTGCCTAAATTCTACTTAAATAAAAAGCTTTTACATGATTGTAATGTTATATATCTCTTTGTCTATAATGACGTTTCTTTATGAAATGAAATTTGTTTCTTTAAATGCTTTGATTGAGGGGGAGTTATCTCCAACTTATGCATATTTTTAGGGGGAGCTCTTATGATTGTTATTGCAGAGTTCTTTTTTATTATAATCAAAATAGGGGGAGAAAAATTTAAAGCCTCTTATGAATTGCATTTAAATATTATCTAGTATGTTTGATGTGTTTGTTAGTATGACAGATAAAACAGGTTATTACAAGGGCTTTAAAAGATAATTTTGATCATCATCAAAAAGGGGGAGATTGTTGAACATTCAAGGACTTGATGTTGCACTTGATGAACATGAAGATTGTTGATTTTGATGATGATTCAAGAACTCAAAGACTTAGAGTGTTGAAGACTTGTTTTTGTAGTGTAATAACTTTGTTTTAATTAGATTGAGTCTGTAATTTTAGAGTTTGAGATAGCCAGTACATAGTCTGCAACTTAGAAGCTTCAAAAAGCCCAAATATATCATCCAGGCTCGGCTTTAATCGATTATATAGGGAAATAATCGATTAAAACAGTGAGAAAACCATTTTCTATATAAACTCACTGTTTTAATCGATTAAAACTTCAAAATAATCGATTATTACGTCTGATAATCGATTAAAACGCCTAATAATCGATTAAAACAGAGAGGTTTTGAGTTCTGTTGTTTTTGGCTCTGTTTTAATCGATTATAACTCCATTTAATCGATTATTTCAGTCTGTTTTTGATTTTAAATTTCAAATTAACCCTATTTTCGAAAACCCAATTACCAAGAACCCTAGTTTCAAAATCCCCAAGTTCTAAACCCTAATTTCCCCACTTAAACTCTCCTTTGGCACTCTGAAAAATAAGAACAACCTTTTCCATACAAAAGTTAAGTGTTGTGAGTGCCAGAGAACTGTTTGTTGCAAGGAAAGGGAGCTTTTGGAACCTGGTGTGTGCTAGAAGCGATAAGAATCACTAAGTGGAGTTCTTAGTGGATTGTGTGCTGTGCCGTCTCTGGGGAAAGCTATTCTTCATCTCTTGTGGGTTTCAAGAGAGGTGTCATCTTTTACTTTATCTCTTCCATTGTAATTTATATTGTAACAATTTGTTTATAGTGACAGCGTTAATCCTCTGTTGAGTGATTAGCAACTGGACGTAGGGTCTTTTGATCCGAACCAGTATAAATTTCCTGTGTAAGACTCTATCCCTTTCTCTATTTACATTTACACAGTTTTTAATCGGTAAAATTTGGGGAAAATTTTGAAAACCTAATTTTTATTAAGAAACCAATTCACCCCCCTCTTGGTTTTTGTCCGACCACGCGAACATTCCGCTGCGCGATTCTAACACATGGTAAATCTTATAAGGTGGTTATCAAGGAAAAAAATTATTTTAAAATTAATAAATAAGTTCACGTTGATTATAGTGATAATTAACATAAATTTTGATACTTTTTTATTAAAAAGTTACTCTCTTGCACTAATATTAAAACTTAATCAAATAAAAGAAAAATCAAAATAATAAACATAAAAAGTCTTTTATTTACTAACCTGGATAATAGACTTTTGCATTTACTTATATTGCAAAGAGTTATATTGATATATAAATTTTATAACTTATAAAAATTATATTTTGTACTATGTATCATTACATTTATTTTAACTTTTACTTCAAGAGAATAATTGCACTCGATTTTTATTATCTTTTTCATGAAATGTCTCTCAAAAAGGTAAAAGACATGACCTAGGATCTTTGCACCCAAATCTTGAAGTTTAAAGTATCTCACAAGTTTATACATTAAAAGGTAAACTTTGACATAAAAAAGAACGTACAAAGCTTTGGAAAGCCTGGTGAGTCAATGTTACTTGCTTTCTATATAAGTGGTGAAGTGACAAAAGCTATAAAAAAAGAAAGATATTATGCTAAAAAATGATAAACAACATGGATTTTAACAAAAATAAAAAAGTACATACAATGCATCAAAGTTTTTATCAAGCAAATGAAACCTAAAAGAAGAGGAAAAAGTATAAATTAAAAAAAAATTAACACAACAACAACATTTTTAAAATTTAATATAAATAAAAGAAGAAAGGAAAAATAGGTTATTAAGGACATATCCTATGCAAGGATTTTTAATGAGTTGTTTCACTTTTGAAAATAATAAAATAAGGTTCTCACCGTACCACATCATTGTTAAACAATTTTCATTTAATTTTAACTCCAACAGAAATAATTTTAAATCATTCTAAATAATTCATTATTTTATATATTTTTATATATTATTTTAATATTTTAAATAAAAAGTAAATACATTCATTAAATAATTAATTACTTTAATTAATAACACACCATCATATTTTAATATAAAAATAATATGAAATACATAATATTTAAATAAGTATAATGAAAATCAAATAACACTAGAAAATATATTCAATAAAATTAATTTTCATTATTCTCTCCTCCAAATTTTCGTTAAATATGTTCTACCAAATCTCTTGAAGTTTGTGGTAAGTATTTCTATCTTGAACCATTGCTCTCCTTTAAAAGTGTGTAGATCTAAAATTACGATGAAGACTTGGAGATATATCAATTGTTGATACGTCATTTTTCCTAATATCATAATCAACATGATTTTGATAAGTGTGTTGTTCTTCCTCAACAATCATATTGTATAATATGATACATGCATAAATTATGTTCTTTAATGTATGAGAATCTCAAAAATGTGTCAAACTACATATAATTGCAAATCAAAATTGAAGGACTCCAAAAACACGTTCAACATCTTTTCTTGTGGACTCTTAGAATATCTCCAATGAGAGTTTTTAACTAAAGTTGTTTAAGGATAAAATTAAATATTTTATTATGAGTCTCATAGTTGAATTGCTTAAAACTTGGTCAGAGTTGTTTATACAAACAACTTTCTTCCAATTTTAAGTAACTTTCTCCACTTTTAAACAACTCAGATGTGAGACTCACAATAAAATATGTACTTTTATTCCTAAACAACTTTTGGTAGCAACTCCCTTTAGAGATGCTCTTATTGTTGAGCAAATAATTTTTTCTTTTGTCCTTGTGACATTGAAATAATTTTCACAAATGTGACAAAATCTTGATAAATACATTAGATGCATTTAATATAGTAATATAATTATTTGACCACACTATACCAAAAAATACATGTCAAATCCACAAGTCTTGTGTGATGCCATAATTTTGAGAGTGATTATCGGGTTAGCATGATCACCATGATAAAATTGACCTTTCCATTAATTAAATAATTTTTCCATTCCCAATACATGTAATCAATTGATCTTAACATACCTAGAAAACCACGTGTCACTTCCATTTATAGTAGTTAATTTATAACTTTGTTATTAAGCCTCCTTAAATACTCATTTCCAAATACTACACAAATGTTTGATATAAATCGTTATGAGCATTTTACTACAGTGTTTTCACCAATTTGAATATATTCATCCACATTATCAGTGAACTTTTACAAAAGGTGATAGACCTCTGCTTGTGTTGCATCTAACCTCATTATAAAGTAATAATCGTGATTGCAAAGGGCTTCCACAGTTTTGATAAAAACCTCCTTTCGTATACGGAATCTTCTTTGTAATTGAGATTCCGTATATACTGGATTTTTGAAAAAAATAATCATTGAACAATTGATGATGATCTTCTTCATGATTTTAATGAACTCTTTTTTGTCAGTCACCACCATTATTGTCGACTTGATGTTGGTACTTAAGTAGTAATCTCATGATTTCTTCATCATTGTTATCTTCGAGTTCTATGACTTGACCCAACAATGCGTCTAAATCAATATTTTCAAATTTTATGATATAGATAATTGAAGTGTTTGAAAACAGAGAATAATATTGTAATACTATAAGATGTTAGACATCATATGACATTCCATAACTATATATAGATTCATAACGACTAGTTTTACAATGATTAGTTTTACAACAACTAGTTTTACAATAACTAATTTTTACAATGATTAATTTTACAACAGTTTTACAACGACTAGTTTTCACAACAACTAATTTTTACTATGGTTAATTTTCATTTTATAATGACTAATACATTTTTAAACAAATACAATTAATTATTATAATGACTAATATATTTAAAATCCTCATTTTATCCTAATATAGTTATAATATTTTTTGTGATATTCATGTTGTTTCTCATACATGTTAGACATGTTCTTCATGAGACACTACAAGAAAATCATTAATTACTGATCGGATATTTACCGACGGATATGTAGTCGTTAGAAAATAAGTGATTACTAATGGAAATTACCGACAGATTTACAGTAGTTGTGAAATTTGGTCTTACTGACGAATATATTCATCGGTAAATGCATAATTAATTACCGACGAATATATCTATCGGTAAATCCGTCAATACTTAATTACTGATAGATATATCCGTCGGTAAATTAATAATTTTGGTAAATGAATAATTACTTATCGACGGATATATCTGTTACTGAATATTACCGACGAATTTAAAGTATATTTTTAAAAGTCAACATTAAATTAAAAAAATTAAATATTTTAAATTATATATAATAATTACTTAATTTTAAATATATTCTAATAAATTAATTATTCACCTAATTAAAAATTTAAATAATTTTTAATTTAATAATTTAATTTAATCATAATTAGATTAATTTATAATAATTTGTTAAATTAAATAATTTTAAAAATAATTATTTAAGTATTTTTAATATTGAAAAAAATATTTTAATATAAGAATTTTAATTAAATAATAGAAGAAAAAAAGATAAAAAGAATAAATTAAAATAAAATAAAAATAAAAGATAAAAAGTATAAATTAAAATAAAATAAAAATAAAATACAAATAAAAGATAAAAAGAATAAATTAAAATAAAATAAAAATAAAAGAGAAAAAATATATTTTATATCATTATATAAATAAATTATAAAGATTATATTGTGTCATTAAATTACAAACCCATATAAAAAGAGCGCTCACAAATTTGACATCAAATCTTAAAAATCCACTCGACACACACTTTCACCCTCGAGCGCACCCTCACATCTAACATATAAATATATAATTATATAAATATATTTGTATTTATATATTTACACGGATATACATTTATTTGTATATAAATATAATTTATTTGTAAATTATTATCGGAAAAACCTAGTAGTTTAGTGGTTGGAGTATTAGCCTCAAACTCTAAGGTACGAGGTTTGAATCTCGTAAACGATAATTCTCTTAATTGAATGATAATTTAAATTTCTAAAAAATGTAATAGATAATAAAATACTTACTTACCGACGGATATATCCGTCGGTAATATGTATTTACCAACAAATTTTGTTTGTTTCTTGTAGTGAGGATATCATACTCTAAACATATTTCTTGTGACTTCTTTAACTCAATCAGTTCATTAAATTTGTATGTTTTTTTTCTTTTATTGCATTTTCTATGCCAAATAAATCAATATGGGAAGTAACACTTATACTTACGTTTCCTTTACTCTTTTTCTTTCTCTTGGCTGCCTTTTGTCCTATAGAACGAGATATTGTATCATATTCTTCAACTTCGTGCGGTGTCTCTGGGTTAGAAGATGATGAATATGCGCCTAAAGTAGAAATTTTGTATCTTTTTAAAGAATTATTCATAAATATCGATTGTCATTTTGATTCATCTCATTACAACAACCAAGCATGTTCATATTCAGATTTTTTTCCCTTTCGAATCTTTTGTGAAAATCTTATTTGCGAATGACATAACATCTTTTTCAACCCAACAACTTTTCCTTTGATTGGTAGCTTGCTTATAACATGCATTAAATTTTTGAACTGTAGGGTAAAGTTTACTTCATAGAGATTTTAGTTGACTCACTAACCTCTTTGTGAAAACTCTATGTTCGTCGTCATTATTGTATGCTTCTTTGATCCGCTCCCAATATTGGGTTAATGACTAATCAACTTCAACAATTTGATCCTTGACACATTTAACCATGATCAAATTAGAATCATATCATCTGGTATTGAGAATGCTACATGAGGTTTTCTCTGAGATATATTTTCACCCCTTCCATCAAGTTAGATATTATCAAGTCCGATTGGGGAAGGAGACTCTATTGGATGAAGGAAGAAAACTATTCATATTTGATGTCATTAAAGGTGGTGGAAACATAAAAAATTGGTAGTGGATAAACATAATTTTGGGAATTTTTACCCATAAGAGATGAATGATTTTGCAATAAATTATAATAATACTGATAATTAAATTGATTGGAATCCATAATTAGAGAAAAAGAAAAATAGTGAAATGAAGGATATGTAAAAAAAAAAAATACCATTGATGAAGATTTTATAGTGTAAAAAATGTGTAGGACAATGATTACAACGGTAAAAAATTGGGTAATATAGGTGAACAACTATTTTTTTCCTAGTAACGAATACATCTAATAGTCAATTTTTTTCTCTTCTTAATCTAACGGTCCAATTTTACTTTCAACTTCAATTTAATTTGTGTTTTCCATTTCCTTTCTCCTCCCTCACCTCTCCTTTCTTGATTTCCATTCTCCATCTCCTTTCTTCTCCCTCATCTCTGATTTTTCCATTTCAGTTTCTCATCTCTCATATCTTCCTTCCCCCTTTCACTCAGCCTCCACCTTTGTGTCCACCTCCGTGTTCGCCTCTACCTCCGCTGTCTGCATGTGTGTTCGCCTCTGCATCTGCCTTTGTGACCCTTCCCTCTTTCGTGTCCAGTGTCCGCATTCATTGTCATTGCGTCTACTGCCATTGTCACTACATTCGCGACCGCTATCACTACATTTGTGACCATTGTCGTTGTCGTTACATCTGCGGCTAGTGATGCGATCTTTGTTTTCAATTTTATATATTTTCATTTTGATTCTTAAAGATTTTAATTGATGATTATTATTGTTTGTAGTTAATAAATTTATAATTTTTTGTTGAAGATGTTTTGGATTGATAAATGATAAATTTTTTGTGTTTATTAATATTTTATTTGAAGGAATAATTACTTCAAGAAACACTTTTCTGTTGATATGGAACAACTCTGCATGTCATGTCATCTTCTCCATAGTTGCTTCAAACAATTTGAAAAATAATTTAAACATTCTCCTCAAATATGCTCTAGTTTTTTTTTTTTTTTTTTTTTTAAAAGAACCTTTTACTGCGCTTCCTTTTGAAAAATGCCTTCATCACTTATTTTTTTAGTTTTTATAAATAGTTTTATACTCATTTATACATGTTGAGAATTATTTAGTCACAATGAATGCAATTGCGATATTGTCTTTCAAGATATTAAAACTAAGTTTAGGATGAGCAATGTGTTATAATTTATTTGCTTTCAAAACATTTTTATTGTGTGTTAAACATGGAATGATTTATTGTTAAAATAATATTAATTTTTAGAAGTTTGAAAAATTTTATTAAATAATATTAATGTGATTAAGTTGAGAAACAAGTAAAATAACTATTTTATATTATAAGTTAGAAATGGCCTTAAATAATATTTATGTTTAGGAAAAATGTTAGATTGATAGTCCAAATATCATAACAATAACTATGTATATTAATAAAATAATAATAATAATATATTATTATTATTATTGGTTGCTTGAATGATCATATCGAGTATCAAAATTTCGTGTTGTGTTTATCGATTGATAATGAAACTTAACTGATTGATTAAACATTAGAAACATAATATAGAGGAATCAATGATAAATGTACAAATATTTTTATTGTGCTTGCTTTAATAAGTTATAATTTCTAAAAACTACTTACACACATATCTTTGTAATTATTTTTAACTAATCAGTCACTGTAAATCTGGTTAATATTGCAGATTTTTTTATAACATACTAATCATCACTCCTATTAGAGGAGGTACGGGTGTCAAAGTGAGTCAACCCGACTCACACGGGTTGACTCATCACAGGTTGAACTAAAAATAGGTGAGCTCAACCTGAAGCTAGAAATTTTACAATCTTGTTCAACTCACCATGGATTTGTGGGTTAAGCGGGTTGACTCACTAACCCATATTTTTTTAATTTTTTAAATTATAAAGAAACTTCGGATGTAGAAACTTATACTTTCTTCCTTTCTTTCTCAACATCAGTATCTTTGTTATTAACTGAAATTGACTCATTGAATTTTTCATTAATAATAAAATCATCACCAATACAATTTACATTGACACTTTGATGTATTGTTTCAGATTCCATACTGTAAATTAATTTAAAAGGAAGAAATAAAAAATTTATATATTAAAGAGATATACGTATAAATCAATAACAAACAACAAATAATGTATAGATGTTACAATTTTTAAATAAAGATTCATCAATCCAATAGTTTAGATTATGAAACAAATTCTTACCTTTGAAAGCAATACAATGGACATGGTGTAGTGGTGCGGTGGACAGATAATAAGACAAGTGACCCAAGTGCAGCGACAAACATAGTGGTGCAGCGAACAACTGATAACAAGTTTAAATGAGGGTTTGACTTGTGGCGACAGTCAACAATGTAGGGTAGAGGTAAGACATGATAACATCAATTAGGATTACTAAAGTATTATAATTATTTTTAAAATTTAAAATAAATGATTAATTAGGGTTAGTATATTATTATAATTGTTAGATATTGTTTAGATATTATTTAATATTGTTAAGATATTGTTAGATATTAACCATAATATCAAACAATATCTTCTATTTATTCTGTTACTTTCAGTTACTCTTTTAGTTGTATCTCTCTACTATAAATAGACTACCCTATGTGTGGTTTATACACAAGGGAGATTAATCCCAAACTCTATTTCTTCTATATTCAACATGGTATCTAGAGCTTAAGGTTATTTTGAATTTTTTTTTCGCCTTTGACCACTATTGAAGCCGCCACCACCGCCGCTATCGCTGTCTGCTATTTGGTAGTGTGAAAGTGCATGTCTAGGAAAGTTCTAACAAGGAAAGACTTGGTATTTAAGCGTGTCCATTAGTGACCCACCTCTCTTTCCCGGGAACTTACCCGTGTACTCGGTTCACGCCGCCGTCACTATCGCCTCCGCCCTTTATGAGTTCTTCTGCTCCTTTTAGTACTTCCAATCTCGTCAAGCATCGCGCTCGATCCTTCCATCTACACTAACTATGTTAATGTGCACTTATCCATCGACAAGTTAACTGACCCTAATTATGCCACATGGTCATCGACGTCGATTATGGCTTAAGAGTCGAAGTATCTTGATCATCTTGCCTCGAAAGCACCTACTCTCACTCCTAGTGAGGAAGACCGTTGGGACACCATTGATGCTCAATTATGCGTGGTTCTCAAGGGTACTCTTGATCCTTCGTTAAAACAAATTTTTCGTTCCTACGAAACATGTGCCAAAATCCGGGAACATGTCAAGTTATTATACACCGATGATACTCAACGTCTCTATGATGTCTGTTCTAAATTTGTAGATGTTATTGCCTCTAAACATCAAGATTCTATGACTGATTATATGGGCAAAATTCATGCTCTTTTTCATGAGTTCAATGAGTTATTGCCTCCTTCCCCCGACCCTGCCACCGAGATAGGACAACGATCAAAGTTCTTCATGCTAGGGGCATTACACGAACTTGCCGATCAATATTCACATATTCGTGATCGAATTTTGGGTTCTCCTGTTGTCCCCACCTTGACATCGACCTGCTCCACTCTTTTGCGTATACCAGACAAAACCCAACCCCGACACACCCGCTTCTATTAATGATTCTTCCGCATTGGTATCTCGATCGTGATGATCGAACTCGCCCTCGCAAACAGGGAAAAGGGCGTCCTAAGTGTGAACATTGTGGCAAGCTAGGTCACAAGATTGACCAGTGTTATGCATTACATGAGTGTGAACATTGTGGCAAACTAGGTCACAAGATTGATAAGTGTTATGCATTACATGGTCGTCCTACTCGATCTACCGCAGCTTGCTCGGACCGATCTTTCCCCACCTTTATCTCGCTAAGGATCCTCCTTCTTATATTTCATTAGACACACCTCGCTATGTTCAACAAATTTCTCAAATGGTATAAGGATCAACAGTCTTCTAGTTCCACTCGTGTTTGTCGCACACACAGTACATCTTTTGCTGGTCCGACCCAATCTTCTTCTCGGTCCTTGGGTTTTTGATTCAGGAGCCACTCGATCATATTACCGGTAACAAATCTTTGTTCTCCTCTTTATCCTCTCCCGATCCTTTACCTTTTGTTACACTAGCCGATGACTCTAGAGTATCATCTCATGGTGTTGGAACTGTTAAACTTTTCCCTTCTTTAACCATTGATAATGTTCTTTATGTCCCCGGGTCTCCTTTTAACCTCGTTATCCATCGCTCGTCTAACTCGTTCTCTTGATTGTGTTGTTTCTTTTACCAACAATTCCGTGTGTTTACAGGACCTAGAGTTCGAAATAGGTGATTGGCACAGGATGTGAGTCTCATGGTCTTTATCATCTTCGTCCCTTTACACATGTTGGTGCAGCTTATATAGTCTCCCTCTCTTCTCCATGCTCAGTTAGGTCATCCAAGTCTTGCCAAGTTACAGCAACTTGTCCCTGCCTTATCTAAATTGTCTAGTTTGGCATGTGAGTCGTGTCAATTAGGCAAGCATAGTCGTACTTCCTTTCCTCGTAGTGTCACACGTGGTGCTTCGTCCCCTTTTGCCATGGTTCACTCTGACATTTGGGGACTTAGCCGCGTTAAGTCTACTTTAGGTTTTCAATACTTTGTTATTTTCATTGATGATTATTCCAGATGCACTTGGTTATTTTTGATGAAAAATCATTCTAAATTATTTCATATCTTTCAAACTTTTTTCAATGAAATTCAAACTCAGTTTGGTGTTTCTATTAGAGTTTTGCGCAATGATAATGGTCATGAATATCTTTCTCATTCTTTTAAACAATTCATGGCTTCTCATGGTATTTTGCATCAAACTTCTTGTGCTTATACACCTCAACAAAATGGTGTAGCTGAACGTAAAAATAGACATCTTATTGAAACAACTCGCACTCTTTTAATTCATAGAGAGGTTCCTTAGCATTTTTGGGGTGATGCTCTTCTTACTGCATGTTATCTTGTTAATCGCATGCCATCTTCGGTTCTAGATAATAAAATACCTCATTCCATTTTATTCCCTCATGAACCACTTCATCCCTTACCTCTAAAAGTTTTCGGGTCTACATGTTTTGTTCATAATTTTAGTTCTAGTCTTGACAAGCTTTCTCCTAGATCACATAAATGTGTTTTCTTAGGGTTTACAAGATCACAAAAATGATACAAATGTTTTTCTCCTTCTCTTAACCGTTATTTTGTGTCTGCAGATGTCACCTTTGATGAATTCTCTTTTTATTTTAAAAGTCAATCTTCACCTCTATCTCCATCCAATCTTGTCAACACTCCTAGTACATTTAATGTTCATGTTGTTTGTGACCCTCTAACTGTGTCTTCTTCATCATTAGATTCTACTCCGCAGTCAGCTTCTTCTTCACTGCCTCTTCAGGTTTATAGTTGCCGAAACCAATCACAACCACCACCATGTGACTCTACTCAAGTGCCAACTACTCTGTCTCCTCTGGATGTGACACCTGAGTCTGACCTTCCCATTGTCCTCCGAAAAGGTATCCGTTCTACATGTAATCCCTCTCCTTATTATATTGGTTTGAGTTATCATCGAATGTCATTACCTTTTTATACATGTCTTTCCTCTCTTTCTTCTGTGACCATTCCAAAGATTGTCCGTGAAGCTTTAGCCCATCCTGGTTGGCGTCAGGCCATATTAGATGAACTAAGTGTTCTTCATAATAGTGGAACTTGGAAATTAGTCTCGTTACTGTCTGGAAAATTTGTTATTGGTTGCAGGTGGGTGTTTGCTATCAAAGTTGGACCTGATGGTACTATTGATCGCCTCAAAGCTCGTCTTGTGGCCAAAGGTTATACTCAAATTTTTGGGTTGGATTATGGAGATACCTTTTCCCCTGTGGCAAAGATGACTTCTGTTCGTTTATTTATCGCCATGGCCGCTCTTCAACAATGGTCTCTTTATCAACTAGATGTTAAAAATGTTTTCCTCAATGGTGATTTACAAGAAGAAATCTATATGGAGCAACCTCCTGGGTTTGTTGCTCAGGGGGAGTCTTCTGGGATGGTATGTCGTCTTCGCAAATCCCTATATGGCCTAAAATAGTCTCCTAGGGCCTGGTTTGGAAAGTTTAGCAAGGTTGTTCAACAATTTGGTATGACTCGGTGTGAAGCAGATCACTCTGTCTTTTATCGACACTCAAGTGCTGGATGTGTTTACTTGATATTATATGTCGATGACATCGTTCTTACGAGTAGTGACAACCATGACATCTCTCGCTTGAAACAACATCTCTCGTCACCATTTTCGGACCAAAGATCTTGGCAAACTTAGATATTTCTTGGGTATTGAGGTGACACAGTCCAATGATGGTATTGTTATATCTCAGAGGAAGTATGCCATGGATATTTTAGAGGAAATTGGGTTGATGAATTCAAAGTCTGTTGATACGCCCATGGATCCCAATACTAAACTTTTACCAAATCAGGGGGAGCTTATACCTGATCCTAAGCAATATAGAAGATTGGTTGGAAAATTGAATTATCTTACAGTTACTCATCCTGACATTTCCTTTGCAGTCAGTGTGGTAAGCCAATTTCTTAATTCCCCATGTGAAGATCATTGGAATGCAGTCATTCGTATCTTAAAGTATATTAAATGATCTCTTGGAAAAGGATTGTTATATGATTCTAATAACCATACAAGAGTTGTTTGCTACTCGGATGCTCGATTAGGCGAGATCTCCTTCTGATGAAGATCTACATCCGGATATCGTGTCTCCATTGGTGGTAACTTGGTCTCATGGAAAAGTAAGAAACAAAGTGTTATGGCAAGATCTAGTGCAGAAGCAGAATATAGAGCTATGACCTCAGCTGCTTGTGAACTTGTTTGGCTCAAACAATTGCTTAGAGAGTTACAATTTGGAGATGTCACTTGTGTGTGACAATCAGACTGCTCTTCATATTAGTTCTAATCCTGTCTTTCATGAGAGGACCAAACACATTGAGATTGACTCGTCATTTCATTCGAGAAAAGATTATGTCCGGAGACATCAAGACCGAGTTTGTTAACTCAAGTGATCAGCTAGTCGATATTTTTACTAAATCTTTACTGGGTCCTAGAATTGATTATATTTGTAACAAGCTTGACACATACAATTTGTATGCTCCAGCTTGAGGGGGAGTGTTAGATATTGTTTAGATATTATTTAATATTGTTAAGATATTGTTAGATATTAACCATAATATCAAACAATATCTTCTGTTTATTCTGTTACTTTCAGTTACTCTTTTAGTTGTATCTCTCTACTATAAATAGACTACCCTGTGTGTGATTTATACACAAGGGAGATTAATCCCAAACTCTATTTCTTCTATATTCAACAATAATTATTTTTAAAATTTAAAATTAATGGTGGGTTGCGGGCCAACCCACCATAACTCAGTTCGAACCTGCTTAACCCGTGAGTTAAGTGAGTTGGATTCATTTTTAGCCCATAATCAGTAGAAATAAAAAAAAATTGAACCCAACCCGACTCGAACCCGTGGTGAGCCGGGTTGGTTTACGGGTTAGAACCCATATTGACACCCCTAGTTAGAGGAATGGATAAATGACTGAGTAGCTAAAGTAAATTTACATGATTTTAATTTTTTTATCATGTGAATTTTTTTTTTCTTTGAGTTATTTGAATTTTATGGTTTGATATAGAGCTGTAAAAACATATGGTTCAGTATAGTAGGATTTGGTCCTATGAGTCAAATTACAAAAAAAAAACTTGATGATCCAATCTATTTACATTTTATAATAAACCAAAATTTTTAACTTAATCTAACGAACTAATGAACCAACTTTGATTTGATTGATTTTTTTTAATATTAACATATTTATACGAAATCAATTAATTAAAAAATATTTAAATTAAAATATATTTTTAAATTTTATTAATAAAATTAATTTTTATATAAGATATAATATATAAATTATATGAGAATGTATCTCTTCAATCTTAAAATAAAAAATAAAAATTTAATTTTTATTATCATATTTATTTTTTAGTAATTTATTAATTTAAAATAATAATTATTAGGTGATTATTAGAGATTTATTCTAATATTTATAAGTCAAATTAATTTATAATATATATATATATATATATATATATATAATAAAAAAAATATTTTTATGTTTAATTAAAAATAATGTTATTTTATAAAATGTCTTGACTTATAAGTTTAGGGACTATTAACCTAAGTTCATATAAATCATATTCTAATTAGGTCGAACCAAAATAAGTCTAATTTAATTTAGATCATAATATTTTTTATTTAATTTGATCTATTTTTCAAATTTTTTTTTTGATTAGTCTATCAAGTTAAGCTATTTTACATTGTAATTGTGTTGGGCTACAAATTATAAAATAAATAAATAAGAAATATGTTCATAGTAAAACGATAATTTTTTTTAATTTAATAATTTTTTGAGAAAAACGATAGATTAACCTAAAATTTAATGCCTTGATTTTTGTGTTTATATATATATAATAATTAAAAAAACATTTTTTTCAAAACCCCACAGCATAGGTTTAAAATAATTAAATTTATTATGCTTTTTAAACTAAAACTACAACCTTACATAAACACTTTTCTTTGTTAGGAATTACATTTATATATAAATTAATCTTTTCTTGCATAAATTTGAAATAACGGTGAATTAGAAAATAAATTAATAAGGTCTAAGGTCTATATGGATGTTTACATTTCAAAATATATAATATATAGTGATCTTACTCATATACATTCAAAACAAATCCACCATGATTCCTTTTTCATATATTTAAAACGTGTCCCACACACATATGATGATAATTTTCTTGTTTTTTATCTGCAATATAATAAGATGCACTAAGCATTTCTTTGCTGTTTGAAATTAAAAAATATTTAAAATAAGGTTGAATATTTTTAAATCCTATAAACAGAATAATATCTACTTCTTTAAAAACAAATCTTCGTTTTTTAGTCCTTATGAATACTTGCAAGATAAAAAGGAACTAATTTTTATATTTAAGATTAAAAAAAACTTTATCTTATTAACTGAGATGAAATATACATGTTCAATTCTATAAAATGTCTCAAACTATACTTAATAGAGAAAAAAACTATACTTGAAACAGGACATGTTGATCACTGGTACTTTAGAAACTTACTAATATATTGAACAATGGTATACTAACTGACAAATATTGAAGACATAAAAGCCATATTTTTTAATAAGTTTACCAGTTAACTAAACAACACAGGCTAAAAGGAAGATACAAAGAGATAGGAAGCTAGAGTGGAAAGAATAAGGAAGAAGAACTGAACAAGTCTATGTTTCTATTTGATAAGATAGAGAAAGAGAAGAAGGAACAAATTTAGAGGGATTTAAGCATAGGAAGGGGCACAAGCTATGCAAGCTAGAAAGAGAATGGCAGAAGAAGCACCATCCTCTTCCAGATTGGAGCTGCTCCTCTTGAACTTGCCAGTTTTTCCTTTGTTGCACTGAATTTGTTTCGGCAGCTGCTGTTGCTGATTCTGGCCTTGTGGTTGCATTTGCTTGTTCCTCTTCATTGCTTCTTCCACTTTAGACACCATAATGTTTCCTTTCAGTGATGTTAAAGCAAATTGAAATAGAAAATCAGGATGCAAGAGAGAGAATTTTGTGCATGGAAACAGCCCTACATGTAGCTCCCCTTTTATAGAGTTTTCTTGGACCAAGATGCCCTTGGTAATAATACTATGGATATTTTGCCAGTTTTCACTTAGTTTATCAGTTCCTTCAAGTGGTATGAGATTGGGCCCCCTTTCCCATATTGACAATCTGAGACACACCAACCAAGAAATGTGTTTTCAATGTGGCCAAGGTGTAGAATGAACTAGTACCATTGACAATGACAACTACATATTGCATACCGTTATCAAAGTCAGATCCTTAATTCCCACATTATGCCAATCTTGCATTCCAATGTTTGATGGTAAATTTCCATAATCTACTGCATAATAGAAAAAATGACGCCAAAACTGTAAGGAATTGTTCACAAACAAGAGATAAAGTTACAGTTTAAAAAAACAGAAAAAATTATCACAAAACATTATACAATGATTGTATGATTACAATGAATGAGATTAATTACGTGCAACTGCCAGACTAGAACTTAAACCAGGATTGTCTTTATCAGATCATTGACATTTAGGAATAAAGAGTAATCATCATAATTGAAACAGCATGTGCGTAATTCTTTTAATTTGGCTATAAAAGGGCATGATCATCGTCATTAAGTGTCAGATTATTGATGATCCAGAATCAAAATAACAACAATAAGAACTATGTTTTAGATCATTATTGAAACCAATGATTACATACAAAAGCTCATTTGAAGTTGTCATAAAAAATAAAACATGTATACAATTCGAATCCGATCAACAACCATTACACGACAAAAATACTATAATTTCAATTAATTCCATGACAAATGATACATACGAAAGAGGTTACTATTTTCTTTTATATAATTTGAGAGTATCTATAATTTCTATTCAATATCTAACCCGTTTCTCTTTTAAAATGAAAACAAGTTTTGAAATATCAGCAAATCATATTTATATTAAAACAAAATTATTATATTTTCAAGGGCAATTGAGTCACTTAATTGTAATATTTTTTTCAACTTTTTTGAAGTCTATGGTGGGCATAAACGTTATGGAGAGTGTTGTTGTTTCTTCATGTGCGAAACCATGTGAGCATGTGCCCAACTTTTCGTCCTCTTCTACTCTCATCCACATCCTTCGGGCCCAACGGTTTTCTTTTGTAACTAAACAATAATAACAACACACTTCTGTTTTAGTCACCTAATAACGCAAAACAATGATTAAAAACCAAATACTAAACCTTGTATGTGATGACAAAACATTTTACGTATCTCTAGGTTGGTTCATGAATTTACCATTATAACTATACCCCTACATCCCCTGTTCGATTCACATGTTATCAACTCAACTTCACGTGATCCTTTCGTTTTCCATCAACTATGAATCATAATTAACGTGTTGATGTTGCGAGTATAGCGACGCACTCAATCTTTCTGGCTCGAAATAAAACCCTTTTTCTTCTATGTAATGAATCAAAAATTTGAAGATTATTACTACTATTCGAAGTGTCTTGCTATATATCCACTCGCATCGTACACGTTAGTTGTAGGATTTGAAGTTAAGGAGACGCATCTACCAAGAGAAGAATCTAATTAATCACCAACCAAATCTTAACTCGACAATAAAATTTGAGAATCCTTTTCCATCACCCTTTGGTTGATTCACCCCAACAAACACATCACGCATGAGAAAAATAGATTAGACATAAAAAGAATTTTGGCCATTGTCACTATTGCATTGGTGTCCCTAATTATATAAAATACACACCTTTAGCCTATTTAGGAAATTGATAATTATTATTAATCCATTTCTTTTAAAAAAAGGCTATGTTTAAATTTGAAATATTTATATGTATTTGTGATTTTTGTTCCTATTGTTTTAAACATAGAGTAAGTTAAAAAGTTACATTTTTTTTAATGTATTTTTAGAAAATTATAATGATAGTTTGACAACTCTAATCTTCTACACAAATACTGACATGTGAGTTAATAAATCTTTTATTTAAAAAGGCGAGGCTTAACTATATTAAGACATGAAACGTATTGAGTCAACCTGTTTAATTGTTTTATTATTATTATTATCATCATTATTATTATTATTATTATTATTATTATTATTATTATTATTATTATTATTATTATTATTATTATTATTATTATTATTATTATTATGTCTAATCTATTTTTGAGATGTTTTGAGTTTATTAAATTTATTTTATCGAAATTTTTATAGATAAAGTATAATTAAAATAGGAAGAGAAAGAAAGGCAACAAAAACTCAAACATTAATTTTATATAACTATCATTATTAAATTAAATATAATTATTATGTAATTAAAACAATTTTTATGATCTATATAAATTTTCTAATTTGAAATTAACATTTTTGTTTTTACTCACTAAAATAAATTATGACAGCATTTTATAACTGACGAAATCCATCGTGACAAAATCTATAATAATATCATAAATTTGTCACAAAGTTAAAAGTATATAGATGTTAATTATGATAAATTTTGTGATGAAATATGTTGTCTCATAAAATATCATTACATAAAATATCATTACGAAAGTTATTATAGATATATTTTTATTTATCTTAGTAACGAAATTTTGTGACAAAAATAGTGTATTACTAATTATTCCACCATAGATATAGTCACAAATTATAAAATGTTTAACATGTGAGCTCACCACTTTCACTTAAGTGAATTTTTTGTTTACCTTAAGCAAAAGTTTGATATTGCTTAAGCGGTTGATCGAGTTTTTAAAATTTTGTTAAGTCACTTAAGTAAAAATTTTGCTAACTTAAGAATTTTTTTTTTTGTCTAACTTTAACAAAAGTTTTGCCAACTTAAGTAAAAATTTTGCCTAGTTTAAGCAGAATTGAATAAGTTTTTAAAATTTTGCTAAGTCATTAAACGAAAATCTTTTCTAGATTAAGTGGAAGTTTTGTCTAACTTAATCAATAGATTGATCTTGCTTAAATAGAATTGAGTAAATTTTTAAAATTTTGCTTAGTCCTTAAGCGAAAATCTTTTCTGGATTAAGTGAAAGTTTTGTCTAACTTAATCGATAGACTCATATTGTTTAAGTAGGATTGAGTAAATTTTTAAAGTTTTACTAAGTCATTATCATTTAAGCGTGAGTTATGAGTCGTTTAAGCGAGTGTGGAATCCTTGTCTTACCCTTAAGTGTGATTGATGAATCACTTAAATTTAATGATTATTTAATATATTTACTTATAAATTTGCAATTTTATCCTTTTAGCATCCTTCAATTTTATAACTCTCATATAATTTATGATTTTGACATCCAAACTTAATTATCATTTAATATATTTACTTATATATTTACAATTTTATCTTTTCACTCTTTCATCTTCTTTCGCCCTTTTATATTTATTTATTATTTATTAATAATATATTATTTTGTCTCCCAAAATCAATGGTTAAGGTCCGTCACTCGATCCATGTGTTATCAATTTAAGCGAAATATATCAAACACTTAGTGACCATTTTTTTTCATATATAAAAGAATTGCATGAGTATAAAAGATGCAAACAAAAAATTTAGTTAAGGTATGAATGAAGGGAATATCACTTAGGTGTCCAAATTTGCTTGCTTGAGCAGGAGTTGTTTAGGCAGTTGTTAACAAATGCTTAAGTGTCTCTTGTTTAAGTTGTTAGTAATTGACCCTCAAGATAAGCACACTTAAGTTATTGTTAACCCATGCTTAAAAGATTATAGATGGATGCTTAAACATGTTTTCCTTAACCGTTCACCCTCACACGTTCAAGAAGAAGATAAAACAACTTATAACAATTATCGATGAATTAAATGTTACGTGTATACTTTTTATGTTTATTTTTATTCTTTCAAATAAAACATTTTCAAGATAAATATTTATCATGTAATATTATTTGAGTTTATATTATTTTTATATATAATTAAAAATTAAAAATATATTTTATTTTTTATTATTATCGCTTAAAGTTTAAAATATTCATTTAAACCTCGCCTTGCTTAAGTCATTCATATTCTCACTTAAGTTAAACTTGCTTAAAACGAAATATTTTTCAGTTAAGTAAATCTCACTTAAAACAGTGTATTTCTTGCTTAAACAAAATTTATTTAAATAATCACTTAAAAGAGTATACTTTTTTAATGATATTATTTTCATTTGTAATGACATGTAACAAAGAATTTGTGACATTTCATTTAAATTCGTTGTAATAAATTTCATCCCTTGATATTTTTTAATAATTATTATATATTTATAAACATTCACAAAAGATACACTTTAATAATAAAAAAATCGTGTAAATTAGTTATTCAAATTATTAATACTCAAAAATAAATAATAATTTTTATAATAATATTATTATGAGTTGAGAAAAATATTATTCAATAAAAGATATTAATTATTTAAAATAAAATATTCAGAAGAGTTATTTATAAAAATGTCAAATCTATTAATTAAGTTTAACCCATTAAAATAATACTATATAATTAAAACTAAATTCAAGCTTAAATTATTAATTTAGTAAAACAAACTTGTGTAACTAATTGAAAATTTAGCCAGTTAACTTCAAATTATTAATGAATAATAATAACTCAACGAATTTTTGTTTATAAACATGCCTTACTTTTAAGGTGGATAATTGTCGCTATGTATGCGAGTTGAGTATATAATATTTCTATAGATCTGGCAAAAGTATTCAACATTTTGGATTACTATATATAGTTTGAGGTAGAAAAAGCTTTTTGTTTTCTAGTTTTTGTATATCCTGATTCTTAAAAACAAGTCCCCAAAACATGTACTTATTATATCCACATATGTGCTACGATAAAGGAAAATCCATTTTTGTGCAAAAAAATAATTGAAAAAAAAATGTTAGAGTACTTTGATTTTATTCAATTGAAAAATTTTAATTGCTAGCTAATAACAAACGTACAGGCAAAAGTTATTGCAATGCGGTGAAAATGATAAGGCAGACATCTCCAATACCTGACTAGTCTCTATCGTACAGTACCATCATCTTAAATTTGTTCTCTAAATTTAATTTTTTAATCCTTCAAAATAAAAATAAATAAGTAAACTTTTAAACATCAATTTAAATTATTAAAAATAATTTTAAAACGTTCATGAGTATAGGAATAGTTTACACTCTCTTTTCTTAAATCATAAATATACAATTTAATGATAATATTATAATTAATATTATTATAACTTAAATGCCTAAGATTTTAAATTTTTATATTAAGAAGATTTTTTCAAAGTCAATGTTATAATATTAAATTTGGGTATAAATAAGATTATTATTATTATTATAATTCTACGTAATTTGGTGGTTAAAAATGGTTTTAGGAAAATAATTACATGAACGTAACATTGAATAAGTAATCTAAAAAGGAGTTGAAGTTGATGAAGTTAAAGGTTGTCGCAATTGAAACGGACAAGGAAGTAAAGAAGGAGGAGGTGAAGCCATAATTCTAGGCACGCAGGGCCCTGGGTTTAAGAAAATGGGATGTTGGGCATTCCATGAACAACCCTTTTTTTATTGTTTTGAAGCGGAGGGCCCTTACTGCAGGAATTAGTTTTCCCTGTCACTTGTCCAAATTCATTGCTTCTCTTAGGTGGAAATAATTCAGTAAGTTGGTCACATGAGGAATGCGTTTTAGAGAGTTTTTCACATCAGGTTTTGTTTGGTAGCATAATTATGAGTTGTTGTTATCAGTAATAAAGGAGTATGAAGCCTGAGAATTGGTTCATGAATTTGGTTCTTGGGCCAGGTGCTGTTGCCTATTTTGCCAGTAACTATTCACATCAAAGAAAATTTTTATGTAAATGTTTCAACGTTTGAACTCAATTAATTATGTGGGAGGATTTTACTTCCGGTAAATTTTCCCTTTGGCTATCGTATTAGAGTGAATAGTTAAATGAGTTTTTATTTTAATTTTGTGGATTTTATAGTGTTGTATAAATTTTAATAATTTATAAAATTTATTTAATATTATAATTTTAATTGTTTTTACTTGAGATGAAGATGGTCGGTAAGACAAGAAGATGAAATTGTTTGGCCGATTTTTGAACCAACTTTGAAAACCTTTTATATAGTATCCAAAAGATAATAATGGATGAGATATAATAACTGATAACTCATAAAATAATACTTAATAAAAGATATTATAACATAATAAAGATAATTAGTAACAAAATAAATAAAAGTAGTATTTTTAATGGATTTGGACCGATAAACATGGCTAATCGGCCCGATAGTTTTTGACCGGGTAAGTACATAACTTAGTTCGGAGGACGAATCTTGAACGAGCTTATATGTTTGGTCTCTTAACGGAGGATTTTAATAAAATAATTAGAATACAAAGAGACATTACTTTTACTGTTATTTTTTAAAAATCGTTCGTTATCTTCCCATTTTCTCTCATTGTTCCTCTTTTGAACTTTCTGCTTCTCTTATTTGCGCATTCCTCCCACACTTGTAACTACCCTCTATATCAATAGGTATGTTCCTTTTTCTTCTACATTATGTCTAATATAGATAGAAATAAACATAGTTCTGTATTTGTGAGAGAAATGTGAAGCACTTTAGGACTAGTAAGTAGTTTTGATGAAGAGTGCACCCTCTCTGTGTCTCTAGAAAATGATGCTTCCAAGTGTACGGTTGAGGAAGTCGTCAACTTTGACCAATGCTGATAAGATAAAACTTTTGCAGAATGATCTGGCTGAGTCCTAAAAGAGAGTGTCTACTCAACTGAAGGCTCATGAGGATGTCATTTCTACCAAGGCCAAGGAAAACAAAGCGCTTGCTTCGCGTGCTTTGAAGGCTGATATGAATCACAAGGGGTAATTTAGGATCTTTAGGATTAGAACCTTATAAGAAATTTAGGAATTATAAAGAAGGTGGAAGGAAAGAATCAGTCTTCCCAAGGGAGGCAACACACAAAGGATGTGACAGTCCTTTGATACTGCCAAGGGTTCTTGAATCACTCAAGAATTTAGAAGAATCACTCTCACTAAGATAAAAGAGATAAATTCTAATATTTCTGAATAAAATTTCACTTGTTATTTCTTGATAAAAATGGTTGAGTTGATATAGAAGCGTTGCCAACATAATTACAAAGACTCAATAAAAGAAAATAAATAATAATAATAACCCATTAATCTAGGAATTGAAAACTATTTAATGGAAATAAATAAAGGCTAATAATGATCCATTAACCTAGGAATTGAAAGTATTTAATAACTGATTGTATCTGTGGCAACCAAAAGTCAATCAGCTATGCACCCCTTGGTCTCCCAAAGGCTAATGACTAAATTTTCAATTGGGCCCTTATTACAACTTAAAACAAAATAAAACTAAAGCCCAAGGGTTCTTGAAATGTCCATTTCAACTTGTTGTCTCACTTGCACCTCTCCATCCTTACTAAGCCATTGAAGTTTATATGACCTAGGATGTGGTTTGGTAGCTAAATTTAGCTTTGATACTAATCTAGCACTAGCCACATTGGTGCAACTACCTCCATCTTGAAAGTGATGAAGATCTTATTGAATTACTTTGACAAAGATCTTATTGATTTGATGAAGTCAAAAATGAAGTCAAAGGCTACTTTGTGGCAGTCAAAGGTCACTTAGATAAAAGGGTAGTGGGATTAGTGAGTCTGCATCTCTGCTTAGGTATAATAATTTTTATCTCTCTGCTGCATGAGGTTTCTTCATTTAAAAGATTTTGCAAATGCCTCTAAAAAATGTTTAAACGGTTAAAAACAAAGTATTTTGATAAAAGGTTTTTTAATTAGCTATTTTAACTAATAGCATATAAGCTTCATCAACTAAAATGTTCTTAACACTTTTGTAACAGGTTTTTAGCTGATATGTTTTCGAAATAATCGATTGTTTTCATTAGAAGGATTTTTGAAAACCTTCTGCCAGTATTTTAATTGATATAATCGATTAAAATGACTTAGAATATTTTGAAAAGTGTTCTGGCAGAATTTTAATCGATACAAACTCGAAATAATCGATTGAAATAACTTGAAGTGTTTTGAAAGTTGTTTTGTTAGTATTTTAATCGATACAAATGCGAAATAATCGATTAAAACAACTAAGAGGTTTTTCCAGAATGTTTTAATCGATTAAAACAAGCTTGCTATCAGTTAAAATAACTTAGAAAGTTTTATGAAATCTTTTGGCAGAATTATAATCGATTAAAATGCGTTTCAATCGATTAAAATAACTAAGTGAATTGTTTTCAAAGTGTTTTAATCGATTAAAACAGATTGTTATCAGTTAAAATCACTTAGAAAAGTTTATAAGAATGTTTTGCAGTATTTTAATCGATTGAAAGACGAAACAATCAATTAAAACAGTTTGAAAGATTTTTTACAAAGAATTTTAATTGATATAAACGGTGTCGTATCAGTTAAAACAAATCTGGAAAATAATCAAGAACTTTTTAACAGATTAAAAGAAGTTTTAACAGATTAAAACAAGACTTTTAACAGATTAAAAGATTATTTTAACAGATTAAATAAACCAGCAGTTTTGAAAATCTTCTATATAAACAGAGTTGCTTGAACTTTTTAAAACACATCTTTTAGCAATCAATCAAGCAATCATAAGTGCTACTTTCAAGAGAGAATCATGCTAGTTTTGTGAAGTTCATTGAAGTTATTTCTTGAGGCAAAATTGCATTCTTTTAGAGAAGAAACTCATACTGCAGAGCTGCATAAATCTGGTTTGAGCGTTCTAAGTTTCTTCTATTTGTTTCTTTACTTTCTTTACTGTATTGTGGGTGCCTGGAATTGTGGGCACTGGTTTCTGTAACTGGAATTTTGCTGCAGGGTTGGTCAAGAACTGGAATTTGGTTCTTGGTGAAGGTTTAGGTGCAGGGACTGGAATTTTGGTTCTTGTGGTAGATTGAGTGTGAGATTAAAGTTGTAATCTGTAAAACGTTCAATCTAGTGGAACCCAGCTGGAATTTGGCTGGAAATTGGACGTAGCCCTGGGATTGGGTGAACCAGTATAAATCTTGGTTGTATCTTTCTAAACCTTTCTCTGTTTTAATTCTGTCACTGCTTTTATTTTGATTGCTTGCTGTGTGTGATTCAAGAACTGGTCAAAATTCTTAATCTTTGAAATAGATAATCTGTAAATTGCGAAAATCTTTCAAAGATCAATTCACCCCCCCTCTTGATCTCAGCCTACATTTCTAACAATTGGTATCAGAGCAAGGGTCTTGAAAAATACTCAAGGCTTTCGGTCCAAATCTTTAATGGCTGAAAACAAATTACCTTTTTCTGAGGGAGCTTCTATTAATAGACCTCCACTGTTTTGTGGAACAAATTATCCATTTTGGAAGATTAGGATGCAGATCTTTATTGAATCTATTGATAGAAATGTTTGGGATGTAATTGCTAATGGTCCATTAATTACAGAAAAAGAATGGTCTAGTTTAAATGATGAAGAAAAGAAAAAAGTTCAAAGTGATTGTACTGCTAAAAACATAATTACTTCTGCACTAAATATGGATGAGTTTTTTAGGGTCTCCCAATGCAAATCTGCCAAGGAAATGTGGGAAGTTCTTGAGGTTACTCATGAGGGAACAACTGATGTAAAGAGAGCCAGAAAACATACTCTCATAAGAGAATATGAGTTGTTTAAAATGCAAACTGGAGAAAGTATTGCAGATGTGCAGAAGCGCTTCACTCATTTCATCAATCATCTAATGGGTTTAGGTAAAAATTTTGATAAAGAAGAATTAAATATTAAAGTTCTGAAATGTCTTGACAGGTCATGACATCCTAAGGTCACAACAATCTCAGAATCAAAAGACTTATCCGTCATGACAACAGCTTCCTTGTTTGGCAAACTCAGAGAACATGAAATGGAAATTAACAGATTCAATGAGCAAGAATTCTCTGAGAAAAAAGGTAGAAGTATAGCACTCAAGGTTGAAGAAAGAAGTCAAGAATCAGAGGAGAAAAGTGAAAATCTTGGACTGCTTGTCAGAAAGTTCAACAAATTTCTCAAGAAAAAGATTAAAGATAAAGAAAAACACAAAAGGTATGAGAAGAAATCTGATTCTGTTAACTATAAATGCTATGGCTGTGGAAAGCAGGGTCATGTAAGAATGGAGTGCCCAGAAAAGAACAAATACAATTACAAGAAAGAGGAAAAAGTCAAAAGAAGAGCATAAGTAGCATGGGATGATAATGATACTTCATCAACATAAAATTCTGATAATGAAGAAGCTAACTTGTGTCTAATGGCAAATCAAAATCATCAAACCAGCAGTGTAAGTTCTAACTCTTCTTCAAATTTGGTGAATTAGAATTCATTACAAGAAGCATTTAATGAAATGCATGAAGAAACTAAGAAACTGCAAAAAGAAAATAATAGGCTAAAAGGCATGAATAATTGGTTAGTAAATAGAGTAGATTCTCTTGAAAAGAAAATTCTTGAAGATGAAACTGATCTTGACTTTTTAAAATTAATCCATGATAATTCTGATTGTGTATGTAATAAACCATGTAATAATTGTTCAGAATTACAAAAGAAGATTGATTTTTTATCACAAACTGTTTCAAAGTTTATACAAGGTCAAACTAATCTTGATGTTCTTCTTGGGTCACAAAAACTTATTTTTGACAAATCTGGCATTGGATTTACATCTAGCAAGAAATTTAGAAAAACAAATGTAAACAGGAAATCATACTCATCATCTGTGATTAAATGCTTTTACTGCATGAAAAAAGGTCATTCTGTGAAATATTGTAGAATTAAGAAGTATGCTATTCCTAGAGGTAGAATGAAGTGGATTCCAAAAAATTCATTTCAAATAACCTGATCGGACCCAGTAATTATAAAAAGGGTACCAGAAACATGCTAAATCTGTTTTGCAGGAACAAAATCTGGAAATCCCTTGGTGTTTAAAACAACAAATTTGGTTCTAGTTTCATAAACTGAATGTTTTAATTGATATAAAACAGTTTTAATCGATTAAAATCACTTACAGAGAATACCATAAAAGTTGTTCGTACAGTTTTAATCGATTAAATACGAATTAATCGATTAAAATGCTCTCAGGATTTTTAGTTTAGCTATTTTAATCGATTAAAATGGATTTATATCAGTTAAAACCACTAAAAGGTCAAATTTAATCGATTCTTCTTCGTTTTAATCGATTAAAATTCTGCTATCATTTTATTAATTTCATCCAGTACAAAATTAATCGATTCTTTTATGTATTAATCGATTATTTCACTGTTGCATTTTCAAACCTAGTATTAAAGATCAAATTAATAGGTTAATTTGTTGATTAATCGATTAATTTGTTCCTGAAAATAATTTTTACAACATCCAATTGAAAATTGGTCAGCAAATCAGAGTAAAAAATCCAAGTTTTTGTGTTAATCAAAATCTGCATAATACATTTATTGCATCTGTTGACCAAGTCAAAAATTTATCAAAGAACAAAATAGCTGATGTACCCATCGTCCAGAAACCTGTGCCTCTGTCTTTGGTCAAGGGGACAATTGCATTTAAAGCTGAAACGGTACAGTTCTGTCTCTTTGGATTTCAAAAATTTGAAATCCGATCTTCATCAAACCAGGTTCTGTACTTACCCAACCATTTCTCAACTTCTCATCTTTCTTTTGTTTTCATATTTTCAAAATCTCCTCTCGAATCTCTACTACAAACATGTTCAAAAGATCAAAATCAAGAAAGAAACAAAAGGGAGAGTCTTCCTCTGCTGGAAATCAAGGATGTCATCTTGAAAATTAGTTCAGTGGTGATATAGAAAAGATGAATAATTTCATCACTCATTTCAGTCAAAAGCAACTTGTAATTCCCAAATTCATAAGGTTTGCTTGGCTAGATGAAGAAGGGTTCACTTCGTTAAGAAGAAAACTGAAGAATAAAAAACTGAAGAATTTTCTAGAATATACTGGCAACATTCAACCAGATTTGGTAAGAGTGTTTTATGCAAATCTCACTGTCAGTGGTTCCACTTTAAGATCTCAGGTAAAAGGAGTTAATATGGTCATTACTCCTGATATTTGGGATGAAGTTGTTGGCCTCAAAGATGTTGGTGTAAAAGTGTCTAGAGGTAATATTGTTGAATTGCCAGAGTTTAACAAAATTCAATTTTTTCGTACCTGTCTCAAAGATCAAGGTGATTCGGTAAGAATTTTCAATGCTGGGAAGATGAGGCTTGAATCAAGAATTCTTGCCTTCATTATTGCATGGATGCTTACTCCAAGGGGGAGTAATCATGCTATACTCAATGAGGGTGATTTAGCTCTCATGTATTGCATTGAAAATAGGATTCGTGTTAATTGGATCTCTGTTATTAAAGATCACATGGTAAAATCCAAGAGGCTTGCTGATTATAAACTGCCTTATGCTTTGTTAATAAACAAATTTTTTAGACATTTTGCAGTAGATTTAGAAGGGGAGTATGTGGAAACTCCGAAAGCATCTAATGAGATTGATGACTCAACTTTACGGAAAATGGGATTTATTAAAATTGATGATGAATGTATTTCTAAAGTTGATGCTGGGATGTCTGAGGATGAGGAAGATGATGAAGAAGAAGATGAGCAAGGTCAAATTCCTTCCTCTCCAGCTGCTGCAGAGGTTCCTGAATCCACTGGTGGGAAGCACCATATGAAAACATGGAGATAATTCCTTACATGGAACAACCTGACCGTGGGACTCCTCTGTCTCAATTTGAAAGGTCCATGCTTTCTCAAATGGCCACAATGCAGGAAAACCAAAGGAAGCATATGCAAATGACCTATCAACATTTCCAACAGACCAATAATCAGTTCACAAATCTTGGAAACCAGATTGCTGATATTTACACCAAACTGGAAGATATGCAGCTCAACAAGGGAATTAGGATGATTGAGTTGTTGAAAAAAAGGGTCCCTTCCTATCTTTTTCTTATGGCATATTTCTTTTACTGCTAATTTTCATTTCTGGTCTGTAATATTAACTGGTTGTAAACCAGGAACAATCTTTTTAACTTTGCTAAATATGATGTAGGTTTTAAGTTGAATTAAGAGAGCCTAGATAGAATCAAACATAATTCTCTGATAATTTTAGCTGATACAAAATAGATTCAATCGATTAAATCAATTAAAAGTAACACTTACATAGGAAATTTGCATCAAAATAATCGATTAATTTGCGTATTAATCAATTAAAACCTGTATGTCATGTGTTTGTATCAACTAAAACTAGTTTACATCAGTTAAATCAACTAAATAAGATATTGTTCTGATTTTGATGGATCTATTGGTTAAAACTTACTCAATCTAGTTGATATTATTTTAAAACATTTTCCTAATAATCGTTTTTACAAATTCCGCACTGAATTAGGCATTTTAGATGCATCAAACATTACTTAGTTTTCAAAACTAGTTGTTTTAATCGATATAAACAAGCTTTAAATTGATTAAAAGCACTTATACAACATTTTTCTTACTATTTTAATCGATTAAATGTCGATTTAATCGATTAAATCAACTTATGTTTCAAACTTTCGAAAGTCATCACTGTTTTAATCGATTAAAACATTATTTTAATCGATTAAAACTAGTAAGAAGATCATTTTAATCGATTTTGTCCTGTTTTTAATCGATTATTACTCTGGAAAGAAAAATTAAAGGCTTTAGTTAATGACTGTTCTTGTAACATGCTACTAAAGCATGGTTCCATTATCTTTACACATGTTAATTGTATTCATTACAAACGTGTTAATGAAGATAAGTTTGAATCAACTTTGATTGGCCTTTTTATGAGTAAAGTATCTTGTTCAATTTTCTTTTCAAAAACTAAATTTTGATGCATACCTTGTGTTGTATTTGCTTTGTTCCTCTGTTCCCTATTTTTTGATGAAGTCAAAAGGGGGAGAAATAATTGCTTTACTTTTATAATTGATTTTCCTTATTTAGGGGGAGTAGCAATATAAGGGGAGAAATGGGAAAATGATTAATTTTTGAATACTCACTAATCTATATATTCAAGTGACTTCTTCTGTAGAGTTATTTCAAAGAGGTGTTTGTCTTCATCAAATAGGGGGAGACTGAAAGTGATGAAGATCTTATTGAATTACTTTGGCAAAGATCTTGTTGATTTGATGAAGTCAAAAATGAAGTCAAAGGCTACTTTGTGGCAGTCAAAGGTCATTTAGATAAAAGGGTAATGGGATTAGTGAGTCTGCATCTCTGCTTAGGTATAATCATTTTTATCTCTCTGCTGCATGAGGTTTCTTCATTTAAAAGATTTTGCAAATGCCTCTAAAAAATGTTTAAATGGTTAAAAACAAAGTATTTTGATAAAAGGTTTTTTAATTAGCTATTTTAACTAATAGCATATAAGCTTTATCAACTAAAATGTTCTTAACACTTTTGTAAAAAGTTTTTAACCGATATGTTTTCGAAATAATTGATTGTTTTCATTAGAAGGATTTTTGAAAACCTTCGCGATATTTTAACCGATATAGAATTGATATAATCGATTAAAATGACTTAGAATATTTTGAAAAGTGTTCTGGCAGAATTTTAATCGATACAAACTCGAAATAATCGATTGAAATAACTTGAAGTGTTTTGAAAGTTGTTTTGTCAGTATTTTAATCGATACAAATGCGAAATAATCGATTAAAACAACTAAGAAATTTTTCCAGAATGTTTTAATCGATTAAAACAAGCTTGTTATCAGTTAAAATAACTTAGAAAGTTTTATGAAATCTTTTGGCAGAATTATAATCAATTAAAATGTGTTTCAATCGATTAAAATAACTAAGTGAACTGTTTTCAAAGTGTTTTAATCGATTAAAACAGATTGTTATCAGTTAAAATCACTTAGAAAAGTTTATAAGAATGTTCTGCAGTATTTTAATTGATTGAAAGACGAAACAATCGATTAAAATAGTTTGGAAGATTTTTTACAAAGAATTTTAATTGATATAAACGGTATTGTATCAGTTAAAACAAATCTGGAAAATAATCAAGAACTTTTTAACAGATTAAAAGAAGTTTTAACAGATTAAAACAAGACTTTTAACAGATTAAAAGATTATTTTAACAGATTAAATAAACCAGCAGTTTTGAAAATCTTCTATATAAACAGAGTTGCTTGAACTTTTTAAAACACATCTTTTAGCAATCAATGAAGCAATCATAAGTGCTACTTTCAAGAAAGAATCGCGCTAGTTTTGTGAAGTTCATTGAAGTTCTTTCTTGAGGCAAAATTGCATTCTTTTAGAGAAGAAACTCATACTGCAGAGCTGCATAAATCTGGTTTGAGCATTCTAAGTTTCTTCTATTTGTTTCTTTACTTTCTTTACTGTATTGTGGGTGCCTGGAATTGTGGGCACTGGTTTCTGTAGCTGGAATTCGGCTGCAGGGTTGGTCAAGAATTAAAATTTGGTTCTTGGTGAATGTTTAGGTGTAGGGACTGGAATTTTGGTTCTTGTGGTAGATTGAGTGTGAGATTAAAGTTGTAATCTGTAAAACGTTCAATCTAGTGGAACCCAGCTGGAATTTGGCTGGAAACTGGACGTAGCCCTGGGATTGGGTGAACCAGTATAAATCTTGGTTGTATCTTTCTTAATCTTTCTCTTTTTTAATTCTGTCACTGCTTTTATTTTGATTGCTTGTTGTGTGTGATTCAAGAACTGGTCAGAATTCTTATTCTTTGAAATAGATAATCTGTAAATTGCGAAAATCTTTCAAAGATCAATTCACCCCCCCTCTTGATCTCAGCCTACATTTCTAACACATCTATGATCATCATGCACACCTTGTCAATGATTAAACATCTAGTGTGAAAAATATTTTTTCTTTGGCTTTCTTCCATAGGTTTCAATTGGTTATCAAGTAATCGCCTAATCATCAATAAATCTCCCTTTGGAATCTCCTCCTCCTCAATGTCTTCACTCTTTTCTCCCTCTTCAACCTCATATTCACTTATATATTCTCCCTCTCTAAGAACCATGGTCTTTGTGTTAGGGCACTCATAAACATAGGGTCCTAGGCCTTGACACTTGAAACACTTCACATCTCTACTTTTGTTAGAGGGTTGTTCTTCATATTTTTGAATGAGGCTTTGTATGAATAGGTGTGGAACTACTAGAAGTAACAATCTTATCTTTCTTTCCTTTGTCCTTCCAACTTGAAAATTCAAAGTTGGTAGAACTCTTCTTAGTCAATTCCTTTCTTTTGAGTTGTTGCTCCTGTAACACCTTACCTTATAAACCCTCTATCGGAAGAATTAATAATTTTTAGCGGAATATTTTTTTTGTTATAAAACCAATAATAATATTTCCCTCATACATAATATTAATATATTAAACAAATGCATTAATCGTAAAAAATAAACTTTAACATGTAAATTTTCAATAACTCATTCCTGCATTTCATCATTTTAGAAAGTACTAAAAGTAAACATTCATAATTACATATAAATAAAATACTAGTAAAATCCTTCAAAATATTAGGGATAACATTGAGATAACTTCCTACAGAGCAGCAAACTATACATAAGAGTGACTACTACCCAATATCGTATAGGTCTATGTACCACAAATAACTGCTTATAAAAGATTGAATCTGTTTATCCCAATACATATTGTCATCATTGTAGCTCTCAGCTAATGAGTATGAGTAACATATTCATCGGGTGTGGAATCTGTGACATCTCCCCTCTCTTCAAACAATGACCGATCAGGTCCAACGAGTACCGCAAGTACAAGGGAAATAAAGAAAACAGAAAGACAAGAGGGTGAACAACAGTTCATACATCATTTTAAAATCAACATCATAAACATTCACAAGTCAATCAAATTCCAAATGCTTGATGTTAATGATGCATGATCCTCTTATGTTTTCTAAAATGTTTATGCATGCGGGCCCAAATCATTTCTCAAATCAGTACTGGGGTAGCCAGGAGTTGACACTACTAGGCATGGAAAATCCACCCACAGGATTGTTGAGACTCATGCTCAAATATAAACCAGTAACTCACTGGCCATTGATATACGGTAAGAGCACAGTCAGGTACAGGAGATTTTGTACAGTGGAATCCCCGACAACAGGTAGCGAGCCTGGGTCTTTTGGGGCCTCCAACCACTACCCTTCCTATCCTCAAGTCCTTCCTCAGGGCCTCCCTATCGTATTCTCAGAGTCCATAATCTCTGATTCCCCAGATTTCACAAATCACCATTTTCAAATGAGTAGTGTATGAGTCCCTAAGTGGGTTTTCTTATAAATTCACATTTTTTCAAAAATTTTGACAGAGTTTCCCCTGTAACACGAACTTCCCAAAAATTTCCAATCACCTGTTACAAACAGAAAACTTCCAATACAGTTCAAAAAGGGTTCACAACCCATCATCCAATTCTTTCAATTTAATTTTCAATGAATTTTCTCATGAAAAACCACCATGCATATAAATGCTCACTCAAAGACAATACATATCATAATAAAGTACCAAACATGTATTTTACACCATCATACACGTAAGCAATTCATGATCACTTTCACAACCAAGCATATAATGAAATCAAAATTATCAATCATAACAAATTTAGACAAATTCAACAAATAAGGTCAAACAAGTTTATGATGTAATCCTTACTATATAGTTCACCCCTTACCTGATACGTTCACACTTATTCCTTTCAAAGCTTGATGTTGTGTTTCAGCAAAATCTATATACGTAATAAAATGCTAGTTAGAATTTTATATTTCTATCTCATGGGAATTTAAATTTACTTTGTGTTGTTAATCTATTTCTAGTAATATTTTAAGCTCACATTCAGTTTATAATTAACTTAGAAAATTATCCTATTTTATATACACTTGGAGTAGGAAAAATCCTAATAGCAAACATGAACAAGGTTCAATATTTCTAAATTTTCTAGAGTTATATAAGCTGTTTTGGCATAAGATTTGAGCCAAAATTTCAATAACTTAATTACCTATAATATTGATGAAGGAAATAAATTCAAATACCCTATAAAATAGATGCAGTTTTCAGTTTTCAGTGGTTCTTTCCAACTGGGCTCAATTATAATAACACTCTGAACATGCCTTGGTAATTTGACTATAACTCATGCTACACATAAGCTATTGACATGAAATAAATTTCTAAATTTCGGAGATATAATTTCCTACAACTTTTATGAAGGAATTAAGTCCTAATTTCACACGTATCAATCTCAGTAATTCAAAAACCTAGGCTGTTGAAACAGGGCTACCTCTTAACGTCATAACTAGAACACTTGACAGTAAAATGGGCATAACTTGAGGTACAAATATCCGTTTAATGTGAAACCAGTTTCTAAATTTCGACAACTTAAAGAGCTACAACTTTAATGAAGATACCAATTCCTAATTCTATTCACACAAGTCCCCAAAATTCAATGAATAGTACCTACAAATTAGGGCTCTTAAAGTTTTTAGCTTAACCACTTTTAATCCTCAATTTTAAGTATTATTATAGTATTCTAGGTCTAAAACCTACAATAACATTCTTCCTACACCCATTCAAGCTCAGCCAAGTGAGGAAAAAAATAGAAAATGCACCATTTTGAAAAATAAAACGGTAGAAATGTAGAGGAGATTGAGAGAAACAAATTTACCTCTTGGAGCTCGTCAAGAAAATCAAGATTTCTCCCTCAAAATCAAGCTTAAAGGTAAGGAAAATTTTTTAGTACAAATTTGAGCATATCTGATGCGCCCAGCGGATTAGAGGCCGCATGTAATAAGATTTCAAACCACGCTCGCGCATTTCTGATGCGCCAGCGGATTACATCCTTACAAAAAAATTATCTTTATTTTCTCCTTTTTACTCTAGTCAAAATTTGAACCCACAACCCCTAAGACTCCAACATCACTCCAAACCATATCAACCATCATATGTTTCTTGTCAACTTATACACATAATAAACTTTTAATGTACTCACACTCAATGCATACAAGAAAACAATAATTTCTAAATGTGACAATTAAAATTTTTAAGTTCAAACTCTTTCAATTTCAACCCTAAATCATATAATTACTATGGGGCGCCCAGCTGCCCGCGAAACGGATCAATTTTAAGTATTTTCTAAAAATTCCAGAAAAATTATAGAAAATCACAAATAATCTAACAAACATAAAACTCTACAGTTACTTTACCAAATTCCTAATAATTTAATTATTAAAATTTTGACAAAGATGTTGTCAAAATTTAACAAACTAGGGGTATTAAGAATCAGGATGTTACAACTCTCTCCCCCCCCTTAAATAAATTTTGTCCTCGAAATTTGCGTACACTGAAAGGAACAATTGAGGATAAGATTCCCTCATCTTTTCCTCTAACTCCCAAGTAGCATCTCCATTTCCTGCTCCACTCCAAATAACTTTAACCAAAGCTATTTCTTTTCCACGGAGTTGCTTAATCCTTCGATCAACAATTTGGATAGGCGGTGTTTCATAAGTAAGATTGTCTCTAATTTGGATAATGTCTGGTTCAAGTATATGAGAAGGGTCTGAAATATATTTTCGTAATTGTGACACATGAAAAACATTGTGGATGTTAGAAAGAAAAGGAGGTAGAGCTACTTGATAAGCTGTTGGACCAATCCTCTTCATTATTTGGTACGGGCCAATAAACTTAGGTGTGAGGTTCCTTGACTTCATTGCTCGTCCAACCCCAGTTGTAGGTGTGACTCGCAAGAATACATGATCTCCTTCTTGAAACTCTAGAGGCTTTCTCCTTTAGTAACTTTTTTATCGACTTTGAGTTGCTCTCATCTTCTCTTGAACTAATTTAATCTTCTCTGTGGTCTGTTGCACCAATTCTGGACCTAGAAGTAAGTTTTCACCTATCTCGAACCAACATAATGGTGTTCGACATTTCCTTCCCTAAAGAGCTTCAAACGGGGTCATCCCAATGCTAGCGTGAAAACTATTGTTGTATGTAAATTCAATTAGTGGTAAGAACTTATCCCAACTTCCTTTGTGATCCAACACACAAGCTCATAGTAGGTCCTCCAAAGATTGAATGGTTCGTTCTGATTGTCCATCAGTCTGAGGATGATAAGAAGAACTTAGCCGAAGCTTTGTCCCAAGAGCTTGATGTAAACTTGTCCAGAACCTTGAGGTGAAACGAGGGTCTCTATCTGACACAATACTAGCAGGTATGCCATGCAATCTTACCACTTCCTTAATGTACAATTGAGTAAGCTTTTCCAAGGAATAATGAATGTTGATGGGAATAAAATGAGTAGATTTTGTCAACTTGTCAATTATTACCCACACAGAATCATGACCAGTCGGTGTTTGAGGTAATGAAGTTACAAAATCCATAACTATGCTATCCCATTTCCATTCTGACACATCTAATGATTGTAACATCCCTGATGGTCTTTGGTGTTCTACTTTGGCTTTTTAACACACCAAGCAAGCTGCAACATACTCTGCCACTTCCTTTTTCATTCTAGGCCACCAGAATATTTTCTTCAAATCTTGATACATCTTTGTTGTTCCGGGATGAATACTCATGTTACTCTTATGTGATTCCTCCAAAATGGTCTTTTGCAATTCCTGACAAGAAGGGATACAAATTTGTCCTTTGAAACGTAAGATTCCATCTGTCCCTTCCAGAAATTCTATTTCTTTCCCTTGTTTAACTAATTCCTTCTTCTCACAGAGAAAAAATCCTCTAATTGAGCTTCTTGTACTTGTTGTAGAAAATCACTAGTGATAGTGAGAGTACCACATGTAACACTTTTGAAACTAAACTCTATTGCTAAATTCAGACTTTGGTATTCTTCGATCAATTTCATTTCTCTTATCATCATAAATGCTGCATGCAAAGATTTTCTACTAAGTGCATCTGCAATTACATTCCCTTTTCCGGGATGATACTGCAATTCAAACTCATAGTCTTTCAAAAATTCCATCCACCGTCTTTGACGCATATTGAATTCCTTTTGATCAAAGAGATATTTCAGGCTCTTATGATCACTATACACTATGAATTTTGCTTCATACAAATAGTGTCTCCAAATCTTCAGAGCAAACACTACTACAGCTAATTCTAAATCATGGGTGGGATAATTTATCTCATGTGGTCGCAGTTGTCGAGAAGCATACACCACTACCTTTCTATCTTGCATCAACACACAACCCAATCACAATTTAGATGCATCACAATACACTTCAAAGTTCTTGTTAGGTTCTGGTAAAATTAACACCGGTGAGGAAGTAAGACGATTTTTCAATTCTTGAAAGCTAGTCTCACATTGTGGGGTCCACACAAAAGATTGTCCCTTTCGTGTCAACTTGGTTAATGGGTAAGCTAATCGAGAAAAACCTTCAATAAATCGTCGATAGTATCCTGCTAATCCTAGAAAACTCCTTATTTCAGTGATCGTTCTTGGTTGTTCCCACTTCAAGACCGCCTCAATCTTAGCTGGATCAACAACTATCCCTTCTTCATTAATGACATGTCCAAGAAAATTCACTTCATTTAGCCAGAATTCACACTTGGATAATTTTGTATACAATTGTTTTTGCCTCAAGATTTGCAGCACAGTTCTTAAGTGTTCAACATGCTCCTCCTTGCTCTTTGAGTATATAAGGATGTCATCAATGAATACAACTACAAACTTATCCAGAAAAGGCTGAAAAATTTGATTCATATAGTCCATGAACACAACTGGAGCATTTGTCACTCCAAAAGGCATAACCAAATACTCGTAATGTTCGTAGCGTGTTCTAAAAACAGTCTTTGATATATCCTTAGATCGTACTCTGATCTGATGATACCCTGATCTTAAATCAATCTTTGAAAATATTTTTGCCCCACGTAGTTGATCCATCAAATCATCTATTCTTGGTAATGGGTATTTATTTTTTATCGTCACCTTATTTAGTTGTCTGTAGTCAACACATAGTCGCATACTCCCATCCATTTTCTTCACTAAAAGTACTGGTGCTCCCCATGGTGACACACTCGGTCTAACAAATTGTTTCTCCAAGAGTTCTTCTAATTGTTTTTTAAGTTCAGATAGTTCCAATGGAAACATTCTATATGGGGCTATGGAAATAGGTCCTGCTTCTGGTACCAAATCAATACTGAATTCTAATTCTTGTTCTGGGGGTAATCCTGGAATATCATCAGGAAAAACTTCAGGATATTCTCTCACTATTGGCACATCAACCAACTTTTCTTCCTTTCCTTCTACCAATAAAGACATTACAAATCCCTGAACTTCCTTCAAGGAAACATCTTCATAATTGGAACTTTGAATCCTTGACTTCTCATAATTATTTTGCTCAAAATCTCTAAACACAATAATCTTTTTACAATAGTCTATAATGACATGGTTGTCAGATAACCAGTCCAATCCCAAAAGAACCTCCAGTCCTTTTAAAGGAAGGCAGAAGAGATTCACTACAAAATTTCTACCATCTATACTAATGGGACACTCCCAACATGCTTTTACAGTGATAATAGGATCATTACCCGGCGTATGCACCGACAAATCAAATGACAATGCTATAGTAGGCAAATCTAAACGTTCCACACAACTATAAGAAATAAATGAATGTGATGTGTCTGAATCAAACATCACAGATAATGGAGTATCTCGGATAATACATGTACCTCCAATCATCATGTCAGAGTTAGATGTTTTTTCTCCGCTCATTGCAAAAACCTTACCTTTAGCTTTTGGCCTGCTAGCTACCCTTCCACCAGGATTTCAGTTGTGATAGTTTCCATTTCCTCCATCTCCTTCCTTCTTAATCATCGGACAATCACGCGACATATGTCCAGGCTTGTTACAATTAAAGCATATTAACAGTTTTACTGGGCAATCTTTTCTGTAGTGTTCTCCTCCACAAGCAAAGCATTTTCCTCTTGGTAAGGCTGACATATAGTTTCCACTATTACCACGGTTCTGAGAAAACTCAATTGTGGGTCCCCTTTGATGTTGTTGTCTCTGATAGGGTTGTCCTCTTCCAAATCCTCTCCTTTGATTGCGTTGAGGCCCACAGTTTTTCGTTCTAAAGACTCAAAACGGTGTTCTCGAAACTTAACAATCCTTGCTTTATGATCTTCTTCAAAAATCCTGCATCTGTTCACCAATGTAGGAAACTCTTGAATTTCCTGCATTCTTATGGCTTCCTTAATCTCAGGGTGAAGTCCATTGACAAACTTCACACACCTTGACCTCTCATTGATGACATTATGGTAGTGGGGATGATATCGTGAAAGTTCTTCAAACTTTGTCGTGTACTCTCCTACATTCATGGATTCTTGTGTCAGTGCCAAGAACTCCATCTCTTTCTTCTCTCGAACATCTTGTGGAAAGTACTTCTCCAAAAATCTCGCTTGAAACAAAGGCCATGTAATCATTATACCTTCCCCCTCCAATCTTTGTCTCACCCTGTCCCACCAATATTTAGCATCTTCTATTAATGCATAAGCAGCAAACACCACCTTATCATTCTCTGTGCATCGTAGGGCACGAAAAATCTTCTCCATTTCTCTGAGCCAAACTTGTGCACCTTCAGGATCATATCCTCCCTTGAATCGAGGAGGATTCCTCTTCTCAAATAAGTCTAATCTCGTCAAAGCATCATCACCTCGAGGAACACGATCATGTTGCATTCGAGCTTGTCGATCTTGCTCCATTGCAGCAATTAGTCTCTCCACTAAATCAGCTAATCCAGCACCTCGTCCAGCCATTGATTCCTGATAATTGAATCAAATTCAACTAAGTTATCAAGAAATCATCATTGATATTAAATCATGGTAATTTCCTACATATAATTCCCCACAAAGAGTGCACAAAAGCCTAAGTAGACCTTTCCCCAGGCTTAAAGGGTCAAACTGCTCTGATACCACTATTGTAACACCCTACCTTATAAACCATCTATTAGAAGAATTAATAATTTTTAGCGGAATATTTTTTTTTTATAAAACCAATAATAATATTTCCCTCATACATAATATTAATATATTAAACAAATGCATTAATCGTAAAAATAAACTTTAACATGTAAATTTTCAATAACTCATTCCTACATTTGATCATTTTAGAAAGTACTAAAAGTAAACATTCATAATTACATATAGATAAAATACTAGTACGAGTCCTTCAAAATATTAGGGATAACATTGAGATAACTTCCTACAGAGCAGCAAACTATACATAAGAGTGACTACTACCCAATATCGTATAGGTCTATGTACCACAAATGACTGCTTATAAAAGATTGAATCTATTTATCCCAATACATATTGTCATCATTGTGGCTCTCAGCTAATGAGTATGAGTAACATATTCATCGGGTGTGGAATTTGTGACATCTCCCCTCTCTTCAAACAATGACTGATCAGGTCCAACGAGTACCGCAAGTACAAGGAAAGTAAAGAAAACAGAAAGACAAGAGGGTGAGCAACAATTCATATATCATTTTAAAATCAACATCATAAACATTCACAAGTCAATTAAATTCCAAATGATTGATGTTAATGATGCATGATCCTAATATGTTTTCTAAAATGTTTATGCATGCGAGCCCAAATCATTTCTCAAATCAGTACTGGGATAGCCAGGAGTTGACACTACTAGGCATGGAAAATCCACCCACAGGATTGTTGAGACTCATGCTCAAATATAAACCCAGTAGCTCACTGACCATTGATATACGGTAAGAGCATAGTCAGGTACAAGAGAGTTTGTACAGTGGGATCCCCGACAACAGGTAGCGAGTCTGAGTCTTTTAGGGCCTCCAACCATTACCCTTCCTATCCTCAAGTCCTCCCTCAAGGCCTCCCTATCGTATTCTCAGAGTCTATAATCTCTGATTCCCTAGATTTCACAAATCACCATTTTCAAATGAGTAGTGTATGAGTTCCTAAGTGGTTTTTCTTATAAATTCACATTTTTCCAAAAATTTTGACAGAGTTTCCCCTGTAATACGGACTTCCCAAAAATTTCCAATCACCTGTTACAAGCAGAAAACTTCCAATACAGTTCAAAAAGGGTTCACAACCCATCATCTAATTCTTTCAATTTAATTTTCAATGAATTTTCTCATGAAAAACCACCATGCATATAAATGCTCACTCAAAGACAATACATATCATAATAGAGTACCAAACATGTATTTTACTCCATCATACACGTAAGCAATTCATGATCACTTTCACAACCAAGCATATAATGAAATCAAAATTACCAATCATAACAAATTTAGACAAATTCAACAAATAAGGTCAAACAAGTTTATGATGTAATCCTTACTATATAGTCCACCCCTTACATGATACGTTCACACTTATTCCTTTCAAAGCTTGATGTTGTGTTTCAGCAAAATCTATATACGTAATAAAATGCTAGTTAGAATTTTATATTTCTATCTCATGGGAATTTAAATTTACTTTGTGTTGTTAATCTATTTCTAATAATATTTTAAGCTCACATTCAGTTTACAATTAACTTAGAAAATTATCCTATTTTCTATACACTTGGAGTAGGAAAAATCCTAATAGCAAACATGAACAAGATTCAGTATTTCTAAATTTTCTAGAGTTATATAAGCTTTTTTGGCATGATATTTGAGCCAAAATTTCAATAACTTAATTACCTATAATATTGGTGAAGGAAATAAATTCAAATACCCTATAGAATAGATGCAGTTTTCAGTTTTCAGTGATTCTTTCCAACTGGGCTCAATTACAATAACACTCTGAACATGCCTTGTTAATTTGACTATAACTCATGCTACACATAAGCTATTGGCATGAAATAAATTTCTAAATTTCAGGGATATAATTTCCTACAAATTTTATGAAGGAATTAAGTCCTAATTTCACACGTATCAATCTCAGTAATTCAAAAACCTAGGCTGTTGAAACAGGGCTACCTCTTAACGTTATAACTAGAACACTTGACAGTAAAATGGGCATAACTTGAGGTACAAATATCCGTTTAACGTGAAACCAGTTTCTACATTTCGAAACCTTAAAGAGCTACAACTTTCATGGAGATACCAATTCCTAATTCTGTTCACACAAGTCCCAAAAATTCAATGAATAGTACCTACAAATTAGGGCTCTTAAAGTTTTTAGCTTAACCACTTCTAATCCTCAATTTTAGGCATTATTCTAGTATTCTAGGTGTAAAACCTACAATAACATTCTTCCTACACTCATTCAAGCTTAGTCAAGTGAGGAAAAAAATAGAAAATGCACCATTTTGAAAAATAAAACGGTAGAAATGTAAAGGAGATTGAAAGAAACAAACTTACCTTTTGGAGCTCCTCAAGAAAATCAAGATTTCCCCCTCAAAATCAAGCTTAAAGGTAAGGAAAATTTTGAGAGAAAGAGAGAAATGAGGAACCTACGAGAAAACTTGCAGAACAACACTCTTTCTTTTAAAAGTCAAATTTTTGAGTACTATTACACCTAAATTTCCGCTCAACGCATTTCTGATGCACCCAGCGGATTACATTACAAAAAATTTATCTTTATTTTCTCCTTTTTACTCTAGCCAGGATTTGAACCCACAACCCCTAAGACTCCAACATCACTCCAAACCATATCAATCATCATATGTTTCTTGTTAACTTATACACATAATAAACTTTTAATGTACCCACACTCAATGCATACAAGAAAACAATAATTTCTAAATGTAACAATTAAAATTGTTAAGTTCATACTCTTTCAATTTCAACCCTAAATCATATAATTACTATGAGACGCCCAGTTGCCCGCGAAACGGATCAATTTTAAGTATTTTCTAAAAATTCCAGAAAAATTATAGAAAATCACAAATAATCTAACAAACATAAAACTCTATAGTTACTTTACCCAATTCCTAATAATTTAATTATTAAAATTTTGACAAAGATTTTGTCAAAATTTAACAAACCAAGGGTATTGAGAATCAGGATGTTACAATTGGTTATCAAGTAATCGTCTAATCATCAATAAATCTCCCTTTGGAATCTCCTCCTCCTCAATGTCTTCACTCTTTTCTTCCTCTTCAATCTCATATTCACTTATATATTCTCCCTCTCTAAGAACCATGGTCTTTATGTTAGGGCACTCATAAACATAGTGTCCTAGGCCTTGACACTTGAAACACTTCACATCTCTACTTTTGTTAGAGGGTTGTTCTTCATATTTTGAATGAGTCTTTGTATGAATAGGTGTGAAACTACTAGAAGTAACAGTCTTATCTTTCTTGCCTTTGTCCTTCCAACTTGAAAATTCAAAGTTGGTAGAACTCTTCTTAGTCAATTCTTTTCTTTTGAGTTGTTGCTCCACTCGAATTGTTTTATGAAGTAAATCCTCCATATCAACAAACTCCTGCAACTCAACAATATCACATATATCAATATTCAAAACACCAATAAATCAAGTCATAGTTACCTCTTCATCTTCTTCAATCTTTGCTTGAATCATGAGCATGTCCATTTCTTTGAAATACTCCTCAACCCCCTTGTTGCCTTGAGTAAGTTTTTGGAGTTTAAATTTCAAGTTCCTTGCATAACTAGCCGGCACATACCGCTTCCTCATGATCCTTTTCATCTCAGTTCATGTATCAACCATTGACTCTTCATTTCTATCTCTCTCCTTTTGTAGCTTGTTCCACCAAACAAGAGCATAGTCAGAAAATTTCATTGTTGCAAGCCTCACCTTTTGGGTCTCCTCATAATTGTTGCATGAAAAAACATGTTCTATTTTCATCTCTCACTCCAAGTATGCCTTCGGATCACTTTTTCCTTTGAACGGAGGAATGCTAAGCTTGATTCCTTCACGCCTACTTGGTCTTCCTACTCCATCACTCATTCTCCTATTTCTCCTTTCTTCTTCGTCTTCAGGATTTCTATTCTCCAACTGGTTTAATCATTCATGAAGCTCATTGTTATGTCGTATCATTAATCCTTCCAAATGTTATACAAATGCTTTCATTTGAAATGGACTAATTCCTGCTTCTTGATTGTAATTTTCCTTTTCTGCCATCAATTTGATGTTTAAACCTTTAAACCGGAGCTCTGAATACCAAATGATATGAATCACAAGGGGTAATTTAGGATCTTTAGGGTTAGAACCTTGTAAGAAATTTAGGAATTAGAAAGAAGGTGAAAGGAAATAATCACTCTTCCCAAGGGAGGCAACACACAAAGGATGTGACAGTCCTTTGATACAGCCAAGGGTTCTTGAATCACTCAAGAATTTAGGAGAATTACTCTCACTAAGATAAAAGAGATAAACTTTAATATTTCTGAATAAAATTTCACTTGTTATTTCTTGATAAAAATAGTTCAGCTGATATAAAAGTGTTGTCATCATAATTACAAAGACTCAATAAAAGAAAATAAATACTAATAATAACCCATTAATCTAGGAATTGAAAACTATTTAATGGAAACAAATAAAGTCTAATAACCTAGAAATTGAAACTACTTAATAACTGATTGTATCTGAAATTGTGGCAACCAAAAGTCAATCAGTTATGCACCCCTTGGTCTCCCAAAGGCTGATGACTAAATTTTCAATTGGGCCTTTATTACAACTTAAAACAAAATCAAACTAAAGTCTATTAATTGATTAATTCAAAACATAATTTGGTCAACCAACAATACTTGTTGATGAGTTTCATTTGTTTCCCTTGCTTTAACCCTTGTCATAGGTCATATCCACATCTAAAGTGAAGCACTTTAGGACTAGAAAGTATTTCTGATGAAGAGCGCACCCTCTCTGTGTCTCTAGAAAATGATGCTTCTAGGTGTACTGTTGAGGAAGTCGTCAACTTTGACCAATGCTGATAAGATAAAACTTTTGCAGAATGATCTGGCTGAGTCCTAGCAGAGAGTGTCTACTCAACTAAAGGCTCATGAGGATGTCATTCTGCCAAGGAAAACAAAGCACTTGCTTCGCGTGCTTTGAAGGCTGAACACGATTTTCGAGTGGAGATAGGTTGAAACAAGAAACTTGTGGACAAGATTACTATGTTAGAAGGGGAGTTTTCTCAGCATAAGATCCAATTGATCGAGCAGAAGAACAATATGTTAGATAGTTATGAGGATGACTTTGGGAAAGTTGTGCGTCAAGATGTCTTATCCGTCCCTGAGCTCGATGTTGTTCATTTTGACATTGAAAGGGATGTTTGTGATGGAGAGTTAGTACATGATAGTTAGTAAGAACGACATTAGTATTTTACTTTTTTGTTTCTCTTGAACTGATGTATAACTTTGAACATTTTCAGTACTTGTTTCAGCATATGTGTTGCCTTTTACTATGTAGGTTTCGTAAGTTTTATACTTGTTTTCCCGAGTACGATATGTGTATTATCAAAATGCTTTTTATACTCATGTTTTTTATTATTTGTTATATTTGTAACCCCGAATAAGGCATAATTCATTTATACTCTTATCCCCGAGTAAGACATGATTTGTTTATACTCATATCCCCAAGTAAGGCATGATATATTTATACTCGTAACCCCGAGTAAGACATGATTTATTTATAGTTGTATCCCCGAGTAAGATATGATTTATTTATACTCGTATCCCCAAATAAGACATGATTTATTTATACTCATATCCTCGATTAAGGCGTAGTATATGTAAAACTCATATTAGGAGTGAAGTGTGATACATTTATACTCTTCTCCCCGAGTAAGGTATGAAGCATTCATATTGTGTGATACGTCTATACTCATACACCTGAGTAAGGTTGTGACTAACTATAATACGACTTTAGATGTGCGTTCCAAGTTCGTGTAACAAGTCTTTTGTTCAACTTTTGTAATTTATACGCGTCATTGTGTAGTGAGTGGTGATGCGAAATGGCCCATCCTAATTAGGAGTTAAATCTAAAACCCTTAACTCGTCAATCAAGTCCAGCTCAATACATAGGTTGTCTTTGTTTTTTTGTTCGTTAAATTGTTGTTGTCACCATGATTTTTTCCTTAACTCCACAGGGATCATGACGTCAGTTCCATATGTTAGCTTGAATGGGGTTTCCCTCGTAGAGGATTGAGGTGTATAGTGATATCCTCATAATATCTCTGACATTTTCTTAGCCCATGGTCCTTTAGCATTACCCATTTTTTTTTCTTTAATTCTCCGAGAATGACCTTATTAGTAGTCTTGGCTTGTCTGTTGAACTAAGGGTGTTCAACGGATGATACTTTGTGTTGTACGCAGAGCTAGTTGAAGAACTGCTCTAAGTTTTTATCTGTTAGAATCGCACAGTGGAATGTTTGCATGAACGGACAAAAACCAAGATGGGGGGTGAATTGGTTTCTTAACAAAAATTAGGTTTTAAAAATTTTCCCCAAATTTTATCGATTAAAATGTTGTGTAAACGTAAATAGGATAAGGATAGAGTCTTACACAGAAGATTTATACTGGTTCGGATCAAAAGACCCTACGTCCAGTTGCTAATCACTCAAACAGAGGATTATCGTTGTCACTATAATCAAAGTTATTACAAACAGATAACAATGGAAAAGATAGAGTAATGAAAACACCTCTCTTGAGTCACACAATAGATGAAGAATATCTTTCCCTAGAGACGACACAACACACAATCCACTAAGAACTCCACTTAGTGATTCTTATCGCTTTTAGCCCACACCAGGTTCCAAAAGCCCCTTTTTCCTCCAATAAACAGTTCTCTGGCAATCACAACTCTTAACTTTTGTTTGAAAAAAGTTGTTCAATTTTCTGAGAGTCTTAGAGAACCTTAAGTAGATGAATTAGGGTTTGGGAATTGGGGATTTTCGAAACTTGGTGTATTGGGACTAGGGTTTTCGAAAATAGGTTTAATTTGAAGTTCAAAATGCATATCTGACTGAAATAATCGATTATCTCAAGTGTTAATCGATTATTACAGAGCCAAAATCAACAGAACCCCAAAACACACTGGTTTAATCGATTATTTGCCCTGTTAATCGATTAACATGCCTGTTAATCGATTAATAGGTGTGTTAATCGATTATCACAGTGAGCTGATACAGAAAATGATTTTTCTCATTGTAATAATCGATTATCTGGTCTTTTAATCGATTAAACCCAAGGCTTTTTGATAAATATGAGTTTTTGAAGCTTCTAAAGAGTAGACTATGTACCGACTATCTTAGACTCTAATATTACAAACTCAAACTCATCAAAACAGAGTTATTACACAATAATACAAGTCTTCAACTCTCTAAGTTCTTTGTTCTTGAATCATCATCAAAATCATCAAGCTTCATGTTCATGTAAGTTCAACTTCAAGTCCTTGTATGTTCAACATTATCTACAAACTGTCTTCACTTATCGATGATAAGCGCTTGTGGAAGACCATGTCGACAAATGATATGTTTCCATACGAATTTTTGTACTTGTTGCATTATTATGGTGGCCAGAGGTTCTGCTTCGACCCATTTGGTGAAGTAGTCTATGACTACTATGAGAAACTTCATCTATGCTCAAGCAATTAGGAAGGGCCTGGTTATGTCCATTCCCCAAATGGAAAAGGACCATGGGAAGACTATATTATGCAATTCTTCTGGAGGTAAAAAGAATATTAGAGCGAATTGTTAGCATTATTTATGAAAGTGATGAAGATCTTATTGAATTATGTTGGCAAAGATCTTGTGGATTTGATGAAGTCAAAAATGAAGTCAAAGGCAACTTTGTGGCAGTCAAAGGTCACTTAGACAAAAGAGTAGAAGGATTAGTGTGTCTGCAGCTCTGCTTAGGTATAATCATTTTTATCTTTCTGCTGCATGAGGTTTCTTCATTTAAAAGATTTTGCAAAATGCCTATAAGAAGCGATTAAACGGTTAAAAACAAAGTATTTTGATAAAAGGTTTTTTACTTAACTATTTTAACTAATAGTATACAAGTTTTATCAACTAAAATGCTCTTAACTCTTTTGTAGCAGGTTTTTAACTGATAAGCTTTCGAAATAATCGATTGATTTCATTAAAGGAAGTTTTAAAAACCTTCTGTCAGTATTTTGACTGATACAGTTTTGAAATAACCGATTAAAATCACTTAAAATGTTCAGAGAAGTGTTCTGGCAGTGTTTTAATCGATACAACTTCGAAATAATTGATTAAAACCACTTGGTGTACTATATGATCGATTAGAATAAGCATATGACCGATCAGAACCAGATATGATCGATCAGAATTGAGTTATGACCGATCAGAATTATTTTAATCGATTAAAACTGCGTTTCAATCGATTAAAACAACTTAAGAAAATTTGTACTAAGCGTTTTAATCGATTAAAACATATTTTTATTAGTTAAAATCACTTGGAAAAGTCTATAAGAATGATTTGCAGTATTTTAATCGATTGAAACACGAAACAATCGATTAAAACAGATTGGAAGATTTTTTGTAAAGAGTTTTAATTGATATAAACGTTGTCGTATCAGTTAAAACAAATCTAGAAATGTTTTAATGGATTAAAAGAAGATTTAACAGATTAAAACAAGACTTTTAACAGATTAAAAGATCATTTTAACAGATTAATTAAACCACCTGTTTTGAAAATCTTCTATATAAACAAAGGTGCTTGAATTTTTTATACATCATCTGAAATACATCTTTTGGCAATCAGTCAAGCAATCAAAAGTACTACTTTCAAGAAAGAATCACGCTAGTTTTTGTGAAGTTCATCAAAGTTCTTTCTTGAGGCAAAATTGCATTCTTTTGGAGAAGAAACACATATTGCAGAACTGCATAAAACTGGTTCGAGCGTTTTAGTTTCTTCTGTTTGTTTCTTTACTTTCTTTTACTGTATTGTGGGTGCCTGGAATTGTGGGCACTGGTTTCTGTAGCTGGAATTTGGCTGCAGGGTAGGTCAAAAACTGGAATTTGGTTCTTGGTGAAAGGTTAGGTGCAGGAACTGGAATTGTGGTTCTTGTGGTAGATTGTGAAAGTAATGAAGATCTTATTGAATTACTTGGGCAAAGATCTTGTTGATTTGATGAAGTCAAATAATGAAGTCAAAGACGACTTTGTGGCAGTCAAAGGTCACTCGGATTAAAGAGTAGTAGGATTAGTGTGTTTGCAGCTCTGTTTGGGTATAATCATTTTTATCTTTTCTGTTGCATGAGGTTTCTTCACTTAAAAGATTTTGCAAAATGCCTCTAAAAATGTTTTAACGGTTAAAAACAAAGTATTTTGATAAAAGCTTTCTTAATCAACTATTTTAACTAATAGCATATAAGCTTTATCAACTAAAATGTTCTTCACACTTTTATAACAGGTTTTTAACTTATATAATTTCGAAATAACCGATTGTTTTCATTAAAGGAAGTTTTGAAAACCTTTAGTCAGTATTTTAACTGATACAGTTTCGAAATAACCGATTAAAATCACTTAAAATGTTCAGAGAAGTGTTCTGGAAGTATTTTAATCGATACAACTTCGAAATAATCGATTAAAACCACTTGGAGTACTGTTTGACCGATCAAAATTGAGTTATGACCGATAAGAACCAGATATGATCGATCAGAATTGAGTTATGACCGATCAGATTTATTTTAATTGGTTAAAACTTCGTTTCAATCTATTAAAACAACTTAAAAAAAATTGTGCTAAGCGTTTTAATCGATTAAAACAGATTTTTATCAGTTAAAATCACTTGAAAAGTTTATAAGAATGATTTGCAGTATTTTAATCGATTGAAACACGAAACAATCGATAAAAACATGTTGGAGGATTTTTTGTAAAGAGTTTTAATTGATATAAACGTTGTCGTATCAGTTAAAACAAATCTGGAAACGTTTTAATGGATTAAAAGAAGATTTAACATATTAAAACAAGACTTTTAACATATTAAAAGATCATTTTAACATATTAATTAAACCAACTGTTTTGAAAATCTTCTATATAAACAAAGGTGCTTGAAATTTTTATACATCATCTGATATACATCTTTAAGCAATCAATCAAGCAATCAAAAGTGCTACTTTCAAGAAAGAATCACGCTAGTTTTTGTGAAGTTCATCAAAGTTCTTTCTTGAGGCAAATTGCATTCTTTTGGAGAAGAAACACATATTGCAGAACTGCATAAAATTGGTTTGATTGTTTTAGTTTCTTCTGTTTGTTTCTTTACTTTCTTTGACTGTATTGTTGGTGCCTGGAATTGTGGGCACCGGGTTCTGTAGCTGGAATTTGGCTGCAGGGTAGATCAAGGACTAGAATTTGGTTCTTGGTGAAAGGTTAGGTGCAAGAACTGGAATTGTGGTTCTTATGGTAGATTGAGTGTGTGATTAAGGTTGTAATCTGTAAAACATTCAATCTAGTGGAACCCAGCTGGAATTTGGCTAGAGACTGGACGTAACTCTGGGATTGGGTGAACCAGTATAAACCTTGGTGATATCTTTCTAAACCTTTCTCCTCTTTAATTTTGTGACTGCATTTATTTTTGATTGATTGCTGTGTATGATTCAAGAATTGGTCAGATTTCTTAATCTTTGAAATAGATAATCTGTTTATTGCGAAAATCTTTCAAAGATCAATTCACCCCCCCCTCTTGATCTCAGCCTCTTTTTCTAATAGATTGAGTGTGAGGTTAAGGTTGTAATATGTAAAACATTCAATCTAGTGGAACCCAGCTGGAATTTGGCTGGAGACTGGACGTAGCCATGAGATTGGGTGAACCAGTATAAACCTTGGTGATATCTTTCTAAACCTTTCTCTTCTTTAATTTTGTGACTGCATTTGTTTTTTATTGCTTGCTATGTATGATTCAAGAACTGGTCAGATTTCTTAATCTTTGAAATAGATAATCTGTTAATTGCGAAAATTTTTCAAAGATCAATTCACCCCCCCCTCTTGATCTCAGCCTACATTTCTAACAATTGGTATCAAGAGCAAGGTTCTTGAGAGTTATTCAAGTCTTTCGATCCATGGCTGGAAATAAATTTTCTGAGGGTGCTTGTATTGATAGACCTCCACTGTTTTGTGGAACGGATTATCCATTTTGGAAGATTAGGATGAAGATCTTTATTGAATTTGTTAATATAAATGTTTGGAATATCATTGAACGAAGAAACTAATATTTTTAACAAAGATTGGTCTAGCTTAAATAACTGTGAAAAGAAATTAATCCAAGATGATTGTATTGCCAAAAATATCATCATATCTCCACTTAACAGAAATGATTTTTTCAGGATAGCACATTGTCAAACTGCTGCACAAATGTGGAAGATCCTTGAAATGACCTATGAAGAAACAACAGAGATATGCTTAATGGTCAACTCGGATTCACCAATAACCAGTGTAAGTTTTGACTCAACAACCACTATGAATTATAGTTCATTACAAGATGCTTTTTATGAAATGCATGCAGTAGCTAAAAGATTAGAAACTGAAAATAAAAGATTAAAAAGCATGAATAGTTTATTAGAAAACAAGATCACTGTTCTTGAAAAGAAAATAGTTGATGAAGAAACCAAGAATGAAAATTTGGAATTAGGTAATAATTCTGATTGCATGTGTAATGTTAAAGATTGCAAAAACTGTCCTGAGTTACAAAAAAAATTATCATACTTAATAAAAACTGCATCTAAACTTGCACAAGGAAAAACTAGTCTTGATATGATACTTGATTCTCAAAAATTAGTTATTGATCGTGGTGGTATAGGTTTTACACCTTCTATTGGAAAGAAAACTAGAGCATTTAAAAACTATTTTGCATATAATAAATCTATGTCATCTCCATTTATTAGATGTTTTTACTGCATGAAAAAAGGGCATTCTGTGAAGTATTGTTGAATTAGGAAATATGCTATTCCTAAAGGTAGAATGAAGTGGATACTCAAAAATTCATTTCAAATAACCTGATCGGACCCAGTGATTATAAAAAGGGTACCAGAAACATGCCAAATCTGTTTTGCAGGAACAAAATCTGGAAGTCCCTTGGTGTTCAATACAGCAGAATTGATTCTGGTTTGGTAAACTGAATGTTTTAATTGATATAAAACAGTTTTTAATCGGTTAAAATCACTTACAGAGAATATCAGAAAATTTGTCCGTACAGTTTTAATCGATTGAAATACGAATTAATCGATTAAAATTACGTCAGGAATTTTAGTTTAGTCTGTTTTAATCGATTAAAAAGGATTTATATCGATTAAAATCACTAAGAGGTCAAATTTAATCGATTCTTCTTCGTTTTAATCGATTTAAATTCTGGTATCATTTTCTAAATTTCTTCCAGTACAGAAACAATCGGTTCTTTTATGTATTAATCAATCATTTTACTATTGCATTTTCAAACCTAATATCAAAGATCAATTTAATAGGTTAATTTGTTAATTAATCGATTAATTTGTCCTGAAAAACATTTTTACAACATCCAATTGAAAATTGGTCAGCAAAACAGAGTCAAAAATTCAAGTTTTGTGTTAATCAAAATCTGCACAATACATTTATTGCATCTGTTGACCAAGTAAAAAATTTATCAAAGAACAAAATAGTTGAAGTACCCACTGTCCAGAAACCTGTGCCTCTGCCTTCAGTCAAGGGGACATGTACAATTAAAGCTGCTTTTTGCAGGTTTTGTCAAATTGAGCTGCAATTCACAAAATTTAACATCCGTGAATCTTCAGTTTGTTCACTTGAAGTCCATTATTCTCATTCTCCATTCTCTGGTTCAAATTCCTTCTCTATTCTTCTTATACTCATGTTTCAAATCCCCTCTCTAAACTATACTACAAGATGCTTAGGAGATCTAAATCAAGGAAGAAACATAAAGGAGAATCTTCCTCTGCTGCCAATCCTGGTGGTCACTTGGAAGCTTGGTTTGATGGTGATATTGGAAGAATGAACACCTTCATTACTGAGTTCAGTCAGAAGCAGATTGTAATTCCAAAATTTATCAAATTCAAGTGGCTTGATGAAGAAGGATTTACTGGTCTGAGAAGAAAACTGAAAAGTCAAAAACTAAGATCATTCATGGAGTTTACTGGGAACATTCAACCGGATTTGGTTCGGGTCTTTTACTCCAACTTAACAGTAAATGGTTCAACAATCAGATCTCAGGTAAAGGGAGTTAATATGGAAATTACTCCTTCTATTTGGAAACAAGTTGTTGATCTCAGGGATAGTGGTGTCTGAAAGTGATCCTAGCAAAGATCTCATTGATTTGATGAAGTCAAAGATAAAGTCAAAGGTCAACTCTGCAGCAGTCAACAAGTCACCCAGATAATTGAGCTGAAGATTTAGTATGTCTTAACAGAAAGTTTAGGTAAAACCATTTTACCTTTTCTACTGCATGAAGCTCCTTCACTCATTTTGCAAAATGCCTCAAAAATAGTCTTAAACAAATAAAAAACAAAAGCATTTTGACAAGAACTTTCTTAACAATGTTTTTTAACTGATATAATTTTAAAAGAAACGATTAAAATCACTTAGAATGTTTAAAGAAGTGTTTTTACAGTATTTTAATCGGTACAAACTTCTTTTAATCGATTAAAACCCTTTAAAACTCTTTATGACCGATTAGAATTCAAATATGACCGGTCAGAATGAAATATGATCGATCAGATTTGAATTATGAGCGATCAGAATTCTTTTAATCGATTAAAACACGTTTCAATCGATTAAAACCACTTTGGAAGTCAGGATGATCGATCAGAATGAAATTATGACCGATCGAAGTTGGTTATGATCGATCAGAATTGAATTATGACCGATCAGACTTATTTCAATCGGTTAAAAGGAATTTCAATCGATTAAAATGACTTTAAAAATTTTGTACAGAGTTTCAATCGATTAAAACGCATTTCAATCGATTAAAATAACTTGGAAAATTTTTGTACAGAGTTTCAATCGATTAAAACGTATTTCAACCGATTAAAACAACTTAGAAAAATTATGTGCAGGTTTTTAATCGATTAAAACTTCTTTGTATCAGCTTAAAATAACTTGAAAAGTTTTATAAGAAAGTTTTAAAGTAAATCAATCGATTAAAACGCGAATCAATCGATTGAATCACACTTAGAAAATGTTTGTAAAATGTTTTAACTGATATAAACATGGTTGTATCAACTAAAACAATTCTGTTAAAGAAACAAGAACACATTAATGGGTTGAAAGGACTTTTAACAGATTATAACGGCTATTTCAACAGATTAAAACAAACTTTCAACAGATTAATTAATGCAGCAGATTTGAAAATTCTCTTTAAAAACAGTTTTACTTGAAACTTTTAAAAAGAGATTGAACATCAGTTTTTACACATCCAAAGCAATCAATTCAAGCAACTATTAAGCATCCTTTTCCAAGAAAGATTCGTAACTGCTTTGTGAACTTCTTTTGAAATCTTTCTTGAGACACTTTTGCATTCTTTGAAGGAGGAACTTACAGTGGATAAGCGTAATCCGGTTTGAGCTTTCTAAGTTTCTTCTTTTCAATTGCTTGTCATTTCTTTGTATTGTGTTGTACCTGGAATTTGGGTACAAGTTTTCTCAGTACTGGTAGGTGGTTGTAGAAGTTTCCAAGAACTGGAATTTGGTTCTTGGTGGAGAGGTTGAGTACAGAAGCTGGAATTTGGTTCTTGTACTTGTTTGGTGCCTGGAATTTGGGCACTTGGTTTCTCTGCAATCGGAATTTGGTTGTAGAGGTTATCAAGAGTTGGAATTTGGTTCTTGGTGGAGAGGTTAAGTGCGGAGCTGGAATTTGGTTCTTGACTGTTTGGTGCCTGGAATTTGGGCACTCGGTTTCTCTGCAACTGGAATTTGGTTGTAGAGGTTATCAAGAGCTGGAATTTGGTTCTTGGTGGAGAGGTTAAGTGCATGAACTGGAATTTGGTTCTTGTATCGTGTGGTGCCTGGAATTTGGGTACTGGTTTCTCTGCACTGGAATTTGGTTGCAGAGGTTTCCAAGAACTGGAATTTGGTTCTTGGTGGAAAGGTTAAAGTCGAGAACTGGAAATTGGTTCTCGTGTTAGAGTAGGTGTAAGATTGTTGAGTCTCGTAAAACATCTATTCTAGTGGAACCCAGCTGGAATTTGGTCGAGACTGGACGTAGCCCTGGTATTGGGTGAACCAGTATAAAATTACCGGTGAAATCTTTCCTAACCTTTCTCTCTTTAAATTCAGTTGTTGCGCTTGTATTGTTTAATTGCTTTGTGATTCGTGAATTGATTAGTAAACTTAATTTTCGGATTAGATAATCTGTATTTTGCGAAAAACTTTCAAAGATCAATTCACCCCCCCTCTTGATCTAAAACTACTTTTCTAACAATTGGCATCAGAGCGAGGTGCTTGAAAGTTACTCAAGTTACTTCGATCCATGGCATTTTCTGAGGGAGCGTATATTGATAGACCTCCACCGTTGTGTGGAACAGATTATCTATTCTGGAAACTAAGGATGAAAATCTTCATTGAATCTGTTAGTATAAATGCTTGGAATGTTATTGAACAGAAACTGATATTGCTAACGTAATTCAAGATGATTGTATTGCCAAAAATATCATCTCTTCCGCTCTTAATAGAAATGATTTTTTTAGGATTGCACATTGTCAAACTGCTGCACAAATGTGGAAGATCCTTGAAAAGACCTATGAAGAAGCACCAGAGATATGCTTAATGGTCAACTCGGAATCACCAAATACCAAGTGGCCATGTCAAGATAGAATGCCCGAAAAATTCGATCATGTAAGTTCTAGCTCCTCTTCAAATTTAGTTAATTATGATGCATTACAAGAATCATTTAATGAAATGCATGAAGAGGCTAAGAAACTTCAAAAAGAAAATAGTAGGCTGAAAAGGCTAAATAACCGGCTAGTAAATAAAGTTGATTCTCCTGGAAAAACACATTCTTGAAAATGAAACCGACCGTGACTTCTTGAAACTGATTCATGCTAATTCCGATTGTGAATGCAATAAACCATGCAATAACCGTTCCGAATTGCAAAAGAAAATTGACTTTCTATCTCAAACTATTTCAAGATTCACACAAGGGCAAGCCAATCTAGATGTATTACTTGGATCTCAAAAATTAATTTTTGACAAATCTGGAATAGGATTTAAATCTAGATCCAGAGAAACAAAAACAAATAGGAATTCATACTCGTAATTAAATGCTCTTACTCGTATGAAAAAAGGGCACTCGTTAAAAATTGCAGAATAAAAAAGTATGCCATTCCTAAAGGTAGAATGAAATGGGTTCCAAAGATTAATTCTTTCCAAATAACCTGATCAGGACCCAGTAATTATAAAGGGTACCGAACAATTCTTAATTTGTTTTGCAGGAACAAGTCTCGGGAATCCCTTGAAGATCGAAGCTGCAAATCAGTGTTCGAGTATTTAAACTAATTGTTTTAATTGATATATAACAATATTAATCGATTAAAATAACTTACGTAACATCTGTCCGTACCATTTTAATCGATTAAAATGTCGAAATAATCGATTGAACTGATCTCAGGATTTTGGTTTAAATGTTTTAATCGATTATAATAATTGTATATCAACTAAAAACACTTAGGTATCAAAATTAATCGATTCATTTACGTTTTAATCGGTTTAAATTCTGGTGTCATTTTATTGATCACATTCTATACCAAACTAATCGATTCTTTTATAAACCAATCGATTAATTCACTCATGAATCGTTTTCAAACCCAATAGGAAAAATGAAATTAATAGATAATTAGTTGATTAATTGATTAATTAGGTTGTATAAATAAGTCTTATAACATTCAATTGATTATTGATAAACAAATTCAAGTCAAAATCCCAGGTTCTTGTGAAAATCAAAATCTGCATAATACTTTCACCCAATGTCCCGTAACTTGTGCCTCTATAGCGATCGGATAATCATAAATGAGTCTCGAACATATCCGATTCAAGTTATCTCGTTATGAAACACCCAATTTTCTTTAAATGGCACATGCCGAACAAATTCTTGAATTAGAAACTAAGACTAGTGGAATAAATGTGGGAAAGTTATTGCCGATTGAATTACCGCAAACTTTACATGTGGGAAAGTTATCCATAGATGAAAAAGTTATTTTAACATAGTCATGATTCAAGCTGTAGACGTCTACATATCTCTTAATACTTTACATGGAATGCTCGCGTAGTAATACATTGAAAATCAAAGGAATTATCAAAGAATAGACTCGTAACTTTTCTTATAGACACTAGTTACAAACAGGTCAAGCTCGTTAGGACTCGAAAACATAGTTTATCAAAGATTTTTCAGATGATAGTTGCTTCGGTAATAAGTTGTTGATTACTAGGAAGTTCAATGAACAAATGTTTACATTAGATTTTTTGATATTACCAAGCAATATATTTAAAAAAATCTTGAGCATGCATTGGTTCAAAACTCTTGGTGAAATTCATTGAACTGTGCAAATTTAAGAATTAGCTTTAATCATCAATGTCACGAGGTGACACTCGTAAGGAAACCAATCTGGGACAAGCAATTCAAGAATTGAATAACGTGGCACGGAGAATGTGTGTACAGGGATAAATTTTAAACTCGTTGATTTGTTCCTCGTCGAAGGCAAATATAGTGAAAGCTCTAGATTACTCGTCATCACTAGTCCTGCTGTGTATGCATTACTAATCATTGCCCACTCTACCGTAATAAGTTTTAGTTAACCACTTGTGCATATGATACCACTGGAAACAACAAAGTTAAAGATGATTCATTCCTCAAAGATAATGATGACTGGTTCACTGAAAGTGAGAATAACATCCATCATACTACATTAATAAGAATGCAGTTATTTGCTTGGATAATGATAACTGCAGGGTTCAAAATAGGTTAGCTATTATGGAAGGAAATTCCGATCTCGATACATCATTAACCTCGTGATTCATGCAATTTATGGTATCGTGCATTCCGTGTGGGATCCGATAGTGAATGTACGTCTCGTCAGGTACATGGTTCTCGCCTCGATGTGTAGTAGAAATTCCATTGTGGTGTCAACCATGGACTGTAATGCAATCAATAGTAACAAGAACTGCTAAAAGATTTCTTTTCGTGAAAAGTTTTTGTGTCTCGTTGTCGATACAGGAGAGACAACTATTGTTGTCTCAATAGTTGATAGAGCAAAATTGGTTCCAGCAAAAAGGAAAGTCTATTATCTTTTGATATTGGTGGAGATCAAATGAATGATCACCAAACTGGAAGATTTGCAGCTTAATCAGGGGAATTGGGATGACTAATCTACATCATCATCTTTATCTTCTGCTTATTTCTATCTTTATATTTTTTGCTTGGACTGTAATATTACTGGTGTTATACCAGGTACATTTTCCTTAACCTTGATTGATATGATTTAGGGTCTAATTGAGATTAAACTGGCATAGATAGAAGTAGATCATAGATCCCTAAGAATCTAAAATCTGATATTGTTAAATCTGTTAGTAAAAAGACAATCAATATAGTTGATAGTAATCTAGACAATCAGCTTCACAACATATCCAATAGATTACATATAAAAGATTAGCATCGATATATCATGGTTTTCAAAATCTGGTTGTTTTAGTCAATAAAAACACCTTTTAATCGGTTAAATAAACTTAAACAACAGTTTTCATTATCGTTTTAATCGATTTAAAATCGAAATAAACGATTATTTTCACTAAAATCTCATGTTTTCAAAATCTTAAATGTTTTAATCGATTAAAACTTTCTTTCAATCGATTAAAATCATTTACCAAAAACATTTTAACCGATTATGCTCTGTTTTTAATCGATTTTTATTCTGGAAAAGGAAAATTGAAGGCTTTAGTTAATGGCTATTTTTGTAAACATGCTACTAAAGCGTGATTCCCTTATCTTTACACGTGTTAATTGTATTCATTACAAACGTGTTAATGGAGATAAGTTTGAATCAACTTTAATTGATTCTTTTCATGAGTAAAATATTGATTTCTTTTTTATTTTCAAAAACTTGAGCACATTTCAAATCTTACATTTTTTATTTCCCTTCTATACCCTATTTTTTATGAAGTCAAAAGGGGGAGAAATAGTTGCATTACTTTAAGATAAATTTAAAAGCAACATTTTAGGGGGAGAAATAAGTTTTAGGGGGAGAAATAGAACATTAAATACATTTTTATATTTCTCACTTAACCGCATTATCAAGTGACTTCTTTTGCAGAGTTTGTTTTTTCAAAATGGTGTTTGTCTTCATCAAATAGGGGAGACCGAAAGTGATCCTAGCAAAGATCTCATTGATTTGATGAAGTCAAAGATAAAGTCAAAGGTCAACTCTGCAGCAGATCAACAAGTCACCCAGATAATTGAGTCGAAGATTTAGTATGTCTTAACGTAAAGTTTAGGTAAAACCATTTTACCTTTTCTACTGCATGAAGCTCCTTCACTCATTTTGCAAAATGCCTCAAAAATAGTCTTAAACAAATAAAAAACAAAAGCATTTTGACAAGAACTTTCTTAACAATGTTTTTTAACCGATATAGTTTTAAAAGAAACGATTAAAATCACTTAGAATGTTTAAAGAAGTGTTTTTACAAGTATTTTAATCGATACAAACTTCTTTTAATCGATTAAAACCCTTTAAAACTCTTTATGACCGATTAGAATTCAAATATGACCAGGTCGAATGAAATATGATCGATCAGATTTGAATTATGAGCGATCAGAATTCTTTTAATCGATTAAAACACGTTTCAATCGATTAAAACCACTTTGGAAGTCAGGATGATCGATCAGAATGAAATTATGACCGATCAGAGTTGGTTATGATCGATCAGAATTGAATTATGACCGATCAGACTTATTTCAATCGGTTAAAAGGAATTTCAATCGATTAAAATGACTTTAAAAATTTTGTACAGAGTTTCAATCGATTAAAACGCATTTCAATCGATTAAAATAACTTGGAAAATTTTTGTACAGAGTTTCAATCGATTAAAACGTATTTCAACCGATTAAAACAACTTAGAAAAATTCTGTGCAGGTTTTTAATCGATTAAAACTTCTTTGTATCAGTTAAAATAACTTGAAAAGTTTTATAAGAAAGTTTTAAAGTAAATCAATCGATTAAAACGCGAATCAATCGATTGAATCACGCTTAGAAAATGTTTGTAAAATGTTTTAACTGATATAAACATGGTTGTATCAACTAAAACAATTCTGTTAAAGAAACAAGAACACATTAATGGGTTGAAAGGACTTTTAACAGATTATAACGGCTATTTCAACAGATTAAAACAAACTTTCAACAGATTAATTAATGCAGCAGATTTGAAAATTCTCTTTAAAAACAGTTTTACTTGAAACTTTTAAAAAGAGATTGAACATCAGTTTTTACACATCCAAAGCAATCAATTCAAGCAACTATTAAGCATCCTTTTCCAAGAAAGATTCGTAACTGCTTTGTGAACTTCTTTTGAAATCTTTCTTGAGGCACTTTTGCATTCTTTGAAGGAGGAACTTACAGTGGATAAGCGTAATCCGGTTTGAGCTTTCTAAGTTTCTTCTTTTCAATTGCTTGTCATTTCTTTGTATTGTGTTGTACCTGGAATTTGGGTACAAGTTTTCTGCAATCTGGTAGGTGGTTGTAGAAGTTTCCAAGAACTGGAATTTGGTTCTTGGTGGAGAGGTTGAGTACGAGAACTGGAATTTGGTTCTTGTACTTGTTTGGTGCCTGGAATTTGGGCACTCGGTTTCTCTGCAACTGGAATTTGGTTGTAGAGGTTATCAAGAGCTGGAATTTGGTTCTTGGTGGAGAGGTTAAGTGCAGAAGCTGGAATTTGGTTCTTGTACTTGTTTGGTGCCTGGAATTTGGGCACTTGGTTTCTCTCTGACTGGAATTTGGTTGTAAAGGTTATCAAGAGCTGGATTTTGGTTCTTGGTGGAGAGGTTAAGTGCACGAACTGGAATTTGGTTCTTGTACTGTGTGGTGCCTGGAATTTGGGTACTGGTTTCTCTGCAGCTGGAATTTGGTTGCAGAGGTTTCCAAGAACTGGAATTTGGTCCTTGGTGGAAAGGTTAAAGTCAGGAACTGGAAATTGGTTCTGGTGTTAGAGTAGGTGTAAGATTGTTGAGTCTGTAAAACATCTATTCTAGTGGAACCCAGCTGGAATTTGGCTGGAGACTGGACGTAGCCCTGGTATTGGGTGAACCAGTATAAAATTACCGGTGAAATCTTTCCTAACCTTTCTCTCTTTAAATTCAGTTGCTGCGCTTGTATTGTTTAATTGTTTTGTGATTCATGAATTGATTAGTAAACTTAATTTTTGGATTAGATAATCTGTATTTTGCGAAAAACTTTCAAAGATCAATTCACCCCCCCTCTTGATCTAAAACTACTTTTCTAACAGTGTCAAAGTATCTAGGGGGAACATTTCTGAAATACCTGACTTCAACAAAATACAATTTTTCAGGTTTTGCCTTAAGGATCCAAATGATTCGGTAAGAATTTTAAATGCTGGAAAACTTTTACTTGAACATAGACTGCTAGCTTTCATTGTGGCATGGATGCTTACTCCAAGAGGGAGTAATCATGCTATACTTAATGAGGGAGATCTTGCCCTCATGTACTGTATTTCTAATAACATTCGGGTAAATTGGGTTTATGTGATTAAAGATCACATGTTGAAGGCAAAAAGGTTGGCGGATTACAAACTGTCATATGCTATGTTGATTAACAATTTCTTTAGATATTTTGAAGTTGATCTTACAGGAGAAAGCATAGAAACTACTAAAACATCAAATGAGATTGACGACTCCACTTTGAGAAAAATGGGGTATATTAAAGTTGATCATGAATGGATTTCCAAAGTTGATGCTGGGATGTCCGAAGGTGAAGAAGAAGATGAAGAAGAAGAAGAAGATGAGCAAGGTCAAATTCCTTCTTCTCCAACTGCTGCAGAGGTTCCTGAATCCACTGGTGAGGAGGCATCATATGAGAACATGGAAATAATTCCCTACTTGGAACAACCTGACCGTGGGACTCCTCTATCTCAATTTGAAAGGACCATGCTTTCTCAAATGGCCACAATGCAGGAAAACCAGAGAAAGCATATGCAGATGACATATCAACATTTCCAGCAGACAAATAATCAGTTCACATCCCTTGGAAACCAGATTGCTGATATCTACACCAAACTGAAAGATATGCAGCTCAACCAAGGAAACTGGGATGATTGATTTTTTTTTTTGGACAAAAAGGGTCCATTCTTATCTTTTTTTCTTTCTTTTTACGTCATATTTCTTTTGCTTTTAATTTTATTTTATGGACTGTAATATTAACTGGTTATTAACCAGAAACAATTCTTTTTGCTTTGATTAATATAATATAGGTTTTAAGTCGAATCAAGAAAACCTAGATAGAATTTAACATAGATCCCTGATAATTTTAGCTGATACAAAATGAATTTAATCGATTAAATCAATTAAAAGAAACACTTACATAGGAAAATCACAACAAAATAATTGATTAAACTGCGTATCAATCGATTAGAATCTATATGTCATATATTTGTATCAACTAAAACTAGTTTACATTAGTTAAATTAGCTAAATAAGACACTATTCTGATTTTGATGAATCTATTGGTTAATATTTAATCGATGTAGTTGATATTATTGTAAAACTTTTTTCTAAATGATCGATTTTACAAAATTTGCATTGGATTAGCCATGATATATACATCAAACATTACTAAGTTTTCAAGACTGGTTGTTTTAATCGATACAAATAAGGTTTAAATCGATTAAAAGCACTTATACAACATTTTTCTTTACTGTTTTAATCGATTAAATGTCGATTTAATCGATTATATCAACTTATGTTTTAAACTTTCAAATTTCATCACTGTTTTAATCGATTAAAATTTTATTTCAATCGATTAAAACCATTAACAAGAACTTTTTAATCGATTTTGTCCTGTTTTTAATCGATTATTACTCTAGGAAGAAAAATTAAATGCTTTAGTTAATGGTTGTTCTTGTAACATGCTACTAAAGCGTGATTCCCTTATCTTTACACGTGTTAATTATATTCATTATAAACGTGTTAATGAAGATAAGTCTAAATCAACTTTGATTGGTTTTTACATGAGTAAAGTATCGTATCCATATTTTTTTTCTTACTATTTTCAAAATCTAAAACATGATACATACCATGCATAATTTTTTGTTGCTTGTTTTGTTCCTCTGTTCCCTATTTTTGATGAAGTCAAAAGGGGGAGAAATAATTGTTTTACTTTTGATCGATTTATGGGGAGAAATAATTCCTTATTTAGGGAGAGCAGCAATTTAGGGGGAGAAATGGAAAAATGATTATTTTTTTATTACTCACTAATCTATATTATCAAGTGACTTCTTCTGCAGAGTTATTATTCAAAGTGGTGTTTGTCTTCATCAAATAGGGGGAGACTGAAAGTGATGAAGATCTTATTGAATTATGTTGGCAAAGATCTTGTTGATTTGATGAAGTAAAAAATGAAGTCAAAGGCAACTTTGTGGCAGTCAAAGGTCACTTAGACAAAAGAGTAGAAGGATTAGTGTGTCTACAGCTCTGCTTAGGTATAATCATTTTTATCTTTCTGCTGCATGAGGTTTTTTCATTTAAAAGATTTTGCAAAATGCCTCTAAGAAGCGATTAAACGGTTAAAAACAAAGGTTTTTTACTTAACTATTTTAACTAATAGTATACAAGTTTTATCAACTAAAATGTTGTTAACTCTTTTGTAGCAGGTTTTTAACTGATAAGCTTTCGAAATAATCGATTGATTTCATTAATGGAAGTTTTAAAAACCTTCTGTCAGTATTTTAACTGATACAATTTCGAAATAACCGATTAAAATCACTTAAAATGTTCAGAGAAGTATTCTGGCAGTATTTTAATCGATACAACTTCGAAATAATCGATTAAAACCACTTGGTGTACTATATGATCAATTAGAATAAGCATATGACCGATCAGAACCAGATATGATCGATCAGAATTGAGTTATGACCGATCAGAATTATTTTAATCGATTAAAACTGTGTTTCAATCGATTAAAACAACTTAAGAAAATTTGTACTAAGCGTTTTAATCGATTAAAACAGATTTTTATCAGTTAAAATCACTTGGAAAAGTCTATAAGAATGATTTGCAGTATTTTAATCGATTGAAACATGAAATAATCGATTAAAACAGATTGGAAGATTTTTTTGTAAAGAGTTTTAATTGATATAAACGTTGTCGTATCAGTTAAAACAAATCTGGAAACGTTTTAATGGATTAAAAGAAGATTTAACAGATTAAAATAAGACTTTTAATAGATTAAAAGATCATTTTAACAGATTAATTAAACCACATGTTTTGAAAATCTTCTATATAAACAAAGGTGCTTGAATTTTTTATACATCATCTGAAATACATCTTTTGGCAATCAGTCAAGCAATCAAAAGTACTACTTTCAAGAAAGAATCACGCTAGTTTTTGTGAAGTTCATCAAAGTTCTTTCTTGAGGCAAAATTGCATTCTTTTGGAGAAGAAACACATATTGCAGAACTGCATAAAACTGGTTTGAGCGTTTTGGTTTTTTCTGTTTGTTTCTTTACTTTCTTTTACTGTATTATGGGTGCCTGGAATTGTGGGCACTGGTTTCTGTAGCTGGAATTTGGCTGCAGGGTAGGTCAAGAACTCGAATTTGGTTCTTGGTGAAAGGTTAGGTGCAGGAACTGGAATTGTGGTTCTTGTGGTAGATTGAGTGTGAGGTTAAGGTTATAATCTGTAAAACATTCAATCTAGTGGAACCCAGATGGAATTTGGCTGGAGACTGGACGTAGCCCTGGGATTGGGTGAACCAGTATAAACCTTGGTGATATCTTTCTAAACCTTTCTCCTCTTTAATTTTGTGATTGCATTTGTTTTTTATTGCTTGCTGTGTATGATTCAAGAACTGGTCAGATTTCTTAATCTTTGAAATAGATAATCTGTTAATTGCGAAAATTTTTCAAAGATCAATTCACCCCCCCTCTTGATCTCAGCCTACATTTCTAACAATTTACACTTCTTTACAAAGTTCTTGGTGTCTTGTCTCATTGTGGGTCAGTAATACCCAATTCAGATTATTCGTACTGCCATGTTTTTTGCACTCGAGTGAAGGCCACAGATTCCTTCATGAATCTTGGTTATGGCATAGTGATCTTGTTCTTCGTCTAGGCATTTCAAAAGAGGAGTGGATATACACCTCTTATAAAGGTCTTTGTCGTACATAGTATATAGAGAGACTATTTTTCTTATCTTTTTTGCCTCTTCTAGGTTATTTGGTAGTATATCGTGGACTATGTACTTTCTTATGAGAGTCACCCACGTGAGTTATTCAGTGTTGACCTAGAATATTTTATCCTTATCCTAGCTCGGACTCGATAATGTTTCTAGAAGGAGAGTCTGGTGTTGTCCCAATTTCTTTGTACTGGCCAATTTTGATAAGATGTCAACTTTACCGTTTTGTTCTCATGGTATGTTGTATGACGAATTTATCAAATGTCTTTATGATGTTTTTGGCGATATAATGGTATTTATGTAGAATGGGTTCTTTAGCCTGATATTCCTCACTTATTTGCCCAGTCACAAGTTAAGAATCGCTTCTGCATGGAGTCGTTTGACTCCCATCTCTTTGGCTAGACATAACCTGACTAGTAATGCTTCATATTCAGCTTGATTATTCAAAGTTTCAAATTCGAATCTTACTACTTGTTCAATGATTACATCATTAGGTCCCTCTAGGATTATTCCTGCTCCACTTCCTTTTTTGTTGGAATATCCATCTATATTGAGGGTCCACCAGTCGTGTTGTTCACCTATTATTGGCAAATCAGCCAAAAAGTCGGCAAGGAACTGGGCTTTCATTGGTCCCCTACTTTCGTAAGTAAGTTCGAACTCAGACAATTCTACAAACCATTTTGTCATGCATTCAACAAGCCATTGTAGGATTTCCTTGATCGGGTAACTGGTTTTGACTATGATGGGAAATCTCTTGAAGTAGGGTCACAATCTTCGAGCTAAATGACATAGCTAATATTAATTTCTCTATGGTTTGGTACTTTTTTTTCCGATGGTTGAAGTGTCTTGCTTGTTAAGTAAACAAGATGTTGCATCCTGTTTTCTTCAAACACGAGAATTGAGTTGATGACCGATTTGGTGGCGGTCAAGTATAGTAATAAAGTGGCTTCCTTTGGTGGGCTAATAAGGGTAGGCAAGTAAGCTAAATCTTCCTTGATACGGTTGAACATATTTCACACTTCGAAGATCACTCGATCTTTCCTGAAGAGTGGAGTAACTTATAGAATGGTTTAGTTTTTTCGGCTAATTTATGCAAAAATGGGCTTGTGTGGCCAATCTGCTGTTTAAATATTGTATATCTCTAATGCTTCTCGAACTTAGTGTTGAAATGAGGGTCTCACATCTATCTAGGTTTTCTTCAATTCCTCTTTAGTGTTGAGATGAGAGTCTCATATTGTGTCGTCTTATCTCTTGAAAAACTCATTCTAAATGTAGGAGATGGTCAACAACACTCATGGACTTGACCATTATGTCGTCCACGTATACTTCCATGTAGTGACCAATAAAAGTTTTGAAGATCATGTACATCAAATGCTGATACGTTGCACCTATATTTTTTAAGCCGAAAAGCATGACTCGGTTACAATAATTGATCCCCTCAATCATAAAGGGCATTTTTTCTTCATTTGATAGATATATTCTAATTTGATTATACCCTGAGTATGCATATAGGAAACTGAGTAGTTGATAACTCGATGTATTATTGATTAACCAATCTATGCTCGGTAGAGGATAGGAGTCCTTTGAACATACACTGTTGAAATATGTGTAATGTGTACACATTCGCCACTTCCCATTAGATTTTATTATCATAACCACATTTGTTAACCAAGTCGTATAAGGTATCTATCTTATGAACCGAGACAACTACACATCTGTCTCCACCTAACCTTCTCTTTCTTCGAGTTACAGGTTTTGCATGGGCAAAACATGCTAATTTACGACAAATTAAATTTGGATCAATACCAGACATATCTGAAGGGCTCCATGCGAAGAGGTCAATATTCATACTAAGTATTTCAGTAAGTTTAAGTCAATCACTTGCCTATAATGTTTGTTCGACCATGGTTATTTGTTCCTTTGTTGATCCAATATGAATTTTCATCAATTGCTCGCTGAAGGTCAACCTATCTTCGTCAAATTCAGTTCGAGGGTTGAGGTTAACTAGCGCATTTGTAATGCAAAATTCTTTGTGCGTTGCATCCTTCTTTGGTTCTTCTGACTTGTCTCTTAAATGAATAAGGCGTGATCTTAAGGCTCCTAATGTAACATCCTGAGCTTCCCTTGGATTTGACTGGATTGTTACAATTGTTTCATCCTCTGTCAGGAATTTCATTACCATGTGTATAGTAAAGACAACGACTCTGAGATGATTTAGTATTAATCTTCCTATTGTAAGATGTTTCTACTTCTATGAGTATGTATTGGACCATGACTAGTTTTTTATGGTCCAATGATCCAAACGTGGTGATTAGGTCCATGTATCTCTTAGTGTGTACGCGTTCTCTGACAAAACCAAGTAGTGGTTTGATGAGTTTTTCAGTAATGTCTTTGACCTTTTAGCATCTTTTATGGTATGCCCATAATTTTGATGAAATTGGAAGTACTTGGTTGTGTCCGCATGGACTGGTGCCGGTAGAGGTGGAGGGGCGTGTACGGGTTCCAGACTAAATGCTTCTTGTAGGATCGCTTCTCGGTTGGTGTTTAGAGTCGTATATCGCTCATACTTAGTGGTTCTCAGTTTCTTATAAGGTCGTGTAGAATGTGTTCAAGAGTGGTTATGCCTTTTCTTGTATTAGGCATTGTTATCTTCCATTTGGATATAATTGCCTGCTCGACACATAGCTCATCGAGGGACCTAGGTGGATAAGCAAAGCAATTATTCATTAAGGGTCCTGGTTGTAGGGTGACTAATATGGCATGTAAGGTCACTTTTGGGTGTAGGTTTGGTAAGGTATTTGAAACTTGTGCAAATTGATCCATAAAACTCCGAAGGGATTCACCCTTTCCCTGTTTCACACCTTCCAAGGCCACTAACGTGGCCTCATGCATAATATTGGCTGCGAACCTCACTCGGAATCACTCTACCAATGTATAATATGAATCTATAGAGTTATATGGTAAAGAATTATATCACCGTAAGGTTGAACCTCTCAGTGTGGTGGGAAAAACTCGACGGAGAATGAAACCGCTATTGGTGTACAGTTTGACCTAGGTCTTGTACATTGTTAAGTGCTCTTCGAGATTCATCGTTCTGTCATACTTTTCTATGTCCAGAGGCTCCCAAATAGATGGGAGGGGCATTTCCATGATTCCTGGGATGAATAATCATTATCTTTTTCTTGGATTTCATTTCTTTGAGTACGTGATACTTGAATATGGAGCGGAGCTTGTACGGTAGGCTCTTTCGAAGGGGAGAGTCGAGTTATTGTCTCCTTAGTGTGTTTGCGCCTTTTGTGTTCCCTCCAATGGTCTAGATGGAATTTTTGACATTTGGACCAGGCTTTTAGCTTGTTTTGGACATGTTTTGTTGGTTGGAGCTAGGGATTATTCGGTATGGGGTTGGTTCGATGTTACAAGTCCTTCTTTGTTGAATTGTTTGATGTTGTTTTTTAACTGCCTCCAATTCTTTCGCTCTAATCTATTGGATTTGAAGTAGTTTAGCATTATTTTTCTATTATAAATTATTTATCTCTTATTGAGTTTTCTGTTGATACTCGTCCATCTGCTTCTTAAGGCTATCAATGACGGCTGAGGGATCCACATTGTTGGGCATCAAATGTTCTTACCGAAGCTGAAAATGGTCGGTAAGACAAAAAGATGAAGTCGATTGGCCGATCTTTGAACCAACTTTGAAGACGATCTCCGAGAAATCGCAAAGGCCCAACTACAAAAGACACTTCGATACTCAAGTCTTTTCTTAGACAAGAGATTGATGTATATGAGAATAAGTTATATTAAAAAAATAACAATAAACTAAAATATAATAATTGATAACCCATAAAATAATAACTAATATAAGATATTATAACATAATAAAGATAATTAATAATAAAATATATAAAAATAGTATTTTTAATGGATTTAGATCAATAATCAGGATTAATCCCATCAATAATTTTGAATAGGTACAATAATTATAAAAAAAATGTTTAATTTAATTTAATGAGCACATCATTAATTCCACGTATCAATTTTTTTTTTTTTCATAGCTCAGATCATGAAAATCTGTTACTTAATTTTAAAATAGTATCTTTTCCTTGATCAAAATTCAAAATATTATCTATTAACTTAAAATTTAAACCCACATAATAAGTCGGTTAAAATTATAAAGATCATAATAAGGTATGTTAAATTTTAATCATAGTTTACAAATATATTTTATTTTATTTTAATAAAAATTTATTAAAAGATCATTTATTTTCATTTGTATAAGAAAATTTAAAATAAAATTTTCTTAATCAATATAAATAATATTTTTTAGGAATGTTAAAATAGATATAGTACAATAGGCTAATATGAAAAATCTAAAAAAAGAGGTAAAAAAGTTTATAATTTAAATTGAATCAGATTTATTCTAATCAATTTATGTTATAATTTACATATAAGTTAACTTGTTTTATAAAATAATAATTATTTTTAAATAAAAAAAATATTAATTTATTAAAAAGTATATATTAAAACTATTTTACTTATGAATTCATTTATTTTAAAAATAAATATGAGAATAAATTTGTAACATTTACTTATTTTATAATTTAATTATTAAAATCAATTATTATTTCATAATAAATTACTAAAAATAAATTATAATAATGAAAAAAAATATGTTTATTTTAGAATTAAATAGATTTTTTTTATAATTTATATATTAAATTATAATATCTAAAATAAAATTTAATTTTATTAATATAGTATTAAATTTAAAATATTTTGTATTTAAATTATTTTTTAATTAATTATTATAATATAAATACATTGATATTTAAAAAATTTAATCATATATAAAAAAACAAAATTATGATTTTTCGTTTAAAAATATAAATCAGGTTGATTTTAACATCTAATAGTTTATAATTAATGTTAAATATTTTATTATTATTATTATTATTATTATTATTATTATTATTATTATTATTATTATTATTATTATTATTATTATTATTATTGAAATTAGTTTTAGTTAACATGAATGAATAGATATTCCACTTACATTACATCTGTTGAACGTTTTGTTTTTATTATTATTATTTAAAACGTAGTTGAAAGGTGATTTCTCTATTCATTTCAATCATAGTTCTTATATAAGTTAACATGACTATTTTTCGGTTAATGTTAATTAGGAGTTTCTTTTTGTTATATTATTAAGATTTTTATTCAGCTCCAATTATTTAGCCCCAATTATTCTTATATTACGTTATTGAAAAACATTATCCATTTATATTTTCAAATTATTCGTCTATCTTGTACTAATGAAAACAATTTATTTTTAAATGAAAAATTTAAAATAATTGAATTTAAATCATTCTAACTAAAAATAATAATTTAAAATGAAAATATATCAAATTCAATATATTTTATTATCTTAAAATTGTAAATTTTTATCCAAAATAGAAAATAAATTTTTAAGAATCGTAATATTTAGACAATCATCATTTACCAAATATTCATCCAATAATAATTTTTAGGTTTTTATATCATTATTTATTTATTTAGTTTTTCCCATCCATTAAGAAAAAATATTATTTTAAGATTATTTATTGGAATTATATAAGAAAATTAAGAACTTATTTAATTTAGTTTTATTTTTTAATATATGCTTGATTTAGTTTTACTTTTTAACTTTAAAAATAATTTTAGAATTTTTTTAGTTATTTTTCAAGATGAGTTTGAAAGAATTTGTTTTATAATTTTATTTTTAAAGTTTATTATAAATAAAGAAAATGTCATAAAAAATTATGAAAATTTAAAAATAATTTAAATTGTTTTACAACAAAAAAATAATTAATTTAATGTAATTATTAGTGAAAATATTGGCATTCATTATTAAAAACAAAATTTTTTATCATTTTTTAGATTTTTTTAAGAAGTTATGTTAACAAAAGTTATCAAATAATTATTTTAATTTTAAAAATTAACTACAAATATTTTTCAAAACAATAAAAATCAAACCAAATTGAATTATTGCGCTAAACTTGCATTCTTGGGTCAACTTTAAAATTTTTTATGCGGGGATTGAAAGAGTTTAACCTACTTTTCTTTCTATTCTATATTTGATAAACTATTGACTCATTTTAGATTTTACTGTTTCATTAATTTTATTTTGTGTTTGAAATCCGATGCTACACAACTCTTAAGTATTTTATGCTATAAAAGAATTTTTGCAAAAAAAATAAATTATATATATATATATATATATATATATATATATATATATATATATATCAACTCTTTTTATTGTTTTAAAAGTTTTTATGGCAATAAAATTTAAAAAAAGGATGAAAATAAAAATAAAAAACTGAGTTTAATAACTTTGTTTACGTGGAAAACAGACACTTTTTTTACATCTCTTTTTTCACGTGGAACTCTATAATTAAATTAAATCCTTTTGTGTTTACATATTCATGAGTGTTTTTTTATAGTTGAATATTTGACTTTTAAACTCTATTAAAATATTTTCATTTTTCTTTTTCCTATTATTTCACGAATACTACAAGAAAAACATCAAATAGTGACCGAAAATTCGGTCACTAAATCTGCAAAATCGGTTACTAATTAAAATAGTGACCGAAATAGTGACCAACTGGAATCGGTCACTATTTCCTTGGTCACCGATTTTAGTGACCGATTCAATGACTGAATTAGTGACCGATTATATATAACCAAATCGGTCACTGAATCGGTCACTAAAATTTAATTCTTTTTATTTATTTACACTTTTATTATATCTATTATTTATTTTCCCTATCTCTTAATTATATTATATTTTGCTTATTTAAGTTTTTATTTATATTTATTTCCCATATCTCTTAATTTTATTATATTTTTTAGAAGTTTAACTTATTATTAGGTGGTTTATTGTCATTGTCAGGATTCGAACCCAGTACCTTAGAGTTGGAGAGTGAAACTCCAACCACTGAGCTACTTAGGATCTTTTAATAATAACTTACAAATAAATTATATTTATATACAAATAAATGTATATCCGTATAAATATATAAATATAAAATCTATAAATAAAAATATATTTATATATTTTAATATATAAAATCTACAAATAATTGTATATTAGTATAATATAGTATATTTGTATTCTAATTTTTAATTAAATTAAAATTATGCTAATAATGTATATTAATATATGAGGGGATAATATTGATATATTTGTATATATATATATATATATATATATATATATATATATATATATATATATATATATATATATTATATATATTTATATATTTATATATTGATATATTTATATATTAATATATTTATATATTTATATTTTGATATTTTGATATATTTATATATTTATTTATATCCTTATACATTTATATCTTTATATATTTATATATTTGAAAAAAATATTAAATTTAAAAAAAATATTAAATTTTAAAAATAATATTATATTTTTAAAAATAAATATTAGAAAAAGATTTAAAAATATATATAAATTATATTTACATTTACAAAATATTAAAGATATATGTTTATATCTTTACATATTTATATATATTTATATGTTTATATTTTTACATATATTTATATCTTTCCATATTTATATATTTATATATAAAGATATTAGTTTTGTATACAAATAATATTATAATATAGTATATTATACTATTAGTATAGTATACAAATAATATGTTAGTATAGTATAGTATACAAATTATTAATTTTGTAATTTATATACAATGAAAATAATATAATGGTATATTGGTATAGTATATTTGTATTCTAATTTTTAAATAAACTAAAATTACGCTAAATGTATAATAATATATGAGAGGATAATAAATTTAATCCAATTACTTTTATAAATATATAAATATAAAATCTATAAAATATTAAAAATGATATTATATTTTTAAAAACAAATATTAGAAAAAGGTTTAAAAACTAGTATTATCTTAAATTTATTAAAAGTATAATTAAATCTCTATTTTCTTAAATTTTTTTTTAACTTCTCAATTCTACATTTTTGTAAGTTCTATCATTATATTATATCATCCTCATCTCCTCCCATGTTCTACTTTATCTTTACAATAGTCAATATTCTTAACTAATTTATAGTTTTAATTATAATTTTTTAGTATATATTTCAGAAATTAATCAATTCTAATCTATTATTTGAAAAACTAATCAATTCTAATCAATAATTTAGAAAACTAATCGATTATAATTAATTATTTGAAAAAATTATCAAATATGATCGATCATTTCAAAAATATAATCGATCAGAATCAATTATCGCTCGAGCGAGACTAGACTCGCTCAAGCGAAATACAACATGAGAGTACCAATTTTGTGCAGGGGCTTTTCGCTCGAGCGAGAAAGTTGTCGCTCAAGCGAGATACTGAGTTTAGATAGCGGTTACACAGAACCGCTCTTAAAAGCTAACTTAGATAGCGGTTAACCGTTGAACCGCTATTATATGATTTCCATTATGATCGGTCAGAATGCAATTATGACCGATCATAACTGTTTTAATCGATTAAAATCTAGTTTCAATCGATTAAAACAATTTCTGCACAGACGTTTTAATCGATTAAAACTTATTTTTATCAGTTAAAATAACTTGAAAACTTATATTAACTATTTTTTTTATATTATGTTTTTAAATTTTCTATTAGAGAAAACCTTTCAGAATTCAAAATGTTAAATACTTTTAAATATTAAAATTAACTTTATCAAAAATTAGGAAAAAAAATTAATCCAAAAGAGTTCAAAAATGTATTATAATATTGTCAATTTTGAGTTTAATTATATGGTTCATTCTCAAAGTAGAAAAATATAATTTAAAATTTTAATACTAAAATTAAAAGATTAAATAATAATAAATTTAATTCTTTAAATTCAGTAGCTAGAAACTAAAATTATAGTTTCTCTGTTTGAAATAATTAAAATAAATATTTAAAAATAAAAATCAAAACTAGTATTATCTTAAATTTATTAAAAGTGTAATTAAATCTCTATTTTCTTAATTTTATTTGTTTCAAACTTCTCTATTCTACATTTTTGTAAGTTCTATCATTATATTATCATCCTCATCTCCTCCCATGTTCTACTTTATCTTTACAATAGTCAATATTCTTAACTAATTTATAGTTTTAATTATAATTTTTTAGTATATATTTCGAAATTAATCAATTCTAATCTATTATTTGAAAAACTAATAAATTCTAATCAATAATTTAGAAAACTAATCGATTATAATTAATTATTTGAAAAAATTATCAAATATGATCGGTCATTTTGAAAATATAATCGATCAGAATCGTACTTCGCTTGAGCGAGAGAAGTCTCGCTCAAGCGAAATACACCTCAAGCACTTTAGATAGCGGTTATGAGGGAACCGCTATTATATCCTCTCAATTATGATCGGTCATTTCAAGTTATGATCGATCAGGATCGTATTTCGCTCGAGCGAGTAGTGTCGCTCAAGCGAAATACACCTCGAATGCGAATTCTGTGCACTTGAAGTTTCGCTCGAGCGAGAATATTGTCGCTCAAGCGAAATACGTTTTAGATAGCGATTTTCACAGGAACCGCTCTTAAAAGTGAACTTCTAATAGCAGTTAACCATTAACCGCTATCTTAATTATACTTTAGATAGCGGTTAAGGTGGAACCGCTATCATATCATCTCAATTATGTTTTGCAACATGCCTCTACAAATGTTTTTAACAATTAAAAACAAAGTATTTTGACAAGAGCTTTCTCAAATGCCTCTACAAAGTATTTTTAACAATTATATTGAGTTTAATTCTACAAATTAAAAGATTAAATAATAAATTTAATTCTTTAAATTCAGTAGCTAGAAACTAAAATTATAGTTTCTCTGTTTTAAATATTTAAAATAAATATTTAAAAATAAAAATTAAAACTAGTATTATCTTAAATTTATTAAAAGTGTAATTAAATATCTATTTTCTTATTTTTATTTGTTTCAAACTTCTCAATTCTACATTTTTGTAAGTTCTATCATTATATTATCATCCTCATCTCCTCTCATGTTTCTACTTTATCTTTACAATAGTCAATATTCTTAACTAATTTATAGTTTTAATTATATTTTTTTAGTATATATTTCGAAATTAATCAATTCTAATCTATTATTTGAAAAACTAATAAATTCTAATCAATAATTTAGAAAACTAATCGATTATAATTAAATATTTGAAAAAATTATCAAATATGATCGATCATTTCGAAAATATAATCGGTCAGAATCAACTATCGCTCGAGCGAGATAGGCTCGCTCAAGCGAAATACAACCCAAGAGTACTAATTTTGTGCAGTAGGGCGTTTCGCTCGAGCGAGAATATTGTCGCTCAAGCGAGATTAGGTTTAGATAGCGGTTACACAGAACCGCTCTTAAAATATGACTTAGATAGCGGTTAACCCTTGAACCGCTATTATATGGTTTCAATTATGATCGGTCAGAATGCATTTATGACCGATCATAACTATTTTAATCGATTAATTCTCGTTTCAATCGATTAAAGCAGTTTCTGCACAGCGCTTTAAGCGATTAAAACTTATTTTTATCAGTTAAAATAACTTGAAAAGTTTTAGGAGAAAGTTTTGCAGTATTTCAATCGATTGAATCGCGAACAATCGATTAAATCAACTTAGAAGATTTTTTGTAAAGTGTTTTAATTGATATAAACGTTGTCGTATCAGCTTAAAACAAATCTGTTAAAGAATCAAGAACGTATTAATGGATTAAAAGAAGTTTTAACAGATTAAAACTGCACTTTTAACATATTAAAAGAATCTTTTAACAGATTAATTAAACCAGATAGTTTTGAAAATCTTCTATAAAAACAAGTTTGGCTTGAACTTTTTTAACATACATTGAATATATCATCTTTAAAAAATAAATAAATTTATATATATATATATATATATATATATATATATATATTTTTGCATTTTAATTTTCAAATATTAATTTTTTTATGAAATTAATTTTAATTAAAAAAATTAATTTTCAAATATTAATTTTTTTATGAAATTAATTTTAATTAAAAAAATTAAAGTGATATATATATATATATATATATATATATATATATATATATATATCCAACTATTAAATTATTCAAGATATTAATATAAATTTAAAATATCAATTCAGTAATTAAAATAATTTTAATTTTTTATAAATACATTGAAATACATTTTTATTAACATACAAGTAATATATATATATATATATATATATATATATATATATATATAAAGAGACTAAATTAATAATTAATTTAATTATTGATTTAGTGATCGATTCGATGATCGAATCAGTGATCGATTCAGTGACTAATTTAATAATCAATTTTAATTTTTTTATTCACATGCTAAATTAAAAAATAAAATCAAATAATTATATTACTAAATTATTTAATAAGTTAGTAAACAATTTTTTTTAAATATTTATAATTTTATTAAAAATGTTATCAATTATTTTAAATCATTAAGTAAATTTATATTTAAAATATTTTAAATAAAATATTTATATAAATGAAAAATAGTTATTAGTTTAAAAATTATTTTTTTAGTGACTGAAATTTTAGTCACTAAATCAGTTACTAAATATAAAAAAAATCAGTCACTAATTTCAGTCACTATTAACCATTTTTGTAATAAATAATTACATAAATTAAATATAGATTAATTAAAAAAATAAATCAAATAATAAAGTGATCTGAAATAGTAACCGATTTTTTGTGACCGAAAATTCGGTTACTATTTCGGTTACTAGACTAAAAAATAATAATTTGGTTACTGATTCGGTCATCGATAGTAACTAAATTTTTCGGTCACTGATTTCGGTTACTATTTGACATTTTTCTAGTAGTAATAATTAGGTAAGAATTTCTAAATACTTTTAACTTGTATCAATGTTTTACCACATACAATATTCACATAAGATTTTTAGTTGAAAACATTTTGGAGATTGAGAATAAAGTTCTGAAGTTTGGGAATACAATTTAAAAAAAAATAAATTTTTTAAAATTGATCTTACAAAAATACATTTTAGACTAGTGGGTCTAAAAGACATTTTTGGATTGCACATTCAAGAAGTGTATTATGAACCCACCAATTTAGAATATCAAATCCAGAAATATATTCTAGAACTCATTTTTCATACTTATTTAAATATATATATATATATATATATTGGATTAACTTTTTTAGAAATGTACTTTGAAACATGCAATCTAGAATGTATTTTTGGATTGAATCTTCTAGAAATACATTATAGAATGAGTGTTCCAAAATACATTTCTGGAAAAACCAATTCAAAAATACATTTCATATATTTAAAAACTTAATTTAATTTTTGTAAAACTATTTTGAATCGAGCAATATGGGTCTTAATGTACAATTTTAGTGGAGGAACATGTAGTAGATATATAATATTAATAATTATTTATATTTAAATGTTACTTAAATGAAGGTGATGACATAAAAAAAAAAAACAAATATGCATATTTATGTCCATACATAACTTTCACAAAACAAAATAGAAGAAATAATTAGGATTTGAAACAAAAATCATTGAAAAGGTATTTTACCATATGCCATACCAATCACAACATAACATTGTTATCGACACCCTCCCATTACTATTTAAATTCTTAATTTTTTACCCCTTTTAATAAAATTAGGTCCCACAAAAGCAATTTTCCATTCTATTAATGTGAGTTCGTTCAAAATGCATATTAAATATTTTTTAATGTCAATTATTTTTAAAATATTTTGATTGTTAAAATTTATAAAAAAAATTAACAAGTCTTCATTGTAATAATTTTAATTAATGAAACATATTTTTGTTCGAAGTATCTTTAACTTTACGATAAAAATAAAAACAAAAATGTATCACTTTGATCACGGATTAAATTGTAACTTGTAGAGTGCAAATAGCAGAATCGACGTGGATTAGATCTGATCATAAGCCCAGAGGTCCATCTAAACTAACGGTCTACCCTTAGATACTAGAAGACCTCGTTGAAGAAAAGTAAAAGCAGAATATAATTTGGTCTAAGAAAAATATATTTTGCATTTATTTGGTTCTTAAAACATTACATGTTTATAGTCTATAAAGTTATTAATGATTGTGAAGATTGTTAAATTTAATGTTTGGAGGATTTTTAATAATTGGTCTCTCTGTATATTGTGTCAGGAATTTTGTTATCAAAATAACTAAAAATTTTACTCCTTATGAAATATTAAATGCTACGTAGGAAACTTTTTATTTATTTTTTAAATGTTACGTTGAAAAAACTTATCAGCGTCAATTTAAAATTATTTGTAAAATTGAAGGACATAATTTAAATTTTTTATTAATAAAAAATCAAATTGAATAAAATATATAAATAATAGGAAAAAAGATAATTATACCAATAAAAATGTATTCTTCTTTTTTTCTTTTGCTTAAACCCACTCTTAGTCTCGGGAATATATAACCTTAATTCTTAAAAAATTATAATTACAAATTTCATATTTCAGATCTCCTTAAACTTTATTAATTTTTTATTTAATATTAATAGAAATTTTTAACATATATGTTAAGAGTTAATTAAATATAGTATTAATTATGAGTCTATGTTTCTTACTACTAGATGTTAAAAATAATTTATATATAATATTTTTTTCTCCTAATTAGTTTTTATATGTGACTATCAAATAAATATATCGATTTTAAAATTTTTAAATTCAAAAAAATTAATTTTTTATTTAAATTAATTTTTAGTTTTATTTTAAATTAGTTTAATTTAAAATCTCTTTTAACATTTATTTAATTTTAAATAAATTAAATATCTAAATAAAAACGACAATTAAATATATTGAATTATTATTATTATTTAAAATTAAACTAAAACATACAATAAAATATTTTTAAAATTTAAATTATATGAATAAAAGTAATTTTAATTTTATATTTAATATTTTGATAAAATAATTATAATATATTTTAATAAATAATATTTTATTTAAATATAATTATTATTTAAAATATACGGGTTAATAAAAAAATATTTTTTCCATTTAGGATGTAGTTTTTTTCCCTTGCAATTTGCAAGTTTTTCTGACTAACCACGATGCCAAAACCAATTTAGAGAGGAGTAGGGTAGTAGAAGGGTTTTAGCTTTAGCTCCACCGGTATCTTCGCGGAACCCTTGCAAAATTCCAACGCGCACCCATGCCAACCGCGTCCCGCTTGTTCGTGATCCCAACGACGAGGCCCATCCTCGCAAAAACCATCGTCTTCATGTCCTCCTGTTCAGCTCGCAGGCTCGAACCGTGCGAGCCGTCACCGTCCCCTGCGTGCGCGGAAGAAGAATCCCGAAACGTGAGGGTTTGGGCGTGGTGGGACTTCAAGAACTGCCCCGTACCCTCGGATTTCGACGCTTCCAAAGTCACTCCGACAATAATGGAAGCAGTGAGAGCAAACGGAATCAAAGGCCCTCTCAACATCACCGCTTTCGGCGACGTTCAACAGCTCCCCCGGGCCCACCAGGAAGCCCTCGTGTACACAGGCGTTCGCTTCATCCATGTCTCCAACAGTTATTTTTCTACCCCATCGCTCTCTATTCTTTTGTTCTCTTTAATTTGCCGTGTTTCATTTACTTTAATGCCTTGTTGCAGGGGAAAGAAACAGTGCCGATATTCTTGTTGACCTTATGTATTGGGTTTCGCAGAACCCTCCACCGGCGCACATATTTATGATATCCGGTGATATAGACTTCGCTGGTACGTTACACCGTTTGAGAATGAGTAATTACAATATTTTGCTCGCTACGCCCAAGAAAACTCCTGATGTTCTCCTCCACAGTGCTGCCACTATTGCCTGGCACTGGTATTCGATGCTCAAGGGACAAAATCTTACTGGAAAGGTCCTCAACCATCCTCCTGATGGGCCTTTTGGCTCTTGGTATGGAAGCTTCAAGGAGGCTGTGACGTTGGCCGATCTGCCGGCGGTTGAGGTACCGGTCACGGTTGCAGCTCCGCAGGTTACCACTTTGCCCAATGTGGAGGTCTATGGGCCTTCCCTGAGCTCGGTTCCTAAGTCAGTTGCGAGGCAGGTTAGGCATATATTGAGTTTACATCCAAAAGGGTTAGACATTTCTAATCTTCGTGCTGAGTTGGTGAAATGTGATGTGCGTTTGGAGAAGAATTTATATGGACATAAGAAGTTTTCCCGCTTTCTGATGTCGTTGCCGCGCGTAGAGGTTCGGGATGGTGGTGATGGTTCTTTTACTGCGCATTTGGTTCCTTCGAAATCCATGGAACCATCTGAGAACAGATACATTGAATCAGCAATTTCTGGTGCTAAGAACGAGGAAGCAGGATGTGCAGCGGCTCCAGAGCTAAATGGTCAGGGTAAAAGTAAGGTGAGGAATGCTGATGGGAAATTGTCAATTGCCTCGGACTTTGAAAGTAGCTTGGGTGAAGATTTAACATCATTTCAACCGGGGCGGTCACAAGGGAGACCTGTTGAGGAAAGTGAGTTGCGGAAGTCTTCTCTGGCTTGTGACTGGTTTGTGGATCTAGCTAGTGCTCCACAGTCAGAAACTCAACTGCTACACAAGGACACCAAAGATTCTAAAACTAAGATGGATTCCCTAAAAATGGGTTCTAAAAAATTGTCTGATAATGACACTGTTAGGTCTAAGGTTGCAAGCATGGAAAAACATACCACTAAAGAGAGTAACTCTGCTGGAAATGATCAGTCAACGGTGGAAAACAATGTTATGGCAAATTACGAGTCTGGAAATTTTGAAGCAAAAAATAAATGTGAGAATCCGGTAAAGGAGATTGATGAAGTTTTTCGTGGCTTATCTTTACCAGTTGATGGCGCTCAGGCTGTCCAAACGCCTGGCGGAAGTGCTGAAACTAATAACAGAAGTCCAACACTGTTTCACTGGATTAGACGGTGGTGGCCATTTGGGAAAAACAATGAAAAGTGTGATGATTCGACGACTCATCAGAACAAGGTGGTTAGTCATGTTGAGGATTCAAAGTTATCTGAACTGGACCAGACGGCTAGTCAATCAGAAGAGCCCAACTCTGAACTGGATCATAATGTTAGTCAATCTGAAGAGCCCAAGTTATCAGAATTGGATCATCCCGGAAAGACGGAGTTATTTTCCAGTGCTTCCTTTTGGAATGATATGGAATCTTTTATCTTTGCACCCAGAGCCTCACTACTTTTCTCCCAGTCAAGAAGCAGGTTAGTGTGCAATTTTGTTTTGTACCGATCCTGAAAATTTCCCCCTTTGTTATGGATAATAACCAACTTTAGGCCTCCACGTACTCATTCGCTCCTTGTTCTAATTTAAATCTCTACTACCAAAGAAAACAATATAACAAACTAATTATATCATGGTTTCTGTGAAAATTGTGTACCTTTTGATATTTGATGGTGATCATTGTGTAACTACTCGCTAAAAGAGTAATCTGATCACATTCTGCTACGTATGATTTGTGCCAGGGAGGATGTGGTGCAAAGGTTACAGAATGGAGGACCCTTGCTTCTTAGATCACTCCCCAAAAAGGATATCCTTCAATTGGTTGAAATGTTAATAGCAGAGAAAAAATGGTTGGAGGAAATGCCCTCCCAAAAATTTCCTTTGAAGTTAACTAAGGCTGTTCATAAAAATTCAATGGTGGACCAATCCCATGGTGCAAATGGTTTGAGATCTCTCTTTCTAAGTAGAACATCACAGTCGAACCTGCAAAAATCTTTAGAACCTGATGTGGAGAAACACAATCAGAATGTTTCTCACACTCCCATTTCTGCGGTGGTCACTGAAACAAAATATAGTGAGAGATCTAGAAATGATATATTAAATGACTGTCAGAAACTTGTGAGTGAGATACTAAGGGAACACCCAGAGGGATATAATGTTAGTTCTTTCCGAAGACTATTTGTAGATACGTATGGGTATCATCTTGACATAAAGAAGCTTGGTTATCAGAAGTTGGCAGCCTTGCTACAGATAATGCCTGGGGTTAAATTAGAGTCCACTTACATTTTTCCTTCTGTTCATGCTGTCTGTGATTCTGATTTGGAAACTTCTATCCTCGAAACTCAGGCAACAACTGATAATCATGCGGTCTCCAATGCAGATAGTGAATTATCTGAGTCAACCCAGGAAGATGATGACATGGAATCTCGATGGGAGGAGTTAGGTCCTGTTTCTATCACCAATTCCGACAAGAATTGTTTGGGTTTAAAGTCAAGTAAGAAAGCTATAGAATTGGATGTATCAAAATCAAAGCATCCTGATTATGAACTTGTCTCAGATGACGAGTCTGCAGCATCTGAAGGAGATGACTCTTGTTTGACTCAATCAGAAGAGCACAGAAAGTCAATTTGTAATGAACGTGACAGTTCCTTTTGGCAAGCAATGGATTTCTGGCACAGCTGCAAAGAAGGAGAGAATAGTGTCAAGAAGTCAGACAATTTTGACAGCTTGGGCGTTTCTCTGGCTGATATTTTAGATTCATCCACTGAGTCGACCAGCGGTACCATTTCTGGAATTCCTTCATCAAATTACAGAGATAATATTGTCAAGAAGTCAGATGATGTTGACAGCTTGGATGTTTCTCTGGCTGATATTTTTGATTCATCCCTTGAGTCGACCAGGGTTACCCCTTCCAAAACATCTTCATTAAATTACAGAGATAAACAAAAAACTCACAAGAACTATTCCTTCGTTGTTGATCCGGTCTTACCAAACAAGGGCAAGCTGATTGACGACTTAAAGAAAGTAGATGAGTCAAAGATGCAAAAATTGAATAGTTCCGGTTCAAGTAGGACTTGAGTCCTAGAAATTCCATAATAAGATATTTGGATTCCTTGTGTAAGTTTACAGACAGAACGAGATGGTGATTCCATTCTTTATATCAAGGAATTTCAGTTTTATCTGACCATGGCCCTGACATTTCAATTGAGGGAGATTCTGATGATTGCTAGTTGCAACTGTGGAAATTCTTCCCAGTTTAACAGTTATTACATTAGGGCAGTTTACCGTTGGAATAGTTGAATTTTATCTCACTAGGTATTAATTAGGGAATTCTATTCAATGGCTGATAATGTAAATGACCCGGAATTCATGTTGTTTTTCTAGTTATCATGTGTAACCATGGTTAAGTCTTTTATTTTTAGCCTAAAAAATCTCGTTGTTTAAAAGCTTTGATAATATATATGTGGATAATATGAATTTTATACCACTTTAACATTGTTTATTAGTTTTATGCGAATCTGTTTTTTGGTCTCAACATCATGTGCAGACTCTACTGCATTTGCATTCCGTGAGTTGAATGATGACCAATGTCCAAGAGTCTTTAAAATATATTATAAATCTATAATGTATTGAACCATGAATCTATAATATATTGAACCATGATTTTGTTAAATACTTGAGTTGAAATTCGTATTTTTAAAAATTAAAATATAAAAAAAAGTATAATTAAATTTGTATGAATTATATATAGATATTTGTATTATTAATAAAGTGGATTGATTTGTTTAGACAATTTTTCTGTATATACTCTCTTTTTTATCCTTTATATTATATCATATTTATTTAAAAAAATTATAAATTTATCTTTAATATTTTTAATTATTTTTTAACGTATACACGTTCTTTCATTAATATATACTATTAATAAAAATTATACTATATAACCATTTTTAAAACTTTTTATTACAAAATTCCATTCCATTTTATTCTTAATATGTTTATTATTATTATTATTATTATTATTATTATTTAATTTATAACTATTACTGTATATAAAAATACCCTTAAAAACTAAATTATAATTATTATATTATAAAACATACTAATTTAAAAATAATTAGTATATTTTATTTAAACATTGTAATATTTTAAATCACTATATTCAATTATAATTATTACATTGTCACATTTTGTTATAATAAGGAAAAATACTTTGGATTTTAAAGAAAAAAAAAAGAAAATTCATAAATCTTTAATGACTCCAGTTATTATTATAATTTATCTATCTTGTTTTTAGAATTTGCTGAAACAATTATGGGCTGTGATAGAAAAATGTTTGAAAATTATTTATCCAAATATTTTTAAATTATTTTATTTATTTAATTATCTTATTATATATTATTAATTATTTTTTATTTATTATAATATCTTGTATAAATTATTATTTATTATTGTTTTCTAAGCCAAGAAACTTGGAGTGACTTTTGCATGTCCACTGCTTTGTATCAAAATTCAACCCATTCTTAACAAATTTTTATAATTAAGTTTTATATTTCAGAACAAAAATTTTAAAAGATAAAAAAATTAGTAAATAATTATAATGCGTAATTAATTAAAAAAATATGATGCACCAATTATATTTGATTAATATTATTTAATGATCATTAACATCATTTCATATAGAATGAATGGTTAAGAATTAAAACAAAATAATTGTTCATGTTTCTATGACTAAGGTGTAGTATATGATACGCAATAGTATAAAGGATAATAATAAGATAACGATCAAATCTATAATAAGGTATAATATGTGATATATAATATATAATATTATAAGATTTACTAATCAGGATTTTTTTTCTCGAAAACTGATAGTCATATATAATATTATAAGATGTACTAAATAGATTTTTTTTTCTTTAGAACTGAAAGTGAATTTCCACATTTTATAATTTTGATGTAATTTATATTTTTATCGTCAAAATTTTATAATTATTTAATATATTTATTTATATATTTATAATTTAATTTTTTTATTTTTATAATTTTATAATTTTTATATAATTTATGATTTTAATCTTTAAAATTTAATAATTATTTAATATATTTATTTTATATATTTATAATTTTAATTTTTAAATTTTTATTATTTTATAATTTTTATTATTTATTAATTATTTAATATATTTATTTATATATTTATAATTTTATTTTTTATAATTTTATATTTTTTATTATTTATTAATAATATATTATCTGATATCGTATTAATCCTCTTCTTATTATAACTTATGACTTGATCTTTTCATAATTATGAAAAAATATTCTTTCTCAGTATTCATGGTGATTTGTAAAGTAAGTATTAAAATAAATAATGAATTTTTTTATACATATTTATATTCTAATTTTTTTTTCTGAGAATCTGAATCATATAATTTATATTTGTCCTCCATTTAAATATAAATATGATTTACACTTAGTGATTTTATGTGAATTTTTTTAATCCTTATTTTTTTTAATGGTATTTTTATCTTACCAGAATAAGATTTATTTAGATTGAGATATAATAATGTAGTTGTGAATAAAATTTATATTAGAACATATGATTATAAATAATAATATGGATAATAATAACTTTAAATAAAGTAATTTATTTTAAAACGATAAATTATATTTTTCATTATTTTAAATTAGTAAAAATATTCATAAATATATTTCAATAATTAATTTTGTAAATATCCATTATGTTTATATTTTAATTTATAAATTTAATGGCATATTTCTGCCTTTAATTATTAAAATATAAAAAAATTACTTTAAATTTTACTTAATATTTAACAAATTTTTAGTCTCCAAGTGAACTATTCTTTAGCCTACTATATTAAAAAAACCGTGTGCTTCATTTAAATGACATGAGTTAATTTTTTTGAAAGGATAATTTTTAATAATATTATTAATATATAATGTTATCTATTATAGTATTTATATATACATATGTATTTAAATTGTATTTATCAAATTTTTATTTGTAAATAATATCAAATTAAAAAATTTAGAAATAAAATATTTTACATGCAAATCATTTCTTAATTATTACTCTAAATAAATTATTACGGATTATTAAAAATGTAACCATATATTTTTGAAGTTATTAATTTAAAATATATAAAACTTTTTTTTGTAATATTATGATATTTTATTGTATTAATTTAAGGTGAGGCAGTGCCTTTGTAAGGGTGGAGATTGAACATGAAAAAAATATAAACTAATTTGGGGTTGTAAATTGTTCATCTCATATTTTAAATTTAAATTAATAAAGAAAACAAAACCTAAATAGTAGTTGTTTTACTGTTACAAATTACAAATTTATTGTATTTTATTTAGTTTTCATTGACAATAACTTAGAATAAGGAGGATCTATTAGACATAATATTTTAAATAAAAGAATAAAAAAAAAGACAAATTTAAATTTCAAAAGATAAAAATAAAAATATCTACATTTGAAAAATTTAAAATATATTTTATTCTATTTTCATTAATAATAACTTAAAAAAAAACATATAAGACCTAATGATAAAAAAGATAAGATAAATTCAAATTTTAGAAGATAAAAATAAAAATATCTACATTTAAAAAACTCAAAACATATATTATTTGATTTTTTCTAAAAATAATTCCGAAGAAGGAAAACATATACAAGACATAACATTTTAAATATAAAGAATAAAAAATAAGATAAATTTAAATTTTAGAAGATAAAAATAAAAATATCTACATTTAAAAAACTCAAAACATATGTTATTTGATTTTTTCTAAAAATAATTCCGAAGGAAAACATATACAAGACATAACATTTTAAATATAAAGAATAAAAAATAAGATAAATTTAAATTTTAGAAGATACAAATAAAAATATCTAAATTTAAATTATTAAAAACATGCCTTATAATACTTTTATTGATAAGAACTTTGAAAAAGGAGGACATATAGAACATAATATTTTAAATATAAAAAGTAAAAACATAAGATAAATTTAAATTTTAAAGGATAAAAATAAAAATATCTACATTTTAAAAAAACATATTTTATTTTATTTTTATTAATAATAACTTTGGAGAAAGAGAATATATAAGACATAATATTTTAAATATAAAAAATAAAAACATACTTTGTAAGACATAATATTTAAAAAAATTAAAAACATACTCAGATATAGTTTAAATTGTTAAAAAAAACTAATATTTATTATTATTATTATTTAATTTTGTAATTATAATTTTTGATCAAAATATCATTCAATGACAAAATTAAAATTAAAAATTAAACATACTTTATATATATATATATATATATATATATATATATATATATATATATATGTATACAAAATTTTTAAAATCAATAACAAAATCTAAGTAGTTTTTTTACCGTTATAAATTGTAAATTTATTGTGTTTTATTTGGTTTTTCTAACGATAACTCCGAATAAAGAGGAGATGTTAAATATAATATTTTAAATATAAAAAAAATAAGAAAATAAGACAAATTTAAATTTTAGAATATAAAAATAAGAATATCTATATTTTAAAACTAAAAACATATTTTTTATTTAAATGGTTAAGAAAGAAGTAGTATTTATTATTTTTATTATTGTTAATATTATTTAATTTTGTAATTATCACTTTTTCATCAAAATATAATTCAATAATAAAATTAAACATACTTTATATATATTATCTACAAATTCTTTACTTTTCAATAAGAAAAAAATGATATTTTGATAATCTGTTTTTTCTTATAAAATTTTATATTAATTTGTTTATATAATATAATGATAATAATAATACTATTTAAATTTTTATATTGTATTTTTTATTATTATATTATATAAGAGGTGGTTAAGGATTGTGTATAAAAAAATAATTATCAATATATTATTATATTTCTAAATATGGTTGAATTAAGAAAATTTAAAAACAAAATAAGTTTTACTTATATTTAAAATAAATTAGTTTTTAATCATTACTTAAAATTATATATCATTTAAATTTAAGTATATTGTTAAGAACTTATTAATTTAAAATATATTTAATTTTTGTGTGATACTAAAATAATTTATCTTATATTATTTAATTATCAATATAAGTTTACTATTTTCATTTTTTTTAAGTTTAAAATATATATTATCTTAAATTTATGAAAAGTATTATTAAATTAATAAAAAAAATTTAAAACTCGGTATGCATCAGTATAATCCTGTCATCAAAATTTGATTATATTCAATATGTAATTTTAAATTTAATGATTATTATATGTTGAAATCTCATTGTAATTGGATTATATTATAAGATAAATTTTGGTTAATTTTTTTTCCATAATTAACATCTGTTATTACTATTAACATTAATAAAATTTAAATTTTATTTTTATAAAATTATTTTTTCCTCATAATACCAACAATAAAGTTTAAATCTAATTCTTCGTATAAATTATCGAAATTCTGAAGTTATCTTTATAAAGTCTGTAGACTTTATCAAACTCAAATCAAATTCAAATTATCACTTTAAATTCTATGTAGAGTTTCAATTAATATATCAGATAGTTGGTTAATTAAATATTTAATTAATATCAATAACAGAAGTATCTTTTTGCTATTATTATTCATTTGTCAGTTGTTTAGATAAATTGACTATAAATATGGAGAAAATTACTCAGAACATCTTATAATCAAATAGTAGGAACAGCAAAAGACATGGAACAAGAAAAAAATGAGAGAAACATCAACGACTGGCTTCCCATCACTAAATCCAGGAATGCAAATTGGTGGTATTCTGCTTTTCACAACGTCACCGCTGTTGTTGGAGCAGGAGTTCTGGGTTTTCCCTACGCTATGTCAGAACTAGGATGGTTTGTTTTCCCTTTTAATTTCTCACAATTTGAATATATATATATATATATATATATATATATATAGAGAGAGAGAGAGAGAGAGAGAGAGAGAGAGAGATGAAAAGTAATATTATTCTTTGGCAGGGGTCCAGGTGTGACAATATTGATTCTTTCATGGGTTTGTACTCTCTACACTGCATGGCAAATGATTGAAATGCATGAGCCTGAACCGGGTAAGAGACTTGACAGGTATCATGAGTTGGGGCAGTATGCGTTTGGAGAAAAGTTAGGACTTTGGATTGTTGTGCCCCAGCAACTAATGGTTCAAGTTGGGGTTAACATAGTATATATGATAACGGGTGGGAATTCTCTAAAGAAGATATATGATACTATTTGTGTTGATGGATGCACTCCCGTTAGAAGAACTTATTTCATCATGATGTTTGCTGCTATACAATTCGTTCTCTCTCATCTCCCTAGTTTAAACTCCATCGCTGCTGTTTCTTTTACTGCAGCCGTCATGTCCATAAGGTACGATCTATTCATATTTTTTACACAGTAAAAATCTTCTAAATCTTCTAGGGCGAGTAACAAGTATTCGTTTGGTGTTTGTGCAGTTACTCCACCATGGCGTGGATAACGTCAGCTCATCGGGGGGTTCAACCAGGGGTGGAATATGGTAGCAGATTTTCAACCGATGCAGAGAATGTATTTGGGTTTTTCAGTGCCTTGGGGACAATAGCTTTTGGGTATGCTGGGCACAACGTAGTTTTGGAGATCCAAGCAACCATACCTTCGACACCTGAAAACCCCTCAAAAAAAGCCATGTGGAAGGGCATGGTGGTAGCTTATATCGTAGTGGCCCTTTGTTATTTTCCTGTTGCTTGTTTTGGTTACTGGGCTTTCGGAAACGCTGTTGATGACAGCATCCTTCTCTCCCTTGAGAAACCACGCTGGGTCATTATAGCTGCTAACATCTTTGTTTTTGTCCATGTAACTGGCAGCTATCAGGTACATACACAACTTCTCTTCATCATTCTGTCTTATTTTTTGCTTAATCAATTAAATCCAATCAATTTTCGTGTTAGATTTTTGCCGTTCCGGTCTTTGATACTTTGGAATCATTCCTGGTAAAAGAGATGAAGTTCCGGCCAACTTGGTTCCTTCGATTCATAACTCGCAATTCATACGTTTGTGAGTGTGCTTTCATCTCTATTACTCGTTAATTAATTCTACTTATACATAGAATTTATCTAATCATTACAACATTCTTTGTATGCAGTCCTTACATTGTTCCTTGGAATTACATTTCCTTTTTTTGGTGGGCTTTTAGGATTCTTTGGAGGATTTGTGTTTGCTCCAACCTCATACTTTGTAAGCAAAGTAAATAGTCTGTGGTAACTTCTTTTAAAAACAATAAAAAATGTTGATGTTATCTATTTCTCAATCTTTTGCAGCTCCCCTGCGTAATGTGGCTCGTCATCTACAAACCGAGGAGATTTAGCTTGTCTTGGTGTGCAAATTGGGTATGTAAACCAAAAAATATTCCCCTACAAACCTTAATTTAAGGGTTCTATTTCATAAGTTTGATTTTTCTTCTTATCTCAGCTTTGCATCATATGTGGAGTATTATTAATGGTGTTAGCTCCGATTGGCGCATTGAGGCAGATCATACTTGAAGCTAAGGATTTCAAATTTTACTCGTGATCCCTTTCATAAAGGAGGGTGGAGGCTGCATATATGATCTTTCGCCATAGTTTTAGTCGTTCATTTCTTTTCATCCTTCTTTTATTATTTTATTGTGTTAGCTAAACGGTTAAAGCAATCTTAATATTATATTCTGTTTTTACTTGCATCTAAGGTAATATATAATCATTCTTTTAAACAAAAATTCATTTATGATTTGTTTTATTCATATTATAATCATCAAATAATTTAATTAAAATAAAATTAATTTAAAATAAAAATTATTATTTTGTTAATTCACATAAATACTTAATCCAATTTAAATTCTTACTTTTAAAACACTTGATTTGAATTGAATGTTAGCTTTCATTTATATTAAATGTAGATAATGAATTGTTGTGGTTCATTTTCATATATTGTCCTTAAATTCTTTCTTTAGTCCTCCTTTATATATCATAATGGTTATTTTATTTGTATTATATGAAGATGAAAATTACATTATTAGTCTCATTGTTCCTTTAATTCCTAATGTGTGTTGCCTTCACTTGTTGTTTTTAATATTATTTTCATATTATTGTGGTGTTGTGTAATTAATGTAGTGTCATATTTGAACATTTCGTAGTATGTATCAAAATTCGAAGTCATCTTCATAAGACTTAAGTCAACTATTGTAGTCTTCAAAATAAAAAGTATTAAAAATATATTTTTTTAATTTTAATAGAAGGTCCAAAAGATTTCAAAGAGTTATTATAGGTATAAAACATACTATTAGTATTTCAAAATATATTAATTTTTTTCATATTGTTTGTTATAGAAAACAACGTCTTGGGAACAATAAAATATATTGTTGATGATAATCATTGGTGATATAATACTTGCTTGGACCCAGATTTTTTCTTTTTTATATAAAAATATAACAAATATGAAAGTCATGTTTAGTACTTTAAATTAAATTAAAAGTAAAAAATAAAAAATAAAAAATTAATAATTCTTATATTGTAATTTTATATATATATATATATATATATATTATGTAATATCTCTATAATATTTATTATTAATGTATATTCAAATAAATAAAATATAAACTATTATATTTTTTTAGTTTTTATACTAACGGATAAACTTTTTTATTATTTTGTCTCATAAAAATTTATATATTTTCTCTAATTAGTATATATTTAATTTCATAATAAAATTAAGTATTTCTCACATATAATATGTCTTTAAAATTAATAAGAATATGTATATATGATTAAAGAATTGTTTTATTAAAATGACAGTTATAGTTTATTCTTAGATCATAAAAAAAATATTGAAAGATTTTGTCTATTAAATATCCATGTTTATATTACCTAATTAATATACATTGAATTATATAAAAAAATAAAAATCATATAAATAAAATATGTAAAATAAATAAAATACATAAACTTAAATAATGTTTTCTATCAAATAGAATATAATATTTTTATTTAATAATATATATCTTTTATTTTTTTTATAATTTAACTAATTAAATTATTTTTAAATTTTCTTTAATATAAAAATATAAAAAAATAACAAATTAGTAGTTTCATGACAGTATAAAAAAATTTAACTTATATACAAAATAAATAAAATATATCACATGAGGTTGATCACTATTTTTTAAAAAATAAAATAGAAAAAAATTATTCTTAAATTTTGAATTTTTTTTGCTAAATAATATGTTTATTAAAAAATTTGAGTTTTTTTTACTTTATGAATAAAAATATTATAATTTAACATAAAATTATAAGTATCACATATAATATTTTTTTAATTAATGGGGATGAAAAATTTTACTATGATATTTTGTTTGATAAAAAATTTTAATTTTTTATTTAATTAGAATGTATTTTAATATATAATAACGAACTAATTTTTTCATAAAATGAGTGTCTAAAATCATTAAAATATATATGCATATGGTTGAAGATTTATTTTATTGAAAACAAATTGTTTAGTATGAAATAAATATTAAAAAAAGGATTTTTTTATCTAATTAATATTTATTTAATTAAATAACAAATATATATTATAAGCAAAGTATAAATATAGAGAGTGGACCATTTATCTTAAACGACATTAATATTTAAAATGTGGTAATAAAATTATATATTTTTTATAATAAAATTATCTTTGAATATAATTTTAACTTTAATAATTAACCGTGAACTTAAATTTATTAAATAATAATATAATAAATAAGTATTTTTTGTAAAAATATAATTAAAGATAAAATATGATATATAAAATTTTAAAGAAAATATAAATATTTATATTTTATTATCATTTTAATATAAATATAGTTTTTTTCTCAAAAGTCTTTATAAGGATGGTTTTATGTCATATAAAACTTCACATTGTTTTTATATGATTTATTTATATTTTTATATTCCACTAACCTAATTTTAATATAATTTCATTTAATTATTTTGGTTATCAATAATTTTATTTAGATAAACTTAAAATGCTGATTTTTTTTTAATTTAGGACTAACATAAAAATAAAGATAGAAAGAATAAAATAAATATAATAAATTTTTATTTTATTAATAATACTCTAAAAATAAATTACCATTTAATATAAATGTAATATTTTTATAAAAATTCTTTTCAATTATATTAAATTTTCAATTTCGATTTATAATTGTCAATGTGCATGATTTGGCATTAACAGGTGAACCTTTACATATAATTTTCAGCTATTGTTGCAAATCATTGATAACCTTAGAACTTGCAAAGAATATGAACGACAAAATTATCGAACCAGAATAATGAAATTATCACTTATAACTTATAGTTTAAAAATCATAAGGATAATGATAAAATATTTGTAAGAGTAACCCACCATACCTCCAACGGTACCATTCTTATCCCCTCCACTTAAAACACACTGTACTATAAAAATCATAAAACACGCTTTATGATATTAAAAAGTTACGACAAATATAATACTTATTACATAGAAATTCAATTTAGTTAAAAAACAAATTTTTCCTCGCAACAAAATGGAAAGAAATATGAATTCATGAGAGAAGCTATCACATAAACTAATATCAATTTTTACTCCTCAGCTATCAATACCATCCTTCTTGCCTTGCCTTCCATAAACCAAAACAACCAATCACACTCTTCTCCTCTACACACAAAGAGTATTTATCTTTCACATTTGAAACAAAAGACTCGCTTATAAATATGAAAAAATTAACTCAAAACATCTCCATACCAAAATACAACGAAATAGCATTAAACAGTACAACGACGTAAAAGACATGGAAGAAGATGATACGAACCAAAGTGGAAGATCAACAACAATAGTAGGAGAACATGAGAGAAACATCAACGACTGGCTTTCCATCACTAAGTCCAGAAATGCAAGGTGGTGGTATTCCAGTTTTCACAATGTCACTGCGGTCGTAGGAGCAGGAGTTCTGGGTTTTCCCTACGCTATGTCAGAGCTAGGATGGTTTGTTTTTCTATTTAATTTCTCACCATTTAAATTTAAACATATATACAGATGAAGAGTAATATTGATTCTTTCATGGGGCAGGGGACCAGGCGTAACAATATTGATTCTTTCATGGATTTGCACTCTCTACACTGCATGGCAAATGATTGAAATGCATGAGCCTGAACAGGGTAAGAGGCTTGACAGGTATCATGAGTTGGGGCAGTATGCGTTTGGAGAAAAGTTAGGACTTTGGATTGTTGTGCCCCAGCAACTAATGGTTCAAGTTGGGGTTAACATAGTATATATGATAACGGGTGGGAATTCTCTAAAGAAGATATATGATACTATTTGTGTTGATGGATGCACTCCCATTAGAAGAACGTACTTCATCATGATGTTTGCTGCTATTCAATTCGTTCTCTCTCATCTCCCTAGTTTAAACTCCATCGCTGCTGTTTCTTTTGTTGCAGCTGTCATGTCCATAAGGTACGCTCTATTCATGTTTTGTACACAGTTAGAAATCTTCTAAGGCAAGTAACAGGTATACGTTTGGTCTTTGTGCAGCTACTCCACCATGGCGTGGATAACGACAGCTCACAGGGGGGTTCAACCAGGGGTGGAATATGGTAGCAGATTTTCAACCGATGCAGAGAATGTATTTGGGTTTTTCAGTGCTTTGGGGACAATAGCTTTTGGGTATTCTGGGCACAACGTAGTTTTGGAGATCCAAGCAACCATACCTTCGACACCTGAAAACCCCTCAAAAAAAGCCATGTGGAAGGGCATGGTGGTAGCTTATATCGTAGTGGCCCTTTGTTATTTTCCTGTTGCTTGTATTGGTTACTGGGCTTTCGGAAACGCTGTTGATGACAGCATCCTTCTCTCCCTCGAGAAACCACGCTGGGTCATTATAGCCGCTAACATCTTTGTTTTTGTCCATGTAACTGGCAGCTATCAGGTACATACACTACACAACTTCTCTTCATCATTCTGTCTTATTTTTTGCTTAATCAATTAAATCTAATCAATTTTCGTGTTAGATTTTTGCCGTTCCGGTCTTTGATACATTAGAATCATTCCTGGTAAAAGAGATGAAGTTCCAGCCAACTTGGTTCCTTCGATTCATAACTCGCAATTCATACGTTTGTGAGTGCGCGCACTTTCATCTCTATTACTCGTTAATTAATCTACTTATACATAGAATTTATCTAATCATTACAACATTCTTTGTATGTTGGAAAAATTTGGATAATGTATATATATGATACATAATTTAAATGTGTTAGGGCCATTATTTATTAAGCCAAATAATAAAGTAATCTGACTAAATTAAAGTTTTGGCTAAAAGCATATGTCATGAAAATAAAATTGTGTAGAGACCATAGAGCAATTTCTAATTTGATGAGGGGCCAAATTGGAAATACTAAAACTTAAGTAATTAACCTAATTCTGGTTATCTAAAGGGTCATGGTCCTCTTCTCGAGAACACACACGAACGTAAGTATCGATCCCGTTCCTTTCTTTCTATCCCCATCAAGAGAGAAAATCAAGAGGGAAATACAGGTGCTCTTCGGTGGAAGACCATAAGATCAATATAGTGTTCTACAAAGACTTCATCGTTATGGCTAATTCGGTACGCTTCGCATTCAGCTTACAAGCATGTTTATCAGTATGGGATTATGTTTATGTTTGATTGTTAGAATCAAAATCGGGATTATTATTATTATTATTATTATTATTATTATTAATTGTTTTTCCAACAATTGGTATCGAGCCGCCCATATTTGATTCATGTCTCGTTTAATTTATAGAACCCTAATTATGAAAATTAGGATTAATTTTGTTTTAAACAATTCAGATTACCCAATTTTATGAACCCTAAGTGGAGGATAATCTCTAATTTTTGTGAACCCTAAAATTTAAATTTGGGGGTAACATCCTCAATCTGATTCGCTTGCTGATGGAACCGTGGAGGAAGCTATGAATTCTTCTTCTTCTTCGTTTTTCACTTTTGTTTCAGTTTAAGTTTCAAGTTTTACTGAGAAAGAAATAGTGTTTCATATTTCAATTTTTCTTGTATTGGGTTCTCTCGTTCTTTTTTGAATCTTTTGTTTTTATTTAACTTTATGGGTTTGGAATTGGGGGTGGTGTTTGTGGAGTTCCCAACACGGAGAATCTTAGGTAAATGATGAATGTTTCCACATGTTTGGTCGTTATTATTTTATTGCCTCTATCCCCTAGGAATTTAAAGAAAATTTGATGTTAAATTAGGGTCTGAGTGATTACTGTTTAATTCTCTTTTAGGGTTTAGAGCAGTATGCTAAAGAGACTCAGAACTATCTATGTTTCATCCCTAGTGTGATTTTAGGAAGATGTTCATCCTTTAGGTATTGGTGGAAAATGAGGCATTTTTTCATCCTTTGATTTGTTCAGATGAGGTGTTCATCCCTAATGAGATTCTAGGGAGGTGTTCATCCTTAGTAGAATTATAATGAGGTAATTCTCTTTTGAATTAGTTTGCAAATATTAAATATTTGGTTTTGTTATATAAATAAAATATTCAATTTTTGGTAGTTTAATATTTTTTGTGAGCAAATTGAGTCAAGAAGTCACCAAAGTAACTTCTCTTGAATCGGGCAGTTCATGAAAAATATTGAATGTTAGTGTTTGTGTATAATCATGCGAGTATTAGTCGACCCAAAGGAAGATTAATATTTGGCCGAATTGCATACACACTTGTAATGATAAACATGTGATAATTATAAGGATTTGCTTTGTCGATGATAAATTAATCCAAAGACTGGTTTGTTGTTGGACGTGCTTTATTGTCAATGTTTGATTATTACAACAAGATACCTCTAGCAGTTAATATTACTGTCCAAAGACTTGATATTGATGGTGCATTGGGTATCTTGAGATGGGTTAAACCACTATTTGAATATATATTATTTATTTTTTATATAATGTGAGCATAATTAGTTTAATTGGACTCCCAAACAAGTAAGTGGTTATATTATTGGTTATGCCTGAAAGATCCAGGGGATATAAATATTATGATCCCACATTAAAGACAATTTTTTGAGACTGGAACTGCTACGTTCTTTGAGTATATTGAGTTTGGGGGGAAGAATAAGATTAAGAACTTCATCTTGGAGGAAGAATCGGTAACAATTTCAGAACCAATTCAAATAGTTACTTTTGATAAAGTAAGTTCGGAACCTCCACAAGGCATTGTTGATGAACCCCTTACTCAAGATAATTTGGTTGTTCATGAAGAACAAACTCAAGATCCTTAAGAACCTGTGCATCATGAGCTAATAACTTTGCAGAGATCCACTAGAGAAAGAAGAAGTGCTATTTCGGATGATTACATGGTATTTCTTCAGGAACATGAGGAAAATAATGATATAATGGAAGATGACCCAGTTAACTTCCGTCAAGCTATATAAGGTTCTAAATCTTAAAAGTGGATTGAAGAAATAGGATAAGTATAAGTCCATGCAAGACAATAAGGTTATTGGGAACTTGTCTCATTACCAGAAGGTATGAAACTCATTTGGCTTCAAGATGAATATTGTTGATGATTGTATGTATCACAAGTTTAAAGGGAGACAAGTTTAGTCTCAATCAGTGCCCAAAGGGGAATTTGGAAATTGAGGAAATGCAAAAGATTCCCTATGCATCAGCTGTAGGGAGTTTGATGTATGCCCAAGTATGTACGCATCCAGACATAGCATATATAGTTGGGGTTCTAGGCAGATATTTAAGCAATCCAGGAATAGACCATTGAAAAGCAAGCAAAAGGGTCATAAGATATTTAAAGAGAACAAAAGATTATATGCTCACATATAGGAGGTCGGACCAGCTGGAGATCGCTGGGTTTTCTCGACTCGGATTTTGTAGGATGTCAAGAATTTGTAACTTGCTATGAGGTATCAAATCATGGAATATGGTCGATAAATTTTGTCACAGTGGTCGCAAATTGTGAAAGGCATTGAAATACTACTTAAGTTATATTGTGACAATAAATCAGCTGTATTGTTAAGGAAATAGTACAAAGTGGACAGATTTCCATAGAACACTTAAGGACAAACTCCATGATAGCATATCCTCTAACTAAAGGACTTCCGCCCAAGGTCTTTCATGAGCATTTTGCTCACATGGGTGTTTTACAGTTTGAGGAATTTGTGTGGTTTAGTGGGAGTTAGTCACTTTTATATATTTTATGTTCTATGTTTAATTTCATATATGTATACATTGTTTTTTGGACATATTTGGTTATCTATAGATATGCGGTTTTTTCGTTCATTCATTACACTTTGTACATTAAGGATATTATATCGATCTCAATAACTTAAAGTTTGGACCAGTTGAAAATAGACGTGTACAGATCACCTTCACGTAATTTTTCATGCTACACATTTCATGATGAATCCATGTCATTTGGTTATGTTAGGATGAGTAATCATTGTTGGTTTTAGTTGCGATGATGCAATGAAAAGTCTGGTTTGGTTCTATATCCTAATATGATTAATGGACAGGACTTTTGGAGTATGCTAAAGGAATATAATGGCAATTTTGAGCTCATAAAGTCTAACACATTTGTAAGGTTGTAAGGACATATATATTTGTGACCAGTGGGAGATTGTTGGAAAAATTTGGGTCATGTATATATATGATACATAATTTAAATGTGTTAGGGCCATTATTTATTAAGCCAAATAATAAAGTGATCTGACTAAATTAAAGTTTTGGCTAAAAGCATATGTCATGAAAATAAAATTGTGTAGAGACCATAGAGCAATTTCTAATTTGATGAGGGGCCAAATTGGAAATACTAAAACTTAAGTAATTAACCTAATTCTGGTTATCTAAAGGGTCATGGTCCCCTTCTCGAGAGCACACACACGAACGTAAGTATCGAGTCCCGTTCCTTTCTTTCTATCCCCATCAAGAGAGAAAATCAAGAGGGAAATACAGGTGCTCTTCGTGTGGAAGACCATAAGATCAATATAGTGTTCTACAAAGACTTCATCGTTATGGCTAATTCAGGTACGCTTCGCATTCAGCTTACAAGCATGTTTATCAGTATGGGATTATGTTTATGTTTGATTGTTAGAATCAAAATCAGGATTATTATTATTATTATTATTATTATTAATTGTTTTTCCAACAGTCCTTACATTGTTCCTTGGAATTACATTTCCTTTCTTTGGTGGCCTTTTAGGATTCTTTGGAGGATTTGTGTTTGCTCCAACCTCATACTTTGTAAGCAAAGTAAATAGTGTGTAGTAACTTCTTTTAAAAGCAAACAAACGTTGATGTTATCCATTTCTCAATCTTTTGCAGCTCCCCTGCGTAATGTGGCTTGTCATCTACAAACCGAGGAGATTTAGCTTGTCTTGGTGTGCAAATTGGGTATGTAGTCCAAAAATATTTCCCTACAAATCTTAATTTAGTTTGTCTTTCACATTATGCTTTTTTACAATTAATAAGTTTGATTTTTCTTCTTATCTCAGCTTTGCATCATATGTGGAGTGTTATTAATGGTATTAGCTCCGATTGGCGCATTGAGACAGATTATACTTGAAAGTAAAGACTACAAATTTTAGTCGTGATCTCTTTCCTACAAAAAAAAGGCCTTTGCACGTATGATTTGATTTCATATTAAGGAGGTTGAAGACTGCACATATGATCTTTCGCGATAGATTTAGTCGTTTATTTCTTTTAATCCTTATTTTATGTTAACAGTGTTAAGTGGTAAAAAGTTGATATAATTATGCTTTTAATTATTAATAAATCACTTACTTAACTTATGTCAATTCTAATATATTTTTCTCCTCATGGAGGATGAATTCGAAAATACCTTAATACAAGAGTAAGGAGCATAACTATCAACGTAATTAAAACAAAAACTGAAACGAGGAAGTAAATTTTCAGCATGGGAGTCGCTCAAGCGAGATAGACTCTCGCTTGAACGAAAATCAGTTAAAACTCTCTGGAAGTCAGTCACTAAAGCGTCAGTAATTTCGCTTGAGCGAAAATTAGTTATTCTTATCTGGAACTCACTCGCTCAAGCGAGCATTTTGTCGCTTAAGCGAAAATAGGAACTTTCGCTTGAGTGAGTGTTGTCGCTTGAGCGAAAGACGCGAAACCCAAAAGTTTAATTTCTCTTATAAAAAGATAATACGAGTTTTGAGAAGAGGGAGGCGTTTTTGGAGAGAAGAGGCACGACTACTACTAGGGTTTCGTCAAATCTTCATCAATTCTTCACTTCTTCCTCATTTGGAGCATTGTGATGGACAACATGAGTGACTAACTTCATTCTCTTGGAATTGAGTGCACTTCCTTTGAACTCTTTTGTATCTTGGTGATATTTTGAGATATTAATTTATGTTTTGATGTTGTTATTCTTATTTTATGTCTCTTGGAATGATTTATTCTTGATGTTTGGGATATGGTTGAAAAATATATCTTGAACCCTAGATCACGGTAAAAATATGTTACGCTAATTGTCAGGAATGATATGAATGTATCAATTGCTTAACACCCTAACCCTAATGCTGGAAAATCTCTTAATTGTGTGTGAAATCAACATTTATTAGGTTTTCTTATGAATTTCATGTATGAGAAATCAACATGGATGATTTGAGTAGGTGACATAAACATTGTTGGGTTAATTGATTATCTTAATTGGACATAGTCATTGCAAAAGAGGGAAAAGGAAGGAAGTCAATCCTAAGTACTTTTAATTTATCTTTTCTAAACAATTTACAGTTCTTTGTCATTTAATTTCAATTCAACTCTTTATGCAAAATTCATCTTGTTTTAATCCACTTAGTAAGCATATAATTGAGAATTTCCATTGAAATCGTTCCTCGTGGAATCGACTTTTATTTAATCGAAATACTATACTATGATTGATAATTTTGGTACACTTGCCAATAATTCAACAAGTATTTCTGGCGCTGTTGTTAGGGAACGACGTTCCTTAGGAATTCTTTGTTTAGCTTATTACGTATTTTTATTTCTATTTTTGTTTTATTTTTTTAGTTTATTTTGCTTAATTATTGTCCTATGCTAATTTTTGCTTGAGTTACTTTTTGATTTACGCATTTAAGAGGACATGTATTTTCAGAGCAGTTAGAATTTAATCTGGAGATTGAAAAAACCGCTCAGAGGAACCGTGATAGAAGAAGAAGGGAAACTCAAGAACAAGTCACAGAAGAGTCAGTTAACTCTTCTCCTACACTCAATTTACCAGACCCAATTATAGAAGACATGGTGGAAGAAGAAACAAATCTAAATCCAAATCCAAATCCACCTAAAAGAACACTTGAAGACTATGTTATGCAACAAGGTCCGAGACACTTCTCTAGCATTACAATACCGGACAACCAAACATTGGAGATGAAGCCAACTTTCTTAAGCTTGATCAGTGTTTATCAATTCACTAGACTGGATCATGAAGACCCTTATATTCATTTGTCTACTTTTTATGAATTGATTGGTACCATGGGATTTAGAGCAGCAGATATTGAATCTACATATTTGAGATTCTTTTCTTTTCTTTGGCAGGTAAGACAAAGGAGTGGTTGAAGGCACATCCTAATCAAAGTTTGACCAACTGGGGTACTGTAGAAGATAAATTCTTGAACAGATTTTTTCCACCATCTCGCTACATCAAGGCAAAATAAGACATTTCTACTTTTAGACAAGGAGCAGATGAACCCTTTTGTGAAGCATGGGAGAGATTCAAATTACTGTTAAGGAGATGCCCAAACCATGGATTTGAAGACATTGTTCAGTTAAACATCTTTTATACTGGCCTGAGACCTGATACAAAGATGCTCTTAGATGTTGCAGCAGGAGGAACTATGATAACTATGGATGCTGAACAAGCCACAAGAATTATTGATGCATTAGCATCTACATACCAACAGGCTCAACATGATAGATCCAATGCAAAAGAAAGGAATGCTAGAGCTTAACACTTCAGATGTTATGCTAACTCAGAATAAAATTATGACTAAATAGATGGAAGCATTGACTTAACAAGTAGCGAAGCTACCTCAACAAATACATGTTATCCAAGCTTCTTTTGGTCAACAATTCATGAAATGTAACTTGTGTGGAGGTGATCATCCAAATGAACAATGCTCTTACCAGGACAACTTACAACAAGAAGAAGTTAATTATATGGGTGCTCAAGGTAGTAGTAAAGGCAAACAAGGTAATTTCCCTAGTTCCAATAACTATCAGAAAATTTTGCACAAGGATGGAGAGGGAATCAGAATCAGAACTTTGGGTGGAAACAAGGTGCTAGTTCATCTAATAAATCAGCTCTATATTAACAACAGTCATATTAGCAACCTCCATATTAACATCAGCAACAACAATATCCTCCAATGCATGACAGAATGAGCAAATTGGAGGACACTTTAGAAAAATTCATGCAAGCTACTTTTTCTAGTCAGAAAAATACTGAGGTTTCATTCAGATATATTCAAAAGATTGCAAATCAATATACCCTTTGTGGAAGCTATAGAGAAAATGCCAACATACGCCAAATTTATGAAAGAGCTCTTAACTAAGAAAAGAAGATTTACTGATGAAACAGTGAAATTAGAGGCAAAGTGTAGTGTTATATTCTAGAACTCATTGTCTCAAAGGTCCAAGGACCCTGGAAGCTTCACTACACCAGTCACAATTGGTACATTACTAGTGAAAAAAACATTACTTGATTTAGGGACCAACATAAACCTCATGCCATTATTTATGCTCAAAAGAATAAGAGATTTGGATGTTAGATCAACTATAATGACTCTGCAATTGGCTGACAGATCAATAAAGATTCTTTATGGAGTAGCAGAAGATGTTTTAGTTAGAGTGGATAAATTCATATTTTCTGTTGATTTTGTGATTATGGACATGGAGGAAAATAAGGAAGTCTCATTGATCCTGAGAAGGCCATTTATGAAGACTGTCAAAGTAATTATAGATGTTGACAAGAACAAGTTGAAAATTAGAAGTGGAGATGGTGAAGTTAATTTAATCTATTTGAAGTTGTACAACAACCGGAAGACAAGAAAGATTGCCTCAGAATAGATACTTTGGAGGAATTACTCATCTCAACTAAAAAACAAGATTACAAGCATGTTGCACAACCCCAAAGACGTCTCAATCTGACTACGAAGGAAGTTGTTCAAAAAGAGGTACTGAAACATCCTGAAATAGGTATGATTTACCCAATCTCTGACAGTCGTAAGGTGAATCCTGGGATGACAGTTATTTGCAATGAAAAGAATAAATTCATTTCCACAAGGATAGTCAAGGGATGGAGAATGTGTATAGATCACCTTGATCACTCACCTGCATGAGCTCTAAAGCAAATAGGCGTCGAGCTGAAGACATTAAACAAGCGTTCAACCCAGTGTTTTGAATTTTTTTTGTGCAGTTTAAGTTTTTTGTGCATTTTTCTTCCTTAGGTTCTTTCTTTGCAGGATTGCTCCAGGTAATAGTGAACTTCTCCTCAAGAATTTCAAGCCTTACTTCAATGGCCTGGAGACAGTCCAACTTTTTTTGGAGGAGGGTGAGAAAGTCTGCAGCTGAGGTTGTGGCACAAGAAGAAGAAGGAGAATTAGCAAGTGAAGAAGAATAAAATGGAGGTAACAATTTAATTTAAGTTTAAGTTTTTTTTTGTGTTAAGTTATTTGTTTTGTTAATTTGATGTTTTTAAGTTTTTTTATTTATTTTAAATTGTTTTGTTTTTAATGTTTTGAATTGACATCTGGTATTTAAAGTTGATTAATGTTCTTAATTCAATGTGATTAAATTTATTTGTTGTCCCATACAATTTTTATTAGAGTCATATATGAGATTATTACTTATTGTCTAATTCAAATCTGAAATGTGAAAAATCATTTTGATTGTTTCCAATAACAAGTGATTTTGGGATGATGAGTATGATAGTGAAAAGGAATTGATGAGGACAATTAGAAATTAACTGAATTGGAGAAGTTAGTCAAAACCCAAGTGAGTAGAGTACCATAAACAGTTCAAATTGAGTGTGGACACTTTATGATGATAATTGATATTGATTGATTCTTTGATGTGATTGCATGTTAGCGAGACTTGAAAATGATAAAGGCATTTTTTCTTGTGTAGTAAAAAATAGATATAACCCATAGCCAAATAGTCAACCCTGCATTAATTATAGGACATCCATTTAAATCCCATTTGAGCCAAAAACAAGATTATTTTTAAACAGAACCCTTGAGCCTAAACAATATTTATCCACCTTCCTATATTTGAGAAATGAAATGATTATGAATGTTATCATTCTTCCTATAGGCATTGTTGGATATTGTTATTCTTTTCTTACAAGTATTGGTGGGTATTGTTAAAAAAAAGGCTGAGAAAAAGGGAAAAGAAAAGCATAAATATTGAGGTTAAGCCAAAATGATAAATGCAAAGCATGAGGAAAGGAAAAAAAACTTCAAAGTGGTGTGAATGATAACTGGTGAGATTGTTAATGCAATATCTTGATGTTGGAGCAAAAGCATGAAACTTGTAACCCGACTTAAGGAAATGTTAAACAAGAATCATTCATATGATTTGAATTTCTCAAATACTTTTGTATATCCCAGAAAAATCAATGAATTCTTTCTTAGCCTAGCCCCATTACAAGCCTCAAAAGACCTTTTGATTTAAGTTTTGCTTAAAAAATGCTTATTACTTGAAGATGATTATCAATATTGAATTGTTTAAATGAAGTGATTGAATGAGATAAACACTTACCCGTGAGAGCTAGAGATGATTATATATCACTCTATGTGAGAGATCATGCTTCTTTGAGAATAGTTGATGATTAATTTTCCTTTGTTAGTTTCTGTAACTTGAATGCTTATATATTCTATTTTCATTTGGAGTTGTAAGCATCGCATCTGGAAGAAAAGTTAATTTTATGTTGTGGTTCTATAAGAGAAAGTGATAATAAGTGATGATTTTGTTTTGAAAAAATTACTTTGCTTGGGACAAACAAGATTCTAGGTTTGGGGAAGTTGTTAAGTGGTAAAAAGTTGATATAATTATGCTTTTAATTGTTATGAAATCACCTAACTTATGTCAATTCTAATCTATTTTTCACCCAATGTAGGATGAATTCGAGAATACCTTGATACAAGAGCAATGAGCATAATTGTCAACATAATTGAAGCAAAAACTGAAAAGAGGAAGAAGATTTTCAGCATGGAAGTCGCTCGAACAAGATAGACTCTCGCTTGAGCGAAAATCAGTTAAAACTCTCTGAAAGTCAGTCGCTTAAGTGCCAATAATTTTGCTTGAGCGAAAATTAGTTATTTTTCTCTGGAACTCACTCGCTTAAGCGAACATTTTGTCGCTTAAGCAAAAATAGGGAACTTTCGCTTGAGCGAGTGTTATTGCTTGAGTGAAAGACGCGAAACCCAAAAACCCAATTTCTCCTATAAAAATATAAGACGAGTTTTGAGAAGAGGGAGACGTTTTTGGAGAGAAGAGGCACGACTACTGCTAGGGTTTTGTTAAATCTACATCAATTCTTCACTTTTTCCTCATTTGAAGCATTATGATGGTCACCATGAGTGGTTAACTTCATTCTCTTGGGATTGGGTGCATTTCCTTTGAACTCTTTTATATCTTGATGATATTTTGAGAAATTAATCTATGTTTTGATGTTGTTATTCTTATCTTCTGTACCTTGGAATGATTTATTCTTGATGTTTGGGATATGATTGAAAAATATATCTTGAACCCTAGATCACGGTAAGAATATTTGTTATGCTAATTATCAAGAATAGAATGAATGTATCAATTGCTTAACACCCTAACCCTAATGCTGAAAAATCTCTTAATTGTGTGCGAAATCAACATTTATTAGGTTTTCTTATGAATTTCATGTGTGAGAAATCAACATGGATGATTTGAGTAGGTGACATCAACATTGTTAGGTTAATTGATGATCTTAATTGGACATAGTCATTACAAAAGAGGAAAAAGGAAAGAAGTCAATCCTAAGTGCTTTTAATTAATCTTTTCTAAACAATTTACAGTTTTTTGTCATTTAATTTTAGTTCAACTCTTTATGCATCTTGTTTTAATTCACTTAATAAGCATATAATTTAAATTTTCTATTAAAATCATTCCTCGTAAAATCGACTTTTATTTAATTGAAATATTATACTGTGATTGATAATTTTGGTAAACTTCTCAATAATTCAACAAACAGTTAGAGTAATATTATATTTTGTTTTTACTTGTATCTAATTAACAAACATAGAATTAATGATTTATTTTAGATGAAGAAAGAATTGAGAGAAAAAGGAAAAAGAGAGAAAGAGAAGAAGAGGAATATATATATATATAAATAAAGTAATTTTAAAAAAATTTTGTAATATGATAAACAATTATTAAGGTAGACCTACACACATTTATTATTTTAATTATTTTATTTTTAATTATAATTGTTGAGTTATTTTTTATTTTTTTATATTTATTATATTATATTTATTTTATCTTATTTTTATTTATTTATTTATTTATTTTCGAATATCCACTAATTTATTTTATTTAACTTTATTTATGTGCGGATTCTATGTATTTATTTTAAATTATACAGTAGTTATCTTTTATAATTATTTATTTATATTTAATTATGTCTTGATTTTATCTTATATTTATTATTATTATTTTTATATTTATTTACCTCATTTTATTTTATATTTATTTATTTAATATTTAATTATTTATCTTCAAGGTACTACTATTTTTATTTTTGTTATTTTTTATAATTACGTACTGATCTTTTTGTATATTTATCCCAGTTTTGTATTTGATGACATTATAGATAAGGATTTGATATTAAAAATTGAAATAAATAAATATTACTTAAAGAATAATTAATTTTTTGTTTAGTTATTCTGACTATTCATAAAAATTCCTTCAAATCTTTATAATATAAAATAAATGTGATACGATGGTAAAGTTGATTTCATATATCATCTCACTTTGTAATTTTTATCTCTTGTTCATATTTAAAAATATCAACCTAGATAGAAATATTAACATAAAAATAATTAACTATTTTTTAATAAAAAATACTTGGCAATTTTAATAATTATTTCTTATTTGAAAATAAAATAAACTTATAAAATTCATAAATATAAATATATAAATATTTATCTTATATCTTCTTTTATTAAAATTTAATAGAAAATAATCATCTTTTAAAATATAATTAAATTAATAATCTAATAAAAATAGATATAAGTTTAAAATTTTTAAATGTAAAAACAAATTCTTAAAATATAGTTAATACAAATAGTTATATATTAGAAAATTATTACAATGTAAAATAACATTTTTACTATTTTAAAATATACCACATTTTAAGATTATATTATTTTATATAAACATTAATTTTTATTATTTTTAATAAATTTATTATTTTTTTAATATCTTTATTATTTTAAGATTTTCTTCATTCAAAATCATTCTTAATAATTTAAATATAATTCAAAAAAATAATATATATATATATATATATAAATAATTTTAAACTTTTTAAAATAACTTATATTTGTAAATAAAAATTCCTCAACAAAATATTATATATTTAGAAATCAGAAAAAAAAATATAGTAATTAAATTTAAAGATATATATATATATATATATATATATATATATATAGAGAGAGAGAGAGAGAGAGAGAGGGAGAGAGAGAGGGAGGTAGACTAAACTTTATTTTATGTTTATTTTTAATCATAAAATGATTATATGAAAATATTTTACATCAGAATTTATTCTTACTCACAGACTTTATTATTTATGCCACAGTTAAGCTTTTTAGGTCTTGTATAATCATAAATGATAATATGGTGCGTCTTATTTAACCTTAGAAATTAATTAAGTAAAAAAAATGGATGATTTTTCTTGATTTATATTTTAAAAGAAATAAATTTTAGTTTAATCTAATAATAGGTTAAATCATCATCAGGCCAAATTTAGTTTAATTAATTTTTTTAAAAGAATTATTGTGTTTATATTAAAATAACAAATTAAAAGAATATTTAAATAAAAAATATATAGATTGATTCAATATTAAAATAAGAGTTAAATTTTTTTTTTCATTATTTTTATTTTATTAATTAAAAATAATAATTAATCTTAATTATTAAAACTTAAAATAAGTTGCTCTTATAAATTTATTCTCTTAAAACAAGTTAATTCTATATTAAATTAATTATAATATATATATATATATATATTATTTTTATTTAAAAAATAATTATTATCTTATCAAATAGGTTGTGCCAATGATTGATAACCAGATTTATTATTTGATAAAAATCATTATGAGCCAGACTCAATAGAATTTGATCAATCTTTTTTTCGTTGTTAAGATAGAAAATTGAACCAAAAATTTTCTTTCTTTATCATCAATCGAATCAGTGTTCGAGACCTAGGATTCTATTTTATCATCAATCCAATCACCATTCATTTTTTTATTTCTCTTACTAAAGAATAGATTGTTTTACTTGGATGACTTAAATGTCTCGTAATATTGTATAATATTGATGAGATCAATGAGATTCAAATATTTCTTTTTAGCCTCTGAAATAAATACATGTAGATCATAATCTAAAATATGGAGACAATTAAGTTCACGAGATAGGAAAATATTTAAAAATTGTTCATGAAAATTATAAATTTTAACTAGCTTTCCATATGAAGGTAATAGTAAGATGATCTCAAACATGATTATTTGATTTGAAAGGTTAACCAATTTCTGTCAAATTTATAATTGAATTTGAAAGGTTAACTTTGGAAACCAGAGTAGAATTCGCCTGGTAAAATTCATTTGAGGAAAAAAAAAAAAATTATTGATTCAAACTTAAAAATGCAATTTTCTTCCATCCTTTGTTTTAGAAATTGATAATTTCATTGTTTCAGTAATTTTATAAAACAACTTATAAGTAAAATTGAGCAGAATAAAAGAAGTGATATTTATGAAAAATATAAAGATTGATCTAATTATTCAAATTTTAGTTTCATACTGATCAACTGTTTTCTTAAGCATTTTTTCTTTTAGATAATTTTGTTTGAGGGACTACCACGCAGGTGCGTGAGTTTTATGTCACCTATTTGTATTATTTATAATTTACATTTATAATAAATTAATTTCAATATTATTTTTTATATAAATTATTTTTTATAATTATTATTAATTAAATATATACTTTAATTTATTATATTTATATTAAAATATATACATAAACGTATTTAATATTTTTTACATGAATATAAAATACTTATAATATTTTTATTATTATATATTATAATATTATATTTATATTTACTTTTATATATAATTTTTTAATAATTATTTTAAAATAATAATAATATAAATATAAATATATAATTATATATTTAATTAATTATTTTATTTAATTAATATATAATAATAAAACATTAATTATTCATTATCATCAATCTTTTAAAATATAATTTTTTAATCAAAATAAAATCTAATACATGATAAATAAAATTAATAAAATTTAAAAAATATAACATTATAAAATCTAATGAAAATAGATTATAAATAAAATATAATTATAATAACTCTGATATATGTTAGTTTTCTTTTCTTTAGATAAATATGTTTTTTTTTCTAAACTATATGAAAAAAATTATTATTTTTTGGAATATTTAATGTTAATAAAAACACTTCAATTCCCGCTAATTCACTGTCAAAAAAAGAAACACAAATTATTGTTAACATTTAATTAATTTATAATTATTAAATTATATATAGTTATTATTAATTATTTTATTAATTAAAAGTGTATTTTAAAATTACTAAATATTTAATAATAAGTTTGCATTTTATTATAAAAAAATTAAAATTGAAATTTGTAAGATATATTTTTTATAAATTTTTATTTTAATTAATTTTTGAAGGCACGTTCCCGCCACAAGAACAATAATCTGGTTCAACTTCTTGGTCTCTTAATACAATCTTCTCATTGCTATGTTTTAATCACTTTGGGAAAAGGCATCCGCGTCGATGCCAGTCTTGGAGAACTTCATTGATGGGTGGCGTCAGCATCGAGTTCGGAGAGATAATCCAAATCCACACCCTTGCGAGACGCCCTTATAGTCTTCCTGGGATTCCTTTACTCCTCCAGGTAACTATATACGAACATATACTGTCCTCTATCTTGATTTGGTTGGATTATCTGAAATGACAGAGGGATGACTTGAAGTCTCTTGCATAGCCATTGATTTTCCTTCTCCAAGGTCGCTCTCCTTGGCGGGGATTTCTGGTTGGGCATATTAAAATAATGTTAAAGTTTTATTGTTACGATCAGAATGTTGGTCTCTAACTTTATTATCTCACAGGAAAAAAAACTAAGGATTTCAGGTTTGCTAGAAGAAAATGGAAACATCTGGAGAGATTCTTTGTTAATGGGATTGTTGGTCTTTAACCCAGCCATTAGAGCACTTAGCACAGAGATGCAAAAAAGGTATCAATTTTGCCATTTCTTTACAGTTGTGTTCTTTTGTACGCATTCCAAGATTGTAATAAAGATCTTGACATTATTTTATGCATTCAAAGATTGTAGTTAAGATACTTTATGTGTTAGACTTCTCTGTTTTAGATAAATATGATTGTTTATTCTTTAATTTGAATGATAAAATTAGATTATTGCATTAGAATTTCAAATTTTTAGATGTACTATATATAATTTGAGCTAAAATTTGAGGAGTAGTTGGTTTCCTGTTTTTCTTCTAATATCATTAGTTTAATGTTATATTTGGTAGGTTGAGCTAGCAAGGAGGACTGAAAATTTAGAGCTCTGAACTATATAATACACATTTATAATATACCTTGATGAAGGCGGTTATGCGTGTTTTTCTTTTAGTATCATCAATTGTATGTTATATTTGACAGGCTGAACTAGTAAGGAGGAATGAGAGATTGAAACTTTGCACATTTACAATATACCTTGATGAAAGTGGTTAAAGTAAGCATATACTTGTATTGTTCATATTGTATCTATGTTTGAGTTTTTGAACTTTTTTTTTTTATATATAAAGAAATTATTAATCTTTAGTCATAAAGCAGTCTCTACAAGTGTCCTATGACTTTGTTACCTCTCTTTCCCCGTTAGTTTTCTCATATTTATCTTTAGTCATGCTGTCATGGATATGAATAAATGTTCAGTTTTCCTAATTGAATAGTGGAAACTATGAAGCGTAAACATGTTCTGCTGATACTTGTATCTTAATTTTGTTCCCCTCTGCTGACAGATTCAAGTAAGTTATTTCCTTTGTTATAAAGTTGAAAGAAAACTTGGCAAGGGTGGATTTGATCAGGTATATCTTGGACGACGTTGTACTGGGAATTTGAATGAGAGAACTGGAGCTGGAGCTGTAGAGGTATATGTATCTTTTTAGTTTTGAATGTGAAGTTTCATTTCTCATGTTTCATTTAAGTTTTAAATTTCAGATCTTCACATTGTGAATTATTTGATCAGATTGCGTTAAAACTTGAGCGTAGAATTAGTAAAGGATGTACCTATGGACCTTCCTAAGAGTGGCAAGTGTACAAGTGAGTTCTATTCTGTCTCCTTTTAAAATCTCCCTTTATTTCTTCTGCTTTTGGACTATGTCATTCATCATTTTCCTCGTTTCCTATTATTTATACAGCACTCTCGGTGGCAGTCACGGTGTGCCACAAGTACACTATAAAGGCAGGGAGGGTGACTATGATGTCATGGTATGTTGTTGAATCTTATTCTTGACTGTTTGTTCATTATTACAACTATTATTTTGAACTATGATTCATTATCTCTCTCGTTTGAGATTGCCTTGGTTAAAATTTGTTTGTTTGACTTGACAATATAATTTGTGCAGGTTATGGATATATTGGGATCTAGCCCGTGGGATGTTTGAGATAATCACACTCACTCTTAAGTACGTGAAATCAGATATGAATTAAATTGTATTCTTTCTTGCTAATTTTCACTTACAGTTGGTGTTCTAATGTGTTTTTGTGAATTCCAGCTTGTCCTCTGAAATGGTTGCTTGTATTGCCATCGAAGCAATATCTATATTGGAAAAAAATGCACTTTTCGTACACCCAAACTGAATAGTTTCTATGTAGAAATTACTTGAATTCTTGCTAATTTTTTGTATTTGTATCTGTGAAGGAAGAAGTCCCACATCCGTGGGAACTTCAATTGGGGGCTCTCCTCCTTCTTATAAAAGGAGCCCCTCCCCCCTTATTTCATACATCCCAAATATTTCTCCTTCTTTCTCTTTTACTTTCCTAGTATTGGTAATTTCCAATTGTAAAAGGAAAGAGTGGTCATTATAAAATTTTCATTTTTGCCTATTGTCAGGGTTATTTTTCTCATCTCTATTTTAGTTGTGTGTATTTATGCTGGTACTCTGATCCTAACAGTGGTATCAGAGCTGTGTTCGAGTTCCGTTGCGCGTCACTAGAATAGTGTTGGTAAAATTCTGAGTATGCTCTGTGGTTGCAGTTTAATCTGATCTTCCACATTAGAAAGGAGTTGTTACTGGAAAAGGTGTGGTAGTGTGAAAGTACTATTGAGGAAAGTTCTGGCTAGGAAAGACTTGGTACTTAAGCGTGTCCATTAGTGACCCACCTCTCTTTCCTGGGAACCTACTTGGTGTACTGGTTCACGGTTTACTACTATTGTTCCGGTAGACAATACTATTTATAAGTGATAGTTGCATAAGTCTGTATACAACCATGGCAGCAAAGTACGAGATAGAGAAGTTCAACGGGAACAATTTCTCGTTGTGGAAATTGAAGATGAAGGCAATCTTGAGAAAGGACAATTGCGCAGAAGCAATTGAGGGAAAACCTGCAGAAATGACGGATAAAGATTGGAAGAAAATTGACGGCAACGCTATTGCAAATTTACACTTGGCAATGACGAGACTCGGTTCTATCCAGGTGTTGCGGAGAAAGATTCCGCAAAGGAGATTTGGGATGCCCTCATTAAATTATATGAGGTGAAGTCACTTCATACAAGGATATTCCTGAAGAGGAAACTCTATACTCTTCGGATGAGTGAGTCCACATCGGTGACGGACCACATCAACCAACCGAACACCTTGTTTGCCCAATTAGCGACGACAAATTTCAACATAGTTGAGAATGAGCGTGCGGAGCTCTTACTTCGAGCTTGCCGGACTCGTATAATCAACTCATCATCAACATTACAAATAATAATATTGAAGGACAACTACACTTTGACGATGTTGCGGAGCTATTCTAGAAGAAGAATCCAGGGCGAATGAATAAGGTAGAAAGTTCTAAACAAGCGAAGTTTTGACGATGATGAGAGGAAGATCGACGGAACGTGGCTCAAGTGGGAGTCAAGATCATGGCGAGATCTAGCTCTCGAAACAAGAAGACTTTCAAATTTAAATGCTACTACTCGTGGCAAGAAAGGGCACACGAAGAAAGAGTGTTGGAAGAGGAAGAATGAAGAATCAACCTCACAAGGTTGCATTGCGAGTACTTCAGAGGAAGGAGTAATTACGGTAGCGAAGCGACAATCAGCTCTAATGGCGGAAACGAATTTCATGACAAGTGGATAATGGATTCGGGTGCAACTTGGCATATGACCCCACACCGAGATTGGTTTCAAACCTACAAGCCTATCTCGGGTGGATCCGTGTTCATGGGAAATGACCATGCATTGGAGATTGCTTGGAGTTGGTACTTGTCAAATTAAAAATGTATGACGGTACTATTCGCACAATCCAAGAAGTACGACATGTGAAGGACTTGAAGAAAAATATATTGTCTATAGGGCAATTGGATGACCTCAGCTGCAAGATCCATGTTGAAGGAGGAATCTTAAAGGTAGTGAGGGGAAACATAGTTGTCATGAAAGCGAGAGAAAATCATGGCAAACTTGTATGTGCTTATGGGAGACACCTTGCAAGAAAATCATGCAACAAGCTGCGTTGACAAGCCAAGAAGAAGTGGCGATAACGTGGCACCGTAGACTTGGACATATGTCGGAGCGAGGTCTGCAGATTCTTGCGGAACGTGATCTCATACCTGGGCTCAAGAAGGTCGATTTACCCTTACGTGAGCATTGTGTGACAAGCAAACAACACAGGTTGAAGTTTGCAAGAACCACCACAAGGAGTAAGCAAACTTTGGACTTGATCCATTCCGATGTCCGGGAATCACCGGAATTATCTCTCGGAGGAGCAAAATATTTTGTGTCGTTCATCGATGACTACTCGAGGAGATTATGGGTATACCCTATCAAGAAGAAGTCCGAAGTATTTGCGCGGTTCAAAGACTTCAAAGCACAAGTAGAACTTGAGACCGGAAGGAGAATCAAGTGTTTGAGGACGGACAATGGAGGAGAATATGTAGATGGAGATTTTCTAGCATTACGCAAGCAAGAAGGAATTGTGAGACAATTTTACGTTCCACACACGCCTCAGCGAGAATGGTGTAGCAGAGCGGATGAATAGAACTCTTCTAGAGAGAACCGGAGCTATGCTTGCAAGCTGCGAGGCATAACAAAGTCTTTACGGGCGAAGCCGTGAATACTGCTCGTTACTTGATAAATCGGTCTCCATCAACGACGAATTGGGTTGAAAACTCCTATGGAAATGTGGAGTGGAAAATCAACCGATTATTCTTCCTTACATGTGTTTGGTTGTCCCGCGTACGTGATGTACAACACCCAAGAAAGGACGAAGTTGGATCCAAAATCCAGGAAATGCATCTTCTTGGGATATGCTGACAATGTGAAGGGGTATCGCTTGTGGGATCCCACTGCCCACAAAGTTATTGTTAGCAGAGATGTCATCTTTGCGAGAAAATGAACTGCAAAGCAAGCGGATAAATGACAGCTCGGAAAAGGACAAGACTATAGTACGAGATAGAGAAGAAGACTTCGGAACATTCCTCTCGAGTTAGAGGAGGAGCATGAAGAACATGAGCCAAATGAGGTGGAAGAAGGAGAACTCAGACGATCAACAAGAGAAAGAGTCGGACCATCTTGGCATTCACAATATGTGATGGCAAGTCATGATGCGTATTGTCTCCTAAGTGAAGAAGGAGAACCTTCAACTTTTCAAGAGGCCGTGAGTGGTTCGAAGCTCCTCTATGGATGGCTGCTATGGAAGAAGAAATTGAAGCTCTTCATAAAAACAAGACATGGCATCTTGTGGAACTTCCAAAAGGTCGCAGAGCCATTGGTTGCAAATGGGTCTATAAGATCAAGAGAGATGTCAATGATCAAGTAGAAAGATATCGTGCTAGACTGGTGGTAAAAGGATATGCTCAGAAAGAAGGCATTGATTTCAACGAGATATTCTCACCAGTTGTTAGATTGACAACAATCGAATTGTCCTGGCGATGTGTGCTGCATTTGATTTACATCTTGAGCAATTGGATGTAAAAGCTGCTTTTCTTCATGGAGAACTTGAAGAGGAAATATATATGCTCCAACCAGAAGGCTTCAAAGAGCAAGAAAACTTGGTTTGCAGAGTTGAACAAATCTCTATACGGTCTAAAGCGGCGCCAAGGTGTTGGTATAAGAGATTTGATTCCTTCATTATTAGCCTCGGATACTACGGACTAAGTTCGGACCATTGTACTTACCACAATAGGTTTGAAGAAAATGATTTCATCATATTGTCTGTTGTATGTGGATGACATGTTGGTGGTAGGCCCTAACAAAGCTCGAATCCAAGAATTGAAGGCACAATTGGCTAGGGAGTTTGATATGAAGGACTTGGGACCAGCAAACAAGATTTTAGGGATGCAAATTCACCGAGACAGAAAAGATAGGAAGATTTGGCTTTCTCAAAAGAATTATTTACTTAAGATCTTGCGGCGCTTCAACATGCAAGATTGCAAGCCAATTTCTACCCCACTTCCCGTCAACTGTAAGTTATCCTCAAGTATGAGTCCTAGCAGTGAAGCGGAGAGGATCGAAATGTCTCGAGTACCGTATGCATCGTGCAGTGGGAAGTCTTATGTATGCCATGATTTGTACAAGACCGGACATTGCACAAGCAGTGGGAGTGGTTAGTAGATTCATGGGGAATCCTGGTGGAGAACATTGACAAAATGTGAAGAGGGTCCTTAGGTATATAAAAGGAACCTCAAATGTTGCATTATGTTATGGAGGATCAAAAGCGGTTGTCGGAGGTTATGTAGATTCGGATTTTGCAGGTGATCCGGATAAAAGGAAGTCTACTATCGGTTATGTGTTTACCATCAATGGAGGGGCGGTAAGTTGGTTATCCAAGTTACAAGATGTGGTAGCTCTGTCTACTACGGAAGCTGAATACATGGCTGTCACCCAAGCATGTAAAGAAGCTATCTGGATTAAAAGAATAATGGGGGAACTTGGTCACAAGCAACAACAAATTGTTGTGTACTGTGATAGTCAAAGTGCCTTACACATTGCAAGGAATCCAGCCTTTCATTCGAGGACAAAACACATAGGAATAAGATATCATTTTGTTCGAGAAGTAGTAGAAGAAGGAAGTGTAGACTTACAGAAGATCCACACTGAAAAGAACCTAGCAGATGTAATGACAAAACCGGTTAATGCTGACAAGTTTATATGGAGTCGATCCCTCTATGGCCTATCGGAAGCATAAGCAACATGGATGTGAGAGAAGAAGACATAGTGTGAAGATTTGATTAATTTCATCAAAATCTTCAAGTGGGAGATTGTGAAGGAAGAAGTCCCACATCCGTGGGAACTTCAATTGGGGGCTCTCCTCCTTCTTATAAAAGGAGCCCCTCCCCCCTTATTTCATACATCTCAAATATTTCTCCTTCTTTCTCTTTTACTTTCCTAGTATTGGTAATTTCCAATTGTAAAAGGAAAGAGTGGTCATTATAAAATTTTCATTTTTGCCTATTGTCAGGGTTATTTTTCTCATCTCTATTTTAGTTGTGTGTATTTATGCTGGTACTCTGATCCTAACAGCATTTTATATTTGCTAGAAACTTCTCGTAAATCTATATCTTTTAACTGTATTAGTAATGTATATATATATTGTTTCATCATGCTTGAAAATATGTTCCTTAAACTGTATGGTTACATTATATGGCAAGTATGTGCACCGCATGTGAAGCCTGGAAATTTTCTGCTTAGACTCTGATATCAGTGGGAAACTGCAAGAAAAAAATAAATAATAAGAATACAAGATTTAGTGGTTTAGACAAAATCATCTATATCCACCACTGCATTAAATGATAATTCTTATTTTTTTTAATTAAGTTTACATGAGTATTTATAATAAAAAAATAAATGAGTCTAGCTCAATAATCTTCTATACTCTACGTATTTTTATATATATAAAAATAAAAGTGTGTGAGTTTGACTCCATGAATTTTTTTATAAAATATTTTTCAAATAGTTTAAAAATCTAGTTACAAATACAATCCAGAAAACATAAAATCAACAAAAAAAAAAAATTCACAAAACATCCAGTAAAAATATTTTCTCTTTTTCTTCAATCCAATCGTTTAATTATCATATTATGTTACATTCAATTTTCAAATTTATGGATGTACTAAATAATTTGTGCTAATTTAAGAATTAGGTGTACCATATATTTTGATTTTGGAATGATCATATTTTGCATTTTATGATTGACAAGTTGAGCTAGCATGGATCAATGATGTCAACACATGTTTGTTATCAAGGTTTGTATCAGGAACAACTCTGATATGTGCTAGTCTTTGTTTTGGATACATATGGTTTCTTTTTCTTCAATCCGGTTTTTGAAATTGTTGCATTCAATTTTCAAATTTGTGGATCTACATAATAATTTTTGCTAGTGATTGACATGTTGAGCTAGGAAGGAAAAATGAATACTTTATAGTGATAATACACATCCACGTTATACCTTGATGAAGGTGGTTAAGGTAAACAAAATACATTTTTCATGTTATATATACGATTGAGTTTATATATTTATATATATGATTAAGGTGGATTGAAGCTAAGTACAGATAAAGTGCTTCTTGAGCGACTTTTCGCTTATTGACTTAGGTAGAGGTTATGAAATTGATATTTCTATATATCATTTTTAAAATTTCACATCTTATGAATTTATATCTTTTACTTTCTTTAGGTTCTTATGTCCATAGTAACTTTGACATGAGGTGTTGATCGTCTTCCATGCACGATTATATTAAGGTTTGCATCTATAAATTTCAAATTTATAGTGTGACTAATTTTTTCATTGTTAGTAGCTACATTCATTCATTCAAAACAAATTTATTATTTTCTTCAACGAATAATCATGAACGTGTCAGAACGTTACTTACACTGATAAAAAGACAAGGGCACGGGACAGAATTCAAATGACCCAGTTACTAAACATAATGAAGCAACCCCTTTCTAGTTCAAAGCTTTGATGATTCCTTGGGGTGATGCAGGACTATGTAATTGTACGCATCCAGAGTTAGAAAATCATCAAGTGCTGGGGAGGTGCATTGGCTAGTGAAGATCTTGCAGGCCTCCCTGTACATTCCCCTCTTCAACTTCTCTGTCCCCACTTCCTTTTCAATCCTTGCCATCTCTTCCTCAACCACCCTACCAAAAAGTTCTCTGCTCACTTTCACTCCAAGTTCATCCCCATTGAGTTCCACTCCATACCTTAGCCACTGCCAATTCTGCACCCTGCTAATCTCAGCAGTGGCAGCATCTTCCATTAGATTGTATAGAGGCACAGAACCGATTCCAGTGAGCCATGCTGCCACGTACTGAATCCCCACCCTTGTGTTCAATCTCAGACCTTCCATAGTGCGGACTCCTCTTGGTATCTGCAATAGGTCTTGTTCAGTTATGTTTGCAGCATCTTCACGTTTGCTGGTCTCTATCTGGTTAGGAGCATTGCCCATGTTGTTGTTGAAAACCTCCATGCAAGCTGGAATGAGACCAGGATGTGCAGCCCAAGTCCCATCGTGCCCTGCCTTCACTTCTCTAAGCTTGTCCTTCCTTACAAGTTCCAGTGCCAACTCATTAGCCACTGGGTCTTCCTTGATTGGAATCTGCGCTGACTGTTGAACAACTTCAACCTTTTAATCTATATATACCCTTTGGCTAAGAAGTTATAACTGCTTAAAAATAATTTTTCATGCTAGTAGTGTTGAAACCAGAGTAGTTCCATGACATACCATTCCTCCCATAGCATGCACACCGCGCCTGTGGCATGTCCTGATGAGGAGGTCAGAGTAGCTCTTCATGAAGTGTTGAGTCATGCCAACCTGCACCCTGTCTGGTAGGAGGCGATCTGGGTGAGCCTGGAAGGTCTTCACATAACTGAAAATGTAATCCCAGCGCCCACAGTTCAGACCCACCGAGTGCTCCTTCAGCTCATACAGAATTTCATTCATTTGAAACACTGCAGGAAGTGTTTCTATCAGAACCGTCGCCCTTATGCTTCCTCTTTCGATGCCTGCTACCTTCTCAGCTTTCTCAAACACGTTATTCCATATCTTAGCTTCCCTATCAATCACAGAGTTCTTATTTTACTATTCAGTAATATAAGACTAACTTAGGAAAAGTTACCTAAATGTTTTTTATATTGTTCTCAAATCAGAGTTAAAATTTCAGCTTACTTATGCAGGGTTCTTATGTAGTGCATACCTTGAATGCTCCATTTTGGGAAGATAAAAGAAGGGGCCAAAGCCAGCACCTTGAGTACGCCGAAATTCAGAGTGATTGTGGTAGAAAAAGAGGCCAAAATCAACAAGGCAACCAGTTGCAGGTTCACCATCAATGAGTATATGTGCCTCGGGTAGGTGCCAACCTCTTGGTCGAACAAAAAGCTTTGCTGTTTGATCATTGAGCTTGTAAACCCTGTTTCTTACTTTGTCATGGAAGCTTATGGTGCCATCCACAGCATCCTTCAAGTTCACTTGGCCTCTCATAAGATTTTCCCAGCTGGGTGACAGTGCATCTTCAAAATCAGCCTTACAAATTAAAAATAAATAAATAAATATTGAGAAGGACCTAGTTGGAAATGAGAAAAAAGTTGAAATGCATTATCAAACATTATTAGAATCTGATAGGCCAAAATCATATAATCATAGTACTAGAAGACTAAAAGTTCAGTTTAGTGAGAAGAAAAATATAAGTGTAAATCAATTTTTGATCAACAACTTGAGTGTAATTAGTAGCATAGGTGAGTGAGAGTAGGTGTACTAACCATGAAGACTTTAGCTCCAGAGTTGAGAGCATTGATGATCATCTTTCTCTCCACAGGGCCAGTGATTTCCACTTTCCTATCTGCAGCAGCTGGTGGAACAGGTGCACATACCCACTCCTGCTCCCTTATGTACCTGGTGGCAGGATCAAACCCCGGAAGAGCCCCTTCATTGTACCTCCTCTTTGCCTCTCTTCTCCTTTCTAATGCATACTTTATATGGTTCCTGAACTCACGATGAAGGTCAGTAACGAATTTCAAAGCATCTTTTGTGAGGATTTTTGCAAACTCTGCATCATATCTTCCTCGAATATCCACTCCCTCTGGTACATCATAGTAAGAGCCATAGGTTACAAGGTCCATCGCCTCTCTGTTTCCCTACAATGATCTTAGTCTATTGGTCTTGTGAAAATACAACGTGACATGAGAGCAAGGGCTGTGGAGAATTTATATAGAACAAGTAGTACAGTAATTGGTTACAGAACGTCAACAAAGAAAATATTCAGACATCGTGTTAAGGTATCCAACTAAGTCTAACGAATCAGGTACTTTTAACCCACAATACAACAAGTCAAGACAAAAACAATGGTAACTTTTGGCCAATGGAAAGTAGTTAGGATTTTGCTACGATAGCAGGTTAAGATTTCAACATAAACGTAGTCTACCAAATGTGTAAACCATAACATAAAATAGACAAACTAAACATTCAACACATTTAAAAAAAAAAAAATTGAATATCAGATATTATTTTAAATAGTGACGAAAAGTAGATCAAATCCAATATACAAACTCCATGATTATTCGGAATACATTAATTTATAGATTTTTTTTTTAGATATGTATTAAAATTATTTTATTATAATTTAAAATGTTATAATTTTATATATTATATGGTTAGAATGTAAAAATATATTATAATATTATAATTTAAATTATAAATATTAATAAATTAAAGTTAAATTATTTATTATAATGATTATTTAAATATACAAATATAATAATTTTTTAATTTATTTAATAAAAGATATTAATGTATAAAATAAAATTATGTGAAATTGAAGATAGTGGCTAGCTTTGTGTGAGTCATGGGTGAGAGGAGCAATGGCCCATAAGGTTGGAGGATAGGAGTGAGGCGTTATTAAATTTTGAGCCTTCCTTGGGAGGTGTGCTGTGGGCTGCATTTGGCACTATTCCTGTGCTTGGACTTGCGTTAACGGAACATCGATAATCGTCACTCTCAACAGTAGCTTCCACGGATCTCATTTCACGTCATTTCTCTTAAATACGTGCTTCTTCTTACTATCTCTTCTTATCACTAAATGCTTAACCTAAATTTCGTTGCTATCCGGCGCCAACAAAACAAATTTCCTAATATCAATGATTTAGCAGAGAGAAAGTATAATTTTCAGCAATTGTTGCAAATCATTGATAACCTCAGCTATTTCATCTTTTTTTATGTATCATGCATGTATTGTTATACATCTTGGTCTGGAGACTATTGTGGAGAAAAAAATTCAACAAATGTATTGCAAATTCATTCACTTCAGTGAGAAATCCCGTGCAACCAGTTTTTAATAAGGGAGCTTTTATTGGGCTGGCAAATCCCATATTCAGTAAACAACAAAGCCCATAACCATATCATTTCATTTGAGAATTCAGTAATAGGAATAGATGTAAGGGTTGGATTGGGTCTACTTTAGTCAAATTCATCATTAATCCAATCAAAAGTCTTAGGTTGGATTAGATTTAATTTTTATATTTTTTTTTTATCCAAACTAATTCATTCTTCATTAGGTTGGATTAAATTGAGTTAATTGAGATAGTATAAGTTGACGACTTTTAAGCTATCTGATAGATTCAGTGTATTGTTTTGGACCAATTGCAGTTGTACAGCGCGTTGATATTTCTAGTCATTGAAATTTGAGTACAAATGTTGCTACAGAAAACATGTGATGGATGGAATTCTTCTAATTTTTGTTAATATTATCATCGCTATCAGTGATGTATTGTTCGTGGATGAAAAAACGAGTATCTATCGTGTTTGTTTCAAATCATATGTCAGGATTTAAAAGTGTGGATTGAGGGATAAGAGGAGAGGAGAAATATACGTTATTATTTATAATTTTATATATTTATTTTTCTTTTAATTTCACTCTAATTGCAAATAATTGACTACATACTAATGAAGTCAAACTCGATTCTCTCTACCAAAAATTATTTTCAATAACAAATGTGAGAATAGATTCTTTATTATTAAGAATAGATTCTTTCATGACAATCAATTTTTCAATGGTAAAATTCGATTTTTCCTTAATGAACTTCAATTTTTTATATTATTATTAAATATATATATATATATATATATATATATATACATATATATTTTAATAATAATAATAATAATAATGGAATTGATTTTATTATTATTATTATTGAAAATAAGAATCAATTCTTATTTTCAATAATAATAATAATAATAATAAAATAGATTTTATTAATAATAATAATTATTATTATTATAATAAATATATAAATTAATTATTATTATTATATTAATAATTTATGTAATTATAATATTTAAAATAAGAATTAATAATAATTATTATTATTATTAATATATTAATAGTAATACTAATAATTGTTTTATTATTATTATAATAATTAAAATAATAATAATTATTATCATTAGTCATTTTATAATTTTTTATTAAAATATTTTTTATTATTTACATTAATCAATTCACTCATAAATTCTTGTAATTTTTTTCTCTACGTAATTTTTCTTAATTTAAACAACTTCACTTTCAAATCACTCATATGATTATTGCGTTGGTTATTACTTTTATTTATATGTTATGTTATAAATATAAATACATTATAAATGATTTTTTAGTTAGTTAAAATTGTATGACGATAGATTTAAATTATTTTTTTTAATAAGATAAAAAAAATATAATTAAAATTATATATTGATAAAGAATAAAACATATGTAATTATTTTTTATGAAATGATATGATATAAACTATCAATAAATAATGATCTTTTAGATAAAATTAAACGTCATAAAAAATTATATATATATAACACGAAAAAAAGTATACCGTAAAAAAAAATTAAAAAATCTACGTTTAATTTTAAAACACCAATTTCTTTTTAGCACATTACACTTTTTAAAACGGTAGGGCGAAAACATAAATTAAGGTTTAAATTAAATATTTTATAATATAATAATACAATAAATATATAATAATTTTATTAATAATAATAATAATTTATATATAATAAAAAATAATCACGAATACAAAATACAATAAAAATTAAAAATTAATAGCTAATAATCATAAAATTAAAATAAAATATATCAAAACAATTATTAGTTAAAGTAGATATAGTTCATGAGAGATAAAAAAAATCTAAAAATATTATATTTTTTATAAAAAAGTTTTTTGAAAAATTTATTTTATCTTATTTTTACTAAAATGGATTAAATTAAAAAATTCAACTGATTTTATAAATTTTGAATTGTTTTTCTAATTTTCTATCGATTTAATTAAAATATAATTCTTTTGAAAATAATAGATGGATTGCCAATTGGATCGTGGGTCAAGTCACTACACCTACATTTAATAAAAATTATTATTTTAATTCTAATTATATTTTTGAAGAATAAGATACAAAACAAAACTTCTCTATCACTATTATTAATATACTTGTGAAATATATAGTAGTTTTGGATAATATATGATGGACAAAAATATCAAACCAATGAATATGATAAAAAAAAATTATGATAGTAAAAATAAAAGTGGAACTCAACCCAAGTTACTAAAGTTGCATAGAGCTGTGACGTGGGCTTGAAGTAAAACCATGCGTAACTTACGATAAGTCTCCGTTAATTTTAAGTTTTTGTGACACCTCCTTTCAATTTATTTATTTTTTTCTTTCTTTGTGTCATCAAAATACTCTCTCTTACTTTTTTGACCAGCTACAATAAAATACGAGTACAGGTAAACAAGTAACTTTCGAATTAATATTTTCTATGGTTATTTTGAAAGAAAGTTCTTAAAATAAATATTTAGTTTTAAACAAATTTTATTAACGATTCAAATAAAAGAATATAAGTTAGGCAAATCTACGAGGTTACTGTTTGAAGAAGTTTTACTGTATGAAAGCTCTATACGATGTGGGCTTCTAGAATCAAGATTTCTTGCTTAAATGTGGAAACAAACACGACCCATCCCTATCTACATATAATATACCTCTAACCCTTACCACATATGCTGACATCTGCCCAAAACCACAGGAGGAAAATTCTTTAATACTTGTGCATACCTACAGGTGTCAAAAATAGCAAACTATTAGATTTATAATTAATTAGTTAATTAATTAAGAATAAGATAAAATATTATCGCACCAAGAATAGGATACCTCACGCAATTTATATATTCTGATCTCCAAAGTGTGTTCCGGAGATTCTAGTTGCTTTCATGTGTCCAAATCTGGTTGGTTTTTTATGCTCTAATTATGGATGGAGACTCTCCTTTCTATCTAAACATGGCAAGCAAAACACTGCTCATAATCAGCATGTGCTCTGCATCATTTTTTCATTTTTGTTTTTCTTCTCACACAATTTATCCACGTCTTTATCTTAAGCATAGCATGCAACTTGCTTTATTGTCTAATTTCTTTATTATTTATTTCTTAGATTTCTTAATAACGCCGTCAACTGTTGAAAGAGACGTTCTTTCATGGGTGACTCAATTCAACATGAAGATGGAGTTCAGAGAACTAGAAGGAAAATCCAATTTTCAAAGTCCAAATGTGGGGTATATATGCATCTGTTATATGCCATTTTTTATTTTTTTCTTTCTATTTAATATATATTATAGATAGAGTTGGTGTTCTTGAGATAACCAAAATGTTAAAAATTGAAGCGGTTTTTATTATTGTTATTTTTTTATATTTTCAGCTTATGTACGTTTATTGATAACAATGGAAATATTATTGTATTTATGTGTTATTTATTTTATAATTTTTCAAAAATAATACAGTACTAATTTAGCCCATACATTCACGTGAATGATAGATAAATGTTAGTCTTTCTATAACTAAAATTTATGATAAATAAATAAATACTTTTAATACAATTGAGACCATTGTATCGAATTTGATGTGTTTTTAATTAATTTCAATATTATATATCTTCAATCTGTTTCTGATTATCCCGCATAAATTATCTCATCCACACACATTACATCACTAACAAAACTTTTTAAAGTATAATTGTGAAAGCGTGGTGATTAACTTGTGAAGGAAACATATTAATCACTTTATTCGAATGTGTATAAATGTTTAGGGTACAGGGTTCAGTTTTCATTCATTAGAATAAGGCTTAAAGATACCACCCTATGCATTTGAAAAAGACTTGTATTGTATGTGAACTATATACAAGTTATGACAAATAATTAATAGTGTTCTTTTTTTTTTTTCTTCATTATTTTACTTTATTGTATTCATTCTCCACATTTTGTTTACTATATATATTGTTAAAAGGTTCATTTTCAAGGCACCAGAATCACACTTATGACCAAACAAAATCCGTGACTCACTGGTAAACTACATAAAGCACAGAACTTATTAATTGATTTGATGGATATCTACCATCTCAATCTACAATTCTATACCAACGATCACATAACGAGTGGCACTCTTGACATGATAATGTAACTTCGTTCTTTGATTTGAACCCAAAAGGAAGTGTTTGTGACTTGTGAGTCAGCAACAAAACCAAATAAAGTCACGGGGTCAAAGAGGTAAAAGAATAGTTATAGCCTTCACTAAAATGATGCAATAAGATAAAATAAAAATAAATATAAATAATTGTTGTGAATGGAATATATAATATGCGAATTTGGTTAAAATACTATTGTTTTCGGTGGATCCAATGACATTAAATCAGGATCTTATATGCATATCCTAAATCTCAATATCATCTTACATCAGCATGCTCTAATATATATAACCTAATTTTAAAATTTAAAACCTTTTAAGATCTCTATATTTAAAATTGAGGTAAAGATGGACGTAATATGTTGATACATAATCATTCAATTTAGTTTATATAAATTGAAGTAGAAATTTTTTAAATAAATATGTGTGTGTGGATAAGAGAATGGCCTAACTTGTTACATATTCAAACTGAATAGACAGAATGATCGTGTTCAGTAGAAAATATGATCGTGTTCAGTAGAAAATATTGAAACCTGAAGTGAATTGGGTGGATTTATCAATAAAATAATTCTAAACCATAAAAATGTATGAAAAAAACAAAAACAAAAAACAAAACCGATGGATGGACCTAACTCATCTCTCTCTGATAAACTGAATTTATAGGTTTATGTTTTAACTTACCCAATTCAATTTGACGTAGTGGACACACTGGAAGATAAGTTTAGATAAAATAAAATATCTACAAGACCAAATTATCATTATTTATCATTACCATGACGACCACGTTTATTTCCACCCTTTTAATACAACATTAGTTTACATTATAAGGGATGACGTGTAAAAAAAATAATTACATGAAATTGATTTATTAACAAGTCATTGCTATAACTGATAACGAATTTAATCCTTTTTAAGTAGAGTCTCAGAGTTTATTTTATGGATTAAAAACTTGTAATTGAAAGAGAGAGTTTTAGTAAAAATATAATTAATTAAGCTTTTCAATAAAAATTATTCATATTTTATGTGAGCTTAAATCTTAGTTTCTAGCTTCTTCTTCTTCTTTTTTATCTCATTTCTCATTTAAGAGGGTCTTATGAAACAATATTAGAATGCGTTATTAATTGTTCGGTGTATTATTTATACAATACAATTTTCTTTGATGTATTATTTATTATATTTTTCAAGAAACTTTTTTTGCTGAGAATGTGTTAAAAGATAATATAAAGGAATTTTTTTTCTTTTTACTTCCACACTATCCATTTCTATTAAAAATGACTATTATTATCGTCATTATTATTGTTTTTATTATAAATATCATATTTTTGTTTTACCACCCAAATATATATTTATAAATCAAAATTAGGTTGATGTATAAACTAATTTATAAATTTTGTATTACATATAAAATAGATTATTGAAAGATGAGGTGGGAATGAGCTGAGCTGAATCCACCCCGTTGTGATAATTATCCCTCACCTCAGCACTCTCTTTTCACATGCTCAACAAGTACACAGTAATGAATTGTGATGGCTGGCTATCCAGAGGGCCACGCAAGGGGTATGGCAAGAGCCTTTATTCATGCGGAAGGTACAAATTCAATCACACCACAAAAATAAAGATGGTTTCTGATCCCCAAACATAGCCTCATCATCAACATTATTCCGCCAACAGTGCTAAACGTTTGGAGCTGGGTGCAGTGAAATACACTCTCAATAATGGTACTTATGACCTGACCATCAGATCCTCCACTCTCACCAAATCGTACCTTATGTTACTCTCACAGGCCTGCTTCACCACCAATGCACAACACGTCATTTACTTGTACTACAAAAGTTGGAACCAATCACAACCTACGCAGAACCAATGGCTCCGATTCCTCCATTTGTACTAAGTTGTTGCATGCATGTGGGGTCCACACAACCACACCGCATCCCTCACCCGATGCCCGAATTATTGAACTCTCTAACTTCAAAATTCAAATATTAATGGTTCAGGACTACTATATCCTACGACCAGAGGTTATAGGCACGATACTCCATGGATTTTCTTTTGCTGGGGCCAATCAAGAATGAGGGCACCAGGCTACGTGGCTTCGTTCTAGATGCTCAAGGATTCCTTCCAAAGAAGGCAATGTTATCGATGGTGCTGTGAGTTGGGATCGTCCTATTGGCTCAATGTGTCATACAATGATCGAATCCACAAACCCCCTTCCCAATCAATTTTTCTTTTGTTTTATTCCACAATGTAAATACAATTTATCCTAAACCCTATTCGAACATTTTACTATAATTTTCAATTTCAACCATAGTTTTTTAATTGTAATGTTTAAATTTAAATTCTTATTTGAAGAGATTAAGTTTAGTATTTGATGAATTTGATGAATTAAAATTGTTTCCAAAATTTTAGCATTGAAAGAACTTTAAATTCACAATAAATATAATTAAATTAATTGAAAACTGAAACCTTATCTTATTGAATTTTTATTAGTTAATATTTTCTGTTAAATTTAAACTAAAACGTATTTCAAGTAATATTACGATGCAAAACGTTTGATGAATATAGACAAAAAAATTCTTTCTCTTATGTTGTGCAGTGTATATAGATGAATAACATATACGGACTGAAATGCAATTTTAATAAGAAAAATGTATTTATGAGTAATGTAGTAAATTACAGCTATGTCCTTAGAAGATTTCGGCGCGAAACAAGCAAGCCGCACAATATTTATATATATATATATATAAAAAGCGAGAGATGGGATAATAATGATCCAATCCCAGAATGGAAAAACAATTACTATACGTAATGCATTTTTATGGACTGCTCCTTTGTGTATATAATGACAACTATAATATCAGTCTCATTTGAACACTTTGTATAAGAAAATAAAATAAACGAGATTTTCTTATTGATTTTATAAAAACGTTTTAATATTTATATTTGTCTGTTTTTTGAAATGACTGGTTTTGTCTAGCAATATAATAATTCTTTACATTGTCTTATAAGTATAATTAATTTTTATTAGAAATACTTGAACGATCGCTCTAGTATATTGGATTATTTGACTAAGTGGTCCATACAAAAGGATAGACAAAATCGAATTAAATTAAGACATAAATATCTTTTAGCTTACTCTGGTTGGAGGGTTGTGAAATATTGGATTAAGTGACCAATTCAAAGAATAGACATGACTAATTTAAAACTAAAGCACTTACGGACTTAGTATTTGAAGGGTTAGGACCAATCCGAAAGACAAAACCAACTTATACAAATACATTTACATTATGCAACTCACTGTTTGAAGGGTTGTAGATTAGGTGATTAAGTGCTCAGCTCAAACTGCTAAACAAAAGTGACTTGAACTTAAAACACTTGTGATTTTGGTGCGTAAATATATGTAAGGATGGAGGAACAATTTTGTCCTCGTTATTCAGTCTTTGGATTTATTTGAAGAATAACACCAATAAACACATGAATCTAATTTATACAAGTGATTAATATTAATTTTAACCTAAAATTTTAAGGTATTAGGTTATGGATCATATATTCTTATATATTACTCAACTTTTCATATTTACTCAATATAGGACTTAGAATCACATTTGGATTACCCAACAATCTCTCTTTCAAGTGTGAATTCCTTCAACTCATCAGTAGCCCTTCCACTCTAACGAGACATGCTTACTTGACCTACTTTATCAAAAATATTTTCGATACAAAGACCACTTTGACCCACAACCATATAAGGGATTAACACCAATGAGACACAAGTTCAACCCATATAAGGATTAACACCACTCTTAACCTAAAACCTTAAGACATTGGATTATGGGTCAATTTTCCTTATATATTGCTCAAATTTCTGATTTTTACTCAATGTTGGACTCTTAAGTGTGAATTTCTCTAACTAATCAGTAGTCATTCCATGTACTATCGTTCACTCTAACGAGACACGGTTACTTAACCCATAGTCAAACTCGGAGGACTATGAGTAAAATTACGAGTTAGATGTGAGTCACTGAATTTGAAGGAAAAGAAAAACTTGGATATTTTCGACTCTCCTCATTTCTTCTCACAATATCATATCTCGCTCCTTGCAGTTACTCGCCGCTGCTCACCATCATCTAGGTTAGATTGAGGGATTGAGGGATTTGAGATTTTAAGATTTTCGAATAAATGAGATAAGTTAGATTGAGGGATTGAAAGATTTGAGATTTTAGGGTTTTGAATAGATGGAGAGATTTTAGATATTCAGAATTTTTTTTATTTTGATTATACTTGTTGTACAAATTCAATTATTTTTTATTTATTTTAATAATGAGAAATTAATATTATTATATTTATTATTAAATTGATATTTTTCATATGAAGTAAACTCTTACGAATCTACAAGTTGAGTTTACTAACTTTAAGACATTGGGTTATGGGTCATTCTTTCGTATATGTTGCTCAACTTTCTCATTCTTACTCAATGTGAGACTTAGAATCACACTTGGATTTCCAACCATCTTCCCCTCAAGTGTGAATTTTTTTACATGGGTACATCCCCTCGAGCTCATTAGTCACCCTTCCATGTACCGTCGTTCACTCCACCACTCTCAACCCAAAACTAGGGATGACAATTAAACCTAAACCCGTGGGGACCGACCCGTCCCCGCTCCGAGTTTGACGGGAAAAATCGAGTTGACTGGGGGCGGGTTCGGGTTTTCCTCCTTTTAAAAAGTTAGGGGCGGGGGCAGGGATGAGTAATGCAATCCCGGCCCCGACCCCAACCTCATCCCCGCCCCGAATTTATATTTAAATTTAAATTTTAAATATAAATATTTTAAAAGTATTTCATTTTCTTTTTCTATTACATATAAGGTCGTTTTTTTATATTTCACCAATTTTTATTTTTTTTCTACCAACTTTTTAATTTTTTTGTCTTTTTTAATCTTTTATATCAAATAATTTATTACATTATTCTCTCTTACCTTTCAGTTTTTCACATTTCCTTAATCTCTCCCATAAATTTGTTTTTTTTTTCAATCTTTTCAACCAATTTGATGAACACAAAGTTAATTTTTTTTCTTTATCTTTTTCTAAATATTTTACATAAATCTTAGTAATAACTAATATTATTTTATTTATAATTTATATTTATTAGGTTTTATTATGTCATATTTTTTTATTTTATTATTCTTATTTATCATATATCAAATTTTATCTTAATAAAATAATTGAATTTTAAAGGATTAAAAGGAATTGATAACTTAAACTTTTATTACTTCAAACTAATTAAATAAGAATTAACTTATTAAATATTTCCTTATAAATTATATATTTCATATTTTTAAATGACAACTTAAAAATGAATTAACTTATATATATAATTAAATGTTTGAATATATATATAATTAAATGTTTGAATATAATATTATAATAATAATAATATTATAAGTATTCAAATATTTAAATGCAGTGTTATAATAATAATAATAATAATAATAATAATGATAATAATAATGTTATAAATATTCCATATATATATATATATATGTATGTATATATAAATAAAAATGATAAAATATTTTTTTACATACATATTTTAATATAAATATAATAAATTAAAATGTATATTTAATTAATAATAATTATAAATTATAAAATTACAAATATTTATTTATATATAAAAATACATAGTAAAATTAATTTATTATAAATGTAATTATTTTTTTAAAAATAACATAGATTGGGGACGGGAACCCGAAATCCAGCTGGGATGGTTAAAAAAGTATGGGACGGGGAGGCAAAACCTGCCCCTGCCCCGCCCCGTTGTCTTGCCTACCCAAAACCTTAAGGCATTGAGTTATGGGTCATACTTCCTTATATATTGTTTAATTTTCTCATTCTTACTCAATGTGAGACTTAAAATTACACTTGGATTCCCAACAATATCTTTTTTAAGTGTGAATTCTTCCATATTAGTATATCCTCTCGAGCTCACTAGTGACCCTTCCATGTACCGTTGTTCACTCTAACGGGACACGCTTACCTGACCCGCTTTGTCAGGAAGACTTTTGATACAATGATCACTCTTAAATTGCCGATCAACCTTCGGCTCTGATACTAGTTATTGGGTCTTTCGAAGAGGATTTACTGGGGAGAACAACACTAATGTCAATGACACATGAGTCAAATCCATATATGAGATTGACACCACTCTCAATCTAAAACTTTAAGACATTAAGTTATGGATCATACTTCTTTATGTTGCTCAACTTTCTCATTTTTATTCAATGTGGAACTTAGAATCATATTTAAATTACCCAACACTCATATTTATGGATATGCTTAACACTGAAAAAAATGTGCGTGCTTTTTAAGTTGATTTCTCATATAGTTAGTAATCAAGTTCAAAGATAATTGGAACCAAAGAGGAGGCAAATGACGTGACGGGGATGATGAGAGTTTTGACGGCTCTGATTTTGATTAGCCCTCTGGGAGGAGGGAGCCTTTGTGTGAGCGCAGGTCTACTGTCAGATTAGGGCTTTGCGAGATCTAGGAAAGGGCCATGTGTCTCCATTCTTCAGCTTCAACACTTGAAACAGGGCAAATTCTCGATAATTTTTAGTTGCTTTGATTCTGGTTTATTATGTATTTTTCTGGTGTCGATTTGTCTTCCCCTTTCGAGTTGCCTGCTTTCTATTCACAAAGTTATAGCCATGTGGAAACTTCAAAGTTAAAAGCTTAAGAGAAAGTTGGAAGCTTTGGTTGTTAAGTTGAACCCTAAGGCCGTATAGAGTTGTCTTTAGATTATGGTAGAAACCTATTATTTACTCTCTGTTAAGCTTCGGCTGGTGTCACTGAAGGGGATTAGAAAGATGACCGGGAAAAAAGGCAGCATGAGAGTAGGGGACAACAGTATCCATGGAAGAGTTTGGGAGAGAGGTGTTGGTGGAGGGCAATCGGTGGAGCTACGGTGTGGGTACAAAAACAAAGGCTTTAGAGGGCATTTGGGGCGTGTCTTAAGCTCCTCAACATCGTACTTTTTCACGAATATTCCGGAGCCACTTGAGGTCGGTACTCTATGGAAAATTTTCCGGCGGTGGGGTAAGGTGGTGGATGTGTTTTTACCCAATAAACTAGATAAGGTAGGTCGGAGGTTTGAGTTTGTCCGTTTCGTAGATGTTTGTAATGCAGAGGCATTGGAACGGAGGTTAGGATCAATTGTGATTAGTAAGAAACGTTTGAAGGTGCATTTGAATCGTTACGCTAGGGGTCCTGCGACTGCGGTGAAATTACATTGTTTCAGGGAGGGAGTGGTTAGGCGATCAGGTGTGGGTGACTCTTCATATGCAGAGGTTCTGTGAGGCCCTCAGGCTTCGTTGGTGGAGGAAAATCCGATAGTGGTTAGGGTTGTGGGAAAGCGGCCAGAACAACCTTGGTGTCCCTTACACTATGCAGTGGAGGAGGCTTTTCTTGAAGAGTGATGCCAGACTCTTGTTGGCTGCCTCAATTGCGGTCAGCACTTGGCTACAGTTAGGAAGGAGGTGTTACAGGCGGGATTCTCAGCTATTGTCCTGACCACGATGGGAGATGATAAAGTCCTGATTGAGTCGGATGCAGGGGTGAACCTGGAGGATACTGTATTGCTGAATATAAAGCTTTGGGAGCGTTGGTTGTTTTATGAAGTAGGTTGGTGGCATCCAAGGACAAGGGTGAGTGTTCATCGGGAAACTTGGGTCCTCTGTTATGGGGTGCCGTTACATGCGTGGTCTGAGACATTTTTTAAGAAGATGGTGTCATGACTGGGGGACTTCATTCAGGTGGATGAAGTTATGAAGCGTAGGAGGAGACTAGATTATGGACGTGTTCAATTGCGTACATCGCCATCGGCGTTGATAAATGAGAGGACAAAAGTACTTATTAATGATTTATGTTTTACGATACGCATGGTGGAGGAGCATGGAGGTCAGTTTCATGCAAATATGGTTGATGATGCATCCTTGATTGACTCTGATTATATGGAATGTGCATCTCTTAACTTGCATGAGGTCGAAAATTATTCGTCGGAGGAAGAAGGGCGCATTCGAGATGGTGTGGCTGGAGTATGGTCTGGGACAGGGATTGACACGCCTATTGTGGGGTTGTTACAAAGGAACAATTGTCCCCTAATGATAAGGGAATGGGTGCGGAGACAGTGGCTGAGGAAACCCAAGAAGTGTTGCCTTTAGTGAGACTACATGATTCGGAAGAAAAGTTGGATGGGGCGGGCCGAAAGCATGTGCCGACTGAAGATGTTGAACAAGGTGGTGTGGTGGTGAGTATGGATGGTGTACAGTCTAAGGGGGTGAATACACAGGAGCTACTGTGTCATGTGGGAGAGGTAAATGGGTCTGGTAGTAACCCGTTCGGGTTGGATCAATTGCTTTGGCCAGAGCATGGTCAGGAAGTATCGAGGGTGACACATGACACTGGTGTTCCTGTGGTCTCCATTCCAGCCAAAATCGGAGTTTCTGTTATGCGATCCAATGTGCGACACACATTAAGGAAAGCTCGTCGTAGGAATCACAGGTGCCAAAAGAGTTGTATTGGTACATTAGTGGTGAATGAGGTTGTATCGTTGGCGCCGAATCATGTCGTGTCGGATAATGAGATTGGTGTGTCTTCAGAGGATGACTCTTTACGTGCGAAGGATGAGGTGGTGGCAGATAAGGTAATAGAATTGTTTCGTTCAGTGGGGATTGTGGTACAGGATAATGTATCAGAAGTGAGGGAGAAATTAATGGCTATGGAGATCCGTGATAGAGAATTAGTGGAGAAAAAGAGGGGAGAGTCTGGTGATCGATGAAGATAGCTTCTTTCAATTGTAGGGGTCTGAGGTCGGAGGTGAAACGTTGTCGTGTTTCCGAGCTGATTAGATGTGAACGTGTGAATTTTATTGCGTTACAAGAGTTGAAGTTGGAGGGTTGTGACCGCCAATTTTGCTAGCGGCTTTGGGGTTCGTCTGAGTTTGATTGGCTGAGTTGTCCTTCTCAGGGGCGTAACAGTTGTCTTATTTCGATTTGAGACTCGACTCAAGGTACCTTACAGTTCTCTTTTTCTGGGCTGGGTTACTTAGGTGTCTGTTTGAGTTGGGGAAATGGAGGCGTTCGGTGTATTGTGGTCAACGTATACTCTCCATGTCGCCTGGTGGAAAAGAGAAAGTTGTGGGCTGATCTTGTTATGTCAACTCGAGGCTTTGGTGACGTTCTATGGTGTGTAGTTGGTGACTTTAACTCTGTGTGTCGGGAGTCTAAGAGGAAGGGAGGGGTGAGTGTGGGCAGTGTATCTGATATGCTTGAATTTAATAGTTTCATTGCGGAGATGAGCCTGATAGATTTGTCATTAGTGGGAAAGCAGTTTACATGGTTCCGGAGGGATGGGCTGCTGATGAGTCAGCTGGACAGGATGTTGGTATCGAAAAAATGGCTCAACACTTGGGGTGAGTGCTATATATCTGTCCTTCCTCAGGATGTCTCTGACCATTGCCCGCTTGTGTTGAATTATAGGACGCTTAATTGGGGTCCGAAGCCGTTTCGATTTAATCATTGTTGGTTGGATCATCCTGGATTGGGGTCAGTGGTGTGTCAGGCTTGGGAAGGTGTTGTTGAAAAACCTTGGGTAGCTCAATGTGTACGGGTCTGTATGGGTAATGTTAAGTAGGCATTGAAGAAGTGGAATGTTGAGGTTTTTGGTAACCTTGACAAGACTATCTCTTCTCTGACTGTTGAGTTGCAGGCTCTAGATGATAAGAATGAGGTGTAGGATCTAAGTTTGGTGGAGTTATTACGGCAAAAGGAGGTCCTGTCTGAGATTTGGTGTGCGCGGAGGAGGAAACAGTGTTTGACTGCCCAGAAGGCGAGGGTGAATTGTGCTAAGTATGGTGATTTGAATTCAAAGTTCTTTCATGCTTGTCTTCGAGGGCGACGACGCTGCAATCCAATATATGCTTTGTCTGTTGGTGAGAGGTCGGTTGAGGATGTCCAGGGTATTCGAGGGGCGGTGGTGGATTATTTCTCTAATCACTTTTCACACAGGTTGTGGCATAGGCCTAGGCTAGATTTTATGGGTGTATTAGGCATTTCTTCTTAGCAGAATTTGGCACTTGTGGCGCCATTTTCAGAGGAGGAGGTAAGTGCTATGTTGGGTGAGTTTGATGGAGATAAAAGTCCTGGCCCAGATGAGTTTAATTTTGCCTTTGTTAAGAAATTTTGGCGGTTGATAAGTACTGAGGTGTTGGAAGTTTTGGATGACTTTTATAATAATTTTACAGTTCCTAAGGCTCTATTATCTTATTTTGTGGCACTGGTTCCCAAAGTCTCTTGTCCTCAGTATATGTCTGATTTTTGGCCAATTTCTCTTCTTGGATGCCTGTACAAAATATTGTCGAATCGATTGCGTGGTGTGCTCCCCTTGATTATTTCGCACCGGCAGTCAACTTTTGTTCCAGGTCGTAGCATGCTTGATAGTTTTTTAGTTGCAAATGAGGCAGTTGATTTTGCGAAACGTTATAAGAAAAGTATCTTTGTGCTTAAAATTGATTATGAGAAAGCATATGATTCGATTAAATGGGACTATTTGTTACATATGTTGCGTGACTTTGGTTTTGATGAGAGGTGGGTTAGATGGATGGAGGGGTGTGTGTGTCGAGGTAGCTTGTCGGCGCTGGTAAATGGTAGTCCTATTTCGGAGGTTAGTATTGGGAGGGACTTGAAACAGGGGGACCCGCTGACCCCATTCTTATTCTTAATTGTAACTGAGGGACTGCAAGTGATGATGGATAGGGCGCTGGAGGGGGGTTGTTTACTGGTTTGCAAGTTGGGGTGGTGGGGCTTGTGGTGTCTCTCCTGCAGTTTGCAGATGATACCTTGATTATTGGGGAAACTTCTGCACGTAACTTGTGGACAATTAAGGCGTTGTTAAGAGGGTTTGAACTTATATCAGACATGTATATTAATTTCCATAAAAGTTGTGTGGTGGGAGTGAATACTGACAATGACTTTGTGGAACTAGCAGCAAACTTTCTTCATTGTCGTAGGGGTCAACTACCTGTTAAATATTTGGGGCTGCCCCTTGAAGCGAATCCTAGATTGCGGGCTACCTGACAACCTGTGTTGGAGAATATGCGACGTCAGCTCTCATCTTGGAAGTATAGGTATGTTTCAATTGGTGGTCGGGTCACTCTTATTAACTCGGTACTAAATTCTATTTCTATCCACTTCCTCTCCTTCTTCAAAGTCCCTAACTCTGTGGTGAAGGATATTATCACTATTCAAAGGAATTTTTTGTGGAATGGGGTTAAGGATTTGTCTAAGATCCCTTGGGTCCGATGGGAGTTGGTGTGTCGGCCGAAGGAAGTTGGTGGGCTTGGAATTAAGGATGTGAAAGTGTTTATTTATGCTTTACTTGACAAATGGATCTGGCGTTGCTTATCATATCCAACAAATCTTTGGGCGCAGGTTTTTCAGGCGCGGTATGGCCTGGCCCCGTCATTGTTGAGTGTGTGTTTGGTGAATCGTCGTGCTTCTAGTTGGTGGCGGGACCTTGTGTCTACGTTACAGGTAGGAGGGCAATGGGTAGATGACAAGATATTACGGGCTGTGGGGGATGGTACTTCGACGAGATTTTGGGAGGATAGGTGGCTGGGTGGCTTTAGGCTTAAGGAGGCTTTTCCCAAATTATATTCCTTTGCTCTTGATCCCTCTTCGGTTGTAATGCAGAATGATAATTGGTCTAGAGATAATTGGGTTTGGGACATTCCTTGGCGCCGTCTGCCCTTCTCATTTGAGTTGCCATTGGTAGCGAGTTTGATGGAAATTCATGATGGATTTGTGTTGCGGCCTCACCTCGAGGATCACTGGTGTTGGCAGGTTGATGCTTCAGGGTTATATTCTGTTAAGTCGGCTTATGGTTGGCTGTCAACTCTTCTAGTTAATATTCCATCTCTTGACGTTAATCTCCAGGAGGTGTTGTGCAAACTTTGGAAAGGTAAAGCACCTATCAAATGCTTGGTGTTTTCTTGGCGGCTTTTCTTGAATTTTGTTTCCTGCAGGGTGCTTCTGCAGGGACGTGGAGTGCAGTTGAATTCTGCTTTGTGCCCTATGTGCGATTTATCTGTAGAAGATCTGGTGCATCTTTTTGTGTTTTGTCCGGTGACATATAATACGTGGATGAATTTTTTTGCTGGCTTGATGTTAATTTTGTTATGCCTTCTTCTTTGGTGTCTTTTTTTCTTGTTTGGTATGGTCAAGGGAGGAGTAAAAAGCGATCCCAGTACTTTGTTATCATTTGGGTTGCGGTCATCTAGTCCATTTGGTTGCATTGGAACTGTGTGGTATTTAAACAAGGCGTTGTGGATCAGTTGGAGTTGCTTAACTCTATTCGTCTACATTCTTGGAAGTGGATCTCTTCGGCTGATATGAGAATGTCTTTTAGTCTTGTAAACTGACATAATAATCCTTAGATATGTTTTGTTTAGTGTGTTTTTATGTATTTTGAGTTTTTTAATTACTTTTGTCTGCTTTGTAATGTACTCTGTTTTTGAGTTCGAGTATAATTGTACTCAGCTTAATTGATTTTATTTGCTTATATAAAAAAAGTTTAAAGATAATTTATATATATATATATATATATATAATTTTCTTTTAATTATTGAAATATTTTTTAAGAAAAAATCATAATGGACAATATATAAGACGTAAGAACTAACCCTACTGATGTTATCATAATAAATATGAGGTCATAACACTTTTGTTCATAGATGAAATATTAGAGACTGAGAATAAAGTTTCACTCTACTCTTACCCCTTATAAGTGGAAGACTATATTTTGATATACTTATGAGTTTTATATTAATATTTTGCTTGTTTAACTCGCTAAAACGTCTTAAGAACAAAATTATAAGATATTATAACTATAAAATAAATAATAACTCGAAGATAGAATTTAACATTGAAAATACTATTTTAATGAATATAAAAATTAAACATTAGATAAAATTATCATTTTAAAGAGTTTTTACTCTATATTTTCATTAATTTAAATAGATAAATATTTTTTCAAATATATTTATTTTATTTGAAATTATTTTATCATATATTTAAGAATTTAGTATATGGTTTTATATTTAAGATGGAGTGAGTGTGTGAGTAATGATATGAATGGTGTGTGTTTGGTAGAACATGTATTTTTTATTCGATATTTACAAATGAGGTAGTGTTTGCGAAAGTGGTTACAAAGAAAGCAGCATGTGTAGGGTGAGTAGCCTAAACAGAATTTACTATAAACTGAGCCTGCCCTGGTTTTAGGCGCTGCTTTAAATAGGCAATAAGAAGTTTGGTAAAATGTAGTCTCACGTCACGAAACTTCAGCTCACGTTCGTGTCGTTTTCTGGCTCCAACCTCGCTGCCATTGCCCTTCACACACGTGGACACGTGGTGGTCAGTGGTCACCATGATCTGGAATCCTCCTAAATCCAAGCCCAAACCTCATATCCAACGGTCAAAGTTTCTCATTCACATTGCCCGAAGCTCTCAGTCTACGTGCCGCTTTTCTGTCGCTACCGCTCTGCACTCCTCATTCTCCCATTCGTCCCCTCACTTTCCCGCTCCCAACACATGACACGTTTCCATCCCTAACCAATCCCCTTCCCAACTCCGCTCCATCTTCACTGTTCCTACACGTGTCTTCTCTCACACGTGTCTCTTCCACCCTTCCTATAAAACCAACACTTCTCCTAACTCCATGCCCATTATCGCAATAGCATTTGCAAGCAACCAAAACGGTGAGTTTAATCAGAGTGCAAATGGATGGTCGAGGAGGCTGTTGCATCGCCCGCTATGTACCCGGTGCATCCCACGTGTCCACAATGGACAAAATAATGCTTAGGTTTCGCCCCATCGCTCCCAAACCCATCGCCGGAGCCACCGCTTCCGACGCTTCTTCCTCCGAGAGCAGCGACGCCTTGCTCAAAACCAGAACCACCAAGAGAAAGTACGTAACAGATAATAACTACACCACCAAACGAAGGACTCGCCGCAGGAAGAACACATCCTCGCCGGAGCTGAAGCAGAAGAACAAGCAGCCGGCGGTGACTCTTCCCTTGCTGCCGGAGACTCCCGATCGGAAGGATTCTCCGGCGAGGGATCTAACTCCACCGGTAGCAAAGGAAATACGAAACAACAACTACTCGAATAAGAACATGCCCGTGTGGGTGAGTTTCGAGAATCGAAGCTTGACTAAGGTTGAACCGTACGGTGCGGTGATGGGAGGGTGGTGTTCGTGTGTGACAGTGGAGTGCGTGACGGACACGTGGATGGAGGACGAGTGGCTGGGAAGTACGGACGAGGAGCGGAGGGTGAGGTTGAGCAGAGACACGTGTCCAGGGTTCATATCGGACGGTTGCGGGAGGGTGACATGGACGAACGAGGCGTACGGGAAGATGATGAAAGGTGAGGGACACGGGCCAGTGTTGCTGGTGATTAAGGAGGGTGCAGTGGTTTCATATCCTTCGTTCACGTGCAAGGTGAGGGTGGTGCAGTACGCGTGTGGGAGGGAGAGAAGTTCGCTCACGTTATCCTGCGACGTGTGGAGAATGGATTGCGGTGGCTTTGCATGGAGATTAGACGTTAAAACTGCGCTTAGCTTGAGATTGGGTTACTGATAAACACAAAACGATATCAGTCTCTCGTCGTAAAACCATAACTACTCCTTTCTCATCCCGATTTTTCTCTAAGTGTTTAGAACTGTGAATATGTATACCTACTGAGGTCAGCTTGCGTGACTGTAAATTAATGCATGTTTCTTGCCTTTGAGTCGGAGCTTACAGTAGTGAGTTAATGAACATCTCGCTACAGACCGTTATCGTGTAACATTTGTGCATTAGTAAAAGTTTTATGTTACTTTCATCTTTTATTTCTTCTCATGATAATTAAACTGAGAAATCGTGTACATAAAGAGAAGGGTAATAAAGAACTAAATTAATGGATTTGATCGTATGTCTGTGAGTGATGATCTGGTATGGCATAAATGATAATGGAAAGTTGGAAGAGTACGAGGGATGGGGCTTGGTAGGTGGGACAAAAAGCTGAAAAATGTGTTGGGGGGAGATGGGAGTTAGAATGTGTGGGACAAATGGGCGTAGGGATGGGTTGGAAGGTCGGAAACCCTATTGAATGTGACCTGGGATACCATTAACCTATCTTACTCTGGCGTCTGCTGATTGCACCACGTTGCTGCATCCAAGCCAACCGTGTAAACTTTTACTTTTCCAGAATCTCATTCGGATTTTCTTCCCTACCTCTAAACTGCTGCACTGCACAGGTTTTGATGAGTAGTAAAATATGCTTTTTCTTAAAATATATTTCCAAGCATTTTTTATTTTTTTTTGCGATTAAATTTTAACTGTAGACATTTTTCATTCATTAATACTGTTGGATACCTGGGATGAGAAAAGAAAGAGAAAAAAGTTCCCACAGAGAAATTTACAGAGTATATATTGAGGCGTATAAAAGTGAAATATAAACTTGTTTCGGTATTAAGAAAATAGTTTCAAAAATTATTTTTTTAATCAGTCAAGACACCTTTACTATTACAAAATAAATACTGAAATGACACCCACGTTAAAAGTTGAATATTAAACACAAAATATATTTTCTACGTCGTTATATTAAACACAAAATATATAAGTTGAATATTAAACACAAAATATATTTTCTACGTCGTTATATTAAACACAAAATATATTTTCTACGTCGTTATTTAACGTTATAACTGAAACGACGTAGAAAGTTAAATATTAAACAAATTCTACGTCACTGACGTAGAAAGTCTTTTTTTTTCACCCAAAAATTCAGACGACGTTGAATATTAAACACATTCTACGTCACCGACGTAGAAAGTCTTTTTTTTTTTTCACCCAAAAACTCACTTAAATTTAAAAATTATCATTAGCAAGATTCAAACCCAAGACTTTAGAGTTAAAGCTCGATACTCCAACCATTAAGCTACTAGATAATAACTTACAAATAAATTATATTTATATAAAAATAAATATATATCCATGTAAATATATATTTATTTGTATATATTTTCTGGAAAGTATTTTTATTTTTATTTTTAACCAAAAATTCTCTTAAGTTAATGAATTGTCACTCGATAACATTTGAACCCAATATTTTAGGGTTGAAAGTTAATATCCCAACCACTAAACTATTATAATTTTTTTATAATAACTTACAAATAAATTATATTGGTATTTTTTGATCGAGGGTGAAAGTGTGATTGACTCTCGCTTGAGTGAAAATATGTTAAAGCTCACTGAAATTTACTTACTCAAGTCTCGCTTGAGCGAAAATTGGTATTTTTCGCTGACAAAGAAATAACGCGTTTCCCAAATTTATTTTATATCATTATATAAATAAAATTATAAATATTATATTCTATCATTAAATTACAAACTCATATAAAGATACCTGCTCACAAATTTAACATCAAATTTTGAAAACTCACTCGACACACACTTTCACTTTCGAGTGTGCCCTCACATCCAACATATAAATATATAACTATATAAATATATCAAAATATATAAATATATTTGTATTTATATATTTATATATTTACACTGATATATATTTATTTGTATATAAATATAATTTATTTGTAAGTTATTATTAGAAAATTTTAGTAGTTTAGTGGTTGGAGTATCGACCTCCAACTCTAAAGTACTTGGATTCGAATCCTGCCAATGACAATTCTCTTTTTAGGTATTTTGGGTTGAATTAAGATAACCAATTTTAGTTTAAAAAGGTGTAATCGTCAAACTAGCTATGTATTTAAATAATATATATATATATATATATATATATATAGTTATATTTATAATGGTTAATAATTACTGACAATTTATTATAAATAATTTAATTAATTGATATCTGCTGAGATAATTGGAAAATTCTGATGAATACTTAATATCATTTGCATAACAGACGTTATTGGATGTATGAAATGAAGTACAGAAGAAGTAGATGCCGAGTTTTACATATCAACTCTTATATTATATTTAGTCTATCATAATAACTTAATATAATAAAATAATAAACCCCTATATTTAGTGCATTATGATAATTTAGCATAATAAAAATATTATAAAGCCTCATAAACTTATAGCATGTGGGTACTAAATAAACTAACTTTTATTATTCTTAAAATTTACATCTACTTCTTTTACTACTTTTATTCAAATAAAATAATAACTTAATGGAAGAGAATACTGAAATACGGTATCGGTTGGCTCAATAAACTTATAATACATAATACCAAAAATAAAAAGTTATGTTTGATTTAGAATAATTTTATTTTAAAAAAATTAATTACCTATTTACAAGAATTACAAATAAATTAAAAGAAAAATAGCTTGTTTGATAAACTTTAATTTAGAGAAAACAAAGCTCATCAATAATGAAACTTAAAAAACAACTTAATAAAAATTAAAGATAAATAATATAATTTAATTATTAGTTGAAGAATTCATATTTATTAATAAAAAATACATTTTATCAATTTTTAAATTAAAAATAAAAACTATATTAACAAAATAATTATGAAATAATCATTTTTATTTTTAAAAAATAAATATTTATTTCAAATAATAATACAAGAATTAATGTTTGTTAAAAAAATAGTTTTTTTTGTGACGGAAACAAATCTGTTGCAATTTATGACAAATTTATATAATGTTGTATTTGTATAAATGTTGCCATAGATAAAAAAAAAAAACTTATAATCTCTAAACACTTTTTCAATAGCATAAGTTATTAGAAAAAGAAGGGATTTATGATAACAAGTAATCTAAAATTTCTTTAAGATTTTATAATATAGAAAATAAATATTCAATTTTTATAAGTTAAATTTATAAATTTATGAATTTGAAAATTTAAAAATAAAATAAAATTAAAAAATATAACAAAAATCAAACCAAATTTAATAAATAGAAATATATTAATCAATAGATTAAGTAACAAAACAATTTTTCTATCATAATTTTCAATATATTTATACCAAATTTAAATAATTAATCGATTCAATTAAATCAATTATATAAATTAAATTAAAATATTATTTCATTTACATTACGTTTAATTATTAGATTGAATAAATTCTTAAATTGATTTATAAGTAAAAAAAGTCAAATTTAAATAAATCAATATTAAAGTAAAAATAAATATTAGAAATATATATTTTACTATTTTTATTTAAATAAAAATATTAAAAAAATTGTATTATATTTTAAAATAATAAAATTTATTATTTTATTTTAAATAGTTATAATTAATAATATGAAGACTAATATCACGAAATTTACATATAAGTTAATTAATATTAAAATTTTAATATGATAATTTACATGCCAGATTTAGACTTGTTACAAATTTCTTCTTAATATACAAAAGGTATAATTTTTGTTTCTTTTAAATGGAATAATAGAATATATATATATATATATATATATATATATATATATATATTTTTTTTTTTTTTTTTCCTTATCTATTTTATAAGATGCGAGTGACAAATGCAACCAATTGCCCAACCAATTGGCATCAGAAGTGTGTGAGTAGTACGAGAGGAAAAAGAATTTTAAATTTTGTTTATTTATATTTTTATACTTTAAATCCAAATGAAATAATAAAAAATATAAACAATTTTTTGATAATTTGTAAAATTGAAAGAGATGATTGATTTTCTGATAAAAATGCTTCAATTCTAACAAATACATCCTTTTACCATTGCAATCACAGTATAGAACCACTCAGATTGCTTCATAATAGAAGCAAGGCTCAGTCTGAGCCAAAACAACAAAACAGAATGCAAAAATAAAATAGATTGTAAAAGCAAAACAGAAAACAGTATAACAGAAGAATATGCCAAGAAACAGTATTGTATATAACAATTTTGTTTTTACTCTTTTCCTATTAGGTAATCTTTTATGAATTTATATTATATCTTTATGAAACGAATTTAACAATGAATTACATTTCCATCATTGTCTGTTTTATGGTATCAGAGCTCCTCCCTGGAGTTCTATTCTCTTTCTTCTCTCTATCATGGCAAATACTAATTTCAATACCACCAGTCATGGCAAAAAATTCAATCCTAATGTCTCTCCTGACCCTACCCTTATTCCTTCTAGTCCCTTTTATATTCATCCCAATGAAAGACCTAGTTTTGTTTCTATCACACTTGTTCTTATAGAAAATAATTACCATTCTTGGTCTCGCTCATTTCGAATAAATTTGATTTTCAAAAATAAAATGGGTGTTTTGACAGGTTCTATACCTATTCCTTCTCCTACAGATATCTTGCATCCTTCATGGGAACGTTGTAATACCTTGATCATGTCCTGACTTCTTAACTCTTTGTCTCCCTCCATTGTTCAGAGTGTGATCTTCTTTGACCGTGGTGCCATTGATATTTGGACCGGTCTCCGGGAACTTTTTTCCCAAGGTGACTTACTTCGTATTGTAGAGCTCCAGGAAGAAATCTATGGCATTCACCAAAGTTCCAAGTCTGTTTCTGACTATTATACTATCCTCAAGTCTCTTTGGGATGAGCTCGACAATTTTTGCCCTTTTCCTGTTTGCAACTGTTTTGTCAGAACAGATCATCAGCAAGATCTTATTATACGCTTTTTGAAGGGTTTGGATGAACGATTCTTAGTGGTACGCTCCCAAATCTTACACATGGATTCTCTTCCTTCCATCAATCATGTATTCTCCATGGTTATCCAGGAAGAACGTCAACATAACTCATCTCTGCCCTCAACAAACATTGAGGGAGTCAATCTATTCATCAATGTCATCGATTTCTCTTCCCATAATAGAGGTCATGGGGACGGTCTTTCCCCAAATAGAAATTTTCAGCAGAACTCAAGTAAATATTGTTCCTACTGCAAATGCACTGGTCACACCATTGATGTATGTTATAGCAAACATGGCTATCCTCCCGGTCACCCTCGCTATCCTGGTATACCACGCTTTAACAATGATAATGGTCGCAATGGCAATGATTCTTCCTCCTCTGTCAACAATGTCGTCCAATGGTTCGCAGGTGACAACGAAGGCAAACTCACATGAATCAGGGTTTACTCTAACCCAGACCCAATTTTAGCGCGTAATGGACCTTATCTAGCAACCAATTTCTTCTTCTAATAATGTGGGCCCAATTGATAAAGTTCAGCCTCCAAGTGTCAATTTTTCTCAGATCAAACAAAAAGGCCTAATTTCTGATTCTTTTAGTATTTTTTTCATTTTTTACAGCACCACATCTACTCTTAACTTTAGTAAACATACACTCTCACCATCGTCACCCACTGTTTCTTGGATCATTGAGTCTGGAGTAATAGATGATGTCGCTTCCTCTCTCCATTTTTTTCAAAATTATTCAAAATAAAACCTGTTGATATATATTTATCCAATAATACCATTTTCAAATCTTGTTTTTCTGGTACTGTCCAATTTTCCCCAAATTTCATAATCCATGATGTGTTGTATGTACCAGAGTTTCATTTCAATCTTCTTTCTATATCAAAATTAATTTCCTCTTTTAAATATTCATTCATTTTTTCTCATGATATTTGTTAAATACAAGAAATGGACATCAGTTGATTGGTTTGGTTAAATTGACAAAAGTTGTTTACTATTTAGAACATAAAAAGAAAGGAGGCAGCCTTATTTCTTATGCCAACAATATTATTACCCCATCTTTATCCTCAACCAACTTATGACATTTTAGATTAGGTTACCTCTATGAAAATATATATCAATGACTTGCATAATAAATTTTCCATTATTTCAAAATATGTTATTGAAAATTGTAATATTTCTCATCTCTCAAAATAAAGAAAATTGTCTTATACCTTAAATACAAATAGAGTTTTTAATATTTTTTATCTAATTCATATGGACATCTAGGTCCCTTTTCTACTACTTCTCTTCATAGTCACAAGTATTTTTTATTTATTCTTGATGATTATAGTTGATTCACTTGGGTTTTTTTTTTTTTATTAAAGTCCAAGCTGAAGTAAAAACACATGTTCAAAATTTTATTATCTTTGATGAAAATCAATTCGACACAAAAATCAAATGCATTCGCATTGATAATGGTCCAAAATTTTTTCTTAAATATTTTCTAGCATCTAAAGGCATCATTCATCAATCTAGTTGTGTTTACACTTCTCAACAAAATGACAAAATTGAAAAAAAAACATTAACATATTCTTAATATTGCTCGTGCTCTTATGTTTCAATCTCATCTTCCTAAACATTTTTGGTCTTATGCGGTTAAACATGTTGTTTACTTAATTAACTGTGTTCTTTCTATTGTCATTCAAAACATGTGCCCTTATGAGCTTTTACACAAACAAACCCTTGATTTTTTCATGCTTAAAATTTTTAATTGCTTATGTTACGCTTCCACATACACTCCACATCAAAAATTTGATGTTCGTGCATGCGAGGAAGTTTTTCTTTGTTTTGATATTGGAACTAAAAGATATGTTATTTTTTATTTGATTTCTAAAACTATATTTACATCACAAGACATTTTCTTTTATGAATTTAACTTTCCCTTCACACTAAACCCAAGTCCAAACACCACTGTTCCTCACATCACTACCCCTCCTACGGATCCTTATCTTGACACCTATCTACCCAACTTTTCCCTTCCTAGTCATAGCTTGCAATCTAACCCACCCTTTATACCATCCCAATCCAACATAGACCAAACCGACACAAGCCAAAACAACATAACACCTATCCATCTATCATCTTTGGATACACCAATTTCAACCCCACCTGCACCACCTCTTTGTCGCTCCACTCGCCCCACCTGCACCACCTCTTTTCCTTTGCGATTTTCAGTGCAATTCTTTGTCTATAATGCCAAATCCATCATCTTCTAGGTGCTCGTATCCAATTCAGTATGTTGTTAATTATTATCAAACAAGCTTCTCTCTTGTGGTTACAATCAAACTCAAATTGATCATAGTCTGTTCATTAAAGTCTTTGGTATTGACATTACTACTATAATTATATATGTTGATGATATTGTGTTAACTAAAAATTTACCCATTGAAATTGCCCATATCAAACATGTTTTTCACTCCAATTTTCACATTAAGGACCATGGACTTTTAAAATATTATCTAGGCTTAGAGGTAGCTCGTTTAGACACAGGGATTTCCCTATGTCAACGCAAATATTGTATTGACTTACTAACGGATGCTGACTTGCTTGGTTGTAAACCCTCCTCTATACTAATGGATAACTCTCTTTGCCTCCATCAAGACTCTAGCCCCTTGTTAGCAGATCTCTTATCCTATCGACGTTTGGTTGGACGATTGTTATATCTCACTACCACATTCTAGACATTGTATATGTCACACAACAACTTAGCCAATTCATGGCTCATCCCACCTAGACTCACCACCGTGCCGCCATGAAAGTTTTTTGCTATCTTAAAAGTTGTCCAAGCAAAGGTCTTCTTTTTCGTAAAGACTCTCCCCTTCAAATATTTGGTTTCAGTGATGTCGATTGGGCCACTTGTCTTGATTCTCAACAATCTATCACTGGTTATTGCTTCTTCTTTGGACATTCCTTGATCTTATGGAAGACCAAGAAATAAAGTACTATCTCTCGATTTTCTTCTAAGGCCGAATATCGCGCTCTTGCATCCACTACATGTGAACTTCAATGGTTGTCTTACTTGCTAAATGATCTTCAAGTCACTTGTTCTAAATCTACTGTTTTATTTTGTGATAACCAAAGTGCTCTTCATGTTGCAGCCAATCCTATCTTTCACGATCGCACAAAACATTTGGATATTGATTGTCATTTAGTATGTGAAAAATATCAAACAAGATTAATGCACTTACTGCTAGTCTCCTCCTCACATCAACTAGCATATATATTTATCAAAGTTCTCCCACCTAGACTATTTCATTCTAATCTATTCAAGCTGGTATTATTTGACATTTTCCTACCTCGAGTTTGTGAGGGACTAATAGAAGCAAGACTCAATATGAGCCAAAACAACAAAACGGAATATAGAAGTAAAACAAATTGTAAAAGCAAAATCGAAAACAATATAACAGAAGAATATGCCAAGAAATAGTAACGTATATAGGACAAATTTGTTTTTACTCTTTTTCTATTAGGTCATTTTTTATATATTTATATTACATCTTTATGAAATGAATTCAACCTTGAATTACATTTCCATCCTTGTCTCTTGTACTGCACACAACTACCCCATTTTCAGGTAGTGGAGGACCTAAATTGCCTTTTACAACCATTACAGGACGTTCCAACAGGGGAAAAAGTAATCTAGTCGAACACAAACAGAGCCCTTCATGTGCACCTGAAAAAGAAAAAAAGGCGCAGCTTCCTGAACAACGTGGCCCATGCTAAATCCAGAAGCAGCACCTGTGTTTGATGATGCATTACTACCTTCAAGTTGTGGCATGCAAGAACATTACTGATAAGGTTTTCAGAATGCAATATTCTTGCAGCTAGCATTAAACACATTGCAGCTGCATCGCCTGCACCAAATCGGAAGAAATCTTCTAAAACTGACCTTGGACTGTCGGATTCCAATAGCATCCTTAGAATGTCCAGTGGCCTGTTAAAAACAATTTCCATCATGCCCATGGTTTTAAGACGATAATCCTTCTTCTTGGCATTATATGTTGGGTTGAGAGATCTCCCCAAGCCCAGAGTTTGCCAGACACCCTTTCACGTGATTCTAGAGTTCTCATAACCACCAAACCCAATTTCTGAATATAAAGACTGCGCAGTAGCTAGCTGCGGTATCTGGCAAAGGTAAAACATCTGCCACTGAAAGCATTCGTCCTTCAACTGGTAAAGATAACTCCCCTAGTGTTCGGGAACTCCTGATACTTGTTCCTAAATTACCTGATAGCAGTGAGTTCCCAAAGCACAATTCCAAAACTGTGAGCACCAGAAGCAAGAACCAAGAATTGAAAAGAAACAGCAAAAAATATTTATATTGAAATAGAAGAGGATGACAATGTTACACGAGGACATAACTTACAGTCAGCAATGCTAGTCAAACCAATGACCATAGCAATCTATGGTGGTTTTAAACCTCCATAATTCTTTTATACATGTCAGAAACAAATGACCGCTATTGAAATTTTTTAATAGTAAAAAACTTCATTTCAAAAACGATGTAATAGGAATTAAAATAAAATTATTTGAGTTTGGTAATGATATGTTTTTTGTCAAATATTATAAATTTATATTTGTCCTTTCATGTGTATTAAGTTATATGCTGAAATACATTAACAACATATATTATTTTAATCTATACTATTAATAAAAGGATATTTTGTAGTCAATATTTTTTTTCTATTTTATTGTGTTTCACTGATTCTAAACATTTGTTTCACTATAACTAATGCTACTACAAAAACAAGAAACTACTCATGATGCTGCTTTTTAAATATTTTCATGTCAAATAAGATGAGGATTACTTCTTTTTTCAACTAGTTTATATAAATAAAAATTTGCATTACCTAATGCGCCGTAATGAAATAACTATCTACATGTTATCTATCCCAAATTTAGTAATGCATTTACCAGTCAAATCGAGGTGGTTCCCTTTTTTCAATTATTAAAAACATGTTTCCTTTTTCAGTTATCATTTAAAAACAGAACATACCATAAACTTGACAAAAATTTCATAAATTTCTCCGAAAAGTTAGAACATAATTGTTCATCCCTATAAACTGTTGATATTGTTCTCGTAGTTCGGGCGTAATTACTTTATGGAGTTTCACAATATGAACTCTAGTTGAGCTTTCCAATCACTATAACCTTATACTACTTTCTCATCTGTGTGAAGAGCTCAGGTGGTTTACTGTCGCCAACTGCACCAAATCTACCATTCCCTTGGCTGCTAAATGCTCCAAAACCCCCACCTGAACCAGCTCCAGCAAATCCTCCAGAAGAAGAAACAGCACCGAAACCAACACCAGGGGCACCAGCAGCAGCAGCACCGAAACCAACACCAGGGGCAGCACCACCACCACCACCAAAACCCCCACCAGGGGCACCAGCACCGGCAAATCCACCACCAGAAAATCCACTACCAGCGGATGCAACACCAGCAAAGCCTCCACCTGTTGATGCTATGCCAGCAAACCCTCCACCAATGGCAGTGTTTGCAAAACCACTAGTAGAACTACTGCCGCCATATCCACCACCATAACTACTGGGAGCAGCAAAACCATTTCCAGGTAAACCACTACCAAGTTGTCTTGATTGTCCAAAACCACCGAGTACTGATCCAAGAACCTGTTGCCCTGATCCAATTTGTGCTGGATTCCCAAACCCACTAGGACCTTGTGTGGGAACAGCTGCCACAGAATTGAAGCCGCCCGAAAATGCACCTGAATTTGTTGGCTGGGTTGGTGCAGATGACTGAGGATTTGAGAAAGTAAATGATGCTGGTTTAAACAACTCTCCACTAGGAACAGAGAATGTGACTGTAGAGCTTGATAAACTTGTTGCTACATTATTAAATGAACCCCCAAAAGGATTTGACTTAGGCATTGATGGGTTAGGGCTTGAGCTAATCCCAAACCCACCGAAGCTTCCCAATCTAAGTTCAGTTGTGTTGTTACTTGTCTCAGGAGCTTCTTCCTCCATCTCATCCTCATGTGAGATTCCAACATCCAAGCCCTCATTTTTCGAGTTTGAAACAGTGGCAGATGAAAGGAAAGAAGTTGAAAACTGCAAAGGAGCATCAGAAGGACGTGCAGCTTGAGAGACTGGGCCAGCATTGAGATCAAAACTTGTTATATTTTTGGAAGATTGTTCGATAGTAGGACTGAATTTTATTGAAGATCCAAGCTTCAATTCAGATGCATTATTTACTGCTTCGTTCAGTCTAGTGACTACTTCTGCGGCAGCATCTGAATCAGTTTTTGAATTAGAGACAGCAGCTGGTTGAATATCTGATTTGAGTAAAGCAGCTTGTTGAATATCTGGTTTAAGTACCGAAGCTGGTGGAATCGCTGATTTAAGTACAGAAACTGGTTGAATCTCGGGCTTAAGTGACTCTAAGGCAGAATTCAAGCAAGGTGGATCAGGTAAGGATGACACTGTGTCTTTTAGTCTCTGATTGGATGAGTGAAGAAAAGCTGATGATGAAGATGATGACATGTCATTATTAGAATCTGTATTGGTGTTCAAACTAGTCAAGCTGTTTGATGTCACTGACACTGCTACTGGAGGCATTGCTGTAGACGAGGCAGATGATGACAGTAGAGAGGACGTCGTTTTAGCAGTCGAAGATAGCAGAGATTTAAATGAACCACCAAATGTGGGGACTGCAGGAACATTTTCCTTGGGCAAGCTTTTAGCAACATGGAGGTCGGTAACTTTACCAAAGAAGGTGGACGATGCAGAAGTAATGCCCAGTGACTCAGAGGATGGAAAGACATTTCTCAGAGAATCGGGAGTAGATGCATTTGAAAGTTTGTCTACGGTTGTGGAACTCGTAGCCATAGTCATTTTACTATTTGCAATGGCCATTTCACTGGATTTATTATGCACTGGAGGTGTTTCTGTGGTTGAATAGGTAGGGATTGAGGATTTTTGAGGGATTTTCCAATTCAGAGTAGGCTTATTTTCACTATTTAAGATTAAATCGAACTTCTGAACAGTCGACTTTTCAGCAGCCAAACCTTCAGTTTCTGGGGAATGACCACTCATCATTGTTGGTGACAAATGGAACGCAGGTCGAGAGGGAATAGATAAATTATCACTTTTTTGCAAAGCACTAGACATAGACTCCGAAACATGAGCGGCTACTCGGAGGCTGTCAGCAGATATAAATGCCTTTGAGTGCTCCGACACCACTTCATGTTCAAGATGAGAATCCAGAATGCTTGCTGCAAGTATATTCGTACAAAAAGGAAAGTGTCAGAAACCAAAACCATAAGGTCTAACCTGGTCAACAATTGATTGCAGCTCACCTTTCATTTTCGGAGATGGGAAGACAATTGAAGGAAGTCTGGCATCTGTTGAACGAGGAGCAGGTCCCTCTAATGTGGAAACTTTTTTTTCTTTATTCATTGAATATAATGAATCATTCCTATTCAGTTTCTGAAGTTCTTGCAGTAGCATCCTCTTAACGATGGTCTTAGGAGGTTCAAAACAAGTCCAACTCTGCACCAAAGTTGGTAAAAGTCACAGGTCATAATCATTAATCGAAACAATATATCAGAACCATCCAGGCTAAAGATCCTATCATTAAATAACTTATAGGGTCCATCCTCTTCCACCACTAATCAAGAAAAACCTATCACATCACAGGTTCATTGCGTTAGGTCAATTATCAGTGGAAGCCTCAAAGTAACCCATATTGTTTAAGGACTTGTTTGGTTTAGTTTTGCTTTTTAGTTTTTAAAAATAAGTTGGAAAAAATTACTTAAATAACTATATTTTTAAAAACTATTGTAGACGAAAGAGAATGATATAGCTAATCACAAAAAATCGTAACAGAAGTTAAAAAATGATTTAATATTTTTATGGTAATGAAAATAAATTATTTAATATAATTATTAGTAAAATATTGATAATTATTAATGAAAACAAAAAATATTTATTATCAGTTTTGAATTTTTAGTTTTTAAAAACTAAAAGACAAATAATTTTTAAAAACTGTTATAAGAAAACAGTTAGCAAACAACTTCAGAATTTTTTTAAAAACAGTAAAATCAAATCCCAAAATAAATATCGAGCAACACCGTAAAGGTGGGATGATACCAAACACATCCTTCTGACCACTCCTTTACCTACAGGCCCTTTTTTATACTAATGTTACATAGAAACTGCTATAGAACTTCCTACCTTCAGACCGAAATAACTTAACTGTTTCTAAAATACATAACCAATCAGAATAAAACAATACACCACTATTAATCAAAAGGAACTGCTGATTTCTGCCAAAAACTGTCATAAGTGTCCCTAATCCCATCAGACATACCCATAAAAGGACCACTAGCAGAACACGTCAAAGAAGCAACATGAACAACTCAATGCCAAATGAACTAGAGACACTGCTTGACTAGTAAAAAAAATTCTAACATGACTTTCTAATAGTACACCAAGCAATAGCAAATTCATAAGGCCAAAAATCCTTTTATGAGGGGAAAGGTCCTTGACATGGCAAAAGTATTGCTCAACAAACAGAAGACCAGTTACAAGAACACAAGAATGTAGAAAACAGAAATAATATCTAACTATCAAAGCTGACATGGAAACTCTGGCCTCCATGAACAGAGACCAATTCACTCGAATTCTTGTCTTGTGTCTCCACTTTTGCTGCCCTCATCTTATTCATGTTACATTTTCCCATCACTATTTTTCTCCTAGCAGAATTTTTATTCACCTCTCGTAAACACTCTAGTTCACTCCCCTACATTTTACCTCCACAAATATGTCAAACGCTCACCTCAAAATTAATAGATAAATAGACTATTTAAATAAATATGTACGCACAAGAAATCAAATGTAATAGCAGAAATATTTAGAACATGGTTACAATCAAACTCAAGATTCCATTGGTTTAAGATATTCAACAGAAGCAGATATAAAATAGGAATATATTACAACAATCTTCTTTGCTTAATTCTGTGACGTATTTGTATGATCGAAACTGAAGTAACCCATAAGCAACTACAGTAATACCTGGTCAAGTGAGTCTCTCCTCCTCCTAGCCGTTTCTGGTTCACAACTCTTCATTGCACTGCTTTGGTCTCTCCTAGAGTGATCTTTATTAACCGTCAAGTCAGAAAAAATCTTTTTACTAGGAGGAGTCTTCATAAAACATTTCATGTCTGGAGAGACAAAAGCTGCTTCATATGGAATTCCTATTGTTTCAAATAGCTCCTTAACATTCTTTCTTTCCTCAGTTTGAGACCTTAAACTCAATACTGACATTTGTTTTGAAAGGCACTCAGATAGATTTTCTGCAGCTACAAGTTGTGAACTGATTGCACTATGTAAACTATGAAATGACTGGACATATCTGCAAAGGGAAGGAAGTTAAAGTTCAGTTAAACAGAAGATTTTAAAAGCTTTAAGTTAATGCCTACCTAGAGAGACAGGATACTCCACCAACAAAAGAGAAAACCAACAAGAAATGATTTTTTTTTCTCATTAATGTACTGCAACAGCCTTCAATCTGTCTAAACCCACAAGAGGAAAACTGCTAGACAAGCCATATGCAAAAGAAGCTAAGAGCAAATCTGACTCCCAAATAAACAAGGAGCTAAGGAATGGACTTTCAGCATGGATTATAGGGTGGATTTTGGAGCTTATTAGTGATGGTGCTGAATTTCTATTGAATAGTTAAGTAATAGAGAAATTAGCAAATGCGGAAAAAAAGCACAAATAAAATTTGAAGCTTCTTGAGTGTGTTGGACAAGGCAAAGTCAAAAGGGAGGTCAACTAACAGTGCAGGTGTTTCATATTGAGAGAGGCAGGAACTATGGTCCACTTTTTTATTGCAGGTGAAGCAGATCATTCAAATTTTTATAATCATAGTTCACTTTGCAAGTGTGTTTACCTAGTTGTCTTTGGATGGTATAATCATTATGGGAAATGATGCTGTTAAAATCTCCCAACTAAAAAGATATTATTATCTCTCAGGAAATATGTTTCAGATATTTTGGAAGAAAGAGGCATGCTCCTCACAATCAAAAGATAATGGATGAACAAGGTAAACCTTTCTCAGATCTAGTGAGACATAGCAGACTAGATGGGAAACTCATTGACCTCACAATTACTAGGTTTGACATCTCTTTTGTAGTTGGAATTGTCAATTCATGCAGCTCCTTACATTGATAGTTGGAATCTTGTGATTCACATTCTTAGATACATCACAAAGACAGCTGGATGTGGATTGTTGTATGAGGAAATGGAGGCTATGCGCTCCAAATCAATTAAACAGTAAAAGGAATCCCCAATTGCTCATAATGACCACTCCTTACCCAGAGAATAACCCCTCACTGCTTCTGAAAATCCCTCGCGCCCTCTCCTCCCCCCCCCCCAAAAAAAAAAAACCACTCAATCCATTATCCAATCAGTTAGAATAACTCCCTCTCTCTAGCACTGATTCCAGTATCTCCTTCCTCTAGTTCATGTGTGGCACCTGCTCCTTCTCCGATGCCTTCTCTCTCCTTTCCCTTTTCTATTATCTCCTTTACCACCTGTCATTTTCCTGCATTCGTTTACCTAAGCCTTCAAACCCATTATTAGTTTTTGCATCACCTTCCTTGCTCCCCTTTTCCATATACTGCAAATTAGGCCTATTAATAAGCCTATTGTTGATGCAAGAATAATATCTCTGCTATATATGTAGTAAATGATCAGTACTACAGATTACTTAATGGCAACAAGACAAATGATCTAAACGAAAATCGACCACATCTATATATTGAAATTGCACAAACATGTTAAGGGTATAGTACATTAAAAAATTAACTACATGTTATACCTTGAAGGTCCACATCTATTTTGAGAGGGTCCATGACCTATGTCCCGGGCACCATTTTGACTGAATTTATTCAGTTCAAGGGCATTGAAATGCCTCTCCAATTCAATTAACTGATTGGTCAAATCCTGGAATAAGAATTGAGATAAACTTATTAAAGCATAGCCCACAGAAATCCTACATTGGCAAATTATAACCCATAGTACCTGATTCAAATTCAATATATACTGTCGTTTTAGCTCAAGTTCGGAATTCAACTTTTGCCTATTCCATAGATCCCAATATCTGCTATCAGAAGCTTGCTTATAGATGCCTTCCATATAGATTTTTCTTGCCATTACTGTAATCCCAACAGATAACCATTTAAGACAAACAGAGAAAAGATGTTATGCCATTTTGGCGACAAAAAGAAAGAATACACCTGATAATAAGTCTGTATATCACGTACTCGTGACAGATCTAACTTTTCTTCCAAAAAATATAGTTTTACTTGGTTGAAAAGATAAAGCAAGAGGTTAGGTTAAGTACAGTTTGAACAGTAAAATGTAAGTTTTAAAACATGTTATCAAAACTTTATTGAATTAATTTACATTTAAATGCAGATCAGACTGAACACTCAAGTCTTTGACAAGGCACAAAGCTGAGATAATTCAACCTCCTTTAAAGACTGTGGATGGAAAACTTTGAAGAACCTAAGTCTGAAAGTAATGATTTCCAGCAACTTGATGAAAGATTATTGTATTTCCCATGGACCAAAATTATAATCTATTATACTTATTCTATTTGATATTTACCAGCTACACCAGTAAAAAAAACTGACCAAACAAAAAAGTCTAGATAAGCCATTAACCAATTTGTTTTAAAAACAAATTATTTTTATTAAAAAATAGATACAATAATATTATTGGATTGATGTCACCACATAATTTCATTTGTTAACAATTCCATGAAAACGAATTTCATAGATAGACAGATAAAAATTACCTCGAATTGTCTTGTTAAGAAGATAATGAACTTCTTCATGATGTTCATCCACTTGGCACTGAAAAGTTAAGGGACCAAAATTTGAATATTAGCGTCACTAGTATAATGGTTACACGCAGAGACACAAACTTGCGTGTGTGTCTGTGTAATGATATTAAAATAAAATCTGAATTACAATACACAAATAAAGGGCATAAACATTAATCAGTTGCAAACTATAATCAAATAATAAACTAAGAAAAGTTAAGTACACTCTAGATAAACAAAAAATATATTATGCAAGTAAAGAGGAAAACATTACAATAATAGAATGGCAAGGGATATGTTGAAATACCTAATTAGCCCTACAGCTAATGAATTGTAGGTATAGGAGAAGGATAAAAATGATAACCAAGAAAATATATATAAAAAAAAAAAGTTTGGGAACATCTGAAGGGCATAAGTATAGGCAAATATAATTTTAACCAGATTTCTATCAGTAAATGGTAGTGTTTGCTTTGCTAATATAACAAAGCAACATCTTTTCCAAAAAAGTAAAAACAAATATGGAAAAATTCTAAGGATTCAACCAACTAAATCATATTGGACAAATGACATCCGGAGGAGGGTGAATAGATGCACAAATTAAAATAGATATCAAATTAAAATTTATTTTAAATATCCAATAATTTGTTAATTCAATTTTAAAATGGAAGCGATAATATAATCTTGAAGATATAAGAGAAGTGATTAAGAAAAGAAGAGTGATAAAGGAAAGATAAGAGCACACAGTAATTTATACTGGTTCGGGTATAGTCAACCCTACATTCAGTTCCCAGTCACGTCTAACACTAGAGTGACCCCAATTCACTATCATTCAAATTCAGTTTACAAATTACAATCAACTGCAGAGGAACCAGTAAAAAGTAAATTAATTAAAAAGACAATCATCTCCTTAGAAACCCACTAAGGATGAAAACCTCCTTAGAATCCCATTAGAGATGAATACCTCCTCTGAACAAATAAAAGGATGAAAAACACCTTTTTTGCAACCAACACAAAAGATGAACACCTTCCTGGAATCACACTAGGGATGAACACCTCCCCGAACAAATCAAAGGGATGAAAACACCTCCTTAGAATCCCATTAAGGATGAACACCTCCCTAAACAAATCAAAGGGATGAACACTTTCCACACAGGAAACCCAAAGAAATATAATAGAATAACAGCAACCACTTAAACCCTAATCAGGGAATTTAACATCAACTTTCTAAGCCCTAGAAAAAGGGATTAAGGCAATAAAATATCAGCAACCACCTAAACTCACAAAGGGTGAAGGCAATAAAATAATTCTTATTTATATAAACTAGTTGAAAAAGCTGAATGAATGAATAGTTTATATATAATTTGAAAAAATTATAAAACTGAATGAATTACGACAACCACCTTGCTCAGAATTCTTTTCTTAAAACTGAATGAATGTAAAATTGTATTTTCGAATTTTGTAATTGTGTATTTTTTATTTTTCATCAAAACTCATTTAAATAGGAAAATAGCATCAGAAAATAGCCGTTGGTTATTAATAATTTTGTAGAGAAAAATCAGAATGTATCCAAAAATATTTATTCTTCAAAAACGGATATATTTTTCAAATTTAAACTGTAATAATCGATTATATTGTAACATAATCAATTATGACAAAGAGAAAATCGTTTTTCTATTTCTGATGTATCATAATTGATTATGACAGTGAAAAATGTAATGTTACGAAATTTTATCACACTTGGGAATATAGAAACATGTTTCACATTGCCATCAATCTCTCCCTCATTGCTTTCAAATCAAAGTTCCAAAAATACAAAAAGGACAAGCCTTAGGTTGCCAAATTACAGTTCAAATGATAAATACCCATTAGTAGTTCGTTAGAGTATTGGAAAAAAGTCAACTCATATACTGATTAGAGATATGGCTTGAAAAGAGTATATATGTGGAGGACAATCCGTACTTCACAAACGAGTTTTGCCTGGACGAGTTAAGTTCAAACCCAAATTACAAGGAGTAGAAGAAATAATACATACAATTGTTTCCCATATGTAAAGAGGGAGGTTGAGGAGAAAAAATATCTTATCATTTGAGAAAGGACTAGACTATTTCAGATTTGTTTTGGTCTTTTGAATATCAAAATCATTCATTTTGTTTATTCTAACCCTAGCCTAAACCATTAGCACACCAATTAAAAATTAAGGTTCATCAATATTTTTTGCATTATAAGCTAAACCAATCCCATCACCAAATCACAGGTACATGTTACGTTTACCAAAGCATATATTACAAGACTTATACAATGAGAGCATTTTATGCTAACTAAAAACTTATCATTATCATTTTATAATAAATATGGTTGTTTAATAGAAATAATAGTTTGATAAGAAAGAAATTAATAATTACGAAAACAGAAGGACAAGGTTTCCTCTACCATAAACTACTATAAAAGAAATTAACAACAAATAAAATTCAAACAATGGCAATGGACATTGGCAGTCCATTCCCTCTACAAACCAGAAATGGAAACTCCTGAAAAATACCATGGGCTGAGCATCAAAGAGACACACTAACTTGGGTTTTTCCTAATACAACCACTCACGTCCAGCACTATTGAACTTGGTAGGTGGATAACATGGTGAATGACCATTTAATGAATCCAAGATAAGATCTGATACCATTTTAAAAGGTGGTTAATTCTACAAAATCAGCTTGTAAAACTAGAATTGCACTCACTTATATACAGTATTTTGGCACTATCTCTAGTTGATGTCTATTAAACCTCATCGTGGAAGGTCCCTAGCTAGAGGATTCACACAAACTCATTCTTCACCCAAAATATTTGGCTACGTGATAACTAAAAAACATTTGTAAAATCAATTTAATTGATCATGCACATAACACAAATATTGGGGAAATGTCCATTTCAAGTTTTGATAATGCAAAAAACCAAGGTAGTCAAAACTTAAGATCATTAAGGGAAGTATAGCTCGTAAAATGAGAGGTTGTAACATGGATTGTAAGATTCTATAAAATTTATGAAATTCATATATATGCCAAATATTTAAATTTCATTTCAACATAATAAACAAAAGAAATATTATAAGCACACAAAAAAGTAAGTCAATAGATTTAATCATAATCTAAACACTCCATCCTAGTTACAAAACCATGAATCCTTCCTACTTACAAAACATCAAGTACCTCCATCCTAGTTACCAAATACGAAATCTATCCTAGTTAAAAAACAATAATCCATCTAATCTAAAGCAAATAAGCTTGCATGCTAAAATCATATTCGATCAAGAGATCTTTAACTCCATCATTTCCAATTTCATCTCCTTCACCATTTAAATAAGTAATGTCTAAACAAACTAGAGGTGTATTTTCATCCAAATCCGAATGACCTACATGTCAAAGTCAATACATGAATGACAAAGTTTTGAAGCTCATCATTGTAAGAACCCCCCCCCCCCCTCCACATGCTGGAATCTTTAAATTAATTAATCTAGTGACCAAGAACTTGGATGTCAATCGAGGTTTGTTCATCAATGTCCCTCACCATCCTTATCAGAAATTGCATTAGATCATGTTTCACTTCGAAACCAACTCGAAATTCAAAAGCGTGCCTTAAAACAAAATCCAATATAGCATCAAATTCTTCACTCTCTGCCACATTAACATTGTTGTAGAAAAACCTAGTAATTGCTTGACATGCTGCCTTTCACACCTTTCTCGAACATGGTATTGATGGTGACTTGTGTGCTAACTACTCTTTTCTTAAAAATAATTATAGTATTGTTAGTGTCAAATGATACATATTCGTTGTTTTTTCTTTTATCACCAACATTGTACTTTCTTCCACATTAAGGATTGATTTCTTGATCAAATTTTGTTGTAAACCAACAACAATTTCCCACATCTCCTTCACTTGATCAGTAACACCCTTGCAAGTTCTGACATCCTGTTGAGGACCATCCAAGTGATGCTTCAATTAGTAAACTCCCTCGTTTATAACCTTTCGACAGTACTTGCAAGTTTTCAAGTATCCCCACCAACTGAAATACAATGCTTCCAAGTTTTATCACTCCTATTTCCTAAAGCATTATTGCGTGTCACAAGTATTAAGGAGTTGGGAATTTGATTTGAGGTCATTCTAAATTTTTTTCAAAACAGAGGAAGAAAGAAAGAGGTAGGTTGGATTGGAGACAAAACAATGCACTAGAGAAGGAGAAAGATGGAATGGAATAAAAGGAGACAAAACAATGCAATGTTGTGGATGTCACTCCATTTAGCCAAATTTGGGCTTTGAAGAGTGGAGTTATCAAGTCTTGAAGGATAAAAACATGGCTTAACCCAAGAGCAACAAAACCAGGTCACAGCCTGACCCATGAACACAATAAAGAAATAGGTTGTGAGACAGGGCACCACACCCATGTAGAGAGTTGTTGCTGCAAAACAGACGTCATTGCTTCCACATGACAAATGTTGTTGTAACAACAAGATGCAGACATTACAACACCCATGCAACAAAGATGTTGGATGATAGGAGCAAAAACAAAAGCACAAATTAATATTTCTCAAGAACAAATAGGAGTGTCCTATTGTATTATTGACGAATAGCCAAAAGAAATAGAAGAGAAACAAATTCTCCTACCCTATAGCTAGGCTCCTAACTGAGAACTAGACCTCTCCATTACAAAACAAACTCCATAATCATCTGAAGACACCCCTCTCACTTTCTCACATCCAATATAGTCGAAAAATCCCCATAACCAATCCTATCCCACCTTCCACCACATTGCACTCCCTACCACCATGTTCACACACCACCTCATCTTTCTCCTCTTATAAACTTTCCACACAATGGGACTGAGCCTCATCTGATATTTTTGCACTAACTCCACATCTAAGCTCACTTGTCTATTTGGGCTCCTAAGATTGAACCCAAGCAAAAGAGATTTCGCACCACCTAGATCTTGAACAATGATCCAACGTTATCAATGAAAATCACAACCTAGAGGCAGCGCGAATTGCAAAGGCTAAAGAATATCATACATGCATATGATAATATGCTCCAAAACGCAAATTTAACAACCTTGCAAAAAACCATTCGTATGAAACATATTAGGTACCGCAATTCTGGCAAAAGAATTCACTTTAGAAGGATTTCTAAATAAACTTATCAAGGGAAAGTTTTTTCTATTGGGAGAGCAAGTTAAGAAATGAAAAACTACATTGTATGAAACTATAAGAAAAGTCAAGAATCCAAATTCTCCTACACAAAACTGAATATGATTTTTGTTGGGAAACCACCTTAATTGACCACATTAGTTGTGGCCTCTTCGGTGGTAGTTAGTCACATTGACTATAGATAGTCTATAAAACATGAACAATTTTCACCTTATAAGTCGATTTTATGTAGTTGAGTTAAGTCCTAAGACAAATTTCTAAGATGGCCTCAAGGCCTATCATTGATATATTGTTAGGCTCACTTGCAATTGTCATGCTCCAAGCTGGTAGAACTACATGAGGAGTTTGAAAAAGTCACCTTAATTGTGGCCCCTAGCCTGCCTTAGTTGCTGCATGTCTTAATTGCAACCTCAAAAGTGGTGGTTTAGTCCCACACCAACTAGAGAAATCACTTAAATTGATTATAAAGTTGGATAGTTCTCATCTTACAAGTCGATTGTGTGAATTAGACCATAAGACCAATTTCTAAGAATTGTCATTTTCTAGGAGAAACGAAATTGCTTAATTTTGTTATTTCCATTATTAAGATTCCTATAGTGAAAGTTCTAGGAGATGTAGTCACTTGTGAAAGAGCAAAAATGACTGAATACAAGCCTACAAGGAATAGAATGATATACGTTAAACATTAAAGACCAACAAAAGTCTTATCCTGGTAGGGAAAATCAGCTACATGAATTGCCCAACATCACGTGACTCAGTTAAAGATATGTTAAACACCTAAAATTTTAATAGAAACTAAATATGATTAATATATCATTGGAATATCCAAAAATATTAGAACAAATAATCTTAGTTACCTGAAAAATAGAATACAAGCCTATAACAAGGAATAGATTGATCCAAACTCTAAAGAAACATCACCGTTAATAATTTGCATTTTCTAGACAGAGAATCCATGCCTTGCTCCACTGCTTCAATTGCACTTTGCAGTGACCTTGTGCAAGCATCTTTGAACCCACCAGCATCCTCTACTGATCTCAGAAGTAGATCCAATTCTTTAGTCATCTCATTAATCTGGCAGAGAGAAAGCATATAAAGGAAGGACAATCAGGACTCCTTGCAGAACTTAATAGCAGAGAAGAAAAACACATAACAGGACTTCATCCTTACAGCACAAATGACAAGACAAAAAAAGAAACTAATATATCGTCATCATCAATGCCTTCTTACGGGCACAATATCTACCATCTATATGTTGAAACTATGAAAGATTTCCAGAAATAGTACATTGCCAAACTGCTTGGATAAATCAGAACTGGATATCCCAAGCTTAGATGAAGTTCCATGCTGCTCATTTGAAGATAGGAACTTTCTAGAAGACTTTATAGCTGCAGTGTTACCATCAGATGACATACGTGAACTGCTGCTATTCAAGACTGGTTGCGTATTTCCAGACACTAAGGGAGATAGTTGTCCCCCAGTCTGAAATAGCCTACCGGTGGAATTGAAGGCTGGAGATATGTTATTCATATCCTTTACGACAAAGGGTTTTCCACCAATGCCAGGAAAATTTGAAGCACCTATGGTATAATTTTTATCTTGAAAACCAACACCATCAGCGTAGGTTGAAGCTGAAACTGAGGACACATCAGACTTTTTTGGGAATGAAAATGTTTCACCAGGCAATAGATTAGAAGCTTTTTGCGGGTCCCTTGAGCTATTTGCTGTCCACAACTCCCTGGTCTTCTCAGTAGTTGCTTGTATATTGTTATAACTTGACAAACCAGGAGAAGCAGAATGACTGTTTACTGTTAAGGAACCAATGCTAGTTCCAAGGGCTGCAGTCTTTTGACCGAAGTTATTTTGCTGTTCACCTGGACGAAATGGATTGTGATTACCTGTATCTTGGTTGGCATCTACATCTACATTAGACTTCAGACTGCGTGAATTTGCCACTAATTTCACTTCTGTGTACTTAGTATCAGTACATGTTATTTGTTGAGGATTGTCAGAGGGCTTGGCCACCAGATTCCCACTAACCTCAAAAGTCTGCACATAATATGTTTTTACTAGATATGTCATTAACTGAAGACGCTAACAATAAGTATTTAACAGAATAACTCGTCCTTTTAAAATTCTAAAATTAAGAACCAAGAACACCTTATCCGATTCCTGTTTCTGCAATCCCTGAGAAAAAGTGTAACCTTTATCCTCGGGAAGGTTTACAGATGTATATTCATCACTGTGCAGAGCAGAATCAATCTCAGGTAAAACTTTATTTCCTGCAAGACTAAAGATAAAACCGATTCAACCTTTGAAGATGGAAATTTTGAATCACATCGAGAAGACTATGTAAGACCTCTGTATTGCCAAAAAAAAAAAAAACTTCAAGTTTGAGAGAAAATATACAAAGAATTTTATTCTGTGTAAAAAAAATAGAAGCCACTTTACAGAAGCATGAGAAATAGCTAAATAAAGCTGGTTATGAATTTCACAGGAATGTAACTACTTTAACTAACTCCTAACTACCTTAACAAATAGAAAGTTTGTCGCAGGATACAACTGTCTATGACCACCTAATAGAAATATACTTATTACTATCTAGGGGAGTCAAACAATAATATACTTGTGAATGGAAATAGAAGAGAATTTCACAAAATCTTACCTGGCAACATGGAACATGACGAGTTTTCCTTCTAATGTAAGGCATATAAGAACACAATATGGTGAAAGCTCTGTTCTTTCTTCCACACCAAGTTGTACTCCAACATTTTGATATATTGAAACATTATCAACGCATAGTCCCACTAGCAAATTATCATCACCATTTTCTAGAGAAAGTGAATTACAAACTTGCATAAGTATATATGAAACTTAATCCAGATGATACATCGAGAAAGAGCCAATAAGTATTACGATGCTGTTATATATAAGCATGCATGATTTATAATAACGAAGTTTCAGGATGCATATGCCAGATTCATCCAAGAGAAGCAAGCAGTGTAAATCTTAATTGAATTTCAAATGAAAGATCAGACCTAATAGAGGATTTCAAAGAGTCATTACTCCATTCCAGATAGTAAGCATTTGTACAAGATCGAATGGTCAAGATTTATTTATCTCAACACTCATAATGAGCACTACTCTCTCTGAGTAAATCAAACCTATTATATGTGACAAACTGATCAAATTTCAGTAGTTTTTTGAGTTGAATTAAAAAAAATATTAACATAAATCGATATAATGCAAACCAATAAAAAAAGGGTATCTCTTTGCTATGCTAAGTGTGTTACTGGTTATTACTGCTCATTCTTCAAATTACTTTGAAGTAGAAAATATTTTGAAAACAATAATTTTGCAAGAATGCATTTAATATATTACAAAACGTGAATAATCACTCCATATTTATTTTGGATAATTGGTGAAATGATATGGAAGAATGGAAGTTTTCCCATCCAAAACACATAACCTTCGCTCCAAAATATAATTGTAAGTCGAAATTTAATCTTTGGCCAGTCAGTTCAGAAGTGGTACTAAAACAACCACCAAAATGGACCAATCCCTTATCACGTGTCCCGATTTTGTTTTTTCCATTTTAGTTTATAGCAATGCTCTTTTATCAACACAGTAGTGTAGCTCTCTCTTTCTCTGTAGTATATATTGTTGGTTGGTTAGGGGAGGAGGGGGAAGTGAAATTAGTGTATTCTTTGACAGAAAATTAAAATTACTATATTTAAAAAAGGAGCAGAAAGACAACTCAATCAGTGCAATGAACAGAAGTCAGAATAAAAGAATTTAAGGGATCATTCTTCCTGGCTTCCAAGCTCCTGCCTTTCCACAAGCAAGTTGACTTAGTCTAGTCGACCAGCAGTAGAGGAAGGGAAGGGTATGGGTAAGGCAAGTGAATCAGATGGAGTAGCAATAGGATCAAGGGTGTGCTTTAACTCAAGGGTACGCTTTTCTCCTTCCAGGAAAATATCAAATTTTAAGCCAAGTGATGTATGTCAGAAGAAACAAGAAGAAAAATGTATGAAAAATCCCTAAAGCATGGTACATTCATAATATAAAGTCAAATGAAAATGGGCGAAATGCATTAAAAAAGGTTAGAATGGTAATAAGACTCCAACTAAAAGGAAATATTCAGGTAGGAGGAACACCATGAATTCATGGGAAGTGCGAAACAGGGAATTTGAAACTTAAGATCTAAGTAAACATTTAAAGGTCCGAAGCAATACCACTGCCTAATGCATTTATCTGTCTGACAACCCACCAGTACAGCTTGTGCTTTTATAATAAGTGTAAACATCTAAACCTCTTCCCTACAACAGCTGCATAAAAACTCAAAGCAATATTCAATGGAAAACTTTTTGGCTAAACACGTGGTTTGGGAAAGACAAGCTGGCACAAAGCAAATGATTTTTAAAGTAGATTTTGGCAGAAGATTTGCACAGGGATTTGAAACTTGTGATAAGAACTTGGGTATTATGGAGAGCCTATGTCTCACATCAATTCGTATTACTGCTTAGTGGACTATTCTGGAAAGAGCTACCTATGAAGGGGCTAACCAGAAAGGTTGAGTGAAGGATTATATAAACTCAACAACAGTTACATCGACTTTCAGGAGCATTGCTACGATAAGAACTTAGGTAGAAGTTATGGGATGCTCAGTGGAGTAGTTAAGTATTTGGTTCTCCCGTGAAACATCTAGCTTTTTACAGGGAAGTTCAACAACTGATGGAGTAAATATCACTTTGATCTCATGATGTTTGTTCCATTCAATACAGTGCTTATTAAGAAAGCATTAGATAGAAGGCTTTTATTGGAAGTTATCATGGAATGCATTGGTATCATTTAATGCTGTACTTTACCACTAATTGTCATTATCAATTTTGCTTTGGTGTTTTTTTTTAATAAAACTACTTGTAATTTTCATTTTTTCAGGTTAATGAAGTCTCTGGCCAAAGATGTTACAAGTACAACAATAAAACCTTTCACACAAAATGGAATCACCTACATTGATTCAAAACAAAGAACACCTAATGTTTTATTGTGAATCATGCTACAAGTATTGTCTGCAATCTTGAAGTACCTTGAAGTTCAATTCTTGGAACCCATTTATCCCGTTCAATATCAATAACTGCAGCTTCACTCTTGTCATCATCTGCTGACCAACCAAGTAACATAATGTGCTGATCTGTATTCTTCATGTTGGCATTGATAGCAAGTTGGCTGTTATTAAGAGAATAAAATAAATAAAAATTTATTTGCCAGCTCACATTCCCAGGTTGCTTGGGAAAGAAATTTAATAAAATTCAAGGAACGGAAAGGATGATATTTGCTATCAGTAACAAGTTTGCGAGATGCATTAAACAAAAAGACAAACAAAGTATTCTTACCATGAGGCATGCATAGGTCAACTCGGACAAGAGAAACTCACATGAGTTGCTGCCCACAATGGAAAATGTAAAATATAGATCCTAGTGTGTCACTTAAGCAACTCCCTCAATTTGCTCCATCAAAAGAAACTTAAGGAACAACTCACTATTTTATATATTTTATTTAGACTTATTGGAGTTCAAATATTTAAGTCAAATGACACCAATATTGTTATATTTATAGATGAGAGAGAATACAAAAAGTGGTTGGGCCTCAAACCAAACCCTAGGAATATATATATATATATATATATATAGAGAGAGAGAGAGAGAGGGAGATATATAAAATGTAAAAGCATATCCTAACACTCCCCCCTCAAGGTGGGGCATATAGATTGTATGCACCAAACTTGAAACAAATAAACTGAATCCTAGGTCCTCTTGGAGATTTAGTGAAAATGGCTGCAAGTTGCTCGTTAGAGTTCCTCGGACAGCAACTTCTCTTTGACAAAATGACAATCAATCTCAATATGTTTTGTTCTCTCATGAAACATTGGATTGGAGGCAATACAGAGCTATCTAATTATCACAATACAATTTCATCTGGTCATTGTCACAAAATTTCAATTTTTGAAGGAGTTGTTTTATCCACACAAACTCACATGTAGTAAAAGTCATACATCTATATTCAGTTGTTGCACTAGATCGAGCAACAACAATTTCTTTTTACTCTTCCATAAATCATATTCCCTCCAATAAATACACAATACCAAATAGTAGATTTTTTATATATGGGACAACCAGAACAATGTGCATCACAATATCCTGAGATATGAGTATTACCTTTTGTCTTCATACAACAATCGTTGTCATGGAGCCCCTTTTACAAATCTAATGTGAATTAAGGCATTCCCGTGATCAACATAAGAATTTTACATGAATTTACTAACTACTATAACCGCATAAAAGAGATTTGGTATGGTAATAATGAGATAAATGAGTTTTCCCACTAACTTCTATATTTCTCTGGATCTGAGAAAGTTTCACCTTTGTCTGCTATTAGTTTTTATTAGAATCCATTGGGCTATCAATGGATTTGCAATTTGTCAAGTTTGTCTCCTTCAAAATATCAAGAGCATAATTTCTCTGTGAAATGATCACACCTTTCTTTGACTGGGTCACTTCAATACCAAGAAAATACTTTAAATAATCAAGATCTTTGGTTTGAAAGTGACCAAATAGATGTTTCATCAATTGACTAATCTTAACTTAATTGTTGTCTGTAATAACAATATCATCAACATAAACCATTAGATAAATATATTTTCTTGAAAAAATATTACAATAAAATACTGAATGATCTACCTCACTCCTTTTCAAGTCAAACATCTATACAATATGACTAAATTTACCAAACCAAGCTCGGGGGATTGCTTCAAACCATAAAGTGACCGACGTAGTTTACACATTAAAAGACTCCCCCTGCGCAACAAACCCAAGAGATTGCTCCATATAAATCTCTTCCTCAAGATCACCATGAGAAAAGAGAATTTTAACGTCAAGTTGGTGGAGTGGCCAATGACGAATAACAGCCATAGCAAAAAAGAGTCTAATAGTGAAAATCTTAGCTATAGAAGAAAAGATACCACAATAATCAAGACCATAAATTTGAGTGTAACCTTTAGCCACTAAGTGAGTCTTGAGACGATCCACTTTACCATTAGGATCTATCCTAACTACATAGACCCATCAACCCACATTCTTCTTATCAGGAAGAAGGGGGATAAGATCCCAGGTGACATTGGTATCAAAAACTTACATTTAATCAATCATGGCTAACCATCATTCAAGATGATCAAGTGTCTCATGAATAGTATTAGGTATAGAAATTGTGGACAAGGAAAGAACAAAAGAAAAATATAAAGGATATAGACAATAATAACATAAAAAGGTATAAATAGGAAAGGGATTACGAGTAGAACGGGTACCTTTTCAGATAACAATAGGCCAACCAAAGGTAGAATCAAAAGTAAAGGGTAAGGAGGAAAGACCACAACATGGGAAACTGAGGAAAATCTAAATCACAAAGATCTTTAGGAACAGGTAAAGAAGTAGATTGGACCCAACATTGATATTTGAGAAGAGGGGTTGGATCAATGTTACCTGTAAGTTGAGATGGAGAAGGAGCACGGTTATAAGTGGATCACAACAAGGTATAAGTAGATTGTGTTGAATAACATGAACATGCTCCATGGAGGAAGAGAAGAAGAGTGTGTCCTCAACTAACATTTATACCCCTTTTCAAGGCAAGAGTACCTCAAGAAAACACATTTAATGACCTTTGCACTGAGTTTATCAAGACCAAGATAGACATTATGAACAAAACATGTATATCCAAATACATGTGGGGACACATGAAAAAGAGGGTCATTCGGAGAAATAAGAGCGAGGAATTTGATTCTAGAGAAAATAAGAAAGCATTTTATTAATTACTAAACAAGCAGTGAGAACTACATATTCCCAATGATAGACAGGAACATTAACATTCAACATTAGAGATCATGTAGTCTCAATAAAGTACATATTCTTCCTTTAGCCACATCATTCTGTTGTGGGGTGTGAGGACATGTGGATTGATACAAAACCCTTCAGAAGATAATAGAGAGGAAAATGCAGCAGAAAAACATTTTTTAGTATTATCACTTCTGAGGATTTCAAATATCTTCCAAAATTGGTTCTTAATCTCATTAAAAAAAGCCACAAACATGGAAAAGAGTTCAGATATGTCTTTCATTAAGTAAACCCAAGTACATTTGAAAAATTTATCAATGAATGTTACAAAATATCAAAAACTAAAAGAAGAGACATGACTCGGTCTCAAAATATCAAAATGAATATTAAAAAAAGGAAAATTACTCCAAATTTCAGACTATTTAGGAAATGTAAACCTAACATGTTTTCCTAATCGATAAGATTCACATTCTAAAACTTGAATTTATATGACATTAGGAACTATCATTTTCAACTTTGATAAACTTGGGTGGCCCAAACAATCATGCAAAAGTTTTGGAGTAGAAGCGGGCAAGACATGACATATAGGGGCTTGAATTTATATAATAAAGATCATGTGATCCATGTCCTCCAATCAGATGACTTGTACCATGTTCTTAAATAACAAAAGAGATGAAATTAAAGATTACAGAACAATCCAAAGAGCGAGTCAATTGACTTAGAGAAATTAATCTATAAGGGCAATTAGGAATATAAAGAACAAAATTTAAATTTAGTGAAGGTGATAAAAGGACTTGGCCAACTCCTTGAGATGCCACTTTGGATCCATTAGCCACGGTAACCAAGTGAGGTTGAAAGAAAAAGAAAAATTGCTACCAAAGAAATTATCAGAGGCAGTTGAATCAAGAATCCATGGATTCTAAACTTCCACGAATTGAGAAATACATGTTGAAACACATGGTATTGAAGAAGATTGACCCTAATAGTTGAACCTCTCTGATTTGAACCTCACAAATTCTTAATCATCTTTATCAGGAATCTTCAAGTCTGATTTTGCAAATTTAGAAAAATAGACAACTTTGTCAAGAAATCCATACAAGGAATGATAATTTTCCTACATGTGCCCCTTTCTCTTGCAATAAGAGCATTGAGGACATATGCTTCTACCACCACGTCCTCCTCAACTATTGCGTCCTCGCTCTTGTCCCCAAGGAACAACCATTGTTGAAGTTTCAATAGTCTTAACCTGACTCTCATCCTTCATCAAGTTGGGTACACGAGTAAGTCTAGTGACCAAGTTGTCCATTAAGGGACCAGATCATCAACAAGGATTTGATGACGCACATGATCAAAATCAAAATGTAAACTTTTCGAAATCAATACCATGTAAAACTTATCAAGTTTTGTATTAAGCTCTTCCAAACTGTTTGCTACTAAAAACCTCTTCACTTTTACAACAACACTAGCCTTTGAGTTGCATCAAAGAAATGATGGATATCATTAGCAAAGATATCTTGTGCTTTCTTCCAAAAAGAAGAACATATCTTAAATGACCTAAGAATTTCTAGAACATTTTGTTCAATAGACTATCATAATATTGCACATAGTTGGAAATCTATCTTCTGTTGCTGAGGCCTTTCAAAAATCAGAAAAGGAACTAGCTTCAGTTTCAAAATTGGTCATGGTACCCTTGACCTAGGAACCACAATTTCACAAATGCAAACCAAGATAAATAATTTTTCCCGTTGAGTATGACACTAGTAATAGTAGGAGTGAAGAGAAGAAAGAAGAGCTAACCAAGAGAAAGAACCATAGGACCCAACCTCCAAAAATTTCAAAGTAGAGAAATAAGAGTACCATTAGAAGTAGAAGGCACCAACAAGAAGAACAGTGATGATCAAACTTGGTTTTGGCCACTGGAAGGCGACATGTGACACCCACGTACCAAAAACATACCACACTTGGAATGGCGCATGGAGGACCGACTGGCAATGCATTTGGCAAGGATGGGTCGCTCTCCTCGAGGCACATTGGACCCTAGTCTCACCGATAAAAAATTTGTTGGTTGACGATGACAACAACAGTGTACAACGCCAAATAGGAATGTCAAAACAGACCAATCAACCCACCCTACCTCTAGCCCGCAAAAAACGAGACGAGACGAGTTGGCCTGTCATAGTCATGATAGGCTACAAACTCCAACCCACCCCGCCAAAGGACAGTCCAAAGGGCTAATCTACCAATATTTTTCAAGGTTTTATTCATTAACTAATATATTTATTAGATATATTTAAAAAATTACTATATTTATATGGTAAAATATCTGATTATAATCTAAAATTTAAGTTTAATGGTTAGTATTTATAATAATATTATAGTATATTTGCATACTTCAACAATATAATACAAAAAAATATAATATTTTTAATTATAAACAACTAGAAGGCTAGTCAAGTTAAGAGGCGGGGTAGACTAAAACAAGTTGACATGACTACAACTAGCAACTCATTTCCCCCTCCCCCAATATTGAGGCAGGCGGACAGGCCAACCCTAGACCATATCGCCATCCCTAGCACCAAAGACGACAAAAGGCAACCCTAACTGACTTGAGATAACAAAAACAGAGTAAATCAATGCAGGATCTAACCGCTCTGATATCAACTTGAGAAAAAATATTTAAGGGTAGAAGACAGTGTCAAATGACACTAGTACTATTATATTTATAAATAATAGAGGATACAAAAAGAGGTTGGGCTTAAGCCCAAACCCAACCCTTAATCCTAGGAATATATATGGAAAAAAGATTAAAAAGAAAAAGCATATCTCAAAAGGCTTCATGGTTATCAAACTTGTGAGTCACCTCATTGACTTGGACTATTTAGTAAGTTCAGGGACTGGTCACGAGTTAACTCGTGAATAGACCCGTTTTAAAGTAAAATCATACTCAAACTCAGTGGACTCGATGAACTCTAAGCAAACTAGCGAGTGAAAGGGCGAGTCAATGAGTTTGAAGGAAAAGAGACACTTGCAAGTTATGTCTCTTCTTGCTTCTCACACTCTTCATCCTTTCTCACTGCTCGTTGTTGTGCTCTGTTAATTGTTGTTGCCGCTGCACTCTGCTGGTCATCATCGCCCATCGCTCTGTTGTTCGCTGGTCGCATTGTTCATTGGTTGCGAGTTGGTCGTGCGCTACTCGTCATTAAAGTTGACATTGGTTGCCCTACTTGTCGCTACTCTCACCACTCATGTTGATCGACAGTGATTTGCTAATCGACTACTGCCCAGACTTGGATTGAGATTTGGGATTTTAGGTTATTCTTCTCATAAATTAGGAATTTTAGGTATTTTAGGGTTTTTTTAATTAATTTTTTTAGTTTGGTTATTCCAATAGTTGAATTAATTTTATTTTATTTTGGTTATTTTAGATATAAAGATTGAAATTTGAAAATATCTAGGATTGGTTCAAATTCTTCTTAAGACATATAAACTTGATACCATTTATGTTTTTTAATTATTTTATTGTTATTTTATCATTTTAAAAACTTATATTTGATCAGTTTATTATTATATAAACTTATTATTTTATTAATGTGAAATTAATATTATCATGTTTATACTTTTCGTTAAAGATGTATTTTTTATATGAAGTTGACTCTTACAAATGTATGAGTTGAGTCTATAGACCTCCCACGAGTCTGCATACTCAACCTTGACAGGCTTCGTTATGATATATAATAATACTTATTAATTTATATTTAATTAACTTCATTGCAAAAAAATATATAATATTTTTGGTGAAAAAAATTAACGAATTGAATTGTTGATCATACTAATAATATTTAATTTAAATATAATTAATTTGCTTGGTTAAACTCATTTTCTCTTTTTCTATACAAACTTTTTTTTCTTTTTTATTTTTAAATAAGAGTTGTTTAGATAAAGCATCTTACAATTTTTTTAAGCAACATTCCAGGTCAATTTGGATTCCTCCCTTAAAAAGGTTGTTTCAAACAACTTGTGCATAATTAAATTACAATCTAATAAAGCTTGCAATGAATATGAAGAAAATGCAGTCAAATAACTACTAAGTCATATAGTAAATAATTAATGATTGGTACTACGTTCATAAACAAATGTAGATTTGGCTATGATCTTTCAGCCTAAAGCACGTGTAGTTCACATATTAAAGCTTATAAGCAGGCTTAGAAGTAAAATTACAATAGCAACCAAATAAGAAATAGAACCAAGCAAAGGCAGAAAACTAGCTAAAAAATGGATAAAGAGATTGAGAAACATTAGAAAAGACATGCAGAAGGTTTACCATTGATTTAGGTATGCCAATAAAAGGTAGGGTCCACTCCCAAACGGTATAATATCATCAATTAACCCTTGGTAAATATCATAGAAGGATTGAACAACTAATTCAGAACAACCCTGCAAGAGAAAATAAAAATATAGAATTTAATGCTACATGAGAACAAACTAATGAAGCCTATATACTTCAAAAATGGAAAATTATTGACATTGTAATTGAGTACGATACCTATACTTATAAGATGCTTCTAGATACATATCCGAAAAAATCCCAAATTTTTAAACATTTCCTAGGTACTTCTCCAACTTCTTGGCTACTTTTGAAATGCTTACAAATATGTATCTAAAAAGCATGCAACCTTATATTTGATTTTTAATTTCTTTCTAAAATATGACTTGTATACATTCGAATAGTATCTAAAAAACCCTTGTCTTAGAGCTTCTTGGGTAGTCTTAATTCTTCCTCACGCTATTAGAGGAATTGGAGTACATACTCCTTTATTCATATTCTTAGAATAGGAAAAAAAAAATGATCCCAAAAGACCTGTTTGTTTTGTGTGCATTATAACCTTCAACATTTATCAACAACAAATGAATGGTATTATTTAAAAAAAGGAGACAAGGTTGTGGAACATTATGATGTAGGCTTTATATAGAGTCAATACTTATTTTGAGTATTACCAAAGATGATTTTATTAATACATTTACACAAGATTAGGGATGGCAAAAATATTTGTACTCATAGATAAAACTCACAATGGGTAATTAATGGATTTTTTAAACGAGTACCAACTACCAACAGGCAAAGGTTGTACTTTTATATTAAAGTACTAGCACCTGTATGTGCCCGTTTTACCCATAAAATTATATAAATACTCTTATAATGAGGTAATAAAATTAATCTTTTAAATTTGAAATTTACATTAATAAGATATTTTTAATGAACTTAATTTTTCTTTTAGCTCTTCAAAATTAAAGATGAACAATGGGGGGTTCTTAAATAAGAAAACTCAATTGAAAGTATTCTAATTTTGTTTAATAGATGTAGCTAACTTGTTGCTTTTTTTTACTAATGTTTTAAAAAGAAAAAATTATTTAAATTTATGTTATGGGAATCAAATAACTAATTTGGATGTAAATTTATGTTTTGGACTTCTTTTTTATTTTTAATTTTTTTTATATCAACATGATGAGAAAGATTATATATATATATATATATATATATATATATATATATATATATATATATATATATATATATTTCAAATATCAATGGGTGTTTGTGGTATCCACGAGTTTTATAAACCCAAGGTATTTGTCAAAATTGATACTTGCGGATTCACTAAAGCAGAAAGATAGATTTTTCTACATGGGAGACTGGTAGTGACTAACTCACCCACACCTGTTGTCATACCCAAGACTACTTAAAGAAACTATATTTTGTTATGATAAAAATGTCTTTTTATAAATTGTGGTTATCATAGTTGTGAATTAAGGTAAAGGAATTAATGACTCTTTATTTATCTATATTGTGTATGCATACAAAATATTTTATACATTTTTTATAACATATCGTATCTGAAATTTAAAAAAATTGTGGTGCCCTAATGTCCATGCCATCATACTAGTGTCATGCTAAGTATCCAGGCTAAATAGATCCTAACTCTTGAATTGAAAAACACAACCATTACAAGATGCAGCAACATGAATATTTTGAAGCATATTGAGTCAATGTAAAAAAATAAAATTATTAATTTAAGAAAAAAGTATGACAACCATCTCAAGTAGCAGGAAAACACAATATTGTTGAGATATGTTCTATGTTTTAGGATTTAACTTATGTTTTATTTTTTTGTATTGTCCTTAGACTATGGTTAAGGTTTTGGGCTGAAACCCATTCATTGTTTTTTATATCTTCTTTATAAACAAAATTGTAACAGTGTCTTTTCACACTGTATTTGACCCCTAACCAATTTTCTCAAGTTGGTATTAGAGCGAGCAAGATACTGTATTGATTTCAATCATCCTTGTCATCTCTAGCCAACGTGGGCCGCCATCCACCACCATCCATAGGAACAGTTTTGACCAGCGAAGCTAGGGTTGGGTACACCTTGAGAAGCGTGACTCGAACCTGCCAAGCGCACCTCCATCCACCGTCCCATGCACTGTCACATGTCTTTTTCCAGCACTGTCCTAATAGACGCGTGGGTGTCACGCTATTGTCCAGTGGTCGAATCCATGTCGGGTCAATCTTGTTTGTCCTATTGGCATCTTTCGAGTCCAGTGGTGCCTTTATATTTTTTTGTTTTGAGACCTTTGAGGGCTAGGTCTCGTGCTACTCTCTCTTGGATGGTTCTCCTTCTTCTCTGATTAAAATGTCTTCAACCAACGTCTTCTCTTTCTCTTTCACTCCCACCATTACTAGTGCAAGACTTAGCTAGAAAAACTATTTATCATAGTCTGCATCTATTGAGTTGTGATTCCTAAGTCAGGAGTATCATGACCATTTGAAAAAGGGAAGTCAATTCTATTTCTGCCTCCGAAAAGTCCAAGTGGGAGAAAATAGATTTTCAACTTTGTGCAATATTATGGTAGTCCATGGAACCAAAAGTTCTTGAAATCCTCAAATCATTCAAAACGTATTGTTCTTTTTGGAAAAAGGCACAAGATATTTTTGCTAATGATATCCAGCGTCTCTTTGATGCAACTCAAAGGGTAACGTCGCTCAAGCATACCAACCATGACACGGTGTCTCACATTGCAAAGGTTAGGATTGTTGTGGAAGAGTTGAAGAGGTTTCTAATGACAAGATCTTTAGAAGAGTTGAATACCAAACTTGACAAGTTGTATATGGTTTGGATTTTGAGGAGTTTACATCTTGACTTTGATGATGTGGAGGATCAAATCTTGGTTGGTGATCGGGTTCCTTCAATTGATAACTAAGTCACGACGCTTATACGTGTACTCAACCTAATGAAAGATGAAAGTCAGGTTGAGGCCATTGAAACTTCAGTCATGGTTGCTCCTCGCGAAAGAGGGGAGGACGTGGTGGTAGAAACGTATGTCCTCAATGCTCTTATTGCAAGAGAATGGAGCACAACAAGAAAATTGTTATTCCTTACAAGGATTTCCTGATAGGACTACCACTATCCATGTCTCTAAATCTGAAAAGTCAGATATGAAGGTTATCAAGAATTTTTTATGTTCAAATTTGACAAGTTCAGCAATCAAGGTAAATCTTCTTCAATGCCAAATGGTTCAATAGCATGAATTTCTCAATATGTGGAAAGTCAGAACCCATGAATTCTTAATTCAGGTGTCTTTTACCATATCTCTAGTAATAGTTCCTCATTTTCCTTCATGTCCTATCCCAAAATTTCTCGTTTTATTACTGTGGCAAATGGATCCAAAGTGACATCTCAAGGAGTTGGTCAAGTTCCTTTAACTCCTTCACTTAAATTTAAACTTTGTTCATTCCTAATTGTCCTTATAACATAATTTCTCTAAGTCAATTGACTCGCTCTTTGAATTGTTTTGTACCTTTAATTTCAATTCTTTTATTATTCACAGACATGGTACGGGTCACCTTTAATTTCAATTTGAACTCTTCTCCATTTTTTTGTCCTTTTTTAATGAAATTAAGAACCAATTTGGAAAGATAATTAAAATTCTCATAGGTGATAATGTCAAAGAATATTTTTCTGCTGATTTTTATTCTTTTTTATCCTCCCAAAGCATTTTACATCAATTCACAAGTTCTCACACCCCACAATCAAATGGAATAGTAGAAAATAAAAATAGGCATATTATTGAGAATGCACGTTCTCTAGTGTTGAATGTTAATATTCATATTCATCATAGGGGAGATGCAATTCTCAATGTTTGTTTTGTATTAATTGAATATCATCTTATTAAAAAATAAATTTTCCATTCTCTAATCTTTCTAGATGATCCTCTTTATCATGTGTCTCCACGTGTATATGGTTGTACCTGAAAATCAAATATGTTCTATGTCTTAAGGTTTAACTTATGTTTTCTGGTTGGTATGTTCCCTAGACTAGGGTTAAGGTTTTGGGTTGAGCCTCATACCTTTTCTTTTGTATCTCTTCTTTATAAATACAAGAGTAACAGTATCTCAAGAACTTGGGAAAAGACAATATATAAAAGAATTTAGGTAAAGGAGCAAGCGAGAGAGGGGAATTGAGTAGAAAAGAGAAAAGTGTAATTTGACCAGTAGATTGAATCGTATAAAGAGATGGATATTATATACATGGGCTATGTGACTCAGACTCGGCAAGAAACTAATGCATAACAAATAGTATTTTTGTAAGGGAGACACTAAACAATACTACATCTAACTCAGGCCCAAGGAGAACTTATCTACATCGAACTTTGTCCCGCAAGGCCAAAAACTGAAGAGAGGAAACTGGATTGGGGAGAAATCCACATTCTGGTCAAGAGCTGAAATGTCCTAGGAAAGTGATGAAGATCTTATTGAATTACTTTGGCAAAGATCTTGTTGATTTGATGAAGACAAAAATGAAGTCAAAGGCAACTTTGTAGCAATCAAAAGTCTTTTAGATAAAAGAGTAGAGGGATTAGTGTGTCTACAGCTCTGCTTAGGTATAATTATTTTTATCTTTCTGTTGCATGAGGTTTCTTCATTTAAAAGATTTTGCAAATGCCTCTAAAAAATGTTTAAACGGTTAAAAACAAAGTATTTTGATAAAAGTTTTCTTAACCAACTATTTTAACTAATAACATATAAACTTTATTAACTAAAATGTTCTTAATACTTTTGTAACAGGTTTTTAATTGATATAATTTCGAGATAACCGATTGTTTTCATTAAATGAAGTTTTAAAAACCTTCTGCCAGTATTTTGACTAATACAGTTTCGAAATAACCGATTAAAATCACTTAAAATGTCCAGAGAAGTGTTCTGGCAGTATTTTAATCGATATAACTTCGAAATAATCGATTAAAACCACTTGAAGTATTGTATGATCGATCAGAATTGAGTTTTGACCGATCAGAACCAGATATGATCGATCAGAATTGAGTTATGACCGATCAGAATTGTTTTAATCGATTAAATTTTGTTTCAATCGATTAAAACAACTTAAGAGAATTTCTACACAGTGTTTTAATCGATTAAAACATATTTTTATCAGTTAAAATCATTTAGAAAAATGTATAAAAATGTTTTGCAGTATTTTAATCGATTGAAAGTCGAAACAATCGATTAAAACAGACTGAAAGATTTGTTACAAAGGGTTTTAATTGATATAAACGTTGTCGTATCAGTTAAAACAAATCTGAAAAATAATCAAGAACGTTTTAAGAGATTAAAAGAAGTTTTAGCAGATAAAAACAAGATTTTTAACAGATTAAAAGATTATTTTAACAGATTAATTAAACCAGCAGATTTGAAAATCTTTTATATAAACAGAGTTGTTTAACTTTTTTAAAAACAGATCTTACACATCTTTTACACATCTTTAGCAATCAATCAAGCAATCAAAAGTGCTACTTTTAAGAGAGAATCACGCTAGTTTTTGTGAATTTCATCAAAGTTCTTTCTTGAGGCAAATTGCATTCTTTTGAAGAAGAAACATATACTGCAGAACTGCATAAAACTGGTTTGAGCGTTCTTAGTTTCTTCTACTTGTTTCTTTACTTTCTTTTACTGTATTGTGGGTGCCTGGAATTGTGGGCACTGGTTTCTGTAGCTAGAATTTGGCTGCAGGGTTGGTCAAGAACTGGAATTTGGTTATTGGTGAAAGGTTAGGTGCAGGAACTGGAATTGTGGTTCTTGTGGTAAATTGAGTGTGAGATTAAGGTTGTAATCTGTAAAACATTCAATCTAGTGGAACCCAGCTGGAATTTGGCTGGAGACTGGACGTAGCCCTGGGATTGGGTGAACCAGTATAAACCTTGGTGATATCTTTCTAAACCTTTCTCTTCTTTAATTCTGTGATTACATTTATTTTTGATTACTTGCTGTGTAATTCAAGAATTGGTCAGATTTCTTAATCTTTGAAATAGATAATCTGTTAATTGCGAAAATCTTTCAAAGATCAATTCACCCCCCCTCTTGATCTCAGCCTATATTTCTAACAATTGATATCAAGAGCAAGGTTCTTGAGAATTATTCAAGTCTTTCGATCCATAGCTGGAAATAAATTTTCTGAGGGTGCTTGTATTGATAGACCTCCACTATTTTGTGGAACAGATTATCCATTTTGGAAGATTAGGATGAAAATCTTTATTGAATCTGTTGGTATAAATGTTTGGAATATCATTGAACAAAAAACTGATGTTTTTAACAAAGATTGGTCTAGCTTAAATGATAGACCTCCACTGTTTTGAGGGTGCTTGTATTGATAGACCTCCACTGTATTGAGGGTGCTTGTATTGATAGACCTCCACTGTTTTGAGGGTGCTTGTATTGATAGACCTCCACTGTTTTCAGGGTGCTTGTATTGATAGACCTCCACTGTTTTGTGGAACTGATTATCCATTTTGGAAGATTAGGATGAAAATCTTTATTGAATCTGTTATAAATGTTAGGAATATCATTGAACAAGAAACTGATGTTTTTAACAAAGATTGGTCTAGCTTAAATGATTGTGAAAAGAAATTAATTCAAGATGATTGTATTGCCAAAAATATCATCATATCTGCACTAAACAAAAACAATTTTGTCAGGATAGCACATTGTCAAATTGTTGCACAAATGTGGAAGATCCTTGAAATGACTTATGAAAAAACAACAAAGATATGTTTAATGGTCAACTCGGATTCGCCAATAACCAGTGTAAGTTCTGACTCAACAACTACTATGAATTATAGTTCATTACAAGATGTTTTTTATGAAATGCATGCAGTAGCTAAAAGATTAGAAACTGAAAACAAAAGATTAAAAAACATGAATAATTTATTAGAAAACAAGATCACTATTCTTGAAAAGAAAATAGTTGATGAAGAAACCAAGAATGAAAATTTGGAAATAGGTAATAACTCTGACTGCATGTGTAATGTTAAAGATTACAAAAACTGTCCTAAGTTACAAGAGAAAGTAACATACTTAATAAAAACTGCATCTAAACTTGCACAAGGAAAAACTAGTCTTGATTTGATACTTGATTCTCAAAAATTAGTTATTGATCGTAGTGGAATAGGTTTTACACCTTCTATTGGAAAGAAAACTAGAGCATTTAAAAACTATTTTGCATATAATAAATCTATGTCATCTCCATTTATTAGATGTTTTTACTGCATGAAAAAAGGGCATTCTGTGAAGTATTGTAAAATTAAGAAATATGCTATTCCTAAAAATAGAATGAAGTGGATACCCAAAAATTCATTTCAAATAACATGATTGGACCCAGTAATTAAAAAGGGGTACCAGAAATATGTCAAATTTGTTTTGCAGGAACAAAATCTGGAAGTCCCTGGGTATCAAATCAGCAAATTCTGTTTCTGGATTCTTGGACTGAGTATTTTAATTGATAAAAAACTATTTTAATCGATTTAAATCACTTACAGAGAATATCAGAAAAATTGTCCGTACAGTTTTAATCGATTGAAATACAAGTTAATCGATTAAAATGTTCTCTGGAATCTACTTTAGTTGTTTTAATCAATTAAAATGGATTTATATCAGATAAAATCATTAAAAGGATAAATTTAACCGATTATTCTTCGTTTAAATTGATTATTATTCTGATATATTTTTTTCCAGAACTTGATTAATCGATTGAATATCAAATTAATCGATTAAAATGTTACTTCCAGTGCAGAATTAACTGTGTATTTCAACTCAGTATCATTCATGCATCGCAACTATACTAATTTCTCTTTCGGGCAAAACAAACTGAAGATCTCTGGTACCTTGACGATGGCTGTTCTAAACACATGACAGGTGATATTACAAAATTTTACAACTTAAAACTAAAGAATGGTGGGACTCGTTGTCTATGGGGATAATAACAAAGGAAGAATCCTTGGAATAGGTGACATCAAATGCACGAATCAGGTATTATTAACAATGTATTATATGTTGAGGGTTTAAAACATAATTTGATTAGCATTAGCCGACTTTGTGATAAAGGACACAAAGTTGTCTTTGGTCAAAATCAATGTCAAATAATCAAATCAGATTCGAGCAGTGCATCGACTATCGGTAAGAGGAACAACAATATTTACATGTTAGATACTAATTCTGCTAAAAATTGTTGCTTAATCTCTAAAGAGAATGATTCTTGGTTATGGCATAGGAGGTTAGCTCATATTCATATGAATCATCTTAATAAACTGATTTCTAAAGATCTTGTTGTTGGCTTGCCTAAACTTAAGTTTGTGAAAGACAAAGTATGTGATGCATGTCAAAAGGGGAAACAAGTAAGGAATTCTTTTTCAAAGAAAAATAGTTTCAACTTCTAGACCTCTTGAACTTTTGCACATGGATCTCTTTGGTCCTTCTAGAACTATAAGTTTAGGAGGAAATCTATATGCATTGGTTATAGTAGATGATTACTCAAGATTTACCTGGACATTATTTTGAAAACTAAAATCTGATACTTTCCATTTGTTTAAGAAATTTGCGAAACAAATTCAAAATGAAAAAGGTTATTTCATCTCTTGTATTCAAAGTGATCATGGGGGAGAATTTTCAAACGAAAATTTTAATAAATTTTGTGATAAACATGGTATTAAGCATAATTTTTCTGCTCCTAGAACTCCTCAACAGAATGGTGTAGTTGAAAGGAAAAATTGTTCTCTTGAAGAGTTAGCTAGGACAATGCTTAATGAGAAAGCATTACCAAAATATTTTTGGACTGATGCCGTTAGTACTGCTTGCCATGTATTAAACCGTGTTTTAATTAGACCTTTTCTTAAGAAAATTCCCTATGAATTATTCAAAGGTAAAAAGCCTAACATAAACTCTTTTAGAGTATTCGGAAGTAAGGTTTTTGTTTTAAACAATGGAAAGGAAAGTCTTGGAAAGTTTGATTCCAAATCAGATGAAGGTATCTTCTTGGGATATTCATTGAATAGCCATGCTTATAGAATCTTTAACAAAAGGCTAAATACTATAAAAGAATTTGTCCATGTTGTATTTGATGAGACTAACCCAAGCATGCAGAATATTTCTGAGTATAGTACAGAAGATGATGTTTTAACTGATAAAATGTATCAGTTAAAACTGCCAGAATCAACAGTTTCTCAAAAACAGGACGAAGATATTGAAGAATTTGAAGAGCAGCTACCTAAAGAATGGAAAACTCCAAGAAATCTTTCAATAGACAACATCATTGGTGAAATAAATCAGGGAGTTTCCACTAAAAGATCTTTAAATAAATTTTGCAATCACATGGCATTTGTATCACAAATTGAACCAAAAACCATATCTGATGTATTAAAGGATAATAATTGGATTAATGTTATGCATGATGAATTAAATCAATTCACAAGAAATGAAGTATGGGAATTAATTCCAAAACCAGATAATGCAAATATTGTAGGAACAAAATAGGTTTTTAGGAATAAAATGGATGAAAATGGTATAATTACTAGAAACAAGGCCAGATTAGTTGCTAAGAGGTATAATCAACAAGAAGGAATTGATTTTGATGAAACATATGCTCCTGTTGCTAGATTAGAGGCAGTTAGACTTTTACTTGCTTACGCTTCAATGAAAAGTTTCAGGTTATTTCAAATGGATGTCAAAAGTGCTTTCTTAAATGGATATTTGAATAAAGAAGTATTTGTTACACAACCACCTGGTTTTGAAGATCATATTCATCCAGAATATGTTTATAGATTAAAGAAAGCTTTGTATGGTCTCAAACAAGCCCCAAGACAATGGCATGAGAGGTTAAGTAATTTTCTCATTTCAAAGGGCTATCAAAGAGGTTTGGTTGATAAAACTTTATTCTTAAAAAAATTGAATAATGATGTAATTCTAGTTCAAGTATATGTTGATGACATCATATTTGGAGCCACTAATGAGTCTTTATGTAAAGATTTTATCAAAGATATGCAGGGAGAATTTGAGATGTCTATGATGGGGGAACTCAACTACTTTCTTGGATTACAAGTTAAACAACTTCAAGAAGGAAGTTTTCTTCATCAATCTAAATACTGCACAGAACTTTTAAAGAAATTTGAGATAGAACATTGCAAAGAAGCATCAACACCAATGTCCACAAATTGCTATCTTGATTCTGATGAAAAAGGAAAACCTGTTGATGAAACCAAATATAGAGAGCTTATTGGTTCTTTACTTTATCTAACAGCAAGTAGACCTGACATTATGTTTAGTGTTTGTATGTGTGTCAGGTTTCAATCTGCACCAAAAGAATCTCATCTTACTGCTTGCAAAAAGAATACTCAAATATCTCAAAGGAACTTTAAATGTTGGGTTATGGTATCCCGATGAGTCCAAACTAAATTTAATTGGATACTCTGATTCAGATTTTGCAGGTTGGAAGCTTGACAGGAAAAGTACCAGTGGGACATGTCATCTCCTTGGAAGCAGTCTAATTTCATGGCACAGTAAAAAACAATCATGTGTTGCCCTTTCTACAGCTGAAGCGGAGTACATTGCAGCTGGAAGTTGTTGTACTCAATCTCTTTGGATCAAGCAACAGCTTGAGAATTATGGTTTAATTCTCAGAAAAATCTCTCTCTTATGTGATAATACTAGTGCCATTATGTTAACTAAAAACCCAATTCAACATTCTAGGACAAAACATATAGAAATTAGACATCATTTCATTAGAGATCATGTTTTGAAAGGTGATTGTGAAATTTTCTTTATAGAAACTGAAAAACAACTAGCAGATATTTTTACAAAACCTCTTGCTCGTAATCGGTTTTACAAAATTCGCACTGAATTAGGCATGATAGATGCATCAAACATTACTTAGTTTCAAAACTGGTTGTTTTAATCGATACAAACAAGCTTTAAATCGATTAAAAGCACTTATACAGCATTTTTTTTACTGTTTTAATCGATTAAATGTCGAATTAATCGATTAAATGAACTTATGTTTTAAACTTTCGAAATTCATCACTGTTTCAATCGATTAAAACATTATTTCAATCGATTAAAACCATTAACAAGAACCTTTTAATCGATTTTGTCCTGTTTTTAATCGATTTTTATTCTGGAAAGAAAAATTAAAGGCTTTAGTTAATGGTTGTTCTTGTAACATGCTACTAAAGCGTGGTTCCCTTATCTTTACACGTATTAATTGTATTCATTACAAACGTGTTAATGAAGATAAGTTTGAATCAACTTTGATTGATCTTTCCATGAGTAAGGTATCGTATCCAAATTTTTTTTGTACTGTTTTCAAACTTTACCATTTTATACATACCATGCATAATTTTTTTGTTGTTCCCTATTTTTGATGAAGTCAAAAGGGGGAGAAATAATTGCTTTACTTTTGATCAATTTAGGGGGAATAATTCTTTATTTAGGGGAAACTGCAATTTAGGGAGAGAAATGATTATTTTTTTATTACTCACTAATCTATTATTCAAGTGACTTCTTCTGCAGAGTTATTATTCAAAGTGGTGTTTGTCTTCATCAAATAGGGGGAGACTGAAAGTGATGAAGATCTTATTGAATTACTTTGACAAAGATCTTGTTGATTTGATGAAGACAAAAATGAAGTCAAAGGCAACTTTGTAGTAGTCAAAAGTCTCTTAGATAAAAGAGTAGAGGGATTAGTGTGTCTGCAGCTCTGCTTAGGTATAATCATTTTTATCTTTCTGCTGCATGAGGTTTCTTCATTTAAAAGATTTTGCAAATGCCTCTAAAAAATGTTTAAACGGTTAAAAACAAAGTATTTTGATAAAAGTTTTCTTAACCAACTATTTTAACTAATAGCATATAAACTTTATCAACTAAAATGTTCTTAATACTTTTGTAACAGGTTTTTAATTGATATAATTTCGAGATAACCGATTGTTTTCATTAAATGAAGTTTTGAAAACCTTCTGCCAATATTTTAACTAATACAGTTTCGAAATAACCGATTAAAATCACTTAAAATGTTCAGAGAAGTGTTCTGGCAGTATTTTAATCGATATAACTTCGAAATAATCGATTAAAACCACTTGGAGTACTATATGATCAATCAGAATTGAGTTATGACCGATCAGAACCAAATATGATCGATCAGAATTGAGTTATGACCGATCAAAACCAGATATAATCGATCAGAATTGAGTTATGACCGATCAGAATTGTTTTAATCGATTAAATTTCGTTTCAATCGATTAAAACAACTTAAGAGAATTTCTACACAGCATTTTAATCGATTAAAACATATTTTTATCAGTTAAAATCATTTAGAAAAATGTATAAAAATGTTTTACAGTATTTTAATCGATTAAAAGTCGAAACAATCGATTAAAACAGATTGAAAGATTTTTTACAAAGGGTTTTAATTGATATAAACGTTGTCGTATCAGTTAAAACAAATCTGGAAAATAATCAAGAACGTTTTAATAGATTAAAACGTTTTAATCAATAACTTCACACATTTCAGATTTCAACCAATAAAATCATATAACCAACACCTTCTCTCATCCTTTTTCTCTGATTGTGCTTGAGTGTTTTTCCACGGAGCAAAATGGGCTTATTTATATTCAAGAGTAATTTAAGTTATCACAACTACTTTATTTATCCACAAGGGTATTAGCAAGATAACTAATGTCGGGACATTTTACAAGAGAACAATTAAGATATCACGACTTCAAAGTACTTGAATGAAATATTTTATGGTGAAAGTGAGTATTCAGTAACACCTATGTGTTGTATTTATATAACAGAGTACAAAAGAGAGGTCGGGCTCCTACTTCATGGTAAGAATATGGGTACATACATTAAAAATTAAAATAAAATATATTTTAACACAATTATCTAGGCTACTTGTAAAAATGAACATTAAACTAAAAGAAGCTCTTATCCCCTAAAATATTCCTATTTCCAACATACATAATTTTTATATTTGGTCCTTGTCCACATTTCCATTAAGGTTTCGTTAAGGACCTACAAAATAATAAAGGAAGCAATTTGATCCTAAATTATTTCAAAATTTTCAATTGGACCCCTCTAATTAATAGTATAATACCAAAATGAAAATGTGATCGAGGACTAAATTAAAAATCATTTGTAATTGTAGGGACCTAATTACAAATTTTTAGGACTCCTTTGATAGTAAAAATATGATGGGTAGGATATAAAAGCAAGATACATGATAAAATAAAAGCAAGATAAGCATAAATCTTATCCACTGTTTAAAATGAACATCATGGTAAGGATCATTTACATCATGGTAAGGACCATATAATGATCACAATAATGAGAATTATAACAATGATGACGATGATAGTGTTCATGATGCCAATGATAGAGATTAGAGTTGTCAAAACGGGAAACACAACCTAACTTGACCTAGCCCTATGAGCCAAGTAAAAAAATTTAATAATCCAACTTGACCTATATTTTAAAACAAACCATAATTTTTAGCCTAGTCTGACCTTATATTAAGCCAATGGGCCAAAAGATCAATTTTGACCTGAATGAAAATTGTTAGATATTGTTAACCACAATATCAAACAATATCTTCTGTATATTTTGTTTACTTTCGGTTACTCTTTTAGTTGTACATCTCTCTATTATAAATAGATTACCCTATGTGTGGTTTATACACAAGGGAGATTAATCTCAAACCGTATTTCCTCTATATTCAACATGATATCAGAGCCAAAGCCTAACATCTTTCCGATTATTGTCATGGGCCAAAAGTTGCCCTTTAGTTGGATCAAAAGTACCATTTACCTAAGTCTAACCTTCCCATTGCCCTCCGAAAATATATCTTTTCTACACGTAATCTCTCTCCCCATTATATTGCTTTGAGTTATCATCGACTGTCATTACCTTTTTATATATGTCTTTCCTCTATTTCTTCTGTGACCATTCCAAAAACTGTCCGTGAAGCTTTAGCCCATCCTGGTTGGCGCCAGGCCATGTTAGATGAATTAAGTGTTCTTCATAATAGTGGAACTTGGGAATTGGTCCCGTTACCGTCTGAAAAATCTGTTCTTGGTTGTAGGTGGGTGTTTGCTATCAAAGTTGGACCTGATGGTACTATTGATCGCCTCAAAACTCGTCTTGTGGCCAAAGGTTATACTCAAATTTTTGGGTTGGATTATGGAGATACATTTTCCCCCGTGGCAAAAATGGCTTCTGTTCGTTTATTTATCGTCATGGTCGCTCTTCAACAATGGCCTCTTTATTAACTGGATGTTAAAAATGTTTTCCTCAATGATGATTTGCAAGAAGAAATCTATATAGAGCAACCTCCTGGATTTGTTGCTCAAGGGGAGTCTTCTAGGATGGTATGTTGTCTTCGCAAATCCCTATATGGCCTAAAACAGTCTCGTAGGGCCTGGTTTGGAAAATTTAGCAAGGTTGTTCAACAATTTGGTATGACTCGATGTGAAGCAGATCATTTTGTCTTTTATCGACATTTGAGTGTTGGATGTGTTTACTTGATAGTATATGTTGATGACATCGTTTTTACAGGCAGTGACAACCATGGCATCTCTCAGTTGAAATAACATCTATGTCACCATTTTCAAACCAAAGATCTTGACAAACTTAGATATTTCTTGGGTATTGAGGTGGCACAGTCCAATGATGGTATTGTTATATCTCAGAGGAAGTATGTCATGGATATTTTGGAGGAAATTGAGTTGATGAGTTCAAAGTCTGTTGATACACCCATGAATCCTAATACTAAACTTCTACCAAATCATGGGGAGCCTATATGTGATCCTGAGCATTATAGAAGATTGGTTGAAAAATTAAATTATCTTACAGTTACTCGTCCTGACATTTTCTTTGTAATTAGTGTGGTAAGCCAATTTCTTAATTTCCCATGTGAAGATCATTGGAATGCAGTCATTTGTATCTTGAAGTATATTAAAAGATATCCTGGAAAAGGATTATTATATGGTTCTAATAACCATACAAGAGTTGTTTGCTACTCAGATGTTGATTGGGCAAGATCTCTTTCGGATAGAAGATCTACATCTGGATATTGTCTCTATTGGTGGCAACTTGATTTCGTGGAAAAGTAAGAAATAGAGTGTTGTGGCAAGATCCAGTGCAGAAGCAGAATATAGAGTTATGGTCTCAGCTTCCTGTGAACTTGTTTGGCTCAAGCAATTGCTTAGAGAGTTACAATTTGGAGATGTCACTCAAATGGCACTTGTGTGTGACAATCAAGTTGTTCTTCATATTAATTCTAATCTTGTATTTCATGAGAGTTTCATGAGAGGACCAAACACATTGAGATTGACTGTCATTTCATTCGAGAAAAGATTATGTCTAGAGACATCAAGACTGAGTTTGTTAACTCAAGTGATCAGTTAACAGATATTTTTACTAAGTCTTTACTGAAGCCTAGAATTGGTTATATTTGTAACAAGCTTGGTACATACGATTTGTATGCTCCAACTTGAGGGGGAGTGTTAGATATTGTTTAGATATTATTAAGATATTGTTAACCACAATATCTTCTGTTTATTTTTTTTACTTTCAGTTACTCTTTTAGTTGTACCTCTCTCTGTTATAAATAGATTGCCCTATGTGTGGTTTATACACAAAGGAGATTAATCTCAAACCATATTTCCTCTATATTCAACAAAAATCAAAAAATTAATATTAACATAGTTGTACCAAAATAATTAATTAAAAAAATATTTAAATCGTATTAATCAAATTAGTTTTAATTTAAGATATAATGATTTATTATATATAAATTATAACATATAGATATCAAAATAAGAATTAAAAACTTATTTTTCATTATCATCATTTACTTTTTAGTAATTTATTAATCTAAAATAATAATTAATCATAACCATTAGATTTTGAACTAAGTGGTTATTAGAGACTTACTCTAATATTTACTCTTAGAAAAAATAATCTCTTGTCAAATTAATTTATAATATTTTTTTTTTTAATAAAATATTATTTTTAATTTTATTTAAAAAATAATTATTATTCTATAAAACGGATCGACCCAAAAGCCTACAGGTTAGCCTAGTCTAAGTCCATGTAAATCATGGCTTAAACAGATCGGGTCAAAATAAACTTAATTCAATTTAGATCACAATTTTTTTTGCCGAATCTTACCTATTTATCGAACTTTCAAGCTAAGTCTATTTTGACACCCTAAGAGTGATAGCAATGATAGTGTTGGTAATTACCATGATAGTGTTCGAGATGACAATGGTGCGAGTAGTGGCAACAATCATGAAAGTAATAATACTAACAGTGGTTATGATGGTGGGGTAGAGCTTGGGGTAAACTTGAGCAAGCTTGTGCAAGATTGCTCAAACTCACAATTTCATGTGCATGTTGGCAAGTTCACTTGGGGCAAAAAATCTCACCCAAAAGACACCCATTTGGTGCCATTTTGAGGTGTTTAAATATAAAATGTTAAGGCATCTTACCACTCATATCTTGAAATTATCATTTGTTTCATAACACCAAAAATTGCTTCAGCCTTCAATCTCTTAAAATCCCATCATCATTCTTGTGAAGGCTCCTTTAATTTGACCATCATCTCTTTTGATCATCATTCATCGAAAATTTGTTCTCGTGCTTTCTCACTTTTGATCACAAAGTTCCCTTATTTCTCTCTATTTAGTAAGTAAGAGCTGCAAACCACTTAAAATCCTTATTATTGTCTCTCTCTCTTACATGTCTCTTTGTATATTGTATAAGGTTTTGTTTTTCTTCATTTAAAGTATATCTTTATGTTTGAGAGATGCTGAAATATTAAGCAACAGTTTCAGCATTTAAAGAATTGGAAATTGGCTTTATATTTCTTCAAAGTTAACTTGCAAAGTTTACAGTATAATTTTTGGATTTGGAGTATGTTTCAATCTATGTTAGGTACTTTAACTTTATTTTCATATTAAGTAAATTCTTACAAGTTTATGAGTCATGCTTTCGATTCAAGATTTAGTAGCCTCCCCGAGTTTACTTAAACTCTTTAGTTTGACAACCTTAATGTCAAAAATGAAGTTTAGTCATGAATAGGCAATTCATGGTTAATCAAGATTACATTCATGATAAAGCAATAAATATATTGCAAGGATTTTGCACTTACATCATTAATTTCACCATGTCGGCTTCTAATAACTTGGACAAGATAATTTTCCTCCTTGTCATCTTCGGTAAGTTGGACACATCCAATTACAATAGAATCAGGTCGAATCCACTTCACAGAATCAACTGGTACAATTGTACAACAAAAACTATATTATATGCAATGCGTATTATAAATCAACACAGCATAACCACAACAAAATTTCAAGCAGCAAGAAAATGTGTGGGACAGTTGAAGCTCTCAATCATCTATGCACATTGCCCATAATCTACTTTGAATTAAAATGTCCTACTATATGCTAAACTTTTCTGGTTCAAGTCAAACCTTAATTAATTACATCCCAATTTGATTATTAACATTTAACAAGTTTGAATTATCGATGATGATGGGGACATGACTATGAGCAAGGGCAAGGATTCACTTGAAGGACTTGGAGGACCTATGACAAAGACTAGAGCAAGGGAAACAAAGGATGTTCTTCAACAAGTGTTATTCATATTATTTGAATATGATTATTTCAATTGATGTCACGTATTTTAAGGAACATCATACTACAATAAGTCCCATCTTCAAGGAGAGAACAACGCTCATGAATATGGTTTTTCTTAATGGTTCTAATCTAATTTTTGAGTTTTATTAATACTATTTCATCACAAAAATCACTAGAATAAATGGAACCAAATAATTTAAATGTGCAAATTGGTGACTCCTCTAATACTCAAATGCCATCTCAAGATAAAAATGCAAAAACTACAGACATAGGTATGAAACAACATAAAGGTCTTGCTCACTCAAGGCAAGATCAAGCATAGTAAAACGGAGGTCCCATTCAACAACATCAAAAATCTAGTCAGAGGTTGGATCATGAAATTCCTGATGATCCCTTAGAAGTTCCTAAAGTGATGATCTAGATGTTAATCAGTCAAATTCTGCTATACCTTCCCACAGTTGTCAAGAAAGGGGTCAGCTCTTGTACAAAACATCCTTAGCCTTATGAGATACTTGTGAGATAAATGCACAATATGAGGTAGACATATTCTTCTAAGAGATATACTTTGTCAAAGGATATAGTCAATGACACTCTTATAGCATGCTTTTTACAAAGAAATCTCCCAAGGACAAAATTTCATTTTTATTGTCTATGTAGATGACATAAATTTAACTGGCGATGATTTAGAATAATCTTAGGAATGGAAGTTGCAAGATCACAAAGGGCATTGTGTCATCACAACAAAAGTACATTCTTGAACTCTTAAAAAAAAAAAACAATATGAGTGGATGTAAACCTTCATATACACACCTATAGAGATCAGTGCTAAGCTTAGAGATGTCACAGATGACATAGGTAGATACCAAAGGTTGGTTGGAAAATTAATTTGCTTATGCTACACTCATCCAGACATTTTTGTTGTTGTGAGCATAGTGACCCAATGTATGCATTGCTTTATGAAGTTAAACATGAAACTATATATAGGATTCTTCACGATCTAAGAGGAACAATAGAAAAAGAGCTCGTAAAGAAAATAGAGAGAGAAGCTAAGGTGTATACTAATACTGATTGGAGAGAATCAATTACAGATTGGAAGTCTACATCGAGGTACTGCATAATTCTGTAAGGTAATTTGGTCACGTAGAGAAGCAGTAAGTAAAGTACTATTGCTAGAAGCAATGTCTAGCCTAAATTTAGACCAATGAGTCAAAAAGGGGTTTGGCATGATTTGTGGCTCAAAAGAGTTTTAGAAAAGCTTAAGAGACCAATTGAATTTCCAATGAAGTTGTATTTTGATAACAAGGCAACTCTTAGCATTCCTGTACAACGTGATTGGGCAAAACATGTTAAGATTGATAGACACTTCATAAAGGAAAAACTTGAGGAGGGAATAACATGCACTCCATTTGAACTAACTACACATCAAGTTGTAGATATTTTGACCAAAAGGGCTATTGAGACAGTCGTTTGAACTACAAGTTAGCAAGTTGGCATGATTGATATCATTGCAACTTGAGGGGGAGTGTTGGTAAATTAAGATTGAACTTTTGGTGCTAAATTTAGATTATATAAAATTCCCATAAATAAAGGGAGAATACATCAAGATCAAATCAATTCTTGATATTTTGTATTTCTAGGAATATGATGTTATTATTCTTTTACTATTTATATGTTGTAAATCACTGACAAAAGAATCGCAATAAAGTTGTATTCCATTTCAACCTACATTAGGATTAAAGAAAAAAATTTAAAACAAAAACCAAAAACAACAAATTTTTAGGAACCAAAAGTATTGAGTTTTTTCATTTGACTTTTGATAGCTTTTACAAAACATCTTTTTCATTAAATTGTTCAATCAAAGGTGAATTTAACAGGTCTATGAAGAACTTATAGATGGAAATAAAAAAATAATTTATAAACACTACCTTTTATACTATCATTTGCTGCAGAATCACCAATCCATGATCCAAAGGATAGTGCAATTGAAACTCTTTCTTCAAACTTGGCCGATAAAATGCTTAGAACACTCTTTCTAGCAACCGCGACAAATGAACCTTTCAAACCCCAATCAACTTCACAAAGAAACAAATTAAAAAAGTAATTAAGAATGCCAAGAATAAGGGGAAAATGTTGTGAACCAGACATATGACTGAAATATTACAATGCCCCCCAAACACCCTGTTATATTCAGATATTAGGTAACAGAAGTGCAGGAAGAGAGAAGTCTATGCATGGACATAGCAAAACGTAGATTTTAAATCATTTCCTCGCAACCTTGAAAGATACAAAAAAATGAAGAAAGAAAAATTAAACAATAGTAACTAAATAATGATATACAGATGCACAAACACATCACACACTGACATATAACATAGTGAACTGATTCATATTCCAAAATCTACTGTCAATTGGTGCACTGTGTGACTCTTTCAATTAATAAAACATTAACAAATGGAATGGACATGAACATATTCAAGTGGTAAGTGAAAAACAAAGATGCATACCAGCGTCAACACTGTCCATCACATGTTTAAGTGGAAAACCCATCTCGCCATAATATAGTTTCCCAATATTTGAAAGAACAACATAAGAATTTTTTTGTGTTGTTATCCAGCGCATGTCCTTGACAAAGGTTGAATCATCGAGTGAACAGGAAAAGGATTGTTTCACTTCCTAAACGATGAGAATATAAATATTAAAGTTAATTTGACATCAAATAATTCAAGCATACAAGTTGCGTTTTAAATAAAGATAGAAAGCAGAAAAACAATGCCAAAAGTATAGAGATTGGGCACCTTTCCAGCCTTTATTATATTTTTGATTCATTTGTTATTTCTGTTTATGTTTATCAAGTTTTTATTCTCCGTCATGGGCCATCATGCAAAACCCAATTCGCCACCACCTTGTTGTGGCCCCACCATGACAAATGTTCAATAACACTATTCTTCTGTCTCTCTAATTTTCATCCCTTTGTTTGATCTCCCTCAATTGTATAACTATAAGGTATTATTTCTTATTTGGCTGAGAGAGAATTAATTTCTCAGCATTTAAAATTTAGGGAGGATTCAGTATTCATTATTGTTCGCTGTCTTTAAGTATATTATTTGTCTTTTTCATCAATTTAGTACACTACTTATCTTGAAGTATATTATTTGCCTACGAGTATTATGTTATATGCATGTGTATGCTCTTCAGAGGTAGTTTAATATTATATATATGTTGGAATAAATTAGAAAATATATGTAATCATTATACCTAAGGTAGGAGGTTGAGTGTTAGATAATCTCTGCAGGGGGTTGAGTGTTAGATAATCTCTGCACCTAGTTCTGAGGAGTAATCTAGGACTGTGCATTTAATGTAATCTCCCTATTGTATCGAGTTTTTATCTATATAAATACGAGAACTATGAGAGGGGTTCTTCAAGCCCTCTAAAAACACTTTTTCTCGGTTTTTGAATATCAAGTTGGTATCGGAGCGGGTCGATCCCGCTCCGCTCGTTTCTGTAGTATCCGGCACTTGTTTTGCCGGCTGTGCGCCTCCGGCCACCGTCTGCGCCGGCCACCGTCCGACTCCGGCCACCGTCCGACTCCGGCCACCGTCCAGACTCCGGCCACCGTCTGCCGCCGGCCACCGTCCGCCTCGGTCACCGTCTCCGATCGTCCGGTTTCGCGGCGACCACCGGATCCGAATCGTCTCGCCGTGCAACAGCCAACCCGTCGGTCCGGAAGCTTGTTCTCCGCCACGCGCCGCCTCTTCATTTCGGTGAAGTCCAGTAGTCACCCTTGCGAAAATCACTCTTGGGCTTTCGGACTTCTTTGCTTGTTTTCGCCCCCTCCTCATCGGTCTTTGTCCTCTTGATCAGAAATGGCTGCAATTTCATTCTCTGGAAGCCCCTCCATTACTTCCGAAAAACTAAACGGACAAAATTATCTATCTTGGTCTGCTACCGTCGAAATGTGGTTTCTCGGTCAGGGGCATCACGACCACCATGAAAAAGACGGAAGCCATGTGCCGGAAGAAAAAGCTGAACAGTGGAAACAGGCAGATTTTCAGCTATGTGCTCTATTGTGGCAATCAGTGGAACCAAGACTTTTGATGTCGCTTAGAGCCTTCAAAACTTGTCACTCCTTTTGGAAGAAAGCTCAAACCATTTATGCCAATGATATTCAACGTCTCTACGATTCCGCAAATAAGCTGGCATCTCTAAAAATGACAGATCATGATACGGTGTCCTTTATGAATGACGCCCAGTCGGCTGTGGAAGAACTCAAGATGTTTTTGGAAGTCGATTCCTTAGATGAAATGAAAAAGAAGCTTGACAAGTATTACATGGTGATGATCCTTCGCGCAATACATCCTGACTTTAACCATATCAGAGATCAACTTCTGACCACTTATGAAGTCCCTTCCATGGATACCCTTATCACACGTCTGATTCGTGTACCAATGTCTGAGACTCAGGAAGCTCTGGCTCTAGTAGAACCATCTGCCATGGTTGCCACACGAGGAAGAGGAGGACGTGGCACCAGAGGAGGAGGACGTGGAGGTCGAGGACGTCCCCAATGCACCTACTATAAGAGGATGGGTCATACACAAGAGAACTGCAACTCCTTGCATGGTTTTCCTCCCAAAACTGCCAATGTCTCCAAGGCTGAAACCGTCAACTCCAAGTTCACTGAGGACGAATACCAAGAGTATCTACGGTTAAAGTCTAATAGCTTGGCACATACCTCTCAAACTGCCAGCACATCAACTGCTTGCATTTCTCAATCTATGGAGGGTCAAAATTCATGGGTAATTGACTCTGGTGCTTCTGATCATATATCTGGTAATACCTCCTTGTTCTCAACCATTTCCTTTCAAGAAAAACAACATTTCATAACCCTTGCAGATGGCTCTAAAGCTTCCTCAAAGGGAGTGGGCCAAGTTTCTTTATCTCCCTCCATAAGCCTAAACTCTGTCCTTTTTATTCCTAATTGTCCTTTCAATTTGATTTCCTTAAGTCAGTTAACCAAAACCTTAAATTGTTCAATAACCTTCGATAACAAATCTTTTGTTATACAGGAGCGTGGTTCGGGGAGACAGATTGGAGAAGGATATGAAGCTGGAGGATTATACCTTTTTGGTCCTCGTCCACGTGTGTCCTGTGTTGCTACTCCGAGCCCTAAAATGTTACATGATCGGCTTGGCCATCCTCATTTGTCAAAATTAAAAAGAATGTGTCCTGAACTTAGTGGTCTCCAGACCTTAGAATGTGAGTCATGTCAGCTAGGGAAACATGTTAGATCTACCTTTCCTAAACGGTCTCAATCACAGTGTACTTCCAGTTTCTCTATTATCCATTCTGATATTTGGGGACCCAGTCGCATCTCATCTTTTGGTTTTCGGTATTTTGTTACATTCATTGATGAATATTCACGATGTACTTGGGTTTATCTTATGAAAGATCGCTCTGAATTGTTACCCATCTTTACATCCTTTTTGAATGAAATTAAGAATCAATTCAGTCAAGTAATCAAAATTTTAAGAAGCGACAATGCTAAAGAGTACTTCTCATCCCACCTTTTCTACTGTTTTGAGTTCACATGGAATATTGCATCAGTCCACCTGTCCTCATACACCACAACAAAATGGTATAGCAAAAAGAAAAAATAGACATTTGGTTGAAACTGCACGTACTCTTTTGCTGGGTGCTCATATTCCTGTCCATCACTGGGGGGATGCCATCTTAACTGCATGTTTTCTTATTAACAGGATGTCATCTTCCTCTCTCAGTAATAAGATCCCTTTCTCCATTCTATTTCCAAATAATCCTCTCTTTCACACATCTCCTCGAGTTTTTGGTTGTGTATGTTTTGTTCATGATATGTCTCCCGGGTTAGACAAGCTTTCTGCTCGTGCTATCAAATGTGTCTTCTTGGGCTATTCCCGCCTTCAAAAAGGGTATCGGTGTTACTCTCCTGAAACCAAGAAGTACTACATGTCTGCCAATGTTACATTTTTTGAACAGACTCCTTACTTTTCTCCTTCTGTTCAAGATGTTCATGTCATACAGCAGGTTCTTCCCATTCCAGTAGTTGAGTCTAATATTTCCAATGTCTCTATCGATCTCCGTAGTGATCCAAGTCTTCCTGAACCATCCTCCCCTCAAATTGATGTTGTCAATCATAGGACCCCGATGGCTAGTCCTGTTCTCCAAGACGAGGGTGAATCCCCCACTTTAGATTCTTCTCCAACATCGCTTCCTACCATGACTCCTGGTGGAGGTGATTCAGGATGGCCCATTGCTCTGAGAAAAGGTACTCGTTCCACTCGAAACCCACATCCTATTTATAATTTTCTTAGCTATCACCGGTTGTCGCCTTCCTATTGTTCCCTTTTATCCTCAGTATCTTCTATTGCTATTCCGAGAAATGTGGAAGAAGCACTTGATCACCCTGGATGGCGACAAGCCATGATTGCAGAAATGCAGGCTCTTGACCATAATGCTACTTGGGAGCTCGTTCCCCTTCCACCGGGCAAAAAGGCAGTTGGTTGCCGCTGGGTATATGCTGTTAAAATCGGCCCTGATGGTGCAGTTGATCGGCTCAAGGCTCGGTTAGTTGCAAAAGGGTACACTCAGGTTTATGGCCTTGATTATTGTGACACTTTCTCTCCCGTGGCCAAGATGACCACTATTCGTCTGTTCTTCGCAATGGCTGCCATTCGTCACTGGCCACTTCATCAATTAGATATCAAAAATGCCTTCCTACATGGTGATCTTGAGGACGAAATTTACATGGAGCAACCTCCTGGGTTTGTTGCTCAGGGGGAGTCTGAACTAGTATGCAAATTGCATCGTTCTCTATATGGCCTCAAGCAATCACCACGTGCTTGGTTTGGAAAATTTAGCTCCATTGTTCAAAAATTTGGGCTAAGACGCAGTGAAGCAGATCATTCAGTCTTTTATTGTCATACATCTCTGGGTAAATGTGTTTACTTAATAGTATATGTTGATGATATAGTCATTACAGGAAATGATACTGTTGGAATATCTCAACTGAAGGAGTACTTGTGCAGACATTTTCAAACCAAGGATTTGGGAAGCCTAAAATACTTCTTGGGCATTGAAGTAGCTCAATCAAAAGATGGAGTTGTAATCTCTCAGAGAAAATATGCTCTTGATATATTACAAGAAACAGGTATGATTGACTGTAAACCTGTAGAGAGTCCTATGGACCCAAATAAGAAATTAACAACAGAAGAAGGTGAAGTATTCTCTGATCCAGAGAGATATAGGAGGCTGGTCGGAAAACTGATTTATCTCACTATTACAAGGCCTGATCTATCTTTTGTTGTTGGAGTGGTTAGTCAGTTCATGCAGACTCCATGTGCTGGTCATTGGAATGCTATCATTCGCATTCTAAGGTACCTTAAAAAGGCTCCCGGACAAGGATTGTTATATGAAGATAAAGGAAGCATTCAGGTCACTGGGTACTGTGATGCAGATTGGGCAGGTTCACCTGTTGATAGACGGTCTACCACTGGATATTGTGTCTTCCTTGGAGGAAACATTATTTCATGGAAAAGTAAGAAACAGAATGTAGTGGCTCGATCGACAGCTGAAGCCGAATATAGGGCAATGGCGTCACTAACTTGTGAACTTATATGGGTAAAACAGCTCATTCAAGAGCTTAACTTCTGTGATATCCAGACTATGAAGATGTATTGTGATAATCAAGCTGCACTCCACATTGCATCAAATCCCGTATTTCACGAGAGAACTAAACATATAGAAATTGATTGTCACTTTGTTCGTGAAAAGTTGTTGACAAAAGAAATATGTACCGAGTTTGTTGGATCAAATGACCAACTCGCAGATGTGTTTACCAAGTCCTTAAGGGGACCTCGGATTGAGTTCATTTGTTCCAAGCTTGGTACATACAACTTGTATGCTCCAGCTTGAGGGGGAGTGTTGGAATAAATTAGAAAATATATGTAATCATTATACCTAAGGTAGGAGGTTGAGTGTTAGATAATCTCTGCAGGGGGTTGAGTGTTAGATAATCTCTGCACCTAGTTCTGAGGAGTAATCTAGGACTGTGCATTTAATGTAATCTCCCTATTGTATCAGTTTTTATCTATATAAATACAGAACTATGAGAGGGGTTCTTCAAGCCCTCTAAAAACACTTTTTCTCAGTTTTTGAATATCAAGTATATATATATATATATATATATATTAGGGAAACTCTTGTGAGTTTATCGAGCATTTAGGTATTTACCTAAACTCTCTAGCTTCACAACCTACATGTTGGGATTTGATTAATCGATATAATTTTGTTATTTAATTGACAGGTGACCATACACCAGTAGCTAATGGAATTTATAGAATAAAAAGTTTCTAAGGATTGTTGAATGATCAAATTGCAGTTCCATGCATCTAATCATTCAATGAATTAACAAACCTCTTAGTTCTTTATGTCTTCCTGATATATTTTTTGGCATTTTCTGACACTTGGAATAATGGACCACTTGAAGATAAATCTTTGAAAGTAGTAGTCAGCATGATTAGAATGATTATTAACTACAAACACCAACAAGAAACAATGGTAAACACGAGAAAAGGCTAAGGAATAAGATGTTTACAATTTAAACTTAGTACACAGGTAAAGATAGAGCAAGAAATGAGGTGACTATTATTGTGGATAAGAATTATAAGCATAATGCGGTTGAGCAGGAAAATTAGGAAGTCATAGGTTTGCATGCACCACAAGTAAAGCCAGAGGGACAACAATAGGTAAAATATGAGGAAGATTTAGAAGGGTTAGTTGAATAAGTTTTAAAGCAAAAAATAAATAAATAGATAAATAACTCAAGCTCATACTGAATTATCATGTTAAAAGGGAAGTAATGGGAGTGCCCAAGGACTTTTCTGTATAAATGAAGGAATTCATTAAGATGAATCCAAACTTCAGGAGTATAAGAGATCCTCTTTATAGAACATACAAGAGGACAAAACAAAGAGATCAGAAGATTATTAACAAAGCCAAGCTACTCAATCTCTAAACATTGCTGCAAGGGAAATCAAATGCCTAATTTTATCCCAAGGAACTTCTCATAAAAGATATCAGTTAAAACAATGTAAGAATTGTGCTCCAACCCAATAATGCCTTACACATTTCTACTCATCTCACTATCTTTCTCCTTATCTCATATCAAATTACACAACTTTCAAAAAAAATTTGTATTTCTCACCTCTTTCTACTCTACCAAACAACAAAATATTCACTTTTCTCTTCAAAACCATACAAGGCATGCACGACTTACAAACTTGCACTCTGTCATTTGCAATTGATTCACTTGCAAGATTACTTGACAAAATATTAGAGAATTTCAGAGAAAATTTTTCTAAATTGCTTGAGTGAACAACATTAAGCAAGCTGGATATTTAAAATTTTAAATACAAAGAGAAGTTATTACAGCAATTAATAAGAATGCTACTTCCTGCTACAAGATTGTTACATCCTATGAACTTTCCTTAGAGGGAATTTTGGACTTCCAAACAGGTTTAGCAAGATGTAATGGGACTTGATTCAGCAAATGGGCAATCATTAAAAATTGAAAGTAAGAATTACACAAAACAAGCCAAAAGGATCAAGAGACCAAAGCCTTTTCATCCAGACTATCAGGGGTAAAGGAGAGAATCAAGGAGACCCTAAAGGACATTCTATCATTTTAAGATAAACAGAAAGTGGAAATTCCAACGAAGAACATAGAGCTTTTAACAGGGTAAAAATTGGGAATAGAAGATTTGTGTAATAAAGATAGCCAATAAAATAGTAAGAAAGCCAAACTAAAAGAGGATCTTCAACAAATGGCCCTCCCCAAATGAAAGCAAAGACTAAAAAGGAAGTACAACGTAGAAAAATAAATTTCAACAGGCTAAATTGATAAGCTTGGGCTGCTGTATTAACCTCTCCATCCTAATCTGCGGCATGCTCCAAGTAACTGCCATCGGGAATGATGTTCCAGAGGAAAACAAAACAACCAGTCAGCCACCCATTCACTAAAGGAGTTCGCAAAGGTTTGGCAGTAGGTATGGTATAGGTGAATCAAATGTAAAGGAGAAAAAGATGTGTAGGGATTTCAAAGGCATGTCATGAAATCCCCAGACCTACCCACCTAGGTTTTTTTCCATCATGCATGCTAAGAGGTATCAAGGAAGAATCATCATTTTGTAGACCTAAGCATCAGGCAATAGAAGCTTAAGAAAGGTAAAATTAAAGTTCAAAAAATTAAAATGGAGATTAGACAAGGGGCAGCAGTGCAAACAATTACCATACAAGGGAATAGATAGCAAAGAGAATTTTCAAGCTTGCAAAGGTAGTTAATTACATCACAAGGGTCCACTGACCAAACACATCATCAAAAGGTTTTGTTGTTCAAAGAGAATACTAATTGCCTAAGCTCCTCGGTTAAGATTGCCTGAGTTGTTTCATGTATAGTCATTTAGTTTCTGTTTCTTTTATCTTTTGTAAGCCAAGAGCTTAATTAGCTTCTGCTTAAGGAGGAGTGCCAGCAATTAGTTTAGACTCGTTAGCACATTCAGCGAGTTAAAATATTCGCAAACTCAGTTACTTATTACTATGGTTAATAGCTAGTGATTAGTCCATGATTAGTTATTGTGCTTAATTTACACTTTAACACAGATAAGATGCACTATAGGTACTAGTAACCTCTGATTCAAAAAGTGGAAAGCTAATAACTTGAATAAAACTCTATTTCAGGTACTGAAAGTGACGGAAAGAGACTTCATTCACATCCACATTCACATTCAGCATAACAACAAAGTAAGAGATGAAGAAAACCAACATCACGAGTATGCCTACTATGAAATAATCTCTAAGCCAAACCGCAAAACCACAAAATCATGTACCTTATTGAGAAAGCTTTCAACAAGGTAAAACCAAATGTCGCTGGAGACAGAAGCCACCGCTGCCAGAGTCAAGTTATCGGTGGAAAGAGCCAATGCGCGTACCCTCCCAATAGGAACATCCACGAGACTCAGTTGCTCCACCGGAGAGCCAGTTCCTCCCTTCTCCTTAAGCTCGCCGGCCGAATCAATAAGGTCCTTAGTTCTCGCAACGAGAAAACCTAAACCACAAAAACCAAAACTAAATAACATTCAATCTGAGCACACAAAACACGAGTTCAATTGAAATGCAGTTTCAGATTACCCGAAGAATGAGCCACAAAAGTGAGGCGAAAGCGTTCAGAGAGCGCGAGAGGCTGCGAAGGAAGTGTTTCGGCGTCGAAATTGGAGTCGGAGCTTTTCAACGGAATGGCCTCGCCGATTTTCACGAAGAAGTAATCGGTGGTGCCTATTATTTCTCCGTCGACCTCTTCGGGTACGATTTTTGTAGGACTCATGTTTCTGCTGAACGCTTCTCCCCGAACGAATGAGTCTGTCGGTGAGTGGTTTCAACTGTCAGCGAGCGAAACAATTCGAAAGCGCGCAAAGTGGAGGTGAAGTAAAGGAGGAACGAACCGGGTGCGGTGAGGATGGTTGCTTTAGGTTGACAGCTTTGGTGTGGGTTCTAGTTAGTGTGTGCAACGACTCTGGGTATCACCGCGCCCCTAAGGGCTTTTTATGGCAGGATTCTCAGAAGAAAAAATAGCATAGAAGGGGAACACGGGAGTGGTGGGAAAACGGGAGGGAGTAAAACGAATAAATAATAAATGTAAATTATCAAATAAGACTTAAAAACTTAAAATTTTTATTTTTAATTTTAATTAGTTTTTTACACATAACTTTTTTTATTTTTAATTTAAAAGCTTTTACACAAAATTTTATATATATATATATTTTTTCAAACAAATTTAAATAAATACTTTATTTTAATTATTATTATTATAATTAATGAGACAAAACTAAAAAATATTATTTTCTTTTTTACTATATTATTATTTATCAATATAATATAAAATAAATAAATTATTTTTATTTTGTATTTTTATATTATTAAATATGATTTATTAGTAAATTTAAAATATATTTTAAAAATATTAAATTATAATTTATTAAATAACCCACAAAATTTATAAAGATGTGTAAAAAATTTATAAGATATTAAAAGATAAAGGCAATAGTTCACATTAATGGTTTCTTATCTTACAATATTTCAAATATAAATTTATAATTCATATAATTTTTTAAGGACCATTGATTTTATCCCATTAAATTTTTATGAAACAACTATAAAAAAATAAAAATAAATAACTTATTATATCACATAAAATATCTTAAATGAAAAGTTATTTTAGACATTAGTATTATAATTTTTAATAAAAATTAACTTATTGAGATGTGTTATTTAAAATATTTTTTTATTAAAATAATTCTATATGGTATGTAAGTTGCTTATAAACATAAACAACTAATATGAATTATCTCTTATGTTGAAAAATGTAAAATATGATTTTGTTGTTTCTCATCTTTTTTTAAGTAACCCATTATTAATTTTACTTCAATTGCATTTTTCTTAAAAAATTTTAAATAATTCATTCTTTTTCATATTTTCTCTTCTCATTTACTTGCTTTGTTTATATTTAGCATTTTCAATGAAAAATAGTTATTAAAATGCTTAAATAAAGTATTAGTTGATTGAAACAATTTCCGTTAAAAGAATCCTATATGACATGATAAATGTTTAAATTTTAAAAAAAATTAAAAAAATAAAATCGATAATAAATTGCTTAAAAATAATGTAACAACATAAAGATTTGTTTTACATTTTTAAGAAAAGAAACAACTCATTTGAGTTATTTTTTTAAAATATATTTTAAGTTGTTTGATGAAACAACTATAAAAAATATTTAAGCAATTTACTATGTCATATCATATTTCTCTAATGAAAACTTATTTGAAACAACTAATATTTAAATTATTTAAAAATTTTATTTTATTAAATTTATATTAATTAAAAAACCTTAAATTTTAGTAAAATATGTATCGAGGTAAAAATATAATATTTACTTTAATTAATATATATATATATATATATATATATTAATTATTATTTGGAACACCCATCTAATATGATAAATGTACTAAGTGAAAGAAACCTAAGTTTATATCGAACAAAAAAATTATAAAATACAATTCATCAGATTAAATAAATTATTTTATTCTCTACTTTTATTTATTTTAAATAATAATTTATATAAAGATATTTTATATATACAATAAAAAGAACGATTTTAATTTATCATTATTATATATATCAGCTAAAAAATATATAGATTTTTTATTAGACAAAATTTTTATTAAAATAAATTATATATTTTTTATTTTGTCAACCTGATATACTATATTTTATTCATTTTATGTATAAGTTGCCTTAAAAGCTTCTATTAATCATTTTATATACATTAGTTAGTTAAAAAACATTTATATTTTATTTAAAAAATATTTACTTAAATTCATATATTATATTTTATTTTGCATATTTTATCTTACATAAGTTTTAAATTATTTGTATCTTAATTTTATCTTTCTGCAATAAAAAAATATCTATTTTTCTGTCATAAAAGTTGGTTCAATTTCGTGTAATTATATTTTAATGATTATAAATATTAATTCAACACAACAAAAATCTTATTTTTAAATATTAAATGTATAGTAATTAAATAAAATATATTTAAATTTTGAGTAGAAAAAAATTGTAGTAAAAATATGAACATCCAATATTAAAAACTTGTTTTATGACTTAACAAATTTTAAATACAATTTTTTCTTACTCAACTTTGCTTTTTAAATTGTGGTTTAATCTTTTTTTTCGTGTATTTTCTTCTTAACTTTTTAAAGTATCATGATATTTTCTTATAATACATTTTTGTTAAATTTTAAATGGCACTAGCACATGCTTATAGGTTTAAACCAATATACATATTTATTAAACAAAGTAGTATAAAACATATTAACTAACTTGCATATAAAAAAAATAGTTGATAATACAACTTTTATGAATATTGAGATATAAATATAAAACAAATTGATTTATTGTACTAGGGCCCGTTGAAAAGGATTGTAGGTAAATCAATTCATTATAGAAAATAATTTATTATTATTAGATACTGATTATATTATATTTGTAATTGTTATTATGTTATTACTGTCATTTTGTGGATAATCAATGATATATTATGTGTCTTATACTACATATGAGTTATGAATGAAATTAAAGAAGATTCAAAATTTTATTTTTTTCCTTTTATCTTTATGAGTACCTATCAATTTGGTGGCTTCATTGAGTTTTGTCACCATGGGTGACTATAATACACATGTCAAATCCATTAAATGAATAAAAGAAATTGTGTAGTCAATTTCTTCTACCCAATCCGAACTCACCTCTAAAATTGACTTCATCCTTTCCCACCTTGCTAGCCTTACCACAAACGTTATAACCACTCAAAAACCACAAATCATATATGAAACTTATGTTCCCTATTTTGATGGCTCTGATCTTATGAGATGAATTTTCAAAATAACCCAATTTTTATATTATCATGACACCCTAAATTCTTAAAGGTTATTTGTTGCCTCCTTTTACATGAACGGTCTAGCATTGAGTTGGTACTAATGGATGTACCACAATGATCTCATCCAATCATGGTCTAGGCTTCTTCACGTGCTTGAAACACGTTTTACTCATTCCTACTATGATGACCCTCGCGGAGCCTTATTTAAACTCATGCAACAAGGTATAGTTAACTCTTATGTCACTCATTCACCATTGTCACTGATCACAAAAGTCTTAAGAATTTCATGTCTCAAAGCATTTAAACTCCAAAATAACAAGTGTGCTTATCTAAATTGTTGGGATATGATTACACAATCAAATACCGTGCAGGTCATCATAATATTATTGTTGATGCTCTATCTAGGCAATTTGATTTTGGAAACTCCCTTTTTATGGTGTTTTTTATGCCTCACTTTATCTTCTTAGAAGAAATGCATTATAACCTTGAATTTAATAGTACCTTCATTGTTATGGTTCAAAAGGTCCATGACTTTCCTTCTTATCACACCGAATATAATATACATAATGGGTTTCTTATCTTTAGAAATCAAATTTTTCCATGAAGACCATCCTATTACAAGAATTTCAATTTTCCCCAATTGTCAACCACATGGGAGTATTCAAGACTTTGCATTGCCTTTAAATAATTTTCCTGGGTTGGTATGTGAATTGATGTTAAACACTTTGTTGCTCAATGTCATACTTGCCAACAAATTAAATACAAGACTAAGTGTCCAATAGGCCTCCTCCAACCTCTCCTTGTTCCTACTGCGAATTAGGAAGATCTCTCCCTTGACTTCATCATTAGACTTCCTCCCTCTTCCAGTTTTACTGTAATATTGGGAGTAATTGACCAATTTTCAAAGGGGGTCACTTTGCTACCTTGCCCACCCATTTTTTCAGCTTTTAAAGTTATCCAAGTATTTATTAATATAGTTTGCAAGTATCATGGTCTACCTCGTAGTCTTGTGTCTAATAAGGATCCTATCTTTATCAACAAATTTTGGCAAGAACTATTCAAACTTAGTGGTACAATCCTCCACATGAGTACCTCCTATCATCCACTGACTAATGGTCAAACTGAACTTTTGAATAGAGTTCTAAAATAATACATCCATTCATTTGTTCATGAGTAACCTTTCCGTTGTCAATGCTACTTATCTTTAGTAGAATGGTCTTATAACACTTCAATTCACTGTACAACAGGTCTTTCTCCCTTTCAAATTATGTTTGGCAAAGAACTTCTTTCAATTCCTCAATATCTTCTAGGCACCTCTTCCATTGAAGTTGTGGATCAACTTCTTTCAAATCGTCATCAAATGCTTTGTACATTACAACAAAAACTCCAAAAAATCCAACTTCAAATGAAACACCAAGTTGACTAACAACATCGAGATGTTCACTACAATATAAGTGATTGAGTTTATATTTGATTACCTCTTTATCGCCAACTATTAGTTTCAGGTGATTTTTATCACAAGTTATCTAAGTGTTATTATGGACCTTATCTAATGTTATAACGACTTAGTTTTGTGGCTTACAAATTGGATTTACCTCCTTCCTCCAAAATTCATCAAGTTTTTTACCCAATTCCCTCTTACATAGTCGAACTTTCACTTACTGCTTGTGATGATAATCCTCTCTTCCAACCATTTAGTATTTTGCAATCCAAGTGAGACAATTTGTCTCCTCCCCAACGTCTTGTTTTAGTGCAATAGATGTGACTTTCTCCTAATGATTTAAGTTAGGAAAAATGGAACGATTTTGTTACTATTTACCACCTTGAGAACAAAGTGTATTTTATAGTAGAACCCATTAATAATACAACCTTTATGAATATTGAGACAAAAGAGACACAAGATAAATTATCTTCTTGTACTAAGACCCAATTTAAAAGGAATGTAAGCAAATCAATGTATTATAAAGAATAATTAATTATTTAGATATTATTGTTATTAGATTTGCTATTGTTATTTTGTTCCATCTTTTACAAACATATATAATATGTGTCTTGTGTTACATATAACACATGTGTATATAATGAAGGAAATGAGATAATATTCATAATTAATTTTTTTTACTCGTTATCTACGTGTGTACCAGTCAAAAACACTTGAATGTATTTAATCTCTAAATTTTTAGGGAATGTCCTATACTCAATTTTACCTTGTAAAAATTATTATCGAATCTTTAAACTACAAAACTATATTCGAGATAAACAAGAATGCAATCTTATGTTTGTAATTTGGTTTAATCATTTGACTTAAATTAAAAAAAAAAAAAAAACTGAACTCATGAGATAGAACTAATTTATATGAATTTACACTGAGTGGGTGATGATGGCTCAACAACATCCGTGAGTTTTACGCTGTAATTAAAGTATAGGGATTTGTAATTATAATTTATGAATGTAATGTTTATTTTGAATAAATATTTATAATTTTACCTTTTATAATAATAATTATTAATTAAATATATGTTTTAATTTATTATATTTATATTTAAATAAATAAATATATATATATAATAAATATTTAATCTTTATTCTTTATACTATATAGAATATAATAATAATATTATTATTATATATTAGAATATTATATTCAAATATTTGATTATATATATAAATTAATTATTTTTTAGATTGTTATTTTAAAATAATTATAAATATAAAATATATAGTTTATGATAAAATATTTAATTAGTTTAAAATAATAATAGCTTTAATTATTAATTATTTTTAATTATTTAAAATATAACTATATTATTAAGATAAATTTTAATATATAACAAATAAGAATAATAAAATCTAAAAAATAACTTAATAAAAATAAAATATAAATAAAATAATATTAGTGATTACTAAAATTGACGTAGAATATTTAGAAAAAAGATAAAAATAATGAAAAATTAACTTTGTCAAGTTAAAGATATTGAAAAAACTAGATTGATTGAAAAGATTAAAGAATTGTGAGGAATTAAAAGATAAGAGAAAGAAATAATGTAAAGAATTAATTGATATAAGAAATTGAAAAGACAAAAAAAGAAGTAAAAAAAAAGTAAAAATGGTGAAATATAGAAAAATAACATTATATATATATATATATATATATGAAAAAAAACATTTTAAAAATATTAAAATTTTAGAATTTAAATTTAAATAAAAGATCGAAGTAAGGACGAGATTGAGGTGGAGATTACACAATGTATCTCCATCCGAATCAATTTGATTTTTTTCTAATAAATCTTGCGGATATAAATTTAATTATCATATATATATATATTATCTTAATTATTTTATAATTATTATTGTGATATATTATTTTGTATGATTTTTTTTATTTAATATTCTAATCAGTTTTAAAGAAATAATGTCAACTTTAACAATTATTTTTATATAAAAATAATATAAATTTATAATTTATATATATATATATATAATTATTTATCTCATATTTTGTAAAGATTAATAACAAATAATTTATTCTCAAAATATAATGAAATTAATAATTAGATTATAAATTAAAATATAAAAAACACGTTTATATTTCTAAAATGGTTAAAAAACTTACTATAATTTTTTTTTGAAAAATGTATAAACTAAAATTAGTTATTTCCAAATTAAAGATCTTTAAATTTAAAAAAAACTTAACAATTACTTTTAAATTTAGACAACTAAAAACGTATTTTAATTTCATAAGATTAAAAAAATATTTTTTTTAAATTTGAGGTACTAACAAGGTTAATTTTATATTCGAGAAAAAAAAGGTCAAATTTAATTTGAGAAATACAAAATTATCTTTAGATTTAAGAGACCGAAGTAAGGAACTTAGAGAAATATCTATGAAATTCAAGGTTTAGAAAAACAATTCTGAAGTTGGTGTACTCTCAATTTCATGTACTGAAACAAGTTATCCAAAACAATCACGGAGAGAAATAATGAAAAGTTGAAGTAAAATTGAAATCAAACCATCCTATCATGCTGTAGATCTTCAACTATTAGTAGCAGAGAACAAAAATAAAATACTTAGAACTGGCAAAGAAAATCATAAGTTTGTAACATAATGTACGTTATTGAATAAAATGTCACAGCAAAGTGAGACAATCCGTAAAACACACACACGCTTTTTAAAATGTTTTTTTAATTGATAATGAATGTTGGTGTAGAGAAATGGCGTTATTTGAAGGGAGATACTTTTGACATAGGACAAAGACAAATATATAGTTCCTTCAAATATCTCACTTTGATTTGCATGGTGGACATGGTTTGGATTTTTTAACCAAGGGTGGACGTGGTTAGGGAGGGATTAGGAGTCATGTAACCATGGAATTCCCACATCCAGCTAATACAAAAGAAAGGAAAAAAACAGAGAATCGAGTCCTTCTATTCATGAAAATCTCAACATTATTCAATTATTTTGCTTTTAGCATAAATCTCTATATACTTCATCGATCAACCAACCAATAAAAGTAGATATACATCATATCAGCCAACAACAAATATGACACATAGATTAATAATAAATAGGATTTTTTTTATATATAAAAATGAGGTAATTATTTTGCTTTTAGCCTAAATCTTTATATACTTCAACAATCAACCAACCAATAAAATATATATCATATCAGCTATAACAACAAATATGACACATAGATTAAACTGTAAATAGACATTTTTTTTAAATGGGGTAATTTTTTTAAAATTTATCAAAATAATAAAATTTTAAAAATTACAAATATCTTACGAAGCACGATTTATAATAAAAAATTATATTTCATAACACTCTTTTTTAATTTAAAAAAGTCGTATTAGATAAAAGTATTTCTATTTAATATAATTAATAATTATTATATTATTATAATAATTATTGTATTATAATAAAAATAAATAAAAATAATAATAATAATAATTAAATTTATATTATTAATAAAAATTAACTATTTTTATATTGTTTTATTAATGTTAGTTTACTAATATTAGTATTAAAATAATGATAATAATATTAATAATAAAATAAATATAATTAATAATAATAATATTATTATTATTATTTATTAGCGCTAATAGAATAATAATAATAATAACTATTATTATTATTATTAATTATTAATAATATAAACATATTTATCATTATTTATTTTATTATGAATTATAATAACTAAATTTATTAAAATTATTATTATTAATAGTTAATAAATAATGATTAAATTTATATTATTAAAAAATTAATAATTATTATATTATTTGTATTAATGATAATATTAATATTAACATTGTCTTATTGTTTTTAATATTAATGATAGTATTATTATTATTATTATTAAATATATATATATATATATATATACATATATATTTATTAATTAATATCTTATTATCAACAATAATATTTTTATTATTAATAATAACAGAATAATTTTAATAATTATTAATTATATCATACCATCATTATTTATTTTATTATCCATTATAATAAAAATAATACTAATAAAAATTAATAATTAATTGCATTAAAATTATTATTATTAATATTAATTATAATAATAATATAATAAAAATTACACCCATTATTTAATTTTTATTATTGTAACTATTAATAATAATAATTTTAATAAGTTTATTTTTATTATAATTAATAATAAAATAAATAATAATATTTGATTATTAGTAATAAATAATAATATTATTAACTATAATTATAATTATATTTTTAATATTAGTATTATTATTTTAATACTATAATAATAAAATAGTATTAATAAAAAGTAATAATAATTTATTATAATATAAAAAGTTAAAGTCGTATGTAGTATAACTTTTCTATTATTATATAAAAGTCTTATTATTTAGTGTAATGTCTTTTTAAAATGTTTAAAAAAATCTGTATAGCATGAGTTATTTAAATTTATAATTTTTTAAAATTTATCCATTTTAATAAATAAAAAATATTTTTTCTAAAAAATTCAAATAAATATGACATTTAGATTATGGGTGAATATCACTTCTGATAAACGTAAAAGTATAATTCGTTATAATTTTGTATTTAAGATATGTTTAAGTGGATTAAAAGATGAGAAATATATAAATTACTAAAACTTTCTTATTAAAAAATATGAGATTTATAATTATATATTAGAACATAACTCTTTAATATAAAATTAACGGATAGAATAAAATCTTTATTTTCAACCACCATAAATATCAAATTTGTGATAGATTTCTGAAGGAAGTACTTGATTTTTCGGATAAAATTACTTGATTGTTATTCACTTTATAAATTACATAACTTTTTAGTTTATTTATAGATGGAATTAGAATTTTTTTTAATTCAACACCATATTCCAAAACTTACAAGGCTCGACAGTTCCTATATTAATAAATTTTCGTATACTAAAAAATCAATTTTATACATAATTTTTCATTCAAATACGAATCTGTGTTTATAACATATTGTACTGCGATACAATCATAAAAATATGGTGAGTATTTTCATGTTCATTTAATCAGTTACATCAATTTTGTTCTCTTTACTATTCAAACCGAATCTGATGTTTGGGCCACCAGAATCTCTTCCTAATGTTGTCACAACTCACCAACCCTATTTGTGCTTTGTGGACCCCACCGCACATGGTTTTGCTCATACCAACTTTGACTCCTTTTGAAAGAAAAGGACAAGTATTTGTTTAAAAAAGACCACTGACGAAGAATGTAGGACTTTATTTATAAATAAAATATTTTAAAAGTATTTATTTAAATAATCCTACCCTAAGATTATTTAAATAACTGAATAAGTATTTATTGTCACGGACTTCATGCCATTTAGTTAATTTAATATTTTTTTCTAATGATTTTAAATAATTAAAATTAACTGAGGTAAATTTCAAATCTATTAAATAAAATTAATATTTATGAATAAGGTTCTATTTTTTAATTTGAAAAAATTTGGTTAGCAGCTGTAAATATATGCATATGATTATTAGCAGCTGTAATACTATGTGATAATTAAAAATATTTATTTAATTACTTGTTTACAAATATTGAATATTATTTGATAGTAATTATAAAATTTAATATTTTTCAAAAATAAAATAGGTAAACAATCTTTCAACTATTGTCCAATTCCTAAACTAATTACTTCTCGTGAATAATTATTCAGATAAATATTTTTAAAATATGTTATCTTGAAAATATAAATCTGTGAGGTGTTCACGGATGGAATCTTTTTTTGTCGTGCACTGCTACACAAACTACTGGACAAAAACCTTAAAAATTAAAACTACAGTCATTTGTTTGCATTCAAAAATTGGAAGAGAGTGCACATATTTCCAGGGTCTTGTAAAAGGCGATATTTAAGTAAGAAAACCCACTAGAATTGTAGATAAGATACATGATGTTTATCATCAATATCATCTACTAATTATCAAAAATAAAAATAGAAATACACATTATAAATTTGTCGAATATAGGTTAAAACTATTTTCTCCTTTTTTTACAAAGTTTATTAATTATGAATAAGAATATTTTAAATTCTCAACCTATTAAATTAACGTCTTATGTATTACTGTTCCTTGTAAAGAAATAAAAAATTAATAATTAGAAAGTTATTTTTTTAATATCCGAAACTGGTTTTGTAGCCTTTTATTTTCCTTGAGATGAGTTTTTTTTATTAGTAAGTAAAATACCTATAATAATTCATGTAATGTTTAATCCCTTAAAGATGAGTTAGAGTATAACTCATTTTATAAAATTAGATCTTGTCTTAAAAACCTAAACATTTTCAGAAATTATTTTATCTATAAAACTAGTGGAATGAAAAAAGATGAAGATTGTTAGTTTTTGTGATTACTTGGGTTGTTGTTGCTACAACTTCTAAAGACATGTATTTAATACATACTCTTCAATCAAGATTTCAAATTAAATAGCCGATTGTTGTTAGTGATAATATGAGGAAATTATATAGGTTATCTTCGTATCCATTACCTTATTATGCTTTTTGTCAAGAGTTTATGAGTATGATAGTGTAAATGTGAAGGAAAAATCATTTACCATCATGAGTCATGCAAATGCAATAAGAAAATTTGTTCTTCACCACATGAGGATGATTAAGAGAGATAATGGTTGGTTATTCAAAGATGAGGAAGAATTTGTTGATGAAAGATTAGAAACCATAAATACAAACATTTCTGTCTCCTTTGTTAGAAGTAATTTTAATGCTTTTGAACAGAGTATGTTAGAGAAATTAGATAAAACACATCTTTGGCATTAGGAGAAGCATGAGTATTAGTGCTCCAGATTTGACAATTTGGATGATCAAGTATTCTCTATTCTATCCACATTACAACAAGAATAAATGGTACTGAAATGGAAGATGAAGGAAGTGATGATGAAGATGATGAAACAGTTGAACTATCTTCAAATGATGATGAATTGTTAATATGTTTTCTTTAATCATATGTTTAAATTTGCTTAAACAATTTCTTTGTTATAGTGTAATATTTGACATATTAATTTGTTAGTTTGTAACTACTATACTTGATATAACTTTTTATCTGACATTATATTTGTTTTAGGTTATGTTATTACTCTTCCAACTCTATGTTTAACCTTTGTGGGTTAAGTCTAAAGGGGGAGAAGAGTTTATTAAAAGGGCGGTTGTTTTGCTATGTTGGTTGGAGAAGAGTTTATTGAAAAGGCTACTGAAAAATGTTATATGTTTTGCTGGTTGACCATCATAAAAAAGGGGGGAGATTCTTAATGAAGAAGGAAGATTAATTGAAAAATCACTTTTTGATTATTTCCTTATAAGATAGCTAGGTAATTGTGTGAGTAATTTGTGTTAAAACTAAATTTATATTAATCGACTAGATAAATATTAAATTGATCATATGACTTAAATTCAGGTTTTCATAACATGCGCTAATAATTGATTATGTGGTCACTTAATTGATTATGTGTCTAAATATCTGTTTTGACATAACACGCTAATAATCAATTATGTTGGTACCTAATCGATTATGTGACTTATTTTTAAACTATCACTACATGCAAATAATAGATTAGATAATCTGCTAATTGATTATCTGAATAAGTTACAACAAATTTTTACTCTATAAAAGGATGTAAACTTTCTTTAATTAAACACATCTTTTAGAAATTATTAAAATATTAAAAAAAATATTATGGGCATCAAGAAAATGTTTGTAGTTTTGTAAAATGTTTTGAAGAAAATTAAATTAAAAAAAAGAGATTACTTGACTATAAGATGCAATATTTCAAAAATCTAAGGTGAAATCGTTCTTGTCTTTCTCTTTGTGAATTTTTATTGCATTCGATGTATGTGAGGTGAGCTACATCAAATTAGCTTGAAAATTGTGAGGATAAACATTTTCAAATGTTATGATTTGTTGTTATATATTGATTAAAGGTTGTTGTAATCAAGATTTGCATATTAGGTTGTAATCTTGTTACTAAACAAATTTTAATGAAAAATCCAAGTCAAGGTTGCTTGGTTAGACTAGATGTAGATTCGAAAGAATTGAATTGATATAAACTCGTGTGTTCTTCTCTTTCTTTCCTTTATTTTGATATTCTTGTGATTTTGATATTGTTTTAGTTTTTTTTTTTGTCAACAGAGTTAATTATGTAATCTACCTTGATTGTCAAATCATTTAGTCATCAAAACCAATCGTAACTATTATTCTCTTTTATTAGGATATATTGTAGTAGAGTAATTCTCTTTTATAAGGATATATTGCAGTAGAGTAATTGTATTAATTGTATATATGACTGTTAGCTAATTTAAAGGGAAAGGGGCAGAATATTAGTTTGTATTAAATATATATACATATATATATATATATATATATATATATATATATATATATATATGTGTGTGTGTGTGTGTGTGGGGGGGGGGAGAATTATATAAGAGGGGAACACACAATCTTACCCACACGTTTTCTACAACTTAACACTTTTAAATGTGATTATCAGAAAAAAAATTTAAATAATTGATTAGATTTGGAAAAGATTCACAAACTTAATTCACCATTCTCTTGGGTGTATTTAAACATTCACATTTTTCTAACAATTGGTATTAGAGCAATTTATATGCAATATACCTAATTCATTTCTAATAGTATAAAATATTTCCTAGGCAATGGTTTAATAAAAATATATGTTAATTGTTAATTTGTGTTAATATATTCAATTTTATAATCCCCTTTGATTACATGATCCCTGGTAAAGTGATGTCTAATTTTTATATGTTTTGTTCTAGAATACATAATTAGATTCTTAGTTAGATTTATGATACTAGTGTTATCACATTTCAAAGGAATATGTTCTAAATGTATACCATAGTCTTCTAACTAATTCTTAATCCAAATTGATTGAGCACAATAACTACCTGTAATTATGTATTCGGCTTCAGTAGTAGACAATGTAACAAATGCTTGTTTTTTAGAATGCCATGATACTAAAGAATATCCTAGTAAATGACAGATTTCACTAGTACTTTGACTATCTATTTTGCATCCTTCGAAATTTAAATCACTATAACCTGTTAAAACCAATTCAACTCATCTAGGATATCATAGACCAAGATTTATGGTACCTTTTAAGTATTTCAAAATTCTTTTTACACCACTTAAGTGAGATTCCCTAGGAGCATATTGATATCGTGCACAGACACACACACTATGCATGATATCAGGACAACTAGATATTAAGTATAAGAGTGATCCAATCATACCTCTATACATAGTTGGATTAATCAACTTACCATTTACATCATTTTCTATATAGCAATTTGTAGTCACTGGGGTTATGAATTGCTTACAGTTATCCATTGAGTACTTCTTCAATAATTCAGCATAGTACTTAGATTGATGTACAAATATTCCATTTGTAGCTTACCAACAAAGAATGTAAGTTCACCCATCATTGATATTTCAAATTCATGTTGCATGTTAATTGAAAATTCTTTGCACATAACAAAATTCGTAGATCCAAATATAGTGTCATCCACATACATTTGTACAAATAACAAATTCTTACCAGCTTTTTTAATGAATAAGATTGATTCCACCTTATCTCTATTGAAGTTGCTTTTAATAAGAAATTGACTTAACCTTTCATACCAATATTTGGGAACTTGCTTTAATTCATAAAGTGTTTTCTTCAATTTGAATATATGATCTGAAAATTCAAAATCTGTAAACTTATGAGGTTGTTCAACATATACTTCTTCTTTGATAAAACCATTCAAAAAAACATTTTTAACATCCATTTGATATAGTTTGATGTTTAATATAGAGGTTATACCTAGCAGAATTTTGATTGCTTCCAATCTGACTACTGGTGCAAAAGTTTCATCGTAATTAATACCTTCTTCTTGACTATAACCTTTAGCCATCAACCTAGCTTTGTTTCTCACAACACATCTAGTATCATCAAATTTATTTCTAAACATCCATTTAGTTCTAACAACTTGTTGAGATAAACTTCTAGGAACCAGTTCCCAAACATCATTCCTTTTGAACTGATTTAATTTATCCTGCATTGCCAGAAACCAATATTCATCTTTGAGTGCTTCTTCCACAAATTTTGGTTATTCTTAAGATACAAAAGCTATATTCATGCAAAACTGAGTAGATTGTCTTCTGGTTGACACTCCAGTTGATATATTTCCAATCACGTTTTCAAAAGACAATCCTCTTGAAGATTTTCATTCTTTTGATAGTTCCTCTTTTTGTTGTTACTCATCTTTTTCTTGAATGATATGTGGTTCATCTGTTGCTTCTTCTATAATTTCAAGATCTGTCATATATCTGAAACATTTACTATCCAAATTTCACATTGATTTTTTTATGTCCAGATTTTTTTGCAAAACATATTAAAAAGTTTATTTAGGTACCTAATCAAATTTGGGTCCTCTCATATTAGTTACATGCAGTTTATCCTTGGTAACCACTTATATTTTCCTCTTAGAACACCATAATTTTTAAAATAACAAGTTTTTGATGTATGTCCAACCTCAGAACAGTAAGAGCATGTTACAGATGATGATTTGCTTATATTCAGAAAACTTTTAGACTTATCTAATCGATTAACATCATAACTAATTCCTTCTCTATTTAAAGTGCATATTTGGGAATTCAATATAACATCTAAGTTTGTTTTTCCTAATATAAATTTTGAAAGCGTTTTGATAAGATACTTGACTTTTTTTACATGTTTCTTGCAGTTATCACATTTATGCACAAAATTCTTATTTTCTTTTCTAAGGCTTCTAACTCTGATTTCATATTTTCATTTTAATTCTGAAGTTATTTTAATCTATTTTCCAGCCATCTATTTTCACCCTTAAGTTTGTTATTAGAATATGCTAATTTTTGTGCTTCATCATGCATTTCATTAAAAGCCTCCAACAATTGATAATATATATTTTTATCATTAAATGCAGAGGTACTTACATTGAATTTGCTTGATGTTTTGTATCTGTCATCAAACAAAGATTTGCATCTTCATTGGTGTTTCCACTTGACTCACTGGAATACATGAAGCATTGTCTTCCCAATCAATGTATGTCTTCTTCTTTTTATAATTCTTGGTTTCCTTTCTAGTTTCTGTTTCATCTTGAATATTGCACAATCTGGCTTGATATGCCTAGGTTTCCCACATTCATAACATGTAGTGATATTCCCTTGTTCTTGTTTCTTGAATAGTTTGACAGTAGATTTGTTAGCAAATTTGTTTTTATATTTCAAAAATTTAGAAAACCTCTTTATCAGTAGATTCAAGTTTTCACTATCAGAATCTTCATCTTCATTTTCCTGCATAAAATCATTTTTCTTTGTAGCAGTCTTTAATGCAACCGTGTGTCTTCTTTCAATTTCTACTTCTTTTTTTAGTCTTCCAAGTTCTAACTCATGTCCCTTTAGCTTCCCAAACAATGTAGTCATATTCATTGTTGTAAGATCTCTTAATTATGAAATAACAGTCACTTTAGGTTGCCAATTTCTTTCTAAACTCTATAGAATCTTGATATTCAATTCTTCTTTCTCAAAGATCTTTCCAAGAGCCATCAAATGATTTACAATATGAGTAAATATTTTTTAAACATCATATATGTTTTCTGCAGTTTTAATTTTAAGCATTTCTTACTATTGAATAAAAGTATTCTTTCTTACTCTTTACCTATTGAATTGCTTCATGAGTGACTTCAAGAACACTTCACATTTCTTTAGTTGTTTCACAAACAAAGATTCTATAAAATTCATCAAATGTTGGTGCAGAAGAAATAATATTTCTAACTCTAACATCATAATAAGCTCTTTTATTTTCATCAAGAGTCCATTCAATACAATCTTTTATTATTGTCATATTTAATTTTGGTTGGTTGAAAATGACCATTAACAACAACATCCCAAACACCTTTATCAATATATTCAAGAAAAATCTTCATTCTTATTTTCTAAAATGGATAATTTTCACTAGAAAATAAAGGAGGTTTGTTTATAGATGTCCCTTGAGCAAAAATTTGAGACATGTTAGCCATTCTGTTTATACATGCTCTTGAATCAAGATTTCAAATTGATTGGTTTGTTGTTGTTAGTAAAAATATGAGAAAATCATATAGGCTGTCTTCGTATTCATTACCTTATTCTATTTTTCTGTCAAGAGTTTTTTAGTATATTAATGTAAATGTGGAGAGAGAATCGTTTACCATCATAAGTTATACAAATGCAATAGGAAAATTTGTTCTTCACCATATGGGGATGGTTAAGATAGATGATAATTGGTTCTTCAAATATGAGGAAGAATTTGTTGATGAATAAGTATAACCCATAAATACATACATTTTTTACTTCTCTGTTATAAGTAACTTTACTGCTTTTGAATAAAGTATATTCGAAAAATTAGATAAAATACATTTTTAGCAATAGGAGTATCATGAGTATTACAACTCTAGATTTGACAATTTGGATGATCAAGTATCTTCTACTCTATCCACATTACAACAAGAACAAAGTGACACTAAAATGAAAGACGAAGGAAGTGATGATGAAAATGACGGAACAGTTGAGCTATCTTCAAATAATGATAAATGATTAATATGATTTCTTTAATCATATCTTTAAATTTGCTTGAACAATTTTTTTACTATATTGTAATATTTGATATATTAATTTGCTGGTTTGTAACTATTAATACTTCTAATTTTTTTATTTGACATTATATTTGCTTTTTTTTTAGTTATGTTATTACTCTTCCAATTTTATGTTTAACCTTTTTTTATTAAATCCAAAGTGGGGAAGAAGAGTTTATTGAAAAACCTGTTATTTTGCTATATTAGTTGGAGAAGAGTTTATTGAAATGACTGTAAATTTTGAAAGAATTATTGATGAAGACATTGTTTGATCGTTAGGAAGGATGAGGTAAATATAGTTTCATCTTATTATATGATTCTCTGTGAAATCTTTCACCAGGATCAAATTTAACAAAATTTATATGATCAATGATAAATTTACGAACAAATATAAAGTTTTCATCGGTTTTAGTACATATAACATATTATTTAGGTTTTAAGTAAAGTGGGTTGAGATTAGTTTAGTGCTTCCATAATCACAATTAAGAATTAAATGACCGTTACCATAAATAATATCGTGAAGTTTGCTTCAATCAAAACATGAGAGTCTGCTTTGAAGAATTAAACCTAATTGCTATAATGCTTTTGCACTCATACGGCACTATATTTTCACACGAGTAATAGCTTAACACCATTGAAGGAAGAAAGAAAAAAGGCCATGGACGAGGGAACCGATCCTAAACCAGCAGTGACTGAATCTTGCTATGATGTGCCTGAGGGAGTTGAGATTCTGGGAAGATATGATGAAGTGTTTGCAAAAATCCTGACAGAAGATGCTTTGAAATTCGTTGCTGACCTGCAACGTGAGTTCAGGAGCGATATCAAGTATGCATTAGAGAGGAGAAGAGAGGCCAAAAAGAGGTATAATGAAGGGGCTCTTCCGGGGTTTGATCCTGCCACTAGTCACATAAGAGAAGAGGAGTGGGTCTGTGCAGCTGTTCCACCAGCTGCTGCTGATAGGAAAGTGGAGATCACTGGCCCTGTGGATAGAAAGATGGTCATCAATGCTCTCAACTCTGGAGCTAAAGTCTTTATGGTTAGTGCATCTACACTCCACACTACTATGCCTGTGATTTTACTGTAGTTGTTAACAATAATTGAGTTGAGAGCTTAGACATGTAAAAGAAGATTACAAAAAAATTTGTGTACACTTCCATCTTTAAGTCTATAACTTATCACTTCTGCTGCTGATTGTGCGATTTTGTATTTAATTGTACCGATTTTGGTTTCTTAAGTTTTCTCTCATTTTTTAATAGAATCCTTCCGTCCAAATTTCATCTAATCTTACAGATATCGTCATGGCCACATGGAGATACCTAATTACAAAGAGAGAAACTTAAATATTTATCAGAGATGGTTAGAACTTAAAAGATTAAAATTCTGCAGTCAGAACAAAGAACTAAAACTAAAGAGTGTGATTAAGTCTTCTCTATTTTTAATTGTGAAAGGGTTGATAAAATTTGGTTTATACCGGAATCACATCGCTGAAAGTTGTTGCTGTTTTTCTCATTTCTAAGGCTGATTTTGAAGATGCACTGTCACCCAGCTGGGAAAATCTTATGAGTGGCCAAGTGAACTTGAAGGATGCTTTGGATGGGACCATAAGTTTCCATGACAAAGTAAGAAACAAGGTTTACAAGCTCAATGAACAAACAGCAAAGCTTTTTGTGCGAGCAAGAGGTTGGCACTTGCCGGAAGCTCATATTCTGATAGATGGTGAACCTGCGACTGGTTGCCTTGTTGATTTTGGCCTCTACTTCTACCACAATCACTCAGCATTTCGACGCACTCAAGGTGCTGGTTTCGGTCCTTTCTTTTATCTTCCCAAAATGGAGCATTCAAGGTAAGCACTGTGCCCTATGCAGTCATAACACGAGCCAAGAACAGAAGTAGTTCTATTAGTAATTTCACAACTTTTAGACTTTAGTGCAGACTAGAGTTGTAGTATGATACACGAAAGGACAAAAATTGAATGCAATTCTTTAGTTGGTGTTATTTTTTGTATTTGAAATTAAAGTTTCATTTCGATTGTCATCATTATAAAGGTATGCATTAAACATCAGCAAGAAGACAAATTTCTACTTCTGATCGAAGAAAAACACGAAAAGAACTTGTTCATTTCAAAGAACAAAACGACTTGATAGTCCTAAAACCTGTTCAAAACTCACTAAACTCTTGTGCATGATCTAGCGAGACCAAAAGAGATTTCAAACTGACCATAGGAACTGTGTTATGAATTGTAATATAACACAACCTTTTGATTGACAGGGAAGCTAAGATATGGAACAGCGTGTTTGAGAAGGCTGAGAATGTAGCAGGCATAGAAAGAGGAAGCATAAGGGCGACGGTTCTGATAGAAACACTTCCTGCTGTGTTTCAAATGAATGAAATTTTGTATGAGCTGAAGGAGCACTCGGTGGGTCTGAACTGTGGGCGTTGGGATTACATTTTCAGTTATGTGAAGACCTTCCAGGCTCACCCAGATCGCCTCCTACCAGACAGGGTGCAGGTTGGCATGACTCAACACTTCATGAAGAGCTACTCTGACCTCCTCATCAGGACCTGCCACAGGCGCGGTGTGCATGCTATGGGAGGAATGGTATATAACGGAACTACTCTGGTTCACCACTACTAACATGAAAAATTATTTTTAAGCAGTTCTAACTTCTCAGCAAAAGGTTATAGACTGGACAATGTTGAATTGTTGGTTGCTAACTTAAGTGTCACATTTCAAATTAGTGTCTGTTTGGTTTTTGTATTGCCTTTCAGGAAAAATATGTAATAGAACTGCTTTACTTTCTACATTATGTTTACGTTAACCTATTCATTTAGTGCTTATTGTTGTTCTGCTTTTAAGTTTTGGTTTCTACACAAATAAAAGTGGAGGTTTTAATCTATATATATATACATAAAAGTTTAGTTTTAGTCCCTATTACGAATATGATTGAACATTCCTTGGTGGTGTAAAACTGTTGCAATTTTTTCTTATAGCGATGATGAGCAACTAAAACTTACTGTTTTTTCATATCGGGACTAAAACTTAATATCAAAGATCTCTGTAGAAACCAATGAATAATGTAACTTATCTTTTACTCCACAAATAATTACAAACTATGGCACTGTTTTTATATTGTGGTTTTTTTTTTAAATATGTACATAGAAGATGTGTCTGATAAAGTTAAAATTGTTCGACAGGCAGCTCAGATTCCAATCAAGGATGACCCAGTGGCTAATGAGGCTGCACTGGAACTTGTAAGGAAGGACAAGCTTAGAGAAGTGAAGGCAGGGCATGATGGAACTTGGGCTGCACACCCTGGTCTCATTCCGACTTGCATGGAGGTTTTCAACAGTAACATGAGCAATGCTCCTCACCAGATAGAGACAGTGAAACGCGAAGATGCTGCAAATATAACTGAACAAGACCTCTTGCAGATACCAATAGGAGTCCGCACCGAGGAAGGTCTCCGGTTAAACACAAGGGTGGGGATTCAGTATTTGGCAGCATGGCTCAGTGGAAGCGGTTGCGTGCCTCTTTACAACCTGATGGAAGACGCTGCCACTGCTGAGATTAGCAGGGTGCAGAACTGGCAGTGGCTCAAGTATGAAGTGGAACTCAATGGGGATGGACTTGGAGAGAAAGTGAACAAAGAGCTTTTTGATAGAGTGGTTGAAGAAGAGATGGGTAGGATTGAAAAGGAAGTGGGAACAGAAAAGTTCGAGAAGGGAAAGTACAAGGAGGCTTGTAAGATATTCGCTCGCCAATGCACTTCCCCAGAACTAGATGATTTTCTCACTCTGGAGGCCTATAATTACATAGTCCTGCATCACCCTTGAGGAAGTCAAAGCTTTGAACTATAAGAAAGGGTTGCTTCATTGTGCCTATCAGTTCGGTCGTTTCGATTCCGTCTTTTGTACTTAAGTTTCTGTTGTGAATTAATCGCAAGTGGACGACTTTCACAGGATTTCATGTTTGACTTGGTGATCCTTATTTAATAAAAAGGGAAATGTATTTTTCGTTTTCACAAATAGTTAGAGTTCAGCTTTCCTGTTTTAAAATTGTGTCAAAATGCAGAATGTGCTATTTGGATTTACTTCTCTAGCTCTCTTAATTTATTTATAGTGTGATTATCGTAGCGTCACATCAACGTTATAAATGTGGATATTTAAAATTTTCAAAGTCCGATTTTAGTCCTTTATAAAATTCGAAGTTTGACTTTATTTAGTTCTTCTAAGTTTGCTGTCGTAAACTAAAAAAAATATTTATTTTAAATCGCATAAAATTAAAAATTAAATTTTAGTTCAATAAAAAATCAATTTTTTATGTCTTAATTTAAAGTTTTATTTATTAGCACTTCACCGGCGAACATTACAACTACTCATTTAAGTTATTAGAAAATACATTATGAATGAAATGTCTCTTACTATATTTTCAGAACACTTAATATATACTTATCATTCAGATTAGTTATTTCTGATTGTATTTTCAAATTGTGTATTGCTTGAGTACATTCTGAATTAAGTTTGTTTGAAATACATTTATAAAACAGAAAATTCATAAATATATTTCAGAACCTTCAATTTATAATATATTTTTCGATTTAACTATTTCAGAAATATATTCTAAACTATATATTTTAAAACTCACTTTCAAGTTTACAAATACTGAAAAATACTGATTGAAAAATACTGATTGAGCATTTGGTCGAATCCTATATTTATTTTCAATACAATTTTCATATAATAAATATAAAATATTAAAAATTTATTATCTTATAGGTAAAGTTGTCAAAATAATACTCCGCTTGTCCTAATCTTACGGAGTCAAGTGAAAAGATTTGATCTCCAACCTGAGTTATATTGTAAAAAGAATTAAAAATTTTAATTTAGTCTGATCATATATTAGACCAGAGACTAAATATTAGACCAGAGACTAACAAGCTAATTTTGACATTATTAAATTTTAAAAAAAATATTAATATATTTATACAAAATAAATTAATTACAAAATATTTAAATATATATATATATATATACTTTTTTTAAATTAAAATTATATTAATGAAAATAGTTTTTATTTTAAATATATAAAATATAAGAAAATATATTTATTCAATATCAAAATAAGAACTAAGAATTTACTCTTCATTGTCATTACTTATTTTTTAATCATTTATTAAACTAAAATAATAATAAATCTTAATTATTAGATATTGAAATAAATGATTATTAGATATTTATTCTAATATTTAATTTTCTAACAAATAAATCATTTTTTAAATTAATTTATAATACATAAATATTTATATTATTTTATATTTAAAAATAATTATTATTTTATAAAATAAATCAGTTCATAAATTTATAAATTAACTTGATTTAATTCATAAAATTAAATTAAAATAGATTTGATTTAATTTAGACCATAATTTTTTTTATTTAATTTAATCTATTTATCGATGAACTCGTTAGAGTGAGTGTTTCACATCCTACTTATGAACTAAAAATGGAGATGGAATCCCCATAAAAAGAAACTGCAGAAACTATTGACGTGTAAAGAAGGGTAAGGTAAGACACTTTTGGGGTTTAAAAATAAATTAGTAAAAGAGATTTAGTTCATAGAAATTATGGGAGTGGAAAAATAAATTATTGGGGTGTAGAAAAAAGGAGCATGTTTTCTTCTTTAAAGTTAATGGGTTAATTGGGCTGGATTGTATACTTTGTTTTTAACCAGATCTAGTGGCTTCGAAAATTATACGTTTCTTTTTCTTATTTTATAGATTTATGTAGTGTATGCATGTGCAATATTTTATCAATATATATTTGTATATCTACTTTATTAGTATATTTTTTTAATCAATAACGTGATTAACACTATTCTGGGATCAAGCGTATTTCCATTATATGTACATTTCTTATTTCATCATATGTATAAATTTTTTTTTTTTCATGAAGATTATTATAACTTTCTTTCTAGATCCAAATGTGTTAGTTTATTTATATTTCTAAGTGACCTATAAATATTGCTTGATATTTTAAGATTACTACTTAATTTTATAATTTATAATAATTAAAAACTATTTGACCTTTATATTTAATTTATCTTTATTTTAATTGATGGTTTCATATTAACAAGCATCACTTTATATATATATATATATATATATATATATATATATATATATATATATATATATATATATATATATATATGAGAACAATTAAATTTATTAAAAAAATATAAATAATTTATACTGAAACAAAAATCTCTAATATTTTCAAATAAAAGTTTATATTTATTTTTTATTGAAATAATAAATGGTGGTTATTGCCCGCATGAATATATCATTATTTTGTAAACTTTAGCAAATAAAAGTTTATATTTATTTTTAATTGAAATAATAAATGTTGGCTATTGCTCCCATGAATAGATCATTATTTTGTAGTCTTTAGGTAATATATAAATTAGACTTTTTCATGTGTTTCAACTTCTTCTTAAAAAAATAATACATAAAAATTACAATCTTCTATTATATATTCTTTATAGATAAAATTATATTATAATATTATTTCACGTGGTTGAATATTTTTTTTAAATAATAAGTAAAAAATTTAAAGGAAGATTCCCCCACAATACTTATAATATATTTTTTTTAATGTTAAAGTCAAATGAATATATATACTCTTATTTCTTTGGAGTTTTTTTTCTTTCATATTATGAGATATTTTTTTTAACTGTTAAATATCATTTTTTATTTTGAGTATTATAATTCATTTTGTGGTCATTAAACAAGTTAAAAGTCAAATACACTAAGAGGTCTTAAAAATACACATAATATTATATTCACCCTTATGTTTTGTTGTGACTAGTTTAAATGATTGATTATTCATTTTCACATTTTTCATTTTTAATAAAGTACTACTCAATCTGCTTAAGATTTATTTATTTCTTACTCACCTTCAAAATAAAGTCCTAAAATGTATTTTGAATACAATGTCCCATGATTATAAGACATATTTAGTTAAATTAATCTCACTTCACTTCTAAATTATTTTCTTGTCAAAGTGGAAATGAACAGTTTATCCTTGATGTCAAGTATCAATTCACACAATTTAGGGCTTCCTTCAAAAGGTTGCAGTTTGTCCTATTCAATATCGGATAGATCCAAAAGATTATTCAGTCAAGGAAATCAATCCAATAATTTTTCGAAAATAAAATTAGGGTTCATATAATCAAAACAATTTAGATATTATACCAATTATTCCAAATGTAATGGAAACTCAATATTTATTGAATGGAACCTTTATTATTATATGTAAAATTTATAATTTAAGATAAAAATAGAATTTGTTTCACTTAATTGTTAATGAAGAAGAAAAATTATTTGAAAACCACTTTTTATGATGTCTATTATAAAATAACTATTAAAATGAGTGAGAAATTTTATATAAAGACAAATAATTTAATATTTGAAAGTAAAAATAATCAAATATGTTAAAATTAAATATGTATTAATCGATTATGTATTTAAATCTCTATTTTAACATAATGCCCTAATAATCTATTATGTTGGTACCTAATCGATTATATGTTTTATTTTCGGACTATCACTACGTACAAATAATCAATTAAATATCCTGTTAAAATATTATCTACTGACAGTTATAATATATTTTTTCTCTATAAAAGAATGCAAATTTTCATCAATAAAATATATATTTTAGAAACAGATAAAAAACATTTAAAAAGAACGTTGTGGACATCAATAAAAGTGGATGATTATGTATAATGCTTTGAATATCAAATTCAAAGAAAAAGTTATTTGGCTATAGGATGAAGTATCCTATAAGTTTAAGGTAAAATCATTTCTTATATTTTTCTTGTAAATCTTATATTAAAATTTGATGTATGTGAGACTAACTATATCGAGTTTAACTTGAAAATAGAGTGAGGATAAACATTTTAAAGTATTGTGATAATGATTAAAAGTTGTTGTTAAGATTATTATATTAGGTTATAATTTGTTTTAATAAAAAACATCATACTATGGTTGTTTGATTAAAGCTGGACGTAGATTCACACGAGAATTGAACGAGTATAAGTTATTGAGTTCTTTTCTTCTTCTCCTTATCTTGATATTCTTGTTTTCTTAATACTTTTATAATTCTTTTATATTTGATTATTAAAAAAAGTTATTTAATAATTTATTAGAATTAAAAAGATTTTGCAAACCCAATTCAACCTCGTCTTGGGTATGTTCTCTTATTAACATTTTTATAATAATTGGTATTAGAGCTAGGTTATCAAAAGTTAATTGATTTTGATCCAAAGAATAATTAACATTTCTCAAACTTTTGCTTGAATGAACATCTATAAACAAACCTCCTTTATTTTTTGGAAAAAATTATCCATTTTGAAAAATAAGAATGAAGATTTTTCTTGAATGTGTTGATAAAGGTATTTGGGATTAGTCATTTTCAACCAACCAAGATTAAGGATGATAAAACAATTGTCAAAGATTTTATTGAATGGAATCCGATGAAAACAAAAAAGCTCACTATGATGTTAAAGATAAGAATATTATTTATTTTGCACTAACACTTAATTATAGAATCTCTATGTGTGAAACAGCTAAAGAAATGTGAAGAGTTCTTTAAGTTACTAATGAAGGAACTAAAGAGGTAAAGAGAGCAAGAAATAATATTCTTAGTATGAAATATTTAAAATGAAAACTGGAGATAACATCTATGATATTCACAAAATATTTACTCATATAGTAAATCATTTGATGACTCTTGGAAAGATCTTTGACAAAGAAGAATTGAATATCAAGATCTTAAAGAGTTTAGGAAGAAACTGACAACCTAAGATGACCACTATTTCAGAATCAAGGAATCTTACAATAATGAATATGACTACATTGTTTGGAAAACTAAAAGAACATGAGTTGGAACTTAAAAGACTCAAAGAAGAAGAAAAAAATAAAAAAGACACACTGTCGCATTAAAGACTACTACAAAGAAAAGTGATTTTGTGTAGGGAAATGAAGATGGAGATTTTGATAGTGAAAACTTGAATATGCTGGTAAAGAGGTTTTCTAAATTTTTGAAATACAAAAACAAATCTACTGTCAAACCATTCATGCAACAGGAACATGAGAATATCCCTAAATGTTATGAATGCGGGAAACCTAGACACATCAAGTAAGATGAAGCAGAAACTAGAAAAAAAAAAAAGGAAACCCAGAATTCAAAAAATAAGAAGACATACATGGCTTCAAAAAACAATATTTCAAGCACTTATAGTGAATAAAGTGAAAACACAAATGAAGAAACAAATCTTTGTTTAATGACACATACATAAACATCAAACAAATTTAGTGTAAGTACCACTGCATCTAATGATAAGAATAACTATTATCAATTGTTAGATGTGTTTTAATAAAATGCATGATGAAGTAAAAAAATTAGCATATTCTATAACATATTTAAAGGTGAAAATAAATGGTTGGAGAATATATTAAAACAGTTTGAGAATGAAAATGAAAATCTAAAAACAGAGTTAGAAACCTTAGAAAAAATAGTAAGAATTGTGTGCATAAATGTGTTAATGGTAAAAATCATTTAGAAATAATAAAGTATCTTATCAAAATACTTTCAAAATTTACATTAGGAAAATCAAACTTAGATGCTATATTGAATTCCCAATTATGCATTTTAAACAGAGAAGGAATTGACTATAATGCTAATTGATTAGATAAATCCAGAAATTTTCTGAATTTAAGTAAATCATCATCTGTAACATATTTTACTGTTTTGAGATTGAACATACATAAAAAACCTGCTATGGAGTGAGTAATTTTGTATAAAGCCAAATAATCTAATATTTGAAAGTAAAAATAATCAATTATGTTAAAATTAAAATTGTACTTAATCGATTATATGACTTAAAATCATGTTTTCATAACATGCGTTAATAATCGATGATGTGCTCACTTAATCGATTATTTGTCTAAATCTCTATTTTAATATAACGTGCTAATAATCGATTATGTTGATATTTAATCGATTGTATGACTTATTTTCATACTATCACTGCATGTAAATAATCTATCAGATATCTTGCTAATCGATTATCTATGACAGTTATAACAATTTTTGTTTCCATAAAAAAAATGTAAACTTTCTTCAATCAAATATATTTTTAAAAAAAGTAAAAAAAAAAAGTGGTGATTTTGTAAAATGCTTTGAAAATCAAATTCTAAGAAAATGTTATTTTAGTGTAAGATGCAATGTTTTAAGAATTCAAGGTGAAATAAGTTCTTATTTTTTTCTTATGAATTTTGTATTGAATTTTGATATATGTGAGATTAATTACATAATAACAAAGATTTTTTTTTAAGTATTCTAATCTTAATTAAAAATTATAGTTATTCAAGATTATTAGATTCGGTTATAATCTATTTTAATAAACACTCAAGATTTATAAATTCAAAAAAATTGAATCACTTAATATCTTTTCTTTATTTTGATATTTTTGTTTTCTTAATACTATTATAATTATTATATATTTGATTATTAAAAAAATTCTTTAATAATTTATTAAAATTGAAAAGATTTTACAAACCTAATTCAGTTATTCGTTCTATCATTAGAATTTTTATAACATTAATAACATATTAACTCAAATATCATAATTCAATTATGATAATACACTTCTCTTTATTCACATGAAAATAATTTATGATTCAATAATTATTCAATTGGAATCAAACTCATTATCTTTAATATCACTTATTGAATATTTTAATTTAACGTTATGAAATACCAAATAAAATTTAAATTACTTTATATCAAATTACAAAGAATAAGGAAAAAGGAATATTCATATTAATAGTATACAAACAGCATATAAAGTTTCTATGATTTTTTTTCTAAATCGTCCTAATTTTACTGGGCCTTTGTTTTTATCTCAACTTATTAAATTAATCTGATTTCAACTTATTAAATTCATATAAATTTATTCCCAATGATAATTTAATATATTAATTTAGATAATTTATATAAAATCGATTTCATTATAAATAACTAATATACATATTAATATAATATACTATACGTAAAGTAATTGTTAGAAATTATAAAATTTGTGACAATACATACTTAAATATTCGTATCTCATTAAACATAGTGAAAAAGATAACCACCATATTAAAAGCAATAGTTACAATATATTTATATTTGAAGAAAAAATAATGTTATGACATTAAATAATATTATTTTATTATACAAAACTGTAAATTAATAAATTGAGAATGACATGTAAATAGTCAAATAAATTATAAAATATGAATAGTTTTGATTTAAATACTTTGAATAATTTAAGGTTTTGAAAAATATTAATTTATCATCATTATTTTCACTCAAAATATTATTTTATATTTTTGAAATAGAACATATTTTAGATATTTATCAATAGAATGCTTATAATAATATACAAAAAGGATTATTTTTTAAAATCACATAATTTGATATATTATTTATTTTATATTTTTCCTTTGTTCTATTTTCTTTTTTTTTCTCTAATATATATTAAAAATAAAAAATAATTAAAATTTATCATTTCTTTGTTATTTTCTTGATCACGTTAAAATATTTCCACATCTATTTATTTCAAACAATACATAATTAATAAATATTTATATTTTAAAACTAATATATATAGATTAAATTTTAATTTATTAAACTAAAAAAAATAATAATATGTCCATATGTATTTTCATGAATATTGATAATGTTTATCAAAAACATAAATGGTTGAAATAATGGCTAATTGGTTTAATTAATTTTTTTTATCTTTTATATTATTAATTTTTAAATAAAAAACTTAACAATTACTTTAATTTATTCATTAATAAATTCTTTTAATAATTTTTTTCCTCCTTTATTATCTTTATAATTTTTTTAATGATTTACTCTAATTTTAATTTAAAAAGATTAAAAAATTATCATACGATTACAATGAAAAATTTTAATTGAGAAAAAATTATTTATATTATCAAATATATAATAATTTATCTGTAATTAGAGTATTTAATTTTATATTATCTTTTATCTTTTAAAGACAAGGAAAATATTAGATTTTAGTACTGGCAACAAACAAAAAAGGAAAATTAATATTAAAAATTAGGATTAATTAGTTTAATCGAGGGTGTGGATAATTGTGAAAAAATATATAGTTTTACGCGTGAAATCTGGCGAATGATTGATAGGATCGCCGCCTCTTATCTTTTTTTATTTAAGTCGGGAAAAGCCCAAACGATTCTCACAACAAACGCGTCAACCAAGGCGGCTTCTCTCGTCTCTGTTTTCTGCTTCAGCTTTTCTCCTTTCGCTTGCTTTTCGTGTCGCCGGTAAGGCAATTCGTTACCTCTGAACCCTAACGAGACGCAGCCACCGTTTAGGGTTTCGATCCTCCTCTCATTCTTCGTTGTTTCATTGCTTTCGTGTGGTTTCATTTCCCTCTTTCGTTTCAATTCTGTTGATTCTATCGAGGAAGCGCTTGAGAAAATTTTAATTGATTTTTGTCGTGTGCTTTGTGATTGATTAGGTTTCTTGAATCATTGAAAAAAAGAAAAGAAAAGAATTGAATAATACCGTTCTGTCATTTTTGGGGAGGGTTAGGGTTTCGAAAATTTGGGATTATTCAGGGTTTCGGTTTGACATACATTTTACTTCGATTCTTAATTGTTTATTGAGAGGACTTGTGCTTGTGCTTGTCAATCAATGGCGGCAGGGCGAAAAAGTGTTTCTCTGAGAAGAGACTTTTGCAAATACAGTTCCACCAAGGGGTCTGATCACTATAAGAATGGCTCTTTCGGCGTGGAAGTGGGTGGATCTCTCAGCCATCACTTTGCTCGTTCCGATGGGCTTCGTGGTGGAAAAGAAGAGAGAGAACAAGGTGAGATCTGTGTTGAAGATGGGGAATATGAGGGTGCATATGGTTTGCCACCGCCACAGAAGAAAAGGAAGTTTTCTCCAATCGTGTGGGACCTAGTAGAGAAGGAAGAAAGAATCTCGTCAAAGAGTAGGATCTCGAAGAATGATGCTTTCTCTCCTCCTCGTCCTTGTATTCCGAGCAGTCCTGGAGCCAATGGTGTTGATTCAGGGGACGTAATGGAGGAATCTTTGCTGGATTCCGGAAGCAATAGACAAATTGTGGAGGAAGAGAATCATGTCCATGAGTGGACTATCACAAAGTCAAGATGGGCTTGTGATGATGGTCCCTCACCGAGGGCAGCTGATGATAAATTCAACCATGGAAAAGTGAGTTCCAGTCCTGAAATTGGTGAATTCCATGGCAGTGGATCGTCAGAGAGCACGGTCACTAGATCATCAGGAAGCGCGGGAAGAGATCATTTTGTGGGTCTATCTATTGATGATGCCGATTCTGAAAAGGATTTTCATATGGGCTCCATGGTCGATGTTGACGAACATACTGATGTTGGTGATTCTCTATCGGATTCTGAAGAGAGTGGTGGATTGATGCATGTGCACAGAAATATAAACATGCTTCAAAGTTGCAGAAATGTGGGCGAGTTTGAAATGATTAAGAAAATAAATGAAGGAACTTATGGTGTTGTCTATAAAGCTAGGGATAAGAAAACTGGAGAATTAGTAGCATTGAAGAAGGTGAAGATGAACATAGAGAGGGATGGGTTTCCGATGTCATCCTTGAGGGAAATAAACATTCTCTTGTCTTTGAACCATCCCTCTATTGTGAATGTTAAGGAAGTACTTGTAGATGATTTTGACGGTACTTTTATGGTAATGGAATACATGGAGTATGACCTTAAGGGAATGATGGAGGTTAAGAAACAGCCTTTTAGCATTAGTGAAATTAAATCCTTCATAAAGCAACTTCTTGAAGGTGTTAAGTATCTCCATGATAACTGGGTTATCCACAGGGACTTGAAGTCATCAAATATTCTGCTGAACCATGATGGGGAACTTAAAATATGCGACTTTGGGTTGGCAAGGCAGTATGGAAGCCCACGGAAGCCGTATACTCCTGTTGTGGTTACACTATGGTACAGGTGAGTAGCATTATATTATTAGTTTAGTTTTTATTGAAGTTATCTCCGTAGATGTATAAGAATTTTCATTTATATTGGTAGAGAATTATATGTCGCAAACTCATGAAGGTGTATTTGTTTGTGCAGAGCACCTGAACTTTTGTTGGGAGCTAAAGAATACTCAACAGCAATTGACATGTGGTCAGTGGGTTGCATAATGGCTGAATTAATTGCCAAGGAGCCTCTGTTCAGGGGTAAAAGTGAACTTGAGCAACTTGATCAGGTTATCATTAAAATCACTTGAATATTACTTTTTTCTTCACCTCATCTATCATATGTGTGAATTCTGCTGCCTTGTAACACTTATTTCTTTGTGAACTGTCTACAGATTTTTCGAACCTTGGGTACACCTGACGAGAAAATTTGGCCTGGATTATCCAAATTACCTGGAGCTAAAGCAAAATTTGTCAAGCAACCGTAAGAATGCATTCTCTCATTATGACTTATGGGTGTAATGCTTTGTCAATTCTTTGACCATAAGTTGTTGATATTTCAGGTTTAATATGCTAAGGAAGAAGTTTCCAGCTGCGTCGTTTACTGGTTTGCCAGTTTTATCTGAGCTGGGATTTGACTTGTTGAAGAATCTTCTAACTTATGACCCCGAAGAGGTATATATTGTTCATTGAATATTTTCTATTGGTTTTCTGTGACATGAAGATGAATAAAACATAACGTATACAAATTGTTTTACTTCTTTCAGAGGATAACTGCAGAAGATGCTCTCCTTCATGATTGGTTCTATGAAGCCCCTCTTCCCAAATCTGATTGCAAGCCTATTTTTCCTTCTTGGAGGTGCTAGGACAGGTACTCTCGCTGAATGCATGAAATACCAAGAACAATGCTATTTTTACTGTCATTGTTTCCAACATGTTTACCCAGATAATGATCATATACAAAGAATGATATATTGCAAGGAACAGCATAATGGACTTCATAAGGCACATGTTTGCTATATAAATTAGTAGCGGCGGATTGATGTATATACCTGAGAGTATGGCTTAGCGCTTTTTTTTCAGTTTATTAAAACACAATGTATCCCTCTTGCTGGTGAAAATGATGTACATGTATTTCAGGATCCAGGACATTTAGTAATTAATGATGAATTTTGCTCTGGTATGTTAGAAACCATCTATATCTCCATTACTTATTTCTATGGTTTTGTTTTGTTCGATCATATTGGTTGCCCCATTTAAGTTTAATGTAAAACATAGTTGCGAAAATTAAACTATTTCAATATCTCGATTATTGTTATAATCAATTTTATTCAGAATCAAATTTTTCGTTTTTGAACTTTACCCAAATATGATGATATTGTGGTGAATAAATTATTTAATATAAAAAAAAAACTTTTTCTGATATAATAAAAAAATGATTTAAAAATAGTTGTTAGACAAAATTTCTAAATCAGGAAAACAATTTTTCAGAAAAAAGAAACATTTTACAAATTGAAGTAATCAGTTTATTGCTGATGTTTCTTTTTCTTAACAAAACAGCTAAAAGATTTCAGCTGTTCTAAACATGCACTTTATCGGGGTGGTGTTCTCTTTTCTTCCACTACTTTTACTCCAGGAAATGTTTCCAAAAAACATTGGATGCATTGATGCGCCAAGCATTAGTAGCAGTTGGATATGTAGAAAAAAAATAAAAATCCGGGGATTTTCCTTTTCAACATGGTCAACAGGTAAATATGTTGAGTTTCTCAAATTCGAAGTTGATCCCTGAAATAAAATGGTACTGTGTGCTAGATTTTTGGGGTGGGTGCCTAGCTTCCATGTTCTTCCCCATTTTTCTGCAACAGGCTTTACATTCCCCTTAACAAAACGCGGCAATGAGTTTAGACAGGAAATTGCATTCTGAAAAATGGATAACAAGGAAGTGGTGAGGTACGGTACAGGTTGTGGAACTCTACCAGGGCAAAGCTTGTGGACTCCGCTTTTAGCGGGTTGTATATGGTAATTTTGTGAAATTCAATAAAATGAACTGTGTATTTATTTATTTTTAGACTATTAAAGTTGCCTCGTTTGTTGAAGTAAACTACTTTGTTAGTCTCAATATGACACGTTTATTATTTGATTTTTGTATTACCTGGAACATTATCGAAGTACTAAAGAACCTCGCAAGCGCTGATATTCACACTGGATTTTTCTCTGGGTTCCAGTTCAAGGTGCACAAAATTTGGTTATTGAAACAAATTTAGAGAATGGATGAAGTTTTAATTTAGTATTTTGGTGGGAGAGAAAAAGCGGAAAAATAATGTTTAAATTGTTGGTCTCATTGCCGTTTTTTGTTCTTATTTAATTATTATTTCTTTTGAACCAAATTTTTTCCTATTTTATAACATGTCTATTTTTATTAGCTTCCTTCTATCTAATTTACTATTGATGTATAATGTGTTATTTATTTTAATTTATTTATGCAACGCTTTTAGGTTGGTCTTCTAACTAGTCGCGTTATCTACCTTTCAGACAAGTAAATCTTCAAATTGGATTAGCTATAAGCTTGCTCAGGATAGGTGTTTTGGTCTGAAACTGTGAAACGTCGTTTACAAAATTGTTTTAGATAAAGTGATAGGTGACTTAGAATGTATAGATGTTTGTAAAGTAAAAGATTAATGGAGGGTTTAAAATGTGTCAGTCATATTAGTTGGAGGACTAATTTGAGATTCTATTACTGTAAATATTTGGGGAAAATACCAAAATAGAGAAAACGCTTCAGCTTTTCGTTCAAATGCATGGAAGTGGGAATGTGATAGGCTTTGCGTCAAACCTTCACTGAAAGGGTGAAAGCTTGTTAATCGGGCACACGTTTATATGGGCTCTGAAATAGATGAGATGGAAGTATTAATAAAGAAATAGGCAGATCACGATTCTTAAAAAACTTCAGAGAAATAGAGTAAATATTTGAGGACAGTTGTTTTATTAGCACAAGTTATTGTTTACAATAAGGAATTCATGAAAATTTAAACTTTCAAGTATATATTGTTTACATAAATAATTTATGGAAAAATATGTTTGTTTATAATTTATAAAATTATAAAACTATTATTCTATTTGTCCCTTTTCTCTTTCACTTTCATTTTCTCTCTTTTTTTTAATTCTCCTCCACACAAGTTGTTCAATCATTAATCAGTAGTAAAAAATCAGAAGTAAAAACTTTACACGTAGACAGATAAAAATGTGTTACAGAATAAAATCTTGTTTAATAAATAATATTTTTTCTATACAATTACATTAGCGAATTATGTACGTATATAACTAATAGATATAACTATTCTTCAATGATGTTTGTGCAATATACACACGGCATAAAAAAATCAACTGCATCCTCTTTCATCTAAAAGTAAAATTTCATACTCATTTTTTAATTAATTTCATACTCAATTGACCTGTAAAAGTGAATATAAATATCTTAGTATTGGATAATCAAAATTGTTATTAGTTTACAAATATATTTTTTAAAATATAGGCAGGTAATTTATGCCCTACCAATTGTTTTTCCTACCCATCATCATTCCCTAAGTAAAGATACCAGTGATGATTTTGGTTTCTTTCCTCAAAAGTGGAAAGGAAAATTTAGTGTAAAGTAACAAGTTTCAAGGAATCCCAATCTCCAAGAGAAAGCAGGTTTCCAGAGATGTTTAGGGTTTTAGTGGATGAGATATTTAGTCATTTAAAAAGTAATTAAATCAATTTTAAGTTATAAAATTAGTGGATTATAGACTCTTTTATGGTGTTCTGAGTTCATCCCAAACAGGAATATGGATTTACTTTATTCGTTTTAGTGTATTTTTCCAAGGAATAAGTGAACGTAACCTATCTTTTAACAAATTAACATGTTAGGATGAACTCGTACAATCTAAGGTTTGAATCACTTCATAATTTTAAAAAATTGAATTTAGCTAATATTAAAGAACAATAATTCATAATTGAAAAACATATATAGGAACAAACTTAGGCAAAAACAAAAACCGAACAGTTAATTACTTATGCAAGATTTCATTGACCGTGAAAAGCAGGTCCGGGAGGCAAAAATCTTTTCATAAATATGCGCTATACAAGCAGCTCAAATTTTTCCAACCAGATCTATTTAAGGTCGAGAAAATATTCATGCAATAATGTAAGCAGAGAACATAAATTTAAATTCACTTGAAATTTATTCATCAAAGTAGCTCTTCGAATCTGGGTTTGAGAACAGCCGGCATTTGCAGTAAAGATGAAAAGATAAGCGAATTTCAGAGTATTATAAAATACAAATTGGCAAAGTTAAGTTTTCCTAAAAAAATAACAATTGCATTTTGATCCCAAGGATCCTGGATGAACTCTATTTAAGACAGCACTTTCTCCACTTCAATTGTCACCTCTTTTGGTGGTTTCTCAGCATGAAGATTAGCAACAATGCCCTTCTTCGAATAGTAATCAATAACCTGCATGTTCAATGCACACATTTCTAATCATGACCACGAAACTACAAATAAAATTCTAACGAAGACAGAAAAGAGAAAGACATTTCTCAAACAATTATCAGAGAGATTATAAATGAGACTAGAAATTTGCAAATGGTGAAAGGAGATAACCTCATGTTATTTTGTTGACAGTTACTATACTGTTATATCTAATGTTTCATATTAATTCTCATGTTGTTGATTAAAGAGGACTTTTTACCAAACAAAGCTTCCATCATAATTGGCTATAGGACCCACTGCTTTAAATTGAATACAAAAAGAATCTTCTTCTCCAACATGACCAACCATATCATGTTACTTAACAAGAAAAAAGGATTTGGTATCATACCGGTTCGGTCTGCTTATGAAATGCCTCCAGTCTCGACTTGAGAACAGCTGCAGTGTCATCCTTGCGCTGAATAAGTGGTTCACCAGTAACCTGAGGAAAACAAATTCAATAGAGAAAGTGTTATCGGGCCAGTGCTTTTCTTATGCTATCACAACAAAGCATGTCGCATGCCCTAAACATTTAAAATCGCCATCCTCCATAACCCCTAAACACGATTATCCAAAATGAAAAAAACATTACAAAAATATTTTGTATAAATTATCAGTACTGCCAGCAACCAAAACCAGTAGTGCACTAAACCAAATTTATTGCCCAATTTAACATTGACAAAAAAAGTGTGGTTTAACTCAACCCTAAATAGTACTCTAAGGGGGAGAATAGCCACGTCTTAGCCATTGTGCAACACTTCAACATCCTCCTCCCACACCCAGGATTGGACAGGAGTTTTAAGTTAGTATGAATACACATTTTAGAGAGCCAAACATCAAGACTGAATTGGCTTTGGCACCACATTAAAAAGGAACTGTGCCTGAACCAATTTCAAAGTCTAGTTCTAAGGTGGAGAGTCGACCAAGTCTTACAAGAAAGAGCATGGCCATACGTCTAGCCATTGTTGGACATCTAAACAATATTTAAGTCTGAAAGATACTTGTAGCTTTTCAGAATCCCCATAAATGTTAAAGCACCTATAAGCAGAAATCATTTTTGGGCAACTAACATTTTGCAGGGTTTAAATAATGGTACAGACTTACATCATCAATGCCAGCAACCTTAGGAGGGGCAAATTTTGTGTGGTATGTTCTGCCACTGGATGGGTGTATCCAGCGACCAGTAATTCGCTCCTCAAGGATTGCATCGTCAATTGCAAAATTGAGCACCTTATCAACTTTCACTCCCTGTTTATCCAGCATCTCATCAAGCTGCAAAGAAAGAAAAAGCAGGTTGAAAAGATGTAGATGAACAGCATGTAAAACAATGCACATAACATTTTACACGAGCCCAATATTTTAAACAAAAGAAACTAACTTACTAGTTACTTGGATGTTACACAATGTCATACCTTTTGTGCTTGGACCACAGTTCTTGGGAAACCATCAAGAATGAAACCTTTCTGACATGATGGTTTTTTCATTGCTTCATCTATAATCCCAACAACCAAGTCATCAGAAACAAGTTCTCCCTGAAATATTGTAACATAATATCATATTAGCAATCTGTCATGAAAGTACACGGTAAAACAGTTAATCCACAGATAAGATTCCATGTATGAAGGCCATACCTTATCCATAGCTTCTTTAGCCTTGACACCAAGAGGAGTCTTGGCTGCAACAGCTGCTCGTAACATATCACCAGTAGCTAGGTGGCATAAGCAGTACTCATCCTTTATTATTGGCGACTGGGTACCTTTTCCAGATCCAGGTGGGCCTGCAGTAACATATTTTTAAGTTATATTCCACTTAAAATAATATATATATATATATATATATATATATATATATATATGTATATGTATATGTATGTGTGTGTATATGTATGTATATGTATATGAATATGTATGTGTGTGTATATGTATGTATGTGCGCCCATGTGTGGTAAATTTTAAAGCATGAATCTTAGATGAGCAAACCAAGCCAAATATAGAGATTAACCCTACCTCGCTAAGTTGTCAGTACTGAAAAATGGAGTAATACATGGAAGTATATCATTGAAACAGTAGCCTATGTGAAGTACAGAGAAACAATACAATCTAAGTGCTACTCATCATTTACAGGAGTTATCACTTCAGAAAGTATAAGTTTGTTTTGAATGTTTATGGAAGACTACTGTTTCACTGTCTTCATTTTCCAAGCGATAAATAAAAAAGAGAAGTATAGAGAAGGACTATCCTTCATGCATGAAACCTCCCTTTAAAATAAGAAGATTGTAGGAATACACACATCAATTTAGCGCTTCATTTTATCAGTCTGGTAAATATAAAGAGTTCGTGTGACAAATGATCAGAATTGTATTAGTAGTAAAAAACGCCAACATTGACAAGATGCAACAAACTACGAATGTAAAGGCACTATGCTAGAGTACAATTATAATCAAGTGAGTAAAAAGTACTGTAGACAAAAATCAGCATTACTTGATTGAAATGAAATCCCGGAGAAATATAAAACAACAGACCTAGCCTCGTTCTGTCAACAGTACACATAAATCTACATACTAAAGTTAGCCTGAGAGTAAAAATACACAGAAATTCTACAGGAAGTTAGAAACATTTTGAAAACTAGACTATTATCCAATCGAACCATAAGAAAATTGGCAACATAAGTGCAAGTCTGTATTGTCTAAAAGTAAAGCTACGTAGTCTGTATAAAAATTATTAAACCTAAAATGTGAGTTACATATGAATGGTGACCAAGAATAAAAAACAGAGAAAGAACGCACAAGCCTCCTAAGGATGCGTGTAGATTTACCGTTAGAGAATCATATTCAAATGACAAGATAAAAAAATAGTAAACAGTTCGGAAGCAACAAGAGCTACTGTATGAAACACCGGATGCCTTGTGGAGTTCAAAACACCGTACACCATAGCAGGCAATAACTTCGTAGCATATGATCACCAATTCAAAAATAATATTCATCTACCAAAGAATGAAAACTAAAAGGATGTTTAAAAAAGTTAACCAGAAAAAAAAAAATTCCATAAAGCATAAAGCAAATCCTTTCATTTTATTCTCCAGTAACTGATTACTCAGTACATCAAGGCATAGGATTATCTCCATCCTGAAACGTAGAGCTAAAACCCCTTAAATCTCCCATCGTTTTCCCTATTAAAAAAAATAAGTACCTCCCGGAGGAAACCCTAAAAACCGCATCAACAACATTGAAACGCAACGAGTGCGAAAGCATCGAACTATTTAACATAACCATTTTCGGATCTGAATTAACAGCGAGTACAATACGAAAACTTATCGTAAATTCTTCGATATTGATATATATATATATATATATATATATATATATATATATATATATATATATATATATATATATATATATATATATATATATATATATATATATATATATAAAGAGAGAGAGAGAGAGATGGAGATACCAACGAGAATAAGGCGCTTGTCAGGTTTGGAGGAGCACTTGAAGCGACGAAGGAGCTCAGTCATGAGATCCAGAGAGGGAACATCTTCCAAGTTAGTGTTCGCCATTGCTGTTTCTGTTTCTGAGGGCGTAGAACAGAACAGAAGAAACCAGAATCACGTTCTCCAACGTTGGGTTCTACGGTTCGGTTCGGACTCTCCCACACTCAACAAACTCAACTCGCCGTCTCCCTTGTCTTTCCTTCTTACCCTTTCCTTCTATAAGTGTTAGGTGACTGCTTTTTTTAATTATTTAATTATTACTTAAAAAACTTTTTCCTCTTGTGTATAATTTTGAAAATATCTTGTTTTAATCTTCATGCTTATAATTTTAAATAAATAAATAATACCTTAAAATAGATTTTTAAGGATTTAAATTAAAAAGAAAAAAAAATTATAGAGGGATAAATTATAATTAAACTTTTTTAATATTTTATTCGGGTAGGTGTAGACCCTTTCCGCTGTTTGAATTCTTTCATCTGTTTTCGTGACTGTGATACGCAACGGTGTACACTACCAACAGTTTGGTACACCAACCTCGCCTAATCACGGCTATTAAAATATTTATGTAATTTTTAAAAATTATTTTAAATGCTATCTTAAAGCTTATGGACCGCAAGATGCAATTTCACAAAACACAGTTCTGCATTAAACTGTAGAGGATTTCAATCCCATCTTATTACTTGGTTGTTTTCATTAGCCAACAAAGCTAATTTTTATGCTCCGTTTTTAATAGCTGTTTTTAGTTGAAGATGCTTCTTTTACCCACAGAAATTTGTATACCATTCTACAATGAAATCAATAGTTCTTGGTTTATTTTAACTTTTAATTTATTAAATTGAGAATGTATACCATGTTTTAGTTTTTATGATTTTTTTAATGTTGGTTTAGTATTTATTCTTGCAAAAACTGTATTGAAATTTTTATCCTCTTTATTTTTTTATTTGTCTGCAGTTATGATTTTTTTCACCGTTTTAATCTTCAAATTAAAAGAAAAAAAAACGTAATTTTAATTTTCAATTTTATATATGCTTTATTTATTTTATTTTTTATGTTTTAACTAGTTACATTATTTTTATGATATTTTAAAAGAAGTTTTTTAAAAACATAACGAATGAAATCAAATAAAAAATAAAAGCATCAAATCGTTTGTCATAAATTAGAATGAGAGGAAAACTATAATTTAACCTTTTAAAATTAACCAATATCAGTAATTTTATCAAAATTTTATTATATATAAGTTGGAAAATTAGTCGAATGTTAATGGAATTTGAAATATTATACAATATAAGATTTTAAAAAGTTTTACTTTGTAGAGTTTAATAAAAATAATAATTAAATATATAAAAGAAGATGACGGAGATTTAAATTTACCTAATATTAGGTAAATTAAAATCTTTATTTTATAGTCAAATTACCAAAAAAACTATAGTTAGGGATTGTCTGGTTTCATTTTTTTTTTCATTTTATTAATTACGAGAAAAAAAATTACCTTTTATTTTATTTCTTATGTTCAAATGTTTATATAGGAAAATGTGGATTCAAGAGTCCAGAAAGTTTTACAAGAAAAATTATAGATGTGTTGAACTCTTTCCTTTTCTCACAATTCCATGTAAGGCTTCAATTAAAAATGATGTTTGTTTTAATGGATTAAACGCTCCCTCATACAAGAGGATACAGAGATTGAATGAGTGCATATAGAAAAGTCGGTCTATACTAAAATAAATAATAACTAGTAGTGAAGTTTTCATTATCTTATTTTTCAAGGGTTGGACGCTATGGCGATGAATTTATTTTCTACATAGTAAAAACAAATTGTGAATAAACTAAATTAAACTTTAACATATTTTTTTCGTGTAATTTAATTTATGAATTGATAATATTGTCAATTTGACTTCCAACATTTACAACAATTAATCAAACTAATTTCTAATATCGTATCAGAATAACAATAAAGTTTCACTGATAATAACAACTGTTAATTTATCTTACGACTAAGAACGTGTGTATATATATATATATATATATATATATATATATATATATATATATATATATATATATATAATATAGGAATTGTTTATTAATATATTTAAATTAAATATTAATTGTTTGAACCATTTTTTATTTTATAATTATTATATTAAGTAATTTATAAAAAGAATTAAAGAATAATAATAATAATAATAATAATAATAATAAATTTAAATTTTTATAAAAAACTTATAATAAAATAAAATTGATAATAATTTACTTAAAAATATCTGACATCATAAATTTTTATTATACATTTAAAAAATAAAAAACAACTAATGGAACTGCTCCTGTAAAAATATCTTAAATCATTTTATAAAAATATATTAAATAATTAATATTACAATATAAAAAATAATTAAAATAAATAATTTTATTTATGTAATAATTTTTCAATCGCAATCAATACTTATTAGAATAACTGTGTAATTAAAATATTTAATTTTTTAAAAGGATTTCAAATATATATTTTTAAAAAAACTATTAAAGTTGTAACTAGTCATTCAGAAAGAGTTAAATGTTTATGGTACAAGTGTTATTGATGAAGATTAAGAAATTTATTTCGAAGTTAAATCAAAATAGACTAAACATATATGTTGAATATAACAAAACACATAGAATGATTAGCTTTCTATCGATTATCACTTAAACATGACATAGCAAAAACCTGTGGATTTCCATTTAGAAATCTTAAAAACAATTTATAGTAGATTTATTTGCTCAAAGAACTCGAGCACGGTTAGAAATCTCTTCTAACAAATGTATGATGGAACAAAGTCTCGAAGAATTTATTTTATTCACATAAATTTATTTAACTTTAGATAGTATAAATAGTGTATAAGATACGAGATACATTTGGACAAATATTTAAATAAATATTTAGTAAAAAAAAAACCAAGAGATAAATATATTTAACATTTTATAAATGGAAAATAATTTATAAAAATTTTATTATTTAATGTTAAATATTTTGTTGCAATGAAAGCCTTTATCATATATTTGAGGATTTTCGATCATTACAAGTTATAATTATAAGTATTTATAATCATAAAATTGAATAATAAAGATAGATTATAATCATAAGAAATCGCGTAATTATAAATATACATTATAATTGATATTGACTTTAAATAATTTTATACCTGAAAAAAAACACCCTAAGTATAAAAACTATAATAAAATATTTAATAACAAGTAATTAGATTTAAAGGTTAGATGATGTCCATCAAATTTAATAAAATAATTATATTATTATATAATAATATAATAAATTTAATAATAATATAATAAATTTCATAATGATAATAATTTTAATAAAAAAGAATTACAATAATAAAAAAATTATAAGCATGATAAAAAATAATTAATATTATAAAAATATAAATATAATTAAAAATAAAAGATAGATAATAAAAATAATAAAAAAAATCTTTAAATTAAGTTTTTCTGTTTTTTCTGATAAAAAAAGTTAAAAAAAAGATAATTAAAAACATTGTGTGATAAGGACTTTTAAAAATAACAAAATTATGGAGAAACTGCTAGGACAAAATTTGTATGCCAAATGACAAGTTAACATAATGGTCTTGACAAGTTCAGGAAATGGTAAAGTTCAAACAACTAAAACTAAATATTCTCCAAAACTATAACATCACAACAATTACGATTTTGACAGTTAGACTGCAATACATAACTCTTTACTCGTTATCCTTCTTTTTTGATTTCTTTTTCTTCTTCTTAGACTCTTCACCAGCCTCCACTACTTCATTATTATCCTTTTTATTCTTCTTTTTAGCTGTTCCATCCTGCTCACTCACGACCCCATTGGCACCATCATCCTGATCGTCATGTTCCAATTCCTGTCCCAATTTCCTCTTTTCTTTCTTTTTCTTCTTCTTCTCTGATTTGTGATCCTCCACAGCATCACCATTAGTAACTTTTGTAGGCTTATCTACAGCCATGTCATCGCCTTCTTCGGCAGCAGCTTTTTGTTTTTTCTTTTTGGCTTTCTTGCCTGAAACTTCAGCAGGCACTTCTGTTTCCATCTCTGTATCTGCAACAATTAGTTAGTATACATCAGCATCCAATCCAAGACATTCAACATATTACGAACTATAAAATCTTAAGTGTGAAACAAACTTAGCTCTCCACCATATAGCCTTGGCAAAAAAAAAAAATAACGTTTACCATTTGGTTGCCAATTCAAGTTCAAGTAAATTTAAAACCAAAATTATATTTTTAAGTTTAGGGGAAAATCAGAAAAGGTAACAACGGGTATCTGTGCATCCGTACCTTTGTTTTCAGCACTTTCAATAGCAGATTGCATGACATCTATGTTCTTGCGAGGTGCAACTCCCTTGTCATAAAAGTCGAGTCGTTCCTCAACTTGCTCACGCAGTTTTTCCCCAAAAACAGTAGTACCCCTTTCTGCATTGAGGTACAACAAAATCATGTCAAAGGTGCTACGTACAGCATAAGATATTTCTAAATTGAATGTGAAAACGAACCAGAAAAGCAGTCAATCCTTGACGCAATTGAGCATTTATTTGCAAGGTAACGAGCCATTCTGCCCTTGTTTTTGGCAGATGCCCGACCAATAAAAGAAGAATGGAATATCAAACCATATTTGGGAGTGTTTCCTCTTGTTTTTAATGCCCTGCATAAAGCAGGCAAGTATATTGTAAATTAGAATGGAACAGTATTGTCTGTATTTTAGCTGAGATCTGGTAAAGCATCTTAAACAATGGGAATACCAAATTGTTACAGTTTCACTTTCACAAATGAAGCTATGTTGGTTTTAGTTACAAACTTCCGAAGAACAAATTGGCACTTCAAAAGATACTTTAAAACAAAAAGTGGAGTTTAAACCTGAACAAAGCCTTCTCTGCACCAAGAATTTGAAGAGTTGACGAGGGGCACTTAGCTAAATTTGTGAGACTACCAGCATGGGAAATCAAACGAGCACCAACAACTTCACCAATTAGAGAGGCCAAATTTGGTGCAATATCATTCATTTTTGCAACCAGGTAATCATACAGGTTCTTCCTGTACTCAGACAGATCCATCACCCTTTGTGCAAATTGTTGGACATTGATCAAATCAACTGGTGACAAATCCTGTCCTGAAAATAACCAAGAGAAAGAAAGAAGACTTAGATACACAGTGAAGCAAAAGTTAAAACAACAGGAGACAGTAGACGTTTGTTTCACAATATTTTTTATGCATTCTAGAGGATACGAAAGAGGGATTATTCATTCTAATGTTCGTTAGAAAGTCATCCAAAATTCTTTCCAAGTATCTTTTCTTCACAGGAAAGTTATATTTCAAGATGTATACAGTTTTTATTCTCATGTTTAGGGAGTAAGAAAGCTACATTCTCATGGGAATATAGAACTTTATTTTCCAACCCCACTAATACTTCCATTTTTTTTATTTTAATTATTTAATTATTTTTAAATTTAAAAGTTTTCCTAGTAATATCATAATACAACCAAACACATTTTCAAATATATCCCAGGAATAACATTCCAGAATAATATTCCTCAGCATGTGATTCCTAAGGAAACATCATAACATGAAACAAAGCCCCAAAGATTTCTACCCATGGAGGCCTTGGCAGCTTCCACAATTTCCTTTGCTTTATCTTCATCCCCAACTATGTCAGTTAAGCCTGGAATCTTCTCTTCAGTCAACTTGGCCTTATCCTCAATATATTTTGAAACTTTGGCATACAGATAATTATCATTTACTATTTTCACCAGCTCAGGGAAATGCCATGAATACCACTCTCTGGACATAATTGACAAGCCAAACAGAAATGAATTCATGTTAATACAACTCTCAAAGAAAGTGAATTATTTTAAATGCAAAAATTCAAAAGTCATTTGAGCATTCAATGTCATATCATATTACCTAACTCTCATAGAAAACGAATTGATATCCTTGTCAAGTGTATCTAGGAGGAAGATAGCTTGAATAACCATGTTGTCCACTCGATTGACATTAAATTTCACCTTTGCTCTGCTGTAACTATGCCCCAGACCAAGTTGAGCCTTTTCCAAATCTCCGGACTGAAAAATCCAAATAGAACAAAACATTATATAAAAACATATTTCAGTAGTAGGACAAAGGCTTCATGCACACAACACAAAAAGTGGCCTGAGGAAACACTAACCTTGAGATCACCCACAAAGGTATCAAAATGGAGTCGCACGCCGCGAAGAAGTTCACTCACAAACTCATTACTCTGGCAAGGAATCTTAGTCACTTCAGATATTTGAGAACCAATCTTAGGATCGGACACACCAACACTGAACTTGCCCTTTTTACCTTCTTTTACTTTAGGCAAGTTAGTCTCCAAAACAGTCCTCAACTCATCAGTTAATATGCCTGAAAACCCACAAAAATAATCAACAATCAGTAGCCACTAAGACACAACTACAACTTTAAACCTGTTTGGATAAACTTCTCCATATAAAAATAATGAATTTTACCGGAGAATCTCAATCTATTTTACCTTTTTATTTTCTTCTATGAGTATATACGGAAAAGCATATGCAAATAGAACCCAACTAATGTTATTCTATTTCATACATATCATCAAACACTGGAAAAACGATAAAAATGAACGAAGCAACGCCGTAACAGAAAGAAAAATCAACCAAAAGGAATAAATATGACCATTAAAGTAATAAACTCGGTACACCAATTGTTCAATATAACTTAAAACACGCAAGCTTATCAAAGTTAACATGGAGGAGATACGCGTAGAGAAAATAACAGCACAAGAAGTGAGAGGGTGGTTTATTACCTTCGGAGACTGCGTTGCACTGCTTGAGGGCATCAAGAGCGGAAGTGAAAGGGTTGAAGGAACGAAGCTTAACTACTTTCCCAAACCTGTTGAGGTCGGAAACGGAGTTCCTAACTGCCTCGGTGTTCTGACCAATTTCGTCGAGGCCATGAGCCTCAAACAGTGCGTAGCCCGAAGCGGATTCGTATAGAAGAAACAGTGCCATTGGAGACCAAAACTGAAACCCTAGAAATGATGAAGCGAGAAAGGGAATGGCATTTGAAGGGAGTTGCTGCGGCCTACCGGGTATCGAGGTTTAGGGTTTAAGAAAGAACGAAGTGATGCTGCTTCGTTTAATAATGGGTCAGGTCGGATCCGTTTGGGTCGGGTTATTAGCCGAATAAACCCAGTAGCTTCTATTGGTAATTTGCAGTGGGCTTCAAATTTGAACCTTATAGGCCCATGCTCATTATCACTTTTACAACTGAGCATTGTAGTTATATATATTGAAGGAGTAAGAAGACATGTTAGTGATGATATTCAGATATAATTCATTTTAAATTTTGGTTTCATATTTTTTTATAAATTAAATTTACAATAAATAGTAACCATAATTGATTAATTTTCTAGCCACTTTTAGTGTCTGACTTTATCTTGTGTGTAGAAACCATTCATAGTCATAGTTAATAGAAATTTAAACAATAAATATATTAATATGAGATAGATTGAAGGAATTCAAACTTTGTAAAAAATGTTTGAAAAAATTAATTAAAGTCTGCCTCTCGTTGTGATTATTTTTTAAAATATATAATTTAAAAATAAATTTTAATAGTTTTAACTGTTTTTTTTAATTCAAAAAATTGGTTAACTGATTTTATAAAAATGTTTGAAAAAATTATTTTAATTTGTATATATTTTTATTCATTTAATAATATTTCACCTTTCGTTTAGTTGATTAGTTATATTATTGGTACTAAATACGTTAGTTTTAACTTATTAATTATTAGTTGAAATACATGTTAAAAGAGTGCCCTTTTCATAATTTGTATTTATTTTTTTTATAATATTTCTAGATGTATCTAATATTTTTACTCTATATATTATATTTTTTATTTTCTTCCATAAATAAAAATGAGAATTTATTTATTTATAATATATTTCTCTCCCTCCTTTAAATACATACGACGTTCCTCTTTTTTTCACTTATTATACACAATACTTTTTTGTTTATCCGAATTTTATATTATTAATTTTTTAAAATAATTTTTTTTTCTCATTCTTTCGATATACTCACATTTTTTTAATGTCACATGTCATATGTCTCTCTCCTCTTTCTATTAATAAATAAAATGTATAAATGATAATCTGTTATGTAAGTTTTTCTTCTGTCTTTTATAGAAAAAAATAATTATAAAAAATAAAATTATATATATATATATATATATATATATATATATAATTAACGGAAACACGTATGAAAGTATATTTGTGTGTTTTTATTTTTATTATATATTTTATTTTAATTTAATAAAATTTAATGTATATATTATTTTAAAAATATAAATATTTTTTTTAAATTATAAAAAAGACAACTAAATGAGAAGAGAGAGACTAAATATAATTAATGAAATAAGAAATGTTGATATTTTTTATTATTTTATATTTGTGAGAAAAAAATTAATAAAAACATGTGATTAGAAGAGGTGGAAAGAAAATTAATATAAACATAAGTTATATTTTTTTCTCATATATATATATATATATATATATATATATATATATATATATATATATATATATATATATATATATATATATATATAAAGCATAACTTACAAGGATTCCTTATAAATAAAAATATTACTTTGATGTAAACAGGATACGAAGTGGTTAAATTAAAAAATAAAAATAAAAATAAAAGGTGCAAATATCTTTAATAAATAAAATATTTGCCACATCTAAAAAACATAATTTGTTTCATTATTTTTTGTATTGTTATTTCAATTTATCCTAAATTTATGAAAACGCGCTACTAATAAGATTAAATTTTAAGAAGAACTATAAACTATAGTTCATTGTTGAACAAGATTAAAATTTAAGAAAAATACTATAAAGTTCCAGTCACAATTTTATAGTTGTAGTAAATTTTAAAATATTAAAAGTTGTTCTAAAATATGTTAGTTCTTAGTCCGTTCCTAAACTTAGTTGTTTTAGAATTCTAATACAATCAATAAATGTTTTATTTATATAAATTAGTCCAAAGTGTTTTCATTTATTATTTTTTAAAATTTTTGCTAGTTCTAACTACTCTTTTATAACTACTCTTCTTAAAGCGTCCTCCAATTTATAATTGTGTCCATTAAAGGGATAATAATTTTTTATTTAGTATAATGGTGAAGTTGAACTTTTCTATAATATGAAAAGTTCAATCTAATTATAAAATTAAAATAAATTCATAAAAAGATTATTTATGGGAATATTTTTTACTTCAAAGAACCCTTATATGTTATCATTAAAATATAATTTAATTCATATATGTTTAGATTACATCATATTTTAGTGATAACAGGTAAAAATATGTTTAAAATAAAAAATGAATGTAAAAGTTAAAAAATAATATATATATATATATATATATATATATATATATATATATATATATATCCAAAAGATCATTCAATTATCTCTATTATAATATTCTATAGATATATTTGAATAAGTTATTACAAGAAAAAAATTATAAACTCAAATAAACTTGAGTAAATTAAAATAAAATAAAATAATGATAAATTAACTTATATATAAACTACTTTTAAATAAAATTAATTTCAAATTTTATATTTATTTTTCTCTTTGAAGAAATTCATTAAATGTTTTGGATAATATTAACATTCTGCGGAAGATAATGTGTGAAAACTAATATATAACTAAATCCTAAGATTAAAAAAACAATCAAATTATTCTTGAAAAAATCAATCAATGTTTATGGTGTTAAGAATATTTTGGTTCCAGCCCATTATATGACTATTTGTATTTATAATTAAATTATTTGTATCTATCGTTTTGTACCTACAAAATAGCTATCCCATTTATAAAAATTATACATGAATTTCCCATTTTGCTCTCTATTATTCGAGTTCCATGTGGGCAAATTACGTGTAAAAGCAACAGACTATATTACATGCTTGTTTCATACCAAGAGGGTGCCACCAACAAAATGAAATCAATTATGACAAATAACAGATAAAAGGTACTTTGATCTCGTTACATTATATTAGCCCTTTATTATCACAAAATAGTTTTTCAATGTCAATCGGTACCATCAAAATGACCCTACAGTGAGCTGCAACTGGACGGGTGGGGTGCCTTGGGAGGAAGGGGGTAAATCATCACCGGAACCAGCATGATCTCCTCATTAACTCGTGTTAATGTAAAATGCAATGCCTTTAATGCTGTCCATCCCCTCTAAAAGATGGATATTCAATGAACGAATTCAAGATGCAAGAATTATGCAACTAACGGATTACTTTCCCACCACACATGCTCAGACATATTACCAATCATAATGCAGAAAACTCTTGCAATTTGTTTCTTGTCTGGTCTATCACCTTATAATCATTTTGTTGTCAGTGCCTCGCTAGTGGACAGAATCCTTTCCATGTCCTCAAGATACGGCCATTTTTTCTTGCTATTCTTCTCATTCTTTACCTCCTGCTTCAAAAAGAAACAATGAGGTGAAATGTTGAAACTGGAAAAGTTGGCTGTCTTATTTTTAAAACTGGCATTCATTCATTCATTACTGTACACTAGTATTATAGGCTATAAACAAACAGCAAACAGCGTTTTCTATTTGAGGTACTCAAGATGTAGTGCAACAATCCTAATTCTTAGTCGTAAACATTCTTTGGGATAGTGATACGATGACGGTGCGAGCAGAAAGAGCAAATGGTAAAAAATTCTATACTAAAAAATACAAACTTTCTTCTCTGCCTTATATTTCCAAAACGTTGGTAAATCGGTCCTGCAATCTAGGCCAGACACCTAGCTAAATTCTCTAACAAAAAAAATTCCTCAGTCAGAAAAGATAGCTCATGGTCAAAGGTCAGATGTAATCGTTTAACCATGTGGGCCTCAAATGGTCAAGTTGTGCAGAAGACCCACTATCAGGTACCGAGTCTCCGATAAAAAAAAGTGGACCGAACAAAGTTGCTAGCAAGATAAAAGACAATCATGCATTCAATATTTACCATCAGAACAGAAAATAAATTATAAATTTATGTTATGCTCACATTAACTTGCAAAAGAAAATTGTGTTAATTTTTTAGAATAGGTTATCTGGACATACAAGGATGGGTTATGAAAGTTGAACAAAGTTTATGAAGTTAAAAATGCCAGCACCAATCAGAATAAGGACTTTGTTACCCTTTCCACAGCATTCGATGTAGACACTTCCTTACACATAAACAACCAAGAATTATTGATAATTATTCTTAGGGACTGAATTATTTGCTTTTAGATTAACATCAAGTCACTCATGAAGAAACATACCTCGTATTTCTGTAACAAAGATGTCCACAGAGATTTACACTGCCCAGGACTTCTGCTGATCCCATTAGACAACAAATTCTGAGATATTTCTTCCCAGAGGGCCATCCTTCCCCTCACAACTTGAAATCTGTCATTCAATTCCCCACGCATACCAATGAGCTTCTTAACTTCATCATGTTTCCATTTATTTCTCTTTGCTGATTTTGAAGATTTAGATTCAGAATTTGATGTATTTACAGAATTGCATTCTTCAGTGTCTTCAGAATCTTCAGAATCATCATCCTTCAATGGGGATGACTTCTCTTTTAGTGGAACATAACCATTGTTAGCTTTAATAGTCTTCTCAAATGGAGAGGATCCAACAAGTGGTTTAAAAAGATCATCTGAAACCTCTGCATCAGACAAGTCGTCCTCAACTCCACTTGAAGTAGCAATGTCTTCAGTAGGTAGTATACCACCTAAATCAATTCGATCTGCATCAAGTAATAGAACTGAGTGAAAAAAAAAATATATGATATATAAAAAAGAAATGTAGCCAAAAATAATATCAGTAGAAATAAAATTCATTAATATCTAGACCAAATATAGTAAAAAAGAAAAGGGAGACACATAATGATTCTGCTGCGCAAACCATGGAAGTTCATTGCACTTCAACACTGCTGGAATAGGCACTTAAATGCCTATTGGAATTTGTAGCAGTTAATGCCTATTCTTGTACCTAGAATATTCAATACACTAGAATCATCATTAATCTCCTAGTAAACACAGAATCTTAATTACCAGATTTATATCTATCAATAAACACTACATGTTGCGAAAGATGACCTATTCACCTTTACATAAAATGCATAATTGCCCATAAACAAATATAATGTATATCAACAAGACTTCCACAATTTTATATTCCATAAATGTAAATTGATGTTACCTCTTATTTGGGTTTTGGTTCTCTGATTTTCTTTCCCATGTCCATCCACCACTTTTCTCAATGTCGATATCCCATCAACATGGAATTTTCCAGACAGCTTTGTGTTTATCTCATTAGCAAGAACAGCTGCAGGATTTTCTACGGCAATAGCAATAACTTCAGGCCGTTTGCCACTGTACTTCCTCACCATTTTTCTCAACACCTCAGACACAATTCTTTCCATATGAGCCAGTGGACAGCTCACAGGGCAGCTTGAAAGAGCAGCATGAGCAGCTTTATGGAGTGCATCTAACAGCTTTCCCTTGTCAAGCCACAGGCATCTTGTGGTAATTCTTATTTTTCCTTTTAAGGTGTTCTCAACTGGACTGTCTAAATTTTGTGGGCGAAATATTTCCATGCTGGAAAGGGATGAATATTAGCATGTTATTAAACAAGTTATACTTGGCTTATACTTAATTCAAAACATTAAATATTACCTAACAACTATGATGCCATCTAATGCAATTCTCAATCTTTCATCAATAAAGAGTTCACTTGATGTACCAAATGCTTTTTCGCCATCACTATACATCAACTGCATGAAAAAGTAAGAGGGAATCTCAGAAGTCTAAATTTCTAAAAATGAGACCACCAGAATACTTTGGGAGCCAGCCAGCAACCTGGAAATTCTCTTTTCCAAGTGAAATGAAACCATTGGAAAGGACTCTTCTATTTCTCAAATGTGAAACACCGAGCATCTCTCCATTCTTAATAACCTGAAAAGAAATCCCATCAGTCGCTTCAACAGTTTATAAAATAACTCATATCCCACGCTTATCTAAATCTAGTCATAGTCAACTAGTAGCTCATGTATCACAAAGAACATTGGATAAGGAGGCAACCAACCACTCACAGTTGTGTGCCGAATGCCAGTTGATTTTCCAAGTAATTCATGCTCCTTCAGGAACAAAAGTTCTCCGTGTATGGGTAGAAAATGTTGTGGCTTCACAATTCTAAGTACTTCCTCCTGCAGAAATATATGTCATCTTCAGTACTAATAAGCCACATCAAAGACAAACCATACACAGGGCGACAGGTATACATATCAAAAAAGAAAAATCTTATGCATAGTTATCTTAAAATCCATGACATTTTGTTAAAACAAAGTAAAAAAAGTAGAAAAAAATTTGAACAATTTGAAATGCAGATGTAAATTATTTTTAAATTCTGGGATATTCTTCATTTTTTTTTTGTACCAAAACCATTATTTAATGATGTTGCATAATGCAATCAAAAGCTTACCAATTCTCCACGATATCCATGACCAGATGTGTGTAGACATTCATTCTTCCCCATAACTATAGTTGATCCAATCTCTGATACGCGGTTTAGCATTTCCATAACACGAGACTCATTACCAGGGATAACCTGATGGTGATATAAAAAGCAAAGGACAAATTAACAACACATTATTTTTAGATAGGAAATTTCAGAGCTATCTTTGTTCTTCACGCTGGAAAAAAAATCAGAAACTAACCCAAGCAGCAGGGCATGTGGAAAAATCAGAAATTGTTACTATAATGGATTAAAACTTAAAAGTAAAAAAGTAAATTGTAGGTTCATGTAATGGTGTTGGTTCATTAGTAAAAGGTTCATGCAGTGTATTGGTTCATCAGAAAATAATAATTTTTCTTGGCCAGCTTTCTAAGATAAGTTTAAAAATAATTATATTATTTATCAGAATCTACGCATTCATAAACAGACCTCTAGTTATACCAGACATGCATTAGATAAATCAAAAGGTAAAATACCTAATGCAGGTATTATACCTTTGCTGAATACAGCACAATATCCTCTTTTGTAAGCTTGAAAGCATGACTACTTCCATAAGATGCAAGATTTAAGGCAGCACGTGGTTCTGCCTGACACAATAGCATATATTTGGTCAAATGTCATAAACTTGAGAAAGTCAATGGAACTTTTAAAGAGACTTAAAAGGTACTTACTTGAGAGCCAGTTGTAACAATTAGCAAATCCTTTGGTGCATAAGCATCAATATCCTCCGCTTTCACCTTTGTAGAATTAGACATAAATAATAGCAGGTAACATACATGCGACTTGAAGAAGATCTTATAGGTACTAAGCTAAATATTATCTCAAAATTTTAATAAATATATTAAGATAGAAATGAGTCAAAGAGTCACTTAACCTAAAAGTTCAGGTTGGCTAGGTATAACTAGGTTGCAGATAAAATAAAAACTAAGTGCAGGTGCAGTTGTACAATGGAAGGCCAACAAGGTCCAAGAGAAAACAAAGCAAAATTCATAACTGGCTGCGTACTTGCAAATTGCAATGATTTCCTCTAACAACATAATTGATAATACAATACCAGCTGATTAGCACTAGACTTCTCCAACCTCCAGTTTCCATCAGCTACTCACTAAGTCTTATCTTAACATTACTTTATGAAAAAAGAAGGTATAGAAAACAAGTTCAACTATCAAATACAATGAAATGGATAAATTAGGCAGAATAACAAAGAAATCGCTGACTGTTTATTACCAGAGTTGATGGATCAATTGGAGCCTTCCCATCCTTCCAAGCTGCATCTAAATATGTTCTTAGCGACATGCCAACAAATACCTGATAGTATAAAGATAAAATTATAATGCTAACACATGTTGATCAATTCTATGAGCTTGCAATAACAAAGAACATACCAACTTTCTTCCAGTTAAATCAGCAGCAGCTTTCACACTTCCAAGACGATGTATATTTGATGCAAACTGGGTTGTTATAACACGTCCTTTAGCAGCTGAAATATTCCTCAATAATGCATCTGCAACAACAGATTCACTAATTGTCCTTCCAGGTGAGAGTACATTTGTTGAATCACTCATCATCTGAAAAGAAACACCCAAAGCACCATTTGCTTCCATCCTTTGTCAATATTCAATAAAAGAGGAAAGGCTATGTATATATTGTCATAACCCGGGACACAGTCAAAAAAATAACAAACAGACACAATTTAGCATGCATGTTCAACCGACAACAAATTGCAGAGCACATCCATGGGCATAAATAAAGATAAAAACTAACTGTAGTCAAAGAAGATAACATGTACTATCCACATGGCAGCAATGAACCCTAATCACAACAAATAAGTGACTCTATTTACCCAACCCTCCCCTTCCACAGTTCCACTACAAAATATCCCCGAGAAATCCTTGTCAGGTCAGGTAAAGCCCAGATTTAGATAAAGCCACTTACAAACATAGTTGAATAAAATAATTTAACTTCTGGTTGAAGCAGCATAACTGGCATCCTTGAAAACAATTAAAATCTGTCTAAGTGAGTTACCATAAAGACTAAGACTTGAAACTTCAAAAAAGCAGAATGATGTTACCCTTTTGGAAAATCTATCAGCACAAGACAGATCATGCGAACCATATTCACCATGAAAGGACTATTTATGTACCACAGAAACATCATAAACTTAAAGATACAGGTGGCTCACCAACGTGACTCCTTCTTTAGAGAGTTCCTCTAGAGCTTCACGATCAAAAACTTTACCATCTAATGGTGTTTCATCAATCTGTTGAATCAACTTGCTCAGCATGAGGAGATTCAAGGCAGAAGAAATGGTCGAGGCATTTAAAAATAAAGTAAAATATTGACCTTCCAATCCCCAGTGTGAAGAATGGTACCATCAGAACATCGGAGCACTAGGCCACTGCAATCAGGAATAGAGTGAGTCACTGTGATAGGCTCTATCTCAAATGGCCCAGCCATAAACTTCTTCCTCGTTCTAAAAACTTTCAGCCGGGATGGAACAAAAATACCATGATCCTTCAAACGTTTCCTTATAAGCTGTTAAGAAGAAAAAGGTTTCACCTCTGAATTGTAATGGATAAGATAAGAAATGCAAAGAACAATAGACTTAGACAACTAAACTGAGCCACAATTTTTGTTAAGAAATATTAATATGGTGGCACAAAATTAAGAGTTCAAGAACTAGTCAGTCAACTTCGAGTTCAAAATATGTTAAATCTAAAATCCTCCTATCAACTTTAATGGAACATTACTGTTGATTCATACGACAAAACAAATGAAAAGCAGCATGTTACCAACAAAGTAATAAGACTATAAAAGACTTTTTCTTACCTCCATTGTAAAGGATGAAGCAAAAATTGGTGTATGAGAATCTAATGCTGGTATGACCTGAGGGACCAAGTCAAAGTTAAATCAACCGCACATGTAAGTCATGTAAGGAAATGACAAAATGCATCCTTTTAAAATAAATTATAGAATATCGAATTAGATTAAATGCTAGAGAATAAAATAGAGTACTAGAAAATAGAAAGTAAAATCAAAATAATTTTATATTAAAAAATAACTCATTAGATTTAGAAAAAATAAAAGAAATGGACAACCGAAACAATCCCATTCCACAAAAGAATTGTAAATATACTGTTTTAAATTGCTGTCAGTCTTAGGAGCAAGGAAATATAGGCACACAACACTTGGCAAAAAAAAAAGTACGCTCACAATTACATTAGTAATTAGAAATGCTTCAAAGTTTGTAAAAGAGTACACTACAAATAGTCAGTAGATGTATCTATGAGCCTTAGTTATTCCTTAAATCTGCTACAAAGCCACTGATTTGAGAACTAATTTATCAAATGGTGGTATGTCTTCTTGAGGCCCATTGCATTACCTTCTAATTGTCATAGCATAGCAGCAAAGGCATCAGATATGGATTCATTCATTAAACTAAGGATGCTTCTTCAAGTTCAGCCTCAGTCTATTATTGCAGAATGGATCAAACATGGGGGCACTATATCTCATTACAGATATGCAAACAGATAAATTGGAATCTATCAAAAAGAACTAGTTGACAAAAGAGTATTTTTTGAACCAGCAGTTCTTAGAGAAGAAAGCAATACCCAAGGCAATGCACCAATATGATCTTCATGACCATGTGTTATAATAACTGCTTCAATTTTGTGTCTCCATTTTCTTATAAACGTTGTATCAGGTATGATCTTCTGGACCCCAAGCTCATCATAGCTGAAATATGCAATCCATGTGTTCATATATAAAGAAAAGTAAATTAGAGCAAACACCAATTGTGGAGTGGCAATTTGGTTATGACGATTACAAGATATTTAAAGTTTTAAATGAGTTCATATAGAACAATTATTTGTTCTCAACTTTAGGATCCAATGCCAACTTTAGTTAGTATTTACATTTTGAAGTTTTTCATATGAAAATGTCATGCAACAGTTCAAACTTATTCAATTGGCTAAGTATCCTCTTCTCTTCTTGTCCCATAAATACGCAGAGAAGTGGATGGTACTGGAGTTGTAAGACATACTCTGGAAACATAACACCAGCATCAATGAGGATATAGCGATCATAGTTGCCAACAAGCATGCAATTCATCCCAATTTCACCCAACCCACCAATGGGAAGAACTCTGAGGGGTGGCCCATCCCGTCCTTCATAAAATTCCTCCATCTTGCGTTGAACAGAATCTTCCATGCTTTTTCTGGGACCTTCTATCCTTCTCGATCTTTTACGCAGTACTTTAGGTCCATCAGTATCTACACAAAACAAGCAGTATAAACAAAACTATATCAAAGAAGAATAAATAGCCATGCATAGGATCAAAATTACAGCTAAAACAAATGAACAACAAATTAAAATATTCGCTATATAGTGGCAGGAAGAGAAATGAAACAAAACTATAATTTAATATCTGTCTGGATAAACTTATCTATTTAAACACTGTTTTTGAGAGGAAGAAAATAAATGTTATATAAGCACATTTAGGAAAGGTAATATATATATATATATATATATATATATATATATATATATATATATATATATATATATATATCGATTATCCATAAGCTAAAATTAGCACGTGCTTAAACTATGCGTAAACTATGAAACTTCGCAGATACAAGTGTTTTTAAAAAATAATGTATAGCTTATAAGAGAAACTTGTTTCAATTTTCATTTTTTCTTCATCAGGAGGTAGTTATACAAAAATTTATCTCAACAAATGCTTTAAATCAAATATAGTCAGAGTGATGGCTACAGTGTTACTCATTTAAGCCAAACACAATTCCTAGCCAAAACCATTTTCAAATGTGGCAGTGGTGTCTTGGATGCTTCATTTCAAACATTACAAATCCTAGCTAAAATCAAGCTATGTGACGAGGAACATCAACTCACTTATAAACACGAAATATTCCACTCCATTAGGTGAAACCTTAATTGAAAAAACTCGACAGAAGCGCATCCATATAAGAAAAAGAAGGATTACCGGGGAGGGAAGAAGAGGAAAGAGAGCAAGAAAGGGAGCTGCGCGTAAGGTGAGGGCGGTGGCGGCAACAGAAGGTGTGAGGACAAAGAGAAAGAGAAGTGCAAGAGGCCATTCTGAAAAAAAGGATAAGAAGAGAGAGTGCAGAATTGATAGCTTAAAACCCTAATAATGCAAAGTTCAGAGGGTTTTGCAAGGAGCTGTTTCTGCTTTTTCTCTTACTCGAGTGTTGGAAGCGGGAAAGAGATGCATCCTTACTCTATGACTCTAATCAGGTGCTTGTATTCGGAAATATCTTTCTTATCGCTATGTTTTTTTTTTTTTTTTTCTCCCGTAGCTTAGCGACACAGTTCGAGTTTATCTTAAAACAAAATATATTTAGGACCACACGTGTGGCACGGCGTCAAGGTAAATAATGTGTTTTCACCTTATTTTTAACCTAGTTTTTCTTTTAAATAAAATAAAATTAATGATAATCGACTAAATAGTAAATATCATTTTTTTAATCAGATCGAATCAACTAAGAATCAATATAAGAACCAGATATTTTTTATTTTAATTAAATTGATATAAAATTATAAAAATAGATGAAATGTTTCAAACCCATTTTAAAAAAAATAAACAAAGTTAATATATTTTTTAATTTGATCAATTTTAAATAAAAATTATTTTATTATGTTTTATTTTATTCTAATTATTATCTATATTATTTTTAATAATAATAATAATATTATTAAAAATTTATTATATTATACAAATATTATTTATTAAATTTAATTAGACCGATTAAACTTTTAAATTTTAAATTTATATGTATAAATTTGGTTTTAAAATAATAATAATTACATTCATACCACATTTCGTTTTAGTTTTGTTAATATTAAAACATTAAATGATAATAATTTATATTTCACGTCGTTCTAGTTTTGTTAATAATAGAAGAGTAAATTAACATGAATCAAATAAATAAACTTTTATTTTTTTATATGTAAATGAAAATTGATTAAAGAAGTAATAGTAATTTTAAAAAGGATGTACTTTTAGATAAATAAAAAGACAAACATTTAGTTAATTTGTCACTGTAACTTAACATTTAAGTTGATAATAGTTTCTTTTTTATTAAAAAAATGAATAAGATTAAGTTAATGTGACTAAAAGATACTATTTTTTATATATAAAAACATTTATTTATTTATTATTATTATTATTATTATTTTAATTTTTAAACAACCAAAATAGTGTTATTTATTCGGAAGAAATTGTCTCATCATAATTAATATATTATGAATATTTAAAATAAATTCATACAATAATATATAGATTGAGTAAATTATTTTAAACTTGTAGAATATTAATAGAATTGACTAACCATATTTTAAATAACAAATATAAATAATATATATTTTTATTACTTCTTACTTTATAAGATGATACATTTCAAATCTATACAAATATTAAAGTTAAATATATAAGATCAATAATAATAAGAATTATTTATTAAAATGTTTAAATAAATTATTAATTGATTTAAAATAATATATTATAAAAACTATTTAAATTTTGTTACAATTGCTTTATCAAATAACTTAAAAAATAAATGAAAATACAATAAAATAAAATGTTTTTTATAAAATTATTAAAAAAAATTAATATAATAAAATTAATAAGTAATTATGTAAATAATAATATAATATCATAAATTTTTATTTTATATATTTGTTTAGAAATAATAGATGAGTTACTATTATTAGAAATATCTAATCTTTTTAATATTTTATAACTCTACTTGTTTTTTTATTGTATCATAAATTAGAATCTATTAATATTAAATTTGGCATGAGATGTAGAAGGGTTAAAATCCTAAGTTGATTTTTAATATGTTTATCCAATAATAAAAATTTAAAATAGTTTGTTGAGTACTATCTCCTGTAAAGGACGTTCCAGTAATTTTGTGAGAAAAATAAAGCTATTTCCACCTATTCAGTTTCACCAACAATTTATTAAGATTCCAATTCATTTTTTATAAAATAATTTGATAGTTAACTAATAATAGGTATTTATATTAATAAATAACTCATTAAATTATATTTATTTATTTTTATCTGTAGGCAAATACTGAGAACTGTCTGTCACACAAAAGATCGATTTTTAATCTCAAATTTTCATGTTATTTCATTATTCATATAAAAACTGTGACAAAGAACCCACTTGTAAAATTGAAGTTGTTATATTCCCTTCTAAATCAAAACGATTTTCTTAAAATCCAAAATATGTTAATATTATAATTGGTACAAAGGATATCTCTTGGTATATATATATATATATATATATATATATATATATATATATATATATATATATATATATATATAAGTTTGAATAAAAATTTTAAAATAATATATTTAAAACAAAAATTATTTAAATTTAAAATTTGTAAGTTTATTTATTTAAATAATAAAAAAATAAAGTTATCTTATTTAATACAAATATTTTATTTTTTTCTTTTTTCTCTCTTTTCGTTTATTTCTTATTATTCCTTTTTCTTTATCATAATAGTTTTTTTTCTCTTATCATTCATATTGTCCTTCTAATTATAAAAATATAAAATTAAAATTTGATAAAATAAATATTATTATTTAAAAAAATATATTTAGATCATTTAAAAAATTTAACTCAATATATTATGTTATATTATATTATAAATTTAAGATATTACAAATTGTTATATTATAATTGTTATAAAATATATTTATTTATTTTAAAGTAATTTTTATTAAATATTTTTATTAAATTATTTATTATAATCAATTTGTATAACTCAATCTAATTATAATTATGTTAAATCATTAAATAAAAAATATATTTTATTCATAAATATTTATTATATTTTAATTAGACGAAAAATTAATTTATTGTGATAAAATAATTTTAAATTAATTATTTATGTTATCATAAATAAAAGTATTTATTGTTATAATAAATAAAATTATTTATTTTTATCATAATTTAAAATAATTAGTTGATGTTTTTGTAGTTTTAATATTGATTTAAAAAAATATTATATATATATATATATATTATTTAAGAGAAATGATATGTAATATCTTAATAATTATAACATAATAATTTGTAATATTTCAAATTTATAATATACTATTTTTTTAAAATATAATATATAATATTTTTAGATAATTTAAATATTTTTTTTAAATATATGAAAAATTTATGTTATTAAATTTTAATTTAATATTTTTAATTAGAAGAATAAGATAAGTAAAGGGAGAGAGAAAAATTAAAACAAGGATAGAGAAAAAAAAATAACAAGTAAATGAATATTGAAAAAAAGTAAAAGAATAAATGGGAAAAAAATAATTGTATTAGAGAAATTTATTTTCTATTACTGAATTTTGTGTATGAAAAATAAATATGTTTAATTGGAAAAATAAAGTTATAGAAAGATTTTATTTAAATAATTTTTTTTGTTTAAAATTTATTATTTTAGAAATTGATTTTATAAATTTTTGAGGTTATAGTTTTGTTGATTCTGAAGTTATTTTTATTCTGGTTTATAATTTTAAAATATATTGTGAGATATAAGAGTCACTATTTATTTTTATTTTTTGCATTCAAAATATTTCTATCAGGTAAAATACCTAGACATTAGTATCTAACACTCACTTTTCTATAAATTAAAAAAAAAAAAATCTTATTAGCTTTTCAATAAAAAAATGAATATATTTAAAATTTGTATTTGATTAAATTGTAATAAGAATATTGTTTTTTCCATTTATTTTCTATTATAAAAAATAATTATAAATTTTCTTAATTTTTGTTTCTTTTATCACTTTGTCTAATAACATACGAGAAAATGAGAGAATAGTTAAATGGAAAAATGTTTGATGAAAAAATAATTAGAAAGTTAACAAATATGAGTAACAATGACCTTAAAAGCTAACTAAACAATTTAGGTTTTAGATTTAAAGTTTATACAAACTCTAAAAAATTGGTTTTTATTGGTGTAATCTACAAATTTGGTTCAAAATTGATAAACACTATTTATGTTTTATGGGTATTCATATTTCATGCCTCACTCAGTCTTTTAATAATTCGTATAATTATTATTTTTTTAAATTATAAAATATTTTATAAAAAACTATATAATATGATTAAGTGAATATCATATGCCAGTAAAGAAATATAAATAATTAAAATATCTCTTCATTAAATTTTAAATTTTATTATATAATGCATTTTCTTGTTTTAAATGTTAAAGTCTATACTCAACATAGATATGGACTTCTAAATTTATAAAATAATATTTTAACGAGTGTACATTTTTTAAAGAAAAATATAATTTCATTATCATAAATTTTTATTTTATATATTATTAATATCTGCAATATTAAAGATGATAAATATTTTAGTTATTAAATTAACTAATTATTTAAAAATATAAAAACTGTAACTTTATGCTTAAGTTTAAACTTATAAAAACTATCTAAAGATAGTTAAATATAATTCCAATGTATATATAATTTTAGTAAACTTTACTTTTGATTCATATTAATTAAAAAATGTAAGATTTTTTTATTACATTTACTTATTTGGAGAAATGTTAAATCTATAATTTTCATATATATTATATAGCTTTATTGAAATTTAAAATCACAGGAAAAATATCATTGTAGTAATAAGGAAGATTTTAGTGAATACAACTTTAACATATATATATATATATATATATATATATATATATATATATATATATATATATATATATATATATATATATATATATATATATATAACTGTGGAATTCATATTAATTTTAAAAACTAACGTGGTTAAGTTATTTATTTGGATGACTGATTTATAGTTGTTTTAAAAACACGTCTTACAGTCAAAATCACATCATTAAAACTTACAAAGAAAGTCAAATGCTACTATAATTTATATAAACTACTGTTTATAATGCTAAAATAATGTTCAAATTCATTATATATTTAAAAATTGTTAAATATTTAAAGTGATAACTTTTAATTAATAGCATAAATTCATATATTTATATTTCATAGTATAACTTTTAAAATTAACCATAAAATAACGAAATTAACTCAAAAATTTTAACTATAATCATCATTAATATTTACATTTCAATACTATTTTTGTTAATACGTTATTTCTCTGCTTTTCTGTTAACTAATATTATAATCTTAATATATGAGGCATGAAAATGATGAAAAACAATGCTTTGATATTATCCAACTCATTCTGTTTGTGCAAGCATTTAAGCAACACAGAAACACTGCAAAACTATTGGCTGTGCCAAAAGAACCAAATCTCAGGGATTAATTTAAAAAGTTATCACCATCTTCATTATCACTTCTGAAACTGCATTTGTCTTTTTCAAGTATTATCACCCATCATCATTCAATTTTTACAAATTAATTAATTACAAATTAAATACTTAAAAGTGTTTTCTCTCATAATATCTGAAGGAAGCTGCAGCAGAGGGAGAGAGATCTGCAATGGCTATGGGAGAGGGAGAGGCAGTGGTGGCATGCAGTGACCAGAGCATGAAAATAGGGGCGTCGATGTGGGACTTGGAAACGGGAGAAAAACTGCTTCATATTCCATCCTGTGCCTCGCCACCTTTGGGCTTCTTGTGCCTCAGAAACCGCTTCCTCGTGGCTTCACAGGTGAACAGACACGGCTCTGTTGGCGATGGAACCATTGCAGTTTGGTCCCTCAACAAGGTAAGGTTGTTACGGTCCTCATCAAACTCAAACTCTTTCTCCCTTACGACGCCTTATATTTTGATTTTGATATTCTGGATATATTGTTGTCCGAAATTCATGTTTTCCTTTTCCATTGTTGGCTTGTCCAGAGTTCTGAGAACTCTGCTACTGCTATTTTAAACTGTAGATTGGATTGAGAAGATGAAATTCTTACAAAAAAAATATATATATATATATATATATATATTAAAAATAATTTTGTAAAAAGAATAAAGGTAAAATTTTTAATTTTTCATTTGTTAATTAAAATACAAAAAATGAAATTTTATTTTTGGCAAGAAATGTTCACGGTAAAAATCAATATAAACTATCAATTTAAAACTTTATTTAATTAAAAATTATTAAAAATATAATTGTATCTAAGTTTTCTCCATTTATTTTTGGTCAATCAATAAGTGACTAATTCCGGTTGAAGGAGTGTCAGCATAATTTTTTAGATACACATACACTCTCTCTTTCATTGGTTATAAATTATTTTATTTATTAATTTTATTATAATTTATTGACTATCATAAATCATTAAATAAAAAGTGAGTTCCAAAATTTTTTCTAATTTCCCATAAATTTTAACTATATAAAAAAGTTTATTTAACAAAGTGTATCAGAGAATATTTAACAAAGTCTATATTAGGTAGACAGATATGTTAAATTTTGTTTTCCATAAATTCTTTATTTAGTTTTAAAATAGATGTTAAAGTGATGAAAGTAAGTTTCTTAAATATTTGTTATTTATTTGTCAAATCAAATAATGAAATGAATATTTTGTTTCAACATCATTTAGATGGAGTAACTTAATTTTGAGAAAAAGTTTAAATGTATGAACTTATCTACAATCAATAAAAGTAACAATTTTAAAAACATATATAGATATTTGTCGTATTCTTAGATTTTTTTAAATTTTTTTTGTGATTTTTAAGACAAGACATGGAAATAAGAACAAGACCTAGAAGTAGGTGATGTTTTTAGTGTTATTTTTATGATCAAAATTGGAGTTACATCTTAGCAAATCATGGCATGAAGAATTGTATCAAAGGTGATATAGATGATTGGAGTGAAAACGATATACCAAAATCATCTATAAAACAACACATGCAAGTTTCCTCACATTCTAAATGAAAATGGTATAGTTTTGAATAAAATTTTTCATAATGTCACGACTGTCAAGGGAAATTAATAATTTCATCAAGTTTCTTATTATCTTACGTTTATGCTATGTTTTGACGTTCTAGCCTCAACATCCACTGTTGAACTACACGGTGGAGGCTATTGGGGCACTTTCTTGTACGAATGATGGCATATATCTTGTTGGAGGAGCTTTGTCTGGAAATGCTTATCTATGGGATGTATGTGAACACAGTAAAAGCTTATTTCCTTAATTATGTGAGATTTAGTTGAATACTTGTTTCGGCAAGACCCTGATATGTTTATTGTGAAGTACAGGTGATTAGTGGAAAATTGCTGAAGACTTGGAAGGCTCATAACAAATCCTTAAACTGCATGTTATTTTCACATGACAATTCTCTTCTCATTTCTAGTTCAGATGATGGAATGATATGTGTTTGGTCCATGATTAGGTAAAAGACTAAATTTGCTTTTCATAGACAACATTTTAATTCAATAGATATTAGACACACATATATGTATGACGTAATATATATGTTTGATTTGATGAAAGTTTGTTAGACATAGAAGAAACAAGAAATTCGCCACCTCCATTACATTGTTTGTCAGAACATGTGTCCTCCATAACAGGTCTTTTAACTACACCAAGTAGTTACTCCTCATGCTTAATATCAAGCTCCCTTGACGGCACATGCAAGGTGATGATGAATCTATAATTAAACTCCTACTTCTACAAACTATTAGATTTTCATGAGATTGCTTTATATTAATATGATAGTTTTCATTTGTTATAGGTTTGGGATTTTCTCTCAGGAAAGCATATTCAAACTCAAGTTTATCCTTTGGCCATAACTTCCATTGCCCTTCACCAAAGTGAAAGTCTTTTATTTTGCGGAACGGAAAAAGCAACAATATTTGTCAACAACCTTGATTTTGGTCGGGGCGAAGGTCCTTTTGTTGTTACTGAAGGCCAACCACTTGAATTGAAAGGACACAAGTAAGACACATATATATATATACACTTGAATTGAAAGTTTCTCACTTTGCATTATTTTCTGAGGATATAACTTCATTACAATTGATGTAATAATTTCCCCAATATGTAAATTTCAAGATATTTATTTACTAATGCTTGTTTTAAAACCAACCCATTTAATAGTAAAAAAACCTCTTTTTTACTTGTCAAGTTTCCATCTTAGCTTTCAAGCAAACTTTTAGTCATGCTCACATAATGTGGTTGTTGAATATAATTAGCTGATAAATTTGTCAACTGTGTAGTGGAGCCATTACTGCCTTAACCGTATCTCGGTCATGCCTAATATCTGCCTCTGAAGATTGCTCGATTTGCGTTTGGGATATCTTCAGTTGGGAAATCCTTCGAAGGTTTAGTCTCCAAAAAGGTAATAACCAACCTAATATTCCTTAATAATGATGATCAATGTTTCAAAGCCAAGTTACAGATTCATACATTAAGTTGATGGTTTCATTAACAACAGGGAAAGTAACCAATCTTGTGGTAGTTTCACGATCCTCGTTACTCTCTACATCAAAAAACAGGAGAGCCTCCAATGAATATGTTATTTCTCCGCTTGACAAGTATCCGCAATTGTCTAGCTCATTCATGGGAACTACCTTTCTCAATTCCTTATGTCCACTCAACAAAGAAAATCAAACTTGCAGTGATTTGAGAAGTACTGGCTTATTGAAACAGAAAATTTCTGATACACAGGTTCTTTTCCTTTTTCCTAAACAGTTTCCATTCACTAAAACAAAGAATATAATTGTTTCATATGATGCATGTCAGTGTAACCTACATGTAACATTTATATTTTTTAAACTTACACATGAATAAATAATAACCAGCCAAAATGAGTTGATCCCTTTTAATTCACCTGACCAAAAGAAAACCAGATTTCTTGTCATTGTATATTTGTATAATTAGAGATGTAGAAACTCAGACAAGATATTACTGTAATTTGTGTTTGGACTTATATGTATGTTCTCAACAAATGTATAGGTGTTGTTTTTCATTGTTATTTCTTTTGGGCAGAAAGATGTACCTACAGTCACAACCATGCAGATGAAAGTGGAAACAAGTATAGAGAGTCGTGTATGGGCAACAAACATGACAAAGCATGTCATGGTGATAAACAAACAATTGAAGTCACAACTATTAGACTTGATGCAACATAGATTGTTTCGTGCAAACAACACCAACTTGCGAAAAAATAGTAGAAAGAAACTCAAAATTTAGTATTTGGTGGATGAAGAGAGAAATCAAAGACCCATAACCGAATTATGTTCAAGTCAATTGTATTTTTTGTTTTTGCATATATAACCTTAAGATCTTTATCTCCAAATTAGACAAGTAATTTTTTGCTTTAGATTACATATATATATATTCAAAGTGTGTTTTGGCAGTCATTTTTGGGCCTTTTGTTACCTAATTTTGTTTCTATTCGAAGTTATAATTATTGTGCTTACTTTGTAGTTAAATTCATACTAAGAGTCATGGTTGACAAAATATGATTTCATATGTCTATGAATTTTGAGAGACATTTTTAAGTGAGAACCTCATAATTAACCAAATTAAACAAGAAGAGCACCAACTATACAACAAATGGCCTATCAACTTCAAAGGGTAGACGTTGTAAATACATGGATTTTTAGCATAAAAGGTTGGCAATTGGCATCCAGTCTGTGCTCGGAGCTGTCTCCCACTCTTCCAAACCAAGATTCAGAAATGGAAAATGGATCCAAACACAAATAACAAAATTTATATATAGAACAATTTTAGTGGATTATTTTTTTATATATATAGAACAATTGTTTAATATTTTTATTTTTTTCTTCAGACCTCATTTTGTATTGCGATATGAATCACAAAAGGGTAATTTAGGATCTTTAGGGTTAAAAACCTTGTAAGAAATTTAGCAATTAGAAAGAAGGTGGAAGGAAAGAATCACTCTTCCCAAGGAGACAATACACAAAGGATGTGACAGTCCTTTGATACAGCCAAGGGTTCTTGAATCACTCAAGAATTGAGGAGAATCACTCTCAATAAGATAAAAGAGATAAACTCTAATATTTCTGAATAAAATTTCACTTGTTATTTCTTGATAAAAATGATTCAGCTGATATAGAAGTGTTGTCATCAGAATTACAAAAGACTCAATAAAAGAAAATAAATATTAATAATAACCCATTAATCTAGGAATTGAAAATTATTTAATGGAAACAAATAAAGGTTAATAATGATCCATTAAGCTAGGAATTGAAACTACTTAATGAATGATTGTATTCGAAACTGTAGCAACCAAAAGTCAATCAGCTATGCACCCTTGGTCTCCCAAAGGTCGATGACTAAATTTTCAATTGGGCCTTTATTACATCTTAAAACAAAATCAAACTAAAGTCCATTAATTGATTAATTCAAAACATAATTTGGTCAACCAACAATATTTGTTGAAAAGCTTCATTTATTTTCCTTGCTCTAGCACTTAGGTCATGTTCACATCAAGAAAATTTATTACATATTTTTAATTAAAAATTTAGAATCATTACTAAATTCTTTCCTTTATTTATAGAATTGGATTAGTATCATGAAATTAATATAAATAAAATAAAAAAACACTTACTTTTTGGGTGTATTACGATTTCAAATTATGAAATTTACTTCATTTTTATAAAAGTGATTTTTATGAACATATGGTTTATATATATATATATATATATATATATATATATATATATATATATATATATATATATATATATATATATATATATATATGAGAAAGTAATACGATTTCTTATTGTAGTACTTTTTTATTGAGACCATGATATGGTTCAATATTTTAAAATAATATTGTATCTAATATAAATTATCTATTATAAATATAAAATATAATTTATATCTTATATCTTAAGAATATGTATTACAATTTTTAATTATATTATTTACATATTTAAAAATATTTATTATAAAATTGAGTTATATTAAAAAATAGAATTAACTGATTTTTCCATCTTATTCATAAATTTAAATAAATTTTTATTTGTTTTAATCCATTCTTATGTTAGGACAACAAAGATAATTTTTGTTTGGTTGACAATTAAAAAAAATATTAACATCCTATATCAAAATAATTAATTAAAATAATATTTAAAATATAATTATTTAATATAAATTATAAGAGAATTAATAGATTTAGTTCTAAGATAAGAATTAAAAACTTATTTTTTATTATAATTATTTATTTTTTTAGTAATTTATTAATATAAAATAATCATTCATTTTATCAATTACATATAAAAGATTTATTTTTATATTAGTTTTTAAAACAAATTTTCTTTTTATCAAATTAATTTATGATATATATATATATATATATTTAATAAATATATATATATATATATATTTTTTTTTAAATAATTATTATCTTATAAAATAAATAATCTTATAATACTAATTTAATCTAAATATATATAGGTTAGATAATTTTTTTTCTTAACTTAATTTATTTTTAAATTTTTTTATTAACATACTAAACTTATTTTGATATCTATTAAAAAATATTTATTTTGTAAAAATATATAATCAATTATATAAAATTATAATAAATAAAAATTTCATAAAGATGGGTATAGATATATAAAGCATATTTTAATTATATAAAAATGATTTAAAAATATATTTTTTTAATTATTAAATTTTGTAAGTACTTATAATTATTAATAAATATTATGAAATAAAATATGATATAATAATTTTATTTGTTTATATACAATTTACAGCATATCTATAAATAACTTATAATAACTTATACTAAATTCTTACAAGTTTTGTTTTAATGATAATTTTTATAAATATTCATATGTTTATAATATTTTTATTTATATTTCACCTTTTTTTACAACTTTAAATAATTTAATTATTATAATTATAAAAAAATAATTAAAAATTTCACACATTTATTTTTATAAAAATATTGTTTATTAAAAATAAAAAATTGCATATTTGAAAAAATGATAAAATTTATAAATAAAAACTATAAATTATTTACAATAATAAATATATTCAAATTTTTATTATTTTAATAAATGAAATATTGTCATATATGTTTTACTAAGTCATAAAAAACTCTAATTATAATAAAAATAAATAAATTCACATTTATAAACAAATATATATTATTTTTACATATACTATTTTTAATATTTTATAATATAAATTTTTATAAAAAATAAAACTTTAATATAGTTTTTAAAATATTAGATACTATGAATATTTAAATAAACGTTTTTTCTATTTTAAAATTTTAAAAATAAGGAGATAATAATAATAAAATAATTAACTAATTGATTTTTTAGATCATAAAAAATTGTAAAATAAAATTTTAAAAAATAATTTTTAATTGATGAGAATATTTGGACAAAAAATTTTCTGTAAAATAATTAATTTTTCATTTTAAACAACGATTACTAAAATATAAGAGAGGTAGATATGTTGGATGTTATGTTATATACTTTTAATTTAAATTTTATAAATTTATGTGTTAATATATTTATTAATATTATTTTATATATTATATTGTTATATTAAAAAAAAAAATTAAATATTATTAAAATCAGTTAAAACCTAATTAAATATCTGAAACTTAAATCGATACATTGACCAATAAATATGGTTAGTTATTAGTGACAAATTTTCTTAACCTATTTATTAATTTAACCTTACAAACAAGGTCTGAATAAAGCTGTGAGCCTGTCTGTGTCACTTGAAACCCTTCCTTGGGTGAATAACGCCGCTGAAACTAACTTCATTTGTACACTCTCTCATTCGTTCTGAACTCGTGTTGTGCACCAATGGCTCAGTTGCAAGTTTCTTCTCCTGCTTCTTCAATCCATGCAGCTATTCCTTCACTACATACAACAGGTGCCCTTTTTGTGATTCTCTTTCTTTTTGAGTTCCAACTTCTGCATCGCTCTCTTTGCTTAATATGTTACCCCCCCCACTTTTAAATGCTAAGATAGTTTGGTTAGAGCAATTACCCATCATTCATTCTCATTGACATTGTAAAATTTCTTATGATGAGAGAGGATTTGCAGCACCGGAGGAGGGAAATCATTAATTCATTATGTATACTTAACAGTTCTCCTCATATTTGTTTCGTTAATCTCTATTTGCAGGGCGCCTCCTGTATAATCAATTTTGGAAGGCAAAGTCTTCGTCATTCAAAGAGGTGATTCTTAAAAGCTTAAACTTTAATGTTTACAAAGATATGCATTTGCCTAAATATTTGTGTTTTTGTGGGTGCTATGTTGGTCTTATTTTTGTACTTTGGATTTCTGTGTTGCATGTAGTTGGGGCTGAGAACAAGCGTTGGTGCCAATAAACTTCAAGGTGACATTATTTTGTCTCAACTTCAGCTCCATTTCCCACCTGGATGCAATATCTTTATTCACATGATTTATAAACTCTACTTATTAGAGCTTACCTAAGTGATTAATAAGCTCAAACAACGCCATATGGAGGGCTTGGGGACTGGCCTTACTGACTTCATATCACCAAATTGTATTCATAGTACTGAAATGTTCTACAGACGTCTGATGTCAACTCTGTAAGCAGGGTTGTTATTGGTGTTGAGATTTCAGGTTATGGGGTGGGTCATTCCATATGTTTTTGTGACTTCTTTCAAGACTGATTTGGGCAAGGTAACAGACAAGTTATGCCTAATTCACCTCTGGTTAGATATAAAAATATGGCCTTGTCTATAGTCTGTTGGAGAACTGAGTCCATCTAAGGGTGTTTTTATGCTGCAGTGGACTTTCTATTAGAAAACATTAGAAATTTATATTAATGTCCGAGGCAATCTACTATGTGCTCAATTAGCTTTGTGCTTTTTTTCCTATTGTTGATTAGGATAGCAGTGAAGGTCCTTTTCTGGTTTTGTATACCCAAGGGCGCATAACTTTGGGCTTTAAAGAACCACTTGTAATTACGTATTTGGGTCTTTTCTGGGCATGTCTTGTGCTAAAAATCAAAGGCCTATTCTTCAATAGTAAAATTCTTTTGCTTTTTAATAAAAGGAGCTTATGTAAGTTAGTTTTTCATCTTGGTTTAAGTTCTCTGTTAATCTTTGTACTGAACTGACTCAATAGTGTGAACACATTCCATTCTGAGTACTGGTGGATCTTTAAATTAAGCCAGCATCAGTCTTGAGTATCTTATTATTCTTTGTGATTGAATCTTTAATTAAGATCTTGTTCGTTGTTTACATGTTTTGAATTTTATTCTTCATCTGTTGGAATTGACTATTTGTTTTCACTTAAAATTATGTCATAATAGCAATAGACAAATAAGTTTCTGGAGGGTTATTTGTGGCTTCTTAGAATATGGATGGTTTGTATTGAAAACACATGAGGTCATTGGAGGCACCTTGATTTTGCTGCTTGAAATGCTGATTTGAAGCTATTTGATATTTAAATTTAGAATCTGTAATGATATTAAAAATTTATTGACATGCAGTTATTAAAGCAGCTGCTCGCAGTGAAACAGAGGTTGTTTCTGAAACTGTGAAAGGTGGTGGCCTACGTGGAAAACTGAATAAGGTGGTGCTGGCCTACAGTGGTGGATTAGACACATCAGTCATTGTTCCATGGCTCAGGTATAGATGTTGCTCATCCTTTTTTCCCATCTTTCTACTAGACTTCCGTTGCAAGTTTGCGATATTGGATTTTCTCTCTCCCTTTGTATTATATTCTGAAATCTAAATGACAAATACTCATGAATTTAAAGATCAAGTTGTTTTTATTACTGATTTTTCTTTAGAAAAGAATGTTTAAATTTTTCTTAGAATGTGTAAATAGAAATCAGAGATAATTTTTGAGATTGTATTGATGATTTGATGGTTTTTTAACTAAAAACTGCTGTAGTTTTTTTGTAAACCATGGGAGCTAAATTGGTGATTCTTATCCCTGTCAATTTACCTGTAACATTGTCTTCTTATTTTAATAATTTATTTAATGATTTTGGTGTTGCAGAGAGAATTATGGTTGTGAAGTCGTTTGCTTCACTGCTGATGTTGGCCAGGTATGTTGTGAGTTTTGTAATTTAATTTTGTAATGGAGATTTTTGTTGTGCAAATTGTGTTACTAGAAAAGATGTTTTAAGATTTTAAGCTTCTGACTTGGGGAATTGTTTTATCCGATTTCTTATTTACATGCTGCATTTGCATGTCATAACAAAACTAAATTTTATAGGGTATAAAAGAATTGGATGGTTTAGAACAGAAAGCCAAAGCCAGTGGGGCCTGTCAATTAGTGGTTAAAGACTTGAAGGAGGAATTTGTGAAAGATTATATATTTCCTTGCCTGCGTGCTGGTGCAGTTTATGAGAGGAAGTATTTGCTTGGGACCTCAATGGCTCGCCCTGTAATTGCGAAGGTACTTTTGCTCTAACTTTGGTATCTTCATCTTCTTTGGTAGTCATTTCTTCTGTTAGCTTTTAGTGAAGTGTTCACTCCCTTTGTAGTGAAGAAAAATCTTAGAGATGACAGTTCAATGCACTCATCTTCTTCTGTACATAAATATTGCTTAATACCTGCTGACTGATAGGCCATGGTCGAAGTTGCCAAAGAAGTTGGAGCTGATGCCGTTTCCCATGGGTGTACAGGGAAAGGAAATGATCAGGCATGTCTTACTATTTGGCCCACAACACTGAATCATGTCAATTATTTTATTCTAACACATTTCTACATAAACTTTTAGGTTCGTTTTGAGCTCACTTTCTTTGCTCTAAACCCCAAGCTAAATGTCGTGGCTCCATGGAGGGAGTGGGATATTACAGGGAGAGAGGATGCTATTGAGTATGCTAAAAAGCATAATATACCTGTTCCTGTGACAAAGAAATCCATATATAGCAGGGATAGGAATCTCTGGCACCTTAGCCATGAGGTATGCTGAAAAACTATTTGGAAATGAAATGTCATGTTGCTGTTTTCTGATATATGAAATCTGTGACATTGAAGGGAGATATTTTGGAAGACCCAGCTAATGAGCCCAAGAAGGACATGTACATGATGTCTGTAGACCCTGAGGATGCTCCTGATCAAGCAGAGTAAGCTTGTTTCTTGCTATTTCACTTTATATATAGCCTCCAAGTTACTTTTATACTTTACATCTTTGAAAGCACACATTACTTGTGTTACAGATATGTGGAAATTGGGATAGAATCAGGGCTTCCTGTATCAGTCAATGGGAAGAGACTTTCACCAGCATCATTACTTGCCGAACTCAATGAGATTGGTGGAAAGCATGGAGTTGGCAGGATTGACATGGTTGAGAATCGGCTTGTAGGCATGAAGAGCCGTGGAGTTTATGAAACTCCTGGAGGAACCATCTTGTTTGCTGCTGCACGTGAGTTGGAGTTTTTGACGCTTGATCGAGAAACAATACAAGTGAAAGATTCATTAGCTCTTAAATATGCAGAGTTAGTGTATGCTGGCAGATGGTTTGATCCACTTCGGGAGTCCATGGATGCCTTTATGCAGAAGATCACAGAGACTACAACTGGTTCTGTGACTTTGAAATTGTACAAAGGTTCTGTTACTGTGACCAGTCGTACGAGTCCCTTTAGCCTGTATAGGCAAGACATTTCTTCATTTGAGAGTGGGCAGATTTATGATCAAGCTGATGCTGCTGGCTTCATCCGGCTCTATGGTCTTCCAATGAGGGTTAGAGCAATGCTTGAGCAGGGCATCTAATTGTTAATTTCATTTCAACATGTACTTCTTTTCATTTTAGAAAATGTGGATTGAAGTTAGAGAGTACTGTGGATTGTTAGTATATCTCTAGAATCCTAATAAAATGAATAGTATTTAATATTCATCCTCACTTCAAATCAGGTATTAAAAAGTCTGTTTGGCTTGAGTATTGTTGTTATGAGTGGTGGTATTTGCAGTAACAGGAGTAATATAAAAGGAGACAAGTAATGTTTCTATTTATTGAACTCCGCAGGTACAAACATTAGATTGGATACTTCCAATTTGGTATAGCAACTTGTGAGAAGCCATTTTGCAAAGATGATTGTGTTAAATAGTTTTTATTTTAAATATTTTTGTTATTTATATCATAAAGTAAGCTGATTTTATTATTGATGAAAAAGGACGTGTGAGAAGGACAAAAGCACCAAAATGGTGGAATTTGTTTTGAAATTTCTTAAAATGAAATTAAAAAAAAATGGATAAGTAGTCTACAGCTTAAAAAAAATCGTTTTTTAAAATATGATTTAATTATTTTAATTCTAAAATCATATTTTAATGTGCAACTTTAATTTTTTACGTTATAACGTTTTTTTTTTGTTTTTAATAAAATCGTATTTATATAATAATAAAAATAAGAAATATAAATATAATAATAATAATAAATAATAAAATTAATAGTATTAATGATGATAAAAATTATATAATATTATAATTATATAAAGAATAAAAAAAAAGTTGTATATATAAATACCATTTCATAAAAAAAATTATAACATAAAAATTAAATTTATATACTGAAATGTAATTTAATATTAAAATAAAAAAACATTCAAATATTTTTTAAATCACAATTTATCTATTTACAAAATATGTTTAAAAAATATTCATTTTAAAAAAATTATAATTTCTCTTTCCTTCTTTACTGTTTTATCTTTTTTTTCCCTGTAATATGATATGATTTCTCTTTACTTTTCTGTGATTTTGCAGATTGTACAATCAATGCTGTGGACAAAATTGCTCTTGTGTAGAAGAGACATGTGAGCATGCGTATGATTAGTTACTGTACTATAGGCAAATTATTTGTTGCATAATTTTTTTTTTTGTTAACAAGTGAACAATAGTCTTAAGAAAAAAAAATTAAAATATTAGTTACAAATTAAACTATATAAATGAAAAAAAGTATATTTGAATATTTCCATGTATTTTCGCTTCCAGATTTACACATCTCCAATTTAAATATAAAATTAGTATTTTTTTTTAATTTGACCCTTAAATATAGTTTTTCATTTTATATATAATCATTATTAAATCCATTTTTTTTTCAGATTAGATACAATTCTGTTTAAAACACGATTAAAAATTAAGTATTTGTTTGTTAAATTATAGAAGACTACCGTCTTCCACTAAACCTAAACTCCTTGCATTTATGGAATAATAGTATAAAATCAAATTAAAAACATATATCTCTCTTAAGAGGATATCTATAACATTTTATTTATTTAATTCATACATCTCATTTAAGATCCATCAATACACATCACCCGATTTTATATTTCATCTCTTTTTTTTTCTTAAGCTCAATATTTTATATTTTTTACTAAATAATTTTCATAAATAAACTTACGTTTCATCACCATTAATAAATTATTATCGATTTTTTAAATTAATTTTTCAATTCATAAAAAGTACACTGTAAAACCCACACTAAAAATTCAACACCCTTAGTTGTACAAGATCACAAGCATATTCTAATTAAGATACCACTCCAATGTTCATTTTATTTGGTACCTGTTCTTATTAAATGTACTCCACAAACACCTTATTGGAATTGCTCTATGAATTTAAAATATAATAAAAATTGAATAGCTACAAAATCCAAATAGAAAATGTCCTGTTTATTCATGGTAAAGTAGATTATTATATGAAATTGAAGAATAAACAATACATACGCTAATAATGTAAATAATGTATACACTGTTATTTAATTATAATTACAATATTTGATAAACTTATTAACTTTTATAACAATTATATTAAAAATAGTATCAATAATATTTTTAATTAGTTATCAGTGTAAAAACGTTTACATTAACAATGATTATTTAATTCAAAATTAAAATAAAAACAATTATAAAATACTTTTTTGCTTAAATAACACTCAGTCAATGTAAAATAAACTAACAAGCTTTAAAAACTAATAAAAATTACGACAATGACTACCATAAAGCTGAAGCTGAATAAAAGAATAAAAGTTTAATAAAAGACTATATTTTTTAGAATGTCTGATAATTTTTTTTTCTCTTGTTTAATTAAATAAAAAGTTTAAGGGAAATAAAATAAACATATTCGAACAATGACAAATATCAAAGAATAAAGCATGACCAGTAATATTTTAGTAGAAAATATATTTACAGTAATGATTTTATAAAAGGGTTTAATCCTAAATTCACACTTTTGTTGTCGTGCTTAAAACTTATTTATATATATATATATATATATTAATACGTAGTACAATATAAAATAATATAAAAATATAGTAAAAGTATAAAAACATAAATGATTGATAGATAATGTTCTGTTTATATTTTTATTATTTTAGAATTAAAATATTTTCACTAAAATATATTATACATAATTAATTTTTTATTACTTATCTTTTATTCATATATGTTTTGAAAATATATTCTAAAAGTTCAAAAATATTATTATGTTTATCATTCATATTTCTTTCTTATACGCTTTTGAAAGGTTTATAATTTTAACAAAAAAGTCATTCGGTAACAAATAATATATTTTTCTTAATGCACTCAATTTTTAAACTTTTGGCAAAGTATTATTAGTTTTGATCTAGGAATTTATAATTTATATTTATATTTATATTTATTATTCATATTTCCCTCTTATATGCTCTTGGTGGATTTATTTGTCCATGGTCCCATTCTTTTTAGTCTTATTTCCTTTTGTTATACACTCAGTGATTGTACTTGTGGTGTGGTGTGTTTTGGAACAATGGCTGAGTTGAATGCATTTCCTATTACTGCTCCTTCCGAATATACAACAGGTTCCATATTTTGTGAATTTGTTTCTTTTCCCAATTCCAAATTTGTTACTTGACATGCAGTTTATTGAAGCAACAGCAGGGTGTGGGATGCCTGAAAAATTGAACAAGGTGGTGCTGGCTTACAGTGGTGGCTTAGACACATCCGTCATTGTTCCATGGCACAGGTATAATTGTTTTTTTTTTTTTCTTTTTCCTTTTTCTTCTATAACAATTACTGATTTCTGTTTAGAGAAGAATGATTAAAATCTCATTACAATGTGTAATTAGAGATCAGAGACCATTTTGAGAATGTGGAGATGATCTGATGGGTTTTTAGCTAAAAATGTTGTGGTTTTGTGGTAAAAAGCATGGGACACAAGCATTTTATAACGTACTCAAGGTTTCCAATTTTATCGTAAGATTTCAAATCACATTTGTATTTCCAAGAATCTTCCCTCCTTCTCTTCCACACCTCTTGCTCAGGGAAATATTTGTTAACCGTGAATACGTACTAATCAACTTACTTGTACCTCCATTTAATTCAGTAAATTCGTTTGCCTGAAATCTTTGTTACCAAGACTTTCGGTGAAGATTCACGATCTCATATCTCTCACATACTCTAAATCATACTTAATTATGTTGGTTATCATACAAACTATTATGAATATTTTCATAAGAGCTCAACAATGAATACGAATCTAATTATATAGGAGAATATCACACATTCTTCAACTGAAAGTATTAAGAAATTAAATATTAAGAGATTAAATTATAGATGTTTCTAACTTATAACTTACTCGACGTTCCTCGTACTAAGATTCCCACCAGACTCAAATTAGTGATTATTGTTCCCGTCAATTTCCCTGTTATATTGTATTTTTATTATAATGTATTTTTTAATGATTTTGTTGTTGCTGAGAGAATTATGGTTGTGAAGTCGTTTGCTTCACTGCTGATGTTAGACAAGTATGTTGTGACTTGTGAGGTTTTGAATTATTTTCCTGTAATCAAGATTGTTTCTATATAAAATTGTTATTGGAAAGGGTGTTTTATGATTTTATCATGCGCCTGACTTGGGGAATCGCTTTGTCAAACTTCTTGTTTAATTGCTGCATGCATGTCTTGACAAAACTAAATTCCGTAGGGTCTAAAAGAATTGGAAGGTTTAGAAGAGAAAGCCAAAGCCAGTGGGGCCTGTCAATTAGTGGTAAAAGACTTGCGGGAGGAATTTGTTAAAGATTATGTATTTCCTTGCCTACGTGCTGGTGCAGTTTATGAAAGGAAGTATTTGCTTAGGACCTCAATGGCTCGCCCTGTAATTGCCAAAGTATTTCGGCTTGAAGTTTCATATATTTATCTTCCTTGGTGAAGGCATTTACTTCTGGTAACTTTTTGTGAAGTGTTCATTCTTTTCATAGTGAAGAAGAATCATAATGATGGTGGTGGAACGTACTTATCTTTTTTCCTTCTTATATGAACATATATTGATTGATAGGCCATGGTTGATGTTGCCAAAGAAGTTGGAGCTGATGCCGTTTCCCATGGGTGTACAGGGAAATGAAATGATCAGGCATATCTTACAATTTGTTTCACAACCCTGAATCATGTCAATTATTTTATTCTAACACATTTCGACATAAACTTTTAGGTTCGATTTGAGCTCACTTTCTTTGCTCTGAACTCCAAGCTAAATATTGTGGCTTCATGGAGGGAGTGGGATATTACAGGGAGAGAAGATGCTATTGAGTATGCTAAAAAACTGTTCCTGTGACAAAAGAATCCATATATAGCAGGGATAGGAATCTCTGGCACCTTAGCCATGAGGTATGCTGAAAAACTATTTGGAAATGAAATGTCATGTTGCTGTTTTCTGATATATGAAATCTGTGACATTGAAGGGAGATATTTTGGAAGACCCAGCTAATGAGCCCAAGAGGGACATGTACATGATGTCTGTAGACCCTGAGGATGCTACTGATCAAGCAGAGTAAGCTTGTTTCTTGCTATTTCACTTTATATATAGCCTCCAAGTTACTTTTATACTTTACATCTTTGAAAGCACACATTACTTGTGTTACAGACATGTGGAAATTGGGATGGAATCAGGGCTTCCTGTATCAGTCAATGGGAAGAGGCTTTCACCAGCGTCATTACTTGCCGAACTCAATGAGATTGGTGGAAAGCATGGAGTTGGAAGGATTGACATGGTTGAGAATCGGCTTGTACGCATGAAGAGCCGTGTAGTTTATGAAACTCCTGGAGGAACCATCTAGTTTGCTGCTGCACGTGAGTTGGAGTTTTTGACGTGATCGAGAAACAATACAAGTGAAAGATTCATTAGCTCTTAAATATGCAGAGTTAGTGTATGCTGGCAGATGGTTTGATCCACTTCGGGAGTCCATGGATGCCTTTATGCAGAAGATCACAGAGACAACAACTGGTTCTTTGACTTTGAAATTGTACAAAGGTTCTATTACTGTGACCAGTCGTACGAGTCCCTTTAGCCTGTATAGGCAAGACATTTCATCATTTGAGAGTGGGCAGATATATGATCAAGCTGATGCTGCTGGCTTCATCCGGCTTTATGGTCTTCCAATGAGGGTTCGAGCAATGCTTTAGCAGGGCAAGTGTTAATTTAATTTCAATATGTTTCTTGATTTCATTGTCGATTTTCTTTTTCAGAATCTAAGCTTGTGTACTATGGATTGTTAGTATATTCGAACCATAATAAATTCAAAGCCAGATATTGAATAAAGATATTTGTTTTTTCCAACTAGTGGTAGTAGTAGAGAAGATTCCGAAAAAAGATAAATAGATTTTAGTATATAAGGAAAATACAAAGTTCCTATTTATTTAGTCCAGTTCTACAAACTTAAGATTGGATGGACCCCTCTTGCAATTTGGCATAGCAAATTGTAGGAAGTCAGTTAACACTTGAATATTTCTTTCCTTCTGAGCTAAAATTTGCAGATCACTTTTGAGTATTTTAAATAATGACAATCTCCAAATCTTTTTATGATGATTATTAACCGTTAAATTATGTTCCTATCCATTGTGATGTTTGTGCTTGTAACACTTCTTCAAATGCAAACAAATTCAATCCAAGGAGGTACTCTTTCTTGCAGTTCCCTAGCACGGTTTCTGTTTTCCTCGCGATCCCAAGCTTTTAAGTGCTCCCCCAGTGGGTTCAACTTTGGTCTAGTTGGTAATCTTGTGTCAATGATAATCTTCCGGAGTTCAACTGCATTATTAAGTATGTATGTAGCTAATTCAACCTCACATGATGCTCCACAAAACCCAACCAATTCCAACTCCTTGAGACTGTGTTGATATTTCATTATAATTTTGGGCTGTGTTCTTAAATAGGGTTTGGTATGTAGCATCTGCAACGTGAAGAAAAAGGTAGATTCAAATCTATAAGGATGCTAGCTTTTTAGCACTTGCTTGAAGCACAATACAAAGAGTCAAAGTACAGATATTGTTGAGTATTTTAGACAGGCAAAGGATATTCACCTTGAGTGTGAACTTCCACAGTGAAGGTGATTCCCTTAACAACAAAGCACAAGCACCAAGTGTGATGTCATTATCACCACGGGCAATCAACTCCACATGCTTTATATTTTTTAACTTGGGAAGTTCAGTTAGCGAGAAAATCTGAAAAAAAGACACAAAAATGATATCACTCATGTTGAACAAGGAATGCAACCTGAAGAAAGGAATGGTTAATAAAGGTTACCACTTCAGGTACGTTTTGTGTAATATCCAATGTAAGTACTTCCAAATGGGGTAAAAAGCTTTCTCTACTGAACTCCACAAAGGATCCTCCAAATGTTGCTTCCACAAGATTAGGAACACTCTTAAATTCTGTATCCAAATGGGATCCGTAGTATTTGAACGACGTTAAATTCTCAGCAAAAATTTCAAGTTTTAGCAGCTCCCAACATCTCACCAATTCTAGACATTTCAGCTTGAGTGATGGACCTGAAATCTTCGTTGTTGTTGGAACTACTGAGTCAACCAAGCTCATCGTTTCAAGTAATGGACAGCAACGCAGTAAATATTCTAGCATCTCCTCGGTCACAATAATGCATTTCAGACGTAAAACATGCAAGGAATTAAAACTTTCTAGTTTGAACAAGTGTAATGGAAGAACATATTCAAATGTATTCCCAAAATACAGCTCAAGCTTTTGAACCTTCTTTTGAATGGCAAAGTGAACCCACTTATCAGTCTCACAGCCAGGATCCACATGAAACCAAAATTTCAATCCTTGTAGAGTTGAACAATTAAGTGAACTCAACAGTTCATTGATCCAACTTGTATATGTTTTCCTTTCAGCATCATACATGATCTCCATTGCCATCTGCAAATGTCTTTTTCCTGCAACCTTCTTAATGTCTTTTTTCATTTCTTTCATGATAGGTGAACCATCAAATTCCAAGGATCCAGAAAAAAAGGTCCATAGATATCTCCATTTTCTTGAGAGGATGCTGGTCCTAGCAGCATCATTTATTGGCAATTTAGATAAAATTATTACAGGGATTCCATCTGGTAATTGGTTGATAAGATCTCCTTCATAACTTTCCTCACCGTTATCTTGTGTTCTCCTCTGTTTATAATCTGCTACCTGCATCTTCCGACCTAAATTACATAAAAAAACATGGATCACCACGATAAGGAATATGGAAATTGAATAATCAACATTTCAAAAGACTATTCAATAAAAAAATAGAAGGCAAGAATCTTGATGAACTATAGGAACAAATCCTATCTAAAAACGCAAATTTAATATCGTAACAAGGCTTTTGAACATTTATATTTGAAAATTAAAATGAATCTAATCATGGCTACAAATTACTCAAGATGTAATATTGAAGAAACAATAAATGAGAATAGATACCTCATTACGATCTTCTCTTATGATTTATGAAAGAGACAGATATCATTTATGATTGGTTTTTCATGGAAATGTTAGCAAACTGATCTAGTAACTAGCAACCTGTTTCATGTTCATGTTTTATGATCACATAGAAGACCCTTATATTATGTAAAGATCCATAGTATGCTCCGTTGGTGAAGGACCTCAACTAAAGTTTCCATTTTTTAATCTTGGGGGTTAATTGAAGAATATATTTTGCTTTGCTTAAAAAATCACACCTTTCTATTCTTAGCATAGGTAGGAACGGGCTTTGTTGCTTATTGTTAATCACTACTTTCTAGGTGAAAATTCTAATGCCACATCTTTCTCTTGTATATGTTGACATTCTCTAATTTAATTAGAAAACCACATGTCTCCTTTATTACAATAATATATTTGTCGCTCCTAACTTTAGTTTTATTCCCAACTTTTTCATTTATATTTTCTGTTTATTTTTATTATGTATGCTTGGATTGATTTTGTTTTAATTTTTTTTTTGATAAATTTCTAAATTATTTTTAATAATTATATCCTTAAAATTGTTTTGGAACTTTAGTCTTTCTAATATATCTATTTCTTATTCCAGCCCCTATAATATTTTACTTCTTTTGAATTAGTTCATTTAAAAAAATATTTAATAATGGCTAAAGGAAATTATCTACATATTATCAGGACAAAAAAAAAATTTCACAAGGACTAACAATAGCAATAAGGACTAATAAAAATAAAATAAAATATTATAGGAGCTAAAAGTCAAACAGTTTTTTAGGGACAAAAATAAGATACCATTGTATTTCAGAAACAAAAATGTACTTAAGGCTAAAATATATTATTATAAAAAAATTATATGTTAAAGGTTAAAATTATTGAATAATATATAAATATTGAAATTAATAGTATATATTTTTCTGTTAATAATATATTAAAACCAAGTTCATGTTCAAAGAGTTGACATGAGAAAAGTTAGTAATTAAATTTTGAAATTTGCAAGCGACCTCATGGATTTATTCAAAGAATCTTCGTAGGTAATGTTTTGAAACTAACCCTTAGGTAGAAAGAAATAATGTGTGTGGTAATTAACATTAACCAGAGCTAAAAATTATTGGCATTATAGAGTTATATTTGAGTAAAAACAAAAAATTACCGATGCATAGATTTAACCACGTTTTATAATATAAATAATTTTATGATTAATATCATCATTTTATACCTTATTTTTAGAGTTTATACGTTAAAAAAAATCGAATGCTTCAATTATCACGAAATTACTCTAATACTTTCTAAGAATGACACTGATACATTTGTAAGATAAATGTATTGGAAATTTCATCTTCATTGTTACAAAATCCATTGGATTAGTGAAAACTACAATATTGCGAATGGAATTAGTCTCATCTAGTAGATAAGAGGAAACTCACTGCAAAATAAAAATAAAAATATAACCTCTCACATTAATTTTAATATAAACAGTTATTTATCTTATGTTATTAATAAAATAATAATCAAATAATGTTCTATTTATATTTATGTGTTAAAATAATTTACAAAATATAATAAATTAATAAATTTTATCAGATAATTTATAGTTATTTATTCTTTATCATTTTCAAATAATGATTTTCTCAAATATAACTTTTTATATTTTTTATACGATAATTTATAATTTAGTAACAATATAAATTTTTATATAATGATTAAATCATTTAATTTTCATTTTTAAAATATTAGTTCTTATTGTCATAATTGTTTTATTCAAATTTTAATCAATACAATATTTTATATAAAATAGAAGAAATAAATATCAATTTATTATTTATTAAATCTATTTAAAAACAAGCTGGGTGAATATTATTTTTCAAAAATAAAATAAAGTTATATGTCTGTTTAAAAATTAGAAGTTTCATTTAGTATGATTTTTCCAAATCATTATTAAACCACTATTGCTTGGTGGAAAAAAATACTATCGATAAAAATGTTTTTACTATTAAAAAATTATTTAAAGTAAAATTGTATAATTAACTTTACGGACTAATAATGCACAATTATTAAATAATAACAAATTTTTGACTGAAACTATTATAATAAATTAAATTCTAATTACAATTTATTACTACTTGCAGAATGTCCCATATTATAAACACGGAAATGTTAGGGGAGGCTAGTCTTTCTCTTTGCTCCCATCATCATCATTACATCTACCACGTTCTTACAACGCCTCATCTTTAATTCTCTGTTCTATTAAAAAAATAACAACAAAAGACAATGTCATATTTCGCACTTTTTACACGTGACAATTCAATATTACCAAAAAAATAAAAATAAAAAGTCACAATTTTATAAATGTTCTTCCATCCCTCTCTCTTTTTTATTTTTTCAAACTTCTATTTTGCATTAGTATAATTACAAAATGTACTCGATCCAATTAAGATATGAAAATATAAAATTATACATTGAAGATGCACAATTTGAGAATTAAAAACAAACAATTGTGATAGTAGAATAAAAAAAATGAATCTTTGTACATAATAATAAGTGCAGAAGTTAAAGCTAGAAAATAACCTTTCATAAAAAATAAACTGAAATGGCTACAAACTTTTAAGATTCCGTAACTTAAATGGGAATGGGAGCAGAGAATTGGAAAGGATAAGATTTAACAAACGCAGTGTAGCCACCGTGTGACTTGGTTGGCACCGAGCCACCGCGCAAGCATCGCGCCCATTCTTTGCCTCACCAAACCGATTGCTAATTTTCTATTACAAATCTCTCCTTCATCAAATTATAATTGAAAATATACAAGTGTATAAATCGATATATAAATTTAATTAAACTTAAATATATTTTTAATATATTATCAAATTTCATTTAAAAAAAGGTTGAATTTATTATATTATTCACCATTAAATATATAAACAAACAAGAGAAATTGTTTATCTTATAAATGGATTTTCTAAAATTGAATAATAAAAAGTAATAATTCTTCTTCCTTTGACCTAACCATTAATAGTTCGAGGGTGTTTGAACTTTGAAGTCTACCTTATCCGTTATTGGCTCCGCGTTAATTTGCAACTACATATGTGGTGACGTTAGTGTTGTCTTCTTCTTCTTCTTCTTCCGGCACTTTCCGCAACTTGAATGCGAAGTTAGTGAACGCGCCATTTACACAAACAAAAACTTATATAAATACCCCAGCCGCACAACAAACATTTAACGACGAAAATATTTAACAACGTTGTTTGTGGTACGTGAAAATGACGAGAGGTGCGGAATACGAGCGTGTGCTAAGGTACTTGGACGAGGACGGTGATGGGAAGATTTCAGCGAGTGAGTTGAGGAAGGGAATAGGGATGGTGGGTGGGGAGTTTCTGATGAGAGAGGCTGAGATGGCGGTTGAGACGTTGGATTCGGACGGTGATGGGTTTCTGTGTTTGGAGGATTTGGTGAGGATGATGGAGGGAGTGGGAGAGGAAGAGAAGGTGAAGGATTTGAGGGAAGCTTTTGATTTGTACGACACCGAAGGGTGTGGGTTCATCACCCCCAAAGCCTTGAAGAGGATGCTCAAAAAGTTGGGTGAATCCAAGTCCATGGATGAGTGCAAAACGATGATTGGTCGATTTGATTTGAACGGAGATGGCATGCTTAGCTTTGAAGAGTTCAGAATTATGATGAAGTAATGATGGTGTTGGTGATTTGTGTGCATTCATTCTTCCTCTGGCTATCTTACCATGTATTTAGCTCCTGGGTCTATAGCTTGGTTTGGTGGGTTTCCAATTTCATTGATTTCTTTCTACATTCTGCCTACTTCTGATTAATCCCTTTTATTCTTTTCTTCTTTCATACAAAAATACATTAAATACGTTATTTTTTGTTTTTTATTCTGGTTACTCAACACATAAGTGACACTTGACCATTTACATAACCCACATTAACATTTTTTGTAAGCACAGTGATAGAAATTAAAAGCACAAAAATTTAAAAAGGAAAAGAAAATATAAGAATAAAAACACAAATTAATATAATAACATGAATAAAAATATATTTAATCCTTATTTTTTTACATTGGTAAAGCCATATTAATAGCGTTTAGAAATTTGACTGAGAACGAAACAATTTTATTTTTTATTTTTTTAACTTTGGAAAGAAGGAAAAGAGAATTAAATGTTTTATGAAATAAAGCGTACGTGCTTGACACATGGCTATTTTATCTCAACAACTTCTTAAAGATACGTGGTGAAACAATTTATGATTATTTATATGCAAATAGGGTGATTCTATTTTCTCGCAATTATAAAAAAAATCATACATAAACATTTATTCAATAAAGCTCTATCTAAATCAAAGTACTATTCCTGTTTTATGCACAAACATTTACTGAAAACAAAACTTAAAATCCACATAAACATAAATTTCATCACTAAAGCGATGTGAATGAAAGTACACCGTTAAAGGGTTACACTACTAAAAAAATGTCAAATAGTAATCGAAATCGATGACCAAAAAATTTAGTTACTATCAGTTGACCGAATCAGGAACCAAATTATTATTTTTTAGTCTAGTAATCGAAATAGTAACCGAATTTTCGGTCACATAAAATCGATTATTATTTCAGATCACTTTATTATTTAATTTATTTTTTTAATTAATCTATATTTAATTTATGTAATTATTAATTTTTTTTATATTTAGTAACTGATTTAGTGACTAAAATTTCAGATCACTAAAAAAATAATTTTTACACTCGATAACTATTTTTCATTTATATAAATATTTTATTTAAAATATTTTAAATATAAATTTACTTAATAATTTAAAATAATTGATAACATTTTTAATAACATTATAAATATTTTAAAAAAATTGTTTACTAACTTATTAAATAATTTAGTAATATAATTATTTGATTTTATTTTTTTATTTAGCATGTGAATAAAAAAATTAAAATTGATTATTAAATTAGTCACCGAATCGGTCATCGAATCGGTCACTCGAATTGGTCACTGAATCGGTCACTCGAATCGGTCACTTGAATCGATCGATCTGATCGATTCTGTCACCGAATCGGTCATCGATTCGGTCACTTAATCGGTCACTAAATCAATAATTAAATTAATTATTAATTTAGTCTCTTTATATATATATATATATATATATATATATATATATATATATATATATATATATATATATATATATATATATATAACTTGTATGTTAATAAAAATGTATTTCAATGTATTTATAAAAAATTAAAATTATTTTAATTACTGAATTGATATTTTAAATTTATATTAATATCTTGAATAATTTAATAGTTGGATATATATATATATATATATATATATATATATATATATATCACTTTAATTTTTTTAATTAAAATTAATTTCATAAAAAATTAATATTTGAAAATTAAAATGCAAAATATATATATATATATATATAAATTTATTTATTTTTTAAAGATGATATATTCAATGTATGTTAAAAAAGTTCAAGCCAAACTGCTTTTATAGAAGATTTTCAAAACTCGCTGGTTTAATTAATCTGTTAAAAGATTCTTTTAATCTGTTAAAAGTGCAGCTTTAATCTGTTAAAACTTCTTTTAATCCACTAATACGTTCTTGATTCTTTAACAGATTTGTTTTAACTGATACGACAACGTTTATATCAATTAAAACACTTTACAAAAAATCTTCTAAGTTGATTTAATCGATTGTTTCGCGATTCAATCGATTGAAATACTTGCAAAACTTTCTCCTAAAACTTTTCAAGTTATTTTAACTGATAAAAATAAGTTTTAATCGATTAAAACGTCTGTGTAGAATCTGTTTTAATCGATTGAAACGAGATTTAATCGATTAAAATAGTTATGATCAGTCATAAATGCATTCTGACCGATCATAATTGAAACCATATAATAGCGGTTCAAGGGTTAACCGCTATCTAAGTCATATTTTAAGAGCGGTTCCTGTGTAACCGCTATCTAAACGTCATCTCGCTTGAGCGACAACATTCTCGCTTCAGCGAACGCCCTCGCACAAAATTAGTACTCTCGGGTTGTATTTCGCTTGAGCGAGTCTATCTCGCTCGAGCGATAGTTGATTCTGATCGATTATATATTCGAAATGATCGATCATATTTGATAATTTTTTCAAATAATTAATTATAATCGATTAGTTTTCTAAATTATTGATTAGAATTGATTAGTTTTTCAAATAATAGATTAGAATTGATTAATTTTTGAAATATATATTAAAAAAATATAATTAAAACTATAAATTAGTTAAGAATATTGACTATTGTAAAGATAAAGTAGAAACATGGGAGGAGATGAGGATGATAATATAATGATAGAACTTACAAAAATGTAGAATTGAGAAGTTTGAAACAAATAAAAATAAGAAAATAGATATTTAATTACACTTTTAATAAATTTAAGATAATACTAGTTTTGATTTTTATTTTTAAATATTTATTTTAAATATTTAAAACAGAGAAACTATAATTTTAGTTTCTAGCTACTGAATTTAAAGAATTAAATTTATTATTATTTAATCTTTTAATTTGTAGAATTAAACTCAATATAATTGTTAAAAATACTTTGTAGAGGCATTTGAGAAAGCTTTTGTCAAAATACTTTGTTTTTAATTGTTAAAAACATTTGTAGAGACATTTTGCAAAACATAATTGAGATGATATGATAGCGGTTCCACCTTAACCGCTATCTACAGTATAATTAAGATAGCGGTTAATGGTTAACTGCTATTAGAAGTGCACTTTTAATAGCAGTTCCAGTGGAACCGTTATCTAAAATGTATTTCGCTTGAGCGATAATATTCTCGCTCGAGCGAAACTCCAACCTGCATGAATTCGCATTCTCGGGTTGTATTTCAGCTGAGCGACATACTCTCGCTCGAGCGAAATACGATCCTGATCGATCATAACTTGAAATGACCGATCATAATTGAGAGGATATAATAGCGGTTCCTCATAACCGCTATCTAAAGTGCATATTAGATATCTGAGGTGTATTTCGCTTGAGCGATACTACTCTCGCTCAAGCGAAATCCGATTCTGATCGATTATATTTTCAAAATGACTGATCATATTTGATAATTTTTTCAAATAATTAATTATAATCGATTAGTTTTCTAAATTATTGATTAGATATGATTAGTTTTTCAAATAATAGATTAGAATTGATTAATTTCTGAAATATATACTAAAAAATTATAATTAAAACTATAAATTAGTTAAGAATATTGACTATTGTAAAGATAAAGTAGAACATGGAAGGAGATGAGGATGATAATATAATGATAGAACTTACAAAAATGTAGAATTGAGAAGTTTGAAACAAATAAAATTAAGAAAATAGAGATTTAATTACACTTTTAATAAATTTAAGATAATACTAGTTTTGATTTTTATTTTTAAATATTTATTTTAATTATTTCAAACAGAGAAACTATAATTTTAGTTTCTAGCTACTGAATTTAAAGAATTAAATTTATTATTATTTAATCTTTTAATTTTAGTATTAAAATTTTAAATTATATTTTATTAAATTAAAATAATTACAATATATTTTTCTCCTTTGAGAATGAACAATATAATTAAACTCAAAATTGACAATATTATAATACATTTTTGAACTCTTTTGGATTAATTTCTTTTTCCTAATTTTTTATAAAGTTAATTTTAATATTTAAAAGTATTTAACATTTTAAATTCTGAAAGGTTTTCTCTAATAGAAAATTTAAAAACATAATATAAAAAAATAGTTAATGTAAGTTTTAATTATGATCGGTCATAATCGCATTCTGACCGATCATAATTGAAACCATATAATAGCGGTTTCAGTTTAACCGCTATCTAAGTGAGCTTTTAAGAGCGGTTCCCTTCTAACCGCTATCTAAAATGTATTTCGCTTGAGCGAAAAATTCTAGCTCGAGCGAAACGCCCCTGCACAAAAGTGGCATTCTCGGGTTGTATTTCGCTTGAGCGACTCTAATCTCGCTCGAGCGATGGTGCAACCGCTGTTAGTAAAGATATGTAAAGATATGTAAAAATATAAACATATAAATATATATATAAAAATATGTAAAGATATAAACATATATCTTTAATATTTTGTAAATGTAAATATAATTTATATATATTTTTAAATCTTTTTCTAATATTTATTTTTAAAAATATAATATTATTTTTAAAATTTAATATTTTTTTTTCAAATATATAAATATATAAAGATATAAATGTATAAGGATATAAATAAATATATAAATATATCAATATATAAATATATCAAAATATAAATATATAAATATATAAAAATATAAAAATATAAATATATAAATATATAAATATATAAATATATTAATATATAAATATATCAATATATAAATATATATAAATATATATATATATATATATATATATACAAATATATCAATATATCAATATTATCCCCTCATATATTAATATACATTATTAGCATAATTTTAATTTAATTAAAAATTAGAATACAAATATACTATACTATACTAATATACCATTATATTATTTTCATTGTATATAAATTACAAAATTAATAATTTGTATACTATACTATACTAATATATTATTTGTATACTATACTAATAGTATAATATACTATATTATAATATTATTTGTATAGAAAACTAATATATTTATATATAAATATGAAGATATAAATATATAAAAATATAAATATATGTAAAAATATATAAAGATATAAATATATAAATATATAAATATATAAATATATCAATATATAAATATATCAATATTTAAATATATATTAAAATATATAAATATATTTTTATTTATAAATTTTATATTTATATATTTGTACGGATATACATTTATATGTATATAAATATAATTTATTTGTAAGTTATTATTAAAAGATCCTAGTAGCTCAGTGGTTGGAGTTTCAACCTCCAATAAAAACTTAAATAAGCAAAAATATAATATCATTAAGAGATAGGGAAAATAAATAATAGATATAATAAAAATGTAAATAATTAACTTTTTCATTGATTCAGTGACCGATTCAGTTGGTCACTGAATCGATCATCGATTCGATCATCGAATCTAGTTACTAAAATCGATGACCAAGGAAATAATGATCGATTCCAGTTGGTCACTATTTTAATTAGTAACCGATTTTGCACATTTAGTGACCGAATTTTCGGTCACTATTTGATGTTTTTCTTGTAGTGTTAAAAACAGAGTGATAGGTGAAAATTTGATTGATTTCGATTTATGAGGAGTTGAGTCTTAATCAAATCTTGACCATGTAGATTCTTTTTACTTAGGCTATCAACTAGTTTTCAATCAAAAGTGCATGAGAATCGAGAATCCTAAAATCTCGAAAAGATGCAAACCACATTACCTAGAGTGCAGATCGATGATCAAAAGTACTAATTTTGATGTTTTTTATTAAGTAACACGAAGTAAAGAAAGCAGTAGAAATGTTAAATCGAAAAAGCGGTGCAGAATATGAAATTACAGAGAATTGAAACGGTAAATGGCAAGATATCGAAAGTACAGAAACTTAAATTGCATTAAAGGTAAATGACCAATAATCGAAAGTACAGAAACTTAAATTGCATCAAAGGAAAATTACATGAACATAAATTACCAGGGAAAGTAAAGAAAGCGATAAAGGCAGTCAATGAAAATGGAAATCCAGATCGCCAGAAACTTCATGATTTCGTCGTTCTCCGGTAGACTTTTCACTAACGCTTCTGTTGTCTCTGCCAATTCCCCTTTTTCCTTCATCTTTCGCTCTATTTATAGAGCATCCTTCAAGTAATCTCTCAGGAGCAGTTAACGAAAACTGCTACCACGTCCTGCGTGCACGTCTTTTGCAGTTTTACTTCTAGCTGTACGGTTAAAAAACTGCATTCACGTTCTCATGCATGAGGTAACTGCTCTCTTGACCTTTGACTTCTGCCACCGCTTACCATGTTCTATGTGCACGTCAACTGTTCCTCTCTTTATAACTTAACCAAAATTTCGATAGTCATGTAGTTTAACCTTTCTCTCGATTTCGATTCCAAATCTCGAGAATTTTGAATTGCTTCTGTTTTCGCTTTGTTTCTCAACATTACTTTTGACTCAAATTTCTCGATTCTCTTCAACAAATAGACATTAAATATTCCTCCTTCAATTTTCGGTTCTAATTCTCGATTTATGTGTCCATATTGTTACATGGTCATCGAATGTTTTCCAACCATCTTTTCACTTCATCAGTTTTTAACCAATCATATGATCTTCGATTTTTCTTTCCTTCGTTTTTCGATTCTCTTAACAATTTCCTACTAACAAAATGCCCTCTTGGAAGAATGCAGATATTTGTATTTATATTCTTTCAACATGATTCCCGCCTTCATATGTTTGGAGGCCCACAATAACTTAGGGTTTAGGGTTTCTGGGGTTTTTAAGGGTTTATAGGGTTTTAGGGCTTTTTCTACTTTATGTCACCTATCACGTCAGTTCTGCTGCCACACTGCACACGCCACATTAATTGCCCTTCGCCTCCGTCGCTTCCAATACCCCAGTTAGTTTCCCTAAAACGCTTGTTAACCTTTTTACCCTTGTTTTTTACTACGAACTTCATTCACTTCTCCTTTGCACCTTCGTCTTCTACCTTGCACCTTCGTCTTCTACCTTTCGTCCTCATCTGCTCTACTGACTACTGAAATGGAAACCTCATCCAAATCCTCTGACTTTTCCACCCCACCACTTCCCTCGGTGACCGCTAACCTACTGGAGATTAATAACCAGAAATTTGCTCCAGTTTCTTTGATGGAGGAAGCTTCTCAGAAGATCGCTGAGACGCAGGTACTCAGTCCCTATACTGCTGATAATGTTAATTACGCTTTTGGAGGTCCTATCCACTATTGTGGCGGATTGTTTTCTTCTTCCCTCAGCCTTCCTTCAGAGAGTAAGGCTCTTGTCCATCAGCCTGAGGTTCGCATAGATTTCCTGCAAATCGCATCCAAAGTGTATCGAACGGGCCCACCTCACAAAAAACCATCGTACATTAGATGGTTTGATCGAGTTAAGGCTAAGTTTGGGAACCATTGGAGGGCTGTAGGGATTTTCGATTTTCTGCATTTGTCTCAGTGTGATTTGTCTTTTTTGGATATGTCCATGTTTTTATCTGCCGTTCACTTATGGAATAAGGACTTACATGCGTTGGAACTTCCATGTGGTCCCCTTTCGCCCGCCCTTTTCGAAATTGCTGCTATTACCGGACTAAAACCCATAGGGGAAAAATATTTTAAGGGTGCTTTTCCTTCGGATAATTCTTTAAGATCAAAAATCGATTGGGAATCGAAGGCCTATGGACACTTTCTCGAGAAACATTTTATCGATGACTCAACAGTGACATTTTCTGATGAGGAGCACGTGGCCTTCTTGGTATACTGGTTATGCACTCATGTCTTCTGCCCCCGATCCATCCAAATTTCATCCCACCTTTACAACCTTGCCTACCTCCTTCACACTGGCCAGCCTAGAATTTGTTTAGCCAAACTTTTGTTAGCCCATGTCTATACTGCTTTTGATGAGGCCATCGAGATTTTGAATACCCTCAGGGTCTCGGGAAATTTTTTAGGTCCCATTTGGTTTATCCAATTATGGCTGAACTCGATTTTTGAAAGTATACTCCCCCAAACCTCCAAAATCCCCCCAAGTTTAAATTTAGAGGGTGCTCGATTATCTTCTCGACATCCTCACCACAAACCCGACGAGACCACCTATCGTAATTATCTCAGATTTTTGTTAACTCAATTTCGATTTGAGTCGCATTTGGCCCCTTTTTCTGTGCATCTTGGAAAAATCAATGACCAACTTCGAGGACCAACATGGTTTAAATCGAAATTTCCTGCTCTTACTCCGGGGCTGCAGTTAGAGTTGGTCGAAGTATGGAGCAATTATTTGACTCAAGACGTGTTGGTATCGGGTTTCCAATCAAAGGATCTTCAGCTCATCATCTATTATCCTCAACTTTTCTCGCGGCAGTTTGGTTTAAGTCAGGCCTTACCATTTTTTCCCTCCGATACCCCCTCAAGGTCCAAACTAAGTGAATCGACTGTTGGACGGGAGCTCGCCAAATTGCTGCCGAAAAACCCGATGCAATTTTACCCTTATATTTTTTAGTCCAATTATTTATCTACTCTTGGTTTCTGAGATTGGTGGGCCGATTGGTTTTCGAATAATCATGTTGATTTTGATATAGTTCAACAGAAATTGACTGCCCATCCTTCTCTCGTATTGTATGACAAATCGAAGGCGAAGAAAAGTACACACTCCCATTATCTCCAAATATCTCGATTCGAGAATTTTTATCGAGTATGTTACAACCCCTTAAAATTAGAATCAACCTTCTATGATGTTGTTATTTCCTTAGCCAATAAAACAGACACTAATCGATCAAACCACAAAATAATCAATCCTCGAGGAAAAACCCCATTTGAAATGTATTGTCCCGATCACCTTCCCACTTTTCCTATAGCTCCTTTTGGACTTGCCAAACCTCTAACTCATCCTAAATGAGTTCGAGAGTTAAGGTCTTTAAAAGAGACCCTCCATCCAAAACCCAAAAATAAGGAGATCTCGATATCGAAACTGTCCTATTTCCCCTACCTAAACCTTCCTCAAATTCTTCTTCCTCTCTGGCTTGTCCATATCGACTGAGTCAAGATTTTGACTCCATCACCTTTTGGTGAGATTTTGCTACTTCTTCTAGGAATGTTTTGGTTCTCTTTATATTGCAATTTAACTGTTTTTCTTTTCTCGACAGTCTCGAAAACTTCTAAGACTGCCACCTCCGAGAAGGAGAAGGACTGGGAGTCTTCCGATGAATCGGATCCATCGGCCTTCACCAGGAAACGCAAGCATTCTGCCACTATTTCATCTTCGAAAAAATCGAAGGTTTCTTTTCGATTTCTCATTGTCTTATTCATCCATGTTTCTGTCTATAGCTGATTCACTTTGGATTCTCATACATATTTCTTTGTCATTTATTTTTTATTTCAAATTTCACAAAAAAAAATCGAAGAGTCCTTGATCTGTTCAGCCTCCTGCTGTAAACCCTTTATCGATGGACTCAAACACGGTCAGTAGAGCGGGCCAGAAAACACCCACTACTCATTCCAGTCACGTAAGACCCTTTTTTACACACATTTTTTATACCTAGATTTTCGATAAGGCTTATAACATGATGTTAAATCTTAAATGTTTTTCAGGATCATCCATCGGCGACTATATCGACAACTCGTCGATTCTTTACTTCCCTCCTCAGCACCTATTCTTGAGGTACGACTCCTAAATTTTTGTATATATATATATATATATATATATATATATATTTTACACATTTCCTTTTTCTAATATTTGTTTCGATTCACGACAACTCGAGGTCGTACGACGATTCGCCTCCTAACTCAACACCCCTCGCTCTACTTCCTCCTGGTACTTAATTTTTCCTTTCACTGTTTAATTCTATTTCATTCTTCTTTAGGATTTTTCGATTCACCCATTCGAATTATTTTTTCTTCAGTAAATATCCCTGTAGTCCACGTCCAGGATTCTCCTTCCCCAGTTTCCGTAGAGCAATTGGATTCCCCTCCTTTTGCGATGCCATCTGTCGAGTTGCTCTCGGCATCATTGCCTGAGTTAAGCGATCATGCTCCAAGGAATGTGCTAGAGTATCAAGTTGTCATCGAGGAAGACCCTTTCTCGATCCTCGATATTCTAATGTCTGATGAAGCTACCCCTTCAAGCCACTCATCCCAACCACCTACAACCTCGACTGAGGGAGTGTACCAGTTGAAACATCATTTTCGATCTTTCTTCTATTCTTCACCTCTGGAAATTCTGGTGGAATCGCGCGCAAATAAACAATATTTCCAAGAGATCCTCACTTCCATGGAAGCGTTCCCTGAAGACGCTCTCCAGAGGGGTTTTGATGCGGAAGTCGCGGCAGCCACCGATTTGTTCAACAAAGCCTATGTTGCAAGGAAGAAGAAGCAATCGATCGCGACCAAATTAACTGATATTTCCTCCTTCCAAATTGAGAATTCGAATTTGCTGAAAACTCAGAAGCTCAATCTGGACGAGGCGTTGACAGCGCGAGCTTCGATTGACAGCGAGATCGAACAACTAGAGAAGAGACTAAATCAACTTAGGTCGCAGAAGGAGTTTCTTACTTCAGAGATAGATTCGATCAAGTCCTCTGCGAAGGAAGTGGCATTATCCCTGGGGCAGAGTATGGAGCGAAAACAGAAGATGATCGCCGAAGAAAACTCGATTTCCTCTTCCTGGACGCAATTGTTAATAGATTTTGATCATCTTAAGGCTCAATACTTGTCTTTGTAAACATTATTCGAATTAATTTTGAATGTTTATTTCCTTTATTCGAGGTTTATATTCTTTCAAGTATTTGTCATTTATCGATAACACTTTCTCTTTGTTATACCAATCGACAATCGAATAAGCATTACTCGATAATACCTAAATAATTTCGAAAGGTTCTTCCCAATTTGGCGACCATTTGCCATGACTCTTACATTTTTTATCCATTGGCAAAATCATTTTCCACACTAAGTCACCTTTGTTAAACGTTTTCTTTTGAATCCTTTTATTATAGACTCGAGCGATTTGATTCTTTTGTAAAATCATACTATTTAATGCTTGCAATCTTATTTCATTGAGATCATTTAATTCATCATACATCAAGTTCCAATAATCACAACTAGGTAAATCATTTTGCTTTTGTATTCGAGTCGACTCAATATTTATTTCGATGGGCAAAACTGCATCATGTCCATAGACCAATTTATATGGGGTATTTTGTAAAGAATCTTTCAGTGAATTTCGATAAGCCCATAAAATTTATAATAACGTTTTGTGCCATGTTTTTGGTTTATTACCAACATGTTTTTTGATTAAACTAATAATTACTTTATTAATTGCTTCGACCTATCCATTTGTCTGAGCATAATATGTGGTTGATGCTAATAACTGAATATTTCTCGATTCGGCATATCTAACCATCTTTTTACCAGTGAAAACCGTCCCTCTATCAGTAGTGATAGACTGTGGGATCCCGAATCGATAAACAATATATTCTTCGATGAAATCAATCACCTCTTGCTGATCGACATCTTTTAACGGAATTGCTTCTACCCATTTTGAAAAGTAATCAACTGCAACAATTATATATCTATGTCCCTTCGATGATTGTGGAAAAATATGTCTGATTAAATCTATAGCCCAACCTCTAAAAGGCCAAGGTTTAATAATTGAGTGTAATTCGCTAGCAGAAACATGTTGTATAGGACTAAATTTCTGACATTCTTCACAAGACTTAGCATACTCGATACAATCTTTTAAAATCGAAGGCCAGTAATAACCTTGTCGAGTTAATGTCCATTTCATTTTGTGGCCTACCATATGGGCACCACATATTCCATTATGTACTTCAGTCATGGCTAAGTAGGCATCATCATTCCCTAAACATCTAAGTAACACTCCATCGATATCTCTTTTATATAATTCATCATTCATTATAACGTATTTTACTGCTCGATATTTAATTTTCTTATCGACTCTCCCATTTGGGTTTTGCAAATAGTCTATAATTGATTTTCTCCAGTCTTGATCATCTAAATCGTCGATCTGTAAAATTTCACTTCCTTGAGATAACTTTTCTTTTATTTGAATCATTTTCTGTAAATTTCTCAGGGATATCTTATACTTAGATGCGATTTGCGCCAAGTCATTGGCTTCTCGATTGAATTCTCGAGGGACATATTCGAATGTTATGTCATCGAACATTCTGCTTAAAGTCATTACTTTTTCTAGATATCCGATCAAATTGGTATTGATACACTTGTATTCTTTTCGTACTTGTTTGATTACTAGTTGTGAATCACCCCTTACAATTACATGACGGGCTTTTAATTTAATCAAAGTCTCGAGACCTGCAATCAAAGCTTCGTACTCAACTTCATTATTCGAGCAAGTGGGTTTGATTTCAAATAATAATTTAGTTGGAATATTACTTGGTGAAATGATAAGAATTCCTACTCCTGATTTATCCGATGTACTTGATCCATCGAAATACATTATCCATTTACTTATTTCAATAAATAGGTTATCAGTTGAATCAACTGTATGATCAGCCATGAAATCGGTGATTATTTGTCCTTTTACCGATTTTAAAGATTCGAAGCCCAATGAAAATTCTGTCAGAGCTAAAACTCATTTCTCTATTCGATTATGCATAATAGGTTTCGACAAAAGAAATTTCAAAATATTATTTCTGTAATAAACCATCACATCATGAAGCTTCATTACATACTTGAGTTTTGTACAAGAGAAATATAAGCATAAACCTAACTTTTCGATATCGTTGTATCGAGTTTCAGCATCATTCAGAATTCTACTTAAATAATAAACAACACACTCCACACCATTCTTATCTTCCTATGCTAGTAAACTGGCTATTGTTCGATCTGATGCTGATACGTATAGCTTTAATGGCTTGTATCTCTCTACTGGTATCAGAATCGGAGGATTTGTCAGCATCATTTTGATCTGCTCAAAGGCTTCTTGATGTTCCTCCTTCCACTTGAACTCTGCTTCTTTTTTCAACTTTAACAAAGACGAGAAAACATAAGTCTTACTAGCCAAGTTAGAAATAAATCGTCTCAAATAATTTATCTTTCCCAAAAATGACTGCAACTGTCTCTTAGTTTTTGGAGCAGAAGTATCTATTATAGCTTTTGCTTTATTCTTATCGATCTCAATCCCTTTTCCGTGCACTATGAATCCTAAAAATTCTCCAACCGATACACCAAAAGCACATTTCAAGGGATTCATTTTTAATCCATATTTTCTCATTCTTTCAAAAGATTTTCTCAAATTATCTAAGTGTTTATGTTTTTCTTTCGATACAACAACAATATCATCTATGTAAACTTGCATAAAATCATTGATCAAATCATGGAAAATTAAATTCATTGCCCTTTGGTATGTTGGCCCAGCATTTTTCAATCCAAATGGCATCACTATCCATTCATAAGTACCTAATGCTCCTGGGCATCGAAAAGCTGTTTTAGCTATGTCATTCTCGGACACAAATATTTGATTATATCCTAAATAACCATCTAAAAGACTTAACATTTCATTACCGGCTACTACATCTATTAACATATCAGCTATTGGCATAGGATATTCATCTTTAGGAGTTGCTAAGTTTAAATCTCGATAATCAATACATACTCTCATTTTACCATTCTTTTTAATAACTGGAACAATGTTAGAAATCCAATCGACATACCTGGCAGTCCTGATGAACTTTGCTTTCAGGAGTCTCTCGATCTCTTCTTTGATCTTGCCCACCATCTCAGGTGCAAATCTTCTCGGTGCTTGTTTTACAGGCTTCCTACCTTCTATGATGGGTAGTTTATGTTCGACTAGACTTCGATCCAATCCAGGCATTTCTTCATATTCCCAAGCGAAGCAATCTTTATACTCTTTTAGTAATAAAATCATATCTTTCTTCATTTCTTTCTCGAGATATTTGCTGATATAAGTAGGTTTCCGATCCTCTATACTTCCCAAGTTAATTTCTTCTAATGGATCCTGGGCCTCGACTTTCTTGTGATTCGATGTGATAGATTTTTCAAAACCTAAAGGAGAATTATCATAAATACAATCAAGTATAACTTGATCGCTATTATTTGCTACTACTGTCGAGTGAATCGACTTATTTATTTCTACCTTAATACTACTACTTTTTTGGCCCTTCTTTTCATCTTCATATTTTCTTAATCGGGTCAAGAACTCCTCGTAATCTCTATTCATTTTCACTGGCCACTTCGAGGTTGGCCCCCTCTTTGATCATAACAAATTCTTTCTTCTCATTCATTTCTAAGAAACGCTCCTCATGCAATTTTGAATTGAAGTCTTTGACAGTCTCGAAGGTGAATGATTCAGTGAGCGCCAAATTCTGTAGTGCCCGACCAGCCTGGGATACAAATGTCACAAACTCATGCTGATCGCCTGGAATCACTTCAAGATGCCCATCTCGATTCCACATAAACAACTTTTGATGAGTCGTAGAAGGTACGACTCCAACTCCATGAATCCACTCCCTGCCAAGTAGTGCATTGAAATTGGCGTGTGATTAGACGACAACAAACACAGTAGGTCTCGAATAAGTGCCCACTTTCATGTCTAAGGTAATCATGTCTTCTGAGCTCGATGTTTTTCCACTGAAGTCGGAAATCATGATATTATGCTTGACTAAGTCTTTCAATTCGATGCCAAACCTTTTCAGCATAGTGATTGACAATATGTTCACCGCTGCACCACCATCGACAAGGACTCTATTCACCATTTGTCCTTGAATCTTGATATTCAGTAATAAAGGCTTCAAATGGAATCTCATCTCCTCAGATGGAGGATCAATAAAAGCAGCATCTCTATGAGGTACTTCGCATGATGCTTGTGTTACCCATGTCACTTTTGGTCTCATGTCTTCGGAATAGAAATCATCCTCTCGATCGACATTACTTTGTTCTTGGTACTCTTGATACTCACTAACATATTTTGCGGGTAGTATCGATATTACTCCGATTTGATGTTCATCCCAGCTACCCTCATTTTTATCATCGAAAAAATCTCTTGCATATTGGCTCCCCATTGGTACATTACTCTCTTCAAAGTTCCTGTAATTATTCCAGTAAGGGATCCTTCCTCCTCTTCTCCAGGGCCTTCCTCGGAATCTCCTTTGGAATGTTGGGAATCCAGTATTCGACCCTTCATCATATGAAAGTCTCTCGAAGACATCATTACTTTGCAGTTTGCCCCTTCCTCCTCGAGAAGGATACATCTCTTTCCTAACCCACTGTTTCTGATTTCTACTAGCACCAGAACCAACAGATTTCTGTTGACTTTCCCCTATCGTTGTTTGGGCTTATTGATCTATTTTGTCATTGTCCCTTTTATTTTGATTCTCGATTTTCTTTATCTGTTCCGCTCTGAAAGCTTTAGCAGCTGATTTGTCGAACACCGCACTGCATCGTGGACATAACGACACATCTTCATCTTTTTCTTTCTTTCTGTTTAAAAACTCGATGAGAGAATCTCCTGATCGAGGATAGATCTTTCTCTCGAATTCTTTCTCGAACTCACTCAGGTCGAATTCTATGTCTTCTTCGGATACATCCATTCTGACATGTTTGGGATCAATGTCTTCAGTAACATCAACCATGCCTACAAAGGTCGAATCCATTACTCGGACATCTTCAGTCTTGCCCGTTTGGGACTCGATATACCCTACTTGTACATCAAATGGACTCGTATCCACTTTCATTGACATCTCCTCGAATTTCAATCTTCCTTGGTCAATCGCATCTTAGATCCTGAAATGTATACAATTATTAGTCCAATGTCCATAAATATTGTGAAATTTGCAATACTTTTGACCATTCCTTTGTTCTGTAGAAGGAAGCTTATGATCATCACTTAACTTAATCTGTTTATCTTTCAATAAGATATCGAAGATTTTATCCACCTTTGTTACATCAAAAGTATATGTTCGATTTGCCATTTTGTCTTTTACTTTATTTTTCTGTAGCAGTTTACAAATGTATGGAGCTCCTACTTTAAGCTCTGCTATGTTTACTTTCTCATCAACAGTTTCTTCAATATCAGTTTCTGTCTTGGGATTTGTCTCATACACATCATTTATATATGCTACTCTTTCTTTCTTCATGGGTTTCTCGAATTTCTTATACCTTTGTTTTTCATATTCGATTTGTTCCACTCTTCTCACTTTATCAGCTAGCTGAGCCATGTCATTCAATGGTAAATTAACTAACTTTTTCCTAATCGAGAATTTTAAGCCTGTAGAGGCCATTCTGACTAATTCATATTCAGGAATTTGAGTAAAGCATATTGACTTCATTTGTCTAAATCTATTCAAATAATCATCTATGCTTTTATGATTGTATCTCTTTATGTTCATTAGGTCGATGAGACTTACTTGAGTCTCCCCTCTAAAGAATTGCTCATGAAAATTTCTTTCCAGTTGCAACCAATTATATATCGAATTGGGTGGCAACGAAGTAAACCAAGTGAAAGCATTCTTAGTCAATGAAGTAGGGAAATATTTCATTTTTAATTCTTCACTCATCGCTAGGTCTCCACATTCGATCTGATATCGAGCTACATGCTCGATAGTGGACTCACCAATTTCTCCAGCAAATTTGGTAAATTTAGGTATTTTGTATCCTCGAGGTAATTCAATCTCGAGAATCGTATTTGGAAAAGGAGAAACAAAATATGGTTGATTGGGTGGTCTTAATTCCACTCATTAGGGATTCATCCTTTGTCCTAGCATGTGATTATACTGCATGTTATTTTGATTATACGCGTTTTGAAATCCCTCATTCAGATTTCCATACATATCATTCCTCACATGTTGATATTCATTCCCCATATGTTGATCATTGTTTCGATTTATCCTTAATAAATAAGGGGGATTGATATTAGTATTCTGATTGGCATTGCTTTCGACCCTTGTTTGTCGGGGTATTGCCAATGCATCTTCGATACGTGACATTTGGTCTGCTAGTATTTCAAAACTAGTGGTAGTGTTTTGCACTAATGGATTCAATACTGTAGTCAACTGTTGTGATAACATGTTAACCATCTTGAAATTGCTCTCATCCATTTGTTGTCTAAGTACTCCTAATGAGTTACTGGAGATTCCAGTACTAGCGTTTTTTATAGTCTCAAAATTGGATCGATGATAATCTCTATCGAATGTGTATCTCCCATGATCCAAATTTGCTCTGTGATCTAGATTTGGAGGTATCTGTTGTGTACCTAAGTTCTGCACACTCCCTGAATTCTGGGGGTTACTAAATTTTGAGTTGCCCCTAAATTTGGAGATACTCCAACGTTTTGTGGCATGTCTAAAGTTTGAAATGTACCTAAGTTTTTAGGCATTCCTAAGTTCAATCTCGAACTTCGTTGTATTGAAGAGGTACCAACCCCATTCATATTATTAAGCAAAAACCCAGGCGACCTTACGCTCATATACGACCCTGCATATGTTGTTATAGGGTTTCCCATAGTTTGCACATTATTTGATATCGCAGTGCTAGATCCTAGTTGAGTATTTGCTAATGTGTCTGAACTTTGTTCATTACTCACAGGTATCGACATACTCGCAGTTGTCAATATTACAGGCATATTCCCATTATGACCTTGCCCCCCAGTGTTTGGTGGATGTGAACCATTCAGAACCTCACTGTTAATCGAATTATTTGGTGGATGACTCATTCTTATCACTCGTCCACTCCTTAATCTCATACACTTTCGAACTAACCAATTTTGTGTTTTTCGACACACGCTACCCCCTACCTGGCGCGCCAATTTGTTTCTGGTGAAAATTTGATTGATTTCGATTTATGGGGAGTTGAGTCATAATCAAATCTTGACCATGTAGATTCTTTTTACTTAGGCTAGAAACTAGTTTTCAATCAAAAGTGCATGAGAATCGAGAATCCTAAAATCTCGAAAAGATGCAAACCACATGACCTAGAGTGTAGATCGATGATCGAAAGTACTAATTTTGATGTTTTTTATTAAGTAACACGAAGTAAAGAAAGCAGTAGAAATGTTAAATCGAAAAAGCGGTGCAGAATATGAAATTACAGAGAATTGAAAATTGCGGAAACCTCAAAATTGCAGTAATTGTAAATAACATAATTAAAATTGCATGAAAGTAAATAGCAGGAAATCGGAATTACAGAAACGGTAAATGACAAGATATCGAAAGTACAGAAACTTAAATTGCATTAAAGGTAAATGACCAGTAATCGAAAGTACAGAAACTTAAATTGCATCAAAGGAAAATTACATGAACATAAATTACCAGGGAAAGTAAAGAAAGCGATAAAGGCAGTCAATGAAAATGGAAATCCAGATCGCCAGAAACTTCATGATTTCGTCGTTCTCTAGTAGACTTTTTACTAACGCTTCTGTTGTCTCTGCCAATTCCCCTTTTTCCTTCATCTTTCGCTCTATTTATAGAGCATCTTTCAAGTAATCTCTCAGGAGCAGTTAACGAAAACTGCTACCACGTCCTGCGTGCACGTCTTTTGCAGTTTTACTTCTAGCTGTACGGTTAAAAAACTGCATTCACGTTCTCATGCATGAGGTAACTGCTCCCTTGACCTTTGACTTCTGCCACCGCTTACCATGTTCTATGTGCACGTCAACTGTTCCTCTCTTTATAACTTAACCAAAATTTCGATAGTCATGTAGTTTAACCTTTCCCTCGATTTCGATTCCAAATCTCGAGAATTTTGAATTGCTTCTGTTTTCGCTTTGTTTCTCAACATTACTTTTGACTCAAATTTCTCGATTCTCTTCAACAAATAGACATTAAATATTCCTCCTTCGATTTTCGGTTCTAATTCTCGATTTATGTGTCCATATTGTTACATAGTCATCGAATGTTTTCCAACCATCTTTTCACTTCATCAGTTTTTAACCAATCATATGATCTCCGATTTTTCTTTCCTTCGTTTTTCGATTCTCTTAACAATTTCCTACTACCGGATACCTTAACCTATATTCTCTAAAAACTATTCTTTTGCTTTAAGCTTTATTTTTTATCAAAATGTCTAAGAGAATCCTATTCAACTACAAATGTCACTTTTAATTTCAAGAAGAAAAAAATTTATTTATAATAATAATAATAATTAATTTAAAATTATCTTATCATAATAAATTATTTATTTAATTAAAAATAATAAATATTTATAGTTATTTTTTTTTGTTTAATAATTTAATCTAATCATAATTACATTGAATTATGATGATTATTCAGATTAATTAATTTAAAAACATATTAATTAAAATATTATTTTAAAATAAATATTATTCTTTTAATAATTATAATATAAAAATAATAGTTATATCCCTTCAAAATTTATTATGTAATATTTTTAAATATAATATTTTAAATTATATGATTTTTAGATAATTTAAATTATTTTAAAAATAATAAAAATTATTTTATTAAATTTTAATTTAATATTTTTAATTAAAGGAAATCAGAAAAAAATGAAAAAAAAAAGTAAAAGAAACATTGGATGAGATGAAAAAGAAAAAAAAACAAAGATTGAATGAGTATCAAAATATTGACTATATTATATTATATTATATTGTATAATTTTTCTTTTAAAATACTTTAGTTATTTATGAGATTGATTTAATATTTATTTATATTTTTAAGATATTTTAAAAAAATATTATATTGATTATGAAAGTGTCTAAGAAAATGTAAAATTATCTAAAGAGAATATTAAGGAATTTTTTTATTTTTTAATTATTTTGTAAGAATTTCCTTAAAAGGATCATAAAAGACAAAGCATCAAAATTAGTTAACTAAAATCCGTAAGCAATAAAAAAGTATTTTACCTTTAAAACTATGAAGATTCAATAATTTAATTTTCATTAGTACTGTCAATCAATAAAAAATGTCATCCTTTAAATTAATGTAATTATTATAAATATACGACCACTTGTGATTAGATAAGAAGTTCTTATGTCTTAGCTATAACTTTCCTTAAAAAATTACTAACTTTAACTTTATGACACTTTAATTTTATCAATAGTTAGAACCTCAAGAGATGAAAACTCTCTACAAACTAAAACCCTGTGTGTTGAGAAAGTGAGATTCTCAAGTAATTAAATTAAACATTTAATAATAATTTTTCACTATGGCATAATTAATAAAAAGCTAAATCCATATAAATATAATCTATATTTAAATTTATATATATTTTTAAGTTTAAAAAATAATTAATTATTACTTTTAGATATAATACTAAAATCAAATTGACAATTAATTATATATATATAAAAAAAATGATGATTAATTCATAATCTCGTTTTAAGTGCTATTTTCATAAGATATAGAGGATAAATATCAGCTATAAAAAAAAAAAATGCGGTGGGATTGTGACAGGTGATAATAGAGACCGCAAACGCATACGTATATAAGAGCGTTAGAAGAGAAATGCAGAGTGCAGTGATCGTTGAAACGAAACGAAGCCAAAAAACAAGGCATTCCAATGGATACTGTCATAGAGGTTGTCTCCGGTGCGCATTTCTCCGGTTGGCATCCTTCAACATCATCTTCTACTTCTCCAAGATCTTCTCGTCACCCCTTCATCATCGGTAACTATATTATGTCATCACGCAACACAACTATTAATCTTTTTTCTTCTCGTATTCACCGTTTTATTTATTACAATTCTTTTTGCTTCCCGGGAAAATTAAAAATAACTTTTAATTTTCTCGGAAACCAAACGGCATTTTTTTTTTTTTCAATTTTCTTCTATACTCTGATTGAATGAACCTCTCCCTTTATTATCATATAAGGGCTTCTGTTTACGGATGGATTAGATCTTACAGTTGAGAACGAAAATTCAGACGTTAATTGCAATAATTTTCCTGCATTTTATCGTTGGAGAGGAATCTAATGGTACGTGTTGTTTTTGTGTGATTCTATTCGATTTGCGTTCTCTACGTGGATCAGGTGTCTCTGGAGGCACTGCATCGGGGAAAACGACAGTGTGCGACATTATCGTTCAGCAACTGCAAGATCACAGAGTTGTGCTCCTCTGTCAGGTCCCTGCTATTCTCTGTTTGTAATCTTGTGTAGCGATGGTATTGGATTTGGATCGTAGTGGAATCATGAACCAAATCATTAGATTTCTTTTGTGTGATTGCAAACGTGTTATTTGCATTATGATAAATCTGAAAACGAGTAAAGATGAATTCATGTTAATTACTACTAGTAATAACTTGAGTGATGATCTGTTATTGTCGTAGGATTCATTCTACCGCGGTTTGACGAATGATGAGTTGAAACGCGTTCATGAGTATAACTTTGATCATCCTAGTACGGTAGCTAGAAACTTAATTGAGATTATTGAATAAATCTTTTAGGATCCTAATTCTATCCGTGTGTTATGTTTTGGTAGATGCGTTTGACACAGAGCAACTTGTAGAAACCCTCGGTCAGCTCAAATCTGGACAGTCGGTTCAAGTTCCAATATATGATTTTAAGCTTCATCAGAGATCAACCGACAAATCCCGACAGGTTCCCATCCTTCTGACATGTTAAGCTAATGTGAGGTGTTAAATGTTAATATCATTTGTTCTCAGATTTGTAGCTCAGATGGAATCTTTTCTTTTATGCCAGTAACGAGATGATCTGCAGTAACAGTGCTCCTAGAGAGCCAACGGTCGAAATCATTCATACCCTGCATATTGCCTGTGTATCTATCTAAGCTAAGCATACCTGAAATTGTATTTGTTTTATTCAGAAGAAGGAAGGGTATAATTTTCCAATTCATACCATTGCTCAATGATTTTTCTTAAAATTTAATGCCCTTTCTTCACTATTGACCTGAGTTGCTAGATGTTTTTAGATAATTATGATTGGAGTGCTACAGTCGAATAAAATGAAAATTTTGGCCGGACGTTATTTTTAATTTTATTATTGTTTGCCAGGTCAATGGATCTGATGTAATCATTATGGAGGGTATATTGGTTTTTCATGAACAACGTGTCCGTAACATGATGAATATGAAGATATTTGTTGATGCAGGTCTATTGCTCTTACATATTATTTATCGTTTCAAGTTTTTTCCCCATCTATTCCAGGTTAGAATTAGATACGTTAAAATGTACTAAATTTTGTTTGTCATGAGGAAAAAAGGATGTTTAGAGAGAAAAAGGGAAAATGGTACATATTGTATTTAGTACTTACCTCGATTTAGCATATATATGCTTTATTCAGTCTGAGATCCATGGAATAACTTGATTTTTGCAAAATTTGCCTATTGCTCGAATTGATCATAGCTGAGCAAAAACCATGGACTATAGGTATTAGTGGTCCAGCCTTTCAAGTTTTAACATCACTTTCGCTTAACATCTAGACAAAAGCTTTTGGATAATTATCATCTAGACAAGCTGTGTTATAATTTCCTCAGCACCATTAATCTCTCTTGGATCTATACATCCTGCCCGATTATCTGTTTTCATGTGTATAAGAAAGGTGTTGTTATGGAACAACCAACATGTTTGCTCCAGTCGTTTTGGAAGAGCACGTTAGATAACTATGATTTAGCATTGTAAATCGGATGATTTAGTACTGCGCAGCGAGTTTGCTCCATGTTTTTCCTGTCCATTCAAAGTTCTTGATCCTCTCTGGAAGCAGTTTTTCTTCAGTATATATAAATGGCGACAATTTTCCGAAAATAATTTTTTTATTGAAAATATCGGTGATTTTACATGTTCTTTTCGTCATACTGATATTGCAATGCATGTTATGCAGATCCAGATGTAAGGCTTGCCCGCAGAGTAAAACGTGATACAGTTGAGAGGGGTAGAGATGTACAATCTGTACTGGAACAGGCAAGACTTTATCTTAATTCTGTAAAATATACTAACATCATCAGGTTGACAGATATCAGGAACTTGGGAATTACGATTACCATTTATAAAAAATAATAAATTTTTGAATAGATATCTTAAAATTGGTGGTAAGATGATAATGATAAATAGATTTTTAATTTATAATGATAATAAAAAAATAATGCTACCAATGCGTATTCTGAAAACTAACTATGTGGGAAGAAACCATTGTAAAAATACGATGACTCAGTCCCATTAATTGGAAAGGATAAGCTTTCGAGTCATAATCGGATTGTAATATAATATGGCAAGTGACCAACGAATGCTACTTTTATATGATGTTGTCTTTCTTTTGCAAATGGTTTTTCTTATTGCCCAAAAGGCAAAAGAAGTCTTTTTGTTTCGGAATAAAAGTAATATTTTGTTGTCTTGTACTGGAGTCCTATATCTGTGCTTAAGGATGATAGAGGGCTAGAAACAATGTGCAAATGGTAATAGTGGTTGGAGGGCAGTAACTTTGAACTTTGAACATAACAGATTGAATCTCATGGGTACTGCTAACGTCATAGCGTCATGAAACACTTTGATTTCACACTAATTTCTGATGCCAATACGTGAAATTTGGTGGCTGATGTGGAAAATAATTGTTGCATTTTCAGTATGCAAAATTTGTTAAGCCAGCTTATGAAGATTTTATACTTCCTTCCAAAAAATATGCCGACATAATCATACCTCGTGGGGGAGAGAATCGTGTAGCAATTGACTTGATTGTTCAACATATCCGCACTAAGCTTGGCCAACATAACCTCTGCAAGATATATCCGAATGTGAATGTTATTCAGTCTACCTTCCAGGTGATTTTCATCTTGCTTCTTTCTCATCTATAAAAATTTTTATTTTTCTTCTTTCCCCTAAGGAAATATTTCTTATGCTAATTTATTTCTAATTTTGAAGTTTTCTTACAGACTAGAGGCATGCACACTCTTATTCGTGATAGGGACATATCAAAGCATGATTTTATTTTTTATTCAGACCGGCTAATTCGTTTGGTAGGTAATGGCTATGAGCTTTATACAAGATTTACAGCCCCTCTAATAACTAATCTTAATATCACCGACTTCACAGGTAGTGGAACATGGTCTTGGTTACTTGCCGTTTACAGAGAAACAAGTTATCACACCTACAGGTCTTTCTAAAGAAGAGGAAATACCGTTTCATCGTTTGAATCTGCCAGCAACTGTTTCATTTATTCATGTTTTAGCATAATATGATAGAGCGTGTTATGAAATAACTAAACTTTGTTTGAATAATGATAGAGCCTCAACATTTTCATGTTGATTGTAATTAAACAGTCTCCGTAAATTTTTCTTGTTATTTCTCAGGATCAATTTATACGGGAGTTGATTTTTGTAAGAAATTGTGCGGAGTATCCATTATTCGAAGGTAACTTTCCTTGTTAAAAAGGTTTTCTCTGTCACTACAATAATTATTTATATATTAGTTGTCCATACTCCATTCTTCATTTCTAAAACTGGCTATATTGAAATGTTCTTAATCTTACAGTAAAGTTGGGAAACAAAATCGTTTGCATTTTCGTTTTACGATGCCATTGTCCCGTATTAAATTTTAGTTTCAAATTCATTCTTTGATTTGAAAAAAATAAATATTCAGTTTGAAACCAATTTTATATGGGATATATATAATTCAATATTTAACTCCTAATCTGATACGTGGAATGCATGTCTATGTGACTTCAGGGGAATTCGTGGCCGGATTGTTTCTATATTCTTATTAAATCAGTCATTTTCTGCGTAAAAATTAAAATGTCAGTAATTTTGCAACTCTATAAATGTTTGTTTCCGTTAACATGTTTCAGTGGCGAAAGTATGGAAAATGCTTTGCGTGCTTGCTGTAAAGGAATAAAGATCGGAAAAATTCTCATTCACCGCGATGGTGATGAAACCCAGGTATTACTTCTCCTTTCTGACTTTAGTTTGTTAGATTTCTGTTAAGATTATGTAAGTTACAGCTCTGCACATGTTACTTGTTGCAATATTTTCCACTTCATTAGCTTATTTATGAGAAGCTTCCTAAAGATATTTCGGAGAGACATGTTCTTCTCATGGACCCAGTACTTGGTACAGGTGAGAGTTATTATCACTTTGCTTGCATCATCTTCGTTCTCCATTTCTGCATCAAACTTCTTAATGCTGACAATGACAAATTATTATTTATTTAAATTTTCAAATTTTCACTATAAGATTTGTTAATCTCTTATTGTTGAACAATGTTGTACAACCAATTACTCCGAGGGGTACTACGTACATAATAATATATTACATACGGCAAAGATTGTGGAAGATTAGGATCTTCTACCAGATCATAGAACAAAATTTTAGTTTCAGATTTGACCACTAATTTACGAAGCTTTGGTCAGCCGAATTCTTCGTTTACTTTGTTTTTTCTGTTCATTTATGCATGACACCGCCGCTTCTTTGGGCTGGCAATAAGCACTTGAATGATTATCTAGGTAACGCTGCCAGCGAAGCAATCGAGCTTCTTATAAAGAAGGGAGTTCCAGAGTCCCAGATAATATTCCTTAACCTCATTTCTGTAAGTTATAGTCGATTGAGCAGTAGTAAGACCCGTTCTTGGTGAATAGCATTACACTGAATTTCAAAAATCATTTCAGGCTCCTGAGGGCATTCAATGTGTATGTAGACGTTTTCCGCATCTGAAAATTGTCACATCGGAGATTGAAGAAGGATTGAATGACCACTTCCGGGTCATACCAGGGTTGGGAGAATTTGGTGACCGTTACTTTGGTACGGACGATTCTTAGTTTGCAAGCAAAACAAAAATATTACGATGGGAAAAAACAGGAGTAGATGTTTTGGAGTTTACTGCTATTATGAGCAGCTACACAAGGGAGACGTTGGAACCTGATTAGGGTCGGGAAAAACGTCATGTTCGCATATGTACTTTTTGGAATTTTCTTTTCATGGGTCAACCGACCGCGTTGGTGGATTTTTTAAATATTTGTATCATTAATGTATTAATGCTGATTTGTTGAGGAAGACTCACATATTCGTTTATAAATTTTAAGGGTGTAATGGTATTGAAGTCAGAGTGTCAAAGACGAAAAAAATAATGTTAAGCCTTTTATCATCGCGTTGTTCTAAAAACTATCGAAGGATAAGATAAGGAGATATATAGAATCATACAGCAGTCTGAAAACAAACTATACTCAAACTTCAAATATCACGAATTCACGATTTGGTTCTCTGCTGCCCGAGACTAAACTTCATTTTTTTACTGTTTTTATATTATGTCTTCACAATTTCCTTGATCTCCATGAGGAATCTTGTATATTCTTGGATATAAAATCAACCTATCAAAATTCGCTTGAAATTCAGTTTATTCTGGCACTTGGGATAATACATTATTAAGGACTGCAACCGAAATGCAAACAAACATTTAATTATAAAGAAAAATAATAGATGGAAATATGAAAATAAATAAGAAATAAAATAAATCAATGGTGTTCACTTAAAAAAAAGAGACAGAAAAATAGAATGAAAATGCAAGCATAAATCAAATTTTTTCTACAATCGATTGTCGAAACGAAATCCGATTAAGAACGAAACAATAAACTATTTTTTCCCTTCACTAAGACAACTGAATATGAATAAAACAATAGATTATCTTTGTAAAAAACATGATTACTATTTGCCCTCTATCAAAATACACCTCATTTTGTTATTTATCGCCTATTTCTTTCCCGTATTCTCTATATTCCCACCATTTCAATCGGCCAGACCCTCATCAGTTGCCATAAGTTTGCACAAAAGCTATTAAAAAGCATGATGGTAAGAAAACATGAAAGAAACACCAGTAACGTAGTAACATCAGAGAACCTTTAAGATAACAATTTACGAGAAAAATACTTTTTTCTTCCATATTAAGAACCGTGATAACCTGTGATTATTGTGCAATATGAATTTTATAAGCAAATTACAAAAAAAAACTCTTGATCCAGAAAGAAAACAATCTACAAGCCGCATTAACTACATAGTAGCAAACTCTTAGAGATTAATTGTGTTTTGCCTATCTGCCGGAGCCACACATTGCCATAATGAACGGTAGGATGCAATGTTGACAGCTTCAACCCCAAGTGCAGAGAGGTTACGGGCATACTCCTGGACACAATTTGAAAGCAGTCAAGAATTAGCAGGAAACTCAAACTCATTCAGAAGCCATGCCAGTTATGAATTGTATATCCAAGAATTATGAAGATTACACTGGTAAAGATAAAGAATAAGTATCGTGCCAACCTGAATATCAAGGAACAACTGCATACAGATTTTATCTGTGTCAGACACATTATTGTCTGAGATATCTGAACTTGCTCCAGCTCGTCTTTGTGCACTCTGCCTAATTTTCTGGAGTGAAGACTCTGTCTTTCTTGCCTACTCATGATAATTGTTTTTTAGAAAACAATTTCTAACATTGAATCCAAGAGATCCAAAATTTCCCAACAGTGCAATTTGGATTTGGACACTTACCACACTAACAAGGTCAGCAGCTAATTCATAATAACGATCAGTAATCTCAGTTGCGGCAGAAAGGAGTATTTCATTCCTAGTGTCACTGGCTAAATATCTTGTAGCTCTCTCCCCATCCAAAAAAGCCTGGAATGTATCGGCATGCCACCAATATATATTAATGCTTTTAGGCGTAATACATGCACTCCCATTTACAATTAAAAAATACTTCTAATAAATTACACTCATGTGAAGTAGGAAAACAGGCGAAAGTAATACTTAACCAACCTTAAGGGGACGCAATACCCCTGAAACATATGGTGAATGCCTAACAGGTAGAGGTTTATTAGTCATCCTATAGGTTGCTGTTATCCCCTTCATTTGTCTCAAGTCCTAAATAATATTTGAACAAGAGAAAAAAAAAGAATAAATTAAAAAATGGAGGGAAGAAACTAGAAGATTGCAAATATATATAGTAATATACACCCTTATATCTGAATAATGCAACCACTTCAAAGTACAAACATCGATTATAACCTACCTCAACTGACTTTTCCACTAGTGACTCCACCACTACCTTGATGACTAAAGGTTCAATAGATTTTAATGATTGACCACCCAGTAAAATGCTCTGCCTTATTGATTCCAGAACATCAGGGGAGCATGAAGACAAAAGCTGAAGCACGTGTTGTAGGTAATCACCACGAACCTGGTCCTCCAAATATCGTATATCATGGATAACCTACAAATGATTTAACATCTGTTACATTTCGGGTAAAGAAAGTACAACCAATATCTTCAAATAGCATATAGCATATACGTCAAACAATCCAAGTATTGATAAAGTTATTTCATCATGGTCATTGCCAATTTTTTCTTTTTACCAATTCCTTATATGGAACTTCAGAAAAAGCCGGGTATAGAGGATTTGAAGCGATGAATCAAAGTTTTACCTTGCACACAAAATGTGAGTTATGCATAACAGCTTGATACACAAAAATAAAGTGAAGGAACGATGCATACAAAAATGAAGTCATCTATGACAGCTGAAACAGCCCACTCACACCCAGAGCCAGTGCTTGTGTTGTGGTTTTTGCGTGCAGTCAGTCCAGATGACAACCAACTTGAGTACCTGTAAGTTCAATCAGAAGTTGGATTTCGTTCCATCAGCACCAAAAAAACAACACAAATTCTTAACATCCCAGATTGAACTGACCTAGAAAGAAGCTGCAAGGATAGCCGAAGGAATCTGTCAGAACAAGAAAGGACAAGAACATCTTCTCTCCAGCATGATCTCAAACTCTCCAACAGAGTAGCACTTTGCTTTAATGTTAAACCTTGGTAATTTTTTTCACCGGTGTCTGAATGTTGAACAGGGACAAGACTGGATGTCATAAGCACAGAATCTAGAGATCCTGCTATTTCCTGAAATCTGTGGCAATTGCAGATATGATTTCCATATCGCAAAGTAGCAATACAAGTATTCTAAAGTTATGAGCATTTTAAAGCAGCATAGGCACCTCAAAGAAAAATATACTCCAATATTCCATTGCTTCATGAATTCGGTATAAGTTGCCTCAGATCGAAATTTAGCAACAGCTGATCGGGATGGACAGTAGCCTTGCATGAAGTTAAATGTTATGATATTAGTGAATGTATACTCCTAAAGACATGTATGAATAATAAAATTAGCAAATGTACAATCAAATTAAATATTTAATCAACAAAGTTATTTAAAGTGCATATTTCTTTGTTCTTTTTTGTTTCTTAAGGTAAAAAGATATGTGAGGGAGATATGACTACTACCTTCTAGATAAGCCAAGAAGTCTAAGCTTGATTTGTAATTTTTCAAGAACTCTGTTGGTCTTCCGGGAGAAAATGCACCTGGTTTTCCCTTCTGAATTGCAAAGAGAACCTCTTTAAGGATTGAATTGGCTAAGAAGTCGAAGACATGCAAACCTGAATTTTCTGCACCAGAGACCAAGCTTCAGATATGTAGATATAGCAGGCTTTTCATTCGTAGACATTTTTCACCAAAACCATAGCATGACCACAGATGATCTAGCTAACAATACATGTAGATGATAAAAAAGTTTAAGTTTTCAAGATGAAGAAGGACAAAGGAGCCCTAGTAAGGATTGACAAGGTCCAAGAAATCATTGCAGTTATGACAGTGAAGGGCTCATATTGATAAATGTGGAAATGTAATGACCAAAAAGGTCCAATTTCTTCTTGGAAACTAAGTAGAAAGAAAAAAGTCAGACAACATACCAGCAGAAGAAATTTCCAATAAAAATTTACAGTCTTTATCAATGCATTCCTTAATTAGTAGATAATCATTTGCAAGGGCATCCCCAGATGATCCAGCCACCACAGCTGATGACCCATGTGGAATTATCTTCTGTATCAATGGAGCCACAACAGTAATTCGAAAGATTTCTTCTGCATTCTTGGTGTTATCTATGGCAGCATATGCACGTAAGCAATTGTAAATTGCAGTGGCATCCCGATGCTCTAAGCCATTTACAAAGCAGTGTCCCAAGCTTGCATCTACTGTTAGGCTAGCATTTTGAATCCTCTTCTCCATATTCTCAATAAAAGGAAGGTTCTGTACTGGCATAATAGAGAAAAAGAGATGAGCACAGAATGTATCAAGGGCTTAAACAAAAGGTCTATTTTACAATGAATCACAAAACTCCAAACACTAGTTGAAGACAAAGAAAATTAAAATGAATGAATACATAAACATCCATAAAAGCTCCACAAAACTTCAAGGGCACATATAGCTATCAACTGTTATAAAATAAATAAAAATATCAATTTTTCATTCTATCTACCACATATTTGACAAACTTGAAAGGTTACTAACTAATGCAGGACCCATTAATGTAGTTCTTTAACCAAATTTTATTTCCAAACAATCACTTTACAACATAATTATCAGAATCTTACAAGTCATAATTCGGCTCTAATGATTTGATACATTTTGGCTATCTACTGATTCGTATCACAAAATGAATTTTAATTGACTCTATATCTTACTATACATGAAAGAATGTAATTCCTATCACCGATATGACTAATTGATTCATAGGTTTCTACTTTTTCACCAATTCTTATGAAAAAAATAAAAATGTCTCGTGAGCTTAAAATTTTACATGAAAAGGAATTTGAAAGAAAATTTGTGATCTTATCCTATTCGATTCCACCTTTATTTGTCACTCATTCATTCAATGCATGTACTATATTAAACTATTTAATTATTTCATTTCTATTCTTCTAAAATAAATACTTCACAAAATTAGATATAACTACTAGTTTTATTTTGTATTACTAAAAAAAAAGTTGTTTTTATCTATATCTACTTTAAATTGTTTACATTGAACGCTATATGTCATGTATATGATATATTTTAAGTAATTTTTGCATGGTTGACAAGAAACAGTTTCCCTTTTTGTTCTTTCAGAATGCTAATAGGAAGTATGTAATACATTAAAAATGAGATATAACAACCAACACACCCAAATGGTATATCACTGGCTTCTTACCAAACCTTCTGCACCCAATTCCATTTCCAACTAAATTTTAACATCATATAATTTAATATTTTCTGCCAATTGTCACTACAAGTATCAACACACAAATACACAGAATAATCAATAACAGGGGAAAAAAAAATTAAAACAAACCTTTGCATGTGTAACATAGAACTTTAGCCTGTTCATCTCACTGGCAATTCTTTCCAACAGCATGCTTTGAGTCTCTCTGATACTCGTCTCATTCTCAACCTGCTGCACAGAAACTCCATTGCTCAAGTAATTCCTCTCTGACAAATTTACATCTCCATTTGACCAATCCGTGGGTACACTAGGCAGCTCTTTTATTAGCTTCTCAACCTGTAATAACACAAATTTACCACATACAAATTATACAATAGCAAATGAGTTTTTTGCGAATGCCTTTTGTCTCAACCCCAAAATTTCAGAAACCAATGCAAGAGACAATCAAAACAAACACCACTTATCAAATGCAATGTACCTATGTTTAATTTACACAATGCAAGACACAATCAAAACAAACACCCCTTATCAAATGCAATTTACCTATGTTTAATTTACCCAGCTCTAGAAGCCTCCATCATGGTAATCAACGATCAATCTAAACCTAACAATGAAATTGACACTAGAGACCCTTGCTCACACTATACAAGTAAGCAGAAAATAGCATAATCTATCGATCTTCCTACTCAACCAAATATCTTCAAATTTCGGTTTTGAGCCTAACTGAATCCTACAAAATCAACTTGTATCAAAATCAACTTGTAAACCGAGATATACGCCGCACTTAAAGTCCAGTTGCGTGCGGTGTATATCCAACACACATCTCTCACATCAAGCACTAGATAGCTCGAGCATGAAGTTTGCACAACACGACATCTACAGATGATAACACGAAGAAAACTAAGGACCCAATAGGTCTAATTCCATCTCACAATTGGATTAGAATATAAGTAAATCTCACAAAACCAGTTAGTGAGGTAAGGATTGTTCTCCACTTAGAAACTCTATTTTATAATCATATCCCATCACAATTAAGTGAGATCACACTAGGTTCATCCTGAGAAATTTTCACCAAAAACAGAATAAATGGCATCAGGAGATCTTGCATCAAAGATCCTAAATAGTCAATTTGATCCACTACATCTTACCAACAATTAGAGTCACAATTACGGTCCTACCTTAGAAACGACGTGGAACGTATCAAGGAGAAGCTCCAGCGTCTCTCTAGCGGATGCGGTCTCAGATCTTTGGTTCAGGCGGTTCTTAATGGAAACAAGCGAAACCTCGACGGATTCTCTGAACTGCTCGATCTTCGCCCGGAGCTCGACGAGCGGGGCCCGCATTCGCACCACAACGGCGTCTACGTCGACGAGTTTGGTGCTGAGATTGACGAAATCGGCGTAGTCGCGGTTGATAAGGTCAATGAGTTCGTGGTTTAGGGAAGAGAGGTAGTTGTTGAGCTCGGAACGGAGCGTGTCGAAGGGGACAAAAGTGCGAAGCTCCGAAATGTAGGATTCAGAATCGAAGTCCGGGGAAAGGAACGACGCCGGTTTGAACCACAGCGGGTGGGCGTCCAGGGGATCCGAAAAGAGGTCCGTGGCGGACCTTGGTGGCGCCGGTATCGGATCCGCCATTATAATTCGCTCGGTTGTTTGTGCGTGATTGGCTGAGAAAACGGATACGTTTTTGGTTGGCGCTTGAAATTTAGAATCGCCAACTGCAACTGCTCGTAGGCCTACTGGAGAGTGTCCCTCTTCTCTCTAATCTTCAACTCCCTGGGCAATTTTCCGTTTTATACTTTTTTTTTACCTGATATCAATATTAATATTATAATATTATTATTTTTACATACAAATAAAGCAAAATATAAGCTTTGATTAACTATTTTACCCTTGTACGAATCTTTTGTTTTCATTTAATCTTTATCTCTCTACATAAATATTTTATGTTTAGTTTTCCTACAAGTAATTTATACTTTAGATTTCGTTCAGTTACAAAGAAAATATAGAATGGAAAAATGACAAATGTAAGAAAATAAACGGAAACGCACACGATTCCTAAGTCTTTGGTTCCTCAGTTATTCAAAAGTCTGTATGTTTGTCTTCATCAAAACTTTTAAAATTTAACATGAGATCATGTTCAAATTCTCTCTTTCTATGCTAAGATACCAAACTTTATTTTTTTATAAAGAAAGATAAAAAAAAAACTTATAAATACTTTATGAGAAATAAATAAATTTATAATGTCTTAAAAGATACTTAAAAAAAATAAAAGCAGTAGTTAAAATCAGTATTATAATAATAATAATTAAGATTGGGATCTTGTCCCTTTAATATATACGATAAAATATTTAAGATAGTTAATTCTATCTCAATATTAATATTTTCTAGAAGATACAAATGACCAGTCTCATTGTTTTATTTGATATGGTATTCCATGAAGGAAATATTTGATACGTATATTAGAAAGATCTACATAAAAGAATAAGAAAAAGGCCAATAAAGACTATTTTCGCTCTTTCCTTAAGTTAGAGCACATGTCAAGCTTGTTATTGTAATTTAGCTACCAAAAATCAAATGCAAATTTTTGGTAATGCTCTAAAATTGACGATAAAACTCCATAGTAATTGACTAACATTTTTTTTTTAACATTTGCATAATTTAAATAACCAACACAAGAACATGCGCCCTTAACGAGGCAGTCGCATTAACGCTATCCAACTAAAATTGAATTTTTGGCGTAGATACACTCAAGAACATGATTGTTTTACCACCAAGCTCCATGCTACAGTATTACTTTCACTACAAGAAGAGGACAGACTATTTAAATAGGATATTATCCAACCCCCAAGTGAGTTTGGGAGTAGATAAATGTGTAGTGTTTAAAAATTTATCATTAGTTGTATAATTAACGTTAGTCATCAAATCTCAAAACTGTCAATATCAACGTCACGGGCTGAAAGTTCTTGGTGTCATACAATTCATTTATAAAATAATTCAAAAAGCATTCAATAAAAAGTAAAGATATTGACCAGCTGAACTGATTTAGATTTATGATAAAATAAATTCAGTCCACAAAATATTAATTAAATTGATTTGATAAAAATTTAAAAATAATCTAGCGGTGTGAACTGAACTAAATCCGTTAAAATCAAGCTGAGTATGTTACAATCATCGGCTTACAAAAAAATATTTTCCAATTTTTCATTCCCACTTATCTATTTTTTATTATAAACCAAACAAATTATATTAATGTAAAGTAAAAATAGTTTAGTTTTTAGCAACTAATTATTTTTAAATACTTATTTTGTATAATTATTATCTTGCACATCATTAATTTCTTAAACTAAAATATATAATAAAAAATACATAAGAAAATAAAATATAAATAAATTAAAACATTTGACAATATTGAATAAAATTACAAGAAAAATAATTAAAGCGAAATTGAAGTTATTAATTTAATATATTAATCCAAGAGTATATATTGAGTTGATTGTTTGGAATTGGTACTGATAATAATTGGTTTGATTCAAATTTAAAGTAAAAAGAACTTATGCAAAGCAGTTATTCTTTATTATTGGGATAAATCAGATCCGATGAGGATTCTAATAAAAAGACGTATTCTGAACACTTGAAACATTTCATAATTGCAGAATCCAAATGAAAATCTTCATCAATAGATAGCATCCCGCAGGAATCATCTGAATAGGGCTCTAAGTATGTACATAAAAGTAACAAAACAGAGAGACAGGATCTCAACACTTATTATTCCGGCAGATTTTGATAAAACAGAAGAAACAACAAATATATGCACAGGATAACCTCACTATTTCATCTAGTAGAAGACTTTAATAACTCGAAAAAAAAATGTTCTTTTGGGATGAGGAACAAAACAAAATAGCGGAACAGACCAAAATTCTGGAAGGCTTCTCTACTTCCAAAACCACCCATCATCCCAAATGTACTAAAATGACTTATAAATAAAAAACTATATTTCATTTTACCAACGAAATGGCTCGACAGCAAACCCCCGGGAAGCCATAAAAATTGGTAAACTTTAATTGTGCAGGCTTCAGGAGATGGAGGCAGCACTGGGGGTAAAGATGTCAGTTAAAAAGAAAAAATCTCACATGAAATAGCTGAGTGCTTTCTTAACTCTTGAACCCCCTTCTCCATATAGTTCATTCCACTGTAAAAGCTCAGTCATATTTACTGATTCAGAAGAAACACTTGCACAAACCTGCGTCCATATAATGTACAAAGTAATGTATTGCTACAAGTGAAAGGTGAGAAAGCTCAGAGATCGAGGGGGGACTTTTAAATTTCACTTTATACCTGCTGATGAGCATATTTGAAGTCGTCCATGTTTAATGATCTGATGTCCCCACTGCTACATAATGCTGGAGCTGGTTGACCTACTGCTAGAGCAGCAACACGTTCCTGTCATGCATCAAACAAAATAAGCAAGCATTAGTTCCTTTTAAACATACACACATATTTTGTTAGAATACTATGACTCCCCTTTCATTAAAAGTACTGACTAACAACTTGATGAGGAATATGCTCAAAATAAGATCATAAAGAAATATATTGCATTGTCTCAACTAAGGTCATAATTTTATAGACCACATATAAATAGCATGTAGACTTTACGGAATGCATTCAACCCATATATACCAAGCATAACACTAGCATACAGAAGAGTCATACCTTTTTTTCCCTCTCTAATATCTCCTTAATAGGCCGATGTGCTGCAGTAACACATAAATTCTGCAGTACAAAAGCAAGAATCAAATATTGAATAAAAGTTGCAACATAAATGACAGGAACTACGATATTGTGTAGTGCCTCCCATATTGGTTCTTCCCTCCGAATAGCTAACTTTTGAGAATGGGTTCCCAAGAGCTTAGTTCAATTAATTTTCAAGAGATAGAGTAACAAGAAAAAGAAAACGCCAACAACCTTGAGATCACTTCCGGAATATCCATCAGTCATAGTAGCAACTGCATCCAAATCAACATCAAGAGACAATTCCTCTTTGGCCAGTATAACTTTCAATATTTTTGCTCTGTTAGGAGCGTCTGGCAAATTTACCATCAATCTGCAGAGAACAAATATTAAAATACATAATATGCTAGGTCTCCTACATCTTAACAAAACTATGGAAAGGGGAATTGAAGCACAACTGAACAGGGCCTTCACCTTCTTGGCATCCTCCTTATAACAGCCTCATCTAGGTCAAAAGGCCTGTTAGTGGCTGCCAGCACAAGAACTCGCTCTGTTTCCTTCGTTCGTAGGCCATCCCAATTCACCATGAATTCATTTTTCATCTTTCGCATGGCCTCATGCTCCCCTGGATTTTCCCTCCGACCCAACATGCTGTCAACCTGAAACAAGGCTAGAAAAGTTATATCCAATGAATCAATACAAAGTAATACCCATTAATTGAAAGACTTACTTCGTCAACAAATATAACACTTGGAGAAATTTTACTCGCCAGAGAGAAAACAGCTTTCACGTATTTCTCACCCTCTCCAAACCACTAAAGCAAAAAAAACAAAAAAAGTAAGAACATGAGTTGATATGCACAACAAACTGATAAAGGTGAGATCAACATACACTCGGAGGGGAACATATTTAACCTTAGATGTAATACTTGACATAGAAATGTTAATGAAGTTTGCACCAGCTTCAGTAGCAATTGCCTTTGCGAGCATTGTTTTACCTGTTCCAGGGGGGCCAAATAATAGGATACCTTTGCATGGCTGCACAAAAGGTAATTCAGAGCTGAGATAGCAGAATGGATAACATTTTGATAGAGTCAGTTAGATGATCATCAAAATTATACATGATTTATTAATTGCTGTATAATGCCAAAAAGAAAATATTTAATCATTATGGAGAATAAAGCTCGAAATTTTATCCAAAAAATCTATCACGGTTGCTTTTAGCTTTTACACTTAATGGAAATTTTAAACAAATCATGAGTTGCATATCCTGCAGAATGCAGAGGCCAATATCAAACAATGATGTGACAAATCGTAGATGTCAAATAGGGCAATCAAACTTAATGAAAACATGGCAACTGATTCCACTTAGTTAGTTTTCTTCAATTTTAGAGTGGGAGGAACAAAGGAAGAACACTCAAAGATTTACACAAACTAAAACATCACAAAATCAATCAATCAAATCAACACAAATAGTCAACCAACGAAAAGAGATGGAGCAAAAAAACCTGTAAACAATAAAACATATTTCAATCTGTAAAGGAAGTGAACCTTGGTTAATTGTCCCTTGCAGAAAAGCTCGGGCCTCTGTAAAGGAAGCATCACCAACTCCTTCAATGTATCCTTGACCTTTTCAAGAGCTCCAATATCATCAAAGGTAACATCAATGTCACTAGGTGGAATAACGTCAGCCAAAAGCCTCTTTTCAAATTCATTTTCTGTTACAACATCCTGAACAAGCAACATGATTTAGAATACAGTGTTTATGAACTCTACCAAAAGAATAACTTGTAAAAATTAAAAAGCAAAGCCGGAATGACATCTAAGTCACAAACAAGCACCTTAAGAGATTTCTTCAGGCTCTTGGACTCATTCTGGATAGACTGCAAGATCCCAATTCCATACTGAATGCTGGAGGAATACCATATGAAATCACAATTGTAAAATACAATTAACTAAAATATAGTATATCAAATAACAAGCAGTGTAAATTAGAAATTACCTCTCACTCGACAATACAAGCTTTGAATCAGGCTTAGCTTCTGAATTCTGCATGAGATGGTGACTTAAAGCCCAACCGATTATCTTCTCTGCATCTGCAATGTGACAAACATGATATAGGAGAGAGATTCTAGAGAAATCCTTAAGCACTGAATGCTTAGAACATACTTTCATTTGAAAGTGTCTGATCCCTAATGCATAAGGTCTCGAGTCCTTCACATTCCATTCCACATCGTCCCAAAACCTATAAATAAAATTAGTTAGACTATGATTACTGAAAATTTAAAATATCACAACTGCTACTATAAACAATAAGAATCAACATTAACATTACGACTTGGTTCAACATCTGTGTTAAGTAACCCTATTATGCACCCTTATTCAAACAAAATAATTTACTTAGGTACTTGACTTTCAACTAAATCAAAATTCATAAAAAATGAACCACATAAAATTATAGTAGTTATTGGATGAGTTCCATTAAAACAGACCAAACAAAACAGATGTCTAAATTCTTCTATATATACAAGTAAGAAATTACAGAATCAAATAAGGCCATATTAGATTCTAACTAACTTTTCAGTTTCTTAAATTTATACAAAAACGAACATTCAAAGTAAAATGCCAGCTATGAGTTCAAACTTTGGATGGGCAAATTAGGCAAAACTAGAGATAAAACCCTTAGAAAAAATGACGTTCGTGATCAGGCCAAATGTCCTTCCACAACTGTGTAGGGAAACAAGCTTCCATGGGCAAACATAACTTGTATTGGATGTTCAACTGGTATCTCATTCATTCATATACAAATGAATTACTTGTACCACAATGATATAATTGGATGAAGAAGAGTACTATATAGCCTCCAATTCTATTTTTTACACAAAATATGCAGATGTAATCATACAAAAGCCTTTCAATTATGCTAAAAAAACTAAATTTACAAGCAAACACAAGGCACTCACTGCACGCAAATGATGTAAATTTCCTTTGATTTTGAGAGTCTCAACATCCCGATCCAGTTGCTGCTTCCAAGATGCTAAAAGAGCCTCATCCTATAGCAGGAAATATATTATGAATATTGTCTAAGGAGAACAAAATTCATGACAAACATTCCACTTTATATACCTGAGGCATGTGAATTGTAATTTTATTTGGGAACAGTTTAGTCAAAGTTCTATTTGGTTTTGGAACTTCCTTCCCTCTGTCATGCAACCTTCCAAAACTATCCTGAAAAAAGTTGAAGAGGCCAAAAGTTATTTCACTCAGAAAGCTCGAAAGTAATATTAGATCACGGGAAAGATGCTTAGTACACAAAAGTGCAAAAATGTGTCAACAACTCCTGTTTCTCTCTTCGAATAAAAGTAATAAAAGTGAAAAGGATATTAGATATTACAGGGAAAGCCAAGTCAAGAAGGGCAGTCTGATTGCTACCAAATTTTGTAAAAAGCAAACCACCAGGATGTGACTGCAGGAAGAAAAAGTTATATATCAATAATCACTTATGAAGAAACTTAAATCAGTGAAGAAAGTAAATTCAATGAATCAAATACATAGATAATCCAGATTGCATCTTATTCCACAACAACAAAAGGCATTCACAATTAATACAAAGCAAAATGATATACAAAGCCCACAACTACTAAAAACAAGGTTCTTTGGAGACTGATTAATTTATTCTTTCAATGATGCAATAGACCAAATTATATCATACTGAGATTTCAAGGGTATATTGTATTAGGCTGTGGAGCTTGAGCGCTTCTAATGTCTTTCTATGCATGGCAACAAAAAGTAATGTATAGTTGTCAATTGCATCCAAAAGTGGTGATATGCAGAATCACACTATCGGGTGGCTTGTGGGAGCTACACAACTTAATACTGCGGCAGTTTAGAATAGCAGCCCCTCTATAATTTTTCCGGATTCTCCCAGCATTTTAAAACGTGTGATGACGGTTTTCTACCTGCTGCTGACTTCTACAACCTTGTTCTGTTCCTTAGTTTCAAGGCATCCCTTATGCCTGTAGCCACTTTCCAGTGAGTCAATTACTATTTCTAGCCAACCAGTAAGTGCAGCCTTGATCTGTTCTGTCCCTAGTGAATTCTTTCCTTTCATCTCTCTGCCTTGCTCAGTGGCCATTCTTTGTCATGCCCATCACTTATGGCATGCATATATTAAGTTTCAAATTCCGATTTTAGATCACTAATTACAAATGTCTTTAATTTTGTTTATTTTATTTTATTTTTCAGTGTGTATGAAAAATTATGAAATGTGCATCTTAAAACTCCATAATAGTGGTCTTCCAAGCCTACCTGCTGTAGCCTTTTCTGGGTCAGCTGCTCCACGCCACTATTGACAATTGACTACTATAGACTTATCATGTTAAGTCCCTATATTTTCAAACTTTTACACAGATACCTAGAGCTTCAAATGATTTGTACGTATTCCCTATGCTTAAAGCACTGAGTGTTGCTGTTATGTATGATATTAGATTCAAGGACTCAATTAAAATATTGTGAAATTTCAAGCTTTTTGGGTTCTTAACATCCAAAAAATTCACAATAGGATCCTGTTGGATAAACTTCATAGAAACTTATAGAAGAAAATATGAAGGTATAAACTGAACCTCTCTCATAAGCTAAAATCAACTTGTACACTAAACTCATATGGAGCTACTTTCAACTAACTTCTTCAAAAGCTAAGGTGAATAAGTTCTTATAGACAAGTTTATCCAAACATAACGTACAAATCACAATCAAAAAGATGGTAGAGCTATTTACAAACTTTAAAAACAGAGACCTAAATTAAAATCGCAATATAAGGACTTATTGTTTACAGATTAGTTAAACCAAAAACATAATACCTTCTCCTTACGACTGTCATTTTGAGTGTGAGAACCTATCACGACCACACTGTCTGGAAGGTTTTCAAGCTTACTTTTAAACGCATACGAATCTCCATTTCCTACAATAGACTTCTCGGCATCTTTCATGAACAAAATGAATGGTGCACTTCTACTCTCACTAAAAACAACCTGAAAAGAAAAAAAAAAAATATATATATATATATACACACACACACATACATATGTACGTATGTATATCAGTAACAGTAAAATTGAAGCCAAAATTATTAAAGGACATTCTGAGACTACAAGCCAATTGCAACCTCAAACAATGAATGAATGAGTAATTTGTCCAGTTCTTCTACAGCACTGCTTTCCAAGCGAAGATCAGTCACTGGAAACATAAAATTAGTTAAATACAAGACTATATAATATATCGATCTAAATACAATAACATACAATATCTAAATATAATAAAAGTTGCATTACACATGTGTAGGCATTACCATTGCAGAAAAATCCTTGACCTCCCTCACAGGCACCACCAAGATCAACTCCATCTGGTATGGGTTTATCAAATCTCACACCAATTTTAGACAAGGGATTATCATCAAATAATAAGACAACCTTCCCCCGACTTCCATTAGATGGTCCCCTATATATGAAATCACTAATAAAAATTATAATAATAAGATAGAAACACTAGCAATTGAGTATAGTTGTCAACCCAAACAGCAATGCAGAGTGGCTGGCCCAAAAATTCTACTGCGGGACAGTAGATGAAGGATTGCCACTATTCCAAAGATATACTGAAATAATAATTATATTTTACCAAAACTATATGGTTTAAAGGCCAGACTTGAAGAACAATATACCAATACATGGCTTTCCAAAACATGCTCTAAATGGTTCAGAAAAAAACATGTGGAGGAATGAAACAAAAAACAGTAGTTGAAATGAAAACAGAATAACAAAAAGTTGCAAATAAAATTCTGAGTAGACAATCTTAGAACATTATTTTAAGAAAAATTAGCAGACTGTGAATATGCAATACTGTTTTTCTCCACTTTTTCACCACTCATTTCATCTGTATGGTCCAAACAAGATAAGATAAAGTTAATTTCTAATTTATCATTTTCACCACACTAATTCCACTTCAAATCATTTATTTTCCATCAAAGATGTCTTGGGTTCAAATCCTAAAAGCAGCCTTTCCACTTACAGGGGTAAGTTTATGTACAACATCTTCAAGCCATTAAGTGGGGCCTCACGAACTAACTTACAATTTTTTTACATCTTTCCCACCACATTTTAGCACAAAAAGGGTTGTAGTTGCAACCAAGATGTGTTGAACAGGAGGGAGGGGGAGAGAGAGAGAGTTATACATAGTAGAAAGAACACAAATATGCGAAATATGCAGTATCAGCTTGTAGCACCACCCCTTACATAACAACCAAAGGATTGATTGTAATTACAATCTTTTACCCCAGTGCAATCACCATAAAGTTTTTCTCCTCTACCCTTTGTTGTCCAAATCTCCCAACAGTGATATAATCATTTCATTTTCAATTAAATAGAAATTTCCATCACAATGTGCAGACCTTGGGCCCTATAGTTCAACTGCGATGCAAAATAAAGTACAAAACATGTGTATCAATGAAATAAATCAATTCAGTTAAGTTTTCGACAAATTCATACCTAGAAGAGGTTTGATATACGCCACAAGAAGATGAACAGCTAAATTTCACCCTATCACCTGTATGATAAAATGTAGAAAATACAAACAGCTTAAGATGAAATTATGAAGCATATGCACTGACATATGACTGCATATATTTATAATTTAAATTCATAACATCATAAATACATACAAGTTTTAAGACCAATAATATTTTGATAAATGTCATATGTATGTATTTACCAAAATGAAATCAAAAGGCCACAGCAAATGAATTGATATATGGAAAAAACACACATCTTATTTCCATTTTTATTATTAAAAGTTGTTTAAGAGTTAAAAACTGACTCAACCACTGAGTGATGTTTATTTACTTCACGAATTCTAAATGACCATGTCCCGGCCATGTTTAAGCTGAAAAAAAATAGTAACTTTTTTTATTGGCTATGCGTGTTATATATATGTCCAACATGCCGCACCAAAAGCTATGCTTTATGTAAAACCAAAGCAAAGCATAAGAAATGTAAAAGAGCACACACCTAATTTGAACAAACAACTTTTAGCTGTTCCAGAGGTCGATGGCATGGTATCAGTTTCCAACTTAGTTTGAGACTCAAAGCCCAATATAGGTGCACTTGAAGAGCTAGGTGTCTCTATTTCAGTAGCTGATGGATCCATGCTCCCAGCCACTTTTGTACCTGTACCTGTAGGACTTTGTCTAGTGCTGCAGAAGGATTTTTCAGCATTTAATCCATCTTTGAGTAGCTCAGCTTCCTTGGAAGATAAACCCTTATAACATAGAAAATGAAGTTTCTTGTCAGATTTTTCAGCAAAAACTATTTCAAGAACTCAGATGCAAAAAGGAAGCCTTATCTTACACCCAAAAGCAAATGACTATCAAATATGAGCAGCTTAGCTCCAAAGTATTTTGCAAGTGCTTTTGCCAACATTTCCTGATATATTTCAGACCCTGCAACCAGCAAAATTGGCTATTAAAGGAACAAATACTTCCAGAAAAAGACAGAGAGAAGTAATATCATATTAACACACCTGCAGGTCCTGATAGGAGAATACGAGGGTTTATGGTTGTAAGATCTGCAGTAAACTTTTCATGTTCTTTATGCCTTAGGTGCATAAAGCAAGCAGCCACCAAAACATTTTTTGTGCTCTCACTACAAAAAGTCATGAATACAAAACATAAATACAGTACAAATTAATGACCCATCAAATAAAACATTAACAAAAGTAATTTCAAGCACCAACACTTCAAAGACTCAATCAAGTTACACAAATAAACAATCTTCATATTATTTAAAAATTTTAAAAATCATATGAACCTCAGCAAATAATTTTAAATTAAATGCCAAATGTTATGTCCTAGGTTCTTGACAGTAAATATGTAGATATTACAAGAAAACAAAAACATCAAAAGTGAAAGCTAATAATAAATTCAAATCGATGAATGAACATATAGGATAAATTCAAATATAGTACCAAATAGGTTGAGAATAAAAGTATACCTTAAATAGTAAGGGAAGTTGTCAAAAGAAACATCTATTTCTTTTCCATCGAGTACAGCAGCATGAACATCTTCTTTAAACACTGCACAGCGCACAGATGTACCCAATGTTGATGCAGCTTGCATGTCCAGCATCCCATTTCTTTCTTCCAATACCTGTTTACAGATACTTTTGCTCAATTTCAGTTTACAACTAGGTCGAGCTAAGATCCTGAAGAAAGGCCTTAGGAAATCATTCACCCCAGAGAGTTTTACATTGCCTGGCTCTGCACCAGCTTCCGGATTGCAATCCATTGTTGAATTCTTCTCATTTGTTTCAGCATCAGCTGCTTTATCACTATGCACATTTGGAGTTGACTCTGAGCCATCAAGCTCAATTTCTGTACTATCATGATGAACAGGATGACTAGAGACATCAGTACCCTGGGGAGGTTTACTAGAGGGCTGAGTTGGAGATTTCCATCTTGTAAGGTCCTGTTTGATGGAAAGAGAAGCCAAAATGGAGGCCCCAGCCACGGCTGAAGGGTCTCCACTTTTCCTTTCAAGCGGCAGAAATTTCCCAACACCACTTGGAATTTCTGCACCCCTAATTGCAACCTCAGTATTTAGTTGCTGGAAAATCTGAGTTGAAAGTTAATTAAGAAAAATCACCTATATAAATGTAAGTTTAAAAATAAAACACCTAGAGAAAAAAGAAACAATTGCTAATTGAGAAATTCTATAAGTGACACTTTTCATTTAAAATAAAACACATTTAACTGAACAAATGAAGTGGATACATAAGAATGATTTCCAAGAACACCAAAAACCACTTCATCACCCGAGTTAAGCACACAGCAGGTATTCTTCTTGACATGCGTCCCATTTACTAGCACAGATCCCTTGCTACCCGTACTTTCTAGCACAGCTACAGCACTCGCGTCACCCTGATCACAGTTAGCAACAATAGTAATCATATGGCACATACATGTCTACCATATTCACCTCAAATAACTAAAAAATGAGCAGAAAAAGCAATTCAAGCTCAAGATTCCAGAAAAGTAATTATAGTTATTACTGTATAAGAAAACTTTGCGTAGTAGAACTGGGTACAATGATCCACCAACATGTGCATACTTTTGAGCATAAAAAAGAGCCTAACCACACACACAGTCTAATCAATGATCCAAATCTTCAGGAGTAAACTTATATAGACTTCAAATGTACCTGTGTGTGCTTGATCTTGCATAAATTTCCACTTAGAGTTTGATCCTTCAGTGCAAAGTTGCAACTTCTATTAGAACCAATCGTGAAATTGGGTATGCAAACAGCAACATTAGGATTCTGCAGCAGTAACACAAGTTCCCAAGTTAAAAATCTGTGTGGCCTAAACAAAAAATACCATGCGCTTCATGCGGAGTCAACACTCAAATGCGTGAACAGTGACTACTACATTCGAAAACTTTTCTAATTCACTTCACTAGTTTGAACACGAATTTACCTGTGCAGACTGAGACAAGAACCTGCACCATGGTCCCCCCTCAATATTCGGATTCTGTTTCTGATATACACTCCACGAAGAGAAGGACGGACCTTCATAGTAAAACCGTGGAAAAAAATGTAAAAATGTTCAAATCAATTCATAGCACATGCAGCGATTCTGAACTAACAAAAATTGAAACAAAAAAATCTAAAAAAATTCACAATACTCACATGCGGCGTCAGCAATCGGCGCTGTGACAGGTACAGCAGGCATAGCGTCTCCCTTGTCGGAGCTCACTCCATCGACAGCACCCGTTCCGGCGATCTGAACATCGCCGGAGCCACATTCTCCGGGATCAGGCACAGTCTCCGGAGTACGTAAATCCTTTGAATTATCCGCCGGTGTCGGCACCGGTTTCTCCGACGAACCGCCATTGTCCACCTGATAAAAATTTGAACAAATCGCAACGCCTCAATAGCAGAAAACAACAGCCAAGTAAAGGCTCCGACGCGGGGAATCTCCTGAACCGAAGCGTCCGTAATAAAGTGAATCGAAAATAAGAAGGGAAAGGGAAGAAGAACCTTTTGACGCTTCGGCGAAGGAGGTTTATTTTCCGATGAGGAAGATCTTTTGGGGTTGTTGGCAGAGAGAGATCCACTGCGTCTCGTCGAAACCATGCTTAGTTCTTTTTCTCTTCTGCTTCCTCCTTTCTCCTCTTTTCTCCAGAAGAGGGGATATCAATGATTTTAAGTTTTCTTCTTCTTTTTTTAATGGGAGTAAAATAATACGTTCTATTTATTTATTAATCGCCTTTTTAAATTGCTCCTACCACGATACCATGTGCGTAAGTTAGTACTCTTCCTTTTTATGGTTGCGCAGTTTAGTCAAGTACATATAGGTGTCCATCGTTACAATACACTTTTCAATAAAATACTACTAATTTGAGAAAAAATGTGTACACTTAACATTAGTTGACCATTTTTTTTTTCTGCAAACTTATATTTATTAATATTTTACTTCAATCAACAAAGAAACACTTTTACTCTCACATTCAATTTAGTAACCATGGTTTTAATAATTGTATAAATTAAAATTTAGTAAAAACTATAAGTTAAAAATAAACATCTATTATTAAATAAATAAATGGTAAGACTATATCAATTTTATTGTGTCCATTTTCATGACACAATACGTGGTGCAAACTCTCACTACACTTGTTTGCTACCCGAGTTATCCTTTCTGAAGTGAATTCTGAGTCGTCTGACTCTGACTCTGTCTTGTATTCATTACGTCGAATTTTGGCACGCGAGTCTGATGCATAATCGGTGAACCAAGTCAATGTTACCGGTAGTACATTTTACCTTTAATCTTTTTTATTTGTATGAAAAAAAACTTAATTATGTTTATTAACAAATCAATTAATTATTTCTGGTATTTAAACATAAAACAATTCACATTCTTTTTTTTTTGCTGAGCATAAATTAATTCAACAGTTTTGCAATCTTCCCGTCTATTCGGTCACACGTTTTGAATGTGTCTTCAAATATTTATATATATTATTTATGTATTATAAAAATTACATTTACTTTTAAAATTATGTGAAACTTCATATAAAAGTTTTATTTTATGTTTCTACCCATATATTATTATTAAGATTTATTATTTAAATATTATTTATTGTTCATGTAATACATAAACATCTATAATTAAATGCATCACAACAAACACATAAGTAACTTAGTATTTAACAATAATATTATTAAAGCAATTTTATTTTAAACATCTAAAACATTTACGTATATAATGTGACATTTATCTCTTAACTATATCACAATATATTTATTTTTAAAAGTTATAAATCATAACTCTTTAGAAAGACATACCTTATATCTCTTTAGTTATTGATACCAATCAGATAACTTTTCCAAAAAAACCTCAGATTAAATTAATTGAATTAATACTCAGAATATTTACACAACTATATTATAATGTTTATTATTTTTAAAGAACGAGCATAAACATATATTTACTGTGAATAATAACATATATTGTGAATAGTTATTCATTAGGATATTTATATCATAATAAATTATACGATAGAGATGGGAGTAAGTAATAATATAAAATTTATATTTTTTTCTCTAAATTTAATTATTATTTAATATATTTATAATTTTATTATTTTATTGTTTCATTATCTTTTTTCTTTTTATATTTATTAATAATATATTATTTGATACCTTAAAATTAATCATTAAGTTTTTTCATTCAATATGTACACAAAAATATATTTTTTTCAATCTTTTATAAAATGAGATTATATGAAAAATATACTTAAATATTTATACAAGTGAATTTATATCCCAAATAAATTTATTATCAACTGTATCACATATTTATTAATATGTGAGTGAATGAAAAGTAGAATTACAATATTAATTAATGAATCCATAATTCATTATATACATTACTAATATTATTATTAGTATAGTTAGCAAATTATATTCTATCATATTTTTATCTATCATTTATTTTACAATATCATTTTCAACCATTAACTAGGGATAGTATTTTTGTCGGTCACTCCTCTTATTATATACACTACTAATATTATTATTAATATAGTTAGCAAATTATATCCTATCATCATTTTTTTCCACAATATCATTCTCAACCATTAATTAGGGATAGTATTTCTACCTCTCACAATATCATTCTCAATCGTTAACTAGTAATGACATTTTTACCTGTCACTCACTTCATAACATCATTTTCAACAATTAATCAGGGATGACAAAACGGGTTAGGTATCGACCCGCCATAATATGGCGGGTGGGTTAGTATTTTCGACTCCTTAATTCGTTTTTCCCCATCCCGCCAAACCGCGAGGGTCAACCCGTAACCCGCTTTACTAGTAATTTTTTTTAATGTGATACAATATAATACAAAAAATTAGAAAGGTAATATACAATATAAAAATTAATAAAAAAAATTTAAAAGTCTTAGTGTCTAATAAAGAAAATTTATAAAGTCTTGGTATATCACTACTAATAGAATTTAAAAAAAAATTATAATTACTTAAATTCACATTATAGGAGGAAACACTTTCATTTCTCATGTACAAAACCCTCTCTCATCTCCTCTTATTCATCATTTCCTTCTTTTCATTATTCTTCGTAAGATAAAAATTATATATATCTTATATTTTTTTGTTACTTTCTTTTATTAAAAGATTTGATTTAAAAATAAAAAAATAAAAAATATGACAGATCAACCCGCTGACCTCTCACCCGCTCGAGACTTATAACTCGTCATAATTATAGCGAATTAATCCATTACACTCCACTTTTGATCGACTAAAAGATGAGGTAGATCGATCCATTTTGTCATCTTACCATTAACATATTATCTAATGATATTCACATTCTCACCTATCTATAAATAAATAAAAATATATTTTTACTTAAAAAAATATAAAACCAATATAGAGTTCTCAATTTCCTATTTAACTATTAACAACCAACTCAAATTGATTTAAACAAAAATTACAATATATATTATTAAATACAAATATAAAATGATATTTTCTGAAATTGAACAAAATAGTTTATTATAATCTAAACATGTGTTATTATTTTTTAAATTGAATATGAAATCAAATAAAATCAAAATAAATTTATAAATATCACACTTAATTATTTATGATATTTTTATAATATATTTTTTATTAAATAATTATTTTATTATAATATATATATTAATTTAATAATAATAAATTTCACAAACAATTCCAAACTAAACTGTTAAATATTTATTTGATTTGATTTGAAATTTTCAAAAAAAAATCAAATAAAATAATATCATATTTAATTCCAATAAATTCTTAATGCAAAACCGAACCAAACCACGTTACAGACCCTTCTAATACTGTCTTCATTTTCAGATATATATAAAAAAAAATAAAAAAATTCACAATCACATATCATTTGCAATATTAATGCGGATTTTCAAATTGAATATCCCTCCCATAACTTCCGTTTGTCTCACTTGAGAAAAAACTAATATCTTAGTTAAGCGAATATAAGATTTTGTCCAACCCCTCACCTATAAGACACATTCTAAATAAACAATAGAATATTTTTGATTAAATTAAACTATTCTTATTTCTATACTATTAAACTAAGTCCTTAAAAAGCATAGGTTTATGGATTAAAATGATGATATTCTTAAAATTGTTTTTTTTTTAATAAATTGAAATAATACTGAAAATTGTAACAAAAGGAAAATTGTAAGGATTTCTATTACTTCACGAAACAAAAATGAAATATAATGCATATGAAGATATTGATATTATAATTCATTATTAATGGAATATTTTGGTGGCAAAACGAAAAAAAAAAGTAATATGAAAATATTTTTAAATAAGGTGTTATCCGGAAAACCAATAATAGGATACCTACGTAAGGTTGATAAATAAAGACAAAAAAATATATATTTATAGGCTAATGGCCCGTTTGAGTAATAAATTTTGTTATTAAGAAATGCTTTTACAAATAATCACCTTTTTTTCTAAGTGTTTGTTTTACCTTTTCAAAATAATTAGAAACTAAAAAAAGATACAGCTAAATTTAATTTTTTTTATAGTTTTTTTAAAATCAAAATGGGTTTTTAAATAATTTTTAAGATTATAAACAAAAATAAACAGATATGACAAAAGGTGTTAACAATATTAGATCTTCAGAAAAAAACAACATGATAGAAAATTTGCGATACAAATTTTCCTCACGCATTTATTTATTTTTTAACAAACAATGATTCAGCTTAATAAATTTTAACGATATTATAATAATAAATATAAATTTCATATTATTAAACCTCATTAAGAACAAAATTATATAAACATATCATCATAATAATAAATAATTAATATATATGATTATCTATTACAAACCATATATTAAATTTAATTATTAATTATTGACAATAACACATGTATAATTTATGGTATAAATTTACAGTATCTCCAACAAGAACAATTTACGTAAGTTGTTTTACTTTTAAAAATATAAAATAAAGATTTATATTATATCATTTTTAAGTAATTTATTTTTTATTTTACTTAATTAATTTTTTAATAAATTTTACTTTAATTTACTTATTTTTTATAAATTACTTAATAAACCAACTATAAAAAAATTAAACATTTATTATCTCACATAAAATTCTTTCAATAAAAATTTACTTTAAATAATTAATATTTTATTTAAATATTTCAATAAACACTTTCATTAATTATATTATTATTATCGAAGATATTTGAATAAGAGAGACGACTTTATTATCTAAAAAAACATTTTATTTTTAATAAAATATTTTTTAATTACTTGTTTACACGTAAATCTCTAAATTTTTTGAATATTTAATCAATTTTGACTTAACAGATTTCAAAGTTTATCCATATTAATTTGGACTATTACCATAGTATATTTGGTTAAAATTATTATTATAATTTTTTTACAATAATATGAGTTTTAAAATTAATTAAAACAAAAATACAAATAACCACTCACCTACTTCGAAGTTTGAAAAACTTCTAAAAACATTATTCCTGACTTTGTTCATTTTCATTATAAATAATAATAAAAAAAGTAATAGCATTATCAATAATTTAAGAAAGCTTCTACTATTCATGGGTATGAAGGATAAGCTTGAAGCCAACACACTCTTATCAAGTTTGCTTTTCATAAAGCACAACAAATTTGCATCGAAGACATGTGTACATGTGTTGAGCAAGTAATAAACAGATAACGTTGGTGACCACCTAAAATTTTTCTAAGGATTGGGTCTCGTTTTCAAGTTTGCCAATTTTGTAATATTCAAAAGGTCATGATAAACACGTATAACTAAATGAGCACGACTAGTGAAGGAAAAATATGATGTATATTGAAATTAACCCATATAGTCACTTGTTTAAATTTGAGTAATGATTAAATTAATCATAATTAAATATTGTTATTTTAATTTGCGTACTGTAGTTAGCAAGGCTAAATAAAAACATAATAATATTTAATAAATTAATATATAAAAAATATATGCTGTTATAAATGTTATATCTCAACTCATAACTTGTGACATAAACTAACATGAAATTAAATTAGATGTCGTAACATTTAAGTTGAATTACAAATAATAAAACAGAGTTTAATCACTTTTTAAAAAATTTACTTTTAAGTTTCTCAACAAAAAGCTATTGATTAATCTTAATTTTAATTTTTTTATTCATATCTTCAACTATTATTCTAACCAATAATAAAATAAACGTGTTGACACTAAATCATTGTGTCACTATTAATATATATATATATATATATATATATATATATATATATATATATATATATATATATATATATATATATATATATCACAAGTTACTGTATTACTTCATTAAATAAGGATAATTTTTCTAATATTTAATTTAAATAGTATAACTTGGTGTTATAAAAGTAAAATGTTTGACTTAATATATTTATTTATATTTATTATTTTTTTAAATATCATATTCAAAATATCCATACTTTGTTGATAACTAATATTTTAAATTTAGTTAGTTTAAAGCAGTGTGATTTCCTTAGTTTCTAAGATTTTGAATAAAAATTGTAACTGTTTTCATTTAAACAACAATTTGAATAAACAATAGTAATATATGTTTTTGGATGCATCCCTGTAAAATATTTAAATATTGCCAGTTTATCAAATACGGTACATGAGTAGATGTTTAAATGCATATAAATATATAAAAATTATTTTTAACAAAATTTATGACAAGAGATATTTATGGAGGATAAGACTACATTTAATACGATGAAGGTTTAGTCAATGTAAATATAAATAATAAAAAAAAAAAAAAATATATATATATATATATATATATATATATATATATATATATATATAACTTTAATGGTCATGTTTAATATCTAACGTTAACTGTCATTAATTACTCACATGCAAGAAAAAAACATTGCAAATAATAACAGAAAAAAATGAATTAAAAAAAAATATTTATATTTTATTTGAAACTTAATTAAATAATATATATATATATATATATATATATATATATATGAGTTTTTTAGCATTATTTAATATTTTGATGAAAAAAAAAACAAATTTAAAACTGTTTAAACTATATTAGAAATATATGATTCTTATTTTATTATGTATGATTTTTTTTAAAGTACCAATAAAATAAGATTTTTAATGTCTAATACTAATATTTCAATGTTCAAAGACTAATTATTTCTAACGTTTATAATTCATTAAAGATTTAATAATTTATTTTATAACTTAATGGATTGTATATAACTTTTAAAATATAAAATTTTAATTTGTTTGGACTAAAATTAACTCTAAAACGTTAACAATTAATAAGTCAATTAATTAATTATAAAACAGTGTATATTAATTTTACAATAAATTTATATTATTAAATTTTAATTTTAACATAATATATTAAACTTATACGTAATAGTCTTCGTCATCTTTCCATTACTCTTTTACAATAAGTTAAAACTAATGTTGAATTTCACTCTTCTTACTCTATTTGTTATTTTATTATTATTATTATTTAAAATTCAGATTTTTACTTATATATCTGTATTAATGTTGAATATTACTATAATTTTTTTATTATTTAAAATTTAGATTCAGAATATATATATATATATATATATATATATAATTATATGAATAAATATATTTATCAGGACAAAATAATTGATGATGTTTTTTAATTTGAATTAGTTTTTTTTGCACATGTCCCAAAATTAATATATTTTTCAATTTTATTAAAAAAATCCCATATGTTTTTTAAACTGGAAAATATATTTTAATTTTTCATTATAAATTTAAAATGTTTAATAGATTTATTAAAAAAAATATTTTATTTTTAAAATTAACTTAAATTATTTTTCAAATATATGCAATAAAAAAATTTATTTTGTTAATTTTATGTAAAACTTATTTTAAAATAAAATAAATTTTAATTACATTTATCTTTTAAAAAAAATAAACAAGTACATCTATTGACATTTAATTTATAAATTATATATATTATAATATTGGTTAAATATAATAATAAAATATGTGGAAATTCTAACATACTATATAACAAACGAAGATTTGTGTTTAGATTTAAGTTATTTTAAAATGATAAATCTAATGAATAATTAATTTTTATATATAACAATGAAATATTTGAGTACAGATTTATAATATATAATAATAAAAAGGTTATGATATTTCATATTCATATAATTTATATTGAAGTAAAAGATACATGATCAATTTTTTATTCGTATGTTAACATTTAATATAAAAATAATAAATTAAAACATATTCAATTAACACAAATATTTTAATATAATAAAACTATAAATAGTAATTTATATATAAGAAATAATATATATATATATATATATATAATAATTTGAGAATTAATTTGTTATAATTTATGTATAACTTTTACAAAAATAAAATAAATTAAGACCTAACAAGAAGATTCAATTTATAATCTTTAACATGTTTAAAGACTATAATAGCGATAAAATTTGTTAAGAATGAATTTGGGGAGAAAAACATACTTTGTCATTTAGAATATCAAACTCCATTGTTCTCTTAACAACTATGAACAAATGTAAAATATATTTTGGTATATCATTAAAGTTTGACTAAATAAATTTTTACTGTAAAATGCTTTTTTTTTCACTTAAAATATTTTAAATAATATTTAAATTAATAAATAAATAAACACAACCTTATTTTATCTTTTACCGCCACTAAATCATTTAAAATAAATATATTAATTTTATCATATTTATCTAAACCATTAGACTATATAAAATATCACAAATATCTCTTTTTAAATATTACAAAGAGTCAATTATAAAACCAATTCAGACTAATGTTATTGGAATATTTTTTTATAATTGTGTATTCAATTTTAAATTTTTCTACACCTACGTCAATAATATTAATGAAGAATTAGAAATCATAATAGATTAACAATATTTAAAATGTTTTTTACACTGCTCTACAAAAAATATTTAAATATTTTGTCACTACAATACATGATTAAGACATAGAGGAGAGTGTTTGGAAGGTGCACTCGGATCCCTTTCGTCAAAGAAAGAGTCCACAAATAAACGGTACACAACTCCGGCCTTCGCTGTGTTGGTCCACATATATATAGGGCAGTGGGAGGAGAAGGTTAAGGCGTTTTTGGTGTGTCGCTCAGTCTTCTAGCGTGAGTGTGACACTGCGAAGAACCTACGAGAGGCCAAGTCCTCTCTCGCCCTTCCGCTGCGATTGCGAAACCTTACTTTCATTCAATGATAATGGATGCGTCCAATCCTTCTTCTTCCGGCGCTTCGTCATTCCTTGCAAATCTCCCTTCTCGAGGCCACTTCTCTTCCACTATCCTTTCGTCTAATCCGGTATTTCAATTCTTTTATTTTTTTATCTTTTTGTTTTGGAATTCAGATGTTGGACATACCTACATTCATTGCGATGCTTTCGATCTGTGTGTTTATAGAACATTATTCCCGCTACTACTTAAATTAAACGAAACTAAGCGATTTATTATTTGTAATTTAGGTTTTGATGTGAATCTGTGTACGTTGTTATTTATTTATTTATTTTTTCTGTTTATAGTTTGTGGATTTCAAGACGTTTATTAGTGCAAAATACTAAGAGAGATTGATTGACTGTTTAGTTTTAATTCAAGCTTGCTAAGTTAAAAACTTGTCGCCTATCGAATGTCAAAATTATTATCAGTTAATTATGCATTTGTGCAATCCTAGCTTATTTGTTGAGTAAGTAGGCAATGTGTGAAATAAACTTGTAAAAATGAATATAGTTTTTTGCAAAGGGCATAAATTGAAAAGTTAGAGAAGAAAGTTCAGAAATTGATTTTAGTCCGTGAGAGAAACTCAATTCACTTTCTCCTTTTCCATGAATGGTAGTAGAGCAGTTTATCCAAACAGGATCATATGACATTATAACTATTAGCACTAGTGATTCTTTGACCCTACTTTCTTTGGCGAACATGTTTTTTTACGTTAACTGCTGTCAATTTCATGGAGATTTTTTTTCTTTTTTTTTTTCAAAGAAAATTTTGTTCCCTCCAATTGGTAGCTCTCAGGAGACCTCCTGCTTTAAAATTGAAGCTTTATCGTTTAAAATGTTTACGAGGTTATTTGTTATGTGAGAGCATCATGTTTGAATTTGATTTTCTATTGCGCAGGGTGGGATTCGGGCCTATGTATGCGATCATGATACCACGCCACCAGGTCTTTTTTTATTTTTTTACCTTGTAGCAACTTGTAACGGATATTGTAACGGTTTCAAATGTTTATATGTTAGCCTGCTGCCAAGCAGTAACCTTTAGGGAAGAAACAAACAAAAATGTTTTATTCGTGTAAGGATGGTTATTTTTCATCCACATGGGACATTTTACTTGTCCAGATTCAAATGTTGTTTGTTTTACACATAATTTAATATTAGAGGCACGTCCATTGACCGCAGTTTTATCATGGAGTAGTGTATATGTGAAAATATGAGTTCTTTATGTATTTTGGCCTGTTCAAGTTTAGTTTATTTATTGTCACTTATCTTTGATTTGGTAGTCTTAATTTAGAGAATTATCTTACGTTGTAAAACTTACGTTTGAAAATTGTTCTGACCATCCTCTTGGTCTTAATGCCATGATATATACATGTCTTGTAGATATTAGCTACCTCCTTTTTAGCTTTTAAATAGATAATTGTTGTGAAATAGACATTTTGATTCCCTTGTTTATGCAGAAGGTCAGCATATTAAGACAAACCAACAAAACATACTGATTAGATCACTCACCCTCAAGAAACAAAGGGGTGATTCCAGCTCAAAGGATGGATCTGATGGTTCAAGAAAGAGGTATTATTCCCACCTTTCGTTGGAAGAGTGATGTATTTCAAGTGTACATTATGATCCATGTACAAATTCCCAATAAATATTTTTGACACAAGCTCATGATATAATTTTCTCTTAAAACTTGATAACTTGTGAAAAAGTTATGGCATCTTTCCCCCATTCTTTAATGGATTTTTCTTTATCTTGGTCTATTTTTATTGAACACTATCTTATCAAACTTTTTTATCAGGAATGCTGAAAAGGTTATGGAAAGATCTTCAGCCAAGAAAACAAATAATCAAATAAATTCCCGACAAGGTGGGTTCATACGATCTTATAATGAGTTTGCATTGGGTGAAATCTGAAGTCATAAATTTCTTATCCCATATATTTCCATACATGTTTTTGCTTAGGACAAAAACGTTCTTTTTTGTTCTTGATATTACTAGTTCAACTTTGAGACTCTGAAGTAGGTCCAGCATTAGTCATATCTCATATATACTCTTTGAAGACGTGTCTCTCTTATACATGTTCAGACATGCATATCAACCTCATTTTAAGTACATAAACATTTTTTTCTAATTATTTTTGTAAATATGGAGTGGATAGACAACACCTTCATGTTTGTTAATTTGTACTGAGTTCTGAGTTATGTATTTATTAGTAGTATATAATAGGTGCAAGAGAACACCAGAATGCGAGTATGTTCTGAAATGATTGTATATGATAATTTGATTACTTACTTTTAGTTCCATGTACTCAAAGCGCACATTGCATCCCAAACCCTAGGAGTGTTTTGACCGAAATGAACCAAATCATGTTTGGTTCAGTGTATTAAGCTGCGTTCCTGAAAGGTAGGAAATTTAATTGTCAGTAGTTTTGGAAAAACTTAAACAGAACCATGGTATGGTCATCGGTACTCTGTATGGCTTTGTAAATTCAAATTCTAAATTTTCTTGGGAAAGACCTCAATTACTTATTCTTGTTTTGAAGAGTATAGAATTCAGATTTCTGCGCTTATTTATACTTAGAACCTCCGATATTCATACATGTTGGCGTTTCCATGCACGGCATCTTATTCTTTTCCTTTACTACATGTTTTGCATCCTAGTGATGCTTGTTTTAGCTGTAGAACTTCTTATCAAAGTGGAGTTTTCATCTTTAATTGATTCATATATTTAAAAGTCACTAGTTGAATCTACTGAGAGGCAAGAGCAATTGCATTCAATACTAAAAACATATCTTTTAGCTTGTTTTGAATGGCATGGTTTTCATGACTTTGATGTGGTAAATGTATTGGAGGTTCAATGTTCAGGTTGTCAAAATCAAGATTATGAATGGGATTTTAGAGGGTCCACATATCATAAATTGTGGAATCGTAAGACAGATAGTAGATCCTACTTTTATATAATGTAAAATATATACTAATATAATGATAAAATAAGTAACAAATTACATTTCAAAATACAAATAATTTTATCATGAAATAGAAGAAATAAATCATATGATGAACCAACTTTGCTTTAAATATAAATCTTGATGATTAAAGTTTAAATAATAAATGTCTAATATAACATGCAACACAATTTATTTTGTATTTTTTCCATGGCTTAAAACGTTACATATTCTGTGAGGAGGAATCTAAATAGTTTATTTTTGAAGAGAACATTACATAATTTTTTAAGAGAAGAAGCATTACATATTCTACGAGCAAGAATCTAAACAATATTTTTTGTTCACTATTTCAAATGCGTGACCAACCCATGTCAATGCAGCCTAACTTGCGACCCTGCGATGCAACCTGAAACGGAACTTAGATCATGGTTCAGTGATTGGTTCAATGATGTCTTCAATCTTGGATGGCGATTTGAATGATTGTATACTGTTCTGAGTTTGCCTGAGATTTGGTGTAGAATTGTGGAATCAGACTATTCCACGATTTTGATCGCGATTTTGACTAGCTTGGCACTATCTATCTCCTTCTCTTTATGCATGCTTTCACCATTAATATATTCCTCACTGGTAATCTTTGGTGATTTTGAACTTGTATAGGGTAAGGATTTGGGCTACTGTCATATGTTCAATGCATAGCAATGGGTCCTAAGTTTGAAAGAGACTTAGTATGCTGGACCTTTTTTTTCCACTATATAAGTTTTGTCTTGTTATTATGGTTTTTCATCATACAGAGGGATCAAACAGTCAAACAGCCACTAGGGACTTCCACAACCTGACTGTAGAGAGACTCCGTGCTCTTTTGAAGGCTAAAGGTCTTTCAACCAAGGGGAAGAAGGCAAGTATTCTTCTATACCTAACATAAATGCATGCGGAAGTAGCATTGAAACAGCTTAAACATGCAGGCATTTGAAAGATATCACTCACTAATCTGCTTGATGGTATTTTGTTTACTTATATGTCACAGTGTAATGGTTGTCAACTGGTATATGATGGTCCATTATTGATTATCCTAATACACGAAATAAAATCTGCAGGAGGAGCTTATTACTCGGCTAAAAGATGCAACTGGTTAAGTGCAGCGTGGTGGAAGGTATACCCTGTTCATTTAGCATCCAATGTAAGGGTAGTTAGTGTTTAATGTAACTTAGGATCTGGAGCTAATATCTATAATATATACCCAGTGCAAATTACAGTTTCAGTTGAATATTATCGTTTTGGGGCTACTACTGTTTCGTGACTATCAGCGATAAGTATGTTTTTTGGGACGTGAATTGTAGAAGCCAGAACTACACAATTGGTTAATCAATGGTGGTTTTCAAGTTATAATGATTATAATCTGCAGTTGCATCTTTTCCTTTTGCATTTCAACTCTTGTTAAGTTAGATATGTAATGTTGACCTTTAGCATGTGGAATGTCTTGCATTATTAATCACTGTTTTGAGTTTTGTTGAACAATCAAGTAATCAATTCCAACATCTATTGAGTGTTAACATTTCTACGCAGTCATCCCTTTCAAGGTTTTCGCTGCGGCCGAAATTGTTGGGAATAAATTCTCATACACAAGGTTTTCAAATGAAAACTCTGTCTATCTCCTTCATAAACATTTAACCTTTAACAAGTGACTTATGTGCTTATATGTTTCATGGATAATTTATTTTGCAACAAATGTTTTATTAAATCTCCATTATATACAAAAGCTCTTTCAACTGAGTCATAGTGTTCGAAACGAAACTGGCGACTATTTGTCATAAGAAAAAAAATTATGCACACTAAGTTGTTATTATCTTCATTCTACATATAATTATGTACAACATTCCAAGTTGTGATTATCTTTGAAATGAGGATGTTGTGATGCTAAACCTCCAGAAGGCCATAAGCAGTAAGTTGTCACAATTTTTAGAAAAGAAAATTTACATGTTTTAATGAATCGTATTTATATTTACAATATACACACAGGAAGAAAAATATGGCAATTACCAGATTGGAATGGGAAAACAAACTACAAAGAGAGCTGAAGAGATAAGGGAAATTATCTTCTTAATGTGTTTGGATGCTAGAAATTAAAGGAAAAGAGAAAGATAATGGGTAAAATTACTCTTTGTAATGTGAGTGATTGAAAAGTATTAATCATTTTCAATACATAGCTCACTGTACTTTTTAATATAACTAAAAGGAGTGACTATATGCGAAGGGTTCTTATAATTATATTGTAGTAGGGTCTAGAGAAGTTAAATGTATTCATTGCAAGTGGATAAATTTTGAGTTCATCAATCCTGTCACCAATATAATTAAGGGGATGAGGTAAAGTTTTGAATTATATTAGCGTGTTAAACATGCACAGTTCTTATATCTCTTAACCTGACATTTGAAATCAAGCAAAGTAACAGAATTGATGAAAATAATATTAATTTTAATAGTTTGAAATATATGGTATTCAACAAACTGAGCATATTGATGGTGTACATTTTTATAGGATGGAGATGACAATGAAAGCAACGAAAATGAGATCTATAGTGATGTACAAATACTAGCCATTAAGTATATACAAATTTAGTATAGTTTTTGATACTAGAGAAGAGTGAAAACATGTTTGATAAGAGTATTGTGTTGTGAAGATATATTTACAGGTAATAGAGGTGGTAAGAGTGAATGGATGATGGAGTTATCCTATCTGTTGCAGTTTTGAGATCTCAACCATTTGCTGGAAACAATGACACTAGAGAAACATGCATAAAAATAAGTATACACCAAACTAACGTTTAGGTGCTTGACTAATATTTTAGTAATTAACTAAGTTTCGAGTTTCTTTTTTATTTTTTTATTATTGTATTTTCTAATTGATGAGTGGTTAATTTTTTAAAAGTTAATTTTAATTATTCCTTATATCTTAACGTTAACTGACGGTCTAAAATGATTAAAATAATATTAATTTTTTACATTTAAATTTAAATTTTAGTAATTTTGATTGAAGAATATTTTTTTAAGATTAAAAAACTGATTATTCAAATTTTAAAGTATAGAAATCAAACTAAATTTTACAAAATATAAGAACACTTATTTATCTCCTAAATTATTTGTTTGGTTATTTTTTTAGTAATTATAAATTCAAATATGGTGTTATTAATATAATTTCAAATTGTGATTTTAATATTATTTATTTTATTATTTTTAATAATCTAAAGTCAATATATTGATATTATTATTTGATATTATGATATTATATCATTAGTGATACTTATTTAATAATTTTTTGTTATTAAAAAATCAAATTCAAATAAATATATATTTATTAAGAACTATGAGACTTACGAAAATACGCATAATAAAGGAAAAATACAATAATTAATATTATACTCCAAAATAAAGTAGAAGATAGCAAACTATAATGCAATTAATTATGTATCATTTATAATTTGATTTATAATTAAGTCTCCAACAGTATTCGTATATCTTAAGAAGATCACAATTAAAGATAAAGATTAATCTTATATCAATTTTATAATAATTTATGTGTTGAACTATATTTTCATCTTTATAGCACTTAAATTATAATAGATTGAGAACACGTTATATATGATAAATTAAGAACAATATTATATTTTTAGAATGTTTGTTCATATTGCAAAAGTTTCAAATAGCCTTTTATCACACATACACCCACCAAAGATTAATTCAGTTTTGAAAGGGACCATATGCACAAAAAGTTGGAAGAAGCATAGGAGAAATTGTATATTACACGAGCAATGAGATTTTTGTTCAAACCACATCCTGACTTTTAGAGTGGATTTATTGCATCTTCAAATGATAGATAAGGGGTAATAGTGTTTGATATTGTTGTTGAAAATAACACTGTAATATTGTCTTCAAGTATTTTTCATCCGATAGAAAAGCATGTCTAGTGTTGTTTCTGCTGGACGGATAGTCGAAGATAATGAAATGCAACTCAAACGTCTATTTGGATCTCCAAGAAACTAAACACACTTTTAGTTGGTGAAGTATTAAGAATTCAACATGAAATAAGAACTTTTTCTTTTATACAATTTAGTTTATATATAAAAAATTAAGTTAAATTTTAATAATAATATATAAAAATTTGTTTGATATGAAAGAAAAATGTAAAATATAGAAATTGTTTTTATGAACTATTTATTTATTTATTTATTAACATTCAAAAACTAACTAAAAAAAATATACCTTGAAAAAATCAGATCACCCAATCTAATCTGAATAATATTTCACTCCTTATTCAATGACATTATCTTCAAAAGAGATTATATTTTTCACCATCGTTTTTATTCTTCATATCAATTTTAATAAGGGGCTTTAAAGAATAAATTATGTTAACTCTTAATTTTATTTATATTTATGTTGGGTTAAATAACATCAAATCACAATGATGGTTTGCTCTCGAGTACATAAATCAGAAAACAAGACAATGCCTTCAATAACCCCCTATACAGCATTACAGCAAACGAAACAGTTGCCCCGCATCGCAGAATAGCACCAATAATGAACACACCAATTCGCAACTCTGCCCTCTGAGACTAACAACGGCATTCATTTGTTCTCAGAGGGTACCACCACACAGGCACAATGAGCATTCAGATTTTACACTTCACACTGTTCTTGAAAATGGCACGAGAGAACAACACGCATTCATTTATACATGGCAGCGTGAAATGTTCAAATAATTGTTAACTCGTCCATCTCTGAGCCAAGAATTAGGTTTTAGAGTATCAAACTATTATATAGAGCCTCGAACTTGTATGCCCAGAGGAGAACAAATCGTTAATTATATATATTTTGGTAAATACAGTAAAATGTAGCCTCTTGAAGTGTGGAGATATTGATCTAATCCTTGCATTCTGCACTGCATACCTGTTAAAAATGTACAAGGTAAAGGTAGATATCTAATCCATAACACTCAAATATATACCATTTTGAAGACATTGGTGCTACATTGGACGACAAGAACATGAGACCTCAAAATGAGCTTGGGGCGATCGGAATTCTTGAGTCAATATACTCCGCTAGTACTCTACTCCAAAACATAAATGAATCATGGAATGAAACTTTGGCGGTGTTGAGTCAAGACCTTTTAAATTAAAAACTAACCATCTCCACCTCCCAAATAAAAAAAAAAAAATACTATTTCACAATTTTCTCAGATGTTTGCAGGAGCTTCACTGCGAGCATTTTTTCGGGTCAGGTAGCGAATAACAGCATCCTCGACCCTAAAAATATTAATAGAAACAGAAACCAATTAGAAACATTTCATAAATTTCTCTAATATATTTATAGGCCTACAGTACATAAAAAATTGAATAAAAGATACAATACATCTTTGTTATATCTTCCACTTTTACTCTTCATTGTTGCTTGGTCATTATGAACAACCAAAGAAGCAGGGTTCCTCACTTATGCATTTAAATAAGCTTTGAAAAAATGTGCTTGTATAACCCTCTTACCCTAGAAGACACTCATTCTAACTTTCAAGAATAAACACTACATTAACTTTTCATTTAAGTTTTTACCAAAAAGCTTGCCTAATTATTATTAAAAGATTGAAGATTTTTATAATTAAAAATCCTTGAAAAATACAAACAAATGAATCCTAGGCTAGAATTGGTTTAATAGTAGATGGAATGGATGAGAAAGTAATTCTATTGTTTGCCTTGTAAAAATAAACATAGTATGGAAGGTGATGGACCTCCTCCACCCCCATTCTATTATTTAGTCTAGTTTTTGCTCCCCCTCAGTCTGGAGTGTAGAGGATGAAGATAAACTTTTAAAATAAAATTCCCTATTTTGGCCAGCTAAAAGTTCTAACTCATTGAATGCGATTTTATAGTTGGGGTAATATGTATGTGAACTATAAGGTTATAACTTACTTCATTGCTTCCTTTTTCTAAACAATAGAATGTGATCTCCATTCCATTCCATTATAAAATATCCAAACAATAAAGTCACATTTTTCATCCATTTCATTTCAATCCATTCCGTCTCATTATGTTACAATTCACTTTACACCATTCTTTACCATCAATTTAAACATACCCTAGATCTTCAGTCATACACTAATACATCAAGATTAAATCCCTTACTGGCACTTCCCAGCGCATTATGTATGCCTCATTTGATAGCACAAACAAAACTCTGTAGAAGCCATAAGATACTACTCTAAGATGGAAAAGGCTCCTCTGAAATGAGTTTGTATTTAACATAAGCAAAGAAGTATTTCCTTTTGAAAGTAATTCAAATCAAATTAAGGTCCTATTCACCCTTACTTGCTCGTTTTGGAGGAGCCTTGTATTAGTAATGGGTACCTTACAGTCTAAAATTTGTGTCAGATAGACACAATTTCTTCCTTAACCTGCCTGTTTCTAAAGGTCGTCTTACCATCTTAAACTCTCAATTTGGCAAATAAAAACAAACAGTCATAGACAAACACGATGTAAAGCTAATATTTATTATTTAAACGGCCACACAACAAAAAAGTAATAGGTGAATAGAATAATGCTTACCATGGTTGATTGTAGAATTCAGAACGTCGTTCATTTTCAACATCATGACTCACATCTCCAGCAACAAGCTTCAGATCCTTGCTCTGAGAAGCTATCAAAGCATTAATAAACTCTGCTGGGGACTGACTAAAGCCAAGAAAGAATGCCCGTCTCCTATGATGTTCATGGATCTTCTTTATGGAATCACATATCAGTTTATCAAAAGCATCAACCTCTTTGTGCTTCTCAGTGCTTGCCAAGAATGCAGACATATCCTTTTCTAGTGCAAGAGGCACATCAACCTGCACATCATAACATGTAGCTCCGGCTGGACAATTTCCCGAAAGCTTGATTTTATGCTCCAGGTGTATAGGCTGTGGCGGTGACAAATGTTGTGATATCTTCTGTGAAGCCACAGAAAATTTCATCTTCTCCTCCCCAAACACTCTTTGGAGAGAAGCATCACACATGAAGAACGAAGGGTCATTCGGGCTCTGTAGTTTCTTAGCCTTCACATAGTGCCAAAGAGCAGCAATGATCCTTGCGCGAGAGTCAAACTCAACCCCTAAAACTCTAGCCAGCTGAGCTGAAACCACAAACTTGTCAGGCGAATAATTCATCGCCATTCTAACCACAGCGGTGAATTCCTTATCTCCTTTCCTCTTCACTTCAAAACCATCGCGTTGCCCGGCCGAACAGGCACTATCCCACACAACAACATGGTTTTCTGGGTAGAAACCCTGATCCAAATAAATGGTAATCTTCTTGAAGAAAGCCGAGAATTTTGGATTTTCTTTAGGCAAAACTCCATCTGCCACAGGATCCTTACCATCTTCCAACACCCTTCCGGTTATTTTAAGAGCCCAAGAAGGCTCCTCCACATCAATCTTCCCAGGTTCCACTTTCACCTGTTTCGAAAAAGTATTATATACATAAATCCTAAGCGTTCTCCTAACACAGCGAGGGTTTCTAACATTCTCCTGCACATCAATTTTCTTCCTAACCAAAGCAGAATCTACGTGGGTCTCAAGTTCAAGCAACTTAGCATAAATAGCAGACTCAGGCACAAGCTTGGCCACCTTGTCAGGAATGAGCTTCTCGGGACAGCTTCTCTTTTTCCGAGGAGGCGCCACGGTAAGTTCCATCGTCTTGAAGGCAGAGGATTGGGTGGCGTTGGAGGAACCGGGAGGGCGTGAAGGGGGTTTGTGATTTGCACGCTTGGGAGGCGCAGGTGTTGCCACGTTGGCATTGGTGTTGGCATTGTTGTGCACCTGTGGGTGAGGACTAGGGTGTGGCTGTGCGAGGACGTGGGTTTGGGGTTGCGAGAGCTGAAAGTGGCCATGGAAGTGAGAGGCACCACCTTGTGGTTGAGGCTGCGCCTGTGAGAGAAGGTGCGGTTGTGGGTGGTTCATGGGGATGGAGGGTGCACCCGGGTTGGTGAAAAACGACGGCGTTGCAGCATTTTTTGTTGGATTATTGTTGTTGTTGTTATTCATAGTTCTAAATTAAAAAATCTTGTAACTAGTGTTGGATCTAGAAGAAGGAAGAGCGTGAAAACCCTAATTAGATGGAAAATAGCAAGCAAAAATGTTCTTACTGTTTAACCTTAGAGAATTGAACGAAGGATACACTCTTTGCTGCTTATTGCTTCTTTCTCCATTTCTATCTCACGACATGGCAAAACCACTTCTCAAAGCGCATAACGTTCGGTCTTTTGCGCCATTCCGCTTCTCAAATTTGTTCCGTATACCCTTTATGTTCGATTCCTCTCACTTTTCCACTTCCCAACCAACTGTTGCATCGGTGTTAACATGGGCCTGGGTTGGGTTTATGGCCCAAATTACAACACAAATAAACCTAGACTGCTGCACACCCAATCAATTATTTCTTCTACGTACCTATATAATATATATATATATATATATATATATATATATATATATATATATATATATATATATATATATAATATTAAAATATCATTAAGATCAGTTTTTCTCCGGACCAATACCAATACCAACACCTACTTGCAATTTCATTCCAATATTATTTTTACTTTAAGATTATAGATTTGTTGGTGATTTATGTTTTAAATTATATAATATATTGTGCATAAAGAATCTCTTTAAAAAATATATTTGTTTTGTATTTGTGGTTTTTTAAAGTTGAATCATATTAATTTTTGAAAATATAATTTAAAAATCAGTTATGAATAAGCTGTCATGTAATTTATTTTCAAATTATATTTTTAAAAAATAAATTTTAAATTATTGAATTTGAAATACATTTTTAAAAAATTTAATCCGGAAATGCATTCCATATAATACATACAATCCATAACTCATTTCTAAATTTGAGTTTTCTATAAATGTATTTGAGAAAAATTTTAAAATTAATTTTTTGGAATATGTTTCTAAAAAAACAAATTCATAAATACATTATGGAAAGCACAAAGAATATCAAAATAGATTTAGTATGATGGGTCTAAAAAATAAATTAGGCTAAGAAAAAAAACATTTTTTTGATATTTTAAACCTTTGAATGATTTTTAAATCTTATTAAAACATTTTTATTTTTCCTTCTCCTATTATTCAAGAATTGCTAGAAAAAGGCAATGATCTCTAATTGTTTTTAACTTGAATAATTTTATTACCACATGCATTAATCGTGCAACAAATTTTTTTACTTAAAACACATTCTAAGGATTAAGAATACAGTTTTGGAAAAAAATTTATCAAAACATATTTCAGAAAGTGGGTTCTAAAATACATTTTCAAATATAATTTTATGAAAATGCATTCCAAATTAGCGATTCTTAAATGTACTTATGAATTAATGGTCCAGGATACATTTTTAGATTGCACATCCTAGAAATGTAATTTAGACCCACCCATTTGAAATACATTCATGGAAAAATCAATTTCAAAAGTACATTCTCGAACCCACTTTTTTAGAATATGTTTATAAAAATTTTGTTCCAAAATATATTTTTGAATTGTTTTCTTTGAAAACGTATTCCAAAACAGTCAATCCGACAATGCATTTTGGTTTGGATGTTTTGGAATTCAATCTAATTTTTGCAAAACCATTTTGAATCAAGCAATTTAGGTCTTAATATGCAATTTTAATGTAAAAACATGTAATAACTATATAATATTAACGACTATTCATTTTTAAGTGTTTAAAAATGATCTTGAATGGAGGTAATAACACAAAAAACTAAATTTGTAGATCTATGGAGGTGCAGAACTTTTGCAGGAAAATAGAAAAAAAGGATTAGGATTTGAAACAAAAAAATATTAAAAAGATATTTTAGTTATTTTACTTGGGGAATAAAGGTGCAAGGAGAAATTATGGGGGTGTAGGGAGAAATCATGGGGTGCAGGAAGAAAGTGCCTCAAAAAATTGTGGCCTAAATTAAATAAAACCTATTTTGATCTAATTTATTTAATACATTACTTATATGGACTTAAGTCAGGATAGTAGGTTTATGTATTAGTTTATTTTAAAAAGTAATAATTATTTTTAAAATAAAAATAAAACTATTATTATTTTATTAAAAATATATGTATTATAAATTAATTTGACATGAGATTCAAAATAATAATTAATTTTAAAATAAAAATAAAACTAATATTATTTTATTAAAAAATATATGTATTATAAATTAATTTGATAAGAGATTCACTTATTCTAATATTAAATATCAGAATAAATCTCTAACCATCACTTATTTTAAGGTCTAATTACTAGTTTAAATTAACTAAAAAATAAATAATAATAATAATAAAGAGTAAGTTTTTAATTTTTATTTTAAGATTGAATAAATGTATTCTCTTATAATTTATATATTAAATTATTATATCTTACATAAAAATTAATTTTATTAATAAAATTTAAAATTTCAAAATATATTTTTATTTAAATATTATTTTAATTAATTGATTTTGTATTGATATTTTAATATTAAAAAAAATTCAATTAAGTCAAAATTTATGGGTTAGCTCGTTAGTTCAATATAAAATTAGACTAAATTAAGATTTATGGTCTATTTTAAAATATAGATTATAATAGACCATAAAAAATTTTACTTGACCTGATCAAGCCAAATTGAACTGTATCATCATTTTTCGTAAGTTTATTTTCAAAATAAGTTTTACACAACATATTTATATTAAAAATAATATTATTACTTTAGATAATTACGAGGACATAAGAAAAAAAAAAAGATGCACTAAAAAACAACCTAAAACTTGTTTAGACTTGAAATTTGGGCTCTCTACTAGCATCAAACTAGTCCACCTCTAACAAATAAATTCTTAAATAAGATGAAATTACAAATTAACAATTAAATTCTTGAATAAGATGAAATTAAAAATTAGGTTAAAGTCCGTGTAAGAATATTATTTGGTTGGACCTTCTTTCACTTGAATCAAGTGTATCCATCTTTTGGACTCTCTTCACCCATTTTGGACTTGTAGAATGTTGAACACCTTTAAATTTAATTAGACCTTTTTCACTCTTTTCCTCTTAAAAATTTCTAGGTCATCGTATCTTATACTTTACATCTTATTTTTTGGGCCCATTTGTATCAATTGAGGGTATTTCCTCCTAGGTATTATTTTTCTTCTTGTAGGCTTGACTTATCTATCAACATTCAATTTGATTTTCTCAATTTTGATTGTTAACCTACTAACAAAGGCTCCTCCATGATCCTCATTTCAAAATCTAGTATCCAAGTTCTAATTACTTGACATATCTCCCAATTTGAAGGGGGTAACGCCTATCTCCATTGATTTAATAAAATAATTATTGAGTAATCATATGTTAATAAGTGTCTTAAAAAAAATGCAACCATAACTTATTTTGAATAATGAACTGTACTTATAAATAAATTATTAAAAATAACCATTATTTCATTAAAAAGGAGTGAGTGTTTCATTATAAAAGAATTGACAAATTTTGTTTTTTCAGTTGATTAGTGAGTTTTATCTAATCGAATACATTATACAAAATATTTTTTTTAAATTGATTCCAAGATAACTTATTTTTCTCACCGAATTTATCTCTCAATTGCTAAAATTCAGTACATCATACATATACAAACAAGTTATGATTATTCATTTTATAAACATTTTTTTATATAACGTGAGATATTGCATTGTTAAGAGCTTTGTATAATTCTTAATTGTCGTCAATCAAAATATTCAATTATGATTACATATTAACTGTTGTATCAAATTTTAATCACAATGAGAAGAAAATAAAATTTGTGTTTCATTTGCCTTGTTCTTGGTATGTTAAACATTTAATTTAACAAATCTTACTTTTTCAATAAAGTTGTTTCTTACTTTCAAAATATACTAATTTTTTAAAAATTAATATAATTTTAAAATAGAAAATATACTTTGATAATTTATTTAATAAAACATAACTCTTTCTAATAATATAACACCAATTTTTTCAATTATTATTTTCTTGATTAGATGTTATTATTATTATTATTATTATTATTATTAAAAGTTATTAGTTGAATATATATTTTTAAGCAATTTTCAATATATAATTATTTCTTGAGAAACATATGTTACATAATTAGCGTAATTTGATAGATAAGTTATTAAATGTTAATTTCAAAACAGAATTATGAGTATTTTTAACATTAAAATAACTGAAAATATAAACATAACACTCTCCTTAAATTAAACTAGTTAATTCAAACCACATTAGTTTAGAAATCTCTGTCAAACAAAATTTAATTAATTATTGAATTTATTTTCCATAATGCTCAACCCTACTAAAATATCTAAGGACGTCATATAAACCTAAAAAAAGAGGAGTAATGGAAAAAGCAGTCAAAAGAAAGGGATGATGTAGCCTTTCTCCTCACATTTATCATTTTCTGAATTCATTTTCATCAGAAAAATTCAAAAACCATCATGTCATGATGTCAGTGTCTCATTCATTGAATTCAAATAAGGATATTTTTCTTATTATTGCATATAATAATTTGACACATCATATCCACGTCACAGTGTGCGATGTCACGTCGCTAAATAATGAATACAATATGTTAGGTAGTACTACTATTTTTTTCTTTTTAATAATAATACTAGTAATTCAAAGTTATTTTATATTGTGCTTTAAAATAACTTTTGATAAAAATATTTTAAGTTAAAAGAGAAATTTATTACCTTATCCAATAAAGATCTAATAATTTACATTGAAAACAATAAACTAGATCGAATCAAAGCTTGATAGTGGTATCGATTTTAACTTGCAAGTATATCCAAACAAATGGCAATAATTAATCAAATTTTTTTATTTTTTTAAAATCAATATCGAATTTAAATAAAAAAAAGTGATGGAAGGAAATACTGAATTTTTTTACTGATACTATTCGTGACAAAATCAATAATTAGATATAAATGATATCAAATTTAAATTAACTGCAACTTTTACTTCGAAACAGTATAAACACGCTGACACGTTAAGGTTTATCCTTAATGAAAATGAGGCAAAATAAGTAAAACATAAAAGCCAATCAATCATTAATAGTGTTTACAAAGGAGAAAAAAAATCAATCATTATTGTTTTTTACAATTAAGAAATGTTTTGTCCTCAAAATTTAGGTCGGATCCGATGACTAATAACTAATCAGCAGCACGCATTTTCACGAACACTCAATTCTGTGGGCGCGCAAAGCCCTCCCGGGCTCACGTTAGCGCGCACACTCGTTTGTGGCCCACAGTGAAAACCGGATGAGGAAGTGTTTCAATAAATAATTCAAATTTGGATAAGCATAGCGAACAGTAAGGGTCACGTTGACCACTGCTATGCAACGCGCACAATGTGTATCACCATCGTCTCCCTACGATTTCACAAGGGTCAACCGTCAAGGTTAAGTAGTAAAATCGAACGGTGAAGATCTCAGGTGTAGGGAAGTTGGTCTGTGACGCGATGGTAGATTCTTCGATCCTATTTTCCAGTTAATTACGGGAATGTGTTGAGAATAGAGATCTTATAAGCTTGTCAGCGTTGCAGTTACAGAAAAAGAGAGAGAGAGAGAGAGAGAGAGAAAGAAGATAGTAATGGCAATGGCAACAATGAGGGAGAGTCCTCGGAGCCCAGAAGCGAAATTGGGCATGCGAGTTGAGGATCTTTGGGACATTCAAGAGGCACAGCTAAGTCCTACTGAGAAGCTCAACGCTTGTTTTGAAAGCATCCCTGTCTCTGCGTTTCCTTTGGGTCCTTCAAACAAAGGTATATATATTTATCACTTTTATTGAGATTTTCGTCTTTGATCATCAAAAGTACGTGAAGGGTGATTAAATAACGAAGAAAGAGGTGATTTTGATTCGACCCAGATAAAATTTGACTTGACACCGAAGATAAATATATTCTAGGCTGTGGTGCGTAAACTATCTGATAATTTAAGTGAGGCTTGTTGTTTCATCTTGTTTATGTTATGCTATGTGGCCCTTTTGTTTGTGTCTTTTGGTTTAGTTCTCAACGTGTATGTAAAATTTATTTTGTGTTTAGAAATTGAGATCAATTCAGACGCCACCCTGGCTGAAGCAGTTATGACACTGTCACGACACAATGTTTTCAGTGCACCTGTGGTGGATGTTGATGCGCCTGAAGATGCTAGTTGGATTGACAGATACATCGGAATTGTTGAGTTTGCCGGAATTGTTGTATGGATTTTGCATCAGGTTTGTCGGACATATTTGTTCATTGTTCCATATCAATTCAATAAGTGATGCTCGGGTAGTGATCCCCTCTACCACATTTTTGAGAAAAAAAGAAAAGGAAAAATAAGGAGTGAGGAGGAGCACACGTATGAATCTGAATTTAGGGTCTTGTTTGTATTTTATGCTTATTCAATTCAAAATATGTCGAATTGAATCTAGTATTACTATTGGGTCTGGTGTTTTTCTTTTTTGTTGGTACAATGATGATTTAATTCTTACTATTATGCTTCATGCTGTTTTAAAAAAAATAGTGGAACATTTGAAAGGTGAAATAAGTAAAAGGGGTAATTAGACTGAACTCCATTGAGGTTATGGATGATTGATTATATTATACTTTTTTATTACTGATATTTTGACACTAAACACACAAAAAAATTTATTATATAACCTTGTTTATTAATATTATATTTATAAAGTGATTAATTTAAAATAAAATTAATTAAAAATTATTATTTTATCAAATGAAGTTGTTAAATAGATAGTTGTTGATAACGAGTTGTTAATCTATTTTTTTTCAATTTTTAAATATCACGGTATCAAAAAATAATACATAAAATAAGAAAAGTAGATGTAAGTTTTTCAATAAAGAAGAGAATAACTCTAGTAATGCTAAATTTATGAGAAGTTAGTGTAATTATCCCATAACAGAATGTTTTGATAATACATGATGCTGGTGGTTGAAGTCATCATTTTCTTTGATATCTCATTTTTACGCTAAGCCAATGGCATTATACTCTTGACAGTCTGAACCTGCATCTCCTAGGAGTCCATCTACTCCATCCAGTGCAAAGGCTATTGCGGCTGCGGCTAATGGAGTGAGTTTTGCTATAGAACTTGAAGCTTTAGGCCTTGGCTCTGCTGCAACAACTTCAGGAAACTTTTTTGAGGATCTAACTTCTTCTGAACTTTATAAGAATACCAAGGTAATATACCTGCCTTTGCAATGCCAACCTAAAATAATTCATTTTAAATGCTACTTATTATAGCTATTTACTATGTTTGATTAATCTTATTTATTTCACTAGCTAACTTCTTAGAAAACAGGTTCAAGACATTTCAGGGACATTCCGCTGGGCCCCATTTCTTGCTTTAGAGAGATCAAACTCATTTCTTACCATGCTCTTGCTGCTTTCTAAGTACAAGATGAAGAGTGTTCCTGTGTTGGATTTAGGCTCTGGTACAATAGATAACATTATTACACAATCTGCTGTGATTCATATGCTGGCAGAATGCGTTGGACTTCAGTGGTTTGAAAGCTGGGGAACCAAGAAACTATCTGAAGTTGGTCTTCCCCTGGTTACACCAGATCAGATCATAAAGGTGTGGTCCTTATCTTAAGTTGAAGATCTTCATCAACTGATTGAACTGGCTTATGTTATCACGTCAAACCTTAACTAACAATTAAGCATCACCATATCTTAATAAAACTGCCCCAATATAAAATAGGATTAGTATAATGCTATACTATACTCTAAAAACTTGTCCAGTCATTACACCAACATAAATCTTCTTACAATACCTTTCATGAACTACACTTAAGATGGTGTAATTCAAGCTCACTGCATTTAACCGAGCCATGTATCAATTCAACATAATTTTAGTGCATATGTAGTAAAATCTGTCCTATATATCTTTCATTTGTAGACATATATGTCAAATGCTCTCAACTTGGATAAGTAATTTATTTCTTTTTTCCTCCTCAAGTAGTAAGCTTGTAGATTTTGATGAGCTTCATAATGGACTATTTATTTTTTCAGATTTATGAAGATGAACCAGTCCTTCAAGCATTTAAAGTAATGAGAAAAAAGAGGGTTGGAGCGGTGCCTGTAATTGAGAGAGAGAGCGAAAAGGCATTTGGTAATATAAGCTTGCGAGATGTTCAATTCTTGCTAACTGCACCAGAAATCTATCACGATTATAGGTTTGTATGTCATCAATTGAATCTGACAATGAGAACATCTTCTATGTTTGTGTTCCATTTCTTGCATACTCATTGGATATTCACACTATAACAGAGCCATTACAGTAAAGGACTTCCTGACTGCCGTTAGAAGTTTCTTGGAAAAGAATGAAAACGCATTCCCAATGGTAAGTGAATATGTTACATGCAAAAAGGACTGTACAATCAAAGAGTTGATTCTACTGCTTGATCAAGAGAAGATTCAAAGGGTGTATGTGGTGGACGATGATGGGGATCTGCAAGGACTAATCACACTAAGAGACATAATCTCAAGGCTAGTACACGAACCACGTGGCTATTTTGGTGATTTCTTTGATGGTGTTCTACCTCTGCCTGCAAACACCAGGGTTTAACAGGCAGGGTGTCAAGGGAGAATAACCTGGCGCAGCAGGTTTTCTTTTCTTTTTTTGAAATAAATTATTTTAGTAAAAGTGAAAAAGTATACAAATAGACCTATGTGGTTCTCTTCAGGGTTGAAGACGTGTACTTGGGTCTTTGTATAAGGTGTAGGCAGTTTTTGCAAGTTACTTGCACCCCGTTATGTTAAGTGTTAGAGTGAGATTGTGTGTGTTGTAAATTCTGGTGTAAGTGTAAGTAACCATAAGTTTTCTTTACTTTTAATTTGTATTTTCTTTTCTCTTTACCTCGCATCTTAAAAGGTGGCATTGTACTTGTACAGAAAACCAAAACGAGGTCATTGCGTAGGAGCATGCAGAACCTCATTAACTGGTGACTAAGCAAATTTGTAGTTTGTAATGTAACCAATCATAGCGAAACAAACTCATTCTTCTTGAGGGTTGATTTTAGCGTCTGTGACTTTTGATATTATTACCAAGTAATCCAGGCAGGTGGGACTTCTTGTTTTGCATCCGTCGTGTTTGACGTAATAAGTTGACAAAACAGAGAAAAAGTTGACGCATGAGAACGAAGAAAACTATCTTGTGGAAATTTTGCATTGAAACTATCCCTCCCCTTCCAATCCTTTTCAAATTAGACTCCTAAGTGAATGGTGCTACATAGAAAACAAAATGAAATTCTAAACTGTTAATTAATAAACAAGGATACATGTATTCTATTAAAATCATATGCGTACAGTTGTTATTTTGTCTTCAAGACAAATGCTAACTAGAATCTTTAATATACTAAATAAGAAACAAAGAAATTATAAGTATGATATTTCATGTAACTAATATATTTTAGAATAGTTTTAATAATTTATATAGATTTATTGATTCTTTATCTATAAATGACGGACAGGATCTTGGGGGTCAAATAATATATTATTTATAAATAATAAATAAATATAAAATAATATATTATTAATAAATAATAAATAAATATAAAAGGAAAAAAGAAGATGAAGGGGTAAAAGGATAAAATGTAAATATATATTTAAATATATTAAATAATCATTAAGTTTGAGAGGGACAAAGTCATAAATTACATAAGAGTTACAAAATTAAAGAGGGACTGAGGAGATAAAATTGTAAATATACAAGTAAATATATTAAATGTTTATTAAGTTTTGGGAGGCAAAATCATAAATTACATGATAGTTATAAAACTTTGAGGGAGACATGACCCTGGACAGACAAGGTTATGTAGATTAAATTAGTCAAAACCAACCCTTTTTCCCATTTACCAATAGACTAGGTCCGAATGATACTGCATCAATGACGCGGAAAATGATGAAAAACTAAATAGCCGTAGCGTTAACGTTTCCTCGTGATAGGTTAAGCAAATTGAGACACAACTCTATTGCTGCTAAAGTGTGACTGGTAGCAGCTAGCTAAAAAGCGGACAGGTAGATATGCCATCATCACATCATACATCCTTAGTTCTCACCGTGAGAGTTTCTTACCCAAACCATTAGTGGAACAATACAGAAACAGGGACCAGTTCATACATCAAAGAAAATGTGGTAGAGACTGAAGCCATTTTTATCTTGATTTTACTGAATGAGAATGCAGATGCAATGAGCATGCAACAATCTCTAGCTGGTAAAACTGCAGCCAAACATGACTAGATTTCTGATAAGTAAATATCTAAACTTTCAGCAAACGGTAAAGATGTAGAATTATATATTCAATAACGAAGAACAACATTCACTGCGAAAAGAACAAATTCATAGTTTTAGCAAGTCTGATGCAAAAACATGTCTCAATACAGCAAGTGACTGACTGGAGAGTACTTGTGAAGGGTATAAATGTTGCCCAGGTAAAACTTTGATGCAAAGGCCAAGTAGCATATCCACATAGCCGGAGCTAAGATTTTAATGAAGCCAGTCCAAAATATTGCTTAGGAAGGTGCACAATCGCAGCATCTTAAAGTGCTGTTAGGTGTTGAAAGATGGTGAGAGAAAAATATGAACAAAGAATATCATTGAACTAATAGCTTCCGCAAAACTTCCAATAATCAATCTTGGATTATTGACAACACTATGCAAGTTTTTCATGAACAATTTTAAATCCTGGGTTGATCCAATAATTACACCTATCTTATTGTATTTCCTCATCCGCTAAGCATCATACAAAATAATATAGTGTCTAGCACTACCATGTAAAAAAAATCAAAGTCCTTTGGATATAAAAAAAGCCGACAATTATGCAAACTGCAAATGCGTAAATACATAAGGTTTGAATTTATAATAGCTAATGAGTGTACTGTTTGAACAAGTATAAACAACATAGATAACCTGTATGAGACACTATATACAAAGGATATTACAGAATTCGCAGGAAAAAAAATTCTTTTTTTGGTTGTTGAGGGAGGAGGGGCCCAGGAGAAGACTTGAATTTCACAAAATCCCAATCTAACATTAAGACCTGTAAAATAAACACCTATCCAAGTAGAAATACACATGACACAGGAAACCATTTTCAAGTAACCCTCATAAAATGAGTTCACCTGCTAAAAGTATCGTATGTACTACGTGCTTTTCCTCCTTATGTGATGCAATACAGCAGGGGATCCTTCAAATAAATCTAATAGATAGGTCTCTAGATCCTCTGGTGTATACTTGATGTATTTCCCCGCATGCCTTCCCTCTAACTGACTCCTAAACCTACCCATAAAAGAACGGTATGCAGGAATCACCTTTTCCGATATGGATATCCGCAGCTCCTCGCGAAGCTGATCATCCGGTACCTTCCAAGCTGTCTGGACCCTATAAATTTCTTCAAAACAGGCATTGAAGCTCTTGAATCTCTCCTTTAAAGCCATCTTCGATGCATTATTAGAGCTCCCTCCAATCCCTTCATCCTTTAAACAAGACAAGGCCTTGCTCCAAGAGGCTCTGAGATACCCTGTAGCATACTGGCGTATCTGACCACGGCGTTTCCTAATCCAGTTATCCCCCAAGACTTTCCCAAGATCCGAGTCCTTCACTTTCCGCACTAGGTAATACAGATTATTCATTAAAAACACCTGCTGCATTGCACTATCCTCATAAAGCCTCGACTTCTCCTCAAGATTATACTCAAGCTCAGACATGAGCAACAGAATCCGCTGCCCCAAGGGTGACATGGCTTCCAACTGCGAACCATCACCACCAAGATCATTTCTAAATCGATATAGATCCTCCTCACTAGTCTCCAGAAGCGAATCCATAGGGTCACCATAATCCACAAGCAACTTGAGGTAATTCATGACATAACGAGGCAAGGGATGGACATCCCCAGTTATGACTGGTTTTTTGGAAGTTTCATTCCTAATACAATTCTCAAACTCAGCAAAAGTCCCTTTGACAGCCTCACCAAGCCCACTCAGCACACCATTGGCCTCACCAATCACAAACTCGTCCGAAACCATGGCCTGCAAATCAGGCATGGCATCCCTCAGAGCCTCATACATATCCAAAATCCGAAACAACTTCTCCGGCGAGCGCTTACAAATCGAAATAGCTTCGCCGAAATTCAGCAACTGCATAACACACCCCTTAGCAGTCTCATTGAAACAAATCTCCTTCAAATCATCCAAATCCCCAAACAAACCATCACACAGCCTCTTCTCACCACTCAACAAAACCCCAACAACAACCTTCACAGCCTGAACCCAATTCTTCATCTTCTCATCCAAACTCCTCCACTCAACTTTCTGAACCTCTTCAATACTCAACCTCTCAACACCCAGAATAACCAAACACTCATCCAAAGCATCACGACGGACACTGCTATAAACCTGAAGGCACTCTCTCTCGTAACCAGACCTAACCATGCGATCGATAATTTCCCTAAGGTCCTGAACCGCTTCGGGACGCACCAAATCGACGAACAAATCGTCGCCAAGGCTCGCGCCGCGCTCGTGGAAGCGGCTCGAACCAACCTCGCCGAAGCTCTCCAGGGTATCATCGATGGCGCCGTCGTGCGACCCAAACGATAGTGAAACCCTCCTGATCGAGCCGTAGCGGCTTACGGCGTCTAGTGGGACCGTGTTGCCAATCAGCACGTGCCGCAGTTCCTCCTCCAACCGCGACATCGCTAGCTGAATCGCGTTTTCCGCACGGTATGCGATGACCTGCCCGGTGCGCCCCGCGGCGGAGGACGGCGGCGCGATCGATAACTGCTCCATCCAGTGGATGATCTCGTCCACCGCGGAGAAGTACTCCGCGGAATTGTTCGGGGGGTTGAAGAGCGACGTGGATTGGCGCGAAGGCTCGCCAGAGAGAGACGCGCCAGCGAGAATCACTTTCTCCGCGGCTTCGAAGCGGTCGAGTTCTTCCTCATCGGAGGATTTGGAATCGTCGCCGTTTATCAGGTCGGAGATGCCAGAGAGTCGGTTATCGAAGTTAGAGAAGATCAGAAGCATGTCTTCACGATCCTCTTTGGCGGCTCTGAGGCTCTTCACGATCTGCTGAGCCGTGGCGAGGACGCGGTCGTCTCCACCGGCGCCGCTGCCAAGACTGGTGGTGGTGGTGGTGGCCATGTTTTCCTCCACCAAAACGATTTTAGGGTTTTCTAATTTTTTTATTTTTTTTGTTCTGAGATTGATTTTGTATGTGTGAAAGCAGAGAAGGGGTGAAGTGAAGAGTTTGAAGTTAGAGAATCGTTGGAGTGAGCATGGAAAGGAAAAAGGGAAAGGAAGATATGCTGGTGAGCATTATTCTCGGATATGTCAGAATTTTGTTTATTTCTAATTTTATTTAATTTTAATTTTAATTTTGGTGTTGTTGGGGTCTGTTTGGGAAGAGAGAAAATAATTGAAGAAAAAACCAGTTTTGGCCGGCTTAGTTGGAGTTAGGAGTGTGAGACCTTGCTAATGAAGCAAAGATTTTTACGATGACGTGCTTTCTGGTCTGAGTTCTTATATGGGTAAACCAACTAGCCTCTTCTTTTTTAAGGTCTCACCAATCACAATGCGTCTCTTCTAGACAATCTATATATGTTCCACACTCCAAAATCCTTTGTTTTTAACACTTCTCCAAATTACTGCATAATTTCAATTATTAATTATATGTATCAAAATTATAATTAGAAACTGCTCTTGTTTTTATAGATTTGTTTAAAGTTATCTTAACAAACTAATTTTTTTAAATCTAACAAAATAGCTTTCATATACAAAATTATGAAAAAACATGTATGAATAATATATATATATATATATATATATATATATATATATATATATAATTTGAAAAAAAAACTATCTTAAAAGTTTTAACAGTGATGTAAGAAGATAACTGTTAGACAGGAAACAAATATTCAGAAATAAAAGATGGAAAATAACATATTAATTTAGTTAAAACAACTAAAACATGAACTTTGAACCAAATTCATTTTTCCTTTTTTTATTTTAATAATAGATAGAAATTTAATTGTTCCAACCGGGATATTTCTCCTGATAGTACATATCTGGAACAACAATTAATTTGATGCATATAAAATTCTTGAAAGATTTAGTCATTAATTTAAATTATTTTCATCCAAATGGTATTTTTTTAGACTTTAACAAAAGAGATTTAGAAATTCATCCAGCATTAGTGGTATTTATGGGTTGAATTAGTTTTAAATTAAAACTAAATTAAATTATTTATTTTTATTCATATTAATCTGATTTTAATTTAAATTATTTTTATCAAGCCTAACTAACTAAATATTATTAAAACCCGTTAGTACAATTCGGGTTAACGAAACATATATATATATATATATATATATATATATATATATATATATATATATATATATATATATATATATATATTAAGTTTATTCATAGGGTTTTATCGATTTTAGGTTATATCATTTTTTTTAGTTTTGGATTTTAACATTTTTTTTAGCCCTTGTTATTAATTATTATTAATTTAAGATTAAAAAATAATAAACAACTTTTAAAACTAATATATTAGATTGTTTTATCTAATTCAATATCTAATATTTTATATAAATAATATGATTAACTTGTTTTCTCGTTTACTCAAAAAAAATAATATGATTACATAAAAAATATTTTTATAATTTATTTTAATTTTAATATATTATCAACTATAGATTTGATGTTGTCTTAAAAATATTTTTGAATTATATTTAAAAAAAAGTAGAATGTTCTTCGATTATTACAATCTAATTTTGACAATATATTGTAATTTTAAACGATAGTAATATATATTTTAATATATCACATACAAAATTATTTGGTAGCTAAATAAAATAATAAAATAATCGAACTATTTTATAATTTTAAATTATTTATTAGAATATATTAAAGCTTATATGTAATATAAAAAAATTATGATTACTTTATTCTTTTCAATCTTCACATATTTTATTAGTATAAAAAGTGATTTGCTTTATATATATTAAATATATTTTAATATTAATCCCTTCTACGTTTAAATGATAAATATACGATCCATCCATTAATATAAAACATAAAATATGTATAATAAAAATTATATGTAATAAAATCAATACTGTAAAATAAAACTTTAAATTTAATTGAAACACAAAACCAACCGTAAATGCATAGTTCATACAAAAATTTGACCTCCGCGTAAAAAGACTGAAGCATAGATTTGCAATAAAAGTGTGAAAATTGATAGAAAAAAATGGGAAGAAAAAATAGAAAGAAATTGTATAAAAATATAATGGATTATAACTTATTTGATAATAGATTATGTCTTAATTTTTTAAATATTACTTTTATATTTTAATTATTATTATAATAAATAATAAAATGAAAAATATTAAATTAATAAATAAATTAATCTAAAATTAATAAAATAATTTTTTAATTAATTATATTAATTTATCTTCAATAATATTTTCACTCATTTATCATTATTCCAAATTCTTTACGCAAAATATAATAAAATTCTATATGATAAATATCACATACGGTAATATTATATATAAGAGTATAAAAATATAAAAAATGAATGAAAGATATAATTTTCTCTTTAAAAAATATATATTACAAAATATTATATATATATATATATATATATATATATATCTAAAAATTAATAATATCAATTAATATATTAAAATTGATTTAGTTCAAATTTAAATAATAAAAAAACCAAACAACTTAATTTAAATAATTTCATTATCTGATTCATTAAATGGATACCTTATTTAATAAACATACAAACTTAGCATTAATATATTCATTAAATACTTACTTTTCATATATATTTTAAATATAAATATTTTCGTATTTAAATAATTAAAAATACTATATATATGTATGATTTTTAAATTAATGATTACAAAAATTATTAATATTATTGTATTAGCATTTTATAATTATAAAAAGCCTTCATATATCACTACTAGAAAACTAATTTTTTTCAGCCAATTTTTTCAAAAAAATTGTTTAAATTTATAAAAATCTTATTTCTTGCAATTTTTACAAAAACTTTACAAAAAAATTCCCATAAAAAATGAGAATTTTTAGTAATGTATTTAATATTAGTTTTTGTGACGTATGCTTTTTATCGTGCAAGAAAACTTCATAACGAAGTTTTTCTCATGCACAATAAATTTTTTTCTTTTATATGTTCGAAGGGGAGATGAATGGTTTCTGCGGGAAATTCTTCCTTCCATATCACATGTTTCTCATTCTTCTTCTTCTATTGTCTAAATTTCAAGCAACAAGACTCTACTCGTGCAGGATCTGGTGAAACGGGAGAGAGCTTGAATTAAGTGGGAAAACGTCGGTAGAAATACCATACCAGGTAAGGGGAAGTTTAATTCATTCAATATATGAAATTGAATTGATGGGTACTATGTGAATAAGGAATAGGAGTAGAGATATGAATTATTTGAATTTCTGATTTTGATGAACTGTTTCATTTAATATATGAAATTGAATTGATGGGTACTATGTGAATAAGGAATAGGAGTAGAGATATGAATTATTTGAATTTCTGATTTTGATGAACTGTTCACTGTTTGAAAGTTTTTGAAATTCTTGAAATTAAGGATGAATTATATAATAAAATTGTTGTTTTTAACTTAAATTGAACATGTTTATGGTTTAATTTTGATTTGGAACTAATTTGGGTGATTGAAATTGAGAAATTTGAAACCTGGATTTTGAAAATGGTGTACTGGAAGTAATTACTATTCATATTTTGCAAAGTTTTAAATATTGATTAAATTCTTGAAATTAAGGATGAATTATATGGTAAAATTGTTGTTTTCAACTTAAATTAGATATAATTCATGTTTAATTTCGATTTGGGACTAGTTTGGTCGTCTAAAACTGAGTAATTTGAAATCTGTCAAAATCTGCAAAATTCAAAACTGTTACTGGGCAAAGGAAGAAGAAAGGGATATGGTGGGGATTTTTTAAAAAGATCAAGGGTAAAATAGTCATTTTTCATCCTAGGGACATAAATGTAATTTTCGAAAATGTTCAAGGGCAAAATAGTCATTTTACATCCTAGGGACATAAATGGAATTTTTGAAATTGTTCAAAGGTAAAATAGTCATTTTCGGGACATGGAAGGAATTTTCAAAAATGACCAAGGGTAAAATAGTCATTTAGGGACATAAATGGAATTTTAAGAAAAGATTAAGGGCAAAATAATAATTTAATGATTTCGAAAATGATTTCGAAAATAGTTTCGGAAATAGTTTCGGAAATGATTTCAGAAATGATTTTAGAAAAAAATATATATAAAGAGAGAGAGAATGAAAGTAGTGTGTTGTGACGTGTGTGGGTCAAACTGAGCCTGAGGGCTGATGCCCAGAATCAGTCCTAAGACGTTATATATTGGCTAGACTGAGCGGGAGGGTTGGTGCCAAAATCAGTCAAATCCTATTTTTATTGACCCGAATGAGCCGTGAGGATAGGTGGTACAGAATCTGGCAAATGTGAATAATTTTTTGTTATGTTTGAATGGTACCCGGGATGGTACAGAGTACATTAGTGTAATAACTATGTCTGAGGATTCTCGAATGAGGTCCCGGACTTCACCGATTGGTCTGGTCGGTAGACTACGAGATCAGGTGGTGAGAAGTCGATGGGGGATGACCGGTGGCACGCTCGGAGGGGTACTCCAGGATGAGTGATGAAGGGCGCCAGTAATCCTACTCGTGTGGAGGGTGGTCGAATGGTACTCGCGGTACCGATCACAATGTGCCCACAGATGATAGCCTCCGAGTTCGGGCATAGTTAGGGTATACTTCCGAAGGTGTCTTAGTGTGTTGATAATTTCGTAATTGATCATAATATATAATTATTACTTCTATATCTCGTTTTATTATATCGAATGATTTAATACTTACCCCTATTTTTCCATGTGGATGAGACTCGCGATGATCACTTTTATGTGGGAGCAGATCAGGAGTTGAGAGATGGAGATGTGACTACTGGACAGTAGGGATAGTTCAGTGGGATAGCTTCGAGGGAGCTACTTTTACATGTATAATATATAAATAAATTATGTTACTATATTTTGAGGTTTCGTTAGTGAATCATAATTTCAATATATGTTACAATTATAGTAATATAATGTAAAATAGATGTCGTTATTTACTTGTTTACTACTTTGCGAAGACATCATTATAGTAGCAATTTCTAGGGTCATTACAATAGTGGTATCAGAGCGGTAGTATCCTTGTAAATCTGTGGGGATGGGTAGTGACCCTATGATAAGTCCGTTGTGATTATACTCTGATATGTGAGTGTGTGTGAATGTTTGCTCTGTATTGATGGTTGCATTTGATATAGGATGGCACAACGACCTCCTACTCCTACTCCTACTCCACCGAGTGTAGATGACCTAGCCAGGGCAATGGAAATGTTGGCAGCTGCCATGCAGCAGCAAACTACCTACCCGCAATGGATGCCAACTATGGCATCATCCTCTGCTGGATTCCACCAATCAGAGCAGATGGGACTAACTGAGTTCATGAGGCATAATCCGCCTCGTTTTGGAGGAGATTTGGGTCCAGATGCAGCAAAGAAGTGGCTGCGTGAAGTGGAAAAGATTTTTTATGCTACCTTATGCCCGGAAGATAGGAAATTGACATTCGGGAAATACTTACTAGTGGATGAGGCTGAGTTCTGGTGGTCAGGGACTCAAAGGATGATGATTGCACGTGGGGAGGTGTGTAATTGGGAAACCTTCCGTGAGATTTCTGGAGAAATACTTCCCTGACAGCTGTTAGATTTCGAAGGAGACCGAGTTCCCGAGTTCGAGACAGGGTAATATGACGGTGCATGATTACGCCATACGATTTGAACACTTATCTCATTTCTACACGAGTACATCTTCGTAACGATGACTTTGCAGGAAGTTTGAGGAAGGCTTGAGGGCCGAGATCAAGCTCATGGTGGTTCCTTTCTCTATCGGAGATTCCCGGAGCTTGGTGGAGAAAGCGAAGACAATAGAGAGACTCCAGGAGGGAGGAGTCAGAGTGATGAGAACCCACCCAAGTGGGGTCCCGAGTGGGGGTAGTAGATCAGAGAGGAGGATGCCTTATTCACGCCCCCAGTCTTCCAAGAGTGGCAGTGTTAACCCAACACCTCGATTATCGGGATCTATATCTGGGGTGAAATGTTTTCAATGTGGAGGCCCTCATTACAGGAATCAATGCCCACAGAATGCCTTCACTAATCCTTCCCAGACTTCTCGGGCAGGTCTTTGCTACACTGCCAGAAGCCAGGACATATGGTTAGAGACTGTTCACAGAAGCCCAATGTTATAGTCTCAGCTGGGGCATCATTAGCATCCAGGGGGAGTGACGCGAAATCCAGAGTTGCAGGATGGGTGTTTGCTTTGTCAAGAGCAGAGGCATCGAGGTCAGAGAATTTAGTGCAAGGTGTGTGTTTTATCTCTGATATACCTCTACGAGTTTTGTTTGATTCAGGTGCTACCCATTCTTTTATTGCTGATAATTGTATGGATAAATTTAAGTTACTTGTGTGTGACCTACCCTATGAATTGAGGGTATCTACACCAACAGCTGGACTGGTGGTGTCTTCCTATGTGTGTTTAAGGTGCCCAGTTGTCGTAGAAGAACGACAGTACAAGGTGAACTTAATCGGTTTACCTTTGAAGGATATGGATGTGATCTTAGGGATGGATTGGTTATCTACCAATCGCATTCTGATTGACTGTGGACAGAAGAGGTTGGTACATCCGGAATTAGGAGATGAACTTATTACATCAGCTCGGCAGGTTCAGAAAGAGCTACGAGAGGGAGCTCAGTGTTATTTGATTCTGACTCAGATGGATGAAATGAAGGATAATATCCTGGAAGAGGTACCGGTTGTGAGAGAATTTCCTGATGTGTTTCCAGATGAGATACCAAGGTTGCCACCTCAGAGAGAGGTCGAATTTGGGATTGATCTAATTCCTGGTTCAGGCCCAATCTTTATGGCACCATACCGTATGGCTCCAGCAGAATTGGCTGAATTGAAGAAACAGGTAGAGGATTTGCTGGAAAAGAAGTTCATTCGCCCGAGTGTATCTCCCTGGGGAGCTCCTGTATTGCTAGTAAAGAAGAAAGATGGGAGCTCCAGGTTGTGTATTGATTACCAACAACTAAACAAGGTGACTATCAAGAACAAGTACCCATTGCCGAGGATTGATGATTTATTAGACCAAGCATAGGGAGCATCAATCTTTTCTAAGATTGATTTGAGATCCGGATACCATCGACATCGGTTAAAGCAGAGGATGTACAGAAGGCGGCGTTCAGGTCGAGATATGACCATTATGAATATGTGGTCATGCCGTTTGGAGTAACAAATGCACTTGTAGTATTTATGGACTACATGAACAGGATCTTCCGTCCTTATTTAGATAAATTTGTTGTTGTTTTTATAGACGACATTCTTATTTATTCTAGAACTCGGGAAGAATACCAGGAACATCTGAGGGCGGTGTTGGTTGTGTTAAGAGAGAAACAATTGTATGCCAAACTTTCAAAATGTGAGTTTTGGTTAGAACAAGTGCAGTTTTTGGGACATGTAATATCGTTTGAAGGGATATCTGTAGATCCTACTGATGTGGACATAAAGGCCCAAGCCCATAACGAGAAGGATCAAGACCAAGATCCAATCCAAGACTTAGGTGGACCTATGACAAGAGACAGACTCAGAAAAGCACAAGAGGCATTGCAATACAAAGTGACCAATTTGCTAAAGGCCCAACTATTAAAAGATCCAAGCATGGAGGAGTCTAGACCTATCACATGCATAGAATGTTTGGAGAGCTAGGATGCCCAACTAAAATATTTAGTTATTATTATTATTATTATTTTATTTGCTACAGTGGGGATTTGAACCCAAGACTCAAAGCTTATAATGCCTTCACCTGAACCATCCGGGTAACTTAACTTTGCTTGGGATATTAGGATTTTAATTTATCTTTATTTCCTGCAATGAGACAAACTCATAAACTTAAGTTGTATTAAACATTTGGGAATTCGGAATGAACGTACGTAATATTCGAGATTACTTTGTGAGTTGTTGCTCTCGCTAGGGTTCTTCCTTGCATCACTTGATCTTATCAAGAATTATTTGATTCTTGTGCCGATCCTTCTTGGCTTATCAAATATTCTTATTTGTGGCACCTACGGTATCTTTTATATTTTTCTGTTTTCTATTTCTAATCAAATCAACTCTTAAAACCTAACCCTAAATTGTTTCCCTTCTATTCGAGTGTCGTCATTTGGTATTCAGAGTAGGGTTCAAAAGCGGTAATGTTCATCGCACTGTTCATCGACACTATTCACGGGGGTACTGTTCATTGTCACTGTTCATGTACTGTTCATTATCACTGTTCACGTGTACTTGTTCAAAAAAATTGTTGTTCATGTAATTTTGATATTGAATTTCATTTATATATATATATATATATATATATATATATATATATCAAAGTTGTGTTTGAAATTAGTTTTCTGCAGAAAAGAATCGAAAAAAAAATTATATATATATATATATATATATATATATGTGGCAGTTGTTCTTTTTTTAAATTTCAGTGCACATTAGCTGTTTGATAAAATTCCTAAGTGTCAAGTGTCTTTGTATAATCTTTGTTTTTTCCATACAGTTTAGATTTGTCTTGCTTGTTGTTAGTAATAAAATTGTTCTTTGCTACTTGTCCTTTGTTGGTACTATAATTCTGTTTTATTCCTTGTGATTGCTACAGTTGAAAGTGATTCTTGAACTATAGATTGTTTGATTCTTGTAAGAACCATAAGTCAGAGAACGAGTGGAAAAAGGCAAGAGTGCATATTATACAAAAGCCAAATTGAGAGTAAACACGAGTGGTACATCTTTGAGTGCAAACACGTGAGAAGAGTGGTGAGGTCCTATTACTTCATTTGTTTGGTCATTTCTTCTTTTTTACTTGAAAGATGGCAGGTGCAGGTGATGATGGTGGTACCCCTCCTCTAGGGGATGACAATAGATTATTGATTGATGTCATTACAGCCCAAATGCAAAGAATGTTGACAGAACATACCGAGTATGGGAGAATTGAACAACTAGAAAATCAAGGAAATGATGATGATGGTGGAGGTAGAAGGAGAAATAATGAAGGTGATGTTAGAGATAACAGAATTGAAGGAGTAAAGTTGAACATACCCTCTTTTCAAGGAAAGAGTGATCCAGAAGCATATTTGGAGTGGGAAATAAAAATTGAGCAACTTTTTGCATGCCATAATTACACAGAAGATAAAAAGATGAGGGTGGCAGTCATGGAATTCACTGATTATGCTCTCATTTGGTGGAACCAATTACAAAGGGAAAGGGTGAGATATGAAGAACCCTTGGTGGAAAGATGGGAAGAAATGAAGAGGTTGATGAGAATAAGATTTGTTCCTTCTCATTATCAAAGAGATCTTCACAACAAGCTCCAAAGACTCATACAAGGTAGTAGAGGTGTTGATGAATATTACAAAGAGATGGAGGTTTCCATGATTAGGGCTAATGTTATGGAGGCACGGAAGGCTACTATGACCCGATTCCTACATGGGCTAATTAATGATATAAGGGATGTTGTGGAGCTGCAAAATTATGTTGAGTTGGAGGATTTAGTACATCAAACTTCTAAGGTGGAACAACAATTGAAGAGAAAGGGTGCTATGAGGAGGAGTTCATCTAATTTTCACTCTCCTAGTTGGAAGGACAAAAATAAGAAGGATGGTAGATCATCAACAAGAAATTCCAATGTTATAGCTCATAAAAATCAAAATAAGTCTAATGAGGCACTTAAGAAAACAAGGAGTAGTGAGGTTAAGTGTTTCAAATGTTTGGGAAGAGGTCACATAGCTTCTCAATGTCCCACTAAGAAGACTATGTTACTTAAGGAGGATGGAGAAATAATTAGTGAATCTTCTTCAGATTCTCCATCTAGTGATGAAAATGAGCATGAAGATGAAAGAGAGTTAGAAGGAGATTTGTTCATGATTAGAAGGATGTTGGGTAGTTAATCAGTTGAATTGGATGATTGTCAAAGAGAAAATATTTTTCACGCAAGGTGCCTCATTCAAGGGAAGTTGTGCTCTTTGATCATTGATGGTGGGAGTTGCACTAACGTGGCTAGTGCACGGTTGGTTTCAAAAATGAATTTGGAGACTAAGCCACACCCGCGACCTTACAAACTTCAATGGCTTAGTGAAGAGGGTGAGATGACCGTGAATAGGCAAGTTGAAGTGAGTTTTTCCATAGGGAAATATGAAGATTCTGTTTTGTGTGATGTGGTGCCTATGGAGGCTTGTCATTTACTTCTTGGGAGACCATGACAGTATGATAGGAGAGTTATGCATGATGGTTTCACTAATAAGTTCTATTTTATGCATAAAGACCGCAAAACTACTCTTGCACCTTTGGTTCCAAGAGAAGTTAGTGAGGATCAACTGAAAATGAGAAAGAAAAGAAAAGAAGAAAGAAAAGAAAAAGAGAGAGAAAAGAGAAAAGAAAAAGAGAAAGAGAAAAAAAAAAATCAAGTCTGTTTATAAAAGAAAAAGAAGTCAAAAGAGCTATGCAATTGAGAAAGCCAATACTTTTACTTTTGAGTAAAGAAAGTAAATCAAACAGTCCATATTTTACTAACTCTCTTCCAAAAGAGGTTTCTTCTTTGTTGCAGGATTTTGAAGATGTTTTTCCCAAAGAAGTGCCTATAGGTCTACCCCCTCTTAGGGGTATTGAGCATCAAATTGACCTTATTCCAGGAGCTTCATTGCCTAATAGACCAGCCTATCGAAGCAATCCCCAAGAAACCAAGGAGATTCAAAAGCAAGTTGAAGACTTAATGCAAAAGGGGTGGGTTAAAGAAAGCTTAAGTCCATGTGCAGTCCCAGTCATTCTAGTCCCTAAGAAAGATGGAACTTGGAGGATGTGCACAGATTGTAGAGCTATCAATAACATCACGGTAAAGTATAGACATCCCATTCCTAGGGTAGATGACTTGTTGGATGAATTGGATGGTGCTTGTATCTTCTCTAAAATTGACTTGAAAAGTGGATATCATCAAATTAGAATTAGAGAAGGAGATGAGTGGAAAACAACTTTTAAAACTAAATATGGGTTGTATGAGTGGCTAGTTATGCCCTTTGGGTTAACTAATGCTCCAAGCACTTTTATGAGATTGATGAACCATGTCTTGAAAGAGTTTTTAGGCAAATGTGTAGTGGTGTATTTTGATGATATTCTGATATATAGCACTAACTTTGATTTGCATGTTAAACATTTGCGTGATGTCATGAATGTGCTTAGGAAGGAAAAATTATTTGCTAATCTTGAAAAATGTACCTTTTGCACTGATCATGTTGTGTTCTTGAGATTTGTTGTGAGTTCTAAAGGGGTACAAGTTGATGAGGAAAAGATTAGAGTCATCCAAGAGTGGCCTACCCCTAAGAATGTGAGTGAAGTGAGAAGTTTTCATGGGTTAGCTAGTTTCTATAGAAGGTTTGTTAAAGACTTTAGTACTTTGGCTGCACCTCTTAATGAAATAGTCAAAAAACATGTTGGATTTAAATGGGGTGAAAAACAAGAAAAGACATTTTCTGAACTTAAGCACAAACTATCTAATGCCCCCATCCTTGCATTACCAAATTTTGCAAAATCTTTTGAAATTGAATGTGATGCATCTAATGTGGGTATTGGGGCTGTTTTGCTACAAGAAGGTCATCCAATTGCTTATTTTAGTGAGAAGTTGAATGGGGGTGCCCTAAACTATCCCACCTATGATAAGGAATTGTATGCCTTAGTGCGTGCTTTACAAACTTGGCAACATTACCTTTTACCAAAAGAGTTTGTAATTCATAGTGATCATGAATCTTTGAAATACTTAAAGGGACAAGGTAAGTTAAACAAGAGGCATGTCAAATGGGTTGAGTTCTTGGAGCAATTTCCATATGTCATCAAGCATAAAAAGGAAAAAAGGAATGTAGTAGCTGATGCACTTTCTAAGAGACATGCATTACTTTCTATGCTTGAAACTAAATTGTTTGGTCTTGAATCTTTGAAAGACATGTATGTGAATGATGTGGATTTTGCTGAAACTTTTGCTGCATGTGAAAGGTTTTCTAAAAATGGTTACTTTAGGCATAATGGATTCTTGTTTAAAGCAAATAAATTGTGTGTGCCTAAGTATTCCATTAGAGAGTTGCTTGTGAGTGAATCACATGAAGGGGGTTTGATGGGTCATTTTGGGGTTCAAAAGACTTTAGAAATTTTGCAAGAGCATTTCTTTTGGCCTCATATGAAACGTGATGTGAATAAGTTTTGCGATCACTGCATTGTGTGTAAAAAGGCTAAATCTAAGGTTAAGCCTCATGGGTTATATATTCCTTTACCTGTTCTTGAATATCCTTGGACTGACATTTCTATGGACTTTATTTTAGGGGTGCCTAAAACAAAGAATGAAAAGGATTCTGTGTTTATTGTTGTTGATAGGTTTTCTAAGATGACACATTTCATACCTTGCAAAAAGGTAGATGATGCTTGTCATGTGGCTGATTTGTTTTTCAAGGAAGTAGTAAGGTTACATGGGCTGCCGAGAAGCATTGTGAGTGATAGGGATTCAAAATTCCTTAGTCACTTTTGGAGGACCTTGTGGAGTAAGATTGGTATTAAATTATTGTTTTCTACTACTTGTCACCCACAAACTGATGGTCAAACTGAGGTAGTCAACAGGACTTTAGGCACATTGCTTAGGACTATTTTAAAGAAAAATCTTAAGACTTGGGAAGCATGTTTACCTCATGTTGAGTTTGCTTATAATAGGGTTATCCATAACACCACTAATTGTTCACCATTTGAGATTGTGTATGGATTTAATCCTTTGACTCCTCTTGATTTGTTGCCTTTGCCTAACATTTCTATGTTTAAGCATAAGGAAGCACAGACTAAAGCAGAATATGTGAAAAAGCTACATGAGCAAGTAAAAGCTCAAATTGAAAAGAAGAATGAGAGCTACGCGAGGCAAGCTAACAAGGGTAAGAAAAAGGTGGTGTTCCAACCTGGTGATTGGGTTTGGTTACACATGAGAAAGGAAAGGTTTCCTGAACAAAGAAAGTCTAAACTTCAACCTAGAGGAGATGGGTCATTCCAAGTCTTAGAGAAGATAAATGATAATGCTTATAAGATTGATCTACCAGGAGAGTATAATGTAAGTTCTTCTTTTAATGTTGCTGACTTGACTCCTTTTGATGCAGGAGATGAATTCATAGATTTGAGGACAAATGTTGCCCAAGAAGGAGGGAATGATGTGGACATAAAGGCCCAAGCCCATAACGAGAAGGGTCAAGACCAAGATCCAATCCAAGACTTAGGTGGACCTATGACAAGAGGCAGGCTCAGAAAAGCACAAGAGACATTGTAATACAAAGTGACCAATTTGCTAAAGGCCCAACTATTAAAAGATCCAAACATGGAGGAGTCTAGACCTATCACATGCATAGAATGTTTGGAGAGCTAGGAGGCCCAACTAAAAGATTTAGTTTTTATTATTATTATTAATTTATTTGCTACAGTGGGGATTTGAACCCAAGACCCAAAGCTTATAATGCCTTCACTGAACCATCTGGGTAACTTAACTTTACTTGGGATATTAAGATTTTAATTTATCTTTATTTCTTGCAATGGGACAAACTCATAAAATTAAGTTGTATTAAACATTTGGGAATTCAGAATGAACGTACGTAATATTCAGATTACTTTGTGAGTTGTTGCTCTGCTAGGGTTCTTCCTTGCATCACTTGATCTTATCAAGAATTATTCGATTCTTGTGGCGATCCTTCTTGGCTTATCAAATATTCTTATTTGTGGCGCCTATGGTATCTTTTATGTTTTTCTCTTTTCTATTTCTAATCAAATCAACTCTTAAAACCTAACCCTAAATTGTTTTCCTTCTATTCGAGTGTCGTCATTTCCTACCAAGGTAGATGCAGTGTTAAAATGGGAACCCCCTAAGACAGTGACAGAAGTGCGTAACTTTGTGGGACTTGCAGGATATTACTAGAAATTTATAGAGGGTTTCTCTAAAATAGTAGCTCCTTTGACACAGTTGACCCATAAGGATCAACCTTTTGCTTGGACAGATAAATGTGAAGAGAGTTTCCAGGAGCTGAAAAAAAGATTGTCTAGTTCCCAGTGTTGGTGATCCCAGATGTGACTCAATCTTTTTAGGTATATTGTGATGCTTCTATTCAGGGGTTAGGTTGTGTCTTGATGCAAGATAAAAGGGCGGTGACATATGCGTCGAGACAACTTAGAATTCATGAGAGGAATTATCTCATTCATGACTTAGAATTAGCAGCAGTGGTGTTTGCTCTCAAGATGTGGAGACATTACCTTTATGGAGTCAGATTTGAAGTTTTTACTGATCACAAGAGCCTGAAGTATTTATTCGATCAGAAGGAGCTAAATATGAGACAGAGAAGATGGATGAAGTTTCTGAAGGATTATGACTTTCAGCTACTTTATCATCCAGGAAAGGTGAATGTGGTGGCTGACGCTTTGAGTAGGAAGGCAGTTCAGATGTCAACAATGATGATGGATGAATTGAGATTACTTGAGAAGTTCAGGGATCTGCATGTAGATGTAGAGTTTCGTGATACTAGGATTAGTTGTGGTAGCATTACCATTACTAATGATTTTCTCGAGATGATCAGAGATAGACAACAAGGTGATATGACGTTGAAAAGTGTTATCGAACAGATCATTGACTATAAGATGGGTGAGGATAATATTCTGAGATTTAGAGGAAGGATTTGTATTCCTGTTGACCAGGAATTCAAGAGAGCAATACTAGATGAAGGTTATCGGAGTCGTATGAGTCTACACCCTGGTATGACTAAAATGTATCAAGATCTAAAGAAGATTTATTGGTGGTCTGGTATGAGGAGAGATATTGCAGAGTATGTGGCTGCTTGTTTGACTTGTCAGAAAGCAAAGGTGGAACACCAGAGGCCGGGAGGAATGCTACAGCAAATGGAAATACCTAAGTGGAAGTGGGATAACATTACCATGGATTTTGTTACCCATTTACCATGGACAATTCGGGGGCACGATTCGATCTGGGTGATAGTGGACAGATTGACGAAGAGTGCACATTTCCTCCCTTAAATCTGAAGATATCTATGGCTAAACTGGCACAACTATATATTCGCGAGATTGTTCGATTACATGGGGTACCATCTAGCATTATCTCAGATAGGGATCCTAGATTTACTTCAAGATTCTGGCAAACTTTACAAGAGGCATTAGGTACCCGACTTAGGTTGAGTTCAACCTATCACCCCCAGACAGATGGACAGTCAGAGAGGACCATCCAGTCACTAGAAGACTTATTGAGGTATTGTGTGTTGGATAATCTAGGAAGTTGGGATGATATCCTTCCATTAATAGAGTTCACGTATAATAACAGCTATCATGTCAGTATCGGAATGGCACCATATGAGGCTCTTTATGGGAGAAGGTGTCAAACACCTTTATGTTGGTATCAGGATGAGGAGAAAGTGTTGATCGGACCTGAGCTACTCCAGCAGACTACAGAGAAGGTCTGGGAGGTACAAGAGAAGCTGAGAGCTGCTATGAGTAAACAAAAATCATATGCGGACTAGAGGAGGAGGCATTTGGAATTTGAGGGGGGAGACCATGTATTTTTGAGAATCAGACCTACTACTGGAGTAGGAAGGGCAATTAAATCTAAGAAGTTGACTCCCAAGTTTATTGGCCCATATCAGATTTTGAAGAAGGTAGGTCCAGTGGCATATCAGTTAGCGTTGCCACCTCATTTGACAAATCTGCACAATGTATTTCATGTACCTCAGTTGAGGAAATATGTGCATGACCCCAGTCATGTCCTGGAGTCAGACGATGTGCAGATTAGAGACGATCTCTCCGTGGATGTGAGACCAGTGAGGATAGAGGATTCTCAGCTGAAGCGACTTAGAGGTAGAACCATCTCAATGGTGAAGGTAGTATGGGATCATAAATCCGGAGACTTCACTTGGGAGATGGAGGATCAGATGCGAGAGTCCTATCCATATCTATATCCAAGTAAGTTCATTTTCGATGACGAAATTTTTTGTGGAGGGGAGATTGTGACATATGCTTTTTACTGTGCAAGAAAACTTCGTAACGAAGTTTTCCTCATGCACAGTAAAAAAATTTCTTTTATATGTTCGAAGGGGGGATGAATGGTTTCTGCGGGAAATTCTTCCTCCCATATCACATGTTCCTCATTCTTCTTCTTCTATTGTCTAAATTTCAAGCAACGAGACTCTACTCGTGCAGGATCTGGTGAAACGGGAGAGAGCTTGAATTAAGTGGGAAAACTTCGATAGAAATACCATACCAGGTAAGGGGAAGTTTAATTCATTCAATATATGAAATTGAATTGTTGGGTACTCTGTGAATAAGGAATAGGAGTAGAGATATGAATTATTTGAATTTCTGATTTTGATGAACTGTTCACCGTTTGAAAGTTTTTGAAATTCTTGAAATTAAGGATGAATTATATAATAAAATTGTTGTTTTTAACTTAAATTGAACATGTTTATGGTTTAATTTTGATTTGGAACTAATTTGGGTGATTGAAACTGAGAAATTTGAAACCTGGATTTTGAAAATGGCGTACTGGAGGTAATTACTATTCATATTTTGCAAAGTTTTAAATATTGATAAAATTCTTGAAATTAAGGATGAATTATATGGTAAAATTGTTGTTTTCAACTTAAATTAGATATAATTCATGTTTAATTTCGATTTGGGACTAGTTTGGTCGTCTAAAACTGAGTAATTTGAAATCTGCCAAAATCTGCAAAATTCAAAACTGTTACTGGGCGAAGGAAGAAGAAAGGGATATGGTGAGAATTTTTTAAAAAGATCAAGGGTAAAATAGTCATTTTTCATCCTAGGGACATAAATGTAATTTTTGAAAATGTTCAAGGGCAAAATAGTCATTTTACATCCTAGGGAAATAAATGGAATTTTTGAAATTGTTCAAGGGTAAAATAGTCATTTTCGGGACATGGAAGGAATTTTTGAAAATGTCCAAGGGCAAAATAGTCATTTTTGGGACATGGAAGGAATTTTCAAAAATGACCAAGGGTAAAATAGTCATTTAGGGACATAAATGGAATTCTAAAAAAAGATTAAGGGCACAATAATAATTTAATGATTTCGAAAATGATTTCGAAAATAGTTTCGAAATAGTTTCTGAAATAGTTTCGAAATGATTTCTGAAATGATTTTAGAAAAATATATATATAAAGAGAGAGAGAGAATGAAAGTAGTGTGTTGTGACGTGTGTGGGTCGGATCGAGCCTCGAGGGCCGATGCCCGAATCGGTCCCGAGACGTTATATATTAGCTAGATCGAGCGGGAGGGTTGGTGCCAAAATCGGTCAAATCCTATTTTTATTGACTCGAATGAGCCGTGAGGACAGGTGGTCCAGAATCCGGCAAATGTGAATAATTTTTTGTTATGTTTGAATGGTACCCGAGGTGGTACGAGTACATTAGTGTAATAACTATGTTGGAGGATTCTGAATGAGGTCCCGGACTTCACCGATTGGTCGGGTCGGGTAGACTACGAGATCGGGTGGTGAGAAGTCGATGGGGGATGACCGGTGGCGCGCTCGGAGGGGTACTCCAGTATGAGTGATGAAGGGCGCCAGTAATCCTACTCGTGTGGAGGGTGGTCGAATGGTACTGCGGGTACCGATCACAATGTGCCCACAGATGATAGCCTCCGAGTTCGGGCATAGTTAGGGTATACTTCCGAAGGTGTCTTAGTGTGTTGATAATTTCGTAATTGATCATAATATATAATTATTACTTCTATATCTCGTTTTATTATATCGAATGATTTAATACTTACCCCTATTTTTCCATGTAGATGGGACTACGATGATCACTTTTATGTGGTAGCAGATCGGAGTTGAGAGATGGAGATGTGACTACTTGGACAACGAGGATAGTTCGATGGGATAGCTTCGAGGAGCTACTTTTACATGTATAATATATAAATAAATTATGTTACTATATTTTGAGGTTCCGTTAGTGAATCGAAATTTCAATCTATGTTACAATTACATTAATATAATGTAAAATAAATGTCGTTATTTACTTGTTTACTACTTTGCGAAGACATCATTATAGTAACGATTTATAGGTTCGTTACAGTTTTAGTCTATATTTATTATTTCTAATTAGTATGAATTGAAAAGTCGCATTTAATCTAAATAGTATTATTATTAACTCTAAAATATAAATTTAACTCATGATTTTTCAACTAACATGTTTGAGATGGTTTAAAAAATTAGAGAATTAAATTTTTAACCTAATAGTTCTTCATTTTTCTTATTTAATAGGTGTGATTTTCATTATTATTAATTATAAAATGTAGGAATAATTTTCTCTTTAACTCCATAAGATTTTTGTTAACATATAAATACCTTCGTCATGTTATGTATTTACTTAATCTTCCTTGTGATGTGTTTAATAACTTAGATCTTTATAAAAAGATAAGAGAATTTGACATTTTTTTTCTCTCATATTTCGATATGTCAAAACATATTCTCAGCTACTCATACTTATAATCTAGTTGAAAATAATAAGTTAAATAAGTCTCAAGGACTTCTTATAACATTATTAAAGTCCAAAAGTGATTATAGGATCATTATTTGAATTTATGTTGAAATATATATCATGTGGTTAACTAATAAAAAAAAATGAGACTGTTATCTCATTTTAACTTAGGAGTCTTTACTTTAACTTTTTAATAACAAGTCAATTAGGTACAGGTGTATATTGTGTCAAGTATCTTTACCTTGGAAAAAAATTTATTTAAATCTTCGTACATTTTACATAAAACTTATATTTATGACATTTTTCTAAAATTATCTTTCTTAATTCAAGATATGATATAAAACACTCACCTTCATTTAAATCTAAATACATAACCTATTTTTGTATTAAAATTGTTAACTTGATCCGTAGCTAACATCTTCAGCCGCTTTTAAGTCTACATTATTTTGCAAGCACCATACAAAAATTTAAATTATAATCTTTTATCTTTTAAAGATTTCATTAATTTTTGTTTTCAAATAAATGTATAAATTTGTGTGATTACTAAAAATATCAAATTAAATACCACCAAAATAAAGTATCTAAATTTTAAAGGCAAATATCACCTTACGAGTTAGATATTTTCTCTCATAATTGTTTTAATATTTTCTTTGAATTTAAAATAGAATAAAATAAGAGAAATGAAGTGAAAATAAAATAAAAAAAATGACTTGAAAGTTTATAATTAAAATAATTATTTTGTTAAAATAAAAATAATATAATAAATTATCAAAATATCTTTTCTTAAAATTTAATAAGAATTTAAATTAAAAATTATAAAAAAAATAATCATGAAGTAATTATTTTCAATTTTTAGAAAATATAATTAAAATAAAACTGTGTACGAATTTGAAATTATTTAAATAGTTAGTTATAGATGATTTCGAAATTTTATTTCACATGTCAATGGAAAAATATTAGGCATAATAAAAATAATTTAAAATGAAAACTACCAATTAAAATCACATATATAAAAAAATTAGTAATTTAAGATGCAATGAGTAAGTAAAAAATGAGAAGAAATAAACAGTTTTAATTTCATTGTAAATAAATAACATAAATTTATGTTTTAATAATACTTGTAAAATATTATTCCACACCTAACAAATATAATAATATATAAAAAATAATTATTTTAAACTACAATCATCTAAGATAAAAAGTAAACCAAGAACAAAATATAATAACAAAAAAAAAGTTTAAACATAAAAAAGAATAAACTTAACCCACATAAAAAAAATACATTATCATCATTTTATGTGTGATGAATTATTATTATTTTTATAATAATTACGTTAAAATTCATATTTTATAATATGTTTATATAAGGAAAAAAGTATTTTGATACTAACATTCTGAGAAACATAGTATTAATAACTGTTTTTTATTTTATAATAATAATTTTAAATTATTTATATTTTTATTAAATCCTTTAATAATTATTATATTGATAAAATTAAGGTGTCGGTGATGGAATATATCAAAACCCTTTATATAATAAATGAATAATTGTTAATTCATATATAATTTATTAATAATTTATCATTTAAAATTGCAAGCTAATTTATAATTGAATAAAATAATTTAACATATTACATTTTATCTAGAGTAAATAATTTAAGCATATTACATTTTATCTTGGAGTAAATTGTTCAATTACGAAAGAAAAAAAATAGATGAAAGAAATAATAGAAGCATGACTGAGGGGTGCATTACATTGGATGAATTATATAAGAAGTGATAATTAATTATGTTTATTCATATAAATAATTATTCACTTTTTTAATAGTGATATTTATGACTCTTTTTTATTGGTGTTTTTATGTATTCATTTTTTTTATAAATATTTATATTTCATTTTTATTAGTAAATTTTATTTGTATAATTTTACAACAAAATCTCGGTGCTCAAATTTCAATATGAATCCTATGCAACTCTTAATCACAGTTAAATATTCTCTTTTTAGTAGGATAATGTTCGTAGGATGAATTTTACTTCTTCATCGATTAGTTTTACTCAAATATTAATTTTCTATGCAAATCGGTATATAGCAACCCTTTACATCAATCTAAATTTATCAGGGTGTTCAAAATCAATTTGATAAGAAATAATAAAAACCGACTGAATTTTTTTTATAAAAAATCATTTTTTAATTCTTTTGAATTTTTTTATATATAAACTACATGATTAAAATTTCAAATTAGAAATTAAGAACTAAAACAAACTATTTATTATCTTTAAATATAACATTATATTTTAAATATAAAGTTATATATTTAAATTAACTTTTAAATAAATATGTATGATTGTATCTTTTAAAATTATTTTATAGTTTAATAGTATTTTATCTACAATGTCTTTATAATTATTAAATATATTATGATAATTTTTTTGAATTATAACTTTAAATTTTAAAACTATACAATTCATTTACATATATAACAAATTATAAATATAATAAAAATGATAAAAAATTACATAATATTTCTCTCTATTTAAAAGTTTTCATTGTATAATATTTATTAATTTATAAAAATGATAATCACAAAATTAATTTAAACGAATCATAAATATTAAGTTGATTTAATTTAAATATTATATTAAATTAAAATCCAACATAAATTTTTTATATTTAATTTAAATAATTATTTAATAAATATCAAATTATATCCTGTCACAAACATCCTAAAATCTCTTTCTTGGTTTCTTTTAGTATAGTAACTCCTATAAATAATTTGTACAGAGAAAACTTATTTTTATCAATTTAATCTATATTTAAAAATAGATTATATTTTATTTAACTTAATCCTATATTAGGATAATAGATCTTGATTGAAAAATATTTATATAAAAAATAAAAATTACAAATTAAACTTTATTAATAAAATAATTTTTTATTTTAAATATAATGATTTAATATGTAAATTATAAAAAGTTTATATATTTATTTTTATAAATTTTTTACTATCATAATTTATTTTTTAATAATTTTAAAAAATAATTTATTTTAATCATTAAATTTTTAAATAAATATTAGATATTATATTTATTATATATATTTTAAGAAAATAATATTATTTTTATTTTTGTTTAAGATATACTTATTTTATAAAATTAACCAAATTGTAAATTTTTGAATTTGTGTAATCTAAATCTATTTAAATACTAATGTAAATAAGAAAAAAAATAGTGGAATTCAATTTATCACTACATTCTTTTTATCGTTAAGTTATAAATCAAATATAATGTTTATTAAAATTAGGATAATTTAAATGTGGTAAATGTGACATATTTTTTTATATATTATAATAATATTATTGTGCAAAAATTACTATGCAAAAATTTCGTAGTGAAGTTTCATCTGCACGCCAATTTTCTATATATGTACGAAGGGGGAGAAATGGTTAGAACAAGAAAATTTTTCTCCCATATCACGCATTTTTCGTTCTTATTCTTCTTTCGTCTTTCAAGTAAACGATGTTGTACTCGTGCAGGATCTGGTAAAACGGGAAAGAGTTTGGATTAAGTGAAAAAATTTCGGTAGAAATACAATACAAGGTAAGGAGAAGTTTAATTCATTTAATATATGAGACTTAATTGCTGGGTACTATGAGAATAAGGAATAAAAGTGAAAATCTGAAATATTGAACGACTGATTTTAAATATTTCTTCATGTTTGAAATTTTCTTAAAATTTTTGGAATTAAGGATGAATTATATGGTAAAATTGTTGTTTTTGACTTAAATTGAACATAGTTCATGTTTAATTTGAATTTGAAATCAGTTTGGTTGTCTGATACTGAGAAATTGGAAATATGCAAAATTTGATACAATTATTGGATGCGAGGTTGAAGAAAGGGATAAGGGGATTTTTGAAAAAGATCAAGGTAAAATAGTCATTTTACATCCTAGGGACATAAATAAAAATTTCAAAAATGTTCAAGGGTAAAATAGTCATTTTTGGGACATGGAAGGAATAATCGAAAATATTCAAGGGTAAAATAGTTATTTTCGAGACATGAAAAGAATAATCGAAAATGTCCAAGGGTAAAATAGTAATTTTCGGGACATGGAAGGAATAATAGAAAATGTCTAAGGGTAAAATAGTCATTTAGGGACATATATGGAATTTTAAGAAAATATTAAGGGTAAAATAATAATTTAATGATTTCAGGATGAAAAAGGAATAATAGAAAATGTTTAAAGGTATAATTGGAATTTTAGAAATAAAGTAAAGGTATGTTAAAAAAAATAATTAAAATATAAAATAAAATTAGAAATTTTAAAGACTCAGCAGTGTGTTCTGACGTGTGGGTCAGATTGAGCCTGAGGGCTGATGTCCAGAATCAGTCATGAGATGTTATGTATTGGCTAGATTGAACTAGAGGGTTGGTGCCCAGAATCAGTCAAGTACTATTATTTATTGACCCGAATGAGTCGTGAGGACAGGTGGTCCAGAATTCGACAGATGTGAATGATTGTTGTTGTGTTTGAATGGTACCTGGGGTGGTACAGAGTATATTAGTGTACTAACTATGTCGGAGGATTCAAATGAAATCCCATACTTCACTGATTGGTCGGGTTAAGTAGACTATGAGATCAGGTGGTTAGAAGTCGATCAGGGATGACTGGTGGCGCGCTTGGAAGGGTACTCCAGAATGAGTGATGAAGGGCGTCAGTAATCCCACTCTGTGTGGAAGGTGGTCAAGATGGTACTATGAGTGCCGACCACAATGTGCCCACAGATGATAACCTCTGAGTTCGGACATAGTTAGGATATACTTCTGGAAGACGTTTTAGTGTATTGATGATGATATGTAATTATTACTTCTATATCTATTTTATTATATCGAATTATTTAATACTTACCCCTATTTTTTCATTGAATGAGACTGTGATGATCACTTTTATGTGGGAGCAAATCAGGAGTTGAGAGGTGGAGATGCGACTACTGGACAACAGAAATAGTTCAATGAGATAACTTTGTGGGAGCTACTTTTGCTTCTATATATAAATAAATTATGTTACTATGTTTTGAGGTTCCATCAATGAATCGGGATTTCAGTCTATATTACAATTATAGTAATATAAATGTTGTTATTTACTTGTTTACTATTTTGCGAAGACATCATTATAGTAACAATTTATAGGATCGTTACAATAAGCTTGTTTAAGAAATTATATACGGATTAACAGGTTTAGTTTGTTCAGTCTGATCGATCTATTCAATAAGATGAGGAATGAGGAAATGGAGGTATTTTAGAAAATATTTATATATTAAAATTAAAACTAAAATAATTATAATTAAATTATACTATTAAAATATATACATATATTATAATTTAAATATAAAAAAATTAATTAAAATTAAATTATTAATTATAATTAATTAATTTAAATATATGAATATAATATTTTTTGATTTATTTAATAAAAATATTAATTAATAAATAAAAATATAAAAATTATTTATATATATATATATATATATGTTGGAAAAACAATAATAATAATAATCCTGATTTTGATTCTAACGATCAAACATAAACATAATCCCATACTAATAAACATGTTGTAAACTGAATGCAAAAGCGTACCTGAATTAGCCATAATGATGATGTCTTTGTAGAACACTATATTGATCTTATGGTCTTTCACCTGAAGAGCACCTGTATTTCCCTCTTGATTTTCTCTCTTGATGGGGATAGAAAGAAATGAACGGGACTGATACTTACGTTCTGTGTATGCGCTCCCAGAAGGGGACCACGACCCCTTAAAATAACCAGAATTAGGTTAATTACTTAAGTTTTAGTATTTCCAATTTGACCCCTCATCAAATTAGAAATTGCTCAATGGTCTCTACACAATTTTATTTTCATGACATATGCCTTTAGCCAAAACTTTAATTTAGTCAGATCACTTTATTATTTGGCTTAATAAATAATGACCATAACACATTTAAATTATGTATCATATATATATATGACCCAAATTTTGCCAACAATCTCCCACTGGTCACAAATATATATGTCCTTACATCCTTACAAATGTGTTAGACTTTATGAGCTCAAGATTGCCATTATATTCCTGTAGCATATTCCAAAAGTCCTGTCCATTAATCATATCAGGATATAGAACCAAACCAGCTTTTCATTGCATCATCGCAACTAAAACCAACAATGATTACTCATCCTAACATAACCAAATGACATGGATTCATCATGAAATGTGTAACATGAAAAATTACGTGAAGGTGATCTGTACACGTTTATTTTCAACTGGTCCAAACTTTAACTTATCGAGATCGATATAATATCCTTAATGTACAAAGTGTAATGAATGAACGAAAAAACCGCATATCTATAGATAACCAAATATGTCCAAAAATCAATGTATACATATATGAAATTAAACATAGAACATAAAATATATGAAAGTGACTAACTCCCACTAAACCACAAATTCCTCAAACTGTAAAACACCCATGTGAGCAACATGCTCATGAAAGACCTTGGGTGGAAGTCCTTTAGTTAGAGGATATGCTATCATGGAGTTTGTCCTTAAGTGTTCTATGAAAATCTGTCCACTTTGTACTCTTTTCTTAACAATACAGCTGATTTATTGTCACAATATAACTTAAGTGGTCTTTCAATGTCTTTCACAATTTGCAGCCCTGTGATAAAATTTCTCAGTCATATTCCATGATTTGATGCCTCATAGCATGCTACAAATTCTTGACATCCTGCAAAATTTAAGTCAAAAAACCCAGCGATCTCCAACTGGTCTGACCTCCTATATGTGAGCATATAATCTTTTGTTCTCTTTAAATATCTTATGACCCTTTTTGCTGCTTTTCAATGATCTATTCCTGGATTGCTTAAATATCTGTCTAGAACCCCAACTATATATGCTATGTCTGGATGCGTACATACTTGGACATAAATCAAACTCCCTACAACTGATGCATAGGGAATCCTTTTCATTTCCAAATTCCCTTTGGGCATTGATTGAGACTAAACTTGTCTCCCTTTAAACTTGTGATACATACAATCATCAACAATATTCATCTTGAAACCAAATGAGTTTCATACCTTCTGGTAATGGGACAAGTTCCCAAACCTTATTGTCTTGCATGGACTTATACTTATCCTATTGCTTCAATCCACTTTTGAGAGTTAGAACCTTGTATAGCTTGACAGAAGTTAACTGGTTCATCTTCCATTATATCATTATTTTCCTCATGTTCCTGAAGAAATACCATATAATCATCCGAAATAACACTTCTTCTTTCTCTAGTGGATCTCTGCAAAGTTATTAGTTCATGATGCACAGGTTCTTGAGGATCTTGAGTTTGTTCTTTATGAACAATCAAATCATCTTGAGTAAAGGGTTCATCAACAATGCCTTGTGGAGGTTCTGAACTTACTTTATCAAAAGTAACTATTTGAATCGATTCTGAAATTGTTACCGATTCTTCCTCCAAGATGAAGTTCTTAATCTTATTCTTCCCCCCAAACTCAATATCCTCAAAGAACGTAGCAGTTCCCATCTCAAAAATTGTCTTTAATATGGGATCATAAAATTTATATCCCCTGGATCTTTCAGCATAACCAATAATATAACTACTTACTGTTCGGGAGTCTAATTTCTTTTCATTTGACTTATAAGATCTTGCCTCAGCTGGACAATCCCACACATGGAAATGCTTCAGACTAAGTTGTCGCCCAATCCAAAGCTCATAAGGTGTTTTGGTAGCTGCTTTAGTTGGTACTCTGTTTAGAATATAAGCTGTCGTATTTAGTGTCTCTCCCCAAAGTGATTCCAGTAAGGTGGAATGACAAATTATACTCTCTATCATATCTTTAAGAGTGTAACACAAGCTCAAACGTCACGATTTGATTTTGACCTGAGCACTTGTGCCATAATGCACCTGAATGAGTATTTTCAATTTTACGTTTAGTACCACGTGATTCTGTATTAAGGGTTTCATTATAGGTGACCACAATATCCAGTAAATACTGATTATCATAAATCAAAAGTAAACCAGTTCCAACAATATCTGAATTAAAAGACAAACTAAACTTATTGTTTCCAAATGAACACAAATAACATAATTTGTCTAAATAAGAAACTGAAACCAAATTCCGTCTAAATGACGGCACAACAAAAGTGTCTTTCAAATCCAAATAAAAAACTAGTACTCAATAACAATTTAAAATGTCTTATAGCTTCCACCTCTACCGATTTGCCATCTCCAACATAAATCCATCTTTTAGAATCAATTGGCTTCCGGTAGTTTAGACAACCCTTTCTTTTCACGCCAAGCATGATATTTATCACATTTCTTCTTTATGTGTCCAGTCTTATTGCAAAAGAAACATTTGTTTTCTTGAGTTTGTTTCTTTTGTTCTGGACCCTTAACACCTTCTTTTTCAAGATCCTCTGATCTTTTTCTTTTGCCCTTAGCCTTGGAGGTGCTTGTAAAATAAGCACTTTCTGTCTTGTCTTGCTTTAGTCTTTCCTCTTCTTGTACGCAATGTGAAATGAGCTCATTAAGAGACCATTTATCCTTCTGACAGTTGTAAGATACCTTAAATTGATTAAACGTTGCAGGAAGAGAAATCAACACCAAATGAATGAGCAAGTCTTCTGAGAGTTCAAGCTTTAGTGCCTTGAGTTTAAAAACAATATTAGACATGCTCATAATGTACTCCCTGATATTTCCTTTGCCTTGATATTTCATGGAGATCAAGTTCTGAAGAAGAGTGTTTGCCTCTGCCTTATCGCTTTTTGCAAAGCGCTGCTCAATTTCAGCAAAGAATTCTTTGGCACTTGTGATGTTTTCAGAAACAATGCCCCTAAACACCTCCGGGATGCCACGCTTAATGATCATTAGACTCATGCGATTTGAGCGATCCCACTTCTCATAATCTCTTTTCTGTTCAGAGGTACTTGAATCCGTAGGAGTAGGGAGTTGCTCAGTCCTTAACGCAAGATCCATATCCATGCAACCAAGAACAATATCAATGTTCTCTTTCCAGTCCTTAAAATTTGTTCCATTGAGGACCGAAACATAATTTAAATTGGCGGATACGTAAGCAATTGTAGCTGAATTTAGAACATGAGAAATAAACTAATTATGCTCACATTATATAAAAAATAAATAATATATATTCAAATAGTGGTTTAACCCATCTCAAGATACCCAATGCACCATCAATATCAAGTCTTCGAGATAGTAATATTAAGCTGCTAGAGGTATCTTGTTGTAATAATCAAACATTGACAATAAAGCACGTCCAACAACAAACCAGTCTTTGGATTGATTTATCATTGACAAAGCAAATCCTTATAATTATCATATGTTTATCATTACAAGTGTGTATGCAATTCGTTTAAATATTAATCTTCCTTTGGGCCGACTAATACTCGCATGAATATACACAAACACTAACATTCAATATTTTTCATGAACTGCCCAATTCAAGAGAAGTTACTTTGGTGACTTCTTGACTCAATTTGCTCACAAAAAATATTAAACTACCAAAAATTGAATATTTTATTTATATAACAAAACCAAATATTTAATATTTGCAAACTAATTCAAAAGAGAATCATCTCATTAGAATTCTACTAAGGATGAACACCTCCCTAAAATCTCATTAGGGATGAACACCTCATTTGAATAAATAAAAGGATGAAAAAAAGGCCTCATTTTCCACCAATACATAAAGGATGAACATCTCCCTAAAATCACACTAGGGATGAAACAGAGATAGTTTTGAGTCTCTTTAGCACACTGCTCTAAACCCTAAAAGGGAATTAAACAGTAATCACTCAAACCCTAATTTAACATCAAATTTTCCTAAAGGCAATAAAATAAGAACAGTCATACCTGTGGAAACATTCACCATTTACCTAATATTCTTTGTGTTGAGAACACCACAAACACCACCCCCAATTCCAAACTCATCCATATCCACCATGAAAAGAAAACGAAAACAAAACCCATAAAATTAAATAAAAACAAAAACAAAAGATTAAAAGAGAACAGAGAACCCAATACAAGAAAGATTGAAATTTGAAACACTATTTATTTCTCAGTAAAACTTGAAACTTAAACTGAAATAAAAGGGAAAAACGAAGAAGAATAAGAATCCACAGCTTCCTCCACGGTTCCACCAGCAAGCAGAATCAGATTGGGGATGTTACCCCTAAATTTAAATTTTAGGGTTCACGAAAATTAGAGATTATTCTCCACTTAGGGTTCATAAAATTGGGTAATTTGAATTGTTTAAAACAAAATTAATCCTAATTTTCATAATTAGGGTTCTATAAATTAAACAGACATGAATCAAATATGGGCGGCTCTGATACCAATTGTTGGAAAAAACAATAATAATAATAATCCTAATTTTGATTCTAACGATCAAACATAAACATAATCTCATACTGATAAACATGCTGTAAACTGAATGCGAAAGCGTACCTGAATTAGCCATAACGATGATGTCTTTGTATAACACTATATTGATCTTATGGTCTTCCACCTGAAGAGCACCTGTATTTCCCTCTTGATTTTCTCTCTTGATGGGGATAGAAAGAAAGGAACGAGACTGATACTTACGTTCTGTGTGTGCTCCCAGAAGGGGACCACGACCCCTTAAAATAACCAAAATTAGGTTAATTACTTAAGTTTTAGTATTTCCAATTTGGCCTCTCATCAAATTAGAAATTGCTCAATGGTCTCTACACAATTTTATTTTCATGACATATGTCTTTAGCCAAAACTTTAATTTAGTTAGATCACTTTATTATTTCGCTTAATAAATAATGACCCTAACACATTTAAATTATGTATCATATATATACATGACCCAAATTTTGCCAACAATATATATATTTAAAAATATATAAAAAATTTTATATAAAAAAATTATTTGCAAACTCACTTCTCAATCATTCTTTTAACTGGATTAAAATCTATGACCTAGGTACTTTTTGTAACATCTCAATTAATGTAAAAGATAAACATTATCTTATCTTAAAAGATAAACATTATCAAAATCATAATTACTGCATTTATGATTACGTAATTAAATAAATAAAAAGAAAAAAAATTGCTATAAAAAGGGTAGGGGGGAAGGATCGGTAGGGAGAAGAGAGAGAGGAAGAGAGAGAGGAAGAGAGAGAAAGAAGGAGAGAGAGAAAGGAAGAGAGAGAAAGAAGAAGAGAGAGAGAAAGGAAGAGACAGAAAGAGAAAGAAAGAGAGAGGGAAGAAGAGAAAGAAAAAAAAAATTGTCTCTACAAAAAATTTTGGTATCTCATCCGCAGCTCTTAAGGTAGGGGAGGAGAATATTATCATTAAATCTATTTTATTTTGCTTATAGTTGTGGAGTGAGGTGTCCCTAACCTCATTCTATTTATTTAGTTATTTGTTTATTTATCTCTAACTACGTATGGCCTTACCTTATGCTTGTTTATTTTATCTCCTGTCTTGCACTGATCCTATTTTAATTATCTCTAGTTATGTACTGATCCTATTTGTTTATTTTATTTTATCTCCAGTCTTGCACTGGTCCTATTTTAATTATCTCCAGTTATGTACTGGTCCTATTTGTTTATTTTATTTTATCTCCAGTCTTGCACTGGTCCTAATTTAATTATCTCCAGTTATGTACTGGTCCTATTTGTTTATTTTATTTTATCTCCAGTCTTGCACTGGTCCTATTTTAATTATCTCCAGTTATGTACTGGTCCTGTTTGTTCATTTTATTTTATCTTCAGTCTTGCACTAGTCTTATTTTAATTATCTCCAGTTACGTACTGGTCTTGTTTGTTTACTTTATTTTATCTCTAATAATGCAACGATCTTATTTATTAATCTATAGTTATATTATTCAATTACAATAATATCTATTTGTGAAGATTTGATGATATTGTAGATGGAGGTTGGACCTTGGGAATTTAAATGAATAAATCTCACTGTGAGAGTGATTAAAATTGAACTCATTTATCCTGACTAGTCACTACAAATTTAATTTAAATATTCATAAAATAGAATGTGTTGAGGAAGTTGAAACATATATATCTATATATTATAAGATTGTATTATTGTAATTGATAAATGTTCTCACTCCCTATTGTGATCTTTCGTACATGTTTTATTTAAAAATCAACTTAAGTAGGTGGAGGCGCCAAATATTCCAAATCCCTTTTCTGCAAGTATCACTGCCTTCTTTCCCGGAACTACTTGGAACACAAATGTTATAGACAATTCGGTTACTTTTAGAGGGACAGGATTTTCAATAATAACATTTGTATTTGATATGGGAAATCCCATTATGTTAGATGGGCCAGTAGTGGTTACCTTTTGTATGCCTCCTACCTTTTTCCAAAACCTCTTAATTAGTTTGTTTCCACCTAAGAATGTAGATACTAGTAAAATCGTAGAAAAAAATAGAAGGAATCAAAAATAAAATTCCTTCTTCTATTGTATATCTTATATAGTGATGTAAATTACTTTTACATATATGTAATATTTTTTGACCTCCTACTCTTATACAAATAATAATAAAAAAAAAACGTCACATTAAATGGTATCAGAGCAACGTTTCATGTGTGACCTGTACAATGAGCCTATCATGATATCTTATGAATCCTAACTTATATAATTCCAGATGACAAATAATAGAAGGAACAACGAGTTGACAGAAGCGGTACAAGCTATCCAAGACATGACCGCTGCATTATTAAGGAACCAAAGACCTGAAGGAACCAATGGATCACAAGGTTTAGTTGAATTTAGGAGAAACAAGCCTCCGCAATTTTCTGGAGGATATAACCCAAAAAAGGCTGAATTATGGATTAAAGAATTGGAAAAAATATTTCAAGTTATGAATTGTCCTGATGACCAAAAGGTGAATTATGTTGTGTTTATGTTGATAGGAGAGACTGAATATTGGTGGGATAGTACCAGGAGATTACTAGAAGGATGAAGAATAATCATTACTTGGGAAATGTTTAGAACAAAATTTTTAGAAAAATATTTTCCCAATGATGTGAGAAGAACGAAAGAAATAGAATTTATGCAATTAAAGCAAGGAAGTATGACAGTAGGAGAATATGCCTTTAAGTTTGAAGAGCTAGGAAAATATTCTGCATTCTTTTATCACCCTGATGAAAGAATGAAGTGTATAAAATTTGAGAATGGACTTAGGCCCGAATTGAGAAAAATGGTAGGAATACTAGAAATTTCTGATTTTCCTACGCTTATTCATAAATGCAGATTTTTGGAAGATTTTGAAAATCATCAAAGTAGTAAACCAAAATCTTTTGGACCCCAACATAATAAAAGGAGACAAAATGAAGAAAAACCTTACAACCGCCCCCACTGGAGATCCCAACCCAATCAATTTTCTGTAGGAAATTTTAATAACCGTATAAATAATCAGCTCAAGTGTTTTAAGTGTGGACAAAATCATTATGCTAAAGATTGTCATCTTAAAGGACCTGTCTGTTTCAAGTGTGGGAAACCTGGTCATATATTCTCTGAATGTCGGCAACAAAAACCAAATTCTGATCCTTCTACACCAAAAAGAAGACCTCCGACAACAGGAAGAGTATACACCATGAATGGAACCGAAGCTTCTCGAATAATGATTTGATCCAAGGTATGTGTTTCATTCAAGGCGAAGCTTTAAATGTACTGTATGACTCAGGCGCAACTCATTCATTTATTTCCAATGATTGTGTCCAACACCTTGAATTGCCGACTTCTTTTCTAGATAATAGTTTGATTGTTTCAACTCCCACAAGTAAGTCTGTAATCACCAATAAAATTTGTCTAGATTGTCCTTTGTTCATTGAAAATAGGAAATTCCTTGTAAATTTAATTTGTCTACCTTTATCTCAATTGGATATAGTCCTGGGTATGGACTGGTTATCTTCCAATCAAGTCCTTCTAAATTGTGCAGAAAAATTAGTAATATTTTCAAATTCTGAAAATCTTTTGAGTTTCTCTACCAACTCAGTAAATGAGTCTTTAAAGAACAAAATTCAAGGATATTTGTTACTATCTTCTGTGGAAGTAAAAGAGGAAGTCGATTTGAAAAAGATAGCAGTTGTTCAAAATTTTTCTGAAGTTTTTCCTGATGATATTCCTGGTTTACCACCCAACAGAGAGATTGAATTTTCAATAGATTTAATGCCTGGAACTGGACCAATTTCTATGGCACTATATAGGATGTCCCCTTCTGAACTGACAGAACTGAAGAAACAATTTGAAGAATTACTTGGAAAACAATTCATTCGTCTTAGTGTATCACCTTGGGGAGCCCCTATTTTATTAGTTAAGAAGAAAGATGGCAACTTTAGGTTGTGCGTAGATTATCGTCAGTTAAATAAATTCACCATAAAGAATAAATACCCTCTTCAAAGAATAGATGATTTGTTAGATCAATTAAGGGAAACTTCTGTATTTTCTAAAATAGATTTAAGATCAGGATATCACCAAATTAGAGTAAAGGCAGAAGATGTACAAAAAACTGCATTTAGAACTAGGTATGGTCATTATGAATATCAAGTGATGCCTTTTGGTGTGACCAATGCTCCTGCAATATTTATGGATTATATGAATAGGATTTTTCGTCCACTTTTAGATCATTTTGTTGTGGTTTTTATAGATGACATTCTTATTTATTCTAAAACTTTTGAAGATCATGCGGACCACCTTCAAGTTGTTCTTCAAATTTTAAAAGACAAACAATTGTATGCTAAATTGTCTAAGTGTGAATTTTGGTTAAAAGAAGTGAAATTTTTAGGTCATGTGATTTCCAAAGAGGGAGTGTCGAGTAGACCCAACTAAGGTAGAAACAATTCTACAATGGGATCCACCAAAAACGATGGATCGAGATTCGTAGTTTCCGGGTTTGGCTGGATATTATAGGAGATTCATTGAAGGATTTTCTAAAATGGCTATGCCTTTAACCCAACTCACCAAGAAAGGTCTAGTTTTTGAATGGACAGAAAAGTGCGAATATAGTTTTCAAGAACTTAAGAGAAGATTAACCACTTCCCCTGTACTAGCATTGCCTAACCCAACTGGACATTTTGTGATATTTTGTGATGCTTCCAAAAGGGATTAGGATGTGTTCTTATGCAAGATAGAAGGGTAGTTGCATATGCCTCGAGACAATTAAGAACACATGAGAAAAATTATCTAACTCATGATCTAGAACTAGCCGCCATCGTTTTTGCACTCAAAATATGGAGACATTATGTGTATGGTGGTAAGTTTGAGGTTTTTAGTGATCATAAAAGTCTTAAATACTTGTTTGATCAAAAAGAGTTAAATATGAGACAGAAAAGATGGATGGAATTTTTGAAAGATTATGATTTTGAATTACATTACCATCCAGGAAATGCAAATGTAGTAGCAGACGCTTTAAGTAGAAAATCTTTACATGTCTCTTCCCTTATGATACATGAGATGAGTCTGCTAGAAGAGTTCAGAAACATGAATTTATCAATTACCATAAATCCTGATAGAACATCAAAGGCCTGCAGGGATGTTACAATCTTTAGACATACCTGAGTGGAAATGGGATAGTATTGCAATGAACTTTATAGTTGGTTTACCATGAATAATTCAAAAATTTGATTCCATATGGGTTATCGTGGATAGGTTGACAAAGTCTGCTCATTTTCTACCCATTAACATGAGGTATTCATTGGAGAAACTGACTGAATTGTACATAAAAGAAATTGTGAGGTTACATGGAGTTCCATCTAGTATTATTTCTGACCGGGATCCTAGGTTTACTTCTAAATTTTGGGGAAGCCTACATCAAGCCTTAGGAACTAAGCTTCATCTTAGCTCAGCTTATCATCCTCAAACTGATGGACAATCAGAAAGAACCATTCAGTCCTTGGAAGATTTGTTGAGAGCATGTGTGTTAGAAGATTCTGGTAGCTGGGATCGATACTTATCATTAATTGAATTTACTTATAACAACAATTTCCATTCTAGCATAGGTATGACACCCTATGAGGCATTGTATGGGAGAAAATGTAGGACACCTTTATGTTGGTTTGAGACTGGAGAAAATTTAATCTTAGGTCCTGACATGATTCAACAAACCACGGAGAAAATTAAGATGATTAGGGAAAAATTAAGAACAACTCAAAGTCGACAGAAAAGTTATGCTGACAAGAGAAGACGACCCCTTGAATTTCAAGAAGGTGAACATGTATTTTTGAAAGTAACACCGACAACTGGAGTTAGTAGAGTAATGAAAGCCAAGAAACTCACTCCTTGATTTATTGGTCCCTATCAAATTCTTAGAAAATTAGGTCATGTTGCTTATCAAATTTCCTTACCCCCTTTTCTTTCTAATCTTCATAATATGTTTCATGTGTCTCAATTAAGAAAATATATTTCTGACCCTTCTCATATAATAATGCCAGATACAGTACAATTAAAGGATAACCTTACATTTGAAACAATGTCTGTACAGATTACAGATATGAAGATCAAGCAACTGAGGGGAAGACAAATCCCACTAGTGAAGGTTGTTTGGAATGAAAGTACTGGAGACGCTACATGGGAATTAGAAAAGAAAATCAGGGAAAGTTACCCCTATTTATTTTAGTCGCTAAAAATTTCGAGGACGAAATTTCTGTAAGTATGGGAGAAATGTAACATCTCAATTAATGTAAAAGATAAACATTATCTTATCTTAAAAGATAAACATTATCAAAATCATAATTACTGCATTTATGATTACGTAATTAAATAAATAAAAAGAAAAAAAAATTGCTATAAAAAGGGTAGGGGGGAAGGATCGGTAGGGAGAAGAGAGAGGAAGAGAGAGAAAGAAGGAAAGAGAGAAAGGAAGAGAGAGAAAGAAGGAGAGAGAGAAAGGAAGAGAGAGAAAGAAGAAGAGAGAGAGGAAGAGAGAGAAATGAAGAGAGAGAAAGAAGAAAAGAGAGAAAGAAGAACAGAGAGAGAAAGAAGGAGAGAGAGAAAGAGAAAGAAAGAGAGAGGGAAGAAGAGAAAGAAAGAAAAAAAAATTGTCTCTACATAAATTTTTGGTACCTCATCCGCAGCTCTTAAGGTAGGGGAGGAAAATATTATCATTAAATCTATTTTATTTTGCTTATAGTTGTGGAGTGAGGTGTCCCTAACCTTATTCTATTTATTTAGTTATTTGTTTATTTATCTCTAACTACGTATGACCCTACCTTATGCTTGTTTATTTTATCTCCAGTCTTGCACTGGACCTATTTTAATTATCTCCAGTTATGTACTTGTACTATTTGTTTATTTTATTTTATCTCCAGTCTTGCACTGGTCCTAATTTAATTATCTCCAGTTATGTACTGGTCCTATTTGTTTATTTTATTTTATCTCCAGTCTTGCACTGGTCCTATTTTAATTATCTCCAGTTATGTACTGGTCCTGTTTGTTCATTTTATTTTATCTTCAGTTTTGCACTGGTCTTATTTTAATTATCTCCAGTTGTTTACTTTATTTTATCTCTAATAATGCAACGATCTTATTTATTAATCTATAGTTATATTATTCAATTACAATAATATCTATTTGTGAAGATTTGATGATATTGTAGATGAATGTTAGACCTTGGGAATTTAAATGAGTAAATATCACTCGTGAGAGTGATTAAAATTGAACTCATTTATCCTGACTAGTCACTACAAATTTAATTTAAATATTCATAAAATAGAATGTGTTGAGGAAGTTGAAACATATATATCTATATATTATAAGATTGTATTATTGTAATTGATAAATGTTCTCACTCCCTATTGTGATCTTTCGTACATGTTTTATTTAAAAATCAACTTAAGTAGATGGAGGCGCCAAATATTCCAAATCCCTTTTCTCGCAAGTATCACCGCCTTCTTTCCTGAACTACTTGGAACACAAATGTTATAGACAATTCAGCTTACTTTTAGAGGGACAGGATTTTCAATAATAACATTTGTATCCGATATGGGAAATCCCATTATGTTAGATGGGTCGATAGTAGTTACCTTTTGTATGCCTCCTACTTTTTTCCAAAACCCCTTAATTAGTTTGTTTCCACCTAAGCAATGTAGATACTTGTAAAATCGTAGAAAAAATAGAAGAAATCAAAAATAAAATTCCTTCTTCTATTATATATCTTATATAATGATGTAAATTATTTTTACATATATATATATATATATATATATATATATATATATATTTTTACCACCTACTCTTATACAAATAATGATAAAAAAAAAAAAGTCACACTTTTAACCGGATATCTATAATCCGTTCTCACAACGAGGTCACCGTCTTGATTTCAAGAAACCATAGACGAGAGAATACAGGAAGTTCCTATTTAAAGTATAAACAAAAAAAAAACCTGCAAAAAATTTAACTGATTACGAATCATCAATCTCCGTGTCAAGAATTATAGTTTAGTTGATTTATAAATTTTTTATTTATTTTACACTTATTTATCATCATTCAACACATACTATGCTATGTTTTGATCAGGTCATATATATATATATATATATATATATATATATATATATATATATATATATATATATATATATGAGATTTTTAAATTTAAAAATTGTTTTTTTTTACTGAAAAAAATGTAAGAAATAAGAAGAATATGAAATCAGACTGATTATCTCTTTTTTTATAATCATTATATTATTTTAAGTATTATTATTTTTTATTACAGTAACAAGCAATTAAATAATAATATTAGAATAATAAATAAATTTATTTAAAATTAATAAAATAATATTTTAATAAATAAAAAATAATCTTATTTTTTACAATTTTTGTTCTCTTTCTTTAATTCCTTAATTAATATTTTGCAGTAATTCAAAATAATAATAGCAAAACGCTATAATTTTAAATAAAAAGTTAGAAAGAAGCCAGTGTTTGGTCTTCGAATGAATGAGAATTTAGAAAAATGTAGAGGTTCTGAAAATTGAAGTGTGAAAGCAGAATTGAGAAATTTAGGACCTAATTGATTCGGTCAAACATATGAATCACTGAATTCATTGAAACATGCAGTGCAAGATGGATCTGAAGTTTTAATTTTTAATTATATTATAATTATTATATTTATTATAATTAATATTATAACAAAGAGTTGACCATTGATTGATTGAGTGTTATTTGATCTCATTTCACTAATCAACCAACTTGCTGGTCAAGGGTCTATTTCAATCTCATCCTTCCCATTTTATTTTATTTAATTTCTGGTAGAATCATTTGTTGAACTTTTTTTGTATATTATTTTTTTCCAATCAATCCATAAACAGTTCTACGCTAGGAAGTGATGATTTTTAAGATTTTTTTATTTAAATTGCCGCACATGCTATTTAAGATTATTATAATCTTAAATAATCCTAATTTGAATTTAACCTTACATATTAAATTTTAGCACACAATATAAAAAATAATATTGTCTAAATTTAAATAGTTATGCCTACAGTTTTTCTTTAATTTTATAAATTATACTTCCTTTTATTTATTCTTATTTGATATAGTAATTTTTCCATCATCAATAACAAAAATGTTTACTTTACTCTCCAGTTTTTTTTTTTTTTTTTTTTTTTTTTTTTTTTTTTTTTTAAAGTGATTCATTCATGTTGATTGTTTTTCAATCAACAGAAAATATTCTGCTGGGCTTGGATTAATTATTATTTTGAATTTTAACTATTATTATTGAATTCATTCATGTTTTACTTCGTTGCGTGCGTACACTTCCATAAATATTGTTTGTTCTGATTTTTTTTTAATATGAAAAATTGACCTATACTTAACCCATGACAGTATAATAGAAAATAAAACATAAATATAAATATTAGTATTATTTAACAAATAAAAATAAAATAAAATATAAGTTTATATTTAGTAAAAAAAATATATCTAGATTAAATTTTTTTAATATAATTTTTTATAAAAATATAACATATTTTAGTTATTTATTTATTTTAATTTTAAATAATAATTTTATTTATTTTAATATATTTTAAATTTATAATTTTTATTACAGTAATTATATTTTTTTCCTTTTTATAAAAAATATTATTACTAATAATTTTATTATTTTATTAAATCTAACTAAATTTCAATTGAATCTTAATTGAATATTTAAACTTCAAATTCATGTCTATATATCAATTTGACTAGATTCGATTTAAAAAATATTTATTTTAATTAAGAATAAATTTTTTGTTAAAATTTATAATTTTTTAATATTAGTAGTCAGTTTCATAACAATATTATAAATATCAATTTTGAAAATCAATGATTATGATTTTATATTAAGTTTTGTCTTATCCAAAATGTATTTAGATAGATTTTATGTCTGAAATTTTGTTACTAATTTGAAGTTATGAACACCAGTTAGCAGCCCTGTGTTATTTGACTTTTGTTTTCTTTTAATCTAATAAAAAATATTGCAACTTTCTTTTCTTTGGATAATATACAAATCCAAGTAAAAACATATTAAGGGTAGAATAGAAACCACTCTTCACAATTTTAAAACTTGTTTAAATGCTTTTTTTATTCTTATTTTTTATAATATATATTATTATATAATGATATTTTTATATACTTAAATTGTAAATTATAAAGTATAATTAGATCTATATAATGATAAATATGAAAATATATTTACAATAATAACAACATAATTTTTTTCAATTCGAATTGATTAGATCAATTTTTTGTATTAATATATCAGATTAGAAATACATATTGATTCTTTATTTATTTATTTTTTATCACAATCAATAGCTAGAGCTACAGAAAGAAATAGTATTTTAAAATAGTCTATTAAAATAAATTTACATAGTGGTTTAATAAAGTAAAACTTAATGTTGTATTAATTATTTAAAACTTATAAATAAAAAATTTAATTGTACAAAAATAACATTTCTTATTAATTTTTTTATAAATTTTCTCTCATTCATATTTTCTTTTGTTAAATACAAGCCTAGATATGAGAAATATATATATATATATATATATATATATATATATATATATATATATATATTCAAGATAAAAATTGTAATTAGTAAAAACAACCTATATTAAAATAAATGTTATTTTCAAAAAGTTAAAATCGAAAATCAGCACCATGATGATGATGGTGGTTGTCACGCATCTTGAAACTCTCCATGGAAAAGAAAAAGAATTAATGGTATCTGAGATAAAATTTGACTTAGTAAAAAGAAGTCAAAGAAGTTGTTCCACAAAATAATTTAAATAAATAATTTTTAAAATTTAAAATCATAGGGCCACGACTACAATAAACTTGAAAGTTTGTTTGAATAAAATAAAAATATTAATAATTAATTTTTCTAATTTATAATGATATTTTTAAAAGTGTTGACTTTAAACCGTGTCAAATAAGTGTAAAGTGATATACGTAACCGACTTCATTTATTGTGATAAAGTTTTGTTGTTATTAATAATATTATATGACATGACTTGAAATAATACTAAAGCTTATAACTAATTATTATTTTTTCTATTTTTTGAGTGTTTCAATAAAAGTTATCATTCACCATCGTTTATGAAATTCTTCCTTTAATATTACTTTATTTTTTATTTTGTTGTTAAATAAAATATATAATCATTTGACAAAAATGATAAAAGTTTAAAATTAGGTGAAACCTAAAAATTACAATTACATAAAATATATTACGGTTCACGTAATTAAATTATAAGTTAGTTTAATAGTTTAAAATAAACTTTAACTAGTTTATAAGTTAGTATTTTCAGAATAAACTTGTTTAATAAACAAGTTTATTTTATGTTTACCATTTTTTTAAGGGAATTTTATTTAGCCGTTAAATCAATAATTAATCATATAATTTAATAACTTTCAATAAAAAATATAGATTTGAGGTTTCAACTGTTTTTTGATATCCAACATCATATCTGAATTTCCAGCATATAAATTCTCAATTTATTTAATGTCTGGCAAATTCCTCACAATAAAGAAGTGTGACATTCCTTTGAAGAGGTTATCATAATTGCTTATCTTTTGATCCATGTTACTTCCTTTGTAGGGAATTTTCCTCTCCTAAGAATTTTTAATACACACAAAATATAAATTTGTAATGTGAAAAACGTTAATACAACGATTATGTAGGTTTAATTTGTGAATATAACTTTCACAAATTGATTCACTATTTTTTTAGTTCAAAGTTATTGAAGTGGTTGCTTCGCAGCCATCATGCACACAGGCTAAGACATCTTTGTAATCCCTTGAAATGGTGAAGGAATCGTAGACTTTTCCATCACTGCTTTTCTTGTATTCAAAGAGGAGAGATGAATGATTGAATGCTGTCAACTTGACAAACCCAAAGTCGTAGTCTCTGAAAAGACTCCACTTAGGCGTTACTTCACTGAAATTTGACAAATGGGATCCTGCACCTCCAGCAACAACATGAATTGTTCCATTCACAACACCAGAATAGTGAGACCTTTCATCATTCACACATTGATTCTGTATATGGATTTTGTTCATAAAAGCATTAGGATTAGTATGGAAACTGTTAAAATCTCACCATCGTAACAAAAGGAATAGCAAATTATACAAAATGAATGAAGCAACCACCCATAGGTCATTCAATAATTTGATAAGGATAAAAAGCATACCATGAAAAACATACAATGAAAGTAGCAAATCATTAACTTTTCAACTGTGTAAGTTGGTTTGAATTTAAATAGAGTCATGACATATTAGGCCATTATCCTTACCTGATATATGGGGCATGTCCTTTCGTAGTTATGGACATGGCCATAAAATGCAATATCTACTTTATATTTCTGCCACAGTCTCTGCAAACTTTCTCTTCCCATGGGCTCTTCAAATGAGCCCTCCTTGCCATAAAAAAAATCAGAAGAATATCCAAGTACCCGATGAGCCACAAAAACCAACCAGGGTTGTTTCTGTCTATCTGCTGTTGCAAGGCAATGCTCAATGAATTTGTATTGTTCTGTTCCTTCTCTCCAATCATGTTCACTGTCAGCAATGCAGAAGTGAAACATGCCATAATCCGTCGCGTACCTGGATATTTAGAATCCCATTTTTTATATATCAAATTATGAAATACATTACAATACATCGTTAGAAATACAGATCCCATTCTATTGCATATAACTCCCAATTGTTCACTTTAGAATACTAAAAGTAAAACATATTTATGTCATGAGTCATTTTATGAAAACCTCTGAGTTTACATCAGTTAAACTTTACCACCTTTGTAACATTCAATTAAATTTAGTAGTGATGTGTGCAACGTCATTCTTATAATCATTCACAAAAGTTCAAATTTGTTGCGTTTCAACTAGCTTATATTGCATTCAAATTAGTTTTACAATCATTATAGTACTGACAGAGCTCTTGATGAAAGGAAAAAAAAAAATCCCTAAAATTTGATTTATTTTCATGGAATCGAGTGTACCAAAAGTTTGCTCTGTTCTCAGCTGGAACAAAAAACATGTTCTGCGCCAAAACTCCACATTCCCCACCTGAATCTGTAGTGTTATAAAAGGATCCTGTGTTGGGCCAATCTCGTTCGTGATTACCGCTGCAGGATTATTAGACAATTCTAGTTCAATGTATGAGTAACACATGAATCTAATTTACTTGCAAAACAGAAGGTGTGGACAATAGGACAAACCTGGCAATCATATAAGGTACTCTTGAAGCAATTGGTTCCACTTGAGCAGTGAATTGGTCCCACTGCGAGATGTATCCGTTTGCATAAGTTATATCTCCTATGTGGAAAACGATGTCAATATTTTCTAAATCTTTGATGAGTTGGTCAGTGGTGTTAAGTGAACCAGGTTGATAGGCATTATACTCATTTGAACCATCGCGTTCGGCCTGAAACAAAATGAAAGAAAATCAAATGCTTTTATCAATAATCATGCTCAACGGTCAGCTTGCAACTTCATCATTTTTAACCAGATCATTTAGCCATTCATGAGCCAGAAATTTACATGGATTCCAAAATTTTCAGTTCTACGATTTCAGCACTGAGCATGATTGATTTCTGTTTAGTCCTCAAAGGAGAGAAGGATCACCTCTACCCCCATAAAACAAAACAAAAGAAAGAGGAAATTTAAGAAGAAAAAGGATAAAAAAAATAGAGCTGTTTTTGGGTATTATAGGTATAGAGCGTTACATGAGAAATCAAGCCACTGAAGTTACTTGGGTAAAAGTCAATAAATTATGACAACTGTGTTATGTAGCATTGAAAGAAACGCTTGAATTGATCAATCAATTGCAGAGTAAATTAAAAAAGAAAAAATCTTCATAGCAGACAAGGGCCAGTAAAAGAAACAACTGTAACCAAATGAAGACAACTCAGATTCACAAAAAACATCTAATAACTTTTTTTTTTTTTTTTTCTAATTTACTAAAGAAGCTTATGACTATTTAACCTATGTAATTCCATGATATATTTGACTAACAGTTTATGATCTTCAAGATTCTAGAGAGAAGATATTAAATACATTTTTAGAGTAGAGTGATGAAATAAGGAGAGATGATAAAAAGGTTGAGCTATTTTTCTTGATAAATCCACCAGTAGTAAATATTCTTACTTCGTTCATACATAAATATGGCTAAAGATTGAACTTGGTTAGAGCATACTTGGTTCTTCCTCCCAAAGACAGTTTCCGAGTCTTCTTTATATAAATTTTATTTGGAAAATAAACATTACCTTCCCCATGTCACCAAATATGATAACACGTTGCAGTGAGTCTTGTCCAGGATAAGGTGATGACTTAAATGAATATTTCTTGCTCCAAATATAAGAACCATTAGACAGTAGATGCCCTAATCGATAGGTATATCTGAAACAAAAAGAATATTTTTCTAAAAATTATAGAACAAACATTTCTAGTTCCTCATTGTGTTATAAAAAGAAATGGATATCCGAATGCATACATTATGTTTGGCCAAAGATTTTTGAGAAAACTGGTGTGTATGAAACCAGGGTCACGCCAACCAACAGTTCGTGCAGGTGAACCTGCAAACGAGAACAACAAATTATGAGAAACATTATTAAAGGGGGGGCATCAGAGAGGAGGGAGGATGTAAATAAACCAAGAGATTTCAGTTTATTCAGTTTCAATGTAACCAGAACAGTAAGCCAATAAACCATACCACACATGCTGTTACGACCAAATGTCAATGTTCCGGCAGGAGTTTGCACTTGTGTTTTACCCTTATGACCCCACTCAACAAAAGGTATAGCTTCATTTATGTGATATCCACTAGTCCAGGTAACTGTCATCTGCATAAGACAGGCCGAATAATTCTGAAATTACTTCTGTAGTCGGAATAGTGTTTCCAGGGTGTTGAAAATAATTTTTTCCGTAATATCATGTCAAATTGTAAACTCAAATGATATCAATCATTGGAAAGTTGTGCTCCAAACCAAATCTATTAGATCATATGCATGTGCCTTAGGATACCTGTTAACTTTCACATAAGGTAACTGTATCACTGAAGCAAAGCGATAGTAGGACAAATAATATCAATGATAAACTTACTTCATCCCAAGACTTCCCCTGAGCTAGTCTTGGATATAGAGGCGCCTTAGGATTGACAAATGATATGAAATTGGAAACTGCCACAAGTTTAGGCTGCATTGTTCAATCAGTGACTCCAAGTCAACCCAAAAATCATATACATACTCTGAATGTAGATAGCCTGGTTTGGTGTTAAGTGCATAAGTGTAATATAGTGGCAGTTTTAACAGACAATGGTAAATGTAAGGCGAGAATCAATTAACATGAGCATGATTTAGTGAGAATGGGAGGAACACAACAAATATAAGAACAGATGAAAGAGCCTGGAAGCACATTTAATAATCCTCCTGAAAATAGAGCAAAGGAGAAATCTGCACGTTGATTGATCAACTGGAACTTTAAAGAAGCTTTTCCTGTCTTCGTATAGTGTGAGTTGGAGTAATTCAAAAACTTGAACTGGTACAAGTTTCAAACAAAAAACATGGGAAATGCATCACTTAGAAAATTAATCCAACCTGCGGTTTAATTCAATCAGAGATCTATGAAACATACCTTAATAGGGGCGGAACATATGTATGGAATCTCTACTTTTGGATCACTCACAGGTGGACATGTTGATGAACTGCCATTAGAAATAAGACTTTCATTTAGTTCTTATAGCACCAATTACACGCACAGGATTTAGAAATAACTAGATTTGAAAATTTCAGCTATCGAGGATCACTGCTTGGTAAAGTACAGAGTTAACTTCTAACTTCTATGAAGTATTCAATATAACTCCATCAAGAGAGAGATGTGTGGTTATTACATGAACTTTGCAGGAGAGAAAACTCCAACCCAATCATCTGCAGATGGGACAGGGTAATCAATATCTACTGTCACCCATTGGGTATCCTCACCCTGAAATCATGATTACATAATTTGTAATACAACTGAACCAATAAAAGAAGTGCATTATTATTCACGCTCCTAGTACTAAATTAGAAAAGTTTAAGGAAAATGTTGCGTTACCTTTGTGCCGATAAGAGACGGGGTGGCAGCGATGGAAGTGCTATTATGGAGTGAAACAACAGCCTTATGGATAGCAATCTTGGAGAGTGGTTGCTCCCCAAAGCCATGAATATGAGCAAAACAAAAAACGATGTTGAAGTTCACCAACCACGCCACCACCACCACCACTACCAGATTCATGTTAAAGCCCCCTTCTATCTTCATCTTCATGCGCTATTTCTTTTGGCAAATTCACGAGAGGTCGAATAAACAAGTTATATGCTTTTTGGATACCCAGAATTATTCCATTTTGACTTTCTTCTATTTATGTGTTTTTCACTCAAATCTTACATGGTTTGGAACTAGAAAGAGTAAGAACTTGTAGGTGTTATTATTGCAGCACACGGTCCACGATGAGGGAAGCCCTCTCAAGAGAATATGTGAACTAAACATTAATTTCTCCCACAAAAAGCGTTTTAACTTTTAAGTCAACAAATTATGGGAGCTGACATGTTTTGATTTTTCTTCATCAAATTATTGTCACCGACATTTTAATGTTAAAAATAGAAGATAAATTGTAATATCATTTCCCCTTCAACGTTAACGAAGGCTGTGTTTGGATTAGGTTTGCCTGAATTCGTTCAACTTACTTTGGGAAGATTATCTTTGCTATTGTTGTGAATGTATACTAATTTATATTAATATACATATGATATTAAATTTTGTTACTATTTTTTATTTATGTAATTTTTTATAATTTTATTTTTAAGAAAAATGTTTTTTTCAAAAACATTTTTGTTAGATACAACCGTTATCCAACTAAATATATTAATATAATCATGTATGAGTTACCTCTAACGTAAACTAATAACTCTTCTACCCTTAATTATGATATTTTATAAAAATTATTTTTATTAATATCTGTCATATTAATACATATGAAAAACGTGAACATATAAATGCTGGTGTGTGGTGTTTTCATAATGCAAAAATATTCTTTGCTTCGCAGCTAGTTTCAGAAAATATTAAATTTCTATATATTTATTCGTGAATTTGACTAAGAAACTTTTTAATTTTAAAAAGTTAAAATATAATTAAAATTAAAATTATTTATTTTTTAAATATTTTACTAATAGAAGATAGTTTAAATTTATTAAAATTTAATTGTTTAAAAAAAATCAATTAATAACCAATAAAAAATATTTTAAATAATTCACTTTATGTTCTATTCATGCATAGAAGATAAGCCATTTTTTTGCCCCCACAAGCCCTGTAAGTCAACATTCTATACTTAGTCTCAAAGGAGTAACAAAAAAGTGTACATTGTTTCTAATTGCTGAGTCAGATTATGACCAATTAGAGCAATGCTATTCACACACCTTGTCCAATCCAAGTCACAAAAGTCAAACAAGAATATTTATTAAATTTTTAAAAATGGTAAAAAGAAAAAAATCTATAATTATATAAAATTATTCTTTTCTTTAGTTTGATGAAGAGATATTTTTTCTATGTAACCTTTAATAATATTTTAAAATCATAATACAAAATTCATAAAAAAGATAATAATAATAAAAAACCATATTTACTGAGAGTAATTAGATAGGATGAATGATAGTTAGTAGAGAAAGAAGATGAATGATAGTTAGTAGAGAAAGAAAAAGAAAAACTACTGTGTCTATAAAATAAAAGTATCTAAATATACATACTTTACTTATCTTTTATTATTGACATGGATCCCAACTAAAATATGCAATTGTATATTAAAAAATGCCAAATTCAATATATACATTGCTATGAATTATATATTGTTATAGATATAAAAAAAACAAATTTGCGTAAATTAAAAAATAATAATATATTTAATTTAATATATCTAAAATTAAAAATATAAATAGTTAATGTTAATTTATTAAAACAAAATAGTATGATAAAAAATTTCGAAGTTAACACACAAATGTGATGTGTTTTCGCTGATTTAGATTATGGAAATATATTCATAACATCTATTTTTTTATATTTTTATACATAATTTGTTATAATATATAGTTATAAACTATTTTTTAATATTTTTGTTCTGTAAAAAAATTTAAACATATACTAACATTTTTTTTAAATGCCCAGCAGAATAAGAGAAATACTTTATTTCCGTTTATTTTCTTACATTGATCCTTCTCTACTTACAAACAAAAATAACCTAAATATCAATTATAAAAATAACCTAAATACCAATGATGTATAATTAGTTGTGGGTAACAAAATAAAAATAATATTAATAGATGCTTCTTACTAATAAAATTTAACCTACAGTATTATTTTCTTTCTACAGTTGTGTTAAAATTAATTATTGATTTCAATAATAGTGCTATTTATTCTTTCTTTTCCACACTTTTCATTTTACATATTTTATTTAAATTTGAATATCCATATTAAGTAAATCATAAGCACTAATCTTTATTAGGGGACGATAATTCACTAATTTGGTTTGACAACCCAATTCACAAAATAATGACACAGAGCAAACCCTTACAACAACAAAAATTCCATGTGTTTTGAAAACAGGTGAAAATTCAATTTTCTTTGTAAATGTAAAATTAAAAAAAAAATATTATTTTGCTGAGAAAAAAATATTTTTATAAAAAAAGTCACTCAAAATTAATCATTAAAAAATGTAAATAAAATATTTTCTCACTATTTATGTGCATAAACTAAATAATAGCACGAGTTAAAAAACAAATACATGACTATCCTTTAAATTTTCATACATAATAACTAATAATAATAAATCTATATCATTATTTAGTTTAGGCTCATCGAATTTGTATTTACGAATTTAATGATCATAATCTAATTAAGATTATTTTTTTCTCCAAAATCATTTAAAATACTTGAATGATCTAAAAGTTCAAAATTACAAAATCTATATAAAAAAATTGTAGTACATGAAAAATTCACGTGAAAAGAGAGATAATAAAATTTAAAAACATTAAAAAAAGCACATGTTTTTGAAATTAATTTTATTTTTAAAATCCTTATTTTAATAAATATGATGTATTAAATATTATTAATTATTTATCGAAGAGTGACTATTTGAAATGGAAGTAAGATATGACTTTAATACTTTCCATGTGAAAAACATAAATTTATTACGCTAAAACAACCTTAATTGACCATATTCAATAACTCAAATGAGTTTCACAATTAGGTATATTGAAATAATTAGTCAAGTATTAAATAAATTAAAATTGTTATACAAATATATGTTAAAAAACTTAATTGAAAATTTTCAAATAATTAAAACTATTATATATATATATATATATATATATATATAATCAATTACTCTTTTATTTTGTGTAATAATTATTTATCTGAAAATAAAAGAAGTACTTTTTTTAGAAAACCTTAAAATAAATAATAATATAATTCATAATATCATTAAAGTTTTCAATATTATAAAAAAATTATAATTTGAAAATATTATTAATTCAACTGGTTGTTTTAATTCATTGGGGTATTAAATAGAATAAAAGATAATCTTAATTTTAATAAAAAAATTTATAAATTATATGTAATTAATAAGTGTAAGTAAATAAAATTATATGTAAATTAAAATTAAAATTTTGTATAAAATATTTAAATCTATATAACACATAAAGCCTACAAATTAAGATATATATATATATATATATATATATATATATATATATATATATATATATATATATAATTCATTTAAACGATTATATATCATTAATACTTAGTATAATGTGGAAATAGATACATACATGATCATTTACACCTGTAAACACCATTCATTAAAAAATTTCTCAAAACATGGTGATTTATTTAACCTGTATCAATTAAACAATAACATAGAGAAAGGTAAAAGAGAAAATTTTGGTCCATTTCTCTATTACCTGTGTCTATGTTTCCAATGATGATATCTTCACCCAATGTCTTTCGCCATGCTGAGGTCTCTGGATATAGACCATCTCTCTCTAAGCCAAGAAAATTTCATGAATGTGTTGTGTGTAACTTCCGTTCTTCGTTTAAGAAAACTGATATTACATTCGGATGCTCTGCATCCATCATTTAACAACAGCGATTAGGTTATTAGAGTTTTAAATGGTGATGTATAAAGCTTTTAAATAGAAAGAATTACGTATAAAATTATAATTAATTTGATTTGATAATAAATTATCAATTCAACAGTTAAACTAAATGTACTGAATTTTAATTCATTTAGTTCTCTAATAAACTCTACTTACTTGCAACATTCGCTGCTTCATTTTCATCAAGTACTGCAGCAAAGCCATTAATATATATCTCCTATAAGAGTAAAAGATTGCTTTTTTGGCCTTTTCGGAGCTGCATAAAAAAATAAAATGTAATTAGTTTATATTGATTTTGCCACCAGAAAATTTGATTGATTTGAGGTTAAATTTTGTACCTTCCAACTTAAGGTCCAAGTAAATCATAATGAGAGTTCGTAACCTCTTCAACATCAACTAAGGAAGCATTTTGACCAAAAGAATTTGATCCTAAATATACAATATAGGTGTTAGGAGGAAATCGAGAAAAGCGATCGAGAAATGAAAGAAATAAAAATCGAGAAACATGTGATCGATCGATAACGCGAAGAGGTGAATGAGAAATCATTCGATGTCCAATTAGAAGGGCGTGACACACAAAATCGAAAGATTAGAGTAGGAATCAAAGGAACAATAGTTAAAAGTTTATTGTGGAACAAACCAAGAAATTAGAAGTATATGATGTTAATGCTAAAAAGAACCAAAAGTAATTCAAAGTTCTCGATAAAATCGAAATCGAGGGGAAGGCTAACCTACGTGGATATCAAAACCCTGGCCAAATTGTGAAGAGAAGAACAGTCAACCGCATATACGAGAAGCAGTTTCTAAATCATGGTAGAAGTTGAAGATCGTGAGAACGTGGGTACAGTATTGAAACCATAGAAGATAAACTGCAACACGCACGTAGAACGTGGTAGCAGTTTTGTTAACTGCTCCTGGAAGGTTTGAATGATGCCCTATAAATAGAGCAAAAGAGGAAGAAATGGGCAGCAGAAAATTGGCAGAGAACAGAATTAGTAGTGAGAAGTCTACTGGAACATGACGAACACCATGAAGCTTCTGGCAATTTGGATTTCCATGCTCATCGAGTACCTTTACTGCTTTCTTTACTTTCCTTGGTAATTTATTTTGATGCACCTTATATTCAGCAATTTTATGTTTTTGTTCTTTCGATTCCTTGTCATTTCAATTCAATGAAAGTTAAGTTTCCGCGTTTAAGTTTCCTTGTCCTTTAACATTGATGCAATTTCGATTTCCGGTATATTTTCTGCAATCTTGATTCCTTGCCATTTACATTTCCGTTCTTTCGATTCCTTGTCATTTACATTTAACGTATTTTTAAGGTTTCTACATTTTACGAGTTTCAGCAATTTAGTATCCTGTATTGTTTTTCGATTCGACGTTTTATTGCTTTCTGCATCTTAAATACAAAACACCAAAAAAGTAGCATTTTCGATACTAGGTAAGGTTCGATCCTCATACGTATTTCGATTGAAAATTAATTTGCTAGCCTAAGTAAAAAGAACTTACGTGGTAGAATTTTGGTTAGTATCAAAACATCTCGGGGTTGAAATCAATCGAAATTCCACCGGAAACAAATTGGCGCGCCGAGTAGGGGTAGCCTTGTGTTGAAAATACACAAAATTGGTTAGTTTGAAAGTGTATGAGATTAAGGAGTGGGAGAGTTATAAGAATGAGTCAAAATTCATCAAATAACCAGAGTAATAGTGAGTGTCTAAATGGTGTACATTCACCAAATACTGGGGGGCAAAGTCATAATGGGAATATGCTTGTAACATCGACAACTGCGAGTATGTCGATACCTGCGGGTAATGAACAAAATTCAGGCACCTTAGAAAATACCCAAGTAGGGTCTAGTGTGGTGGTACCAAATAATATGCAAACTGTGGGAAACCCCACAACCACATATGTAGGGCCATATATGAGTGGAAGACCTCCTGGGTTTTCACTTAATAATATAAGTGGAGCTGGAACTTCTTCAGCACAGCGGAATTCAAGATATAACTTAGGAATGCCTCAAACACTAGGTATGCCCCAAAATTTTGGAGTCCCTCCAAATTTAAGGACATCTCAAAACTTAGCAATCCCCCTGAATTCAGGAAGTGGGCAGAATTTAGGCACACAACAAACGCTTCCAAATCTAGATCATAGAGGAAATTTGGAACATGGAAGATACACATTCGATAGAGATTATCATCGATCCAATTTTGAGACTATCGAAAACACTGGTACTGGGATATCCAGTAACTCATTAGGGATACTTAGACAACAAATGGATGAGAGCAATTTTGAGATGGTGAATATGTTATCACAACAGTTGACTACAGTTTTAAATCCATTAGTTCAAAACACTACTGCTAGTTTTGAGATATTAGCAGACCAAATGTCACGAATCGGGGATGCATTGGCTGTGCCTCGACAAACAAGGGTAGAAAATCATGCTAACCAGAATGCTAATATCAATCCCCCGTATCTATTGAGGAGAAATAGAAACAATGATCAACACCAACATGTGAGGAATGATATTTATGGGAATTTGAATGAGGGATTTCAAAATATGCACAATCAGAATAACATGTTAGGACAGAGAGTGAATTTACAAGGGATGGAATTTAGACCACCCAATCAAACATACTTTGTGTCATCTTTTCCAAATGCGATTCTCGAGACAGAATTACCTCGAGGATACAAAGTGCCTAAATTCACCAAATTCGCTGGAGAGGTTGGTGAATCAACTATCGAGCATGTAGCTCGATATCAGATCGAATGTGGGGACCTAGCGATAAGTGAAGAATTAAAGATGAAATATTTCCCTAGTTCTTTGACTAAAAATGCGTTTACTTGGTTTACCTCGTTGCCACCTAATTCGATTTATAATTGGCTGCAACTGGAGAGAAATTTTCATGAACAATTCTTTAGAGGAGAAACTCAAGTAAGTCTTGTTGATTTGATGAATATAAAAAGGTACAATCATGAAAGCATAGATGATTATTTGAATCGATTTAGACAAATGAAGTCGAGATGTTTCACTCAAATTCCCGAATATGAGTTAGTCAGAATGGCCTCTGCAGGCTTAGAATTCTCGATTAGGAAAAAACTAGTCAATTTGCCATTGAATGACATGGCTCAATTAGCCGATAAAGTAAGAAGAGTGGAACAAATTGAGTACGAAAAACAAAGGTATAAGAAATATGAGAAACCCTTGAAAAAAGAAAGAGTAGCATATATAAATGATTTGTATGAGACAGATACCATGATAGAAAATGATATTGAAGAAACCGTCGATGAGAAAGTAAACATAGCAGAACTCAAAGTAGGGGCTCCATATATCTGTAAGCTGCTACAAAAGAATGAAGTGAAAGATAAGATGGCAAATCGAACATATACTTTTGATGTGACAAAAGCTGATAAAATCTTCGATATTTTATTAAAAGACAAACAAATCAAGTTGAGTGAAGATCATAAACTGCCTTCGGCAGAACAAAGGAATGGTCGAAAATATTGTAAATTTCATAATGTTTTTGGACATTGGACTAACAATTGTATACATTTCAGGAATACGATCCAAGATGCGATTGACCAAGGAAGACTAAAATTTGAAGAGATGTCAATGAAAGTGGACACGAGTCCATTCGAAGTACAAGTGGGGTATATTGAATCCCAAACGAGCATGACTGAGGATGTCCGAGTGACGAATTCTGCTTTTATAGGCATGGTCGATGTTACTGAAGACATTGATCTTAAACATGTCAGAATGGATGTGTCTGAAGAAGATATGAAATTCGATCTGAGTGAATTCGAAAAGGAATTCAAGAGGGAAATTTATCCTCGGTCAGGAGATTCTCTCCTCGAGTTTTTGAACAGAAAGAAAGGAAAAGATGAAGATGGGTCGTTATGTCCGCGATGCAGTGCAGTCTTCGACAAGTCAGCCGCTAAGGCTTTCAGAGTAGAACAGATAAAGAAAATCGAGAGTCAGAACGAAAGGAAGAATGACAAAGTGGATCAAGCAAGCCAACCGACGATCGAAGAAAGCCAACAAAAATCCGATGGTTCTGGTGTCAGTGGGAATCAAAGACAATGGGTAAAAAGAGCGATGTACCCTTCTCGAAGAGGAGGAAGTAGACTTCAGAGTAATGATGTCTTCGAGAGGCTTTCATATGAGGAGGGACCAAATGTTGGGTTCCCGACATTCCAAAGGCGATTCCGTGGAAGGCCCTAGAGAAGAGGAGGAAGGATCCCTTATTGGAATAATTATAGAAACTTTGAAGGGAATAATGTACCAATGGGGGGCCAATATGCAAGAGATTATTTCGACGATAAGAATGAGGGTAGCTGGGATGAGCATCAAATCGGAATGATATCGATACTACCGACGGAATATGTTAGTGAATATCAAGAGTACCAAGAACAGAGTGATGCTGATTGAGAAGATGACTTATATTCAGAAAACATAAGGCCAAAGGTAATATGGGTTACACAAACATCATGTGAAGTACCTCATAGAGATGCTGTTTTTATTGATCCTCCATCCGAGGAAATGAGGTTCCACCTGAAGCCCCTATTACTGAATATCGAGATTCAAGGACAAATGGTGAATAGAGTCCTTGTCGATGGTGGTACGGCAGTAAACATATTGCCAATCACTATGTTAAAAAGGTTTAGTATTGAACTGAAAGATTTAGTCAAGCACAATATCATGATTTCCGATTTCAGTGGAAAAACATCGAGCTCAGAAGGCATGATTGCCTTAGACGTAAAAGTGGGAACTTATTCGGGCCTACTGTGTTTGTTGTTGTCCAGTCACATGCAAATTTCAATGCACTACTTGGAAGAGAGTGGATTCATGGAGTAGGGGTTGTTCCATCTATGGCTCATCAGAAATTATTCATGTGGAATCGAGATGGACATCTCGAAGTAATCCCAGGGGATCAGCACGAATTTGTAACGTTCGTCTCTCAGGCTGGTCGGGCACTACAGAATCTGGCACTGGCTCAGCCATTCACCTTCGAAACGGTCAAAGATTTTAATTCAAAGTTACATGAGGAGCGATTCTTAGAAATGAATGAGAAGAAATGATTTGTTATGATCAAAGAGGGGGCCAACCTCGAAGTGGCCGATGAAGATGAATAGAGATTACGAAGGGTTCTTGGCTCGCTTGAGACAATATGAAGATGAAAAGAAGAGCCAAGAAAGTAATAGTAGTAGTAAGATAGGACCAAATAAATCGATTCATTCGACTTTAGTTGCAAATAAAAGCGATCAAGTTATACTTGATTGTATTTACGATAATTCTCCGTTAGGTTTTGAAAAATCCATTACATCAAATCACAAAAAGGTTGAGGCTCAGGACCCATTAGAAGAGATTAACTTGGGGAGTATCGAGGATCAGAAGCTTACGTATATCAACAAATATCTCGAAAAAGAAATGAAGGAAGACATGATTTCCTTGTTAAAAGAATATAAGGACTGCTTCACTTGGGAATACAAAGAAATGTCTGGATTGGATCAAAGTCTAGTCGAACATAGATTACCCATCATAGAAGGGAAAAAGCCAGTAAAACAAGCACCAAGAAGATTCGCGCCTGAGGTGATGGGGAAGATAAAGGAAGAAATCGAGAGACTTCTAAAGGCAAAATTCATCAGAACTGCCAGGTATGTCGATTGGATTTCTAATATTGTTCCTGTTATTAAAAAGAATGGTAAAATGAGAGTATGTATTGATTATCGAGATTTGAATTTAGCTACTCCTAAAGATGAATACCCTATGCCAATAGCCGATATGTTAATAGATGCAGTAGTTGGTAATGAAATGTTAAGTCTTTTAGATGGTTATTCAGGATACAATCAGATATTTGTGTCTGAAAATGATATAGCTAAAACAACTTTTTGATGCCCGGGGGCATTAGGCACTTATGAATGGATAGTGATGCCATTTGGATTAAAAAATGCTGGGGCAACATATCATAGAGCAATGAATTTAATTTTCCATGATTTGATCAATGATTGTATGCAAATTTACATAGATGATATTGTTGTGGTATCGAAAGAAAAATGTCAACACTTGAACAATTTGAGAAAATCTTTCGAGAGGATGAGAAAACATGGATTAAAAATGAATCCTTTGAAATGTGTCTTTGGTGTATCTGCTGGTGAATTCTTAGGATTCATAGTACACGGAAAAGGTATTGAAATCGATAAAAATAAAGCAAAGGCTATAATAGATACTTACTGCTCCAAAAACTAAGAGACGATTGCAGATCATTCTTAGGAAAAATAAATTATTTGAGAAGATTTATTTTGAATTTGGCTGGAAAGACTTACGTTTTTTCGTCTTTGTTAAAGTTGAAAAAAGAAGCAGAGTTTAAATGGAAGGGGGAACATCAAGAAGCCTTCGAGCAAATTAAAATGATGCTGACGAATCCTACGATTATGATACCAGTAAAGAGAAACAAGTCATTAAAGCTATATGTATCAACATCAGATCGAACAATAGCCAGTCTATTAGCACAGGAAGATGAAAATGGTGTGGAATGTGCTGTGTATTATCTAAGTAGAATTTTGAACGATGCTGAGACTCGATACAGTTATATTGAAAAGTTAGGATTATGCTTATATTTCTCTTGTACAAAACTCAAGTATGTAATGAAGCCTCATGATGTAATAGTCTATTTCAGAAATAATATTTTGAAGTTTCTGTTATCGAAACCTATTATGCATAATCGAATAGGAAAATGGGTATTAGCTTTGACAGAATTTTCCTTATCCTTTGAATCTTTAAAATCGATAAAAGGACAGATAATTGCCGATTTCATGGCTGATCATACAATTGATTCTACTGAAAACTTGTTCATTGAAATAAGTAAATGGATAATGTATTTCGATGGCTCGAGCACGTCAGCGAAATCTGGAGTAGGAGTTCTTATTATTTCTCCAAGTAATATCCCGACTAAGTTATCATTCGAGATTCAACCCTTTTGTTCAAATAACGAAGCCGAATATGAAGCTTTGATAATAGGTCTTGAGACTTTAATTAAGTTAAAAGCTCGACATGTAATTATAAGAGGTGATTCGCAATTAGTAATCAAAAAAGTGCGAAAAGAGTATAAATGTATTAATACCAATTTAATCAGATATCTGGAAAGAGTAATGACTCTAAGTAGAATGTTCGATGATATAACATTCAAATACATTCCTCGAGAATTCAATCAAGAGGCCAATGACTTGGCACAGATTGCATCTAAGTATAAGATACCCTTGGAAAGTTTAAAAGAAATGATTCAAATTAAAGACAAATTACCTCAAGAAAGTGAAATTTTACATATTAGTGACTTGGATGACCAAGATTGGAGAAAATCTATTACATATTATTTGCAAAACCCCAATGAGAAAACTGATAAGAAAATTAAATATCGAGCAGTAAAATACGTTTTGTTAAACGATGAGTTATATAAAAGATGAATCGATGGAGTATTACTTAGATGCTTAGGGAATGATGATGCTTACTTAGCAATGGCTGAAGTACATAATGGAATATGTGGCGCCCACATGATAGGTCAGAAAATGAAATGGACATTAACTCGACAAGGCTATTATTGGCCTTCGATTCTAAAAGATTGTATCGAGTATGCTAAATCTTGTGAAGAATGTCAGAAATTCAGTCCTATACAACAGGTTCCTGCTAGCGAATTACACTCGATTATCAAACCTTGGCCTTTTAGAGGATGGGCTATAGATTTAATCGGACAGATCTTTCCACAATCATCGAAGGGACATAGATATATAATTGTCGCTGTCGATTATTTCTCAAAATGGGTAGAAGCAATACCATTAAAAGATGTTGATCAGCAGGATGTAATCGATTTCATTGAAGAGTACATTGTTTATCGATTCGAGATCCCACAGTCTATTACTACAGATAGAGGGACAGTTTTTACTGGTAGAAAGATAATTAAATATGCTGAATCGAGAAATATTCGTTTATTAACATCGACCCCATATTATGCTCAAGCGAATGGGCAGGTTGAAGCAATTAATAAAATAATTATTGGGTTAATTAAGAAACATGTTGGTAATAGACTCAGAACGTGGCATGAAACGTTATTACAAATTTTATGGGTTTATCGAAATTCACCAAAAGATTCTTTACAAAATACCCCATACAAGCTAGTATATGGACACGATGCAGTTTTACCTATCGAAATAAATATTGAATCGAATCGAATACAAAGGCAGAATGATTTACCCAGTTGTGATTATTGGAATTTGATGTATGATGAATTAAATGAACTCGATGAAATAAGATTGCAGGCGTTGAATAATATGATTTTACAAAAGAATCAAATTGCTCGAATTTACAATAAGAGAGTTCGAAAGAAAACGTTTAACGAAGGTGACTTAGTGTGGAAAACAATTTTACCGATGGACAAGAAATGTAAAAGTTATGGTAAATGGTCGCCAAATTGGGAAGGGCCTTTTGAAGTTATTAAAGTATTATCGAGTAACGCTTATTTGATTATCGATTGGTATAACAAAGATAAAGTGCTATCGATAAATGGCAAGTACTTAAAGAAATATGAACCTCGAATGAGAGAAATAAACATTCAACATTAATTGGAATAGAGTAATGTTTACAAAGATATATATCGAGTCTTTAAACTATCAAAATCCATCAACAATTGCGCCCAGGATGACGAGATCGAATTCTCCTCGATGACCAACTTATGTTTGCGTTCCATGCTTTGGCCTAGGGATAACGCCACCTCTTTCGCAGAAGAATTAATCTTGTTCAGCTCTGCAGTGAGGGACCCCTTCCGCGATTTCAGCTGCTGAAGCCTCTTCTCTAATTCTTCGATTTCACCATCGACCGAAGACAATGCTGTCAAAATCTCCCCTCGATTGAGTTTCTGAGTCTTCAACAAATTAGATTTCTCAACCTGGAAAGCAGAAACTTCAGATAACTCAGTCGTTATTGACTGTCTCCTCTTCCTTGCAGCATAGGCCTGGTTGAACAGTTCGGTGGCCGCCGCGACCTCTGCATCGAAGCCTCTGGGAAGAGCCTTTTCAGGGAAGGCTTCGATAGATGCGAGAATTTCTTTGAAGAGTCGTTTCTTTTCAAACGATTCTACCAAAACATCCAGAGGCGAAGAGTAGAAGAAAGTCCTGAAGCGATGTTTTAGCTGGTATGCTTCTTCAGTCGAAGTGGCAGGTGGTTGAGAAGAGTTGCTCGAAGGAGTGGCGTCGCTCGATACCAAAATATCGAGGATTGAGAAATGATCTTCCTCGATGGCAGCTCGATACTCTGGCACGTCGCTTGGAGTAGACTCGTTCAGCACAGGCAACGTCTCCGAGAGCAATTCGAGTTCAGGCATAGCGAACGGAGGGGAATCCACTTGCTCCGCGGAAATCGGGGAAGGAGAGTCCTGAACATGAACTATTGGGATATTTACTGAAAAGAAAGAAATCGAAAAGGTAAATCGAACAGTTCATACTAGGATAAAATGGAAAAGTAACAGTGAAAGGAAAGTCTAAATACCAGGGGAAGGTAGAGCGAGGAGTGCTGAGGCAGGAGGAAGAGTCTGTATAGCCTCAGATTGCTGTAAATCGAAAGCAAATATCAGAAAAGAAAATGCATAAAAAAGTCAAATATACACACAAAATTATATAAAGTACCTCAGGAAGGAGTGGTGGTGACAAAAGCTGAGAATCGACATTCGTCGATATAATCGCCGATGGATGATCCTGAAAATATCGAATTTTGAAATCATGTTATAAGCTTCATCGAAATCAATAAATATAAAATTCGTGTAAAATGAGGCTTACGTGACTTGAATGAGTGACGGGTGTTGTTTGGCCCATTGAAGGAGCTGTGTTAGAGTCCGTCGATAAAGGATCGAGGGCGGAGAGGTCGGACGGATCGAGGACTCTTCGATTTTGGTTTCTGAAAAATTAGAAATCGACAATTAGGTATAAGAGTCCAAAATAGATCTATTATAGACATAGAAAAATAAATAATAAGAAAAGTAAAAAGAACCTTCGATCTCTTCGAAGAGGAAGAAATGGTGGCTGAATGTTTACGCTTCCTGACGAGGGCCGAGGGATCGGACTCATCAGAGGACTCCCAGTCCTTCTCCTTCTCTTTCTCAGCAATGGCAACCTTAGAGGACTTCGAAACTGTCAAGAAAGAAGACAGTTAGCTTATAATATCAAGAATTAAAAATATCTAGAAAAGGCAGCAAAATCTCACCAAAAGGTGATGGAGTCAAAATCGTGACTCGATCGATATGTACAAGCCAGGAAGGTAGGAGAATTTGAGGGAGATGGAGGTAAGGGAAATAAGATAATTTTGATACAGAAATATCTTTGTTTTTGGGTTTTGGGCGAAGTGTTTCCCTTAGGGATCTCAATTCTCGAACCCATTTGGGATGAGTTAAAGATTTGGCAAGTCCAAAAGGAGCTGTGGGAAAAGTGGGAAGGCGATTTGGGCAATACATTTCAAAAGGGGTTCTACCTAGAGGATTGATTATTTTGTGGTTCGATCGATTAGTGTACTGTTTTATTAGATAAGGAGATAACAGACATCGTAATAGGTCGATTCTAATTTCGGGGGTTGTAACATATTTGATAAAAATTCTCGAATCGAGATATTTGAAGACGAGTGGAAGTGTGTACCTTTCTTCGCTTTCGATTTGTCCTGCAATACAAGAGAAGGATGAACAGATCAATTTTTGTCGGACTTCGTCAAAAGTAGCATGACTACTCGAGAACCAATTGGCCCACCATTGAGAAAAACCCACAGTCGATAAATAATTTGATTCAAAAACATAAGGGTAAAAATGCATCGAGGTTTTTGGCAAAAACTTGGCAAGCTCCGTCCGATTGTCGATTCGAGTTAATTTGGACCTTGGGAAGGTATCTAGGGGGAAGAAGGGTAAGGATTGGCTCGGACCAAATTGTCTCGAGAAAAGTTGAGGGTAGTAAGTAATGAACTTGAAATCTTTGGATTGGAAACCCGATACTAGTACATCCTGATTTAAATAGTTACTTCATACATCGACCAACTCTAATTGCAACCCAGGAGTCGAGGCAGGGAATTTCGACTTAAACCAAATTGGCCCCCTAAGTTGGCCACTTATGCATCCAAGATGTGCAACAAAAGGAGCTAGGGTTGAATCGAAATTAAATCTGGTTAACAAAAAATTAAGGTATCTACAATAAACCGCTTCATCGGGTTTGTGGTGAGGATGGCGAGAAGACAATCGGGCCCCTTCTATATTTACACTTGGGGGGATGGTAAAGTTGGAGGAAGGATGCTCTCAAAAATCGAATTTAGCCACAACTGTATAAACCAAATAGGGCCAGAAAAATTTCCCGAAGCTTTAGGAGCACTCAAAATTTCGACGAGCCTCGTCGAAAGCAGTATATACATGTGCTAGCAAAAATTTGGCCAAACATACTCTAGGTTGGCCTAGATGAAGGAGATATGCAAGGTCAAACAGATGGGAGGAAATTTGGATCGATCGGGGGCAGAAAACATGGGTACACAACCAGTACACCAAAAAGGCTATGTGCTCTTCATCGGTCACAGTTATTGATTCGTCATCGACGAAATGCTTCTCGAGGAAATGCCCATAAGCTTTCGATTCCCAATCGATTTTGGATCTTAGAGAATTATCCGAGGGACATGCACCCTTAAAATATCTTTCCCCTATGGGTTCTAATCCAGTAATGGCCGCGACTTCAAAAAGGGTGGGCGAGAGGGAACCGCAAGGTAATTCCATGGCATGTATTTCCTTATTCCACAAGTGAACGGCAGCCAAAAACATAGTCATGTCTAAATGAGATAAGTCACATTGGGACGAGTGCAAAAAATCGAAAATTCCCACGCTTCTCCAATGATCCCAGAACTTAGCTTTAACCACTATCGAACCATCTAATGTACAAAGATTTTTTGGAAGGAGGGCCCGTCCGATACACCTTAGAGACAAGATTCAAAAAATCAACCCTAACTTCAGGTTGGTGTACAAGAGCCGGACTATTCGAGAGGTTGAGGGGAGAAAAAGTTCCATCAATAGAACGAAGAGGACCCCCAAAAGCGTAATTAACACCATCAGCAGTGTAAGGAATAAGTACCTGCATTTCAGCAATTTTTCGAGAAGCTTCCTCCATCAGAGGAACTGGAGCGAACTTCTGATTGTTAATCTCCAGCAGGTTAGATACCAATGAGGGAAGAGGTGGAGCGGAAAAGTCAGAAGATTTGGAGGAAGTTGCCATTTCAGTAATTGGTGAAGTAAAGAAAAGCAAGGTAAGAGATGAAGGCGCAGGGATGAAGACAAGAGCTCAAGGAAGAAGATGAAGTTGCAAAGGGTAAAGGTTCGCGTAAAAACCAGAGAAAGATCGATGGAGAGGTTAAGGGGAAAATCACCTAGGGAGTTGGAAACGACGGAAGCGAAAGGCAATTAATGTGGCTTGTACTGTAAGGCAGCAGACTGACGAGACAGCGACATAAAGCAAAAAAGAAACCCAAAACCCTTTAAACCCTAGAACCCCAAGAACCCTAAACCCTAAGTTCTATGGGCCTCCAAACACTAAGGCGGGAATCGTGTTGAAAGAATATAAACGAAACTATTTATATTCTTCCAAGGGGGCATTTTGTTAGGAGGAAATCGAGAAAGCGATCGAGAAATGAAAGAAATAAAAATCGAGAAACATGTGATCGATCGATAACGCGAAGAGGTGAATGAGAAATCATTCGATGTCCAATTAGAAGGGCGTGACACACAAAATCGAAAGATTAGAGTAGGAATCAAAGGAACAATAGTTAAAAGTTTATTGTAGAACAAACCAAGAAATTAGAAGTATATGATGTTAAGGCTAAAAAGAACCAAAAGTAATTCAAAGTTCTCGATAAAATCGAAATCGAGGGGAAGGCTAACCTACGTGGATATCAAAACCCTGGCCAAATTGTGAAGAGAATAACGATCAAGCGCATATACGGAAGCGGTTTCTAAATCATGGTAGAAGTTGAAGATCGTGAGAACGTGGGTACAGTATTGAAACCATAGAAGATAAATCGCAACACGCACGTAGAACGTGGTAGCAGTTTTGTTAACTGCTCCTGGAAGGTTTGAATGATGCCCTATAAATAGAGCAAAAGAGGAAGGAATGGGCAGCAGAAAATTGGCAGAGAACAGAATTAGTAGTGAGAAGTCTACCGGAACATGACGAACACCATGAAGCTTCTGGTAATCTGGATTTCCATGCTCATCGAGTACCTTTACCGCTTGCTTTACTTTCCTTGGTAATTTATTTTGATGCACCTTATATTTAGCAATTTTATGTTTTTGTTCTTTCAATTCCTTGTCATTTCAATTCAATGAAAGTTAAGTTTCCGCGTTTAAGTTTCCTTGTCCTTTAACATTGATGCAATTTCGATTTCGGTATATTTTCTCGCAATCTTGATTCCTTGCCATTTACATTTCCGTTCTTTCGATTCCTTGTCATTTACATTTAACGTATTTTTAAGGTTTCACGCATTTTACGGGTTTCAAGCAATTTAGTATCCTGTATTGTTTTTCGATTCGACGTTTTATTGCTTTCCGCATCTTAAATACAAAACACCAAAAAAGTAGCATTTTCGATACTAGGTAAGGTTCGATCCTCATACGTATTTCGATTGAAAATTAATTTGCTAGCCTAAGTAAAAAGAACTTACGTGATAGAATTTTGGTTAGTATCAAAACATATCGGGGATTGAAATCAATCGAAATTCCACCAGAAACAATAGGATTAGCAAAACAAAACATAATATGATTAATAATTTTAAATGTGAAAATTATGAAACTTCAACGAACAACATCAAAATACAATAGCTATGTGCAGTCAAAAAGAAACTCATGACTATTTTCAGTGTTGGAAATTAGAAACTTTGTGAATAATATTAGTGGGGTTTGAGACAGAGCTTGCCTCTTTTATTGCTTGAGTAGGTTCTGGCAACAGAAGCCAAAGAATAAGAGATAACAACACATGACAAATGGATGGTGACATTTACGAATGTGTTTGTTTCGCTGAAGAAGTTTCAGAAGATGTACAGGTGTTTGTGATTTCTCTTTCTTATATAGCTGTTATTGTGTGACAATATCTAAAATCAAATGAACCTTCTCGCGTGAATCATTGATTTTCTAAGGATTTTCTAAGGTAAATATTCTATTGAAAAAATAAATTGAATGGATATATTAATTATAAATATGAGATATATTAAAATTATTTTATATATCAAGTATAAAAATAACATGTGATTATTAATTATAAATTATATATGAATTATAATGTGATTATTTAAAAATTTAAAAATTACTAAAAATTATTTTTTAAAAATAATTATTAATTACAAATCATATATGAGTTTTTATTTCAGCTATAATTAAAAAATAAAATATAATGAAATATTTCATAATAAAAAATAAAATCAGTTATATGTTACAAAATTAAATTTATATTTAAATATAATTTTAATTTTATTATAATAAAAAATTATAAAATTAGGTATAACTATAATTATATATATTATTAACATTAATTTAATTTATGTATAATAAATATAATAATATTTTTGAATATAATCTATTAGTTATATTATATAATCGATTATACATATTTAATCTATTATATCTCTTCAAAATTTTATGATTCAAGTATTTTATTTGTAAAACTATATTCAAAACATAATTACATGGTAATATACATATATAAAATAATTAACATGAATTTATATTTAAAATAATAATTAAGTATAAATAAAAAAACAACACTTAATAAAAGACAGTATTATACATTAATAAAACAAATTAAATATAAACTTATATATAATATAGACTTATAACTATTAAGTAAAAAAAATAAAAGTATAATATTATAAACATAGATAAAAAATTATGAAATGAAATAATATATTTGAGGATAGTATGAATAATAAAGATAAGGTAATTAATTTTTTATGTATTTTTTCTCGTATAAAAAGAGAAAGATAAAGTATTTAAGTTCCAAAAATTTATTTCTTAAATGAGTACAAAACATTTAATACAAATATAAATTTTCTCTTCAAACATGCATCGTCACTTAAAATTGTAAATCCAGATAAGTTATGTTTTAACTTTCCTCGCTACAATCTCTTTTTGACCAAATAATAAGAACAAACCATCCAAATTTTATAATAAACTTAATTAGATATATAAAAAAATTGACACTTTCATTAAATTAATTCAATTTTATTCTAATTTATTTAAGTTATAATCTTATAAATATAAATATAAATCAAATTAGATTTATGAGAATATTGATTTTATAAAATAAAAAATATTATATATATATTGTAAATTAGTTTAATAATTTTTTTTAATTTTTAATAAAGTCAAAATGAATGACATAAAAGATGAAAGTTATGTTCTGAATAAAAGTAAATTTATATTCAAAAAGTGAAAAGTTATATTTAACAATTATTTACGGTGTTGGACTTATAAAACTGAAAAGAGATACTTGTATCGAAATGGCTTTTGTCCCATTTAAGTAAAATTAACCGGAGGAACCAAAGAGCACTGCAACGGTCGTTTAGACTTTGTTTTAAATCATAGTAAAATTGATGTTGAATGTTTTTTTTTTCATAAGGTCTTCCCTGAAACACCTGATGAACATTATTAACTTTGATTGGTATATTCTCTTATATTCATCAGGCAAAAGACAAAATCATCTATTTAAATTTTTATATTATTATTTATTTATTTTATTTTATTCTTTTTATCAATAAAAAAATATTTTCAGATAATTTATTATATATTTATAATCAATAAATTTTTTTAAAATAGTCAATCATATATTTATAAAGATGGGTCGTGAAAAAATCTTTTCCCTTATTACCAAGATAAAAAAGAACATTAACATAAACCTCACAAATTTTTAAAAGTTAACTACAATTGGACTTCTAACTCGGTGCTTGTGATCAGTCCATGTCAGCAACCCATATGCAAAACCAGTGATGTTAGTAGCCTGCGGGCTCAAGGTCATTGAAACTCTGAACTCCTTTTTCTCACCCTTTTTCTTGAACCTCAGTTTCCTAGGCTTAACCGAAACTACAACCTTTGGTGGCGCCTCAATGCGAACTCTGTACACGCTCGGGGACCCAACATTAGTAACAGTTCGAGAAACATTCACAGATTTTCCAGGTTCAATCCGAGGAATTGTGATTGTTGGGTAGTTGAAATCTGCTAAACTGAACGGCTTTGGACAAGTATAAGGCTTGTTGTAGAACAACTGAAGTTGGGAACTGTCATAGCCACGACCACACAGATAGTTCAAATAATCAGTTGTATTTAAGTCATATACAAGTCCAGGGGCCGCAGCACGATTAGGTCGAATGTGGCCTGCACCAATGTCAAATGGTGTTGACTCCTTCAATAATGAAGTCCGGATATTCCTTTTAGAGTGATCTTTTGTAGTTGCTGCAAAATACACGAAATTTTACAATAAGTTTGGAGTGTGTAAAAATGAATGCAAAATCCTATGGGTGTGTAAAGTGTAAGCGTATGTATAGTAGTTTACCAGAGGTAATGATTGCTGACTTAATAGCAGCAGGGCTCCAATTAGGATGAAGAGATTTGAGCAATCCAACAAGACCAGCAACATGAGGACATGCCATTGAAGTGCCAGACAATGCCATGTAAGGAGTTATTCGTTTGTCAGATTCTAGACCTGTGGGAGATATGCCTTCACTATAAGCGGCGATGATGTTGACTCCTGGTGCAGTGACATCGGGCTGAAACACAACAAAATTACAGTTATACAATCATTTTATATGTAAGTGGTAAAGGGTGAGTGATTGATGAGGTGATCATAACAGCAAACATTGAACCTTGAGGATTGCAGGGTCAAGGAGATTGGGACCCCTTGATGAAAATGAAGCAACCATTGGAGCTGGCTTTACACCCATTTCTGTTTTCACTCTAGAAATATAAGCCATAGGAGACCTGATAATATGAAATGTTATTAAAGGCCCCCCATTAATGAAAAGAAAGCAACCATGAGAAAGAGAATTACTTGGTGCGGTTGATGTAACTATAAATGTAGTTGCCACTCTCATAGTCAACCAGTGATGCAGGAAGCACATGGGGGTCGGATATAATTTCATTCCCTGAGTCCATGTCATTAGCTAGAATCATTCCAACCGCGCCAACGCTTGCAGCTATCACACCCTTCTCTATTCTACCATTTACGCCACGAACACAAAACAATATCTTCCCTTTCACCTTCTCGGCATCAAGAGATCCATTCAGGCAATAAGGGCTACAAGAATGAACTAGATTACAAGAAAGAACATCCCAAAGATAAATTTAAATCAGAAGGTGAAGTTGGTACGAGCTTTTTTACGCGTGAAATGAAGATGCAGACCAAGCTTTTGCTTCAAGACCACTAATCAATGGGTACTTCTTATTAGATGGTGAGCCATATTGTGAAAGGCTAGCTCCCTAACATTAACAGAACAAAAAGGAAGGTAGGTTAGAGGCTCATTTCACATGATATAACCCTCTCCGGAATCCTGATAAAAGATTTATGCTTGAACCTGAAAACGAAAAATAACAATATACCTTGAAGATTTTCTTGTTACCAAGTGTAACATAACTAACGAAGTTTCTGTCAATTGTGCTTGCTCCAACTGTGAAAATCCATGGTTCATTGTTGGAAACAGATCCAAGCGTAGGTCCTGAATTTCCTCCGGAAGCCACCACTGTTATGCCGAGGGCAACTGCATGGAAGGACCCTACGGATATAGCACTTTCGAAAAATTCGGGTGGATCATCTGACCCCAAAGACATGGTAATCACATCTACACCATCACTTATGGCATCCTCAAAAGCAGCCAAAATATCTGCATCAAAACATCCTTTGCTCCAGCACGCCTTGTACGCTGCAACTCGAGCTTTTGGTGATCCACCACTTGCTGTTCCATTTCCCTTGCCAAAAACACTGGCTCCAGGAACAAAGCTACCACCAGCTGTTGATAAAGTATGTGAACCATGCCCTTCATAGTCCCGTGCACTAAGCGTCTCATTCAGTTTTTGACCAACACTTGACTCATATCCTTTGAAATAATATCTTGCTCCAATAAGCTTCCTACATACATTAAAAACGTTAAATTAGTTCAACTATTAAAGACGATTAAAACTCAAGCTTAAGAGCGATTATTATTTAATACCATATAATTTTGTGTATGAGATGAGATAGTTTAGGGAAATTAACAGTAGTATAAAAAAAATGAACCTGTTGCAGCTAAAATTATCTTCCGTTTGACACTTTCCACGCCACCTTTTTGGGATGGGTCCAAACCCTTCATCACTAAAACTATGGGATTCAGGCCAAACACCTGCCACACGTCACAGCATCAGTAAAAAGAGGGTTGATACTTGGGACTTGATTAAATAATAAAGCTAGAAATGATGGAACAACATTCACACAAAAAAAAAAAGTCGAAGAATTTGAATAATTATTTATCTTAATCTTTGTTTTCCTTAATTTTAACTGTTCAAGATAAGATGCTTAGAAATAATTACATATTGTTTATTTCATATTGTAATTAGAAAAAAAAACAAATCATATAGGACTCCATAGAAAACTCCATGATTAAATTGTTAAAATGAAGCTACTTATTGAACCTAAATGTTACATTAGTGAAATATTCAATAATTTATTTTCTCTATTTTTTTAATTAAAGGTAACATTTTCAATTTTGAATTTATATATATATATATATATATATATATATATATATATATTAACATTTACAAAAGAAAAAAATGTAAAATAATTATAATCATGGTTCTGTAATCACCAAAAGTAAGATAGTATGAATTTTAATATTAATATTCATATTAATATGATTAAAAAAATGTTTATTAAGAAAAGGATCAACCAGGAATGTGAGAGATTTTAATTCATATTCATCTTCATACAGTAAAAACAGTGTTATAGACGTACTTAATCAAAAGATGAAGGATACTATTAGAATAATAACTTATAAAAATAAAGTGATTCTGTATACAAACTTTCAAATAAGATCTTATGTTATTCATTTCAAATGCAAAAAGAAAAATATTTACCAGTATCAATATTTCCAATAATAACATCTTCACCCTTTGTCTTCCGCCATATTGAGTGAGATGGAAATACACCTTTTCTTTCTAACCCAAGAAAATTCCATGAAAGTGTTGTGTGTAATTTTCTTTTTTTGTTTAAGAAAACTGATATCACATTCGGATGCTCTACATGCATCAATAATAAACAACAGTTACAACATTAAAAAAACAATTTGTCCAATAACTCACAGTATATACATTATGCATAGAATAAATCACAAAATTGAAGTTCATATACTTGCAACATTTGCTGCTTCATCTTCATCAAGTAATGCAGCAAAGCCATTAATATGTTTATTATAAGAATAAAAGATTGCTTCCTTGGCCAGATCGATGCTGTGAAAGAAAAAAAGAAAAAACAGATATAATCAGTTTACATTGTTTTTTTTTTTTTGCACAAGGATTTCATAAACTTGGGGTAAACTCTATACCTTCCCATGTAAGATCCAAGAAAATCATAGTGAGAGTTTGTGACAGATTCTTGATCAACTGAAGAAGGATTTTGACCAAAAGAATGTGATCCTAAGTATACAATATAGGACTGAAAAAACAAAATGTGAAGGATTAATAACATTTAAATATGAACATTATTCTAAAAATAATGAGTTATGTCTCATCAGAAGAAGCTTATAGAAGCTAGAAAAATATTGAAAAATATAGAGCTTGCACCTGTTTGAGTGCTTGGATATGATCTTGCAGCAGAATGCAAAGAACAAGTAAAAATAACCCCTGAGAAATGGATCTTGCCATTGTTACTCTCTCAAGAGTTTTGTTTCGTACAATCTGAGAGATATGAAAGGTTTTTTATACTTTCCCTTGCTTATGACTTTTCTATGACAACTTTATGAAATCAACTCAATCTTTTCCCATGATTGAGTATTCCAAATCGAGCCAAATATGACCATAAATTATTTAATTCTTCACAAGACGAGGATTCTGTTTGGTAATAAATTTAATATTTGTTGTAAAAAATGAATAATCATTTTTCTTTTGGCAAGAAATTAAAATTATGGCATATCAATAATAATACTAATAAATAAAAGCAATGATAGAATGAATTGGAATTAGTCCAAGTACATCTATTTTTAATGAGTGAAATTAAGTTTCATTATTCTATTTTTAACTAATAAATAATTATTCTTTCATGGAATGTTTTTAAAAGGAAAGAAATCAGGGGAAAACAAATCAATCATTTATTATTTACCTATATCGTATATCCGTTTTTATCATTTTATTTATTTTATATATTTGAAATTTTATTTTTGACATTAAAACAATCTCTGTTTTTTTTTAATACGAGACCGTGAGTATGATAAATAACAGCTTTATTCGTGATATATGTATTTTTGTTTTTTTAATGTCATGAACTCGGGTGAATATATATATATATATATATATATATATGTACATTTATTATATTAAATTAATAATATAATTATAATAAATCTCAATAAATATATAAAATTCTTATTTAATCATTTTTTTAAACCTATAAATATCCATATGTAAGGTAAGTAGGATAGGGTTAGTCAATAACAAATTTGACTAAGAGAAAGGGTCAGAAGAAAAAAATAGACATGTTTATATTTTTAAACTCACCCTTTTATTAATTTTATTAAATTTAGATATATCTATACTATGAATAAATAAAATTGATTTTTGTAATTATTTTCCTGTGTATATTTATTTATTTTACTCTTAATATTGTAAGTTTTTTTATTGATTTTTATAATTATTTCTTTTATATTTTTTATTATTTTAATAACCATTTAATGAAAATTTTAATATTAATCAATTCATCTTGCTTTCACTAGTATTTAAGAATTTGTTATAATTTAAATTTAATTACTATAATTTAAATTAATTTTTATTTTGCTAAAAAAATACCTTAAATATTAAATCATCTCTATTTGTTTAAATTAATCCAATCAATTAAAAAATTCAAACCAAATCAAATAAATTGGTTTTGATAAAATTTATTGACGATATAAATAGAAACTTCACTTTATTTGAGTTAAATATATATATATATATATATATATATATTATTCAAAATTTAAAACCAAAATAAATTTCTATTATTTTATTGCTCTTTTAAATTTTTAATATATAATGATTTAAAATATTTTAAAATTTAATTTAAATTTATATCATCATAGTAATTTAAGTTTAGCCATAATGATAAAAAAATCCTATCACTAGGGTTAGGGGAGATGTTTGTCACTAGAAAAAAAAAATCTAGAATTAAAAGGTTAACATTTTAATGAAACCGTGTTTTTCGCGAATGTTTGTCACAAAATTGTTTTAACAAGAGTATATGATAGTCTAACTTTTCAAGAATGAACAAATGTTTTAACACTCTTATAAAACCATTTAACGTGTTAAGTAATTTAAAATTCTGGTAAAAACATCACTTTGTGTTGCTCTGAGTACTCATGCAATATGATACATTAATGGAGTTCTTAATGTTCTTACCTCTGTTATTAGCTTATTTTAATCAACTTGCATTCCTAATGTCAAAAATATTGTGGTGCAGGTGTTTGGCCCGAATCCAAGAGTTTTAGTGATGAAGGGTTAGGACCCATCCCAAAACGGTGGCGTGGAATATGTCAAACAAATAAAAAAAGTGAATATAAATTTCATTGCAACAGGTTCATTCTTTTCACTCTTGCATTCCTAATAGATGAACATTACTTGTGTTTGTGGTCATCATTCTTTCCGTGTTAAGCTTAGTTTTTCAAGTATTAGCTTCAGTTATAAACAAATGTTTTTGGTATTTTAATCAATCTGACTTTTTTACTCTACGTAGGAAGCTTATTGGAGCAAGGTTTTTTTACAAAGGCTATGAGGCAAATTATGGTGTAAAACTGAATGAGTCGATACTTAGTGCACGTGACTATGATGGTCATGGTTCACATACTTTGTCAACAGCGGGTGGGTAGCTTTGTTCCTGGAGCTAGTGTTTTTGGCATTGGAAATGGAACAGCAAGTGGTGGCTCACCAAAAGCTCGAGTTGCAGCCTATAAGGCGTGTTGGCCAAAATTTCTTTCCTTGTTCGGTGGTGGATGTTTTGATCAGACATTATGGCTGCTTTAGAGGCAGCCATAAGTGACGGGGTTGATGTGCTTTCTCTGTCTTTGGGTTCACCGAATCACCAAGATTACTTCAAAGACGTTGTTGCCATCGGGTCCTTCCATGCAGTTGCCAATGGCATAGTAGTAATGGCTTCTGCAGGAAATGCAGGACCTTCTCCTGGAACTGTATCCAACGTTGGACCATGGATACTTACAGTTGCTGCAAGCACTACTGATAGAGACTTCGCTAGTTATGTTACACTTGGTGACAAGAAAATCATTAAGGTATATTGTTTCTAGAACCTTGACTTTCTTCTTAAATGAAAACACATGTCACTAGTTTTTTTTTTTTTCGTTTTCGTTTTCAAGCCAACATTTTCAATTCAATATCAAGTACGATCAGAAGAGGGTCATTTGGCATCAAGCATCTAACCTTCCCTCTTGTTCGTTCTGTTATTATCAGGGAGCTAGCCTTTCAGAGCAAAACTTACCATCTAATAAGATGTACCCATTGATTAGTTCTGTTGATGCCAAAAATATCAATGCATCGATTAAGGACGCGTAAGAATACTCATACCAACTTGACCTTCTAACTTACCTTTGCATTGACGATGTTCTCTAGTAGCTCAGTCCATTTTTGCAGACTTGGTTGCCAGTATGGAACTCTTGATCCTGAGAAGGCTGAGGGGAAAATATTGGTCTGTCTTGGTGAGGATTCAAATATGGGTGTGGAAGCTTTTAGGGTAGGCGCTGTTGGAATGATTTTGCCTAATGATAAGGGACGAAGGGATGAAATGAGACCCCGGCCCTACTTGCTTCCTGCTGCCAATGTCGGCTTTGAGAATGGCAATTACATTTATAATTACATCACCACTACCCAGTAATTTCCTTCCTCATGCCCCAGTTTTTGAGTTTTGATTTCCTGTTTGGACCTTTTCTTAATTAACATTTTCTATTATCAGGTCTCCTATGGCTTATATTTCCAGAGTGAAAACAGAATTGGGTGTGAAGCCAGCTCCATATGTTGCTTCATTTTCATCAAGGGGTCCCAATGCTGTTGACCCAGCAATCCTCAAGGTTCAATTGTTTGCTTTGATGATCACCTCCCACTCACTCACTTTACCCTTTAGGACTTCTAAAGTGATCGTATAACTGTGATATTTGTTTTCTATTTCAGCCTGATGTCACTGCACCAGGAGTTAACATCATAGCTGCTTATAGTGAAGCCATATCTCCCACAGGTTTAGAATCTGACAAACGAATAACTCCTTACATGGCATTCTCTGGCACTTCAATGGCATGTCCTCATGTTTCTGGCCTTGCTGAGCTGCTCAAAGCCCTTCATCCTGATTGGAGCCCAGCTGCTATTAAGTCGGCAATCATTACCTCATGTCAACTACACATATATGCCTTACACTTTACACATACGATTTTTCATTCATTATTTTACACAGTCTAAATATAAAATTTCATGCATTTTGCAGCAACTACAACAGATAACTATGGAAGGCCTATTCAGGATTCAGTTTCGAACGAGGCAACTCCATTTGACTATGGTGCAGGGCATATTAAACCTGACAGTGCTGCGGACCCTGGACTTGTATATGATCTGAATATTACTGATTATTTGAACTATTTGTGTGGTCATGGCTACACCAGTTCCCAGCTTAAGCTCTTCACCGATAAGCCTTATACTTGTCCAAAGTCGTTCAGTTTAGCAGACTTCAATTATCCAACGATCACAATTCCTCAGTTGGGCCCTGGACATTCTGTGAATGTTTCTCGAACTGTTACTAATGTTGGATCCCAAAGCACGTATGAAGTGCGCATCAAGGCCCCACCACAAGTTGAAGTTTCGGTTGAGCCTAGTAAGCTGAGGTTCCAGAAAAAGGGTGAGAAAAAGGAGTTCAGAGTTACATTGAACTGGAAGTCTAAAACTGAAAACACCACTGGTTTCGTCTTCGGGAGGTTGACGTGGACTGATAAGAAGCACCATGTTAGGAGTACCATTGCAGTTAATGTAACACAATAAGTGAGATTTATGTTGATGCTGCAGTTACCTCCGATTATTTGGAGTTGTATTTGTATCCCTTTCTTTTACCTCTGCAATAAAGCTTCCGTTGAACTGTAAAGTTATTCAACTAGCAAAAATATATTTTCTTATAGGTCAAATTTGGCTTGTCCCTCTTGATCTCTAAGCCATTTTTTGTATGCGCATACATAAAAAAAAGGTAAAATGTAAGAAAGAGGTGGAGATAAATAAGAGATTATTCCTGATACAAACTGTAGAGAATTGAGATAATTTGGTTTTATTCTTCTTTGTCAAATAGAAAAAAAAATCCTTAAACATTATAAAAACCATCTTCGTAAAAGAAATTAATCTCTAATATAATTGCACTAATTTGTGATGAAACAAATTCTCAATACAGGTCCAAAAGATGAGTTTTTTTCAACCCACTGGTAAGAAAATAAATCGGTCCCATTTGAACTCTCGTTCCTTCCAGTGAAAGTGTATTCTTTCTGAGAACAAAATTCCTATTTAATTCCATTGGGAAGCAGAAAACAACCAAATCAAACACACTCTAAGATACGTTCATCGGCTCGGTTGGATACGTCCAACGATGTCATTGGATTCTCGTCAACAACTGGAGTTCCCAGATAAAAAATTCATATAAAAATAACAGAAGAAATAAACGCGAACAAACTATAATAAGGTTGTACAGAGCTTGAGAAATCGTTCATCATATCTCATAGATACACATTATACTTAGCCCAAAAATAATAATAGCAAACGAAATCGAAAGAACCATGTAATGAGAGAGAAGGGGGGGAGGGTTATGCGGCGAGTGTGATATCATCCAACTCAAGCTCAGCAGCAATATCCTCAAGCTGCTTCCGGACGCTCATGTCAATCAACTTGGAACCCGAATTCCCGTACCTCACAGTGAAACCAGCCACCAAACTAGGGTCAAGGACGGTCTTAATCCTCACGTTTTTGGCCCCAGTCAGCTTCTGAACCTGCTTTGCAATTTGTGCCAGATGCTGCGATTCCAACTTCACCACCGAGGTCACCACCGCGAGCTCCGTATCGGTCAAAGTGTTATACATCAATTCGAACTCCCTTGCTATCTCGTTTATGAGATCGATTCTCTGCCCGTCCACGAGGATGTTGAGGAAGTTTTTGGTGTGGGGTTGCAACCCCGAGGACTCGGCAATTTGGTCCACCAGCTTCCGCTTCTCCTCCACGGCCAGCGTGGGGTCCGCGAAGAAGTCCGACACCTTCGGGTCCGAGAAGAGCTCGTCGATTTTTTCGATGTCGGCGGTGGTCGCGTCCAGCGTGTTGTTGGCGCTCGCCACGTCAGCCAGGGCGGTGGCGTAACTGGAGGCCGCCGTGGCCGACATTCTGGCGCCCGCGGAACCGTTGGAGCGGCTGGTGGCGGCGGCGAGCTTCAGCTTGAGAGCGGAGAAGGTGGAGCGGGGGAGGGAGAGGGAGAGGGTGGGTTTCTGGGCGAGGGAGTTTCGCGGGATTAGGACGTGTTTGGATTGGAGAGAAGCTGTGGGGTGCTGCAAAGACGCCATTTTTGCAGTGAGTGAGGAATGACTGATGATTATGTTGTGTTCTGTTTTTCTTCTTTTTTTTTTTCTTTTCCTTTTTCTTTTGTGATGGTGTGGAGAGAAGAGGCTCATTCGGAGGATGGTGAGGATCACGGTGGCCTCTTATCTCGCGGATAAGATTATTATCAACTTTGGACACGTGGACGCCTATGTGTGGAAGGAAGATTTTTTTTGGTTTCTGATTTGGACTTTTTGAGAAAACAATATTCGAATCAGAAAAATAAAGACAAAAGTGCACCACTGAAATTAGCCTTGGATGAAGTTTATTGCAAACTCTACCCAAAAAGGAAAGGTGATAAGAAATTATTTGGATTGAACCTATCATTACTTTCCAGCATAGTATCTTGTTTTCTCACAGTTTTTTTTTTTTTTACTCTTTCAAATAATTCAAGATTCGATTTTTTATCTTTTGTTTTCGCATATATTAATCTCACATCATTTAAAAATCAAAATTAAAAATTTTATATATAACATCAATAATACTTGAGATATGATAAACATTATACAATACAATTCGGTATCTATACATGTGTAATCATTACTTTTAGCTCTGGTTTGGTTGGAGTGATATGAGAGAGTGGAAATGAGAGTGTGGAAAAGGAGGAATTTGAAAAGAAATGGAGATAAAATTAAAGTTGTTTGGATGAATGGAAAGTAAAAGGAAAGTTTATGGAAAATTGTGAATGATTTGATTGATATGAGATATAAAAATTATAAATTTAATTGATTATTTAAGAAAATTACCATTTTACCCTTTGTATAAAATAAGGTTCAAATTATTATAAATATAATTTTTTAATTAATTATCCATATTTTAACATTGATTATATATTTAAAAGAAAAAACAAATTTAAAAGTGTTTGTAATTGGAAACAAATTTAAAAAATTAACTTTTTTTAAATAGTTATTAAAAATTATATAAATAAACAATTACAAAATTATTTACATTACATATCCATAAAAAAATAATTTTGACATATTAAATAAATTATTTGACTAATAATTAAATAATTATAAAATATAAAATAATAATTAATATCGACTAATAATAACAAATAATTATGAAAGTTTTTTAAGTGATATCGAATATAATTATAATTATATTCAAAAAAATTTCAAATAATTAATTATAATCGATTAATTTTTTAAATAATTGATTAGAATTGATTAGTTTTTCAAATAATAGATTATAATTGATTAATTTCTCAAATATAAATTAAATTAAAATAAAAAAAATTATTTTTCAATTATATATTATAAAAATTATAATTATATAATTAAAAAAATATATCTATATAATTTTATAATATTTTATATAAAATTTATAGTTTTAAATATAGTTTTAAAAAGAAGTATGTATTTATTAGATTAATAATATATTTAGAATTCTGGTTGAAAGTAGTAAAATATAATTTTTATTTGTGTGATTAAACTTTTTTAATTTTTTACTTTATTTGATATTGTAATATTTTTTTATAAGTGACCCATATATGAATAATTAATTAGAATAAATTAGAATAAATGTTAACCGATCTTATAAATTAATTAATTAATTATATATATATATATATATATATATATATATATATATTTTGCGTAAATTAGAATAATAATTATCAACTTGAAAATAATTTATATTTAATATATATATATATATATTTATTCTAAAATATAATTTTATTTTATTTCTATAATATATCTATAAATGAAAATAAGTTATATTTTGGAATATATATTTTATATTATAGTAATTAAAATAAATTATATTTTAGAATATATATATATATATTAGTTAGTTTTGCTTTCTTATAAAAAAAATCTATTTAGGATTAGATAGCGGTTAAATATTTAACCGCTATCTAAAACGTATTTTAGATAGCGGTTCTCCATTTAACCGCTATCTAAAACCTTTTTAGATAGCGGTTAACGTGGAACCGCTATCATATATCGATGTCCAAGCTTATTATGATCGATTAAATTTTAAAATGATCGATTATATTCGAAATTTTTTCAAATAATAAATTATAATCGATTAATTTTTTAAATAATTGATTAGAATTGATTAGTTTTTCAAATAATAGATTATAATTGATTAATTTCTCAAATATACATTAAATTAAAATAAAAAAAAATTATTTTTCAATTATATATTATAAAAATTATAATTATATAATTAAAAAAATATATCTATATAATTTTATAATGTTTTATATAAAATTTATAGTTTTAAATATAGTTTTAAAAAGAAGTATGTATTTATTAGATTAATAATATATTTAGAATTCTGGTTGAAATAGTAAAATATAATTTTTATTTGTGTGATTAAACTTTTTAAATTTTTTACTTTATTTGATATTGTAATATTTTTTTATAAGTGACCCATATATGAATAATTAATTAGAATAAATTAGAATAAATGTTAACCGATCTTATAAATTAATTATATATATATATATATATATATATATATATTTTTTTGCGTAAATTATAATAATAATTATCAACTTGAAAATAATTTATATTTAATATATATATATATATATATATATATTCTAAAATATAATTTTATTTTATTTCTATAATATATCTATAAATGAAAATAAGTTATATTTTGGAATATATATTTTATATTATAGTAATTAAAATAAATTATATTTTAGAATATATATATATATATATATATATATATATATATATATATATTAGTTAGTTTTGCTTTCTTATAAAAAAAAAATCTATTTAGGATTAGATAGCGGTTAAATATTTAACCGCTATCTAAAACGTATTTTAGATAGCGGTTCTCCATTTAATCGCTATCTAAAACCTTTTTAGATAGCGGTTAACGTGGAACCGCTATCATATATCAGTGTTCAGCTTATTATGATTTATTAAATTTTAAAATGATCGATTATATTCGAAATTTTTTTCACTGCTTTGAGTCTGTTAGTTACAATTGATAAAATGAACGAATATTTTAAATCAATTTTAAGGATTCTGTACGAAGTACATGTTTGCATATACTAATGTCAGCAATAGTTTTTTTTTTGGTCCAATTTACAGTTTTGGTTTGATTAAATTGCCTGACATTTTTTTCACTATTCACGACAAGCATGTGCAGAATCAGAAGCTCTCTGAAGAAGCATCTTATGCCAAAGAACTGGCCTCTGCTGCTGCTGTGGAGTTGAAGAACTTAGCTGGGGAAGTTACCAAACTTTCATTGCAGAATGCAAAGTTGGAGAAGGAATTGATGGCTGCACGAGACCAGGCCAACACTAGAAATGTTGTTGGACATTTCAATTTGCATGCACGTACCAGTGAATCTTGCAGAGTGAGGGTAAGTTGGACATTTCAATTTGTCCAGGGGGCTTTCATCTCATTTCTTCGTGCATCAGCGAAGAACCACTTTCTCCTCTCTCCCGCTTTTCCTCGCTTTCATTTCGTCGCATTTTTGTTCAATCAAACGTGTGTCATCCTCGTGCTTCTCTCGTCGTGAACAGTACATCAGTGAAAACAAACAGAGCGTTAAGGAATTGAATTTTAAAACATTTTACACAACTAAAAGCCTTAAAAATGTATCACGATTCATATAAAAATATATCACAGTTAACATTCGGATGTGTTTTGTGAGTGATCTAGAATTAGTAGGTGAAGAAATCGAAGAACCTATTCACTAGTCCAACTGATTACTCAAGATCAATTTTGTTATTAAACATAAATTAAGTAGAGGTGCGTGAAGAAAAAAATAGAATTTTTATAATGACAGTTGAAAATGTATATTTCTAAATTTTGATTATAAACGGACATTAACTCTTAAAAACTAATTATCAATAAAAATTAAGTAGCTTTTTTTTCGAAAAATTTAATGTAATTAACACTCAAACTCATTCAAACATTTTATTTAAATTTATCAAAGTTTTTTTTACTATTATATTATTTTTTTAATATTTATATAGATGTAATCCTTTTTATTAACATTATTTACATTGAAAAATATTTTTAATTTAAAGTATCGAAAATAACAACTAATTGGAATTAATATTAAAAATGAGTTAAAATCTTAATTGATTGACTTTATAATTATATTTATTTTGATTTAATTACTTGAAATAAATCAAATTTATTAATTTATTAAATTGATGATAAATTCATCAGAATATATTATAATATTAAATATATAAGAAGTGAACTTTTTTAATATAATCTTTTGTACAATATATTTATAATTTTTAAATATGTTATTTTGAATTTTTTATTTTAAATGATCTCATTTTTAAATAATTTTTTTAAATCAAAAAATTTAAATTTATTTTAATTATTATCAAATATAATAATTTATGAATTAAGTCTCATTTAAGATATTTGACTTTTATTTATATGGATTACGTTAGATTAAGATAACTATAATAAGTTAAATCGAATGAATTTAAATTATAACAAATTAGATCAATAACGTGGATGATATAGATTATACTTAATTAGAAATTTTGGTTAAATTATACTATATTGTTAACTTAGGATAAGTCAAATATGTTAAGATATATTGAAATGAGTGAAATTAGATATGAAAAAGTTAAACCATGTAAGTCAAAAGTAACCAAATAGTATAAATGAGACCAAAAATAAAATAACTTAAATTAAATCAAAATAAAAGATTTAAAATAAACAAGTGAAATTAAAATAAATCACATTAGCATTAATTAACTCAAAATATATCATATCTACTTTCATAATTTTTTTCAATTTTTTTTATTTACAACTCTATATAACAATATAATAATAAATAATATAGAGCAATTCTAATTATAAAGTCTATAATAAAATCATAGTTAGAATTGAGATTATTAAAAAATTAAAGATATCACAGTAAAAATATTATTCTTCTTCTAAAATGCTAACGTGTTTATATTTTATTTTGATATTTTTAACTTATATTTCTCAACAAAAGTGCAATGGTAAAATAAAATTCAGCTATTTTTTTTATATGTTTAATTCTTAATGCAGAGCATTATTTTTTATTGTTAGCTAATTATAAAAAAATTGTTATGTTGATGTCTTGATTAAAAAAAAATACATTATCACCTTTAATGATTTCATCTGTAATTTTAATAATATTTACAAAATTAAAATTTTATTACGATTTTATTTACTGCATGAAAATATTATTAAATACTAAATAAATGAATAAAATTTGTTTTAAATAAAAATTTAATAAAAAAATCATAAATAATTCAATGAATCAAGTCAAAGATTAACTTGTTTAAATAAATCAATCAATCAAATTTAAATAATTATTCGTTTTAAGAGTTACACTTAAACTTAACTTCGGTCAAAGTGAATCATTTAATCTTTATGTATATGTAATGCCAAAAATATTAACTATTTTGATGCATAAAAATAATTAATTAAAAACATTTGACCCATATAATTGGAGTTTTGCAAATATCTGTATAAAAGCTAATTGATCTCAAATGAATGAATCATATACGTTAATTGTTTTTTTTTTTCAGTTTCAACTGCTAAATTCAATTTAAAATTAATGATGAAGTAGATAGATTAAAAAAAATTAGAAAAGTTTCTTAAAATTACTTCTATGAAAGACAAAAGTCCATAAAATAGTTATGTTAAATTATAACTTAAAAAATCATTATATTTAAAAATAATCATTCCAATTATATATATATATATATATATATATATATATATATATATTATGTTATTTTAACTTGTAGATTATACAAGATAAATATTGATTTTATATATTTAAATTTGGTAATGAATAAATATATTTAAATATATAAATTATAGTGTAGTTAAATGCATTATAAATAAGTATTTCTTAATTAATATATATATATATATATATATATATATATATATATATAAACTATATTTTACAATTAATAATTTAAATGTTGATATAAAAATATTTGTAATAATTTCCAGATTTAAAAATAATTTTTATTTATAAATGAGAGAAATAATTTTAAAAGTTTCATATAAATAGATTATAATACATTATTTAATAGGGATCTCAACATATCTAACATTTATTAATTCTTTGTTAAATATTCATCGAGACAATCGATAGATTTTAGATTATATAATAATAATTTTAATATAAATAAAACCAATAATTTTAAAAGAAAATTTCTTCAAGTAAAAAGAAATAATAATAAGAATAATAAATAAATAATTAAATAAACAACACAACTTAAATAATAGTAGTTTATGTGACATCTCGGGCACTGACGAGGGTGGGGAGTGATCGCCAGTGTAGTGAGGCACGGACAAGGAGCAGCTCCTGGCACGCTTCCAGCGGAAGGGTCATATGAATGAACTGAAACACACCCGAAACAGAGGGATTTAGAGGCTGTATAGGTATGTGACTATACAGTTGAAGGATAGCTTAAGAGAATTGATTGGTACTACCTATATTAACAAAATGCATTTACTTTTTGATGGCCTATCAAATAAGAACTTCATAGTTAAGCGTGTTTGACTTGGAGAAATTATGGAATGGTGACCTTCTGGGAAGTTCTTAGAAAGTGTGTGAGTGAGGACAAAACACACGATGTACAAGCGGCTGGGGCGTTACAATTTAGTATCCTTGTAAATCTGTGGGGTTGTATTTATGGTTATGTTTGATATAGGATAACACCGCGACCTCCTACTCCTACTCCGCTAAGTGTAGATGCCCTAGCCAGAACAATGAAAATGTTGGCAATTACCATGGCGTCATCCTCTGCTGGATTCCACCAGTTAGAGCAAACGGGGCTGACTGAGTTCAAGAGGCATAATCTGCCTCGTTTTGGAGGATATTTGGGTCCAGATGCAGTAGTAGAGAAGTGGCTACATGAAGTGAATGAGGAAATTGACCTTCGGAAAATACTTACTAGTGAATGAGGTTGAGTTCTGGTGGTCAGGGACTCAGAGGATGATGATGATTGCACATGGGGAGGTGTGTAATTAGGAAACCTTCCGTGAGAGATTTCTGGAGAAATACTTTCCTGATAGTATTAGATTTTAAAAAGAGAGCAATGAAAAGTTGGCAACTGCCATGGCGTCATCCTCTGCTAGATTCCACCACTCAGAGTAGTCGGGGCTGACTGAGTTCATGAGGCATAATCTGCCTTGTTTTGGAGGATTTTGGGTCCAAATGCAGCAACAGAGAAGTGGCTACGTGAAGTGGATGAGGAAATTGACCTTCGAAAAATACTTACTAGTAGATGAGGCTGAGTTCTGGTGGTCAGAGACTCAGAGGATGATGATTGCACATGGGGAGGTGTGTAATTAGGAAACCTTCCGTGAGAGATTTCTGGAGAAATACTTCCCTGACAGTATTAGATTTCAAAAAGAGACTGAGTTCCTGATACAAACCAACTAGTGGACCCAGACCCAATAAGGAATGATGACCCAATAGTAAAGAAACGAGCAAGAAAGAAGCCAGCGTGATGACTGATTATGTCTGCGGACAAAATTAGAAGATCCTGATATGCTCAAATTATGTCTGCGGACAAAATTAGAAGATCCTGATATGCTCAAATTAATTCCTGAAATTTCTGCTGCAAATTATTAGTTTAATTCCTGTTTTATTTCCCTAATTTTTGCTTGATTGTTAGCACCCAATTCCTTTTAATAGCTATGATGTAATCAAAACAGAACAGAATAAAAGTTTTCAAGATCCTTTTTCCCCCAAATTCTATTATTCTCTTTCCCTTAATTTTCTGAGGAGTGGACACTCACTCGAAGAGTGTTAAAACCTTTGAGCATTCTGTAGCATAGTGTATCATTGGTGTTTTCATCATGGACACAATTGAGCTTATGAGCGCCCTTCAATCCAATATCGATGCACAGATGGTAAAGTTTCGCGAATTACTCAAGTTCCATACCGAGTTAGTTCATTCCACACTCCACCAACACCTGGTAGAAGTTGATTCAAAGGTCGCAAACTTACACGTCAAAGGCAAAAAAACAACCACAGAATGCATTTGCCGGGCAGACGTCACGTGCGCTGAAATTAAACGTACCACGTTTTGATGGTTCCAATCTCTTGGATTGGATTTTCCAGATTGAAGCTTTCTTCAACTTCCACGAAACTCCGGAAGAGTCCCGACTTCAGATCGTAGCCTTTCATCTTGACGGACGCGCTGCTGGCTGGTTCTAATGGGCAACACGTAACAATTTGTTACCATTGTGGCCAATTTTTCTCATCGTTGTTCGTCACCGCTTCGGTCCAACTCAGTACGAAGACATTGAAGGTGATCTCTCCAAATTAACTCAAACCTGCTCTGTAGCTGATTTTCAAGCCCAGTTTGAAGAATTGATGAACAAGGTCAACGGTATCTCCGAATCACTACTGATCAGTTTTTTCATTACGGGACTGAAAAAGCATTTGAGACGGGAATTGCAATTTCACCGACCTGTTACGTTAATGGAAACCTTCGCCATGGCCAGAGCATATGAGACCCGTTTTGATGACACACCAACCATAGGCAAATTGTGGTCTCGCGGCCCACAACACTCCACTGGCTCACATACCCAACCTAACCACAATCAAACAAACCGATCCAATTCAAATCCAAATAACTCATCAAACAATACTGCAACATCGTTACCACCACTCTTACCCACACCACACTCAAACCCTACCGTGCGGAACATGCCCTCTGCCGAACTCTGAGACCGCCGTTCAAAAGGTCTTTGTTTTAAATGTGATGAGAAATGGAACTCATCTCACCGATGCCAAAACCGCGTGCTTATCCTCATGGGAGCGGATGAAGAGGAACCCCCACCGGAATCCGAGGATAACTCAATAGATGATGTCTCGGGTGACATATCCAGCCTTCACTCCTTGTCCAGCCAGCTCCAAAGTCGATCCTTGCGTGTTTCCGGCCTTTATAACCAAACAAAATTCACCATCCTCATTGACAGCGGGAGCACTCACAACTTTATCAAGCCTGCGTTAGTGGAACGATTGGGGTTACCTATCAAACCATGCCCTCGTTTCAAGGTCGCAACTGGTTGTGGAACCTTCTTGGTTTGTCAATTTTGCTGCCATAATGTCTCTCTTATCTTACAGGACATTAAATTTGAGGTGGATTTGTTTATCCTGAACATTGAAGGTCCCGATGTTGTGTTGGGCTTTCCTTGGTTGCAATCTTTGGGCAAAGTTGCTCATGATTATTCTGGCTCTCACTATGGAGTTCATGTGGCAAGGGACCCAAGTTACTTTAGTAGGTGATGCCTCTCTAGCCTCACAATCGGTGTCACCGCATCGCCTTCAAGCATTAGTTCACACCAATAATGTGGCCAGTGTTTTTACCATCACGACGTCCCTTCAAGACGTTGATTCTCTCCCGTAACCATCCAAGCAATTTTCCATCCAACCTACCCAACCCAGCTCATCGATCTATTACAACGTTTTAAGTCCATTTTTTCTACACCCACAGAATTACCTCCTCACGTAACGGTTGACCATCACATCCATCTTGTTGAAGGATCCAAGCCAGCTCAATGTGAGGCCCTATCGATATCCTCAATTTCAAAAATCTGAAATGGAGAAGTTGATCCGAGAAATGCTTGATCAAGGCATCATCGTCCCTAGCCACAGTCCATTTTCTTCACCCGTCTTATTGGTAAAGAAGAAAGATGGTACATGGCAATTTTGTGTGGATTATAGATCGTTAAATTCTGTTACGATTAAGGATAAATTTCCAATTCCAACCATTGATGAACTTTTGGATGAGTTGGGTGGCGCAAGAATATTTACAAAACTGGACTTGCGTGTGGTACCATCAAATTCGGGTTCATCCGAGTGACACTTATAAAATGGCGTTCCACACACATGAGGGCCATTTTGAATTTCTTGTAATGCCGTTTGGACTTACTAATGCACCGTCAACATTCCAAGCCGCAATGAACCAATTGTTTTCTCAATACTTACGAAGGTTTGTGATTGTTTTTTTTTATGACATACTGATATATAGTGCCTCTATTGAAGATCACTTGCAACATTTAGCATTGATTTTCACTTCCTTAAAAACTCATTGTTTTTTTGTGAAACTGTCCAAATGTCTATTTTGTCAAGAGTCCATTGACTACTTAGGTCATATAGTTTCTTCTCGTGGTGTACAAAGCGATCCGGCCAAGCTTGAAGCCATGGAAAAATGGCCCATACCAAGAATCTGGCCAAACAACTTAGGGGGTTCTTAGGCCTTACCGGATACTATAGAAAATTCATTGTCCATTATGCAAGTATAGCTTCTCCTTTAACTGATCTCCTGAAGCATGATACATTCTCTTGGAATGAAAATGCTCAACGGGCCTTCCTTGCCCTCAAGCAAGCTATGCTTTCTGCGCCGGTCCTTAGTTTACCTGACTTTTCTAAAGAATTTGTAATAGAGACTGACGCATCCAACGTTGGTATTGGAGTTGTTTTAATGCAAGAGGGCCACCCTCTTGCCTTCTTTAGTAAGAAATTGGGCCCGAAGTTACAAGTTGCATCTGTATACATCAAGGAACTACATGTCATTACAGAATCTGTTCTTAAATGGAGACAATACTTGTTAGGTCATTTTTTTGTCATCCGAACTGATCATAAGAGCATTAAGGAATTACTTCAGCAAGTAATACAAACTCCAGAACAACAGTCGTATGTACGCAAACTCTTGGGGTTCCAATTTCGCATCGAGTACAAACCTGGGGCTTACAATAACGTGGCTGACGCACTTTCACGTGTGCCGGCTGACTGGCCAGACAGTGACCACACACCCGCACTCAGAGCATTAGTGTCATCACCTACATATGATATTATTACTCAGCTCCAAAAAGATAATGCTTCAGATTTTTTCTATCAGACTTTTCGGGAACAACACATGCAGGGATTGCTCTGGTACCCTTATACTATCGTGAATGGGGTCCTCTTCCATACCGGTCGTTATGTGATCAACCCAACATCTCCTCTATGTCATACAATCATTAGCGAATTTCATGATACACCAAGTGGTGGCCATGCTGGTGTGAAACGTACCCTAGTTCGTGTTGCTGCCAATTTTTATTGGTCCGGTATGCGTAAAGCAGTGGAAGAGTATGTCGGCTCATGTCTTACTTGCCAACAAATTAAATACTCAACGCAGGTTCCAGCAGGACTCCTTCAACCTCTCCCGATTCCAGAGACGGTTTGGGAAGATGTGACAATGAATTTTATTACGGGTCTCCCTCCCTCTCAAGGATCCACGGTTATCCTTGTTGTTGTGGATCGATTATCGAAAACAGCTCACTTTGGTGCTCTTCCCACGTCATTTACCGCTTCCAAAGTAGCAGAGTTGTTTGTGTCTTTGGTTGTGCGTCACCATGGGTACCCTCGTTCCATTGTGTCTGATCGTGATCCGGTCTTCATTAGCGCTTTTTGGTGCAAGCTGTTTGAACTTAGTGGCACCAAGCTTGCTATGAGTAGTGCCTATCACCCTCAAACTGACGGTCAAATCGAGGTAGTTAACCGTGGGTTGGAACAATATCTTCGTGCCTTCACTCAACATAAACCGTCTTCATGGGTTGCATTCCTCCTGTGGGCCGAATTTTATTATAACACCAGCTACCATAGTGCCTTGCAAATGTCCCCTTTCGAGGCTCTTTATGGTCGAAGACCACCCATTATTCCGGCATATACTAGGGGATCCATTTCTATACAAGTATTGGATGAGGCCCTAACTTCTCGTGACGAATTACTCCGCACTTTGAAGACAAATTTAACTGCTGCTCAACATAGAATGCGTCAGAAGGCCAATGCACATCGTCGAGACATTACTCTCGCCGTTGGTGATTTGGTTCTCGTACGCCTCGAACCGTATCGCCAAACATCGATCCGTCAATTGAAACACCACAAGCTCTCGAAGAGGTTCTATGGTCCTTATAGCATCATCGAGCGCATTTGGACAGTGGCATACAAACTCCAACTTCCTCCTGGTAGTCGCATTCACCCGGTTTTTCATGTGTCGGCTCTTAAACCTTTTCGTGGTACTGATAAGATGTCTGCATGTGACTTACCCTTGGAAAGCTTTGATAACCAACCTATTGATCAACCAAGGGCAATTTTAGATTGGCGAACTCAGTTAGTTCACGGGCAACCACAAGAACAACTCTTGGTGCATTGGGAGGGCTGTCCAGTTGATGAAGCTTCCTGGGAAGACTTGGAAAATTTCCGCACTTGTTATCTTGATTTTCACCTTGAGGACAAGGTGAGTTCTGCAGAAGGGGAAAATGATACAAACCAACCAGTGGACCCAGACCCAATAAGGAAGGATGACCCAATAGTAAGGAAACGAGCAAGAAAGAAGCCAGCGTGGATGACTGATTATGTCTGCGGACAAAATTAGAAGATCCTGATATGCTCAAATTATGTCTGCGGACAAAATTAGAAGATCCTGATATGCTCAAATTAATTCCTGAAATTTCTGCTACAAATTATTAGTTTAATTCCTATTTTATTTCCCTAATTTTTGCTTGATTGTTAGCATCCAATTCCTTTTAATAGCTATGATGTAATCAAAACAGAACAGAATAAAAGTTTTCAAGATCCTTTTTCCCCCAAATTCTATTATTCTCTTTTCCTTAATTTTCTGAGGAGTGGACACTCACTCGAAGAGTGTTAAAACCTTTGAGCATTTTGCAGCAGAGTGTATCAGTTCCTGAGTCTGAGACAAGGCAATATGAAGGTGCATGATTACGCCGTACGATTTGAGCACTTATCTCATTTCTACACAAATACATCTTCAGAACAGTGGCTTTGCAGGAAATTTGAAGAGGGCTTGAAGGCTAAAATCAAGCTCATGGTGGTTCCTTTCCCTATCACTGTCAGGAATTAAGAGGTGGAGATGCGACTACTGGACAACAGAGATAGTTCAGTAGGGTAGCTTTGTAGGATCTACTTTTGCATGTATTTATATAAATAAATTATGTTAATATGTTCTGAGGTTCCGTCAGTGAATCGAAATTTCAATTTATATTACAATTATAGTAATATAATATAATATAAATGTTGTTATTTACTTGTTTACTATTTTACGACGATTTCTAAGTCGTTACAAGTTATCTTCTTTAGCTAATTAAATTAGTATGATGTCAATTTGAATATGGATGTAGGTTTTTAAATATTAAATTATATATTGTAATTCAAATCCAATAATATATTTATTATTTTTAAACGAATATCCTTTTATTTTTTTTCTTAAGTTACTTTTCTAACAATACTCATGCATATAGTTATGAGTAATTAACATGTTCTATGTATATTGAAACGAGATAAAATACTCTCAAATTTTCTAATATTTGTATCTTTTCAATAAACTAGTTGAAAATTAACAATTATATATAAATTTAAATTATTAGTTATTTAAATAATTCATATTAGGCTTAAACCTGTATTTGTTCCTATAGTTTTATACAAATATGCTAGTTCCTATTAAATTTTAATTATAAACTTGGTATGTTAAAAAAACATCACATGTGTGTTAATAATAATAATAACAATAATAATAATATTACTCATTTAGCTAAAATATTAATAATAAGTATGACCATTTTCTTCAATACATATTATTCTTAATGATATGTTCACATTTTCTATTAACAATTAAATAATATATTAATGATGAATTAAAATTATTTGATTATGACAAGGATTAAATCAGCAATTAAAATTTGATAAGAACTAAAATTACAAATTTGCGAAACTACAAGGATCAAAAGTAGATTAAAATTTTAATTATAATTAATGAATAAATAATTAAAAATGTATTATTTAATTAGACTTTATTTTGGATTGAGACATGTTGGTCCAAGACAAAGATGGACCAATTTCATAAAAAAAGAAAAAGAAAAAAAATTCTTTGAATTAATAATTCTTAACAATGAGAAATGGTTAATTTACTAAACAAAAACATGTAACGGATGCAATAGGAAAGACTTCAACTTAGAACGTATGCTGCTGACCCTAGTGGAGTGATCGGCCACACACAATAAATGGTGCCAAGCCACCTCTCTCTTACAACAGAGCTAACCATCAACACATTGCTGTGAAACTTCAAATTCAGTGTTTCTGCAAAATCCAAATTTCCATTTATTCACAGAAACGTGCGATCCGCACAAAGCAGAATAAGTGCGTTTGGAAAGAGCTGTTGATTCGGGAGCGAGATGGAGGTCGAACTCAAAGAGTTGAACGCCGATCTTCACTCTCTGAGCGAATCGCTTCCCGATCCATCACACCATGCTTTGCTCCGCAAGGTTTTTCTTGTTTTCAATTCTGAATTTACATTCCGATTCCGTCAATTAAGCTGAACACTCCTCACGAGTGTTATTGCACACTATTAGATCCGATTATGAACTAAACGAAACATGTGTGGTATTCTCGATTTTATGTTTTTGAAGATTCAATTGCGTGTTGAGGACCTTGCGAAGCTTGCAGCGGCTGCACCTGTTCGACGCTCTAAAGTTGAGGTAATTGAATTGCCTATTGGTCTTGCACATTTCTTTAATTTATTTGATGAATTTATGTTGTTAAGTTTGAGGAATGGTTTTTCTTCTTATTACATTGTTGCCAGGATATGAGTGCTGAGGTTGTTGATAGCAATCCTTATAGTCGGCTTATGGCACTTCAGAGAATGGGTATTGTGGAGAACTATGAAAGAATACGCGATTTCTCCGTTGCCATAGTTGTCTGTATTAATCTCCTTTATCTCTCTTTGTTGCTGTAGCATAAAATTCTTGACATGCAATGCTTTCTTTTTTAGTTATTTAAATATTTAATGGCAAGAATTAGTAAATTTCGAAGTCCCAAGTGCGGGTTGAATTACAAGAGGATGAAACATTACTCTTCCCCCTTGACTTGGGGGTCATATTAATTAAGGAGTTCTTCTCGTTAATTCCTCTTAGAATCACCTTAATTTTGGAAACTACATAGAGTGACATTCTTATTGTTTATTTATGGTGATATGTTTTGATAAAATGAAATTAGGAATATATACCATCTAAGTTCTGAACATAGATAATAAGCTTGTTCGAGTTTTTTTTTTTTTTTAATCCATTGGTACAATATCTTTCCAATATGACATAATTGATGGTGAATATATTATTGATATGGAGGATAACCTAATCTGAATTTGCTATTGGGATATATAGTTGGAGTATCTATCTTTGGCAATCTTGTTTGATTATGTTTGGAAGTTATTTCATGTTGTATTTGTACTTAAAGGATTGTTAGGTGTGACATTCAATTAGAATCACTAGCTAGCTATAATTGGATATAAACTCCTTTAATTCAGTTCATACTCACTGATAAAATACTTAATTTATGCAAAGAATTTCTGTGGCCTTTCTGAATTTGTTTATAGGAGGATAAGCCTTTTGGTCACGAACATAGACAATGGATGAATAAATTTTTAGAGAATAAACCAAATAGGTGATCCTGACTATTTTAACTTTATCTAAAAGTTTCTCTCAATTTTTTTCTTTGGTGTTGGTTGAAAATGCTGGTTTTTGGTTATTCTTGCACAATCACAGGGGATAGGTGGTGTAGGAAGTGTTGCAGCTGAGATGCTGACTAGATGTGGTATAGGTCGACTTTTGTTGTACGATTATGACAAAGTGGAGCTTGCAAACATGAATAGGTTGTTCTTTCGTCCAGATCAGGTGAGTGTCCAAATCTTCATTTTCTTGTTTTGAATTTGTTTATTTTTTGTTTGTTTATTATTTCTAGGCATTACATCTTAAAACTGAAAGGGCTAATCACATGAGTTATTTCTAACATAATTTTTCTTGGTTGACAAAGTAAAAATGTGAAATTTGATGCTAAATGCTAACTGTAGGAGTTAGAATTTTGCACCGGCAAAGCTATATATTAAATCATATTTACATCCTAAAGTTTCAAGAAGTTCCCTGTATCCATACCATAATTATGTGATATAATGTTTTTAGCTTCCCAGGTTGGTTTGACTAAAACTGATGCGGCTGTACAGACTCTTTCAGACATAAACCCCGATGTTGTACTAGAGGTACGTATTTTGCTGTTTTTATAGCAACAGGATCTTTTCATATATCTATGTTATTATTAAAATGAATCTTTATAAACATTTTGTTGATTGGTAAATTTGTTAATACTCTTCTCTGCTGATATATTTCCCTTTTCCTTTTGATTTAGAGCTATACACTGAATATCACAACCGTCACAGGTTTTGAAACCTTTATGTCAAGTTTGAAAAATAAATCATTTCAACCGAATAAGGAAGGGAGTGGCGTGGATCTGGTTTTAAGTTGTGTGGATAATTATGAAGCAAGAATGGCTGTTAACCAGGTATATATAATATAATTTCAATTTAAACAATTACTTTTCTTCTTTTTGGTTTTCCCTGGGAATGCTCATGCCTGACTGATTTCTATAAACACTGCAGGCTTGTAATGAATTGAGTCAAACATGGATGGAGTCAGGTAAGCAAAAGGATCTGCTAATCTCTTCTCTTGTTAGGAATAAAATTCTTGGACATGTTTGTTGAAGGAGACTAAATTGCTCTGGATTGACTCCACCATCTTTATCAATATTTCGGAGTAGTAATGTGAAAACAATCAATGGTACTCAAAGATATAGGAATAGACATATTTCTGATAAAAATTGCAAAATGTCATTTACCTTTGCCTATGTTTTATGATGCTAATGTATGTGGCTGCTGAATGTACTAGCATATGTTATATCACATGCCAGCACGTAATGCATTCTATATGCAATATTTTTATGATGATTTTGCAGATCTAGATGTATGAAGTATGGAATTTCTTTTTGGTGTGTGTGGAAACTCATGAAATATACAAATTTGAACAGGTGTTTCAGAGGATGCTGTTTCTGGCCATATTCAATTACTCATTCCTGGTGAAACAGCCTGTTTCGCATGTGCACCTCCTCTGGTATGACTCTTTATTATGAGTTTGTCTATGATTCACAATTGATGGTAATTGGCCTCAAGGGCTTAATCTTAATTGAACCTGGTGGTATACATGATTTCTGAAGCTCATCCATATGACATAAAACACTGAGCTATTTATTCTCAAGATATAAAATCTTTGGACGAATGACTTTGTAGCTAATCTATTGATTTTTCATCCACCTTACAGCAAATCTGAAATTTTTATGCAGTATGTGCAACATGTGATGCATACATTTATGTTTTCCTTTTAGGTTGTTGCATCTGGAGTAGATGAACGCACACTCAAGCGTGAAGGGGTCTGTGCTGCATCTTTACCTACCACTATGGTAAACTACGAGTGTATATATCTGTTTCTGGTAAAATTTTTTGATTGTTTCGATTTCCTAAAGACTAAGTTCTAACCAAATTTCAACCACGTAAGTTCTTTTTATTTAGGCTAGCAAACAGTTTTTCAATAAAAAATATATGAAAATCGAAAGTATTAAAATATCGAACCAAATCGATGAAACAAAGTGTGAATATTAGAAACACGGAAAACGTATTAAAAAACATACAGACTGAAATCGAAAGTTCTTTTTTTGTATTTTTATTAAGAGACTCGAGAATATGAAAATTAGTAGAAGTAAAGAAAGCAGTAAAAAGATGTCGAGACAACAAAGTAATACATAAAATAAAAGTAAATGACCAAGTAATCGAAATAACTGGAAAGTACAGGAAAGTAAATTTAACTTGCAAGTAGATAAATTACCGGGAAAGTAAAGAAAAGCGTTAAAAAATATCGAGACTAATGCAGAAATTTAAATTGCATAAGAGTAAATGACAAGGAATTGGTAAAAGATATTGAAACAAAGATGTAATGCAGAATCTTAAATTGCATAAGCGTAAATGACAAGGAATTGAAATAACATGAAACTAAAGACATGTAAATTTAAATTGCATTAAAGATAAAGTATCAGGGAAAGTACAGAAAGTGGTAACAAAAGTCAACAAAAGTGGAAATCCAGATCGCCAAAAACTTCATGATTCGTCGTTCTCCGGTAGACTTGTACAATAGACTTCTGCTCTCTCTGAAAATTCTCCTTCCTTCTTCATGCTTCGTTCTATTTATAGACTTTCTTCATGCTTCGTTCTATTTATAGACTTCTTCAACGTAACCTCCTAAGAGCGGTTTAGAAACCGCTATCCATGTTCCCATGTGCATGATAACCGTTCCCTCGATCTCGACCTCAACCATCGAGTACTTTAAACTGCTTCTGACTACCTAAGAACGGTTTAGAAACCGCTACCATGTTCCCATATGCATGATAACTGTTTCTCTCGATCTCGATTCCAGACATCGAGTACTTTGAACTGTTTCTGACTTCCCTCAAACTTAACTTCACACTCAATACTTATTATTGATTTTTTACTCCCAATCATGTTCATCGAATTTCCTCTATCTTCTTTCGATTTAGATTCTCGATTTTCCCTAATACATGGTCATCGAATTTCTCTTATCCATTTTCGATTCAGATTCTCGATTTTCCCTAACACATGGTCATTGAATTTCTCCTATTCATTTTCGATTCAAATTCTCGATTTTCCCTAGCACATGGTCATCGAGTTTCTTCTTTCAATTTTCGATTCAGATTCTCGATTTTCCCAACCTACTGTCATCGAATTTCTTCTTTCGATTTTCGATTCAGATTTTCGATTTTTTCCCACCAACAATATCTTACATTGGCTCCTTTTCTTCTTCATAGTTTGAAATTGAAATACTATGTTAGATTATATTTCTTTTTAAATTTTCAATAAATATGACATTTTCTACTGATTTTAGGGGCTTATTTATTTTATGTTCGTTATTTAGAATGCACAGCACACTTTAGTTTTTTGTTATCTAATATTGCAAAATCTTATTTCATTTCATAGGGGGTTGTTGCTGGCCTTCTAGTCCAAAACACACTAAAACTATTGTTAGGCTTTGGACAAGTCTCTCCATATTTGGTAAGGGCTGGTTGGTGCTTCCTTTGTTCTCCTTTCCTGAGTTTGTTGCAAATGGTCCCTTATATTCTAAAAACAAATTAACGAAGTAACAAACTGAGTTTATTCTTCAGGTGAATCGTGTGAGGCGTCTTCAATGAAAGATAGTCTCTGTTTTTGTTAAATACATTAACTGTGTGCTAATATCCTCACACTGGTTTGTTTATCTCTAGGGATATAATTCTCTTAAGGATTTTTTCCCAACTATGCAAATGAAGCCAAACCCTCAATGTTCAAATGCTGCTTGCTTGAAAAGACAGGTAAGTTGTTTATGTTTTGAATTTTGAAAATAGTGGCAGGAAAGTTGTTTCCAGATCAATAAATGCATTGCTCCTCCTTCCAACTATGAAATTATATATGTCATGCAGGAAGAATACATGCTTGCAAAACCAGAAAGAGATGCGGCAGCCAAAGCAAAAATGGAAGCTGAAGCACAATTGACTGAGGAAGTGCCACTTCACAATGATAATGAATGGAATATAAGGTGTTTAATGATCTTTTTTTTTTTTGTTCATTTCCATGTGTAAGAGAAGATACTAAACATATTATCAGTTGGCATAGATATAATCCCTGATTTACTGGTTGCTATCATTTATGCAAAGTACCCTATTAGTATCAAACGTCATCCTTTCTTGAAATATTAGGCTTCACATTTAGTGATGTTCTTTTGCATTAATTTCCAGTGTTGTGGATGATGTTCAACTGGATGATCCGGATACCAGAAGTTCAGGTACTATATTAATTTATATTTTCTGAAAGTTTAAATTCATGATCATAAGCTCAGAATTTATCCTTCTTACAACTGAATTTAAGTGCCGCATGCTATTCTATGTGGTTGTTAATTTGTTATCACACTAGACAATTCAGGAAGTAAAATGGTACTAAAGTTTGCCTTGCCCACCATTTCTTGTGGACTTGGTCACCGTAGATAATTTTTTGTAAGTGTTTATAATAGAAAATAAAATAAAAAATTAAAATGATAGAAGTAATAAAATTTCTCTCAAATTAATATTATGCATCTCAACTTTTTCAGAAGTCAAACGAAGAAACTACTGTAAATAAATGTTGAAGTACATAGGTTAATTTTATCTTGTGAAAGGATGATTCACTTAATTTGCGCAATTTGTGTTATTTTTAAGTACTTGCTGAAACTGGGCCAAACATGCATTTGTTGGTTTCCTAGTTTGTTGGCGCACGGGGGAAATTCTACTTTGGCTATGGGAGGTTTTCTTTCTCAGCCAGCTCCTTGAGTGTTTTTACATAAAATGTAGCTTTCTTTGTTGCACCTTTACAGACTGCAAAGCAAAAAATTTTATCTTTTGGTTCTTCGAAAGTAAGGGTACTTTTGACAATATTAGTAGGGAATGCGTTTTCGTTTCGATCTGAAGGGTTCAAGATCTGTTTATCTCCGTTGCTCATTTTTCAATTAATATTTATATTAACCTTTTCACAAAACCTATTTCAGATGTTCTACCAGAAGGTCTCACACATGAACTTCCTAGTGCAGACGAGTTTGATAAGGCAACTCTTGAAGCTCCAGTAGCTGACAATGACGACCTTGAAGATCTTCGCAGGCAACTTGAAGCCATTAATTCTGCGTAGAGTAAAAAAGTTTTGCTTTTGTATTAGAAAAAAACTGCTGAATTTAATTTTTCGAGTAAGCCAGATTAACTTAGCATCAGTTTGTTTTAAAATTGAGAAAAACTAATTCTAAGTTATTGACTATTATGACAATCTATCGTGCACTTTTAATTAAACGTATATTTTTCTATTAAAAATATAAAAATGATTTTTCTAATCAAAACTAACGGCATAAAAAATTGTTTTAGTAATCATATATCTTTCTCTTTTAAGAAAATGATTCCTAAATACATCGAAGTGTAAGAGTTGCTCAATTCATTACACTTTCCAAAACTAACAGCATGTTGATAAAAAAACATTCGAATTTCTATTCAGTGGTAACAATGGATAAAAATAAAGTCTTTTGCTGAAGCTTAATTAACGTACGAAGATATTGTTCTCGAAATAAATGCAAACATTCGACTCTTTAAAGAACCTTACTAGTACAGAGCACTGCGATGAATTTTGCTCTTGCACCTTTCCTCTTCTAACGTTCTGGACAGCAGCCACGATATCCACAATTTGAATGATATTGAAAGAGCCACATTTGCATATCACCATCGGGAAATATGATATATTAGCTGAGGCAATTGTAATTAGAAAGGTTCCTCGAGATACGGTTTATTTGACCTTACTCCCTATTACGGCAAGACCCATTAGCATGAGTTGGTTTGCAGTCTACTTGCGTAAGTCCAATGTTGACCATGGACGACTTGCATATGGTTTAATTCTATAACGTATTTGTCATTGTTGCTTATTTTGGATGATCATGACTGATAAGCACCTTTCTCAGGAATAAAATTTCAAGGAAAGTGTCGCTGGAAATAACAAAGGCAATATAATATCAACGTTTATTATTTCTAACAATAGAGTACGAATGGAGGGACTCCCTCGCACAACTACATCGACATACTGAAAAACTACCTTCACAGCCATAAAATATGTTATAATATCGTACACACAAGGCCTAAATAACATCTGTTTTTACAACCAAAAATGGTCTTTTACGGATGTTAAACATGTTCATTTTGAGAGCTTATTGTTGATTGGGTCAGAACATTCCAACTAAGTCTTCTTTTCACTTTTCTTTCTCCTGAAATATGTTTGTAGCGTAGGTGTTGTATCATATTACTAAGTAAAAATTAAAGTGAAGCTTCAAAATCTAGTGCTCCTCAAACTTCAGATGAATTTCACTCATCAGTGGTTGATGTTTCCTGACCTGTATAATAATAAGGAAATTTTTCACATCAAAATTATACTCAATATCTTCATATTGGCTAGAGATACTAAACACAAATATAAGGAACTAACAACTACAAAAGTTAATTTTTTAGAATCAGTATCATAGGTACCCTAAGCCTATTGAACTGCAACAATAATTTATTTACATCCAAAAGTTTACGAAAATGTTACCTTTACACCAGCTAATGAAAGTAGCTTGTGAGAGGCTATATATGCAATATCCGAATTTTCTAATCTCTTCTCCACAAAATAAATTACTTCAGAAACTCCTGACTGCAAGAAAGAACTAAAAATATAATGGCCCTCTTTTAAAGATTGGATAGTAAGATAAGGATATGTCCAACAAGTGTACTGGTACCGATTGCACTAAAATTCTTCCATACTTGTATAAATCAGACTAGCATTGAATATGACTATTTATTAGCTAATACAGAGATCACAAATTATTGCAATTTTCATCAACTTATCGCCAGAAAGAGTTGTTATTCACATTACAACCTAAGTTTTGCCCCCTCAGAAGGCAGCCTACTGTGGTCTAGAGCCTAATGACAAAATGTAGCAGTTGTAAATTATACCTGATTCGACACGCATAAAGGACCTATCAGGAGAAAGAACTAGCATAAATGAGGCTATTTATATTAGAATTTGAACTTGTCGTTAACTTATCTCACAAAAAATGAATTGTAATGTCAAAATTAACTCTCACTTCTATGCTTTAATTTGTTCATGTTTTATATCAATAAGATTTCCAATTCATCTCCTTGAAAACTAGACATCCCACACGTAAAGTTAATAAAAATTAAACATTCACGAGTGGTCCGATCCGATAACAAGTGGTCTAATATCATTAGAATAAACTTTGATAATGTACCTTAAAATTGAAAAACTAACTAGTTGCTAAAAGTTGGTGATTGGTAGTTGTTAAACTAGCTTATTAAATTTTAAGTGTTTGATAAAAAGGATACGTTGAAGTAATTGATAAATATGTAATTACAAAAATAAATATGCTAAAACGATGTTTTATATAATTTTTAATTTCATCGATAAAAATATATTTTGAAGTATTTATAATTTTTGTTTCTAATTAATTTTAAACTTTTGTAAATTTATTTCTAATCGAATTTAAAATAATGTATAAATACCATACTTCTAAGTAGATATCATACAAAATAGTGGAATATAATAAAAAAAATATATCATTCATCACTGATGTATTTAAGTCTAATGTGAATATAATAAAATAAATAGTATAATATAAAACTATTAGAAAATTAATTACTATCAATATCTTATGTAATAAAAAGAAAATAAATTCTTATATAAAAACGTATTAAAAAATCCTACTTTATGAGTGGAAGAAGAGAAAAAGTTATATATAAAAAATCTCACCTTGTATAGAAAATATTAAAAGGAAATTTAATAAACAGTTTAAAGATAATATATATATATATATATATATATATATATATATATATATATATAAACTAGAAGTTAGTGTTTAATATAAAAAAAAAAACACTACAAGTTAGTAAAAAAATTATATTTATCCAACAGTATTAGTATTAGTAAAGTTAAACAAACTTTTCTCTCACTTATACATTTTAATTTAATCATATTTCTAAACGAGCTATTCAACCTATTTCATTATCAGAGAAGGGAAGACGATGTAAAACAAATTAATTAAAAAAAATAGACCTCATCTGCAAAATGGTTCACCAAAACATATTATACGTCAAGCAGGGCAAGGTTACCCACCTGGATTATGATCTTAGCACATTCATTGCAGGGGAACATGGTCACATATAGCCGCTGCAATGATTAGACAAGATAAAAGATGAAAAGAGATAATTGAAATCTCTTAGTATCAGGTGGTTAAATAAACAGTTTGATTATAACTTGCGGGTTCTGCTAACCATCTTTAAGATATTGATTAAGAAATTTAAAATAGAAAGTTTTTATTGAAATTTACATTCCGAATGCATTGGAAATCAGAATAAAATATATTAATGAAAATTTCTGTTTTAAATTCCTTCATCAAGCAAATAGTTAGCTTCCGAAGAATCTTTAAGAAATTTCTTTTATATGCTAACTGGTAAGGGTAGTGACACACTCAGTGTGTGAGCCAATTATTTAGTTAAGTTTCAAAAGGAAAATGATGAATAAACCACAAAGTCAATACTTCCAATTAAGACACTTAAAATGATATATTAACTAGAGAGTGCAGCAAAACTCACTTGTCCAGCAGCAGAGGCATGATTTGTGTTAAGAATAGCATTTACTTCTGCATGACAAACATAACTAAAGTGGACAAGAAAAGAAGAAAAAAAAATTGTCAACAATATTACGTTCAATCAACAATCCAATGACTTGACCAAGAACATTATAAGCCAAAGATTCAATGCATAACATAATCCATCTCATCAAAACAAAACTATGATTAAGATTTAATAGAGAGTGAATAAACAAAAGCAAAACACTTACGGGTACTTTGTCTCCAAAGGATTCCCAGTCCTGGATTTCTGAAACATAAAGAGATTTCTGGATGAGAAGATTTAAACAATACTCCAACAACATTAAAAATCGCTCTCATAAATGCCAACCTTTGCCCAGGGTAGGTTATCATCAGAACAACCTCTTGGAAACCCATTATAACCAATTCCTGAAAGAAGAAAAGGAAAAATAAAAAAAATCTGCGTTTCACTTAAGAAAGTGAATGGATATAAGAACCCAGTGAACGTACCAAGAATTATGCCATCTTGACTCACCAAACAAGCCCCAACCTGCCGTATTAACAACACCAAATGCACAAGCTTATAATTTTAACCCACCCAAGCAAACTCAAAATCCAAAATCCAAGATCAAACGGTTTTTACAAAAATTGAGATAAACATGACCTGCCTGTTAGGGTCTTTGGATCTCTCAGCTGACAAAAACGCTATTGCCATAAAATAGTCATCCCAAGACAAGTATCTGAAAATTATAATAAATAAATAAATACAACAACAAAGTTCAATTTATCCATTTTTATGAACACGAGAACTGAAAATTACCCTTTTCGCTTAGAGGGGTCGAAAGGGTCTCTAGGAGAGGAAATGATGCCGTTTTGGGATGGTTTAGGGCGGGTTTGGGAGCGACGGAAGAAGCGGAAACCAATTGCGGAGGCCATGGCGCCAATTACAGTTGCCGTGGCAACTAAAGTAACCTCGCGAGAGTTCATGGAGCTCAAAAATATGAAAACCAAAGCGAATTGGTTCTGCAAGAAGATGCAATTTTGGTATTCTAAATGTCAAAAAAACTAAAATTGTAACTCAAAAGTAAATAAACAAACCTAATTGTTGGAACTTGGAAGCGGGAAAGAACGCGGGAAAATTCACAACTCAGATAATTCATTCAATACACATCTTATATGTTACAAAAAAAGAATTTTATGGATCCAGTTTAAAAGGTAGAGTTTAGTTGTGATAATTTAAATGGTTAGATTATTTATAATTTGAAAATGGAAAAAAAAATTAGATATTTTAGTTTTGTTGAAACCTTACTTTTCAATGATTTTAATCATAAGAAATTAGTTAATTTATTTCAGATTAAATTGTTTAATATTTTATATTTAATTATTTGTATAAAATTATTTAATTATTTATATTAAATTATTTAACTTGAAAAAAATAAATAACTGGTATCACATAAATATCTCTTTGAATTTTTTACCCATTATAAATTTTAAAATTTGGGTAATGAATTATTAACAAAATTAGATTTTTCAATCAAAATTAAATTATTAAAACCGTGGAGAATAATGAAATGAAAATTACCTTTTTAAATGTTGTTTTTCAGCAGAGTACTCTTTCTTTCGTGTTTGTTCAGTGGAGTTAATTATTTTTAAAAATATATTATATTTGTGATTTTTTTTTTAAATCACCAACTTTATGTTAAATATTTAGCAGAAAGGCATATATTTTAAAAATTCTGACTTTTTCTACCAAAATTGGTGATTCCTTTATTATTGTTTCCCTTCTTGGACACACTTTCGAAGTAATCCATCTATTTTTCATGTTAAACTAGATACAATTAGGATAAAAATGTTGATGTTATTTTTCAAATAAACATGAAGATTTTTTATTATTTGTATTATAATTTTCTTATCAACAAAACTTCATTACTTTGACTAAATTTTATCCATATGATTAATCTCACATCCTCTTATTTATAATCACGTTGTCACCGCATTTCATGCAGAACTTTGAATGCATAAATTTGAAGAAATTTCTTAAATTTAATCATTCAACCTTATAAAAACATATTCATTGACGTAATAGGTGGATTCGTAAAATTAAGAACGGACCTCTGTATAAGATATTAAGGCTTAAACAATAAAATTTGATGTTTAAAGGTGTAGATTTTTAATTTTATAACATGTAAAAGTTGGAAGTAAAAAAATACAAAAATATGTATTCTTAAGCAAAATTTACAAAATATGATGTAAATATTAAAAGTGGTGAACATGATAATTTTAAATCAAATATTACTTAAAAAAAATTATAACCCATTTTAATTATATATTATTTAAAAAAAATAATGATAAAAAATAATATTTTAAAAAACAAACTAATCATTTTAATCGGATTGTAATTTTTAAATAACCAAATTTTAATTAAATCAATAAAATATAATATTTTTTTATTTTATATTAATTATATCAACTTTAAATAATATATATTTTATTATATTTATTATATATTTTATATTTATAAAATTTATTATAACAAATTTTATGATTTTTTATAAAAATATTATTTTATTAAATATGATATTAACTATTTAATCTTTATATTTGAATTCATGAATTAATAGTCAAAATAGTTTTAAAAATATTGATAAAAAAATAACTATTTAACTTTAATTTTGTTTATAATATTATTTTATTAAATATGATAATACTAAATATTTAAACTTTAAAATCATATATTCTACTAAATTATATATTTATTAATTGAATATCATTTTAAAAATATTAATAAAAAAATTGATTTCACTTTTAAGTTTTCAGTGAATATTTTATTTATATATATAAATTCCTACGCATGTGTAATTGGGTTTAGTTTCACCGACCAAAATGCCTAAAATAGAAAAATGGACACTTGCTATGGTGGTTCATTCAACTCTATGCTTCTCAACTATTCATGTATAGCCACAATAAATATAATTCACTGCCTATTCACAAAAACAATGATGGGAGGTATCCCACAATGTGTGCCTCTGTCCTTTTCTCATAAATAATAATTAAAAAAAAAGTGGTTATTTGAAAAAGAAAACACATTATCATGAATACACTATTATTTAAAAACTATAACAAGAACAATGAATGATTAATTGTACCTAGTTGTAACCCTTTTAGTCTTTACAACCTTTATTGAGAGCCTTTTTACACTACTTTTCCCCAGAATCTAAAACATTTCAGTATGTTTGATTTTAACATCATCCGGTTACATTTTCCATGGAAAAGGACACTAAAAAGTAAAATAGAAAAAAAACTATTCTCCATTCTATTTCTTTATTTTAAAGTAAGTGATCTAATCAGAACACATCCAAGAGATGAAAATCATGCAAGCTCCCAAAAGCAATTGTACATGTGAGCATAGACTGTGTAGTATAGACAATGATGGCAAATTATAATTGATTGAACTTTTTGAAGTGTGAAAACTACAGAGTGTTTAATCTTGAATTATAGGGTGGCACAAAGGCAAAGAGGGGAACCAAGAAGTGAAGATGTGATAGAGTCAATAGGACAAGGAAATATTAGTTTGGGAAAGTTTCACAAGGGTTGGGTGGGTGGGCATGAATGAATGATGATGCATGATGCATGTGAAAGTTTGAGAGGTTTCAAGGTTGGATGATCTAACTCCATTATCAGCTTTAGAGGCTAAACCCCATAAGCACCATTTGAGGGAGTGATGGAGGCCACTTTAGCACAATCATTCATTTATCATGGCCTCCAACTAAGCCTTGTGTATCATATTGTTCCTTGGGACCCAACTTTGTGAACCCCAAAGTCCTTTTTATTCAACCACCCATTTGCCAGTTGTAGCATTGCAGTGTCCCTCTTATTTATGGTTTCAACTTTTCTCAAGAAAAACATCCCATTATCATCACTCTTCTTTTTGTTTCTTTCTGAAAAACTTTCCTATTCCCTTTGTCTGCTTCCTAACAAGTAACCATTCTTCATCAATATAAATAGTAACCGCTCATGTAAAAATATTCCTTGTTATTTCTTTCAAAAACTAATCAAATCGCATTTTCATTGTTTCATCCACTTTATATCTTTCTTTCATCACTTTAATCATTATTTATCTCATTGTTTTTATTTTTATTTATAAATTAAAATATAAAATTCATCAAGTTGAGATGGCCGAGTTGGTCTAAGGCGCCAGATTAAGGTTCTGGTCCGAAAGGGCGTGGGTTCAAATCCCACTCTCAACAAAATGATATTTTCGTTGTTCATGACGAAATTACTATCTTTATTCACTTTTTATCACTAAATTTTGGTTTAGTCACTCTAAATATTACTGAAGGTGTCTAATGCTAAAAAATATTTATTATAATGATCAAAAGAAAAATCATCTCACTAAACATATATTTAACCTTAAAAGTTTCAAGTTATCAAATTATTACAGTTTTTTTTAGTAATATACATAAAAGTTTCTTTTATTATTATTTTAATCATGTTATTTTCTATCAGTGCAAAATATCTATTAAAATTTTTGGATTTTATAGAGATCTGTTATATTTTACTTTATGAAAGAGAGAATTAAAATTTATATAATTATTTTTTAGTTTTGATTTAAGAATGATTAAAGTTAAGTAAAATAATTTGATCTTAGTTTAAAATATAATCGGGTCATAATTTTTTTCTACCTTCACTCTATCCTAGGCCAGAGTCATTTTGTTCTAGTTGATTTTTTTAAAATATTAATGTGCCTATCTAAAAATAGTTAATTAAAAATAAAAAATAAATTTTATATTTTTTAAATATATTAATAAATTAATTTTTATTTTAAATATAATAATTTAATATATAAATTACAGGAGATGAGATTCGTCCTAAAATAAAAATAAAAAATATTTTTCATTATCATCATTATAAATAAAATAAGTAATTATTAATTAAAATAAGAATTCATCTTAATTTTTATATTATAAAATAATTGGAGATTAGATATTTATTATTATATTTATTTATGATTTAGTATAAATGATTTGTTGTTCGATTTAATTAAATTTAATTATATATAACTTAGGTAATAAATCACCTAAACATTGGATAGGTTCTTAATATTATTCAAAGTTTAATACATAATATATTTCAATAAAATATTATTTATAAATAATTTTTTTTAATATGATTTATAAATATTTAAAGTAAATTGTAAAAATAGTAAATAATCGTAAAAATCAATAATTGAAAAGTAAATATAAAAAAATAAAAAAATAATAAATCTAACTTATTATTAAAGATAAAATAGAAATTAATTAAAAAAAATGACGATCTATATTGTAAAAAATTCTATTAAAAATACTTGTTCCTAAATCATAATATTTTTTAGAATATAAGTTTCTTCATACAGTTTAACCAAGTTTATTATATTTATTTTATCTTATATATATTTTTTGAATGTAACTGTCAATGTGACTTAAAATAAAATAATAATAAAAATATAAAATAAAACTATTAACTAAAATCTTTAAACGATTATTTTTTAGTAGTAATTTCCCTTTTTCCTGTTTTGTTGATATATATCACTTATAACTGATCATAAAGAATTAGATCATAATTATATCCATAAATTTATCAATACACTACTAGAAGATTCTCCGTTATACTTCCTTTAAATATTTTGTTTCCTTATATACGATGACATTTTGCTTTAACCTTTTCCACTCTTTAAATCCTTGATTTTCAATTAATAATATTTTGACTTTTTTAATATTCCTAATCATCTTCTATCAATAATATATACTTATAAATGTTTTATTTTCATAATATACATTTTATTGATTATCATATTTATTTTTTACAATTATTGACGTCCTCGATTCATAATTTATAGACTTAAATTTACTAGTAAAATAAATAAATATTTTATCAAATTAATTTATAATTTATATATATTTTTAATAAAATAATATTATTTTATTTTTATTTAAAAAAATAATTAAGTTCATAAAATTATAAATTAGCCTGATCTAAATAAGTTGATTTAATTAAGGACAAATATCTTTTAATCTAATTTAACCTATTTCATAATTTTTGTTTTTTTTATCTATCGGATTAAACACGCTTTATCAGTTTTTTAACTTTGATGCTTTTTATTTAAAAAATAATCCGACGTATGATAATTATTGGTAATAAATGATAATACAGTATATAATTATTTAATGGATTTAAGATGAACAATTATCTTATTGCTGGATTTCAGAAAAGTTGAACAGAGAGATATATTTTAAAACATGATAGAGAGAGAATAGGATATAAGAGTAGCTGGACTTATTTAAGAGTAATAGTGAATATTTTATTTTAAATTTTATGTTTAAATTAAAGAAAATGATTTTAAAATTAAAAAATTTACTTATATAAATAATACTGATAAAAATTTAAGTAATTTAATTATAGAATTTATAATAAAATAATTAAATTAAATTTTTAGAAAACTCTGGATTAAAAATTGCTTTGGACATGCTCTAAGTATGAATTGGGTAAATTATAATTGAAAATGATATGTTATTGTATGATTGAGCACTAATCTTTAAAAATTTAAAATTGAATTGTATGGAAATGTTGAATATGTATGTTTTGTTTATTATGATCGTGGTGATGATCCCATGGCTTGCTTAGATGTTGGCATGAGAAAAAAGAAGATACAGTGGATTTGACAGTCACATGATGATGCATAGAAGAAGAAAAATGGAAAATGGAAAAGAAGGGGCCCTGCTAAGTGAGAGAGAGTGAGGAAAGCACAATGATGAATGATGTGTTGTTAGGCCCTCCCTATTCCCACTCTCCCACGTGCCAACCTGCCCAAAGCGTGCCCCGTGCCATTTCCCTTTTTGCTCCCCCCAACCCTACCATAAACCCAATTTATTCAACAAAACTGCATCCACAATATCTTTATTAATACGTTGCGGATAAAAATCTAATTTCACACTTTAACAATTTTTAATTTCTCAACCAAATTCTATATTCACCATCTTCTATATAAATCACATTTCATTTTTACAAAGATTAAATTAATATCAAAATATATTGGTTATTTTTAATACATAAAATCATTTTTCTAAATGCACCACTTGGATGCAGGATCCAACGCTTAACAAAATAAGGATATGGAGATTATTTATTTATTTATTTATTTCTCTTTAAAAATATTAATCAGATCATTTTTCATCAAATGCGTAGCAATAAACTAAGCTTTAAATAAATATCAACGATATATCACTTCGAAAAAAATCTTATATGAAAATATCTATTTCGTAAGATGCCCTAATTTTATAAGACAATAATATATTTATTATATACTATAATATTTTAATATTGGGTTAGTTTTCATTAACATATATAGTATTAAATTAACGAAAATTAACCTGTTAGTATATATTTATTGACGAGTTTACAGTATTATAAGCGAAATATATCATAAACTGTGAAAATAAATAATCTTTTACCTAAAATATACAAATACAAATCATTGTGATGTTTTGAAGATAAATTTATATTCAAGTTAAGTTAGATATGATTTATCACTTTTGATTTTTTATTGACTAAACAATTACTTATAAAAGAGTTATAATTAATTATTTCTATCATTCCATCAAAAAAAATTGATAAATTCATTGTATTTATCTTCTTCTTTTTTTACAACTTATAGTTATCTTCTAACATAACTAATATCAAATAAAATTTAAATAATTTTAGTTTTAAAAATTTCTTTCAATATTAACCACAGTTATAAGTATTTTAATAATAGTTTACAAGAGAAGGTATATATATATATATAACAATTTCTTTATATAGTTCTTAATATAATTTAATGCTTTTAGTGAAATACAATTTTTCTGTTCTTTTGCATTTCATGCGATATCTTTATTTTCAAAAATAAAAATCAATATTTTCAATATTATAAAGTATTTACTTTACTAATTAAAATATTGAAAAATAAATATACCATATAAAATCTATATAGCAACAATAATAAAAAAAAATGGTATAAATTTGTAAGACTTAAATGGTTCAGGACCTGAGGTAGATGGTCCCTTAGTCACCATTAGCGTATTTGTTGAAGGAACCATAGCCCTAACATAAATACAATACACAAAACATAGGACATACAATAATATGAAAAATTCTTAAACCCATATGTAAGACAAAACGTGACTATAATACAATATTAAAATATTTTAAAATTAATAAATTTAGATCACAATACTAAACTTATATATATATATATATATATATATATATATATAATCAAATTAAAATTATAACTAAAAATAAATAAAAAATCTATTTTACTCTTTGAAAAATAAGTATGTAGTTTCCAACATAAAAATTATACATTTAATAGGAAAAATAAACACTTGTTTCTCACAGACGTAGAAGTATTCAGAACTATTCTTATCATTATTATTAATTCGACTGGAATTAGTACAATATGTCATATCGTAAAGGAAAATTTTAATATTCATGTCAATAATTGTAGTTCTGTCAAACAAAATAATATTACTTTAGAGACAAACTTTACACTTTTTGTTATGTAGCCAAAGTTAGAATGAAAAGAAAAGTACTACTCACTTTTTAATTTTTTTTTCTGATTATCAATTTTATTTAAACATATAATTATATTATTTTTCACTCTTTCAATTTATTTAGTACTTTAAAAATTTATGTTCTACTACATAAACGATTTACATGTTCACACCAATAATATTTTTAAAATAAATATTGAAAATATTGTAATAAAAAGGTAAATAACAAAACCAATATAATTAAGTTAAGCAAGATCGCATATCTAACCTCGTAAAAGAAATAATATTAATATATAAAAGATTAGGATGAAACATCACATTACTATATAAATTTATAATGTTTATGTCAATAATTGTTTTTATATATACAAAGATAATACTACTAATTAAAGATAAACTTGGAGCACTTTATTATCCGTTAATAAGTGATTTTTTTTGGTGGAGATTATTATAATGAGGTTGGAAGACGACTAAAATTACGCTGCGTAACGCCAAAATCTATTAAAAGAATTGAACATGTCATTGTTGTAACCAAACTCCATGATGTTCCCAGCTATAAAGATAATTACGTAAAAACGTTGTTTAGTATTTTATGCTGTACTTTGTTGATAAACCCACATTAATATTAAATTTTGTTTCTAATAATATCTGAACACGTTTTAAGGTTGGATTCAAAATTATTCAATGTTTGATGAGTACGTAAATCATAAATGCGTCCGTGCCGAAAACAAATCATAAATGTGTCTGTACCTAAAATAAATCATAAACGTGTTACTAGTAATAGTTTCATAACGGGACAATTCTTAAATATCTAAATTACTTGGTCAGCCACTATTCCATATAGATTTAAATAAATTATTGATCCCTCCAAAATTTATCCATGTCAATTTTTTATATATATAATATTTAACAAATATATTAATTTAATTTTGATAATAATTTAATTATTTATGAATTAACCCCTATTATCATATAATCATTTTAGTAAAATATTTGTACGTATATGATATTGTCAAAATTAGCATGCCAATATATACTGTAAATTAAAAATGATAATATAGTTATGTAAACTAAATTGTATATTTATATTTTAAATTTTGTAAGATTTTTTGGAAGTATTGATTTTAAAGGGATTAATTTTGAAAATGAGAATACCATACTAACTCTAAAAAAAATCTATTTAATCCTTTTTAAATTAGAGTGAACTCGTTGTTATGGAAAAGATATAAATTATAACTCAGATACATTTCATTTACGACGACTTAATAGTAAATGTAAATTATTTATTAATTTTATAGATAATTAATTTTAGATAAAATGTTATTAATATAAAAAAATTTAAATCATTTTTTTATCAACGAAAATTCATATTATATATTTATTTTTTCTTAAAAATCTGTTTCTTGACACAGTTTTAATCATAATTATCATTAAATATATAATATATGTGAAGAGGATCCAATTTCATATTTATGATGATAATATTAGTTAATTATTACGTTTGAAATGTTTTTTTTAATGCTCTAAATTATTAGAAATTTATCTTAAAAATATATATATAAATTATTTTTAATTTGTTAGTTTTATTTTTGAAAGACATATTTAATATATATATATATATATATATATATATATATATATATATATATATTAAGGATTTTGAGTGTTTTTACTGAAAATATTGATGATTAACAATTATTAATAAAAAATATAAATTGGACCAGTTAAACTCTGTAACTAATTGTTGTTGGGATTATTTTTTCATACGACGTTAATGGATGTAATTTTGTTGCTGTAATGAATGTGGGTTGATAATACTATTTATTAAAATATTCTTACTTCATTCTTTAAATTTAAGTAGTTTTGGAAGGGGGAAAGTATATAATTCTATTAATTTTTATTTCAATATAAAAGCTAAATTCACATATTTATTAAATATTGACTATAAGATAAAACAAAATAAAAATAAATGCAATACGAATAAATTTTAGAAATAAAAAACATATGTTTTTTTTTATATATATATTTTTTTGAGAGATTCTATATGTAGAATTGTGTTTGACACAACTTCTTATTTTGAGGGGAGGAAAATTCAAAATATGTATACTCTATCATAATGGGATGTAGGTCTTTTTCAAGAAACAAATATGTAACTACTCTTAACATGATAATGTTATTTATTATATAATAATTGATTTTGAAAACATTAATAATAGTTAGTTAGTTTTGGAGTGTAGGTGCTTAACCCACTCTAGGGTTGGTTGGCTTTAAGTACAGTATATATGTGAAGGACACATGCCTTTGTATCATACACTCATTTATACTTAGTGTTTTTTCATTTATCTTGTACTCCTTTTTAACTAAACTAATTAACTTATTTATCAAGTACTTGCGAGTTGAACGTTGATTTGTTGACAAATTTTGGGTCATGTATATATATGATACATATTTAAATGTGTTAGGGTCATTATTTATTAAGCCAAATAATAAAGTGATCTAAATAAATTAAAGTTTTGGCTAAAGGCATATGTCATGAAAATATGATTGTGTAGAGACTATAGAGTAATTTCTAATTTGATGAGGGGCCAAATTGGAAATACTAAAACTTAAGTAATTAACCTAATTTTGGTTATATAAAGGGTCATGGTCCCCTTCTGAGAGCACACAGAAAAACACAGTTACAGTCCCGTTCTTTTCTTTCTATCCCCATCAAGAGAGAAAATCAAGAGGGAAATACAGGTGCTCTTCAGGTGAAAGACCATAAGATCAAATCAAAAGTGCTTTACAAAGGATATCATCATTATGGCTAATTCAGGTACGCTTTCGCATTTAGTTTATAACATGTATACAGTATGGGATTATAGATATATGTTTGATCATTAGGATGAAGATCATATTCAATTAAAGTTTAACCTAACAATTGGTATCAGAGCAACCCATACTTGATTCATGTTTGCATTTAGAAATTAGATTTAACAAAATTGAGATTTAAGAATTCAAGTGAAAAATAATCTCCCATTTTTTAAACCCTAAAATCAAATTTGGGGTTAAATTCCCAATTTTAAAAACTACTTTCGAATTTGGGATAAATTTCCAATTTCCCAAATTGAGAGAGAGGGTTCCAATTATCTGTTCTGGGCATTATACGGAGATGGCCAATTCAGGACTTTTAATGGGGGTGGCTCGGCGACTTCGGGTTCAGAGGCACACAGTAGTCGGTGCGGTGCGACGCACGGGTTTGGGTGTGGAGAAGCGGCGCTCAATTCTAGGGTTGATTTGGGTTGCTTCAGCGGTCAATGGCGGTACGACCGTGGCAGAGTGATTATTTGGGACGCTTGGTGGTGGTTTGTGAGTGGGGAGATGATGCAGTGGTTATGAGATTTGGGTAGTGGCTAAGGGAGAGTGACGGGCTCCGTCCATGAGTGCGCGGTGAACAACTTCTGCCGGGCGTTGATTCTGACAGTGGCGGATGCAAAGCCAATAAGCTTCAATACGTGGTTCTATGGGTTCCCTGTGGCTATTCTCATGGCTAATTCAGCACCGGCGATTCGATTACGGTTGCTTCTGCGCAGACTCTGACGGATAAGGAGTACCAGCGGCTGTTGAGGACTTCAAAGTTGAAGAAAACTTGTTGAAGCAAATGAAAGATGAAGGAGTTGTGTTTAAGGAGTCACTCTTTATTTTGATTATGAAGTATCATGGGAAGGCAGGGTTGCCTGGCCAAGCAACTAGGCTTTTGTTGGACATGTGGGGTATTTATTCCTGTGACCCCACTTTTAAGTCTTACAATGTTGTGTTGGAGGTTCTGGTTGATGGTAATTATCCCAGAGTAGCACCTAATGTTTTCTATGACATGTTAAGTAGAGGTGTTTCTCCGACCGTGCATACGTTTGGTGTGGTCATGAAAGCCTTGTGTATGGTTAATGAGGTTGATTCCGCTAGCTCGCTTCTCAGGGACATGGCGAAGCATGGGTGTGTTCCAAATTCGGTCAATTCACCAGACCCTAATTCATGCTCTTTGTGAAAACAACGAGTGAGTGAAGCGATGCGGCTTTTGGAGGACATGTTTCGATGTGCTTTGTCGACTGATGTTCGGACCTTCAATGATGTCATCTATGGCCTCTGCGAGGCCAGTCGGATTCATGAGGCGGTGAAGTTGCTTGACCGAATGCTCCTTCGTGGTTTCAGCGCCGATGCTCGACTTATGGATATTTAATGCATGGGTTATGTAGAATGGGGCAAGTTGATGTAGAAAGCACGTGAAGGAACCAGAAAGTATGGTAGGGAGCGATCCCTTGGATGATGGAAAGGTGACACATGAGGGGATCACGTGGCGTGCGGAGATATGAGCAAAGGGAATAGAGAGAGAAAATAAGGAAGGGATTAGGATCTCCTGAGATTTCGACTTACACGTGTCAAGGTCGAAGTCCAATGTGAACATCCCCAATAGATCTATCTATTTTCATATCTGAAGAACACTCCTCCGCATGAAAATAAATACTGCAGAATTTTGCTAACTAGAGGAGTATATATATTTGATTTTGTTATATAAATAAAATATTATTTTTTTTGGTAGTTTAATATTTTTGTGAGCAAATTGAGTCAAGAAGTTACCAAAGTAACCTCTCTTGAATTGGGTAGTTCATGAAAAATATTGAATGTTAGTGTTTGTGTATATTCATGCGAGTATTAGTTGGCCCAAAGGAAGATTAATATTTGGCCGAATTACATATACACTTGTAATGATAAACATGTGATAATTATAAAGATTTGCTTTGTCGATGATAAATCAATCCAAAGACTGGTTTGTTGTTGGACGTGCTTTATTGTCAATGTTTGATTATTACAACAAGATACCTCTAGCAGTTAATATTACTGTCCAAAGACTTGATATTGATGGTGCATTTGGTGTCTTGAGATGGGTTAAACCATTATTTGAATATATATTTTATTTATAATTATTTATTTTATAATGTGAGCATAATTAGTTTATTTCTTTTGTTCTAATCCAGCTACAATTGCTTCAGTATCCGCCAATTTAAATTACGTTTCGATCCTCAATGGAACAAATTTTAAGGACTGGAAAGAGAACATTGATATTATTCTTGGCTGCATGGATATGGATCTTGCGTTAAGGACTGAGCAACCCCCTGTTCCTACGGATTCAAGTACCTCTGAACAGAAAAGAGATTATGAAAAGTGGGATCGCTCAAATCGCATGAGTCTAATGATCATTAAGCGCGGCATCCCGGAGGTGTTTAGGGGCACTGTTTCTGAAAACATCACAAGTGCCAAAGAGTTCCTTGCTGAAATTGAGCAGCGCTTTGCAAAAAGTGATAAGGCGGAGGCAAGCACTCTTCTTCAGAACTTGATCTCCATGAAATATCAGGGCAAAGGAAATATCAGGGAATACATTATGAGCATGTCTAATATTGTTTTTAAGCTCAAGGCACTAAAGCTTGAACTCTCAGAAGACTTGCTCATTCATTTGGTGTTGATTTCTCTTCCCGCAACGTTTAATCAATTTAAGGTATCTTATAACTGTCAAAAGGATAAATGGTCTCTTAATGAGCTCATTTCTCATTGCGTGCAAGAAGAAGAAAGGCTAAAACAAGACAAGACAGAAAGTGCTCATTTTGCAAGTACCTTTAAGACTAAAGGCAAAAGAAAGAGATCGGATGATCCCAAGAAGGAAGCTGCTAAAGGTCCAGAACAAAAGAAACAAACTCAAGAAAATAAATGTTTCTTTTGCAATAAGACTGGACACATAAAGAAGCAATGTGCTAAATATCATGCTTGGCGTGAAAAGAAAGGGTTGCCTAAACTACCGGAAGCCAACTAATTCTGAAAGATGAATATACGTTGAAAATGGCAAATTGGTGGAGATGGAGACTATTGAACATTTTAGATTATTATTGTGTACTGGTTTTTTATTTTAGATATAAAAGACATTTTTTGTTGTGCCGCCTTTTAGACGAAATTTGGTTTCAGTTTCTTATTTGGACAAATTAGGTTATTTGTGTTCATTTGGAAACAATAAGTTCAGTTTGTCTTTTAATTCAGATATTGTTATAATTGGTTCATATTTTGGCTAATGATAATCTATATTTACTTGATACTGTGGTCACCTATAATGCAACTCTTAATACAGAATCCCGTGGTTATTTTGAAAGAGCCAGGGGATATAAATTTTATGATCCCACATTAAAGACAATTTTTTGAGATGAGAACTGTTATGTTCTTTGAGGATATTGAGTTTGGGGGGAAGAATAAGATTAAGAATTTTGTATTGGAGGAAGAATCGACAATAAATCCAGAACCGATTCAAACAGTTACTTTTGATAAAGTAAGTTCGGAACCTCCATAAGACATTGATGATAAACCCCATATTCAAGATGATTTGATTGTTCGTCAAGACCAAACTCAAGATCCTCAAGAACCTGTACGTCATGAGCCGGGGATACTCCAGTTAATAAGGGAGACAAGTTTAGTCTAAATTAGTGCCCAAAGGAGAATTTGGAAATTGAGGAAATGCAACAGATTCCCCATGCATCAGCTATCGGGAGTTTGATGTATTCCCAAATGTGTATGCATCCATAGATAACATACATAGTTGGGGTTCTAGGCAGATATTTAAGCAATTCAGGAATAGACCATTGGAAAGCAGCAAAAAAGGGACATAAGATATTTAAAGAGAACAAAAGATTATATGCTCACATACAGGAGGTCAGACCAGTTGGAGATCGTTGGGTGTTCTGACTCAGATTTTGCAGGATGTCAAGAATTTGTAGCATGCTATGAGGCATCAAATCATGGAATATGACTGAGAAATTTTGTCACAGGGCTGCAAATTGTGAAAGGCATTGAAAGACCACTTAAGTTATATTGTGACAATAAATCAACTGTATTGTTAAGGAAAGAGTACAAAGTGGACAGATTTCCATAGAACACTTAAGGACAAACTCCATGATAGCATATCCTCTAACTAAAGGACTTCCGCCCAAGGTCTTTCATGAGCATGTTGCTCACATGGGTGTTTTACAGTTTGAAGAATTTGTGGTTTAGTGGGAGTTAGTCATTTTCATATATCTTATGTTCTATGTTTAATTTTATAAATGTATACATTGTTTTTTGGACATATTTGGTTATCTATAGATATGCGGTTTTCTTGTTCATTCATTACACTTTGTACATTAAGGTTATTGTATCGATCTCGATAAGTTAAAGTTTGGACCAGTTGAAAATAGACGTGTACAGATCACCTTCACGTAATTTTTCATGCTACACATTTCATGATGAATCCATGTCATTTGGTTATGTCAGGATGAGTAATCTTGTTGGTTTTAGTTGCGATGATACAATGAAAAGCTGGTTTGGTTCTATATCCTGATATGATTAATGGACAGGACTTTTGGAATATGCTAAAGGAATATAATGACAATTTTGAGCTCATAAAGTCTAACACATTTGTAAGGTTGTAAAAACATATATATTTGTGACCAGTGGGAGATTGTTGACAAATTTTGGGTCATGTATATATATGATACATATTTAAATGTGTTAGGGTCATTATTTATTAAGCCAAATAATAAAGTGATCTAAATAAATTAAAGTTTTGGCTAAAGGCATATGTCATGAAAATATGATTGTGTAGAGACCATAGAGTAATTTCTAATTTGATGAGGGGCCAAATTGGAAATACTAAAACTTAAGTAATTAACCTAATTTTGGTTATATAAAGGGTCATGGTCCCCTTCTGAGAGCACACAGAAAAACACAGTTACAGTCCCGTTCTTTTCTTTCTATCCCCATCAAGAGAGAAAATCAAGAGGGAGATACAGGTGCTCTTCAGGTGGAAGACCATAAGATCAAATCAAAAGTGCTTTACAAAGGATATCATCATTATGGCTAATTCAGGTACGCTTTCGCATTTAGTTTATAACATGTATACAGTATGGGATTATAGATATATGTTTGATCATTAGGATGAAGATCATATTCAATTAAAATTTAACCTAACATGATTCAAATCTAATATGTTTGTTTAAATAATGGTGGATCATCAATATTTTTTCACCTATAATCAAGTGTAAATTGTTGATATGCTATAGCCCCATCACCAATCATGCAATCATCTCAGTCAAAGTAACTGCAAGAGCAAGCTTATAAAAATATAATCCTCATGTAAAAAAAATAATAATTATTTATTATATTTGAATTTTCTGATAGTATTATATTAGGCATGAGTTATCTGATTCTTCACTTGTTCACGGGGGCGCACGTGCGACCGTAATTATTACACATCCACATTCACATACTCCATGCTCATCTCGTCTCCTGTAAAAGAAAAAAGTCAATATTAATTAAAATTAAAATATAGAAAAAAAAAAGATATCCAATGGGTCCCTCTCATCCCAATAACGTCATCCGTTATTTTCCCTCCCTTTCCCCAATCTCATAACGGATTTTCCCACCCTTCAAAACCGCCCTCCCCACCTTCTGCCTAAATTACTCTTTTCTCCTCCTAAAACACACACCAAAACAAATTCAAATATATTTTTTTTTCTGTTCTCACATGCAATTACATAACACAATATCAAATTCAAGAGTATTATTATATGATTAATTAACGACAGATTAGTCTCCCGAACAAATTTCCATGATAATATGTGACTCTATTAAATATTTGGGGAGATTTATGTTTATAATAGTTTAAAGTAATACTTAATGATTGATAATATTCAATATATTTAATTATCGACAATTATTTGATTTGTACTAAAAATGGAAAGATTGACAATATTCAATATTATTAGGAAGGGTGAAGTGGTAATTTAAAGTGGTGAAGTTGTTTATATATAGCTCCCGCTACGGAGATTCAATCCTAACTCCCTCTTTCGTCAAAACACGATCAAAAACAGTTTCCTTCCTCCTTCTCTCATAACCGTACCTCAATTTCTTCTCCAATGGAAGACGAAGTTAACAGAGAACTCGACCTTCTACCACCGTCCCGCTCCGATTCCTCTCTCCTCCGCCTGCGCTCGACGGTGTCCTCCTCCTCTACCACAGACTGCGGCGGCGCCCCGTCGCTGGACCTACAGCTGTCGATCAGCGTGCGACCGCCTGCGGCGGTGCTGATGTGCGACGGCGTGGAGGCGCTGAAGTGGCAGGCGGCGGAGCAAATCCGGCTGGCGGCGATGGAGAAAGCGTACGCGGAGCGTGTGCGGGAGCTGACGCGGCGGGAGATGGAGATGGCGCAGTCGGAGTTCGCACGCGCGCGGCAAATGTGGGAGCGTGCGAGGGAGGAGGTAGAGCGAGCGGAGAGAATGAAGGAACGCGCGACCAGACAGGTGGATTCCACGTGCATGGAGATCACTTGCCATTCCTGTAGGCAAAGGTTCAGACCCGCTTGATCCCACCAAACACCACTCCCTTCCATCATCGCTTTTCCCTCTGTTTCCGTTTTCTGTTTCTCTAACCAACCAACCACAATAACACTCTCCTTAATTAATTAACCGTTTTTCCCTTCATCACTTAACTAGTCATAAAACATATCCAAGCGTGTGTGTCGTGTCCAAATCTGTAATTTAAGTTCCATGTTTTTGATTTCGAAGATACATGTGTTTCGCGGTGAGCAGACAGGACAATTAATACTTACGTACGCGAAGTGAGGTCCCGTGAGAGGATGGAGATTGAAGAGTGAACACTGAATCCAGTTTCTTTAAATTTTTTCTGCAAATCTGTTTCTTTTACCTTTTTGAGTTAAAAGGATAAATCACAGTCCAGAATTGAGCGAGTGTGGTCGTAACCTCTGCGGACCTGTAGTTTTCAACTTTTCATAAACGTCTTTTATATAATTATTGCTCTTATTACATATCTCGAGGATTGCAATTACCGCAACTTCCGAATTTCTGATCATAATTGATTGCACAAAAATAATATTGTCAAAGAAGAAGGACGATCCTCCTCCTCCTAAATCATTAGATTGATGTCTATTCTATCTTATTCATCTGCTCTTTAGCACCGTACCTTACTGTTGTATTGGTATTATCCTTTTAAGAAGAATTAACAACACTTATAAGCATAGCTATATATGCTAATATCTTAGTTTGGATGTGGTTAATTAACTAAGGTGGTACTATATTGTATATTATATAAATATGTACACTGCTGAAACTGATCGCGAATAACGGAATGGTGATTAACTTGGTGAGACAAGACCCAAGTTGGGAACTTCGATGAAGATAGAACAAATGAATCGGAACAAAAAGCATGGTATAGCACCAATCACAATGACTAGATAGCTGTATCCACTTGTATTCAACTTCTTAACTTTTGCACATCACAGACCGAACACCCACTATCCCTGTCCATTTTGGATCGGATTACTGACTAAAAGCATCAATCAGAACAGTGAACAGTAGCAGTCCTCCTTTTCGAAGATGTTGCAAGACTGGAATTAGCTTGATATGTCGGCAACCCTTTTTTTTTTTCTCTGTACGAAAATAAAGGGTTTAGATTAGGGAAAGTAAGGAAAGAAACACTACAAATTTTTATCTATATGAAAGGTTAGATATATCACTGTCTACAATCCTGAAATCTGATATTCAAGTTCCAAGTTTGCAATAAGTAGTAAAGCGAGAGAGTCAATTATCGTAGTTTGCAATTGTCAAGCAACCTCTGATCTGAATTATATAACACTCAGATACGTACAGTGAAAAGGGTCAAGGGTGTGACACAATAATACAGTAACCATCCACTTTGATTCTATTATGAACTGAAAAAGCATCCAGTGGGCGCAAATCATAGACTTTGCGAAAAGTACGTTTGAGAAACGTTAGAGAAGGCATGAAGTCGCAATCCTGATAAGTCAAATTTGTATATAGTCTTCGATTTATTTCCATATGATTTTATTTTATTGAGTAATTATCTAGATATTATATGGGTTCATGAATTGCCTTACTAACCACTAGTGGTCTTTGTTACCAACTATTGCACGACAAGCTTCAAAAGTAAGTTACTGCCTCGGTGTCCTTTTTATAAAACAACAATGGTATGCACACATCATCCATATTTATATTATTTTATATCATTTTTTAAAATAATAAAAGGATAAACATACATACATTCTAATTTTTTATTAGTTATTTTTCAAACACCAGAGTGCAAAGAATGATGCGAAAAAAATTATGTAAAGAATTTATATAAATGGTGATTCTGTCACAACGTTATTAATTGTTCTGCTTCTTTCTGGATATTGGATTTAACAAAATGGCTTCTTCTTTGCTCTAGGGTGCTGAAATCATCTTGCCACTGTTTTCTATACCGTATAGAATCATTAGGACCTGGAAGTTATTATCATCAAAATCAGGTCTTTGTTTGCAGCTAGTTACGCAACAGCTTCAATTATGAGTATTATTTTTCTTTCGAAAATTAAAAATCATCAGAAAATGATGAGATATAATCAGAACGATTTCTGAAACAAAATAATTATAGTCTTCTTGTCCATGAGGAAAACTTGGGTCCTTCTAGGTTCTTTTTGAAATTTGGAAGGGGGGCAAAAACTTGAATATGAACCACAGAAAAACAATAATGGTGAATTTTTGAATCCAAACTTATAAAACATTCATGACCTTGGTCATGAATCATGATCAAACCGTACTCCGACATATGTCCAGCTGAATCACAGTTACATTGTCTTATATATTTTATTTGGTTACAATCATAGAAATGCTAGAACAATCAATCAATATCGTTCAGAAAGTCGATAGCACGATAAAGATGTAGGACATATTTTCCGATCCATCAAACTAGTCATCATGACAAAACCTTAACATTTGTCTTTTCAGGTTGTCCGCATATAATTGTCAAGCGATACTGTTTTGCTTGGATTGTGGAGAATCATATGTATATATACACGATGTTTACACATGCATGAACCATCACATACAGAGAAGATATCTCCTTTTATTATTTCATTGTTAATACCGGGACAACCAAATCTACATCGGCATTGCAGGGATATGCAGTGCACAGTACACAACACCCGTACTTATGATTAGTAAATTTCCATGGAGTAGTGATATTCATCTCCCCATTTTGGGGTAGATTGAGGTGGAAACATATACGAAAGAAGAAAAACAAATGAGTAAATGATTATAATTATTCATGTCTATGTCAATAATTTGATTTAATTATTTAGAACAACTTTAACTGCTAGGAAGTTTTGAAAAATCTAGCATCCTAGGTATTTTGTTATAGGTTATAGCAACGAAATCTGCTACAATCCAAAGTTGTCAATTAGTTTGGAGGGGAGAGGAAGCAATAATAATAATAATAATAATAATAAATGATGAATGTTCATCTTGTCATGTGAAGATTCTGGTTGAGCAAAGATGATATAAAGTTGTTCCTGACATAAAGGAGGGAAAATTTTCCAAAAATGAGGGAACCGTTTTCCATCTCTATCTAGGCAGGAAGAAGAAAAGGAAAATATGGAACGGAATAAGCAAGATTGTTGAATCAAATCATTTAACCAATGAGGTAAAAAAGGTGGCTAGTTTTTGGAAAGTATAGGAAAGTTCTGATCCTGCTAAACTAAAACGCTTGTAGAGTCACACCATGTGAGATTATTGTGGAGCACCCTTTAATTCCATTATTGGACTTTGCAAGTATCTGCTCTAGGAATGCTTAATTTCGAAAATCATGAGGAAAGAGATAGAGTGAAGTTGTTGTTACGGCCACGTACATGTTGTCGTGTATATATGGATCGATGTTACGATTGTATAATTTGTTCATTTATATTTATAATGCTACCTGGCTTTATTCCTTTCATAATATATCCTGGAGCATGGGGCATGGGGCAGAAGAAGATCAGAAACAGCTAAAACCATCACCTACACTTTGCCCTATTAATCATACTGCACTTACCCAACATTTTCATAAAAATCACTAAAGTTTTGAAACAGATAGATCAGGTACAATGAACCCTAAATATCTTACCTTACATGGGGGCGAATCTTCCCTTGGCGTCTACTAATCAATTATTATCTTCCTCTATGTAGCTCTATTCATCACTTAATCTCCTTTCGTATATATATATATATATATATATATATATATATATATATATATATATATATATATATATACACACACACTCTGTGTTAGCCCTAATTAGTTAAATCTGAGTTTTGTAATATTATCAAATATAATAATATATATATTCAAATTTAAATTTAAATTTATATATCAACTACATTATTCATACAAGTAGTGAAACAACCCTGGGGGAAAGTCATTATATATCTATCTTTATGTACTCATTCTACTTTTAAAGTGACTTAATAAGTTCATTAGTTTTTTACTTTCTTACCTATATATATTTTTTTCTATTTTTAATCTCTATAAAATTTCAAATATTACTTTTAGTTTTTATAAAATGAATCATTTCAGTCTTAATCACTCTATAAAATATTTATGAAGACTCGTATTACCATTATATTACAGACTTTAATCAAATTCATTTAAAATAGTTATTTAACCTTGAATTAATTCATAAATAATATTTAATGAGTACCACTTAAAAATAAAACAAGTGATTCTTAATTTTATTGAGATTTTTTACAATAATAAAAAAATAATTTTTACTCGTATTCAAATATTATATAAATAAATAAATTTTTATTAGTTTTACTATCTCTAACCTTTGTTTTAGAGAGGAAGGTTTTATGTAAGTTTTTTTTTTCAAATTTTAAGTTTTAACATTCTGATATATTATTTTGATAAAAAAATATTTTTTATCCTTTTTAGGTTTCATTTATTACTCCACTACATCTCTTTCCTAATACAAATCTTATTAATTATAAAACAATCTACATAAACTATTTTTTTCTAATAAAAAATCCTATTTTAATTGTAAAATTATTTTACTTTTTATACATTTTCCGTTGTAACTTTTAATTATATCATCAACCAATTATAAATTATCATGCATAGATCTCGTTTATATTGTTACACAAGTTATTTCCTCATTTAGGATTAGGTCTTATTTTGAATTTTTAATATGAAATAAGCCTTTAAATTAATACAATTAAAAAATTAACATGTAATTAAATAGTTAATATTTATCAATATTTTTTTTTAAGTTGATAAATAAAGTTACTCTTTAAAAATAAAAATTGGACTTAAAAACACCTAAAATAAAAAAAATGTATTTTTCTATTATTTATACTCTCTTAAGTGTTTTTCTTCATTTTTAAAATATTTTTATTAAAAAATATAAATCTTACTTTCTACCTATTTTCTTTTTCTCCCTCTTTTCTTGAATATATTAAAATTCTTAATCTTGTTCCAGTGTATTCTTATTTTAATATAAAGGTTCATCACAAATATATCACGTCTCTTGATAGAGTTGAAATGAAATGACACGTAACTTTGTCCTTTATATCCTTTTAACATTTTTTTAAAGTGACAAGGAGTAGTATTTATATTCACACTTAAGTTTTTAACCTCAATCCATGGCCTTAAATTCTTGTACAGAAAAGTGTGATAAAATAAAATAAATCCAATTCCACCCTTCTAAAACTAAGAATAAAAAATAATCAAACCATTTGATATAAAAGTTATTTAAATTCATTTTCTTAATATAAAATCGACTTATAAAATAGAATAACCTAAGTATATTTGGAAATAATTCCTAATTATTATAGAAGTTAACTTTTTATAATATATACATTTTCCACTTTCATCCTTATTATTTAATAATCATTTTAATAGATATAATATACATTTGTATATCATTTTATAAAATGAATTTAAGTTTAACTTGATTTTTTAAAATTGACAAAATTTTACAAATAATATAATGACCCTTGTATAAATATAGGATAAATATTATATATAAAAAAACCTAATTCATATAAAATTTGTTTCTATAGTTATAATTATGATAATATATATATATATATATATATATATATATATATATATATATATATATATTATAAAAGAATATTATTAATTATGGACGAATAATTTTTAATAGATATTATTTTGTTAAAAAATATCATATAAAATTTTTTTCTATAGTTATAATTATGATATATATATATATATATATATATATATATATTATATAAAAGAATATTATTAATTATCGATGGATAAATTTTAATAGATATTATTTTGTTAAAAAATAGATAATTATTGATAGAAAAAATTTAGTATTATGGATAAATATATCCGTTGCAAAAGTAATTTTTAAGTTAAATTTATTGACAAATTTATGTATCGATAAATTATTTTATAAAAGATGTGGTTAATTTTTCTTTTCCCTTTCATGCGCTAATTCTACCTGTAATGACCAAATGTCTTCCAATTTTGATTTTCTTCCAAATTCTGCGAAAATGATCCTAACTTCTAAAATCCATTTCCAAATTCCCCTAATATATCCTTAAATTGATCATTATATCTAATTCCAATTTTTACGAAGAAAGTCAGCAAAGGAGAGTGAAGCGTAGGAAGAATGTTGGTTTCAAAAGCTGGTACGTATTTGTTGTGTTTTTCCATTGTTTTGGTGTGAAATTGTTTGGGGCTTGGTTTAGGGTAAGCTTTATTCATTAGTAAAAAGTGCGGGAGAGGGGAGAACAACTATAGAAAAAAAAAAAAGTGTATAGATTTACTACAATAAAAATTAAAATTACCAACGGTTAAAATCTGTCGATAATAATTTTATTATTTATAGCATATTATTTTTATAGAAACCCCTTCCCTTTATATTATTATTATTTATTTCTTTATATTACATTTTTATAGCTTTGAATTATTATTCGAACCCATTATTTTAAAATTAGAGACTGATACTCCAACTACTAAACTACTAGAATTTTTTAATAACAATTTACAAATAAATTATATTTATATACAAATATACAAATATATTTATATATTTATATATTTATTTTTTAAAATTATTTAATTTAATAAATTATTATAAATTAATTATGATTAAATTAAATTATTAAATAAAAAATATTTTATTTTTTAATTAGGTGAATAATAAAATTATATTATATAATTTTACCGACGGATATATCCGTCGGTAAATAATTGTTAATTTATCGACGTAAATATTCGTTGGTAAATAATTGTTAATTTACGATGAATTTACCGATGGATATATCCGTCTGTAATTAATTGTTAATTTATCGACGAATTTACAGATGAATATAATCGTCGGTAAATTCATCTGTAAATTACCAATAGATTTATCGACGAATATATCCGTCGATAACTAATTATTATTTTACCGACGGATATATCCGTCGGTAACATCAAATTCCACAAATATTTTCGATAATGATTATTTTTCGACAGCCTACAAATTCGTCTGTAATACGCGATTTTCTTGTAGTGAGTGTCAAACAGAAAAATGGGAATAAAAGCATTACTCAAGAAAGATGTGATCCTTCTTCAAATGTTAAGACCTTGGTTGGAGGCAGTGTTGCACACACGGTTCAAGGGCTTAGTGAGTTTGGGATTTCTAGTGAAACTATTGGACTTGTGGGGATGATAACCAAAAAAGATGAGACAACAAAACTCCTAAGGAGTTAATGTAACTGTAGTAAAATCTCTTGCCAACTACTGCCAATTGAGGTGTCTGTTGTACACTCTCGTGGGTTATGTAAGGAAATTTGTATTTATAAGTCATATTGGTATGGATATATGGTGTTGTTAGGAGGAAAGTTGGATTAAGGGGTGTGTGTGGATTTTGATAATCTAAAAATTGTTAGAGTATAGGTTATTGACCCTTATTCCTTTTTTTTTTCTTTTGCTGGCAAATTGAGTTCAGCCTTAGATTAATTGGGCTTTTCCAGAGTAGTCAATATATTCACTGGTTGTTTGTTTACTAAAGGTTTCAATTTTTTGGAAACTTTGTCATATTTTGTTTCGTTAGACAACATTTATTGAGTTGATGTGATCTGAGTTATTTTGTTATACATTGTTTATAAAATGGGTAGTTTTTGGATTTTGTTTGCCTGCCAATTATTTGGTAAAATGGGTAGCTTTGGTTTCTATGAATTCCTTGGCACAAGTCATGCAACACTCATTGTTATATAATAATAGGCCAAAATGTGATTTAATAAAATATGAGGACCTATTGGTTATTATGTGAAGTCAGAATGAAATAAAGATAAAATAAAATATTAACTTACGGTAACCAACTTGATGGATGTTGGTTAATAAAAAGGATTAGGGTTTTGTCTTTGGTCATAAGGTTTTTTCACGGTAAACCATCAAGAAAGCGAAACGTGAGAAGAGAAAGAAAGGCAAAGAGATAGATTGGAAAAAGGAGATAGGAGAACGAAAAGATCAAAGAAAAGATTCTCATGGATCAATGTTAGTCTTCTTACTATGATTCATGTATTGATGTATGTAAAATTGTGAAAATCAATAATCTAAAGCTCCTGTAGAGTAGTTTTCTATAATGAATTAAGAACGTAGGAAAACTACATAATGTCTTACATGTGGTATCAGAGCCCAGTTATTAGATTTATGATTTTCCTTTTATGAAAGTTTTTCCTAAATTATGTTTTTCCCAAATTAAGATAAATCCTAAAGGTTTTTTCTAAATTATGTTTTTCCCAAATTAAGATAAACCCTAATTATGAATTTAGGGATTTCTCTATCAGATTAGTATGAACCCTAATTTATTCCCAAATTTATTTTTCTCAAAAATTAAATAAAGGAATAAACCTAATTATGCTTTCAAGTTCAAATTGAGACCAATTTTATAGCCCCTATGCGTAAATGAACCCATAATTGATTTTAATTGAAAAGACAAATGACGTGATAGGGTTAGGGTGAATCATGTATGAAATTAGTTTTATTGTATATTATAATTATGATGAGATGTTATGATGAAATGTTATAATTATGATGGAAGAATGGTAAACTGTAAAGTTGATAAACTTTGCGCGTAGAGTTATTTCTTTGTTAAGGGTACTGTAAAACTTTGTTAAGGGTACTGTAAAGTAATGTAAAGCTTTGTTAAGGGTACTGTAAAGTAATGTAAAGCTTTGTTAAGAGTAATGTAAAGCTTTGTTAAGAGTAATGTAAAGCTTTGTTAAGAGTATTGTAAAGCTTTGTTAAGAGTACTGTAAAGCTTTGTTAAGCTTTGTTAAGAGTACTGTAAAGCTTTGTTAAGGGTACTATAAAGTAATGTAAAGCTTTGTTAAGAGTACTGTAAAGTAATGTAAAGCTTTGTTAAGAGTAATGTAAAGCTTTGTTAAGAGTACTGTAAAGTTTTGTTAAGGGTACCTTAAAGTTTTGTTAAGGGTACATTAAAGTTTTGTTAAGGGTAATGTAAAGCTTTGTCAAGTGTAATGTAAAGCTTTGTCAAGTGTACTTTATTAAGGGTACTTTTTTGTTAAGGGTACTTTGTTAATGTTCTGTAAAACTTTGTTAATGTACCTATAATGTAAACATTGATAAATGAATGAATTTTGTTTTGCAAACTGAATTATATTGTTTCTGCCGCTGTGTTTAAATTACTCATAAAAGTTTTGAATGGATGACAATTTCACTTTTACGTGAAATGCAAATAAAGGTCTTGGATTGAAAATCAATCTTAGGATTAAAATTGAAATTATGAGTTTCAATTTTATTTATGACACATAATATTTTATTATGTGAATAATATACATATTTATTAAAATTAAAAAAAATGCTATGAATGTTTAATAGCAATTAAAGATGTAATTTATTTGAAATTAAGCATGATAAATTTTGTTAGTCACCAAAGTGACCAAAATTTTAAGGTTATTTTGATTTCAAATTATTAATGATTTTATTTAAATTACCCATAATATGAACGCTAAAATTATGAATAATGATTTATGGGTTAATTGAAGTTCATTATTATAACGCATTTCAGGATCACCCAAAGGTTGATTAGTTGTTATTATAATTAATGAACATGAAAGTAGATAATTTTGTGTGCGTCACTAGTTTTATTTATATACCCAAATGTGTTAGGTGATTCTAGTTGATGCATATTTTAATTATCATTAAAGTTATAAATTGATTAGCGTAATTATGTTTGTGTATTAGTGGATCTCCCAAAGGAGAACATTAGTATGCATAGAATGGTTATTTATGTTTGAATCTGTATTTATATTTAGTTTTTATGACTCAAAGCGTTAATGTTAGACATGTGTTAATTGGAGTATTTGTTTATGTATTTCTACACTCGCTTACTTCGTCTGTTCCAGTCTTTAATAGATTAAATTCCCTGACTGGAGTGAGAAAGTCTAATTTCACTTAGGTGAGTTGGATTTTAATTTGGCTTTCCAAGTTGAAAAACTGGCTGCTATCACTAATGTCAGTAGTAATGAAGAGAAAACTCATTATAGAACTTGGGAAAGATCAAATAGACTTAGCCTTATGTTTATGTGAATGAGTGTAGCAAGCAATATTAAGTCTGCTCTTCCTAAAACTGAGGATACGAAAGAGTTTATGAAATTTGTGGAAGAGCGTTCTCAAACTGCTGACAAATCCCTCGTTGGGACATTGATGAGTACTTTGACCACCATGAAGTTTGATGGTTCTCGTAGTATGCATGAACACGTAATCGAAATAACAAATATCGTAGCAAGACTCAAGTCTCTTGGAATGGCAGTGGAAGAAAATTTTCATGTGCAGTTCATTTTGAACTCGTTACCGCCTGAGTATGGTCCGTTTCAGATGAATTATAACACCATGAAAGACAAATGAAATGTGCATGAATTGCACAGTATGTTAGTTCAGGAGGAGACCAGACTCAAGAACCTAGGAAGTCACTCTATTCATTACGTGAAAAATCAAGGAGTTAAAAAGAAAGTTGTTAAGAAACATGGAAAGGGTAAAGGACCATTAAAGATTAACGAGTCCTCTACTAACATTCAGAAGAAAAATGACAAATGTCATTTCTGCAGGAAGTCTGGACATTTTCAGAAGGACTGTTTAAAGCGTAAAGCTTGGTTCGAAAAGAAAGGTGAGCATAGTGCTTACGTATGTTTTGAATCAAATTTAACTAAAGTTCCCCATAATACTTGGTGGATCGATTCTGGATGTACAACTCATGTTTTTAATGTGATGCAAGGATTCCTTTCAACCCGAACCATAAACCCAAATGAGAAGTTCGTCTTCATGGGGAATAAAGTCAAGGTTCCAGTGGAAGCTGTCGGGACTTATCGTTTAATCCTTGACACTGGATATCACTTAGACCTTATGGATACTTTTTATGTACCTAGTATCACTAGAAATTTAGTTTCTTTGTCTAAGCTTGATGTTGCTGGATACTCTTTTAAGTTTAGGAATAGTTGTTTCAGTTTATTTAAGCATACATGTATGGTTGGAACTGGTACATTTTATGATGGTTTATATAAATTGAATTTGGATAATTTATATGCTGAAACTCTCATGACCTTGCATCATAATGTTGGCACTAAACGTAGTTTGGTGGATGAAAGATCTGCTTATTTGTGGCATAAGCATTTGGGACATATTTCCAAAGAAAGAATGAAAAGATTAGTAAAGAATGAAATCCTTCCGGATTTAGATTTTACTGATCTGAATGTATGTGTGGATTGTATTAAAGGTAAACAAACAAAACACACAAAGAAAGGAGCCACAAGAAGCACTCAACTTCTTGAAATCATACACACTGATATATGTGGTCCATTTGACGTAAATTCTTTTAATAAAGAGAAGTATTTCATCACTTTCATTGACGATTTCTCGCGTTATGGATATGTCTATTTACTATATGAGAAATTTCAAGCATTAAATGCCTTAGAAAGTTATATAAACGAAGTGGAGAGGCAATTAGACAGAAAGGTGAAAATTGTCAGGTCAGATAGAGGTGGTGAGTATTATGAAAGATATGATGAAAGTGGACAACACCCTGGTCCGTTTGCTAAGTTCCTTGAGAAGCGTGGTATTTGTGCTCAATACACAATGTCAGGTACACCGCAGCAAAATGGTGTATCTGAAAGGCGTAATCGAACCTTAATGGATATGGTTAGGAGTATGTTGAGTAATTCATGTTTACCTGTATCATTGTGGATGTATGCTTTGAAAACTCGTCATGTATCTCGTTGAACAGGGTTCCTAGTAAAGCGGTTCAAAAGACTCCTTTTGAGTTATGGACAAGTAGGAAACCCAGCTTAAGACACCTACATGTTTGGGGTTGTCGAGCGTAAGTAAGAATTTATAATCCGCAAGAAAAGAAACTGGATGCAAGAACAATCAGTGGATATTTCATTGGTTATCCAGAAAAATCAAAGGGGTATATGTTTTACTGTCCTACTCATAGTACAAGAATTGTTGAAACTGGAAATGTTCGGTTCATTGAAAATGGTGAAACCAGTGGGAGTGAAGTTTCACGAAATGTGGAGATTAAGGAAGTTAGAGTACAAGTTCCAATAACTAGTATATCTTCAAGAGTTGTTGTTCCAAATGTTGTAGAATCACACGACAATCAAGAAGAACAACAAATTAATGATCCTGCGATTAACAATGATCCGATAATAGAACAACCACAGGAAATAGTATTAAGAAGATCTCACAGAGAAAGAAAGTCTGCTATTTCAAATGATTATGTGATTTATCTACAAGAGTCAGAAAATGACCTAAGTATTGATAATGAACCAGTTTCATTTTCAGATGCCATTAATGGTGATAATTCTGATAAATGGTTAGATGCTATGAAAGATGAGCTTAAATCAATGACATATAATGGTGTATGGGATCTTGTGGAATTGCCAGAAGGATGTAAGAGTGTTGGGTGTAAATGGGTCTTTAAGACTAAGCGTGACTCTCATGGCAATATCGAACGTTACAAGACCCGACTTGTTGCCAAAGGTTTTACTCAGAAAGACGGCATTGATTATAAGGAAACATTTTCACCTGTTTCTAAGAAATATTCCTTTAGAATTATCATGGCATTAGTAGCTCATTATGATCTTGAGTTGCATCAAATGGATGTTAAAACTACTTTTCTGAATTGAAATTTAGAGGAGGATGTTTATATGAATCAACCAGTGGGGTTTATTGAAGAAGGAAAGGAACATATGGTGTGTAAACTTAAGAAATCAATATATGAACTTAAACAAGCTTCTCGACAATGGTATCTTAAGTTCAATGATACTATTTTGTCTTTTGGATTTAAGGAAAACACTGTTGATCGGTGCATATATCTCGAAGGTCAGTGGGAGTAAGTTTATATTTCGATTCTCGTATGTTGATGATATCTTGCTTGCGACTAATGATCTTGGTCTATTAAGTGAGACTAAGAAGTTTCTCTCTAACAACTTTGAAATGAAAGATATGGGTGAGACATACTATGTGATAGGAATAGAAATATTCCGTGATAGATCACAAGGAATGTTAGGTTTGTCTCGTAAAGCATATATTAATAAAGTTTTAGAGAGATTCGAATGGAGAATTGTTCGCATCTCCCGTTCCAATACGTAAAGGAGACAAATTTAGTCTCATGCAATGTCCAAAGAATGACTTGGAACAGAAACAGATGAAAAATATCCCTTATGCATCTGTTGTTGGGAGTTTGATGTATGCTCAAACATGTATGAGGCCAGATATTAGTTTTGCAGTTGGTATGCTTGGTAGATACCAGAGTAATCCTGGACTGGATCATTGGAAGGCTGCAAAGAAAGTTTTAAGATACTTACAAGGAACAAAGAATCACATGCTTACTTATAGGAAAATTGATCACCTTGAGGTGATTGGATATACAGATTCAGATTTTGCTGGTTGTATGGATACACGAAAGTCTACATTTGGTTGTGTGTATCTTTTAGCCGGAGGAGCGATTTCATGGAAAAGTGCGAAGCAGTCTGTCATTGCTGCATCCACCATGGAAGCTGAACTTGTGGCATGCTTTGAGGCCACAGTTCAAGTTAATTGGTTGTGGAATTTTATTTCAGGACTTGGAGTAGTCGACAGCATTGCCAAGCCGCTGAAAATTTATTGTGACAATTCCACATCAGTCTTCTTTTCTAAGAACGACAAGTATTCCAAAGGTGCTAAGCATATGGAATTGAAATATTTTGTCGTTAAAGAAGAAGTTCAAAAACATAGAGTGTCAATAAAACATACTAGCACTGCTCTTATTATTATTGTTGATCCTTTAACAAAGGGATTATCGCCCAAATTATTTGCTGGCCATATAATGAATGTGAGCATTATGTTCACTAGTGAATGTTGAATGTTAATGTTATTATTAATGCTTATGTGGCACTCTAAGATCTTTAATGTATAAGTTTCTGAAATTTGTGTTTTCTTCTTTATTTATATGCATGCAAATTATGATGAAGAAAACAAATTATGTTATTATTATTAAAATGATATTATGTTTGAACCCATTATGAACTTCTCATTATAAAGTCATATTAAGGAGAAAGAGATAATATATATAGTGGTACATGGAAGGGAGTCTGTCGATTGAATGACATGTAACCGCCATGACTCTTGTTATAGCTGTATCTTTAATTATGAATAAGAGAACCAATTTATGTAAGATCCTTTAATGCGCATTATGACTTAAGTATTAAATCACAGAATCGTATGACATCAAATGAGTCAAGTGGGAGAATGTTAGAATTAATTTAATTAATTCATTCCATTATGTGACTCATGTGAAATATAATAATGGGCCCAAATGTGATTTAATAAAATATGAGGACCTATTGGTTATTATGTGAAGTCAGAATAAAATAAAGATAAAATAAAATATTAACTTACGGTAACCAACTTGATGGACGTTGGTTAATAAAAAGGATTAGGGTTCTGTCTCTGGTCATAAGGTTTTTTCACGGTAAACCATCAAGAAAGCGAAGCGTGAGAAGAGAAAGAAAGACAAAGAGATAGATTGGGAAAATGAGATAGGATAACGAAAAGATCAAAGAAAAGATTCTCATGGATCAAGGTTAGTCTTCTTACTATGATTCATGTATTGATGTATGTAAAATTGTGAAAATCAATAATCTAAAGATCCTGTAAAGTAGTTTTCTATAATGAATTAAGAACGTAGGAAAACTACATAATGTCTTACAGTTTTTGGATTTTGTTTGCCCGCCAATTATTTGGTAAAATGGGTAGCTTTGGTTTCTATGAATTCCTTGGCACAAGTCATGCAACACTCATTGTTTGATTCCTAAAATAATAACATAAAATTATTCAAGATTCAATGAAAACCATCATAGCTCGTGTTAATTTGATATGGTTAATTATCCAATATAATCTGGCTTAAAGAGTAAATCTGAACAACTTTGTTCTAGATGGTAAAGTTTTGATGCAAAATATAGCTAGGATCTATATATAACTCGAATTAAGCTTAATCATCAAATGATCTCAACCATAAAACAGAAAGTAGATAATCATTTATAATTAGTAAAATAAGTACATAATAAGAGAAAATGTTGCATGCATGGTTGTTGACCTCCACTGGACGATACTTATCGTAAGGTGGTTTTTTTATCATGACTTGACTTTGGCTTGTAAATTAGATGCTTGTGAATGGGGCACTTGTAATAGTGGCAAGACCTTGAGGAATGAAGATAAGGGTAGCAAGAAGAAGGATTAGAAAGGATGAAAAGAAGCCATTTGAGGGTTGGTGTGCTTCATAACACAGCGAATAATCTGTTTATATATAGTAAGGAGGGTGTGTGATACAAGTCTCAATCTAGCATTCTTTTCATTGTCAGGTACATTGTTAATTGCTAGTATTTTTCATTAACAAGAAATTTTAACACAAATTTTTCACGCATTGACAATTAAATAACATTATGTGTTCCCATCTTTCAACAATTTAGATAAGTGATTTTAATATGTGATTTCGATGGGGTTTTGACACAATTTTCCAAAATCAAATTAAAACTGAGTGATCCACTAGAGAAGCACTTCTAAACTTATTTTTTGTATTTTCCTCTCTTTTACTCCTACTTTGTCTACCCCTTCTTTTTCATACATTTTTCATTTTTTTCTTTTTCTCTACTTCTTTCATTGAGGGCAATGTCTATCTTAAGGGTGGGAGGGGAGAATCCATAACATTTTTTTTTCTATATTCTTTTGCTGTTTCCACTGTTTTTTTTATTCAAAATGCTGCTATATTTTTCTTTTGTTATTTTCAATTTTTAAATAAATTTTTCAGGTTTTTTTTTCTTTAAGCTGTTTTTCTGTATTCTAGTGAATAAGCAAATTTTTCAGTTGTGTTTTGATGTATTAATCATACTTTAGAGTCTTTAAAGTTAATTGAAATTTTTGCAATTGTTAGAATTTAGGTAATTTTTCATGACATTTGGTTTTTGATTCAGTTTTTGGTGACAAATATTAACATTGTGAGTTTTGGGCAAATTTTCCTTGCTGTGTGAATTGACTAGTGATTACATGTATTTCTGAACTTGTTCTCATTTTTTTTATCATTGGATTTAATTGCACTTGATATGATTTAGGTCATTTTTTCATTTTTAGCCTCTAGTCAAATAAAGTCTCACCCTTAATCATTTTTTCATTGCACCCATATTTGAGCTTATTAACCCCTTTTTTTGCTTTTACCAACATTACAAGCCATAAATACCAGGAAAAACTATTTATCACCTAACTATGAGAATGAGTAACTTTGGAATTATTTTGGGAAGGGGAGAAAAGTTTAAGTGTGGGGGTTGTTTTCTTAAAATTATAAAATCCCCAAAATAAAAAAAAAAACAAAAAGGACAGAAAAAGAAAAGTGTTGAAAAAAAAGTTGAAAAAAATTGTTGGGTGAAAGGTCTAAAAAGGAAATATCACTACTCTTGCTTAATCTATTTCCCCATTGTTTCTCATTTATTTTTTGGTTTTAAGTCTTGCATCCTTTCATTATCCTATCTTTTCACCTTAACCACGTTATAAGGGGAATAAAAGTTTTTTTGATCTTGAGTTACATTTATTGGTCAGTGGTAAAAATTAGAAGATTTGCAAGATTATGAATTTGCTTATTTTCCACCACGTACAAAGAGTAAACATTAACCTAAAACATTTAAGAGAATGAGTTAAACAATTCTTGTGAGGTTACCAAAATTTTGTTTCACTTTTCTGAATTGATTGAATTTCTCTTAGATTTTAATTTTGTGTACATAATTCTGATTAGTTTTTGAGTCTTAAAATTATGATTAATGAAGATTTACTATCACTCTTGATTTATTTCTCATTAGATGTGGACTTTGTTTTCTGAAATTGTAAATAAATATTTTCTATTTTTTTTTAATCGTTTGTTTTTCTTCTTTTCTTTTGTCCATGAGTACAAAATAACTTAACAACTCCTTTATTAGTATTTTTTCTAGTTAATAAAGTAGAATTAAATTCTTTTAGGTTCTTATTCTATTATATTAGATTAGATTTGTATTTTTAGGGAAAAATATACAAAATCATAAAAATATACTAATTTCTGTATTTTAACATAGTTTTCTGTATTACTTTTGATTTCTTCACTGACCAGTTTTGACCTTTGTCTCTTCTTTGATTTATATATTTTTCTACAGAACTCCTATTGAGTTGATTCTTTTTGCGCTGAAAAGATAACACCTTAAGATTCAATTTGAGCATAAATTTGACTATTTTTGGAGCTCGGAAATATTTTTAATAAATCAGAGAAGATGGTGACGCGAAACTAAAGATCGTGTTACGAAAGTGATACGAAAATTAACTATATTTAGATTTAGGACACGGTTGTAATTAGTTTTAATCATGGTTTAGTTATTTTTAACTCTAGTTAACTCACATTGAACCTATAAATAAGACATTTTCTTGTCAATGTAATACACACCGAATTCTATTATTCAATTAATGTAAGGTTTGTTTAAGTTCTCTCAATTCTTATTCTTTTTCTTTCTCTCTTTTTAGTTTTCAGTTTAATTTTTTTTTGTCTCTTTAATTTCCACCTTTTCTTCTTTATTTAGTGTTTTTCTTACTTTACTTTAGTTGGTCTTTCCATACAATTCCGTTTTACATTTGTTCTATACGAATTTCTACTTCAATTCTTCGCATAATCATATAGATTGTTCACAATGTTGTTTCCATTTTTATTCTTTCGTTGTTTTCGGTTTTTACATTGTTTTAACAGTGATTTGAACATGATTCTTATTGTTTTTCAAGCCTTAATCGGTTCCTTATTCATTAAGGATAAGAATCATGTCTCATTAGTCAATTTCACAAAGTTTTCATGTGTTGTGTCACTATTCTTGTTGTTTTGACGTTGTTTTACCATTTTAATTTTGTTTTTGTTGTTGTGACTTAATTTCTCTAATTTGATTGGTTAGAATGTTGTTCTTAGATGTTGTTTCAAGTTTTTTTTCTTTGTTTTAGAATTTAATCAGTCAAAAATCATTTTATGAGTAGTTTCTATTTTGTTTGTTCATAATAAGTTATGAGTAGTTTTCAATTTAGGAAGAGTTTTTACATTTGATTGAATTTTTGTCTTTGATTTTGTAGAATTTGTTCTTGATAATCCCTTTCTATTTTTGCACAATTTAGATGTGCTAAACATTAGTTAATAGGTTTTAAGTTTTTCAAACAATTAAAAGTTTGTTTCCAATTAATCTTTGCATTCGGTCATGAGTAATTTCAAGTTTTTGTCCATTTGAATTCTTTAATTATTCCAATTTGTTATTATTGTATTTTCTGTCGAGATTTAATTTCAACCATGATTTGATTCTGTTTTTGTTAATTCTAAACTATTTTAGTTGTTTTAGTTTATAGAAATTTTTACAAACATGTTACATGCACGAGTTTAGTATAATATAGAATTCTAGTCTAGTTTTTTATGTTTTTTTGGATTATAGGCCTAATTTTTCTTAATTATTTGTGTTCTAAAATATTTAAAAGCATTTCTAATTCTAGCACTGAGTTTAATGCTATTTTCATTTTATTTGTTGCATATTTTAGGCAATATAAGTCATAGCATGTTCATATTCATATTTAGCAAATGTTTTAGTCTAATTGCATTTTTCAATTTGGTTTTCTAAAGTTTTGTTGTAGTTTTTACATCATTTTTATCATTTTTCAATTCCAATTATGTGTTTAATTAATTTGGTTTCTAACTTTAATAATTGATTAGTTTAGTTTCCATTATATTTACAATATACAAAATTTTCTAATTAAATTTGTCACAAAATTCGTAACTAGTTTTATTTTTTGAATTCTAACATTTTTTTATTCGGTTCTTTTTTGTTTTTAGCATCTTTAGCATTTTTTTTACCAATTTGATCTTACCGTTTAGTGTGTAGTTCCATTTAAAGTTTTTATCAATTTTTATATAAAGCAATTTGACACATTTTAATTTATTATAGTTTAAAATTCTTTTTATTGGTTTACTTTTAATGTTGTTGTTTTTTTTTTACTTTTTAACTTCTTTCTAGTGATTTACTTTTAATTTTTTTTTTCATTCAAATTACACATCATAAAAAAACAATTTAAAATTTCACTCTTTAAATTGATACATGATTTATCTCTTCCTATAATTTTGTGGAGAAACTAAATTTTGAAAACCTATCCACTAATCTTTCTCAAGGCCCGAAGTTGTTCTCATAAGAAAAAGATGAAGTCATGTTTCAACTATTTGATTGGACAGTGACGTGGAATCAATTCATTCTCAACCATGCCAATATCGATGAATTCACAAATTTATCATGACCTATAGTTAGCCTCACACAAAATATTCAACACTTAGCAAAGATGCTTCGATTTGACGTAATACTATAAATTTCCTCATATGTATGCATATGCATATCTGTCATTTGTAAGTACCATTTATTCTTTAAAATTGTTTAACTGAGACTCATGTGCTTTCAATTGACAGTGGAAGTCATTATCTTCGCGGTACTAATGGCGAAATAAAGGGGTGAGTTCCTTTGTCTTTTTTGTTTGTGTTTATGATATTGGGTATGTATACACGAGTTTCTGCACTCCTTGGTGGTAACTCCATATGGTCCTTTTCCTGTGGGTCTTTTTGTTAATTTTTTATGTACCTGTATGATTGGTTGGTTGCAAGATCAATGGATCTGAAGTTTTGCCTAATTTTTAGGTATCTAATTGCATGTCTTGATGATAAGAATTGCAAAGTTTGTACTTTTATATGTCTGCTCTTACCTCCTTTGATGTTTTCTGATTTACTTTTCTCTTTTTTTGGTATTATGTCTATCTACTGTGAGATGGTAGAATGCTAAGCAAAGAAGACGGCTACCAGTTATTCATCTTTATATTTAATTGTAAAATATATTGAATAACTAGTATTAATAATATTTACATTTTATTAGGCAGAACGGGATTAGGGTGATCAAATTGTCTATTCCATCATTATTTAGTTTATGCATCTGTGGCTATTAGTGTAGGAGTTTTAGTTGTTGAGAATCACACGACTACTTTGAGAATAGAAGAGAAATCTAATTCCTCAAGAAAATCAAGATCAACACAGTCTAGGAAACCTCTATCAATGAGTTAAAACAACAGATCCAATTGTGGGTTTGACACCACGTTGTGACCCTAAACTTTAAAATCAAGAGTCTGTGAATCATTTACTTGTGGTTCTCGCAGAAACCATTTTGGACCAGTGTGAGACTTCATTACTCACTCAGTTTTCCAACATCAATTACCCCTCTTCCCTTTTCTCTTTTTGCTTTTGATTTTGCTTAAGGATTTGAGAAAGGTACTAACTGAATGTTCAAATTATGCATTCAGTGGCAACATTTCATTTGGGCTTATACGCAAATTTCTTGACAGTTGACACTTTTTTTTTTCCTGAATCACTCATGGATAGGTAGGTAGTTCGGAGAAGGTCAGTATGATGGTGAACATGCTGTATGCATGATGCATTTTCTATCTTATGATCCTTGTGTTGCCTATTAGTTGCAGAAACGTACCTGAGCCTCTTATATTCTTGCTGAAAATGTGAGAGGAAAAGGCTATAACTTAAAGCAACAAATTTTGGCTGCTGCAACTTATATGTGGTTGATCAAGCACAATTTTTGTCCGGTAACTTGGCGTTTCGAGTTTATGTCAACCAGCATGATTTTCATATGGGGTTCTGTTGACAATCTTAGACGGGATTGCTTTGCAACACGTCACAATTTTCCTCGGGGCAACATGATCCTTAGTAGTGTACAAAAAATACTGAAACATTCTGACCAGTTGCTTAAAAAGTCTATTAAGATAACCCGTATTTGGCTCAGTTATTATCATCTGAACCACTGATTGTACCTGTTCGCTTATGCTAGATAGTCAGGGTATTGAAATTGAAATTTAGTTTACCCACACGATTAGGGTGAAAAATGCTAAGTGATTACTGAGTTTTGTATATCATATTTGTAACAAAAAAATTAATACTACTTCCCTATAGTACTACCAATCTCAACAGGGCAGAATCTTGTGGAATTTGAGAGACCTCTGATTCTGAAATGCCATAACTTCCCTTTAGAATACAACAAATTCTCATCACACAAGAACTCCCGTGAAAACCATTTCTCTATGATACGATCTACATCATGTACTATTACATCTGAAGTATTTCCAGCTCTAGCTAGTACACTAGCTGTGTAAATGGACCCCATCCTCCCTGGTGACTCTGGGGAATCCCCACTGGGTCCATCTACCACCATGACATCCCAGTTCTTCACATACACTTGTAATGGCAAGTTTTTCAATGCCAGCTTACATTTTGATTTTTGAAGGAATCTAGGATTTGGTACACATGCAGCCGCGTTCTGTCTTGCGTGCTTGAGCAGTTTGTAACCTGCTTTTGTTGGCATGTTATACTCAAGTTTGTATATTTGAGTGTTGTTGGAGTTTATTCTTACCTTGTTTATTTTATCAGGGTCATCGTCAAGAAAGATGGTGCTACCAGCAGCATTCATTTTTGAGAGGACGAGGTACTGGGGTTGAAACCCAAATATAAGGAGGTTGCATGGGGATTTAAGAGCAATGAGATCTGAAAGAACTTTGAATTCTTTCTCAGTTAGGGTGGTTGTGATGTTGGGAGGTTTTCCAGGATGATCTGAGGATCCAGGTGTATGTGATGCAATTTTGTTGCAGGTGGACAAAGGTGACGAACAATTGCGTTGAGGAGCTGGAAACAAAGCAGATATCCCGGTGGAAAAGGATGAAGTCTTGACATTGAGGCTCAGAAGTCTGAGGACTGATATGATTGAAAGGATCAAAACAAGGATGGGGATGAGTTTCTTTTTGGTGAGATTCATCCCTTTCATTCCTTGGCAATATTTGTGCACATAAGTTTGATTTTCTTGTGCTCGAGATATGAGTGAAGGAGAAAATTGAACTAGAGGGGATAGGAGAGGACGAAAATGAAGTACATCTGGGGGCATCTTAATTTTCTTCAATCTCTCCTTTGAGCAAACTGCTGTTACATTACATCCTTCTCATAGTGTTGTGAGATTTTGGTTTTAACAACTGTTCTTTTGTGTGGTCCTTCGCATCTTGTTGAGTAGGGGTGAAGAAATGCCTTTGCTTCTGTTATAAGTGCCACCTTTCTTTTCATCCAGCTGCTGCTAGCTACCTAATTGTTGTGGTTGCAGGTTAAGTTCTAGAAATTTTTTGCTACACGTCTCATTTAGAAAACATTTTCATTTGAATCTTTTGTTTGGGTGCTGACATGCGTCCTTAAATTTGGTTTGTGGTCATATTTTCATTTTGGATGCTTGTTTGGTGGTCTTGAGTAAGCTTTAAGATGGCTAGCGTGTTGGTGGGGGGTCTTTTTTTTAAATTTCAGCACTTATGACTCAAGAGTCTATTATCATTTGAGGTTTGTGATAGTGAGCAACCATTGATTGTTATTTACACTCTCCCTTTCTGATCTTAGATTTTTCACTTGCAAACTGAATTCTGAACTGGTGAAGTTTGGCATAGGAAAATCGACCAAATATAATGAATGATATCTTGTTTTGAAATAGCCCAACCAAGGACATTTTTTACCATAAAGCAGCTTCTTATGTCTAGGAACAAATACTTACTAGATTTTGTTAATATTCATTACTGCCAATGACCAGAGAACTGATTATTTACAATTTATTTTTCTCTTCTATGTTCCAACTATATATCCTAAAAAAAATATTGCCAAGCTTGATGTACGAAAAGAAAACTAAAGAGTCCAAGACAGAATGATGATTTGAGGAGTTTACCTACAGGAACCTCAACATTTCCTTAAGATTCATTCATTGAATTATGCAGCTACACATAATCATTCACACATTTGTTTCATGTTTATGTCTGTTTGTTTAGTCATGTTTATATTAAACATAGGAATTGGCATCTCTAAACGGCCAAATCTCCTCTCTCTGACTTAATAAAGATGATAAATAAGTATATATATATATATATATATATATATATATATATATATATATATATATTGGTGTTGAAATTTTTATGCTTTTTTAAAGATTATGATTGGTATATTCCGTAGTGAGAAACAGTACCAAGAGGACGAAAATACCCCTAACAATAACATATTACTTTGCCGGAAAAAAAATAACGTTCTTTGTGGATTGTGCGCGCAACATGTAGCGCGAGACCGGGAATGCTTTAATAATTTTCCTTCCAATTTTCAATTCAATATTATGCACCTCTATTATACAAGTTTATATATATATATATATTACAAAATCATAATACTATTGTCTTTCCTTTGGTGAAGATTCTAAAAGAATTTCTATTAGATTATAGTCTTATTTGCAAGTTTCGCACCTAGTGGCATTATTAAAGTTGGGTACGATTTTAAAGTGCAAGTACAATTATAATAAAAGTTTGTATGATTTAAGATATATAAAAGTATATAATATTTGCAATTACAAAAAAATATATGCATAATTTATTTAAAGAAACTAAAGTAAACAATTTAAGGAAGATTAACTAAGAATAATATACTGAATTGCTTGAAAACATGCATATAATCTTGCCATGAAAAATTATATTTAATTAAGATGACTAAGAATTAAGTAAACAAATTAGGTAAAAACTACAAAATACTTCCAGTTAGTAATAACTTAAAATTTGAAGTGTTAATACAAAATATAAAGTGCTAAACTGTTTTTTTCTAATATAATATTTCTTTAAATAAAAATGAGTGTACATTATATTATACTAGTATTTAATGGCATATATTAAAATTTAATAACATGTTTATTAGTATAATATATATGATATTTTCAATATTAACTATAATGTTCGTTTGACAAATTACACTGACAAAGACTAATCAAATACTTTGTTTATTTTTATTAGGTTCAAGTAAAAATAATAATTTTTTTATCACAATAATAATTTGGGATGTTTGTTTTTCAAGTGTAGCATGTGCATAGACATGATCTTAAAATAATAAATTAACCTTAAAAAGATATCTTGGATTAAACCTATTTTACATTGCGCTGAAAATCTTGAGTAGATTCATTAAGTTTGATCCGTTAAGTTAATTTTTTATTCAAAGTACTTAATAAGTTTATCTATTTTATAAATTTTCCAAAATTTATAATAGGATATAATTAAAAGAGAAGATATTATAAAACTAGTAAATAAAGTAAATATTTTAAGAGATGATCATAAATAGTTAAATATTAATTATGGTTTAAGAAAAAAATTATTAATAGATTTAACAAATTAGGAATAATTTGGTTCATCAATGTAACTCAATGTTTAGCTCAGGCCTAGTTTAACTCAAAAAGTTTTTTTTTTTTAATATAGCCCAAAACAACACACTTTCATATGATTTTCTTTCTTATTTCTTCAAGTTAACGAATGAATGGCTCTTTAATTCCTAGCAAGCATGCAGGCAGAGTAGCACATTTCATCTCAAGAATCAATTACTGTAAACCCTAATCATTAGAATCTTAGTTTCATGTGGAATTGGATCTCATCATGGGTGGACTTGTAGACCAAATTTCTTTCACAGTCAATTCCGTTCAGGTTTTCTGCTGGGATTTCATTTTTATGTCTAGCAGCCGGGGAAAGTTAATTTTAAGAGTCTCTTTCAAGTTGTTAACAAACCAACTTTTCCAGTAATTAAGGAAACTTAGAACAGTAACTCTGATATAATGCTTAGCAGAAAAGATTCTCCTTGGAATCAATGGCCATGGCTTTGTTGAAATTCTCCCATTATTGTGAAATGGTCATTTTCCAACCAAAATATAAAATTCCCATCGTGACGTTACTCTGCCAATAAACACAAATGGTGATGCCGTTGCCATTGGAAAGCCTCACCCAAAAACTCACTCGTAACGTGTTATTTACCTCGATTGATGGAGTTAGGAATCAAAGCAGAGTTGAAATTATAATTGAGGTCTAGTCTGAAAACCAATAATAGTAGGTACAAAAGTATTATTCCGGAGAATACTTTGTAAACCATGCTTATAGCAATAGAAGACACCACCAGTTCATCGCCACCTACTATCCTAGAGGGTTGCTATTGTCCTTGTCGGCTTAATAATTTTATTTTAGTTTTTGTTTAATATTTGATCATTAGATTCACATCTTCAACAAGAAATGTCATCTTAGGAAGTTTGGCTGGACCAGGTCCTCCTTTCACATAAGCTTTATTCTTCATATCTTTTACCCTTATTCTTCGTTTTGTTGGTGGCTTCTTTTTTGTCCATGGTACCCCATTCTAATTAGTAGGACTCACTACCCTTAAGCCGGTTTTCAATTAGTTTGACTTCATGACCCTGGCCACCCCTTCTTCTGTTAATGGGTGCATATTGTCCTATTTTTCTAGGGGAAGAAATTAAAGTGGTGGTATTTGGACACTAAAAAACAACACTACCTTTTGCTTCTTTTTAAGTGGTGAAGACTGGAGACAAATATTGCCATGGGAACAAACAGCGAGGAGCATGGAGGATCTGGGGTAAAGTGATCAAATTCAAGGCTGTGTTCAGTTTATGTTTCTTGTTAATTACTTGTTGATTTTTAAACTGCAAAAGGTTGAATAATCCCATACCTTATGTCAGATAATTTATCATGAAATGATAGAAGATGAAGCCAAGGACATTCAGAATGTTCCTGTAGGACCTATACACAAATTAATAGCTGAGAATACCAAGTCAAACAGTATGGTTATTAAGGTAACTAGCAAACTCTCATTTTCTGTTTCTTGTACTGACATATGATGTTATATATTCCACTGAAACTTAACCAAAGGATTTAATTGGTTACCAAAACAGAAACCACATATGGTGATTCCTCCTCATATCATAGCAGAAGCCATATCAACTATCCGTGATATTGACATTAGATGGTCAGGTCCAATAACACAGAAAGAAATGGAATATGTTGAACAGTACGTCTTGGCAAAGTACCCTGAATATGCTGGTCTAATTGAAGGGGAAGGGAATGGTATAGACTTGTCTAGCTTTATTATCAATGAGGAGCCTTCAGAACCCATGTCAGATGATAGGAAAAAGTCGCCAAGAGGGACCTTTCGAGAACCTTTGTTTGGTAGTAATCTCCCTGAAATGGATAGGACCCAGTTGGTGCCATCAAGACTGCTGGATATTCTCACCAAAAAATCCTCCTTTCCCGGAAGTTTCATCTCAATCCCAGAAATCCAAGCTCAAAACAAGGTTTTGAAGCTTTGTGGGTTGCCTGATGATGAGTACCTGGTTCTCTTCACTCCAAGTTACAAGGATGCAATGATGTTGGTTGGGGAGAGCTACCCTTTTGTTAAGGGAAACTACTACATGACAATTCTTGGGGAAGAGGAAGACTATATCAGGGAATTTGCTTCTTTTAAGGAGTCAAAGGTGATTCCGGCTCCCAAGACTTGGCTTGATTTGAGGATAAGAGGGTCTCAGCTAAGCCAAAATTTTAGGAGGAAGTGTAAGGTTAGCCTGAAAGGCTTATTTGCATATGAAGCAGATGTGAATGGGACAAACCACTGGGTCTCAGAGGCTCATAGGAACTACTGGCATGTTCTGCTTGATGCCTCTGCATTGGTGCTGGGAAAGGACAGGCTTTATCTTGGCCTTCACAGGCCTGACTTCTTAATCTGTTGCCTTGATAACACTCATTCCAATCCTTCAAGAATCACATGTCTCTTAGTGAGAAAGAAATCTTTTGACACCTTCACTGCTTCTTCTCTGGCCAATTGATGAGTGAGAATGAGTACTTGTTTGATATTTTCAAGCAAAATTTAAACTGCATTGTCTTAACTTGTATCATGAACTCAGTTTAACCATGAGTTTTCCTGGCGTACTCTGTAGATTGAATAAAACTTTTGACACATACATAGAGAAAACCACTTATGACTGGTTCAGATGTAATTCGGTATTTGTATTCATTTGGGTGGTTTGTATTTACAAGTTTTTGAAATTGTGATCCATGGTTTATGTGGCCAAACCATTTTTCCATAACAGTTTAGCTGTTTTAAAGAATTTTACTTGTTACTATTTTAGCTTGCATTAAAGAGTTCCGAAGTCAAATCATATGAAAGTAACTAGAGGCTAATATAATTACCACCACAAAGGTCTATTAATTTTAAAAAATGGAGAAGCAATTACCTGAGTAGGGGCAAGGAGATAAGATGGCTTGATGGAAGATCAAACCTTTGACATTACACCCTAAATTTTATGGAAAACTCTGGAACATGTCATGTCAAACAACAAAATAAAACACAGTAACAAAGGGTTGAGGATTTTTTACAAGGCTAACGTATAAACATTCTCGCATAATTCAATTAAATAATAGAATTGGGTTACGACCTTTTATCACTTATAACTAATTTAATTTTCTCGTATCTCTCAAACGTGATTTTCCTTTAAGTTGGTTTATCTTCTTCTTGCAGAAATATTTTTTAATTAAGAGACTCGTTTACTTAAAATTTGTGTGAACCAGATTTTTATAAAGAAACCATTGTTATGATCTTTCATTTTGTTTTAAATCATATTTAATTGAACTAATCACTAGAAAAATCATCGGTTCTCGTATCATTATAGAATATTTTCGATGAATATTAAATATAGATATTCTCATGGATACAACACGTAGCACATCAATTTCAACCTAAATTATGAATTTTCTTTAAGATGTTAAACTTTTTCATTTTCGTGACCCAAAGAAAATTCCCTATTTTATATAATTTAAAATGTATACGAAATGGAGATGAAGAACATTAAAGAAAACAGATAATGCAATAGAATTTTGAGATATATTCCTGAAGAAAGAAAGAAAAACCATGAATGATATATAGTTGAATAATGATTGAAGGATTCAATTTCAAACTATATTTATCTCCAAACTTTGTATCATTATCCTCAATGGAGAATGATTTAGAATTACTTCTAACTAATTTTATCGTTAGGCAACGTGTTGTTCAAATATTATAAAAGTTATTTTAAATATTTTTTTATGTGCAACGTGGAAAGAGAAAGAATTTGGAGAGAAAAAATAATAATAATAATAATAAAAAAATATATATATATATATATATATATATTAGAAGGAATTTTTAGAGTTTCTATAGTTAAAATAAAAAATTCTAACTGTGGATTACACAAAATATAATTTTATATGCATTAAGAAACTCGTAATATTTTTATCATCAACATCCTCCTACTGTGTATTCCATCCATTCTTGAATACAATACATCTATAATTAATTAACGGTTAATAAGGAAATGTACTTGATTTAGTTAACAGTTTTAGTTTTTTAAATAAATTCAATAAATGATATATTTTAAATAAATTACTTATACAAAAAATAAATTTGTTTGATATAATATAATTATTTTTTTTTAATTTTTTTTTTCTCTCTCTTTAATTACTCTTTTTTTTCTTACTTCATCTTATTCTTCAATTAAAAATAGTAAATTAAAATCTAATAATATGAGTCTTTTATTATTATTAAAAAATAAAAAATATGTAAATAATAAAAAAATACTATAATTTAATATATTATATAAGAAAAAATGATTATGTAATAAATTTGAGATGTTAAAAAGATTATTATTATTTATAATTATTAAAAAATATATTTATTTTAAAGTATTTTTATTAAAAAAATTATATATTTTATCAAACTAATTATCATAACTCAAATTAATCCTAGATTAAATTATTAAATAAAAATAAATTTAAATTATAAATATTTAATATTTTTTTAAGTAGATGAGTAATTATTTATTATGATAAAATAATTTTAAATTAATTATTTACATCATTGTAAATAAAATTATTTATCATCAAATAAATAAAATTATTTATTAGTATCATAAATTTAAATATTTAATTAATATTCTTTTAGTTTCAATGTTGTTTTCAAAATTTTATTTTAACTTATTTCTATAAAATTTTGATATAGTAATTTAATTAGAAGAATACTTGAGAGAGGAGAAATGAAAATAAGAGACATAAAATTTAAAAAGAAAAAAAAAGGAAGATAAGGAATAAACGAAGGATGAGAAAAAAAATATTTATAAAGAGAAAGAAGAAAAACTACGTCTGTTTAGATAAATAAATTCATATAAATTCTAATTTTTTGGAATTATATTTTAAAAAATAATCTTAAATAATTAATTTATGGAGAAAATAATATCAATATTAAAATTTAATTTTTAAAACAACTTTAAAATTGAGAGTTGCATTTTATTGATTAATTAAAATTGAGAGTAAAAAAATGTCATTAAAATTAAAAATATTTTTGAAATCGTGAGTCACATTTTTTTAAATGTTCTCAATTAGATAAAATCAAGCACACGACAAATGTCATCAAGATTAAAAATATTTGTAAAATTTAAATTCACAACATGTTAAAATGTTGTCAAGACAAGCAAAACAGTGATTTTATTGATTCAAATTATTAACCAGACATTTGAATCATAAAAAAAAACTTATTAAAAATAATGGTTTCATCCATTAAAATTTTATAAATTAAATTAATCAATTATTTTAAATATCATTCAATTAAAAATCAATACTAAAAATATTTAACATATTAAAAATAATTTCATTAAATTAAATCAATCATGATTAATATATTTTTACTTATAATTAGCTTAGAATGGATTAAAATATATATATATATATATATATATATATATATATATATATATATTTATACTTTACTACACTTTCACACAACTACACTCATTTATTATTTCTTATTGACATATTGATTAGATGACAACGGGCGGGGACGGGTTTTGCCTCCCGATCCCCGCTTCCGATTTTTTAACCATTTTCATTCTTGTCCTCGATCTCTCACGGGTTAGAAATTAAGTCTCTATCACCATCCTCGCTGAGTTTCGGTTCCCCGTCCTCGCCTCGTTCCCGATTCATATTATTTTTAAAAATATAATTACATTTATAATAAATTAATTTTACTATCTATTTTTTATATATAACTAAATATTTATAATTTTATAATTATTATTAATTAAATATACATTTTAATTTACTATATTTATATTTAAATATATATATGTAAAAAGAAATATTTAATCATTTTTTATTTATAATATTATTATTATAACGAGTGTATTGAAATATTTGAATACTTATAACATTATTATTATAATACATATATATATATATATATATGTATATATAAGTTAATTCATTTTTAAGTTGTCATTTAAAAATATGAAATATATAGTTTATAAGGAAATATTTAATAAGTTAATTCTTATTCAATTAGTTCGAAGTAATAAAAGTTTAAATTATCAATTCCTTTAATCCTTTAAAATACAATTATTTTATTAAGATAAAATTTGATATATGATAAATAAGAATAATAAGATAAAAAATATGACATAATAAAACTTAATAAATATAAATTATAAATAAAATAATATTAGTTACTACTAAGATTTATGTAAAATATTTAGAAAAAGATAAAGGATAAAAAAATTAACTTTGTGTTCATCAAATTGGTTGAAAAGATTGAAATAAAAAAACAAATTGATGGGAGAGATTAACGAAATGTGAAAAACTAAAAGGTAAGAGAGAATAATATAATAAATTAATTGATATAAAAGATTAAAAAAGACAAAAAAATTAAAAAGTAGGTAGAAGAAAAATAAAAATTGGTGAAATATAAAAAAAATGACTTTATATGTAACAGAAAAAGAAAAAGAAATACTTTTAAAATATTAATATTTTAAAATTTAAATTTAAATATAAAGTCGAAGCGAGGTCGGGATCGGGATGGGGTGGGGATTACATTACACATCCCCGCCCCGCTCCCGACTTTTTAAAGCGGGAAAACTCGAACCCACTCCCGCTCCTGATCAACTCGGCTTTTTCCCGATCAAACTCGGGACGGGACGGATCGGTCCCACGGATACTGGATTTAATTCTCATCCCTATATTAGACTTTATAATTTTTTAAAAATAGATAAAAAAAACATTAAGTTAATTTTTTTAAGTATTTATTTGTTTTCTTATATTTCAACTTTTTAATAGATTAGGTCGATCATTTAATCTATCAAAACATAAAAAATATCCTAAAAATTTTAATAAATTATTTTAACTGTTAAAAATACTTTTAAATCGAAAATTATATCTTTAAAAGATGTTATTAAGATTAAAAATAATTTTAAAGTTGATAATCATATTTTATTCATTGGTTGAAATTGTGAGAAAAAAATATCATTTGAAACTAAAACTACTTTTAAAATTAACAGTTATAAGGACTAAAATTACTTTTAAATCAAAATTCATTTTAGTAAAAAAATATCATAAAAATAAAATTAGTGGGCTCATGGTTAATTTAATTGTATTAGTATTTTTTGGTACATTTTAGATATTGTTTCAGTACATCAAGAATAAATACACTACATTTATAACTAATTAACGGTTAATAAAGAAAAGTAGTTGATTTAGTTAACTGTATTAGTTTTTTAGTATTATATTTAAAATAATAATCTTAAATAATTAATATATGGAAAAAAGTAAAAGTAATAACATTTAATTTTTAAAGCTTATTTTGTCCAGTTTTTCAATCTTCATAAGAAAGAGAAAGAGGACATCCATAACATTTATTATTAATTAACTAAAATAATTAAGATTATTTCGGTAAAAAATTTAACATGAAGGATGATTGAAAAAAATATGAAAAATGAAAAAAATATATATGAAAAATGACAAATTTTCAAAACAATGTTTTAAAACATTTAGAGGGGGTATTTTTTTTTCAATCACATTTTCCCCCTCTTTTTTAATTCTTCCACTTATATTCAAACTTCTATTATTATACTTCTTTTCTTTTAAAATAATTGTCATTTTATCGTTTTTTTTAATTAAATCAAATGGTTTTTTGATTTAATTAAATATTAATTAATTATTTTATTCTTTCTTTATTTTCAAAATAAATTATATTAGTATTATTGTTTGGAGAATATAAATATTTATTAAAAAAACGTTGTATTATTTTAATCAAATTATTTCGATTCGCCAGGGAATATACTTAAACTAACACTCTGAGGTGACAGAAAATTTCATATAAATCGAACGAAATCTATTTAGTTATTTTAAAAAATCAATTGGATTAAAATATTTGTTATGTAAAATAGCTAAATAACAATTTATCTTTTTTAAAATTATGAGAATGTGATATTTTATGGAACATAATTAGTATAATATATTTTTCATATTTAATTTTTTACGTTTTATCGGAAATTTAGAATAGTTTCTTATGTATTTATTTTATGACTTAATCAAAATAAACAAATATCCATTTGTCTAAGGTGAATTAAACAAAGAGTTATACATTTTATTTAAATTTTAAAAATGTTTTTTTTTGTGTGTATAATGAGAGAATGTATATTTAAATAATCATAAAAAGATTTAATTTTTAAAAATATTTTCAAATGGATATCCATTTATTAAAAAAAAACATTTTAACAGATGGGTTACATGGATTTTATTAAATACATAATGGATGAATAAAATATTTTTAATGAGTTTTTAACCATCAATTATAATCTAAAAATATATTCAATTTATCCATCCATTTAACATGTTTATTTCTAATAGTCCAAAAACTTTTACACAAATACATGTTAGGTTAAAATCTCATCTAGTTGTACATGATTCTTTAAAAGCATCTATTTTCTAGGAGCAATTTTTAGTTATGGATAAATATTTTATATTATTTTTAAAATTATAAGTTAATTTTAGAATTACTGTTCAAAGTCAACTATAAACAATAACATATTTATCATCTAAACTGATTAGTTAAAATATATAAAACAAAAATTAAAATTAACTTATTTTATTTTATGTTACTTATTTACTATACAAGTTTAACAATAACACACACCCTCCACCCACGTTTCATTTGACAAGTTCAACGTACCTACCAACAACACACAGTTGACCGTACACACATTTTATTTAATAAGTTCAGTATATATATACGAAAAGTCATACCTTTAAAAACTTCAATAATGATATTTTATTGAATATATAAATTTTTTGACAATAGTATTAAATTCGTGGTGTGTTTAATTTCATATGGTAAAACTATATTTATTTATATAATTTTTATATTACATTTTATATTAGATTAATTTTTAAATATATTCTTAAATATATATTATATTTAACATAATTCACTCTATCCATGTAAAACTACTTAAAACAATTTAACTTTATCTGTTAGACTCTTAAATAGAACAAAAAATTACTATCGTTTAAAATTTGTAGCATTCTTAACGTACATTTTTAACATATAAGTTATCAATAGAAATAAATTTTAAAAATGAAAATAATAATAAATAATATAATTTTTAATATCAAATAAAACATTTTTAACATACATTTTTCCTCTATATAAATTACAATAACGGTTTTAAATTAGAGCACTTTTAACAGTTATTTCTAAAAAAACTTTTTTTTCCTTATATGGAAGTGTTTTTAGGAGAAAAAAAATCTAACCTCTTATTTCTCTAAGCTGTCTATTTTATTTATAAATTAAATTTCTATTATCGTATAAATATCAATAATTAAAATAAACTTGTATTACAATATAAATTTTATCATAGCTGTAGAATATATTTTATGTTCAAAAACATTTATTATAATAAAATAAAGATAATATAATTCACTTGTTATAATTTTACTTAAATCTAAACTTAATTTAGAGTCATATTATTACTTTAAAAATTTCACAAAACATTTTATTTGATATTGAATATTAAAAAAATTATATGTATACCTTTCGTTATCACCGTAATAAAAATTATTATATAAAAGTGAGTCTGGTAAAAAAAAAAATTATTATGAACTCTCTTTGCATTTCTCCCGGCGTTCAAGAGTTCATCAACCCTCAGCTTATTTAAATCATAAAATAATAACTATACTCGTCATATGCTTGACTAAACATTCATTTTTAAAGAACACTGAGGCTAAATATTTTATTAAGAATAAAATGAACTAAACATGAATATATGATGAAACTAGGCATGGCGTGGGCGTGGACCGGTGGGGCGGTGGCAGGAATGAGTTTTGCTTCCCCCAATCCCCCTCCTTATTTCTTGTCCTTATTCCCGATATCGATTGGAATTAGAAATTAAGATAGAAATTAAGTATTTATCGTCATTTTTGTTAAGTTTTAGATTTTTTTTTGCCTCTATCCCATTTTTCATTTATATTATTCTAAAAAAATTATTATATTTATAATAAAATATTTTTTTTATGTATTTTTTATTCATAAGTAAATATTTATAATTTTATATTTTATAATTATTATTAATTAAATATATTTTTTAATTTATTATATTTATATTAAAAATATATATAAGATATATATTTAATTATTATATATATAATATTTATAACATTATTATTATTATTATAATATAATATTAAAACATTTGAATATTTATAATATTATTGTTATAATATTATATTCAAATATTTGATTATATATAAGTTAATTTATTTTTAAGTTGTTATTTAAAAATATAAATTAATAAATTAATTTTTATTTAATTAATTTGAAATAATAAAAATTTAAATTATCAAAATTTTTTAATTTTTTAAAATATAATTATTTTAATAAGATAAAATTTGATATATGATAAATAAGATTTAAAAGATATGACATAATAAATTTAATAAATATAAAATATAAATAAAATAATATTAGTTATTACTTAGATTTATGAAAAATATTAAAAAAAATAAAGAATAAAAAATAATAATTTTATATTTATCAAATTAATTAAAAAAATTGAAAAAAAAATAAATTGAATAAAAAGATTAAAAGAATGTAAAAATTTGGAAAGTAAAAAAGGATAATAATATAATAAAAAGATAAAAGAATTAAAAAATGAATAAAAAATAAAAAATAATGAAATATAAAAAATAATTTATATATGATAGAAAAAATACAAATATTTTAAAATTTAAGTTTAAATATAAGATGGGAATAGGGTTGAAATGAAGATTTTATTACCTATCTCCACCCCCTCAAATTTTTTCCGTCCGTCAAATTTGACATAAAGAGAGATGAATCCGCGTAAAAATGGGTTTAATTGTGAAACTCGTATTAGACATAACCAATCATCATTGTCAATAATAAAAAAACCATTGTCAAAGCCTAAACCCTTCGAATTTTTCCCAGAATGTTTGTGCAAGAGACATTGATGAACTACATTTAGAATATAAATGGACTACATTTGGAATGTATGAAACTACAAGCACGCCACCAATATCAGATGAACGCAAAACCATAATTGAAACTTCTGAACTGTCATGTGCCTCAGCAAAAACAGGAGCTGCCAATTTTTGATGACCAAGTTCTTCCTCGGTTTCAGCTTGTAGCCGCTCATTATTTTGGTCTCGTTCTTTAGCAATAGAATAACCAATGAGATAGTGGTAAATATCCGAACACTTGAAAAAGCCTCAATTTGAAATCAGAAAATCTGTGACTAAGAAGGAGGTTGGATTGACCATGCTCAAACGGTACACGACACATTCTTGTGTTTATAAAAGACAGTATACTCTCAAAGAACAATGATGATAAAAAATATTAAAAAATGACAATCAAACTGCCTCAAGATAGTTATTTACGGTATACATGAGAAGATATACATAACCAGTAAGACGCCAACAAAACGAAGAATAATCAAAACAACTATCGCTACGTGATAAAAGATTATGCAGCAGTAGCAGCAACTACAATAAGGCCTGTATTTGATTTTATAAACAAGTTGTGCCTAATATACTGTGAAACAAAAGATATGCAATTTCCCCAACATGGCTGCTAGAAACCTTTTCTGACTAAACTTCGTCTTGACCATGACTGGTACTTTTCAAGATGTTATACTTGCAAAGGGGGCAAGTAGCATTGATATGCAGCCATTTGTCCACACAGGCACAGTGAAAATGGTGGCCACAAGGTAGTTGTCTAAGTTCAACCCCGTCATCATAAGCAGAAAGACAGATGCAACATTCCTACAGTTTGCAACACAATTTTCAGATTAGGAGAACAACAGAGGGTGCAATCAGTTTTCTGAAAAAAACTTGTAATATTATAAAAAATAATCTCCCATTTTCTGGAACCATTTTTTCAAATTCCTTCCAACGGAAAGTTTGATTGAAAAGATAGGCCAAAAAGGAGGATGAAAGGCCAAGCACACCAAAATTAATACATAAGCATTCTCCACTGTAAGAATGTGTTCAAAACACGACTCTGTGCTATGCTTATAACAAGGCCATGCTTGGAACAAATACGGATTTCCCTTTGAAATATATTGAAAAAGACAGACAGAGGAAAGAGAATATCAGGGAAAGGGAGTAAAAGGCCAAGCCAACACATAGCAAAAATGAACAGCATACCGCATCCTCATCAGAAAGTACAAGTTCAATGGGAGAATCACTATCGCATTCAGTCATTATTCCTCCAGCAGATCCTTGTGTATTCCCAGAAAGTTTCTCATTAGTTTCAGTTCTTTGGAACTTGAATTTTGACAACAGCTCAATGTCTTCTTTTGATGCCCCTTCCTGCTTTTTTTTAACCACAACAAATGAGAAAAAAGACATTAGGCGAGGGATAGTACAAGTATTAGATGACAACAATTATCACACAATTAAATACTCTTAAGTGCCATGTTTACTGAAACACTCAATAATCACTAATACATTCACAATGCACCAAGTTGCAAGAAAGTAATATGACAAATTTTAATCCTTACAAATACTAGGGGGTCAACAATGTCAACCTAAATAAAGCAAACATCGACAGGACAAAATACGCTATCTCAAAAACAAAAATATATAGGACATGTCAATTTGTCATGAGTACATCATGTTGTAATTCACCTCATCTTCAACCCTATAAGTCTAACGGACACATTATTTAATAGTCTTCATTTTCTAAGATGCTCTCAGCAAACCAACCTAAAGAACTTTACGTTTTACTCATCACGGTAGGTCAAGCCACCTTTCATATCATGCATATGCAAATATCTCAAAATTAGTTACACCTCATCAAAAGTCATTTTTGTGTTTGCATAAAATTTCAGAGCTCATCACAATATTTCTCATACTTTTTTATTAAATGTTAATTCACAACCAAGAAACAATACCATTTTCATTAGCCAGATGGCTAGACCAGTCAAATTCCTTCAATGGTTACCCATTGTATTTTAGGATAGCAAAACATTCCCTTTTACCATATTATTCACAAGACTGTTTCTTTTATTTTCTTCATAAAGAAGGCAAAGGTCTGTAAGAGAGAAAAATTAATGTGTAGATAAAGGTGCTAGCTCCTCCAAGAAAGTCAAAATAGCATTATCAGGCTCAAGATATTATGGTTTATGTTATTCCCCTTAAACAGTAGAAAAAAAAATGTAATAATTCCTTTTAACAATTCATATGACTGACTGAACCTAAGGCACAATAGATTAATCTTCAATCATCCCAATATTCCATTAGTAATTTCTGCTAAGAATCTTATACACTAAAAGATCCTACCGAAGTCACACCACAACAAGCAAAAATAATGAAAAATAAAGATTTCACATATTATGCTGGTAGAAGACAATTTTTCCTTCACTACCAACTCTGTCTGATCTACAAAAAATAGATCCTAGAACCTAGCATATGTACCTCTTTATACCAAATAACAGTTCTATATTCATTTTAAGTGTATCCTTCCATTTCATTTAGACTCAGTATATTCAATATTTGGAACCATAAACTTCACCGATTTTCTTCGAAGAATTGGCAGGCAAATGCCTCTAAGTAGAGCCAAATTCAAGGAAATAAACACTTGAGGCACTAGATTCGTACTTCCTACCAACTCATACGAGAACCGTAATGATACCATGATGTACCTGGTCTGCAACTGCATAAAGGAGTGCAATGATACACGGAAGACAACAGCAGACAGCTATACCAATGATGCATGCTAGTGCAATACAGAAAACGACAAAGAAAACATCAAAACCCAGGAAGGCTATACATAACCTGCAAAGCAAGTAGAAATTGTCAAAGATAATCAACTAAAATAACCTAAGTTTCCCAAAAGAAAAACAAATTACAAATAAATATAAGGAGATGTATGAATGAAAAAGTTGCACAAGCACACATGCGTCAGACAGAGAGCAAGAGAAAGAGAGAGGGGGAGAGAAAGAGAACAAACCAGTAAAGCAGCGGAGAATCTCGGACCAAAGCTTCACTGTCAGCTGATATCCAATAGAATCCAACAACCCACCAAATAAATGAAAACATTGTGTTGGCTGATTCCAAATGCTTGGCCATACTGTTTGAAAAATAAAGCATAAAAACTGATAACATCGAATAAAAAACGAAGAACGAATCAATAATTGATGGTACTAATTTCCTGAATTAAAAATATTGCACTTATTGTATCATTGTCTCAACCTTAGCTTCTGATTATTTTCGAAAGAACCTAAACAAACACATAGAAAATGGCAAAAAAAAAAAAAAAAACTCAACAAACTGACCCATGTATAACCTTGCTGGAATTTGTATGGCCAATAAAGCATTCTCCCCTAATCATCCGTTATTTACATTTCTACACTTAGCCACCGTACTGGTTGTGTTTCAAAAATCATGTGTTACTAATCTATCGGTTCAAAAACCCACAAATTTACACCTGTGTTTTAATTGAATGAATAAAAATAACTTTAGTATCTGATAATTCAGCCAATTATCAGATGGGAGAGACTTTTATATCGATTCGTACAAAGTTACAAGATCAACTTCAGTCGCTCAAAGCAAATTGAGAGAGATTTAGAGATCTAAGAGGATTACAAAAAGTTGGAAAATCAAATCATTTGAAAATTTTTGAACTGACAAAATTATTTTCTAAATAAACAACTGAGAAACCCAAAATTTCCCCGTGGGTTCTCTGAAGCATGGAACTGAAGCGTTGCCAGAGTTTCCAATTAACAAACGCGCATCCTCACAGTACAGTACAGTACAGAAACTGCTTATATCATGAAACTTTGATTAGTTTAGCGGACTTTGTAATAACATCATAGCAGACACCTAAACGCATACAGGTTCCTTAAATTCACTTTGCAAACTTTTCATTTCATTATAATCCAGCGCTATCCTAACAAACACGGACAAAGAAAAGAAAAGTACTCATGAATTCAATGTGCAAACGCATAGTTAATGTTCAGAAATTCACCTTATACCATCGTCCTCGAACTGCGGCAACGAGACTGAGTTTCCAGAAACATCCATCGAAGCCGAACTCAAATCCCCGCTGCCACCAACAGCGACGGTGGCGTTGGACTGTTCACGGCGGCGTTGGCGCTTACGATATTCAACGCAGACGCATGCGACGTGAAGAACGCACTGCATAGCGTAGCCTACAATCCACAACCTGAGAGGCATGTTCGGATTCTCGTTGCGACCGAGAATTAAGACGGTGGCGGCGGCGGTGACGAACGCGAAGTTCCAGAGAATATCCAAGACCACAACGGGCTTCGAATAGGCCCAATCGCTCTGTCTTTCTTCCAATTGCTCCGCCGCCGCCTCCCGCACCATCATCGACGGCTCGCGCATCAAGCGGCGGCCACTCGCCTGCCTCAGAAAACGCGCCGCCTCTCGGAGGCTCGGGCGGCGGAGGAGACGACGGCCGGAGGTAGAGTCATCGGGAGAGGTGGCGAGGAACGGCGTCGGATCGGCGCTGTCCTCGGAAGAATGGTTAGGTGACCTTGTCGTCGCCATGTCTGAGACGCTTTAGGACATCTGAATCGGAATCTAGTTCAGACAGTGTCAGATAAACAAGGGATTCCAGAAATGGGTGATTCAACAGGGATGAATATGGAAATAGGTATTGTCCGAATGGAAAATTAAATCACGATTGTGTTTCTTTTTCAGTGTTCACTGTCTAGGAGGTATCCCAACGGTACCGTTTCTATCGTCTGGAACGCGCATTCGTCCTTTCCCCGCTGAAACGAAACCTAACGAATTGGGCTTTTATTTCTTTTTTTACGAGGGAATTTCTTGAAACTTCTAAAGTCGCAAATGTCGGCGTCGTTTTATTTAATTAATATAGAAATATGATAATTGTTTGCAAAAGAAGTAATGTGTAGAGAGAAATGAACCCAGAAAATATTAAAATAAAATGCACTGAAATTGGAGTGAAAAAAATATATATATATATATATATTTACTTATGTATTTTTTCTTAATTTTTTTTATGAGAGGAAACTGATATTTTATATAAACTTTTGTCTTTTGCATGTCATTTTATGAAAATATTCTATATAAAATTAACCTATTTTTATATTAATTAAAATGTAAATATTATTGTACGCGTTGTTTACATTTTAATCACACTGTCTCATTTTTAAAAGTAATGTTTATATTAATTTTTATTTTATATTTTGAATAAAATATATGTATTATTATTTTTTATTTTATGTGATTTTATTTATTATATAAAAAGTAATTTGATTACATACATTATTTATTATGTCCTGCATTGGAGTCCAAATCTCCCAACGAAATTTGTGTCGAAGTTTTTATTTTTTTATTATTCCCCATTTAAGTGTATTTTTATTTTTTTTTTATATTGAGGGTTACATTTCACTGTGGATATTGGGTGTTAGAGGAGTATAAGATGTGTTGTTTAATTTTACCTATTATATGAAAAAAAAAAAAAAGTTTTTCACTACTGCTCATCAAAATTCCAACCAACAATTGAGGTAATGAGTGTGTTTTTAGTCACCAAAACAATATTGTTAAAAATTTAAAATATAATTAACAAGATAACTAATTTGTGTTGAGAAACCATTGTATATTTTGGATAACTTTTTCTATAACTAAAGTTATACTTTCCTTATTTTTGTTTACCATCAGATTTGATTAAAATTGCACATTCACACTTTTATTTGTTACTAATTCTATTTATCTGTTTCCTTTTTAATTGAAATGATTTTCAGGTTGTGAAAATAGTTTTATAATTAATATAAATATTTAAAAAGTAGGTTGTATTAAATTACAAATTTTGTGAACTAAATAAATTTATATTTATTTTGTTTAGATCCATTTAAATAATGAAATATGAAAGTTTAAATCAAATTAATTTATAAATTTATTGTTAAGGTTGAAAAAAAAATAGATTTTAGTTCATGATAAAATTTTTATCATAAAACTAATTAATAACATATGAAATAATTTAACACGTATACTAGATGACATAATACAATGATATAATGAGATTTCTAACACTTATAAATCAGTTTTTTTATAAATTAATAATTATTTTTAATACAAATATATTATTTTATTATAAATATATATATTATAAATTAATTTAATAAAAAATTCATTTATTATAAAAATAAATATTAATAAATATCTAATAATTATTTTTTAAATATTAAATAATTAAAATTAAATATTATTTTTAATTAATAAATTACTTAAAAAATATAATAATGATAAAAATATTAAATAATAAATTTTTAATCTTTATTTGAAATTTAATGAATTCAATCTCGTATTATCTATATCTCAAATAAAAAATAATTTTATAATATAATTTAAATATATATTTTAATTTTTAATTTTTATTTAAATATTTTTTAATTAATTATTTTTATATAAACATGTTAATAATTTTTAAATATTTAATTATATTAAAATTGATTTATTAATTATTGACCTAATATAAAAAAAACTAAAATTAAAATCACATCTATTTTAAAATCTAAATTAAATTGAACTATTCATTCTTATTATTTAACTCGTACACCTCATCAGATTTAAATTTTATTTATGTTTTTTTTTAATTTCAAGCTAATATTTTAAATTTATAGATTTATTTAATTATATATATTGTGATATAAAATAAAATAAAATAAAAACAAAAAAGATAAAATTTAAAATTTAATGATTATATTTTAAAATAAATCTAATTTTTTATAAAAGAAATACATAAAATTGTAAAAAGTTATTGTTTATGTTTGGCTATATATTAATAAAACCGAAAAATGGTGTAACTCCAATTATTAAGTAAAAAAAAATATATATATATATATATATATATATATATATATTAAAACATTTTTGTTGCTTGTAATAGGAAAAATGTGAGTAAATGATCCATAGAAGTGCCAAATCATGGATTGAAATACTGGCTAAAGAAGTACAACAAATTCTCTGTTTTTTTATTTTTGATTGCCACATTTTTTTTAACTCTTTCTTAAGCATATGATTCTTATCTTTCTTATGGTTCTTGCAGGTGCTTACCATCATTGTGAACAAATGTCCTATTTTCCCCTAACCAAAGAAAATGAATTAGTGAATTTAAAATTTTTAGCAAGTAAATCAAATATTTTCAAATCATGACAATATATATTTATATTAAGAATACAAATTACAAATTTATTATTTAATTTTATCAATTATGTTATAGTAGTATAAATATTATTCTAAATTATTAAATTAAAAAATATAAATAATAAGACAAAGAAAATATTGTTATTTTTTAACAAGTGAATCATTGTTCATATGTCTATAATAATTTTTTTCTAATTTAATAATTTAAAACGATAATTTATTTTAAATATTAAACTATAATGAGATAATATATATATATATATATATATATATATATATATATATATATAATTCTTAATGAAAAAAAGTTACATATGTAAGAAATTTGTTGTAATTTAGTCATCCAATCAATCCATTTTGAATTACTTTTCTTTGTCTTATTATTTTGCTCCATAAATCCCATAATCTCTGGTGATAAAAAATAAAATATAACTTTGATTCATATTTATATATCTAGCTTTTCTTTGTTTATATTTAAATTTCCATTTTTAGTGTTTGTTATATTTAAAAATCATGGTTTGATCTTACATATAAAATCTATTTTGAAATTGATTTTGTATCATAATTTTTATCCATATAACGTTTAAATTTAAATTAACCAATTAAATAAATATTTATAATCATGTATGCATATATTTTTTATTTTTTTTTATTTTATATTTTATTTATTATATTTGTTCTCTTATAATTATTTTTTTATTCTTTTCAATATAATTAATAAATTAGTTAATAGAAATATGTCATTTGTCTGTGTTATTGAAACATTCTGAAATATATTTCTGTATCAATTCTTTTCTTCCCTTAAAGTATATTAAATTACACCTTTTCTTCCATTTTATTTTTCTCATCTTAAATATATTATCTTAAATCTAAATGATAATGAAAAATGGTATTTCCCCTAATTTGTATAAACAGTTTGAACGAATATATTTTAAATGCATATATATTAAATTAATAAATCAAATTTTTTTATAGTTAATTAACATAAATTACTATTTGATTCCATTTTTTAATACACATGTTTAACTCATCAGATTAGTAAATAAACATCATATTCAATAACTCAAATTTCTTAAATAATTGATTATCTAGCTAGCATTTTTTTATTGTTTTAAAAATATTTGTTAGTATTTTATTTTATTTTTAAAATAAAAAATATTTCATAATTATTTTATTAAAATAATTAAAAAATATATTATAAATTTTTAGTTTTTTGAAACTAAAAAAATAAGAAAGGTGAGTTGTTGTTTTTCTTAAAATCATAAAAAAAAGTGTCTTTTTATTTATAACTAATGTTAAACTTGTAAATATTTTAAAACTAAAATTGGTCACATTCAAATTTAAATATTTTATAACATTCTTGTATACCATTTTCTTAACATCTTTATTATTCAAAAAGTGCAATGAGAAGTGTCATTGCACTTGCATCTTCTGTTAATCATCTCAAATTTGTGTATTCATTATAAATCAGTTTGTTGATTTTTTTTTAATTAGAATCATATTGAAAGTATTCATCATACTAGAAATATTTTATTTTAAATATATGAGTTTTTTATTTATTTTACTTTTTATATAATTTATAAATGACAAATATTATTTTCATATATTCTAATGCTCGTTTTTCATAGATGATAAATAATATTGAAAATAATAATTTAAAACTTTAATTTAACTTATATATAATTTTTTATATTTATGGATACTTTTTTATTTTATTTATAATCATTTATAGAGAAGAAAAATATGATATTCATATTTATTGAATACTAAGATTAAATTTATTTGTTAAAAAAATAATTAATAAAAAGTTATAATCAAAGTGATTTTCTTTTAATTTTTAAAATCATTTTTAAAAATAATTTTATTATTTTCTCATTCTTAAAATCATTTTTAAACTATATTATCAAATGAGACATTTTTAAATGGTTTACTATTTTTTTAAATTAAAAATTCACTTTATCAAACATGTTCTTAATTATTAATCTTTTAATATATTTTTGGTCTGATTTTTGTGAAAAAAGATTATAAATCATTTTTTTCAAGAAGCTTAAATTTACAGTCAATTAAACAGCTGTCTGTTTTTTTTTTTTTTTTTTTTTTTTTTTTTTTTATAGACTCTTTGCTTGATGATTACATGGGGTATGAAGAAATTGTATTATGTTGAGTCAATCAATATAATATTTTGACACCTTAAGAAGTTGACCAATTTTTTTTAGGGTTTTCACAAGTTTTTTTTTATTATTATATTGAGTATTTTAATTTTCTAATACTGATGAAATTAAATAAAATAAATAATAGACAAACCATAAATAAAATATAATCTTTAAATATTAGAGTTAGAAATGTTCAAAATTTAACCAGTAAAAAATATTACAAATTGATAACAAATTAAAACTATATAAAATTTGATTTTTTTTATTAAACTTTGTAGATCTATTTTTTCAACAGAATTAAACAGTTTAATATATTTAATTCTAATATAATTAGTTTAAATTATTTTTTACTTAATAAGGATAGGTTATAAATATTGTTTTATAATTTAATTATATTTTATATATAACATATTTAAATCTATCAAAATATCCTATCAATTTTATAAAACTGTATAATTTATTTATAAATATAAAATACATTAAAATTATAGATGGAATAATGATTTAATGATTTTTTGAAAACTTCTATAAATATACAAGATTATTGAAATTATTTTTATTATAATTTTAATGATTTTTTACATTTTTATAATAATAAAATAATCTAAATGGAATCATATTAATTTAATTCAATTCAAATTTTTAAATAAATTAAAATTTATATTTAATTGTAATAATTATTTAATAAAAAATTAAATTAAAACGAATAAAAATGTTCCAAGAATAATTTTGAAATATACAAATTATAACTAATATATAAAAAAGTAGATTTTGTGTTAAAGAAAATACTCCTCCATATAGGGTTTTGGGATTTGTCTGTTTTTCGTCTGCAACCTAACCGAAACCCTTGTTTGAAGTATGTCATCGTCTTCGTCTATCATGGCCTATGACATGCCATGGGTAGAGAAGTATCGTCCCAACAAAGTCGTTGACATAGTCGGCAACGAGGATGCGGTCTCCAGACTCCAAGTCATCGCTCGTGATGGCAACATGCCCAATCTCATTTTATCAGTATGTTTATTTATCTCATTTTGAGTCTTAAATTAACAGTTTTTCCTTAATCTTTTATAATAACTGTCTCGCAATAGGGTCCTCCTGGGACAGGAAAAACAACTAGTATACTTGCCCTGGCCCACGAGCTTCTTGGACCAAATTGCAAAGAAGGTGTTCTTGAACTTAATGCATCTGATGATAGGTTTGTTTTCTGATTTTTCATTTCACTTTTTTGATTGCAACTATTCTTTTTTATTTATCCTCTGACTTTTTGTTCTAGAGGAATTGATGTTGTGAGGAACAAGATCAAAATGTTTGCTCAGAAGAAAGTGACGCTTCCTCTAGGGAGGCACAAGATAGTAATTCTGGATGAAGCTGATAGGTGAGTATTTAATGTAATTTAATTTATTCCAATTAACTGTGTTGTTGCATGTTTCAATACAACACTATGTTTGTCCTAATGGTTCGATTTTTGCTTATAAAAAAGGTTGAATGATAGGGAAGAAATTAGTTACAAGTAGAGCAGTGAATATTTTGAGTTTATAATAGGATAACTAAGAAATCCCTCTAACTTTGTTCTTTTTCCCAATTCAGCATGACCACAGGGGCACAACAAGCACTGAGAAGAACTATGGAGATATATTCTAACTCTACTCGGTTTGCCCTTGCTTGCAATACCTCAGCTAAAATTATTGAGCCCATTCAGAGTAGATGTGCCATTGTGCGGTATTCACGGTTATCCGATCAAGAGATACTTGGTCGACTTATGATTGTGGTTCAAGCTGAGAAGGTACCTCAAAAATCCATTCTTCCTTCAACCATCATAAGACTGGGCTTGTGGTGTTCTTATTTGTTAGAGTAGCATAGGTTTGATTATCTGTTAAAAGCCTTCAACCATTCTGTTTGTCAAAAGACTTTAGACTAATAATACAAAAGGGAGAGCTCTTGATTTGAAAAGAACTTGGAAGGTTTGCCAATTCGGATTATTATATGTATTTGCTGCGCTTTGTTAACTGAAAACAAGGACATTTAAATGGTATTCACACTTATTTTTCTTGACAAATAGTCTTATAGTTAGTGATGTACAGGACCTTAGAAATGCCATTACTTGGACTTGGCTGTTTCTTGTTTTTTGAAGATATGCAATATATTGATTCGAAAATTCTTGAAGTAGATCATGACATTTTAACAAGTTGGTTTTCCTGTGGCCACAAACTTGATGTTTTTCTACCTTTGAGGGATTTCAGGTCACCACTTTCGAGAGACTTTAGATGATGCAATCTTTTTGGTTTGTTTTTCAGGCACCAGCTAGTTAGACCAATAATAGTGTATTTGTATACAGAAGTTTGCAGAATGTTCTTTTTAAGTGAATTCACGTGTTCAAGGTGTTAGGTTATTGTAGTAGTATTTGACTAGTGCCATTTTATGCCTTTTGAGCTTAAAGTCATGATCTTCTTAAATATTTGATCACATGCTTCCTTGGTTTTGCTGCTTCTATGTGATATAGTAGTAAATGGTTTGCAAAATGTTTATGACAACTAAATCTTACCGGAGGGATATATTGTGCATGCATTCTTAGTTTTATAAAAGGTGACCTAATGTACGAGGCTCCCACCGTTGTGGGTTCTTTATCGTAGAAATTGTTTCAAAGATTCTTGTCATGGTAAGGTAAAATGCTCAGGAATAGCCTTTATGGTCCTAAAACTGTTTTTAGTTGCCTCAATTATTGATGGTGGACGGGATCGCATAACCTGGCTGAAGCAGGGTTGCTTTGACAAGAATAATACATATAATTTTTAGTAATTACTGTTGATATATTTAGTGGTTTTTTCTTCCAAATTTTATATTTTCTCACTTATTTCTCACGAATGAGACCTGGTAGAATTTTCGTTATAGCTGCCATGAGCCTCCATGAGAACAGTGCCATGCCATAACACTGGCGTCTCCGTGGCTTTCTATTTGCTAATACTGGTCGTCATCTATGTGGCTTCAATAATATTGAGGAAATGTATACCTGACGCGTGCTCTTGATGAAGGTTCCCTACGTTCCTGAAGGTCTTGAAGCCATCATTTTCACTGCCGATGGTGATATGAGACAGGCATTGAATAATTTGCAAGCAACGTACAGTGGGTTCCAATTTGTTAACCAAGAAAATGTTTTCAAGGTTAGAATAAACTATGATTTGCATTTTTAGCAGTTTGCCATTGGTTTTAGTAAAATCTATGGTTGGTTTCAGGTTTGTGACCAGCCACATCCACTTCATGTGAAGAATATGGTGCGTAATGTAATTGAAGGGAATTTTGATGAGGCTTGTTCGGGGCTCAAACAACTGTATGATTTAGGATATTCTCCCACAGATATCATCACGACTCTTTTTCGTATAATAAAAAATTATGATATGGCTGAGTACCTTAAATTGGAATTCATGAAGGTAGTTAATAATCTGTTCGCTTATTCATTCACACGCATGCATAAAGTATCTGATTAACATGGTTTTCAAATTGCAGGAAACTGGGTTTGCTCATATGAGAATTTGTGATGGAGTTGGATCTTATCTTCAGTTGTGTGGTTTATTGGCTAAGCTTTTTCTAGTTCGAGAGACGGCTAAAGCTGTATGAGCAAGTCTTGAGTGCAACTGAGTTGTCATTGTTTTTTTCACATTTCTACTGTTGTAGCCTTGTAGTTTCTTATGTCCTGACACGAAGTGATACATCAATGCTTCGAGCTCTTTAAATATGTTATTTTTAGCTTGGATGAACTCGAACACTTTTGAAAATGTTTTATCTGTATAGTATTTATTTAGTTATATCTCAATGTTAAAATATGTTATAAATCAAGCATTACTTCTCAAGGTATTGGAGCTAATGAGCTATATTGAATATGGTGGATAGTTAACTTTGACAATTGGACAATGGGAGGGAAAATAGATGGAACAGGGTTTGCTGCAGTCAACAAATCTCTCAATTGGTAGATTAATTCAAGGCTTCATGCGAACGTCATCATTTTTTTTGTCTTATAAACCAATTCACACAGCAACACTAACTTCCCCATATAAAACGCATTTGGATTAGTCAAATGAAGCAGCATGCCTCGATATTCATTCACTATGTATATATGAAAGTAATTTGGTGCACGTTTTGCCTTGAGACAACTACTACACAGTATTTATTTCTTGCAGATAGGGTGAGCAAAATTTTACAACCCCATCGTACCCATCCCAAGATGAAACTAAGACGATTGGATTTAATAGGGTACACAAATTGAAGTACAGGGATAAGTTTTAAAATCGTAGTGTTCGATCTGATCAATACAATCTTATCATTGTTTCGAAAACCTTGGATATTAAAGCGGAAAAATGAGTGAAATTCTTTCTATCTGCACGACGTTTATTACACTTTGCGAGAACTAGTTGTATCCATTCACCTTCGGTGAGTCTACAAAAATTTAGATCGAGGTTGTTTTTCTTCATCTTTCATTCTCGTATTTTAGTTTTTTTTTTTTTTTTTTTCATCTTTCACTCTCTTTCATGTTCTGAATTATCAGATTCTATTATTTACATTTCTTCCTTCTTCCAGACCCTATGCATACTTTTTGATGAATTAATTTTGTAGAGAGTAAGATCAACGATGAGATTGAATCCTTTGAACTCTATTTTAAATTATTATTTTTTATTCTCTGATTTCATGGCTTGACGATGACGTAAGCAACATGACCATAAAATAATGACTTTGTTTGACTTGTAAATATTTGAAATTAGAGTAGGTCATATAAGTAATAATTCAATTTTTCTGTGTTGATTATCCTCAAGGTGGTTGACGGGTGGGTTAGGTCTTAGAACTTTTTTTTTAAAACGTTTCATTTTTTTTTAATAAATTATAAACTAAAATTATGATAGTGCATTAACAATGTGTAATTTTTCACATTTAATTTTAAATTTCTCATCTAGGTATGTTCAAAAAAGGTCTTAAAATTTGTAAAAGATATAGAATTATTATTATTTTGGATAAATTAATTGTAACATAAAACTTTTTTTACAGATATAATATTATAATAATATATATATACATATCAGTATTGAGTATATTTACTCAATTGAACCTGTTTACTGTTCCGTTTGGAATTCGATCTCTTGGAAACCGACTTCTAACCTTAAATTTGTTATATTATAAATATTATATTAATAATAATAATTTTTAACTAATTAAATAATATATTTACTTTATTATTTTAAAAAAATTAATTTTAGTATTAATTTTTTAATATAATATTTATAATTTATCAAATAAAAACTATTACATAAATTTTTATAATATAATATTTAATTTTTTTAATATATTACCTAAATTAAATTTTTATTTATTCTATTTTTTTCTAAAATTATAACTTAAATAATTCATATAATAAAAAAATATAAATTTTAAATTTCCTATTCAAAAATAATATATATATATATATATATAATAAAAAAGTTATTATTTAATATTTTTAATAATTATTTAAATATATTTAAATAATTTAATATATATTTAAATAATACATTATTTTTATTATTTTATAAATAAATATTATTTAAATTTTAAAATTAAAATTTTATTATTAATATTATTTTTATTATTTTTATATAATTTTTTTATTTTTAATTATATTTTTATTTAATTTTTTATTTTAAAAAAGATAACAAATTTAAGGTTGGAATTCGATCCGAATTCCAAACGTAACAATAAACAGGTTCAATTGAGTAAATATACTCTCTTTTATCTTATCTGACTTATAATGACAAAGTCAAAAATTTCAAAAACTCTAAAAAATGCACATAAAGTCAAATATTACTCATAAAAAGCTCATTATTAATAAATTAAAAATACAATAATATTCTTGAACAAGTTAAAATTCATTTTTGTCTAATAACCCATTTACAAACATAATCCCTAATAGTACATAAATACTCTAAAATTAGTGAAGAAGAAACTTACTCTATCTAAAATTATGATTAAGTAAAAATGATATTTTGTACTTCAAAAATACTAAGTACTCAAGTTTATAAATATGAAAGAAAGAGTAAAAAAATTAAGAATAAGTCATTGAGAAACAAATATAAAAAGATGATCATGTGAAAATGAAATTTGAATTTGTAAGTTTTTCTATTTATAATTTTTTTAACTTAATTCATAAAACTTAAACTTTATTTCATTATTATACTCTCAATTTATTTAAATTAGATCATTACATAATGTCTCTTTATTTAATAATTTTTCATTATAAAATATTTAATAATTTATAACAAAGAAAATTAAAAAATTGAACTATGAAAATGATTTTATTTTATTTTAATTTTATATTAAATAAAGCTAATCAAACTAAATCATATTTGATTGTTATGGTTGGTTCGGATGATTATTTGATAAAAAAAAAAAAAAACAAAACCGAGTGTGAATATTCCTATATTTTAGATGCTTAATGACTATTTTTTATATATTACTCCATGTAAGTTTATTTTTGACAAGATGTACAATGATAATAATATGAAATTTAAATTATATTAAAATTAATAAATTTTACAATAATAATAATTATTTAATATAATATGATATAATAAATATAATTATTTAATATAATGTAATAAATTTTAAAAAATAATATTTTATTCTTATTATTTTGTTTGAATGTTTTTTGTAAAAAAATAAAAAGTAAAACCTTGGCCTAAAACCTACTCACGGGAAACCGAATATTATGAGAGAAAATTAAAAAGAAAGATGGTGGCTCAGTGAATTCGGGTCCCTGCAGGCCGAATTCTTTCAGGAAGAAAATTAGGTCTAGTTGAGTAATTTTATTGGCAACGGGCCTATTCAGGAATTTATTTTATTTTGTAGGTATATTGGAGAAAAAAATTCTTTACTTGGATGATATAAATATCATTTAAGTGAATTATCACCAAATAATTTTTCACTTGAGCAAACAGTTACTACATAGTCCACATCTATCGTAATGACACGTAAAATATTATTTTTCATTTCTTCAACATATCCCATTTATTTGATATTATAAAGATTTGAATTAAATTTCTACTGATTAATCAGGATAAATAATCCATTTTTACTATATCTTCTTAGTGATAATTACTCATTTCAATCACCAAAATTCAATCTTCATCAATAATATCATCCAATCTTCGTAAAAAAATAATAATATAAATATAAATTAATAAATAGAGACCAATTCATAACTAGAGATAAAACAGGTAAGACCAAGTGTGTAACTAAAAATAAATAAATATAAAATAGGACCCGTATTTGGAGATAAATAAAACATAAAGTAGGATCGGTGCATAACTGAAGATAATTAAAATAGGACCAATACAGGACTGAAAATAAAGTAAATAAATATAACGCTAGACCACCACATAACTTGAGGTAAATTAAATATAAATGAATAAATAAAATTAGGTTATGGATACCTCACTCCACAATTATAAGTAAAAATTAAGAAAAATAATGATAAATGTTCAATTTCTCTACTTTAAGAATTGTTGATGATATACCAAAATTGGATGGAGATGACTTATTTTTCTTTCTCTCTCTTTCTTCCTTTTTCTCTCTCCTTCTTCTCTCCCTTGTCTTTCCCACTTGGATCCCTTTTATAGCCAATTTTTTTTTTATTTTTTTAAATTTATTTAATTAAGTCATTAAATGCACTAATTATGGATGACAATTAAATTCGTATCTGTGGGGACCGATCCATCATCGTCCCAAGTTTGATGAGCAAAAGCCGAGCTAACCGGGGCAGGTTCGGGTTTTCCCCACTTTAAAAATTCGGGGCGAGGGTCGGTAATGCAATCCCACCCGACCCAGTCCCTATCCGACTTTATATTTAAATTTGAATTTTAAAATATTAATATTTTAAAAATATTTCATTTTCTTTTTCTATTATATATAAGGTCATTTTTTTATATTTCACATTTTTATTTTTTTCTACCCATTTTTTAATTCTTTTATCTTTTTAATATTTTATATCAATTAGTTTATTACATTATTCTTTTTCTTTTACCTTTCAATTTTTCACATTTTCTTAATCTCTCTGATTAGTTTGTTTTTTTTTCAATCTTTTCAACTAATTTGATGAACATAAAGTTAATTTTTTTCTTCTTCTTTATCTTTTTCTAAATATTTTATATAAATCTTAGTAGTAACTAATATTATTTTATTTATAATTTATATTTATTAAGTTTTATTATGTCATATTTTTTTATCTTATTATTCTTATTTGTCATATATCAAATTTTATCTTAATAAAATAATTATATTTTAAAGGATTAAAAAGAATTGATAATTTAAACTTTTATTAATTCAAACTAATTAAATAAGAATTAACCTATTAAATATTTTCTTATAAATTATATATTTCATATTTTTAAATGAAAACTTAAAAATGAATTAACTTATGTATGTAATCAAATGTTTGAATACATTATTATAATAATAATTATAATATTATTATTATTATTATTATAAGTATTCAAATATTTGAATACATAATAATAATAATAATAATAATGTTATAAATATTCTATATATTATAAAAATGATTAAATATTTCTTTTACATATATATATATTTTAATATAAATATAATAATTTAAAAAATATATTTAATTAATAATAATTACAATTTATAAAATTATAAATATTTATTTATGTATAAGAAATACATAAAAATAATAAAATTATTTTTTAGAAAAATAATATAGATCGGGGATGTGGTGGAAACAGGATAAGAGTAGAGATGAAGACTTAATTTTTAATTCTAACGAGGATCGAGAGACAGAGATGAGGACAGTTAAAAAAGTCGAATGTGAGAATCGGGAGGCAAAACCCGCTACCACCCTCGCCCCGCACTAATCATGACTTTGGATAAAACTTATCTTTTGATATAAGTTAACTTTATCTTTTAAAAAAAAATTAATAATTAATATTTTTTTCTTCATTTATTTTTATAAATTAAATAATAATAATAATTTATATATATATATATATATATATAATATTATAATAATTTAACAATAATAATAATAATTTTCTTTTAATATATACTTGCTTTATTGTAAATATATTTAAGGGTTAAGTATGTTTTTAGTCCCTGTATTTTCATGTGAAATTGGAAATAGTTCATCGGTCAAAGTTCACATAAAAATGATCCCTATACTTTTGAAATGATTGAAATAGGTCCCTATTTTAAACTACGTTAAATATATGGTGACCTGTCTAACAAAGATAATATGACTCATTCATTATTTGACATGTGTAATTATTTAAAAAAAAACAAAGCTCTTCTTTAAAAAAAATAGAAATTATTCAAGAGAGATTATTATTTAAAAAAAAAACAAAATTAAAAAGTATAAGTTTTTCTTTTCTCCTCACGCACCAAAATTCTTCAGTTCTCGTCACAACCACTTTTCATTCTCTATTCTTTTCTCATCACAGCTACTTTTCGTTCTCTTCTTTTCTCGTCACATACCAAAGGTTTTTTCTTTCTTCCCCTTTCTCTGTAAAGGTTGTATAAAGTCAAAGTGACTTTGAAGTTCGAGGGTTTCATCGGTTCGTTGTGGTTCGACTGGCAGTGCGACGGTGATGCACAACGGCAGTGTGCAACTGTGGTATACCATAACTAGGGTTTTCATTTTCGAAAATTAAGGTATGTTTTTTTCATTTGCGAAACTAATTGTTTATTTTGTGTTCTAATACATGCATTTGGGAGGTTTTGTTAAAATGATTTAGGGTTTTTCTTGTACATTGTTTGAATCAATTTTTCACATTGTAGGATTACAATGGGTTTCTCTGTAACATTTCACCACATGGGTACTTTTTAATTTTGTTTTTTTTTTAATAATAATCTCTGTTGAATAATTTTTATTTTTTTAAAAGAAGAGATTTTATTTTTTTTGTTTAAATAATTATACATGTCAAATAATGAATGAGTCATATTATCTCTCGTTAGACAGGTCACCATATATTTAACACCGTTTAAAATAGGGACCTATTCTAATCATTTCAAAAGTATAAGGATCATTTATATGTAAATTATGACGAGATAGACTATTTTCAATTTCACATGAAAGTATAGGGACTAAAAATATACTTAACCCTATATTTAAATTACCCAATAATATAATTTAATATATTGTATTTAGAAGACTTTACAAGATAAAATTTTGAGGTGTTACATTTTCCCCATACTTACAGAAGTTTTGTCCTCGAAAAAATTTTATTCACTAAAATAGATAAGAGTAACTTTCTCTAATTTTCTTTTATAATTCTCACTTAGCATTTCTAGTGATTTCATTCTAAACAACCTTCACTAGTGGAATTTGTCTTTCCCTCAATTTCTTGATCTCCATGTTTGTAGACATTATTTCAAATATAAGATTCTATTTTAATTATAATGTATCCGACATTATTACATATGAAGGATCATAAATATATTTTCTTAATTGAGACACATGAAACACATTATGAAGATTAGAAAAGAAATGAGGTTAAGAAATTTAGTAAGCAACATGACCTATTTTTCTAAAAATTTGATAAGGATTAGTAAATCGAGGAGTGAGTTTTTTCAATTTCATTACTCTACCAACTTCAGTTGTCGGTGTTACCTTTAAGAATACATTATCACCTTTTTGAAATTCAAGGGGCCGTCTTTTCTTGTCAGCATAACTTTTCTGTCGACTTTGAGTTGTTCTTAATTTTTCCTGAATCATCTTAATTTTCTCCGTGGTTTGTTGAATCATGTCAGGACCTACGATTAAATTTTCTCCAGTCTAAAACTAACATAAATGTGTTCTACATTTTCTCCCATACAATGCCTCATAAGGTGTCATACCTATGCTAGAATGAAAATTGTTGTTGTAAGTAAATTCAATTAATGGCAAGTACCGATCCAAATTACCAGAATCTTCTAGCACACATGCTCTCAACAAATCTTTCAAAGATTGGATGGTTCTTTATGATTGTCCATCGATTTGGGGATGATAAGTTGTGCTAAGATGAAGCTTAGTCTCTAAGGCTTGATGTAAGCTTCCCCAGAGTTTAGAAGTAAACCTAGGATCCCTATTAGAAATAATACTAGATGGAACTCCATATAACCTCCCAATTTTTTTTATGTACAATTCAGTCAGTTTCTCCCATGAATACTTAATGTTAATGGGTAAAAAATGAACAGACTTTGTCAACCTATCCACGATAACCCATATGGAATCAAATATTTGAATTGTTCATGGTAAGCCAACTATAAAGTTCATTGCAATACTATCTCATTTCCACTCAAGTATATATAAGGATTATAGCAGTCTTGTAGGCTTTTGATGTTCTATCTTAACTTTCTGACAAACTAAGCACAATGCTACATATTGTGTCACTTCCTTCTTCATTTTAAGTCACCAAAATGTTTTCTTAAGATCTTGATACATTTTTATTGTGTCTGGATGTATGCTCAATTTGCTCTTATGTGTTTCGTCTAAAATCAACTTCCTAATCTCTACATCATTAGGCACATATATCCTACCACTATATCTCAAAATTTCTGCTTTATCTATGCCACAATTTTCTCCATTATTTTGTCCTATAAACTTCTTTTTCTTTTGAATAAATTCATCATTTACTTGAGCCTAATGAAATTGTCTTTGTAAATCACTAGTAATTTGAATTGAGTTTAATTTTATTCTATCAGGGTTCATGGTAATTGACAAATTCATATTTTTGAATTTTTTTAGCAAACTAATCTCATGAATCATTAGGGAAGAGACATGTAAAAATTTCCTGCTTAAAGTGTCTGCCACTATATTTACTTTTCTTGGATGGTAATATAATTCAAAATCATAATCTTTTAAAAAGTCCATTCATCTACTCCGTCTCATTTTTAACTATTTTTGATCAAACAAGTATTTAAGACATTTATTGTCACTAAAAACCTCAAACTTACCACCATACACATAATGTCTTCATATTTTAAGGTGCAAAAACGATGACGGCTAGTTTTAGATCATGAGTTGGATAATTTTTCTCATGTGTTCTTAATTGTCTAGAAGCATATGCAACTACCCTTCTATTTTGCATAAGAACATATCCTAATCCTACTTTGGAAGCATCACAAAACATCACAAAGTGTCCAGTAGGATTAGGTAATGCTAGTACAGGAGAAGTGGTTAATCTTTTATTAAGTTCTTGAAAACTATTTTCACATTTTTCTGTCCATTCAAAAACTTGACCTTTCTTAGTGAGTTGTGTTAAAGACATAATTATTTTAGAAAATCTTTGAATGAATCTCCTATAATATCCTACCAAACCTAGAAAACTGTGAATTTTAGTCACTATTTTTTGTGGATCCCATTATAGAATTGCTTCCACCTTTGTTGAGTCTACTGACACTCCTTTTTTGGAAATCACATGGCCCAAAAATTTAACATCTTCTAACCAAAATTCACACTTAGACAATTTATCATACAATTATTTGTCTTTCAAAATCTGAAGAACGGTCTAAAGGTGTTTTCAAGAGTCTTAGAATAAATAAGAATGTCATCTATAAAAACCACAACAAAATGATCTAAAAATGGATGAAAAATCATATTCATATAATCCATGAATATTGCAGGAACATTGGTCACACCAAAAGACATCACTTGGTATTCATAATGACTATACCTAGTTCTAAATACAATTTTTTGTACATCTTCTGCCTTTATTTAATTGACGATAATCTATACACAACTTAAAATGTCCATCTTTCTTTTTAATTAACAAAACAAGGGCTCTCCAAAGTGATACACTAGGATGAATGAATTGTTTCTCAAGTAATTCTTTTAATTATTTCTTAGTTCTGTCAGTTCAGAGAGTGACATCCTATATGGTGTCATAGAAATTGGTCAAGTTCTATGTATCAAATCTATTGAAAATTCAATTTCTCTGTTGGGTGGCAAACTAGGTATATCATTTGAAAAAATTTCAGGAAAATTTTGAACAACTGCTATATTTTTCAAATCGACTTCTTCTTTTACTTCCATAAAAAAATAATAACAAATATCCTTGAACTTTGTTCTTCAAAGACTCATTTACTGAGTTGGTAGAGAAATTCAAAAGATCCTCATAATTTGAAAATATTACTTATTTTTTTGCACAATTCAGAAGGACTTGATTAGAAGATAACCAATTCATACCTAATATTACATCTAATTGAGATAAAGGTAGAGAAATTAAATTTACAAAAAAATTCTATTTTCAATGAACAAAGGACAATCTAGACAAACTTTATTAGTGATTACAAACTTACTTGTGGAAATTTAAACAATCAAACTACTGTCTAGAAAAGTAGTTGGCAATTCAAGGTGTTAGACACAATAATTAGAAATAAATGAATGAGTTGCGTGTAAATCATTCAGTATATTTAAAGTTTTAATGAAATACATACCTTGGATCAAATCATTATTTTAAAAGATTTCAGTTTCACTCATGGTATACACTCTTCTTGATGTTAAAGGTCTTATTTTTGGTGCAAAAGGATTATAATTTGGTTTTTGCTACCGACATTCAGAGAATATATGATCAGGTTCCACACTTGAGACAAACAGGTCATTTAAGATGACAATCTTTAGCATAATGATCATGTCCACACTTAAAACACTTGAGCTGATTATTTACAGGTTTATTAAAATTTCCTACAGAAATTTGACTGGGTTGGGATCTCCATTAGGGACGGTTGTAGGGGTTTCCTTCATTTTATCTCCTTTTATTTGGTTGGGGTCCAAAATATTTTGGTTTATTATTTTGATGGTTTTCAAAATCTTCTAAAAATCTACACTTATGAATAAGCATGGGAAAATCATAAATTTCTAATATTCCTACTATTTTTCTCAATTCAAGTCTAAGTTCATTATCAAATATTATACACTTCATTCTGTCATCAGGGTGATAAAAGAATGCAGAGTATTTTCCTAGCTCTTCAAACTTAGAGACATATTCTCCTATTGTCATACTTCATTGCTTTAATTGTATGAATTTTATTTCTTTTGCTCTCCTCACATCATTGGAAAAATATTTTTCTAAAAATTTTGTTCTAAACACCTCCCAAGTAACAATTATTCTTCCTCCTTCTAGTAATCTTCTAGTATTATCCCACCAATATTCAGCATCTCCTATAAGCATAAATACAATGTAATTTACCTTTTAGTTGTTAGGACAATTCATAATTCGAAATATTTTTTTTAATTCTTTAATCCATAATTCAACCTTTTTTGGGTTATAACCTCCAGAAGATTGTGGAGGTTTGTTTCTCCCAAATTCAACTAAATCTTGTGATTCATTGGTTCCTTCAGGTCTTTGATTCCTTAATAATGCAGCGACCATGTCTCGGATAGTTTGTGCCGCTTCACTCAACTCGTTGTCTCTCCTATTATTTGTCATGTGGAATTATATAAGTTAGGATTCATAAGATCTCATGATAGACTCATTTCATAAGTCACACATGAAATGTTGTTCTGATACTATATAATGTGGCGTCCCTTTTTATCATGTTAATTTAAACATATTTTAAGATATTACTATTTTCTATTAAGTCTTGAGAGAGTAAGACATGAGATAAATATTTATAAAGATGTGAACTTTACAAGTTTACGTTGTTTCAATATTAGAAACAATTATTAAAATTGACACAAATTTTTTTCTAATAATGATTGATTTATCAATGATACGTGTCTTTCATCTTGATGCTTCTATCTATTTATGTTGATATTTTAGTTGTAACATGCACAAGAGATAACAATAGGAAAGTGAGAACTATTATCATTTAAAATAATACAATCTCATAATGATATGTAAAATATACTTTTCAACTTCCTTAACATATTTCATTTATTCAATATTATAAATATTTGAATTAAATTTGTAGTGACTAGTCAGGATAAATGAGCCAAATTTTAATTAGTATTCATAGTGATAATTACTCATTTCAATCCTCAAAGTCCAACATTCATCTGCAATATCATCAAATCTTCATAAAAAATAATAATATAAATATAAATTAATAAATAAGGACCAATGGATAACTGAAGATAAAATAGATAAGGTCAAGTATGTAACTGGAGATAAATAAAATATGACGAGTACTGAAGACAAATAAATAAATATAAAATAGAACCAATACATGGAAATAAATAAAACATAAAGTATGATCAACGCATAACTGAAGATAATTAAAATAGGATTAATGCAAGACTAAAAATAAAGTAATTGAGGTAAATAAAATATAAAAGAATAAATAGAATGAAGTTAGTGACACCTCACTCCATAACCATAAGTAAAAATAAAGAAGAATAATGATAAATGTCTCTTTCTCCTATTATAAGAATTATAGATAATATATCAAAATTTTATAAAGATAACTTATCTTTCTCTCTCATCCTCTCTCTTTCTTTTTCCTTCTTCCCTGTCTTATCTTTCTACTATCCATCTCTCACTTGAATCCCTTTTATAACCAATTTTTTTATTTCTTTTTTATTTATTGAATTAAGTCATTAAATGTACTAATCATAACTTTGAATAAATTTATCTTTTGATATAAGTTGACTTTATCTTTTAAAAAAAGAAAAAGAAAAATAATAATTAATATTTTTCTTCTTTGTTTATTTTTATAAGTTAAACAATAATAATAATTTATAAATATATATATATATATATATAAATTCAACAATAATAATAATTTTCTTTTAATATATATTTTTTATTATAAATATATTTAAATTATTCAATAGTATAACTTATTATATTATATTTGAAACATTTTACATGGTATTACAACTTATACCTTATCTTAAAGAGTCCAAACAAATCATTTTTACCCATTTTTAAATATTTTAACCTCAATACTCAACAATAACAACTCATACACATAAGCACATGTACATAATACACGATATAACAGAAGAAAAAAAAACTAATAAACATACATTTTTATTTTACTTATATTAAAACATTCCAAAATACACATACATTTTTCAACCTAAGTATATTATCCCTTGAATAAAATTCCTTTCCCTTGAATATTTTTGTAATCTCACTTCACCATGCAGTTATACATAAGCATGATAAGATGAATTATGAGCTAAATTTTATCCTTAACTTTATAAACAATATAAAACCAATTAATAGTAAAAATAACTTACCCCTTTCAAATTATGATCCGATAATTTAACTCATTTTTTCTTTAGCTTCTTTCTACTACTCTCAAACCTAAATTTTAACCATCTTCCAGTACTTAAATTCCATTATAGAAAGAACTCAAAAAAATTCTATAATACAGTGAAATAAAATTTTATGAAAATAAAACAGCTTTACTCTCTATTTATAACTTTTAACCGGTTAAACAAATTTTATTTTATTTTAAAACTAAAACCTCACATTATAAATATCATTAATAATTAATTTTAATATACAAATATTTTTAATACAAAATATTAAATTTTTGCCAGTACTAATAATTTTATAGTAATATGCTTCAGTTAGTATTATTAAATTATGAAAAATAATTTATATTAATAATAATAATATTATTATTATTATTAATTTAATGAAAATATATAACATTAAAATTTTATTTGAATTTATAATATTTTAAATTATTACATTAATTTTGAAATTTAATATTTTAATTATTAATATTAAAATGGATAATTTTAAATGATTAACATTTATATAGAATTCAATATTTTATATTGAAATTATTTTTATATTGACATTAACTATTAATAATGTTAATTTCAAATTATATTAAAATTAAATATTTAATAAATTTTATAATACTAAGAATTATATAATATAATATAATAAATTAAATTAAATCTAATTATTTAATATAGTGTAATAAATTCTAAAAAATATTATTTTAATTTAATTTTATTTAAAAGTCTTTCTAAAAAAGTAAAAGCCTTAATCGACCCACGGAAACAGAATTTTGGGAGATAGAATTGGAAAAGAAGATTGAAGCAGAATTGATACTTATGTTTACATTTATTTTTTTAAAATAATATTAAAATATATCCTAATGATATTAGTTTGGATAATGTACACCCAATTAAAAAAGTAAGAGATATAAAGTTGCATAAATAATTTAATCGTTTTTTTTTAAAACAAGCATAACTATTATGCATTAAAAATTTGAAATAGTTAGGAAAGATCAAGATATAATGAATTTGCGATTTCAGTTGACTTTTTTTCTTTTTGTTACAGTGACTTTTGATGCTCTTTACATCTGTGACTTTCCATAACCTCACATTTGATTAAGAAAGAGAGTTTGATGATTTAAAGTTATATGATACTTTACAGCCTATATAGATCGATGATTTTCAATGAAATAATTATAAAAAATTTAATCAAATGGCGTCGCCCGGACTCGAACCGGAGACCTTCAGTGTGTTAGACTGACGTGATAACCAACTACACCACGACACCTTATTAATTCGTTCACTTTTTTATATATTTAATTTGCTCAGTAATAAATTTATTTGATTTATTTTAAGGATAAAAAGATACATTTGTTGTACTCTATCTTTGGACTACTACGGTCATAAATTTTTGCAAACCAAGTCAATACCTTTTTTACGATAATTTATATGTTGTGTTAGGAGAATTGAAGCATTTGTTGAATTGGATGCACACCCAAGAATCATGATCAATCTATCAAACGAATAAGGTAACTGATAGACTCAAATTTTCGGATATGAAAGTCTCTAAGATAATAATTCCTTTGAACATTCCATCCAAGTAATAAAATGAGACGACACTTTGCAGCATGCACTGAAATATTTTGTGGTAGATTTCTAATGCTGGCACTTAAACTCGCAATGGAAGCCCAAAGAACAACAGGTTAGAAAGATCAGACGTTAATACAACGAAAATAGAAGATACATAACCCTCTTAACATTAACACAACTCAGTATCTGTACCCCACAGGCATACCAAGCTTGTCCAAACGACCAGAACCTGGATATGCCTTGTTGGTGAAGCTTGCATGCATTGCCCTTTGTGTGGCCAATCTTGACATATCAAATCCATTAAGTGAGTATCTATTAGATGAACCAGGCCTCTCACTATTTGGCCTTTGTTTTGGGGCACTCAGGGATCTGACCTTTGCTTTTGAAGACTCGGTGCATGCCATATAACTTGGGTAGTCAGGATAACCACGAATGTAGCTTCTAGAGCCATCACTCCTTGTGGGAGTAAAAGGGCTTCTTTTGAAGCCATCGTCTTTAGAAGTGGCTGATAAGAATTGTGGACTATTGTCAGCAGTGCAGAATGGGCTCTCTTCAACCTCGTTGGCTTTTTGTGAGCTGTAACTGTAAGACTGAACTTCACCACATGGACTTTGACCCGATTGAAGAGAAGTTGACTCCTTTGTGCTGTTCAAACTCTTACTATAATGATCAGAACCTGTGGAGTAAGAGAGGTTTCTACGCTTTGGGAAGTGTGGTTTTCCAGAATCAACTTCAAGAACCCTGTCATTTCTTTCATCATTGGAACTATATGTTCTTATCAATGATCTTGCCGAGTTCCATGATTGTTCAGTTACTTGATTCTCTGATCTACTTCCACATATCTCTTGATAGCCATTGATCTGGACACAGGATTTGAAGCCATTTCTCTACAATGACATAAATGCTACCATAAGAATTGACAACTTGACAAGGTATAAAATTCCAACTTGTTGGGTAACTTCGAGCAAGAAAATAAAGTACCTTGAGTATAGGTGATTGCTCATGTTTCATGCTCTTAGATCTGATGGGACTTTCAAATTTTTCGGGTGTTTCTGGACCCTGCAAATGGTCATTCAGAAAACCGTATGATCCTATTATTTTTGGTGTATAATACTGTAATCATATCAAGAGTAATAAATTTGCACCAATATTTAAGATATGGTCAACCGTTTGATATTATTAGCCTTGACAACTCAAACCAACTTATGTATTGCTGACCAACACTTTGACTGACAAAGTAAAATTTATTTACTTCAAACACATGGTAAAAATGCTTTTTATTCTCCATTAAAAAGGTAAAAATTTATTTATTTACTCACATGGAGGTGGCTAGATAACTTTGCGCTTGAAGGTGAGGCATGCTGAGCCAACCCTGCAGAGACTTGTGCCTGTGCATGCAAGAGGGTATGCACTCTTTTCAGCCACTGTGCCGTACGCTTCCTCTCAATGTGACCTCTCACCAATGCTTGGAGCTTTACCAACCCCTTTAATGCTCTCAGTGCTCTCCTTGCCTAATAATTGCAGCAAGTACATGAGCAAAATAAGCATATTGTGTGTAACAAGGTTACATTCAAAGTTATGGCAGGTAATGGTAAGCCTCAGTGACTGCCTCATTGCGTTCCCTTAATGAGAAACTAGATACAGACTGCACACACTGACACAACCGAACCTTGTAAAAGAAACAATAATCAATTCTAAGTTCCAACCGGGTGTTTCATTACAACACGAGAATGGTAACAGTCCAAAAGTTTTCAGGACCAAGTTATAACAATCGTGTAAGATGTCAAAAATGAAGTGTTTCAGAGTCCAGATAGCTGGTATCTAATAAGTGCATATCACCCAGCCAAATGAAAATAACGAAAGGTTAAATTAAAGAAGTTATACCAAAGCATTCATGAAATCACAATGAACTTGTAAATTTTAACTTTTACTGGATAATATATCTCATTTCATTCTTATTAAAAATTCTCAAAAGACAAAAACACTGTACCAGCTGTCCCATAAAAAGATAACACATGTAGTATTTGAACCAGACTAAAGAATAAGTTCACATCTCGAGCATTGATGAGTATTAAAATACACATTTTTAAGGATTTTTCAATTGTAAGGACATGGCCACATAGTGTGAGAGTATTAAATACACTTTACTAATAAATATTTAAAATAACATAAGACACAAAACAAAAACCTCCAATTACTTATTGCGATGAAGATGGTGAAAAAGGAAGCAAGAACGGGGTCCACTGAGCTTGCAGATCAAAAACCCCTAAGGGACAGTACACCGTCTTTGGTATTTGTCTTGGAAACATGATAAAAGCACATCTAAAGGCAACATCAAAATCAAATACTACGTCTCCTCACTCTGAAGACGCAAATCCCCCTTTAGACTCGTATCTGTCCCCACAAAGCCAAAAGGCCAAAATCCTAATGTCATTGTTTTACCAAAAAGACAGTATCTTTTTATGGGCCATGGCAGAAGAATTGAATCATGTCGCACACAATTTGGCCGCTAGTGGGAAACCAAACACTGAACTAGAGTAATAACCACCAACCCATGCAATGCACCACCACTCCTGTCCATATACATGAAATCTAAGTACAGATATCACAGCAAGATCCGTAAATAGTTTCAACCCCCCGAAAAAAACAAGTAAATCACCAATTAAGTATATGCTTAACTTGTAATTAATCATAAGCGAAATTTGAGATGTTTTGAATAACCCTTTTCATATAATTATTATCATAATCATTATTATTAAATATGAAAGTAAAGGCTTTAGTTTTATATGTAAATATTTCAGTTTCGAGTTTTTGTAAAGCAAAAAAATGAGTGAGATTCTCCACTAAAGGTGGTTTCCAAAGTCAGTGAATACTTTTTTAGTTTTTACCCATAACATAAAAACAGAAAACAACCTACCCCGAAAGACCGATTCTGATCCATTCAATTGTGAGAAGGAACTAAATAATGCGGGCAGTAGAAGAAGAAGAAAAAATGACAACGACAAAGTTTAGAGTTTTCAGGCAACTAGTTTGGAGCAAAAAGACAAAACAGAACAGCTCGGTAACACAGCGAATAGAACTACAAGGAATCACCTCAAGATCAAGAACAAAACCAGAAGATTAAAAAAAGGAAAAAAAGAGAGTTTTGCGCGTACATACATGACAGAGAAATAAATAAAAAATAGCAATAAAAAAGAATGTTGTCAAAATTGGTGAGATTAATAATAGTGAAGGATACGAACCAAACAGCCTCGAAAAGCGGCTTGGATCTTAACGGCGGCCCAATGTTGGCGAATCCTTGTGGGTCCCGCGTCGGCGCATCTACCGCTGTTGCTTGTAAGTCTGACAACGACGGCGGCCGCTTCAGCGGCAGCCACAGCCGCTTCCGCCACCGCAGCAGTGGCTGCTGCCACTGCCATGGCATGGTTACTGTTGTTGTTTCCTTGTTGTAGACACGTGGCAGCAGTGTTGTTGTCCTTCTCTGTGTATGATTTAACGAAGCTCCATCGGCGTTTCTCTTTGGGTGGCTTCGCCGGTGAGGTATTATGGTCTGTTTTTTTGAGACCGAGAAGCCCGCGAAACCACTTTGACGCCTTACCCATTGCTTCTCAGAAGCGAGTAGTTTTGGGTTTTGAAAAAAAAAAAAAACACAAATAAACAGCAATTGTTACGAAGGACAGAAGTAGAAGAAGAGTATAGAAGTTGAAGATGAAGAGGGAAAGAAGAGAGCTTGGGAGTGAGAAATGAAAGAGAAGGTATGGAATGGGTTTTTTGAGTAAAAGGAAGCAACGGTGTACCTTTGTGACGTGACGTTAATCCAAACCAACTTTTACCCCTTTTTTTTAATCATTCAGGTTTAAGTGGAATCTCATCTCATCTTTTTGTTTCATTTCTTTATGCCTCATGTGTTAGTTATATTGTATATTAGGATAATCTATTGCTTATGGTTGTTTCATTCTATTATTTGCTGCATTATTACTCATGATAATGGCATCAAATAATTTATGTCAGCTTACTGTGTGTTTTGTTTCAGTATATGTGAAAACAATAGAAAAAGTTATAAATGGACCTAACTCTAAAATTAGAAATATTTTAACTATCAGAGTATTTATATTCTACTTTAAAACTTTAATATTAGTATTAAAGATTAAAGAAATAAACGAGCATGATTGAATGAACTACTGCAACAAGGTTTCCTAGTACATTTGAATGCAGTGAAGTGAATTAAAGCAATAAAACATGCAGGAAAGTGAGAGAAACTTGTCTTAGATGCTAGTTTTGAATAACTCATCAATAATTGTTTCCTTAAATATTCTTCTAAGTTATCTTCCTTACTTCACTTTCTTCAATAAATAAATAAATAAATAAATATATATATATATATATATATATATATATATATATATATATATATATATATATATATATATATTATCTAATTTCTTTGAGACATTGATCCTGATTGTTTTTTAAGGGACATCTATCTTTGCCCGGAAATGTATCACATTTTAAATATACATTTAGTATTAAACCTAGGTTAACTTAGTATATTAATAATACATAATTTTGATTATTATATTTGAATAGATTATATACTTACGTTTAATCGCAATATAGAAATCAATTATTATATTTAACCCGATAAAATATTTGGTTTAGTACTGACCTAATTTTTTGAAATATGAACCCTAAATTGACTGAATACCATTAGAATAATATTTCACTAAAGACGTTTTTATTAGAATAATATTATAAAAAAAACTTTTAAAGTTGTTAAATGATATTTATTATAAGTTTTTTCTTAGATTCAAATTAAACTTAACATTTAAAAAAAGTATGATGTGTGAATTAAGATAAGTAAATTTAACTATTTTTGTTACATTATTTTTATATTGAGCATTAAAATTCAATTATATTAGCTATTTTTTTAATTGGAAATAGGTAAAACGTATATTTAAAATTAAAAAATGTAATTTATTAAATAATCATGTATGTCCTGATAATTAACTAATAGATAATATTTACACAAATGATTGCAATGATGAGCTGTTATTGTGATTATAATTGTTAGTAGAAACATAGACCTTTATTGTACTTTTTATTATTTTTCTTCTCGCAAAAGAGTTATTCTTTTTTTAAGTGAGAAATAACAAACAAAATGTCAATTTTTGTTTGGTTTTGTAGTAAAAAATTAATCGAGAAAAATATAAAATTCTAATATAATTCAGTTTAAATTTCATTTAAAAAAAATAAAACCACCAAATCAATATGTTATGGTATGATTTAAATAGTGTTTGTGATTTTTTTTCTTATAAAATTGTTAAACATATCATAAACATATTTTAAAAACATATGATATTCATAATTTTAATTTTTTAATTTCAATTTGAAAAATGATAATATACGTTTTAAATTAGAAAAAATTAATAATCTCACTCGTATCATGTTATATTTTTATTTCAGTAATATATATTATAATTGCAGTAATTGAAAATAAAATAAAATTGATTAGTTAATTTAAAAAATATTTAATCAATTTTTTAAATTAGTTTTGATTATTTTTATTGTTTTATTCGACTGTGAATACTTTCAATTGAGGTATTTTAAGAGGAGGTAAACAAAATATAATTTTTATTCTTTTATTTGAGAAAAATTTTAAAAAGAAAAATTAAAAATATTTATTCTTAATTATACATCATTGGATATAAATAAATGTGGGATAAAGTTTTAAGAGGAGAGTGAACTAGATAATTAAGATGTTTCAAAAGAAGAGAAAAAACGATTTTTTTTTTATTATTTCTATTTATTAATTTTATTTGAGAGAAAATCGTTAAAAATTGTATAAATGAAGGAAAAAATATATTAAAATATAACACTAAAAATGAAAAATAATCATTTAATATATAATATACTTTATTTATTTATTTATTTTTCTTTCCAACTCTTTAAATATATCTCGTTTTTTTTTTCTCCGCTTATTATATAAGATGTTTTTTTCCTCTTTATTACTATAATAGGAGGGGAATCTCCTATATATACTGTAGATTAGTAAAAACATGTGTATAATATGTTTATTCTATAACATTTGGTTTTTATATTCTTTTAAGCAATATATTTTTCATTCTCATATTATCAAAATAATTAAATAAATCCTCTAATATTATGTTATATTTAAAATTAATATTTAAGGATCATTTTTATAATTATAAATTCATAAAATGATGAAAATTATAAAACATGTAACTTTAATATCTTTATATACCTAAATTTAACATTTAATAATATTTTTTCTCGACAGAATGTTAAACATGACTTAAATTTACATTTTCGAATTTCTAAATAGAGATAAGAAAAATGATTTTTATAAAAAATATAACAAAAAAGAAATTATTAATAATAATAACGATAATTACAAAAAATAACGTAAACATAATAATAAAATTGTAAAAAATATATGTACATTATTAATAAAAAATTATCATCACATCATTATTATTGTAAGTTATTTATGCTATAACCTAAGTCTTGGAGAGGTTGAGGGAGAGAATGGTGAGATCAGGAAATGGAGGAGGAAAGTGAAGTGGCAGAAGCAGAGGAGTGAAGAACGGAGCAGCATTTAATAGAATGTTTTGATAATCAGAGCTCGAGATCCCAGCAACCATGGATGGTGGCGCCTACAAATTCCCACACTTCATATTTACTTATCAATTCAACTTTTCCTTTTATCGTTTTTATCATCAATGCTTCTTATTTTTTAATTATTTATCAAGTTATTTATAAAATTAAATAAAGAAAGAAAATAAAAAATGTTAAAACAAAATTAAAATATCATATTTAAAAAATATAAACGTGCCCTAATTAATTGAGAATAATTCAATATGGATTTTAAAAATTATTATTAAGTAACTCCATTTCTTGTCAATTTTTTTCACTCCCTTTGAGTGATATGTCGAATCGAGATTTCTTCCTACACTGCAATATACTGAACCGAAGAACTGGAACATTTTTTTTCTGGATTTATTTCTTCACTACAAATGCTCAAAAACCATGTATGCACTTATCCATGCACATTTGAAACCGTTGTATTACAAAAAATAATTTCCAAGTTTCACATTTCGAAAGGAACCAAAAAGATGGTTTGCTGTTCTTATTGGTTAGAAACAGCTGTGAAGATGGTCATTGCTGGTGGAGCAGTAGTGGGAGGTTGGATTAATGAAAATGGTTTTGATGAGTGCACCAAAATTTTGTTTGATATGACCAAACCAACGAACAACAACAGCATTTTTCGTATTGGCAAAAGAAAAAAGAGATGATTAGGGTTAGGGTTTAGGGTGAATAGGGCACAGAAAAAGGAGAATAACGTTACTGATTGGTAGGCAATAAACGAGCCAATGGTTATGTTATGTTATGATAATAGTATAGCAGTAGGTTGTAGGTAGGTAGTAACATAGAGAGTGGTGTGAGTGTGATCACGTGAGTAACGTAAAGTTGGGATGGTAAGGTTGGTTGATGGGGACACTTGACAGAAGGAAGGTCGGTGTTGGAACCAAGGGAGAAAGAAGCACGCAACAATCATGGTTTTAACCCTCTGATCATATCTGCCAAACAATCTTTGCCCCCTCCTCTCTCTGCTCCAACTTGTTTCTTTTGCAGTAATAAACAAAGAAACAAGATTGCAGAGTGGGTCCATCCCCTTCCATGCATTGTCAAAGTGAAGCCAGTTTTTGTTTTTGGTGAACTGCCATTTGGTCAAATAGGGTCCTCCATTGGGTCTCCATGTGCCACGCTCTTTCTTCACGGGTCTTCAACTTTCCCACCATCTCAATTATTAAACTACCCTCCCTCCTGCTTAATTCTAAACAATTAACCTCACTTCCTGCCATGCCTGTCACCCAAACATTTTCTTCTTACTCATTTCATTAGTCACCAAAAAAGATAGCCTAAAGCAACGTCATTTGGTTTGTTGTGTCCATCTCAACTTACACTTACTTTTAACTGAAACTGCGCTCGTTTCTTCGTTACTTTTAATTCAACTATGGATTTCAATCTTCGCACACTGGTCTACTGGAACCACACAAATAATAGTCAAATATGACAATATTTTCAGTTCATCCGAACATTTATCACTAATATATTTTTTACGAAAATTTTGATTTTAAATTTAAATAATAAAAATAATCTTAGCCATTATTTAAAGAATTAAATGTTTCAGTTTAGAAACTCGGTATATTTTACCGTTAAGTATATTTTTACAATAGTAATAAAATCAATTATCATATTGAAAAGATTATTTTCTTAAGAGTTCTAATCCACTTTTATCACGATATTTAATCTCAAGTTTATTACGATTTAGATATAATTTATATGAACTATCTTTCTTCTATCATTTTAAAGATATAATTGTGTCGGATTAGAACTTTTAAATTAGTATCTTATATATAAGACTATATTCCGTAATTTTTGACAGAATAATAGCATATATTTTTCACACACACACACACACACACATATATATATATTAATTAGAAAAAAAAACCATCCATATGTAATAGCATATATTGATTGGTGGTCAACGACGTTAGAAATTCGATAAGTCATAAAGTTATCAATGTGTTTGAATTCATTTCATGCATGATAGAATTTATATACTATCCGAAAGACAATATGGTAGAAAAATCATGACATCATAATTTCATCCTCGTCCACCACCAACCTGTTAGAATATTAAACGAGTGAGTCTTAAAATTACACAAGCAATTTTGTAATAGATATAATAAAATATTTTCATGATATTAAAGGTTAAAAATTTATTCTTCACTATTAAAAGAATTAGGTGAAAAAAAACGTTATATCCATGTGTTTTGATAAAACTAAGAATTATATATATATAGGAATATAATTAAATCCTTGTTTATCAGTCCATCTCTCTCGAGATTAATGAAAAAATTGAGTTGATTAAGTATTAATACGAGTTTGAGTTTTTTTTTTACTTAGAGAGGCTTTTTATATCAACATTTTCTCATTTAATTAATAATTATCCAATAAAAAAAAGAAGGTGATATTTTTTAAATTAAAGTAAATTTTTTTATGTTGAACTTCTCATGGTTTTACCTAAAATTTGTTTTATATCCTTTTTAAAACTTTGTTTTTAGCATCTCTAAAGGGTTTTTTTAACAAAAGTTACTTACGAATAAATTTGAATATTTTATTATGAGTCTCACAATTGAGTTGCTTAAAACTTTATTAGAATTGTTTATACAAACAATTTTCTTCCAATTTTAAACAACTTTTTTCACTTTTAAACCACTCAAATATGGGACTCAAAATAAAATATTTACTTTTATTCTTAAGCAACCCCTTTTGGTTGGAGATGCTCTTACATGCATGAGTTTTCTTTTGTCTGTTGTAATAACTTTTTTAGTCATTTTATGACTACTGTGTGCAGTGATAATACGATCATTGTGACATATTTTTTGTTTTAGATTTTTCTCCTTTATTGAACTGAAACATTTAAGTGTTGATTATGTGATCAAGGTTAGTATTGTATGTTTGTATTTTTTATTAAAATTAAAGTCGTAATTATTTTTGGAAATCTCAATCACAATAGTTTATGAATATCTTCGTTGAATTATGGTTGTTAAAAGTTGATTGAGATTTAATAGACCTTATAGTAAAAGTTCGATGAAAAATTTAAATCCATCTTTTTTTAATATATATAAAGTATGTGTCGTACTTTGCTAAGCAATACATTTCATCAACTTTCTCTTTCTCAACCAAATCAACCCCTTTAAAATGCACGTTTTAATTGGAAACATGATTCGTTCCACTAACAATTCTTTCATCCCCATTACAACTTCCGATTGAAGGATATTCATCTTCATTTTGGGACACATAAAGTTTACGTCAAATCTTGTACCAGTCTGACGTGAATTTACGTTAGTTAATTCAACGTAAATTTGCGTCTCTCGCATTGACGTTGAAACTTAGTAAAATGTAAAAATCTAAAATAACAAACATTAGAAGCCTTTTGTATACTAGTGTTGATAATGAAATCTTTATCTCGACCTTATCCGGTCTCAATTTTATATATAAACATAAACCCTATATTTTGATATGCTTATGAATCTTACATCACTTAGGAGTCGAGGTCATGGGTATTTTATATATACTCTTCTCTCTTAACTCATCGAGACATCCTTTAAGAACAAAATCGTGACAGACAAGGTCAAGACAAACAATACCTCAGACATGAGAATTGACTATAACGATGTTATTATAGCGAACATGAGATTGTGACACTCTCGTTCCTAGACGGAACATTGACACCCGTCTTGGGGTCGAGAATAGAGTCTTGCTCCACTCATATTCCTTAATTCTCAATTATGAGGCTTAAGACGATATGACACTTGGGTTGAGTACACCCTGAAATATTAATTCTCTTTTAAATATCTCTCTTTTTTTCTCACGTAACATATAGAGTTGTTCTTTCTCTATTCCACACTTTTTACTTTTTTCTTACTTACTCTTCACTCTTTTGTTTTTCTCAATCTCTTAAAATTCAACATATTTTTCTCTTTCTCTGATGATTTTTACTGGACATTTCCTATGTCTTCAACAAGTTTGATTTTTTCAATATCTTCACACTAGTACAAAATAGATAAAAGACGATGTCTTTTAACAATGGTTATATGTAAACTGTTATTGAAAAAGACGTAGTGACAATTTTTAAATTATTTTTAACTTGTTAACGACGATTATAAATAGAATCGCCGTATATCACATACAATAACAATTTTAAATGAACCATTGTTATATGTGCAAGATACCAACATAGTTATATTTATAACCATCATAGTATGTCTAACTTTTTAATGATGATTATTTTGTAATCGTCTTTATATATCACATACGACAGTTGTTTACAAAATCATTGGCATATATCATGTTAAAATTTGTAGCTTCGTCAATTCTTTTCATTTCATCTTTGTATTTCCATTTCTTCTTTTTTCTCTTCTTCCTTTGTTCATCCTGATTAAACTTTTTTTTGTTTCTCTTTTTTTCTTTCTTTCTCAAAGTATTTCTCTCCACCATAAATGTCTCAAACACACTTAAAGTTGTCACAAGGGAAAACAACAGTAAAAGACAACGTTTTGTTGAGGTAAAGAACAATATTTTGTCGAGATGAAGGTAGAGGAAAATGTTATACGGGACGCGTTAAAACTGAATTAAAAGAATAGTAATGAGAAAATGGTGAAAGCTAACACGCTTATTGTGACGGAATAACATGAGAATAATGAAAGCTTCAGTTATAGAAGAGTAACAATGAGGGAACATAATTATCATGACGGAACTTATCTATTTATTATGGTAAAGCTTTTAGGTTTACTACGACCGTGTAAAATGAGATTTTTAATATATGACGATAATTATAAATATGATGGTCATGAGTAATATACGACAACGAATTCAAAATCGTCATTTTATAACCTTTTTTAACCTTTGTAAAAGAGGTTACTCTGGTAGCCTCAATTTGTTTTCTCACTTTCTTCCGTTAGTTTGTCAAACCTATAAAATTATTTTTTTCTTTGTTATTTTTCTTTAAATATTCTATATTAATTTTAATAATATTTAATATCATTTTATTTACAGTTATCTTTATCAAATATTATAATTCTAGATTTTATTTAAATTTGTACGATTCTGTATTAATTAAATAAAAAATTATTTATTAAATACTTTTTTTATAAATTATATATTTTATATTTATTAATATTTTTAAATGATAAACTTAAAAAATAATAAAATTAAATATATAATTAACCGTTCAAATATAATGTTGTAGTATAAAATAATAACAATTTTATAAATATTTTATATCTATAAGAGAAAAAAATAATTAAATATGGTATATATATATAATATAAATATAATAAATTAAAATATATTCAAACAACAACAATAATTAAAAATTATAAAATTATAAATATTTATTTATATATATAAATATTTATAAAATTATTTATTATAAATATAATTATTTAATATATATATATATATATATATATATATATATATATATATATATATATATAAAATAATGACCATTTCATGAACGGAACAACCTGAAATTCGATAAAAATGATTAAGAAAATTAGGGAAGAATCGAGAAAAGAAAACTCACCCCTTTCCATGCCTAGAAGCTTCCTTCCCCCACCTCTATTTATCCTACCCTACGTCCCCACAATTAACCTTGAAAATCTGGCTTAGCCCAAAAGATAAGAATCAACTCAAATTATTAATTTCAAAAGTCTCGACATCTATACAATCTTTGGTACACAGAACCACCATATGCATCCAAGTTCAATAGAACTAACTCACACTGTGGTTGAGTAAATTCATAATGTTTTCCTCTGAAATTAGCTAATATTATCCTTTAAAGGCATGGAGTCTTATATTAGACTTATAAGTTCATCTCAAACATCTTATAAATATAATCTATGTCAAGTAAACATCATTACATGTTTATAAATAATATATTATTATTATTTATTTATTTATTTTGCGGAATTGAAGATGCAATCGGAACATTGGGCAACTCAAACACTTAAAGGAGTAATGTTTCTACTAATAAAGAAAAGGAAAAAATAACTACAATTCATGAAAGACCATCGTCAGGAAATGCACTCCGTCACAAACCATGGGTTTTGTGGAGTTATTTATTCAATTCAACCACAATTTTTAGTTAGGGTAAAATAGATTTTTTATATAATAATTACAATATTTATCTTTAAATATAAGTTAAAAAAGTATTTATTTATTAAAAAATTTATTTATATATTATTAATTACTCTATTAAATTTTTAACCGATTAAGAAATTATTAGTATTGTGTATGATACATTACTTGACACCTATAATTATACACATTTACAATTAGTCATAATCTACGTGAAATCAAACATTTCTATAATTAAAATTAAACCTACTGATACATTACTTGATAGTTCAATAATCACTTCGTCAAAAACTAAATAAAATAATTAATATTGTATAAAAATTAAATAAATTATGCTAATTGTATTAAATATAAATATTTATCATAATTATTATAATATATCAAACGTACTTTACCCAAATCCTTTTTGATAACACTTCATTAAAAATATTCTTGTTTCGATATTTTTCAGTTCAATTTACCTCTAACCAGGTAAAGTCTTTTGTAATCACATCACACCGTTGTCTGGCAAACATTACATTGCATTTGGAAGCAGGTTGTGTAATATAAATAACATCTATAGCAAGGGGGAAAGCACATTCTTTGGTTCCATTTTAACACCCAAGTTCCTGTTTTTCACTCGTTGCGGTCCAAAAGGGAAAAATAGGACAGAAACGTCGTTGACCATCGTTGTCCAACACCTCTCTCAATTGTGCATGTGAAAGCCTTACATGCAGCAGGGAGAGCGCGCGTTTTACGGGTGTTTGTTCTTGCATACGACAAGCCCCAATTGCTTCATCGCAACTACTTGTTTCACATGTAAGAATTTTCATACAAATATATGCAGTGAGACAGAGTAACATGTGAAATTCACTGTGCAAGCTGATCTGTGAAGAGACTAGATTAGATAAAGGAATGTGTACCGCCCAAGGAACGTAGGAATCAAGCAATTGTCAGCAAGGACAATGGATTCAAATGGAGGACAAGCAACAATAAAGGGGTGTTACAGAATTGTAATAAGCACAAATGACGCAACCAAAAAGCTTGATTAATATCACATACTACAGAGATGATAATAATGTAAGATACGTCCGAGATTTTGTTGTCATTAGACATGGTTCATTACTTTAGGCAAGCTCCAGATATTCCGCCCAACAAGTGCATTCACTATAACATGAATTCAGAACAAATAAAATAAACACGTGCCGCATTCATGTTGTATTTGAAGAACAATGTCATCTTAAATGGTACATCAAGAACAGAAGAGCTCTAAGAACCACGATAAAATATCATAATTGTTATTCCATTTTAAGTGGCATTCAGCACCAAGACTGCAGAGTGTTGCGTCCCAATTAAAAAACACGGCGAAAAATGCTTACATCCAAATAAATGGAGCTATTTAATAAGTAAAGTAATTGAAGGGTAGCACCAACATGGTTCGTGGAACCGAGATCTGGGTTCACATGAAAAGCTCGTGGATACCATGGACGCCTAAAATCATACTTCAAAGTTCTCAACATTTGACGGTTTGAACCTTTGCAGCACATAACTTTGTGAGCGTTCTATCGTGATTTAGCATGGCACTAACACTCTCAACCACAAGAATGATCTGCCACATGAGAAGTAAGAAGCATACATAAGTTTACAGGATGACATATAAATCGTTTAATTTTAATACAACTTGCCAACTTCAGACCAATTGACTCAAATTTTTAAGAAAAATGCATTTTAAATGGCAATGGAGTACACCACAAGAATGGGATGAATTGCGGTGCTTAATTTCTTAGTTTGTCAAGCAGGGAGCTCGTTCATAGATCAACAGAATATAGTCTTCAGGTGCAGGTGGTGTAGCTAAGTTGGTTTTGAAGTGCTGACCTTTTAAGCAAAGTGAAAAGGGTCCAAGACTTTACAACCCTTTTCCCTTCTTTATCCCACCCACCCCAAATGCCCAACTACAGGACCTTTGTCCCAGACACAGGCTTGGGGGCCGTGTTCATGAGCTTGCAACAATCTTTGGCCCACAATATAACAAAATGCAAGAAAATATAAATAACTTCAACTAGCACCATTTGATAAACATTATCTTAAAAGGAATATGAATAAATTAAATGCCATTCTGATCATGATAAAATGTGTGGTAGGTGTTAATTGACAAGGACCTCCATTTATATGAAGTAATGGCTAGAAAGACTTGTGAAGAAAAGAAATACCACAACAATGATTAAAATGAGGTGAGGAGAAGCGAATTCACAATGAATAAAGATAACGCACCTGCAAGCACGCATAAGCAATTGCAGTCGCAAAGTAAAAATTTGCATTCCCAGTACCCTGCCCATTTTATTATAGAAATGAGGAACTGAAGATACTAACAGAATAAATCTATTTGAAATTGTAGATCAACACAAAACTCCATACCCTCCATATCCATAAATTGTGCATCACAGGGCTAAGAAGTGAAACCCCAACATAACCAGATAATAGGAAGAAAGAAAACTGCATATCTGAAAATCAAGGAAGTTGATTATTCAATAGGAGATTATGCACAATATAAAAGGTCAAAAAGAAAGAGAAGTAACCTTTGAGTTCATAAGCAAATAACCCAAGTAAACCCAAATACAGAGCTGAATCACCAACCTAGTTAAAATGGAAACAAAATGGTTACAGGGATCAATCTAGATTGAAACATAACACATTCACAGAAAATAAACACATCATTGATGGATTTTTTTTAGATCTGATTACTGACAATTTAGATGGATAGACAAAATGGTATAGAGATCAATCAGATTGCAACATGATGCAAATTAACACAAAACACATTATATATGGATCTCCAAGTAGATTGTAGGTAGATACATAGATGGATGACAGATCAATCAAATACCAACATGAAGAAAATTCACACAATAAACAAATCAGTGATGGATATTTAATGTTGTCAAATTCGCAGCTCTATATTTACAATTTCACTGTTAATTTTTGCCCTTCTATGTGTGTATATGTGAATGTTCCAAGTGTGTAACATACTTATCATAAGTTCTATTTTGGACGATGTAAGCATACAATATATCATACATTGAACATTAATAGAATAACAGCCTCTCTTTCATTCTAAATTATAAAAATATTTTCAGCAACACCAAGTGAGACCATCATGCTTAAATTCTAAGAGCTAATTTGAGTCAAGGTTAAAAAAAAGAAACTCTTGAAAAAATAAACAACTTACTGAAGGATAAGACTTCAACATCGAAGATATCACAATATATACAAAAGCTAGAAAGCATGGCCGGTGATTAAGCCGTAAGGCTAATGGTGCTAGCATCAACAGAATATTTCCATGAAATACTATCAGGAAGAAATTTCTGAAAAAATCGAAGACTTCTGCAAAGAAATACCTGTATGCAAATGCCATTAGAATGAAATAAGTTCCAAAGTTCATGTGAGAAATACAACATTCAAGTCTACACTGAAAATGGTAGTTTCCCTTCCTCTAAACATACCACAAAACACCAATGTTTGGGGACAGATCTTGTATTGTAAGAATGAAGCCATAGGTTCTGCACAAACAACCTATAAGTTTAATTACAAGATATAGAAAAACTTGTTATTCCCATGAAGCAAGAAATTATGACAGTTGACATTAACAGTTCCTGATAATGATAATAACAAAAGAAAATAAAAAGAAATAATATAAATTTCAACGTTCTTTAAAAGAGCATAAAACAGTAGAATCAACCTCCTTCAACGCATGGTAAACATATTAATATTCTTCATACTAAATTCATTTACTTTTTAGGCAATGACGTTGAAAAATGTGCATACTTATTTTTTGTAATAGAAGAAAAATCATGCATAGTGTATTAATGCCAAGAAAGTGGCTTAACTGGGAAATTGATTATTTGACTTCTCAAAAGGGTTTTACTTCAGAATTTCACACCAACATTAGCTAACTTCCAGTATTATATGCACAAATAACAGTAATATGGGCCTAAAATTTTCTAAATCTTATGAGGCCACATAGCAGATGTTTTTTGAAAGTTGTTGATGCCTCCATAATGACAGAATTTAAAAACCCAGTACTTCTGTAACTGTTTTGGAGGAATAGTCATAACTGTGTATAACTGTTTTCCCATGATGCTCCAGATTCTTCATTGAATCATAAAATAGCTCCCCCAGCCTTTTAATCTTCACTTCACTCACTAACAACTAAGCCCAAATTCTTGTAACTACTATATTAATAAACAAATATGCATATATATTTTGTCACTTGAAAAATTGTTGTCAGAAATGAATAATGGTAAGAATATTTAAGCAAAACCTTTTGAACAACTCCTGTAGACCACCATACTGTTGAACATAAATACTACAAAGGACTAAGATGTAGGATGACCAAAGCAAAGTCCACAGCAGAAAAGATACAACTGGCCTCCATGAGAATACATCTGCAACCTTTAGCTGATTCTTTGCTTTCTCTTCTGAACAAATATCACTTGAGGTGCCAACTTCAAGACTATTCCTTTGCCAGAATAATTTCCTAGGAGGAGCGTCAGGACCATATCCCAATAACAATATCAACTGGAAAAGAGGATATTATTTGTATCTACAGATAGATAAAATGTAAATTAAAGAGAACAGAGATTTGTAGATTATACTGGGATAATAAGGATTGCAGGGTATAGAGACAAGTGTGTAGCCATGACCCATCCAAAAGCTGCCAGCGGAGCTAGTCCTGTTGTACATCAGTACAGTTTTGACATTACACAAAATATTAGATGAAGATCATAAGGCCACAAATATAAGGTGATAATGATTTTTCTTCTTGAGTTCTCACTATTACTTCCAAAATCTAATCAGCTAGTTGAATATAACAATAGGCAACCTTTCTACTGAAGTGGATATCAAATGGATGAAGACTTGCAAATTCAATGGCAATAATAACAAATAAATACTGCCCATGCATCTGAGAAAAAATAGGAGAGAAGAAATTTAAACAAGATGAATATTGAACATCAAAATTGAGAGTCAGATGCAAGGCTCAAGTATGTCACCTAAACCAGAGGAATTCTTCTGAAAACACACAAGAAAGAATGATACCTAAAGAAAAATAATTCCTTATATCTGTTTAGGATGTTCAATCTTACTAATATGCATACTAGTTCAGCCCCCTTCAGCAGCCATGTTTTATTGGTTTTATCACTAACTGAGAAAAAATGCATATATTCCTCAACATTCAACATAATCTAAGACCAAGAAACATTTCAATGAAACAGAAGTATAAATAAAAATTATTGGAAAATTGTTTATCAAAGTCTAATTGCAGAAGTAATCCTTCAGCTAAAAATGGAGATTCCCACTGTACTTCTCATCAGAACTTCCCCAAGAAGCACAAACTAACAGTACTTTTCAGCACACAACAATACCAAGCAAAATCCATTTTTTTCAAAATTAGAAAGCAAATAAATCTTAATCAGAAAACAATCAACAAATACGAATTAAACATGATAGGAGTGAGTCAGTAGAATCTAAAAGTTAAGAAATTAAATGCCATAGGTTATTAGTTGCTTACCCGAACATGCACCATAAAGCGATAACACAATCATCAAGTTCTCAACTGCAGATGTGGATAGACCAACGCATGCAACTATTGTGAAAGGATTCCATAAGTATACAAGAGCAGCAAAATCTCCTGAAGGAAGAAGCTCTGAAAACAGTAAACTTACTATCAAAGGAATGAAAAAGACTTTGGATAGTTCAAAAAGATCCACAGCCAGAAGTGGCAATCTTAACATTAAATTTTATAATATGATCATCACCTACCCTTCACAACAATAATTGCAAAAATCCTATTCTTTTTCTCAGCAATTCAGTAAAACATTTTCTTTTTTCAGGAAAGGGTGGTACATATAAAAGTATCATGTTTGTTATGACACAAAAACGAGGCAGACACACAGACTTCACCATCCATTTCTTCACAGAAACCCCACAGACATGTAATGATCAATAAGGTGTTTCATTGCCTAACCTTTTTTTGTTTTTTTCACTTTTAACACACTACCCAAAAGTGGGAAGAAAAGCAAAGTCAATAATCAAAAGGGGCACTCTGTGCATATTAATTGTTTATACTATCCAGTAATCTTCATGCAAGTATTCTACAATTTTCTTGTTATTCGGCGTGCACAAAAATAAAAATGTCCATTTGATTGTACGATTTCAAATTTATCACTACTTCTATATATCACTTAAAAATAACAAACAAAAATGGGAGAAGCACAGCCGGCCATAATCACACTGGAAGTACATGCTAACAACCTGAATTCTCTGACAGATCACGAAGGCCAAGTAATTGTAAACTTGAACTGTATGCCACCTGGAGTTTTCCACCAGCAGCACATATAAGCATTGCACTGACCACATCTGCAATAACAAAAACCAAACTATATCCAGAAATGAGTTGATTATTTAGTGTTTAACAAAGTATGCATCGTACATAAGTGAACACAAGGGTGAACAACTACACATACAAGATTCAATGGCAAACAGCACTCCGAGTATAGGTACTAATTATTGAGAAAAGAAGTTCACAAAAAGTACGATTCATGAGCTACGGAAATTGGAAATAAACTACTGTATAGATACTAGTAATAATTTTAAGTGAAAGGCGAAGAAAGTTACCTGCATAAAAGATGATCAGGTTGTCCTTCAATTCTGTATCATCAACAAGGTAATTCGAAGTCATTACACCGTAGGAATGTCAAACTTAGTAAGCGAGTCCATTAAGATTAACCACTGGAACAAAATCTGACACAATTGAGAGCAGGTACCTTTTAACTGTGAGCGGGCCGAGAAGTGTCAATAACAAGGGGGAACCATGGTACATTGATCCTGGAAACACGAACAATAGCCTGAGATTTCTTACACAACACAAAGGAATAATGCAAATTGATCGACTGTACGAATCTTAAAAAAAAAAAAAAAAAAGAGAGAGTGAAATACCAGCATAGGGTGAAACTGACAACTGCTTCAACCAGTAACCCTCGGCCACTGCGAAAAAGGGGAGTTGAAATTGATAAGAAAGCAGGATATACGAATTAAAGGTAGTTGAGGAAGAAGAGCATACGGCGACGGAGGCTGGTGAGGGGGGTGGAGACTTCGGGGCGAGAAGAGAGGTTGAGGTTTTCGGGGAAGTAGATGAGAATGAGCCTCAAAACGACGGAACCTATGACCCAAGTCCAGAACCACGAAACCTTCTTCTTCTTTGCCATATTCGTCTTCCTTTACGTGCTGTTTCTTCAGATCGGAGCTTAGCGACTGCTTCCCTTGCCTCGGCCTCTACCTTTTTCGGAGAAGGTATTCATCCAAAACGACTGTCGTTTTACTTTTTTCTATAAAACATATATAATAATAAAAAGATGAATTATAATATTTTAAGGCTCAGCTAGTATAAAAAATTAATATATTTTTAAAAAATTAAGTAGCCATATTATCAATATACCTTAGTTTTTAAATACATAAAAACATCATTTGTTTATTTAAAACAATAACAATTTAATTTAAAAAAAACATCATTTGTTTTTAATTCAAAATTTTAATGTGCAATGTAGATTTTAAATCTTTGGATAAATTAAATTTATGCATATTTGTCATTTTTTATGATTAATTGCATTGAATGTAAATATTAACCATTATATAAACCAGTATGTTGTCCCATGTGATGGACGATTTTTTCAAAAAAATTTATATAATAGACTGTGTAATAAAATCATATTTTGCTTAAATTTCTATAACTGTATAGAAAACTTAAAATACAAATCAATAATTTACTATCTTTAAATGAAATTGATAATTATAGTCAGTTTTTTCTTAGAATAAAAATATAATGACATTGTCTATAATTCATAATAATTATTAAAAACAAATAAATTTGTAATTTTGTTACACATTTTTATTATTATTTTACCTTCAAAATTATTATAATTATTGTTATTATTGTATTACGATATTGTACTAGAAAAAAATAGTGAAAAAAGAGAACAACTACTTTACAGAAAAACTAGATAAAAAAGTGATAGGATAGATGATTATTATAAAGCAGACTATTGTGTAACTTTTTTTTTTACTTAAACAAATTATTATTACTAAAAAAAGGGTAAAAAAAAACGTAATTAGTGAAATATTTAAATAAGATTTGGATAAAAAAATAGTAAGAATACGTTAGATAGTTTTTTAATTTTTTTAAGTTAACAACTAAGCATTTAAAATTATAGTTTTAATCATATAGGAGTCGAATCATGGTAGAAAATTAAAAAAAAAACTTTTAATTCAATAAATTAGAATAATTTTTTAAAAGATAATTTTGATTAAAATCTCAACAAAATTTAAAGATACAAAAATATTTAAAAAAATAATTAAAAAATAGAGTTATTATATTTACATGTATATATAACAAAGTCTATTAACATATATTTGGATTATAAATAGTAAAAATTCATTAAATATAAAATATTTTAGATTAAATAAGCATGATTACTATTTTTAGGTTTATAATTATTTATAAAATTTAAATAGGAATAAAAAATAATATATTATTGGATATAAAAAAAACATTAATTAATAAATATAAAATTTCGAACATAATTTTTTTAAAATGTCTCGTATTAGAAAAAAAACTCTCATATATATATATATATATATATATATATATATATATATATATATATTATTATCCGTTGTTTATAATTAATAATAGTTTATAACTTTTGGATAAAAAATAAAATAATTATATAAAAAAATATTATTACAATTATCTTATATATCACTATTATTATAATATATTATATTAAAAAATAAATTTTATTATCTTTATATAAAAGAATATGTCATATTTAATAGATATTTAATAAGAAAATAACTTTTACGCATACAAAATCATATAAAGTATTAATAATAAATATGTGTACAAATTTTTTATTATAATCATATCTTTGATTAATTCTCTTGTCCAAATGCAATGGGTTGCTTTTTGCAATGTCGTCTATTCACATTTAATCACACACAATTATAGTATAAAAAATAAATAAAGATAAACAAATTATTGAAATGATAATTATTCACTTAATTCAATAATATTAGATATTTATATCTCATTACATCATATCACATTATTAATATGTAATATAATATTAGTCTAATATTCCACAATTATTAATATTATTTGATTTTTCTATCATAAAACCAACGACGAATGAATAATATATTTTAAAAAAATTATCAAATAAAACTTATATAAATTTATTTATTTAAATAAACTTATTTATTGTTTATATATCATTTTTCTTTTCTTTTATAATTTTTTTCTTTTTTTATTCCTTTCTTTTATTGTGTTATCTCATTTTTTTATTTTTCTCTTGTTTACTTATTCTCTTAATTAAACTATTATATTAAAATTTAATAAAATATATTAAAATAAATATTTTAAAAATAATATTAAATTTATATTATATTAACTAATTATTTAAAATTATAATGATAATAAATAATTTGATTTATTTTGACAATGAATAATTTTATTTATGATGATGTAAATAGTTAATTTAAAATTACTTTATCATAATAAATAATTAATCATCTAATTAAAAATATCAATTATTTATAAATTAAATATATTTTTTATTTAATAATTATATTTAGTTATAATAATTTTGAATTATGATAATTAATTAAATTAGGTAATTATAAAAAATATTTATTGAAAAATACTTTTAAAAATACTTTATTTTTTCTTAATAATAATAATAATAATATTTGTAACATCTCACATTTATCATTTAATATTTTTTAAAATATAATATATTAAATTATAATATTTATGAATTATTTAAAAGAACTTATGTTATAAAAATTTAATTTATTATCTTTAATTGAATAATAAGATAAAGTGAGCAAAAAATAATGATTAAATAAATGAAAAAAATAGAGAAAACATGTATATTATGTTAAACAATTTTATTTATTTTATTGGATTTTGTGTATGAACAATAATCAAGTTTAATTGGATAAATAAATTCAAAATAATTCTATTTAAGTAATTTTTTTAAAAATATACTATTTATGATATTGATTCACTAATGACAACATTATTCGTTATAATACCTCAACACAATTGATCAATAATCCCCTTATCACTTTTTTACTTATTAATATCTTAATCTACATTATCAAAGATGTTAAGAAACTTATTTTCTTATTAAATTTACACAAACAAACACTAACACTATATAATACTTTTTCGAGTACCCATAATTACAAACGTTTCAATTGATTATAAATTATATTCTTAATTTCATACATAGATATTTATCAATTGATTATGAATAATTTTATTGGTTTAACTAAGCGTCAATAGAAAAATATCTTAAAAATACTCAACCCTATTATATCATCATAAAAATCTTCATGCATACTTTGTACCATGAAAAAAAATTTGTTATATAAATATTTATGAGTTATGAGTTAAAAAATTTCAGTTGAGTTTTCTTCATAAAACATATTGAGCTAAAATTAAACCGATTTGATTGTTACGTGAGAATTGTTATTGCTTCACACTATTTATTCTATCGTCTTGTTATCGCTCAAGCATGTTTGCATTTAAATAAAATCAAAGTTCAATGCGAGATATTTACCCAATTTCTAATATTTTCCATCTTAAAACCTAATAATAAAACACATTTATTATATAATCATATAATAAAGACATCATATAACACCAAAATAACATAAATTTATTTTTCTATTTTCATTTTATCTTTATATATATATATATATATATATATATATATATATATATATATATATATATATATATATATATATATATATATATATATATATATATAACTTATCATCAGTTATTTTTTATCTAAACTCTCATCAACACCTTTACATAATTACAATTTGTTTTCCATTTTAAGCTTAAAAATATTCAAAATTAAAATTAACTTATTATAATTTTTACAAGATAATATTACTCATTATCTTTTCAATTATCTCATTCCACTTTTAGATATAAAATGTACCAAAGTTTCAATCAAAACCTACAAAATTTTACCATAGAAAATAACATTTACAAAAACTATTTAACTTAATATTTTATTTATATAATTTTTCGAGCAGCTCAAATAAACAACCCGCTCTTTCAGTTATGAAAAACAAATCCCTTAGATTTTAAGTAAAAATTAAAAGAAGGATATTTTGTCTTTTGAGTGTAGATTCTGAGAGACGAATAGTAAATCTGAATATTGATACATTTATCTCCTGTGTTTTATGTGTGATATTTATTTTTTTAAACTTGAAGTAGCATGAAAAAAAAAACTTTCAACAAGGAGAAAAAATAATTGGATAAAATATTTTTCTCAAATTTGTACTATGAATAGCTAAAAGAATTTGTATATCACATTAAATAAAAGAAAAAAAAGTTACAATTACTATGCTAGTAACATTTTTATGAACTATTACACAGCTGTGTTATTTGAATATTTTAAAACATGGAAAATAAAATATTTATCAAGGATAAAGTGAAAATTAGAATATTTATACAATTATATACGAGTATATAGATATATTTTTAACAGTCAATTAGACATTAATTCGTTTCAGACATAAATATAGCAGATATATATATATATATATATATATATATATATATATATATATATATATATCTTATTTTGGTCGAATAAAATATTTTATATGGTTATAAAACAAATTTAGTATAAATATTTGTATGGTATCAAATAGTTAAAAAGTTTTTTAAATATAATTATCAAATAATTAATATGATAATTTGATAATTACTTGTCCTAATAACCCTAATTTTTTATTGAAACGTAGTTACAAAGTAAGTTGGATGCGTGGATGCATTTTGAGAGCATACTTGTCCAACAAGAAGAGTTGCATTGAGATACAAATAGCCAACAACCAAGCAATTCCAAACACTTTCTTTCACCCTCTTACCCAGTCCAGAAGAAACTACCACTCTGAAGGCCCATCCACCCTTTCTCTCTTTCTCTCTATTGAGACCCACAACACCCAAATTCTTTATTTTCTTTATCTTTTTCTTTTTCTTTTTAATTCAAACAAAGGAAAGAAAAAAAAAAAAGCTCGAATTTTGCAGCTTCTTGTTCCATACAATTTCGATTGCAATGGCGAGGCCTAATCAAGAGGCGGTTGCGACTTTCGTCAGCATAACTGGCTTGCCGGAAGCAGTAGCGCTACAAAAACTCGAGGTATTTTCTTCTTCCAATTGTGAAAGTGCTTAATAGGTTTTAATTGGGATCGAAAGGAACAAAATTAACGAATTTTTATTTGCTGTTTATTTGATTAAAGTTAGGGTTTTTGTGCATTGCTTGATGACTTTAACTATTTTTTAATTATTTGTTAATGTTTATTACTATTTGCTTTCAAATTCTGCAAATGAGACTCGACTTGCATACCCATGTTTCTTCTTTTTGGTGAAATTTGCAGTCGTATTTTTATTTTTATTTTTATTTTTCTTCTCAAATATATGGAATTTGGAGTTTCTATAATCAGTTCATGGATATAGGCTTTAATAGAGGTACAATTTAAGTGAATGAAAACATAAGTCCTTGCGTATAGGGTGCAGGGCATTATCCTAGGAATATAGGAAGTATTTTATTTTATTTTTTGTGATTTTCTTTTGGATTTTTAAGATGATATGAAGTTAAAATGGAATGCAGAGTGCAGATAAACTTAAATATTAAGGCAATATGTTTCAGTGTCTTTTCTACAGTAAGGATAATGTTAGAAATCTGCTTTGGAGTATATGCTAGTTCTTGTGAACAAGCAAATAGGGTCACCTAATTTTAATATGCTTTGAAAGTTCACGCATATATCATGACCAAGCACTAAGCTGATCTATTTTAGCCATTTTTCTGACCTCAGATGATTTCCTATCAGGTGCTCATACATGCGATTGAATTCTTACTCCTTATTGCTATAAGAATTTTTTATAAGTGATCCATTACTCTTCTCATGTGAGTAATTGCTTTTAATTGATCTACACCGATGATCTGATTTTGATCCTATAAAACTAGTATCTGGTGACTGGTATATTTGTACCGAACGAGTTATGTCTACGTTTTTGAACTAAAGACTTGATACATTTTCAGTGGGGTCAAGTGGTTGTTCATATATCTCCTCCTCATTTGTTAATATTATTTGATGTCAGGAGCATGGTGGTAATCTCAATGAAGCAGTCAATGCACATTTTAGTGAAGGAGATAGAAATCTAATGACTGGGTATACTCTCTTTTCCCTTAGTAGCAAGTGATCATTGAGAATATAACCCATTGTACTGTATTACTGTTTAATGTTTGCATCTTAAATCTTCATTTTTGTGAGTTTGATATTTTATTTTATTCCTTCATGACCAGTTCTCACAACAGCTCTACTGCATTTCCTCAAGATGATTTCATGGACGTAGATGATCAAAATGATGCAGATATTCACAGAATTCCATCACTTCCAGCTTCAGCAGCAAATCTCAATCCATTTTCTCTTCTTGATCCAACAATTGGGAGAGGTATCTTTGGTACTCCTCTTGATTCAACATTCCAGGCACCATTTGTTACACATCCTAGAGAGGTAAGGGAGATTCCTATAGAGGTTAAGGATGGTAACCAATCCACTACTCCAGCTTCTCATGTTCCATCCATTGAAGACGTCACTGGAACTGTTGATGCCCATGGTCCAGATATCCATGGGACTGTCATAATCGATGATGAAGATGATGACACTGCTCCACCTCCCCGGATTGCACATCTAGATGAGCAAAACCATAAGATTTTGGCTGATACTTCACTCAATAGCAGACCTAGTGCTCCCGAGTCTGAGAATTTACCAGATTATAGCAATGAGATAGAAGAAGAAATGCTTCGTGCAGCAATTGAGGCTTCTAAACGGGAGGCTGAGGAAAATTACAGAAATCACAAACTTGGCAGACAAATTGTATGTGTATTTCTTGATGGATTTTATTGTGCTTTGCCTCACAAAATACCTAGGTTAGTATTTATTTTCCACTTCATGCAGGACTCCAGTGAATCAGGATCACAGTCAAGGCAATCTTATTTTGAGGATCCTGAGCTTGCCCATGCAGTTTCATTGTCCCTGAAGGTAACCCTCTAATTTGTACTTTATACGAGGAAATTCATCAGTGTGTTATCACCAGGACAGAGCAGAGCTTTGACTATTCTTTTATATTGGAAATTTTGAACCTGGATTGCTCCTAACATGAAATTGGTTCAGACAGCTGAGCAAGAGAAGGCATTGCGTGTACAGGAAGGAGATTCTGAATCACCGCCAGCAGGGCCATCTAAGTCATCAGAGACTGGACTAGGGGAAGTGGCATCTAATGGAAGGTACATTATCTCTTACATTTTGCTTGTTGTGCACTTGTAGCTGTTGCACTCTGCTGCATTGACTGCACTGAACTAAGCATTTTACCTCAAGGTATATTCCCTTAGATTTTCAAATTTGAAATGGGCAATTCTGGTGATTCTAGATTGCAGCCAGGAAGCTTGTCCTTTCATGATGAAGCTGAAGATGTAGAGGAGCAGCCACTGGTTAGGAACAGATCTAGGCATATGTCTTCTGGATCCACAGGATCAGTCAAAGAGGTTGAATTTGCTGAGGCCAGCACACTACCAACCACAGCACCACAGGAGAACAGTAATCCTCATCATAATAGAAATTCCTTCCCCTCTGATGAGGTATTGGCCTTCACTGTTTCCTTTTCAAAAAGATTACTGTTATTTCTTGCCATTGCATCTCAAATTGTTCCTGTGTCCATATCCCTATCTTTGACTACAATGAAATTGCAGTGGGGTGGCATATCTTCAGAGGAGCATGATGAAGCAGTTATGCTTGAAGCTGCAATGTTTGGTGGAATCCCTGAAGGGACCGGATATAATTATGCTTATGCACCACATGAATTTGTGCAACGGGGTTTCAATCCTCGTGCCCCATATCGCCCACCTTCACCAACACTGGCGGCACAGCGCCTGATAAGGGAACAGCAGGTGTGACTTGTTTCTCAAATAGGTCGGAGTTGTAGGTGTTAATGGTCTAATTGTAGCTTTTGTTGTCTGTTTATTGTGCAGGATGATGAATATCTTGCATCATTACAAGCAGACAGAGAAAAAGAATTGAAGGCCATAGAAGAAGCCAAGGCTGCTCGAGAAGAGGAAAGGCGGAGAGCAGAAGAATCTCGCAAGAAACTACAGGAAGAGCAGGTAGGGCATTATAACTGATTGCACCTTCTTTTTATTACCCCTTGCTTAAATCCCTCCCACCTTGTTGCTGATGGGAGTCTATGTTTAGTCTACGCAATCACTAGAAATGACTTTTATAGCTAAATTGCTTGTGTTGCCATTGATTTCCTTTATCAAGTCTTGACACTTATCCTTTTATAAGGCATATTTTCTAATATTGTGTCTTCTAAAGAATGGATTTATTTTTCCATTGAATTCAAAGAGTGAATGTTAGCTGAAACTAGAGATTCTTGAGCTAGTTTTGGAAAATAAAAATTCAGGTATATATTGGTCAATTAAGAACCGGCCCACACATCATGGTCCAAGAAAAAAATTCTGTATTTCGTATTCCATACATCTCTTGTTCTGTATCCTGGATATGTGGCCTTGGGCAGATCCTAGTTATAAATTGATTATTTCTTAGGGAAAATAAGCAAATTTTTTCAAGTTTCTTAGTCTTGCATTTTGCTCAAATTGTGTCAGGAATTGGAAACACTGTTAGCAGCTAAAGAAGTCTCACTGCCACCAGAACCATCCTCAGATGATGATAATGCTGTTAACTTGATGGTAAAAATGCCAGATGGCAACCGTCGTGGTCGCAGATTCCTAAAATCTAATAGGCTACAGGTAATGGCCTGTTATACTGTTTTTCCCCTTCCTTTTTGTGCATACTTGTGCTAAACTTGCTTCTGGAAATTTTCAGTCTCTGTTCGACTTCATAGATATTGGTAGGGTGGTGAAACCAGGCAGTTACAGACTGGTGAGAAATCCCATTGCCTTTCAGTCTTATTATTCCTACTCTTAAATTATTGATACAATTTTTTTAGGGAAATGGTTAATTTGTAGTGTACATTTTAATGTGACTGTTGTCTTTGATGTAATTGTTGGGACAGGTGAGACCATATCCTAGGCGTGCTTTTAGTGATGGAGAGAGTGGTGCGACCCTAGCTGAACTTGGCCTAACTAACAAGCAAGAAGCTTTGTTTTTGGAGTTAATCTGATGCCTTGTTGCAATTTACTACAAAACAATGTTGAAGTTTTTAGTTTATTAAAATTAAAATTAAAATTAAAAAAATGAACCACAATATTCAGACGGATGTGGCATTTTAGTTTAATCTGGGTTTGTACTGTTTGGGTGATGCAATCTATAAATTTACAGATCTACATGAAGTACAGTATTGTCAGTTTTACTTGTGATGACTTAATCCTTATGCCCAATGTTTTGTATATTTTGCGATAAGATTGAAATAATTCATGATTAATGAAATTAAGTGTTCTTTTATTTGCAATTTACTGCCTACTTGTGCTTTTTTAATCTGCTTTTAGTAGAGAAAAGAAAAGGTTAAACTCACTCGTACCGTACACGAGATACTTGTTAATTAAAAAATAAAAGAAATTATTATACGAAGCACATAATACTTAATAGACTTTGGAATATAAATTCTTTGAAGATCTGCACTTTGAGGTGGTTACCCATAACTTGATCTGATTCAATTTTTATTTTTATTTTTTGTCTAAATCAATCAGGAATTAGATAGCTTGGTTTTGCTAAATCACATTTGCTACATTTTCCTATTTCCAAATAAATGGATATGATATTTTAGTTAAAATTATGGTTTCTTTTGACCAGTACACATCCAATCAAATGAAAATAGATAGTATCCTGTTTATACTTTTCTTTTGGATAAACACATGTATTATGTTCATAGTTTTCTTTTAGTTAAAGATAAACCAAACTAACGAATAACTAGGTAGCTTGGTTTGGTAAATTTCATTTTATATGTATCAAAACATAGATTCGTTTATTTTAATATATATACAAAATGAATCAAAATAGATAGTATTTCTTTCATGGTTTTCCTTTAGCTAAAACAGAAACCAAACAAACGAAGAATATGGAACATCTTATTTGATAGTATTAAAATATAGATACGAATTTCACTTTTATTTGTTCAAAATATAATTTCTTTTATGCATAGATTAAATTTTGGTCTTAAATAATATGGAACATCTCTAAGAAAAAAAAATATAATTGAATAAATTAATGCTAATATGATTAGCATAGATATTGGTAATTATTCTTCTCACTTTCTAAACACCAAAATAACTTGTGTGAAAAGAAAAAAAAAAAAATACCAAAATGACTAGAGCGGTCAAGTCATCATCAATGGTCAACAGGAGGTGGAGAATCCAATTCCGAGACCTTCTCTACTCGTGTGCCACGTGTCCCGGTAGACACCATGATGACAACAAAATATGCTCTGCAAACTGTACTTAAAAAAATGAAAAGGTGTGTTTGTTAAATGGAAGTATGATCTTCATACAAAAGAAGCGTGAGGGTAATAAAATGCAAAAACAAATAGTTTACGTAAAAATAAAATAAAATAAAAAGTAGCATTATAAAAAAGGATTTATAAGTAGTGTAATTATAAGATGTAAAAGTAACGGTCAAGTGAACGGATATCAGGGGACAATACGTGCAACGTGGCACGTGAAAAGTCTCAGTGCCATGAATTATCGTACACCAACTCCCCTTCCCAACGGTCATATTTCACCGACATCCTTCAACGGTAATATAACTCCCAACCTCTGGACCCTTGGATCTGAATCGGACGGGTGAGGAGCAAAGTTTTTCCCTCCCTTTGCCAAGCATGTTGTCATCATCATATTCCCTCTTTTTCCTCTCGTGCTGGTAAATGAAAGCACTCGTAGGCCCAGAAGAGAAGAGGGGAACTACAACTACCTACTATGATGGAGACTGTGCTAGCGTTGATGGAGTGTTGAAGAACAAGTGTGTATACCACAACATGGTGGTGGAGGAAGACCGTATGTAGTTTGCGATATATAAAGCGCTGGTAAAGGTTTGTGTTATCTTTTGGGTAAGTGAGAGGGGGTGGGGGGGTTGTAGTAGTCTTGTGTTCTTCTACTTCATTCAAGCAAAAGCAAATGCAAATGCAAATGCATGTTTAAAGTGCATTCAGAGGTGGGGTTTCTGGCTTTTGCTTCACCCGCTGCTGCAATGACGGACTTGTTCAACGTTTCCACTGCTAATATGGATTTCACTATTTCTCAGGACTTCTTCAGCCACGAATTCCAAGGTGTATGTTTCTGTTTCTCATCCCTTCTTTGTAAACTAAAAACCACGTCACACTTCCTAATGTCCCTTGTTTGAACGCTTCTGGAATCCGATGATCGCTTTTATGTAGGACTTTTCTTTACTCTCTTCGATTCTTTCATTCTTTCCTGCATATACCAATAACTTCTTATTCTTTTGTCATTACAGTTACTTCCCATTCACAGATTCAATTCATATAGGAACACTTGGAATTTGTAAAGATAAAACCAACCACAACAGTTTGTTAAATTCATCGGATTCCTTTGTTTTTTAATTGTTTCATTGGACATAAAAGAATTCGTTAGAAAATTTCCACACACCCACATAGATTGTCACACTGCATTTTTTTTTCTCTTCTTGACATACCGCATGCAAATTAAGATTTTTGAGGAAAAGAATAGATACATATTTTGCATAGTTGATCAAAGTTCTTACTAGATAAAGAGAAAGGGAAGGGAAAGAGAAGCAGCAGCATTGGGGTGAGTGGAACAACAGGCGTTTCAAAAAGCATAGACGATGTTGGCTGGGTGTTCTAGTTCGACATTGTTGTCACCGAGCCACAGATTGAGGAGCGAAGCACCAGCACAGTTTCAAGCCTGCCATTTCCAGCGACCCTCCATGAGCACGCAGAGATTGGATTTGCCATGTTCCACTTTCACTCGCAAAGACAGCTCTTCACGTTCGCAGCCCCTCAGGCCAGTGGGGCTTTCAGTGGAGAAACCAATAGAAGCCAAGAGCAGCACATGTTCTCTCAAGCACAACATTCGTCTACCACCTTTGGCCATCACAGCAGCAGCACCACCACCATTGGTGGAAGAGTCCATCAAGGACAAGAGTTTGAAAAGGCTCGCGGAGCACGATGACTACTTCACCAACGTAGCCAAGAGGAAAAAGGGTAGCACTGAGAGCGACAGTTCTGGTGATAACTTTTGGTTTCAGCCTGGTGTTGAGGGTCACACTTTAGGAGGGCTTAACACTTCACTTGCTTTCTCCTCAGAGGAAGAGAGGGTTTGTTTTGTTCCTTCCGGACTGGTGTCTCATTCGGCACCTTTTCCCTTAAACCCTTGGCTGGAATCATGTGTAACAAAGATCACCAACTTCGGTGAGGGTAGCCACCGTCCTCACCAGCATCACAGCGACCATCCAACAGAAGGTTCAATCTCCAACGCTTCTTCAGAGAGCCAAAGCCAGCGGCTAAACGAGAACGCGTCAGAACATGAAGTGGGCAACGGTTCAGGGAATCCTTACCATCACCACGAGGTGGAGACAGGGGAAGAAGACGATCATCACGGGTTAGAACTCGTTAGCTTGCTCACTGGCTGCGTCGATGCCATTGGATCAAGAAACGTCGCTGCTATAAACCAGTTCATCGCAAAACTGGGTGATCTTGCATCTCCAAAAGGAACCCCCATAAGCCGCATATGTGCTTATTTCACAGAAGCCTTGGCCATCAGAGTCACAAGGCTTTGGCCTCATGTTTTTCACATCACCGCCAATTCCCGAGACATGGTGGATGATGATGAAACCGGAACTACATTGAGGCTTCTCAACCAGGTGACCCCAATCCCCAAGTTCATCCATTTCACATCGAACGAGATGCTGTTGAGGGCGTTTGAAGGAAAAGACAGGGTTCACATAATAGACTTTGACATCAAGCAAGGTCTTCAATGGCCAAGCTTGTTCCAGAGCCTAGCATCGAGAGCAAATCCTCCGAGTCACGTGAGAATAACGGGGATAGGAGAGTCAAAGCAAGAGCTAAACGAAACCGGAGACAGACTCGCGGGTTTCGCCGAAGCACTTAACCTCCCCTTCGAGTTCCACCCCGTCGTGGACAGACTGGAAGACGTGAGGCTGTGGATGCTCCACGTGAAGGAGCACGAAACGGTGGCTGTGAACTGCGTTTTGCAGCTGCACAAGACGCTTTACGACGGAAGCGGAGGAGCTTTGAGGGACTTCTTGGGGCTTATCCGCAGCACCAATCCCAGCGTGGTTGTGGTGGCTGAACAAGAAGCAGAACACAACGAGGCAAGGTTAGAAGCAAGGGTGTGCAACTCGTTGAAGTATTACTCAGCATTGTTTGATTGTATCGATGAGAGTGGGGTTGCACAAGAGAGTGCAGTGAGGCTGAAGATAGAGGAGATGTACGGTAGGGAGATAAGGAACATAGTGGCATGTGAGGGGAGGGAGAGGTTGGAGAGGCACGAGGGTTTTGGAAAGTGGAGGAGGATGCTGGTGGAGCAAGGAGGGTTGAGATGTTTGGGAGTTTCTGAAAGGGAAATGAGTCAGAGTCAGTTGCTGTTGAAGATGTACTGTTGTGAGAGTTACAATGTGAAGAAGCAGGAGAAGGAAGGAGCAACAGCGGTTACTCTCAGTTGGCTTGACCAACCATTGTATACTGTCTCAGCTTGGGTGCCTGTTGATGTTGCTGGTACCTCCTCCTCTTTTTCTCACCCAACTTGATTTCGTTTTCTTCTTCATTCATTTCATTCAAACATTCATCGTTTCTTCAGAGTCAGAGGTATAATAGACACACGTAAAGGGTAGGGTCAGGGAGAGTATTCTTTGTAGGTAGGGAAATGGCCATTATTATTATTCTTTCATTCTTTGTTGATAGCCCAAAATTTAGTTGGTGCAATTTGTATCCTATCCATACAGCAATACTGCTTTCTGTTATTTGTTCTTATAGTCATTCTTTACTTCCCCAAGTTCTTCAGATTTAAATGAATTCAGTCATTTGTGTCCCTCTGCTTCTGCTCTTCATTTTCAGTTCCGTTTTCCTTATTTGCCTTGTCTTTTCTGTTTCTCATTTTGCAACAACAACAACACTACGGTTGATGCGGTCAGAAGGTTAAAACAATTGATACGTTTAAAAGGTTAAAACACTTCTATAATCCCAGATTTGAGTTGGCATAGATTATTGAATTAACATTCTTGAGTCGAACCAAAAAACTCAATCCAATTTTTTCATGTTGGATTGGATCCAGTCAATAGCTTCATGGGCAAACTCAGTTTGTTATCCAACTATCCATCTATGAAGGCCTGTTTTAGATACGTAAGTCTTTTTATTTCAGATGCAAGTTTCAAAAAAATTGAATGCAACGAATTGAATTGTTTTTCTTTTTACAAAAAGGCCATTTGAGTTTCATTAAGAAGCAAACAAAAATAGATATTAAATACAATTAGATATTTACAACTCATCAGAAAATAATATTTAAGCAATTAATTTTTTTAAAGTAAAATATTTATATTTATATTAATATTAATATATATATATATATAATTATTTTGTTAATTAAACTAGTCTTCTTGCAATGATCATTTAATTTATATGTTGTTTGATTTGAAAAAAACATTTTCTATTTTCATTTTTAATTACAAAATACGTCTGCATATTTTTCCTTTATTTTTACTTTTTAAAAGTTTGTATAAAAATATAAATGATAATAACAAAAATAAACTGTTCTTCTTTGTAGGATCATTTAATGTATTGGTTGAATCCTTTAAATTTGTAATTACACTGTATAATATATAGAAGGAAAAAATAAAATGAATAAAATTCTCTAATAAAGTGAAATTTACACCTTATTTTATTTAAAAATAATATAAAATAAAGAAAGAGAAATACCAATATTATTTAACAAAATTCATATGAAAGGAGAAATATATACAACTTCCTACATCGTAAGTGATTGTGTTGTTGATTATTTGAAGCAAAATGCTAATTATTGGGCAATGGTTGGGCAAACATCGAGTCCGTTAACCTTAGCATATGCCATTGATGTCCACATCATTTTAAAGCAGGATTTGTTCTCTTTCACGTCCATTTGTTGTCACCATTCATTCCAATCAGAGAATATATCTTTTTCTTTTAAATAAGGTCAACAGAATCAAGATTAGGAATCATTACTATGTTCACGACTCAGGGATTTTTAAGGGTCACCACCGTATTCAGATTTGTTGTTATACAAGATATTTTGGTTCATAATTAATGATTACGGTATATTTAAGTTTTATGCAACGAATTCGATTTCTTTATTCATTGTATCATGACAGGAAATTTTCATTTTTCTGAAAAATAATTACTGCATTTAATATTAATGTATCTAGACATATGTGCGTAAATATATTTTTTCTGTGGGTTTTAAGTTTAATTTACCTTTTTAACTCGAGATAAAACCTTTTTCTTTTCAGTTTAGAGCGAGTATGACTATGTTTGATTTTCAGTTTAAATTGACTTACTATCACTAAAAAATACAATTTGGTTTTCTAATCTTCTACAAAACCTATATTCATAAACAAATATATCATTCATTTTTTTTTTTAAGGAAATAGTTGATAAATATAAGAAGAACAAAAAATGTTGAAAAACATTTGCCGCAAATAAAGAGAAACGGGAGTGAAATACATAGAATAAAAAGAAAAGACGAGAACCCACCGAAGGTGACCCACACTAGGTAAACATGAAGTTTTAATTCTAAGATGCATCGTTGATGTCTGCATCGACATTTTTGAGCAGGACAAGTTGCACAAAGATTTGTCATCTTTTATATCTTCATTTCCTTTGTCACACCACACGTTCCTCCATTGGATAAATTTTCTTATGGTTAGGTGAGAAAAACTCAGATTAGGACCTGTCATTCATCGGTGGATTTAGATTTTTTTTTTTTTACAGGTAAGATATTTTGTTGAAAGTTTATGATTGATGTTGAGTAAGTTTTTATTTATTTTTTTTCTTTAACTTCGTGGAGAACCTTGCTGATCTACACCTGCACGTAAGTCACCAAATCCGTCGAACGTTGTGAACTTGTGGACATCACTTATATTTTTATATTATGTTTTCAGGTACGGATGTGAGAATGTGATTTATAGTGTTATAGAATTGAAGTGTATGGTGTTTGATTTAACTTATATATTATGGCATAAGTATATACTTTTTATGAGTTGTATAATTAAAATGTAGAAGTGGACGGTGGCTCTTCAGATTACTGGGACGATAATAATTTGAAAATGACAAAAGTGGTGGCGGAATAAAGAATTAAAATACCGTATAAATGGAATAAATACGATAACGAGATTTATTCTTCACTCGTAACTAATATACTTTTATATAGTATATAAATATTCTTGCCTTCCCCGTTTCCCTAAAGAAAAATGTGTTTCCTTACCATTTTTTTTTAAACCAATGGGTTTGCTTTTAACCTGTTTAAATTTTTTTATTCTTTTTTCATACGCGTATGGATGATGGTCCATCACTTAGTTAAATTATAAACCATTGATGTTTCTGCAACTCATATTCCTATTTAACATCTATAAATAATAATAATAATAATAAATAAATAAGATTATTACAATAACATATTTAATTGTTGAAATATATATATATATATATAAAATAATATATATAAAATATTTATCTTAGCTAATTTAAACAAAAAAAATATGAAGTAGAAAACTTTAGTATTTTAAATTATTCTTAATAAAATTGATTATTTTTATAAATAATTTATAAAATAATTAAAATTTTAAAATTTGATAAAGATATTTTGATTGCTTAAAAATAATTTTAAAATTTATCTACAAATTTTAAATTCTTTATTTTTTATATTTTTGCTTTGTTTTAATATAATTGAGATAATTTTAATTTATCTAACATAAAATAATTTATGTCAACCTAAATAAATATCACTTAACTCGATTTAATTCAATACATGTTTACCTAGTTTGAACCAATTAGATATATTTTGATTATACAAAAATTATTTCAATCAAACCATTCTTTATTTAGTTCATCTTATATTAGTTTCATTCAAACCATTTTGACCCAATTTAATCTATCCTTATCTAACATGTCTTAACTTGATCCTATATTTTTTTAATCAAGTTTTGCCCAATTATCTAAGGTAGGTTTAATTCATCCCAATTTCTGTTACAGAATGATTTATTATTACCTTACCCTTCTTGACTCAACATATCTTATACTGACTTTATTCAATTTATTTCATTTTGGCATAGTATACTCAATTTGATCCAACTTAATTCGTCATTACCTAAATCATTTTAACCTAACATGACTCATCCCAACATGATACAACATGACTAATCCCAATAACTCAATTTAGCCCAACTCTTTTACCTTTACAATTTCACTTAATTAGACTTAATATTTATCATCTAATTCGTCCATACATAATTTTTGTTATAATTTTTTTTTCAAATATTTTGATTCGTTTTAGATATTTTACACTAGAAAAGATAAACTTTCTCAATTTTATTTATATACAAGTATAATTAAGTTTCTATATATCTTTTTCTATAAGAATCTAAAAAATTTAAGAAATTAATGCATTTTAACTAAATTTTCTTTCACTAAGGAAAGTAATTAATAATTAAGGATATTTTCTTAAAAAATAGTAATTGACGCGGGGAGACACTCTCAATTAACCATTACAAAATTAATTAAACAAAATCTATATTCTATAAAAAGATAAACAACACATTACAAATATATGGATAATATGTTTCTTTATATTGACTTATAAAAGTTAAAAAATGACTATACATTACAAAATCTATTTATCTTTTATTTTACATTCTGAATATAAAATATTTTTATACGGTTATTTTGTTAAAAATCATGAGTTTTTAAAATAATATTTATAAAAGTCAACAGATTCATGATATATAAAGTTTTCAAAATAGTGATTAAAATTAATTAATTTCATTAAAATATAAACGATTTTTTTACCTTTATTTTTATCATATTATTAGAGAGAAATATTTGTTAATGTTATTATTAATTGACTTCTGTTTGAAAACTCTGATAAATTATCTTTAAAAGGTATATATAAATATTTTTTATTTTTTTGAAATTTGAGGTTTAATTTGGACAAGGGTAATGGAGGTGTGTTTGACTTTTGTAGTATTTGATTAACGAAATGAAAAAATGAGGCTTAGAAGTTACGGTGGAATAATGGTAAAATTGGTTGGGATTATAAGTGCGACGTGGTTCCCGTCAAGTCCAAGTCAGATACCGCTGTCTCGCAAAAACAAACAAACAAACCCACGAAACGAAGTCACCTACATATTACATACAATACCAAGTCCCAACACAACTGTTCCGCGTGGAGCCATCTCCATACAAAGCACCAACACCCTAACCCAACCGCACTCGCCACAACCACTATTTCTCCTTCTCCTTTTCTCCCACCTTCATCAATGGGTCTCCGATTCTCCTCCCAGCCGTCGGAATCGCCGCCGAAGTCCTCGCTCGGTGAGTTGCCCGAGAGCTGCGTGGCTGAGATCATGACCTACATGAACCCTCCCGAGATTTGCAAGCTCGCCACGCTCAATCGCGCCTTCCGTGGCGCTTCCTCCGCGGATTTCGTCTGGGAGTCCAAGCTGCCGCCCAATTATCCCGTCCTCCTCCGACGCATCTTCACCGATTTCCCCTCTCATTTGGGGAAGAGGGGGATTTACGCCAGGCTTTGCAGACTCAATTCTCTCGATGATGGCACCAAGGTAATTAATCAATAATTAATTTATTGATTAATATTATTGCTATTGGTTTGTGGTTTGATTTGAGAGGAAGTAGAGTTGAGAGAGTTGTGTTTTGTGCAGAAAGTATGGCTGGATCGGAGCATGGGTAAACTGTGTTTGTGCGTTTCGGCCAAGGGATTGTCCATAACGGGGATCGATGACAGAAGATACTGGAACCATATCCCCACTGAGGAATCTAGGTCACTTTTCTTCTCCTATTTTATACCCATTGGAATACGTCCATTTTTTTTTAATTTATTGATTTATATTTTAATTAGCCTGGCCTTGCAAATTATGTTGTGCTGTTTGAGGGAGGGGTGATAAAAACTGAAAGTAGAATTTGGGTGAGGGTTTGTTTGGTTCTACAAGATTGTGAAATGGAGGAAAATAAAATGTCTTACTCATTTTCACCTGGACTGCTATTTTGCTTCAAAGTCGTTACCTTCCGAGTTATCTTCCACCTTCCAATGTTTCACCTGCTCAATCGATGTTTAATTACTAAAAGATAAAACTCCAAAAAACCCTATGTGTTAAATTTAAAAATCCTGGGAATCGTGAAGTGCTAAAAAAGTTCCAAAATTAAAAACAATTCAATTCCCAGTATATTATACCGTACGCCTAATAATGCTGATATGAGTAATTTCCGTATTCTATATGCTGTTATTCGTGTTCCCTTCTCCGTCCTTTATGCTGATCCTTTACTCTACTAACTTTTTAGTTTATATTTTCTGTGGAATGATACCACTGTCATCGCGGTTGCTGAGAGCTGACAAGAACTTTATATTGTAGTTGCAGTTATAGTTGTGACCCTAGTCTTCTTGCCCAATGTATCAATAATGTAGTCATGTTTTATTAGTGTTTTATAATTTTTCTCCTAGAAAATTTGGTGGTTGTGTGTATATGTGTTCCGTGTTCAGAGTCAGAAGTCTTCTGGCTGTATTATGTATTATAGCTTTTGGTATTGATTAGTGCTGGCTGAAATTTTTTCTGACTTGGATGTTGTGAAGGATATGATTCCTACTCTTGCTTTCTAGTTGCTGATGCAAGTTGCAATGCTCAATGTCTAGTATTTTATTTTAAAAAATAAGTATAGTTTAAATGTCGATTTAATAGAGCCTTGGAGTAAAGCTAGTGTTATCTCCTTGATTCACAGGTTCAACAGTGTTGCTTACCTTCAGCAAATCTGGTGGTTTGAAGTGGATGGGGATGTTGAGTTCCCGTTTCCTGCTGGGAGATACAGCGTATTCTACAGAATACACCTAGGACGAGCCTCCAAGAGGTTTGGTCGACGAGTTTGCAACACAGAGCATGTTCATGGGTGGGACATAAAGCCTGTTCGTTTCCAGCTATGGACTTCAGATGGCCAGTATGTTACATCCCAGTGTTTTCTGAACGAACCAGGTAAATGGGCCTTTTACCATGCAGGCGATTTTGTTGTCGATAATGGCAATGCATCAACAAAAGTTAAATTCTCTATGACTCAAATTGATTGCACACACACTAAAGGAGGGCTCTGTTTAGATTCTGTGCTCATATATCCAAGTGAATTCAGAACGGTTAAAGCTTTTTTAAATAGCTTTTAACCTTGGTGATAAATATAAATAAATATAATTGTAAACTAGAGCGTAGGCCGCGTCAGGAGGAATAGAGAATCGAGTTTTAATATGGTTCTTTGAGGTTTACTCTGAATTTTGTAGAAACCAGGAAGGAGGTGATGTATATATCTCTATAAATATTTGTTTAATTAGTCTGGAAGATTGTCTCGAACAGCCTATCGTAACCTTGTATGGTGCAGAATATTATATACTTTTGGCAGATGGAACAAAAGTGACCATTTCATGATAATGAAACGTGGATCATGTTTGAAGTAAACGACTTAAGTGAACTACTTTTTTGGTTTATGGGATAACGTTGATTATTGTTTATACTTTACTTGAAATCTGGTATTCCTTTCTACTTGCTCCCCGCCCCACGTTTTAGGGCATGCTGGGTTTTCTGATGGGAGAAAACGTCAACTTATTATGTTCACAAAAATAAAACTCAAAATCTCTTGTTTGGTTTTCAATTGGATCCGATAAAAAATTGGGTTTTACCATATGCTTACCTTAAAATTCAGTTTGAAATTAAGATGAGGGTTATTTTTGTGAACTCAGTTCGTAAAATAAAACTCATTCAATATCAAGTTTGGAGATTTTAATTCAAATATGTTACGTCAAATTAGTCTCCTTTGCTTTAACCTGTCTTAGGCAGTGTTTGGTTGATCTTTAGCGTGCACTCTAATTCAAATGCCGTTGAATGGTATTATTTCACCATCCCTTTTAATTGCGTATTTGGATAATTACTATAATTTATTCTCCACTAAATTTTAAAATCACGTGAAGGAATAATTGAATATAATTAAAACAATTGTATAATAATTTATTCCACTGTGAATTTTAAATCACGTTAAGGAACCATTGTATCTAATTAAAACACGCACCAATGTTACGTGAAAGCTGGCTGAGTCGATGGTAGTCAAATATATTGAAAAAATATAATGTAACCACTTATGAGTTGAGTATAACAACAGTCAACAATTGGCTTTGTTCTTCTGAAATTTTTTACAAGGGTTTAAGAAGTTCTAAACATAAACTCTTTTTTTGTATAAGTGAATGAGACTATCAATTAACTATCCATGTTGGTGCTAAAATTGGAGCTTCACTTTGGTACTCAATGTGGACTTAAATGTTATCCTTTATCATGAGTATCAAAAACTCCATTTAAATAATGTCTTTTATAATAGGACGAAACTGTGGTACAATATATTAAGAGTTTTTAGAATATTCACTTTGGTATTCAACATCAATGTTAAATGTCAATACTTGTTCCAAGTTATTAAAGTTAATTTCTAACTTTAGTCAGAAAACATACAAATTTTTAGGCATTTTTGGTATTGTTTTCAAAACATAAGTGAAGCTTCTCTTCAATATTCGAATTTTAAATGTCAGCCTTTATTGTCGAACTTATCAAAGTAAAACTCTATTTTTAAGTATAGAATAAAAAAAATATATTAAACAACTAACTCTATACCTTATTTTAAAAACTAACTTAAGTTTATTTAGAAAAAAATCAATAAATACATCTTTTTAATTTTCAATAAAATATTATAAGATTTTATATTTTATCCTTTTTCATTTTCTCACCATAATAAATACATACATTCAAACTAATTATAAAGTAAGTAGAGATAAGGATATAGATGAGAAAATAATTAATATTATTTTAAACTTTAAATAACAATTAAAGAAAAAAAAACTTTCAAAAACTCTATAGGATTATATATAAATATTATATATTAATGGTTTGGCCCATTCTGTTGAGTCGTGATAAGTGACTCGTTTGGGCTTTGGCCCATTTATAAGTTCCATCTTCCGTTGAGCTTGTTTCCATGAAATCACTGTCCAGAATAAAATACAACAAATAAATAAAAGAATAGTCTACAAGTGTATTACTGCTCCACGAGTAATAATTAGGCCATCATAAAAGTAAATAATTAACCCATGTATTCTCCAAGCTTCTAATATATTGCCAGAAGAATTTTTTTAGTAATATATATATATATATATATATATATATTAGTTTAATAATATTAGTATTATTGTTTGCATTGAAACTATAAATTATTTCATAAATTTAAAGCAGAAATAATCTTTAAACATTAGAAAACATGTACTCCTCGTTTAGATGTTTTAAACGTAATTTTAAAGCATTTGTCCACTTATCGCTGATTTTGATTATTAAAAATTGAAATTTTCATAGTGAATTTTTATAGCTAAAATTATAAATAAGTAGAAAATTCGATTTTTAAAAAGTCTAGTTTTTTAATTATCTTTTATTATTTTTTAATTTTTTTACTGTCTCCTATTCTTATTCTTCTTCTCTCGTTCTTAAAAGATTTTATCTACAATGTGTGCAAGGAAATTCTCATTTTTGTTATGAGAAGGTGAATCATCATTTGCATTGAGTACTTTCACCGCTTGTATTATTCATCATCATTGACTTCATTCTGTCTAGCATTTAACACTCCATTTCAAATTTTACCTTTTTCTCCATTAATGATCATTAATGCTTTTATTTTGTTTTTTGAGATTATAATAGCAATGTAAATATATTTTGCACTGGGATCCATTGGCAAAATTGATGTCTTTATCACATAAGGTAAGCTATTGAATATTTTGCTGACCATCTAAAAAAAATAAATCTACTTTAGTTACGTTAAAGTTATATTTTTTAATGGAACTCGTTCATAGGAGTTGTTTTACATATTGAAACTATAATTATTAATCAATATTATATCACGTTGTTTTTAAATAATTTTCTCAAATTTATTTCAATGAAATAAATTAAAAATAAAACTTCAAATAATTCATAATTTTTTATTTTCTATTCATGTTAATACTTTCATTTTAAAAAATTGAATTTTGTAGAAACAGAATACATTTTCAAGGAAAACGAACTCCTTTTATTTCATATTTACAAGATGTTGTGGGTGATTGTTAGTTAAATAAATCCTAAAATTATGAAATTTGTCGGGAAATGAAGTTCAAATGCAAAATGAAAAAATAATATGAACTTAATAAAGGTTTACTTGAAAAGAAAGTTAATTTAAATAAATAATAATGTTTTTAAAATATTCGAAATATCTTTTACAAATATCTCTTTTCAGTACAGTGAAAAAGAACCTGATCTAGGAGTATAGAAAAATTTATTTAAATTATTGGTAAGGAAATCCATAATTAATTGTTGAAAAATTGAAAAGTTCTAGGAATAAAATTATTATTATTTATTATTATGATGATGTTAAATTAATATTACATAACTCAAATTTAATAATGTTCAAATGAAATAAATTTTAAATGATTTCAAACAATATATAAATATTTTTCAATTTTTATATATATATATATATTTCTTTTTACTGAATGGTCTAAAATTAAAGAGATTTTAAATAACTTCAAAAAATTTGCAAATTTATATTATTTTATAGTGTATACAATTGTTCTTTTTATTTTAAAATTGAATGGTTGGAAAAAGGTAATTAATATTTTAAGCAACTTGAGAATCATAGGTGCCATGTCTTCAAAGAAAGAATTGTTTCAATCAACTTAAAATAACTTGTAAACATCCTTGCCCTAAAGATCATATAATAAATATTTTAAATAATTTTATAATGTCACGTCTCTCAAATAAAAAATAATTTAAAACAACTTGTATCTAACCAATAAATTTGATATAATGGTAAATAATATTTAATTTATTTCACATGTTGAGCAAATAAACATACTAAATACAATTATATATTTTATTTAATAAGTTTAGTTAATCGTTAAAAAGTCTAAGTCGTAGGAAAGAATAAATAAATAAATAAAATGAAGAGTTGCACAGACGTGTAACTAAAGACGTAATTTGGCTGCTACTCTGTTTTATGTATTAATAATTTTTTGTTATTTTTCTAGTAATATTTATTTAAATTTTATTGTAATTTTTTAATAATAATATATAACATAAATATAAATGTTATTTTTTTAGTAATTAACATATTATATTAATTGCATTTACTTTAACACTATGTTGGGGCTGTGTGTACTTTTAATATATTCATAACTTTTAATCTTTTAGATGTTTTTAAATTTTAAGTTTGTATTTTTTTCTCTATTTTTTAACGCTGTAAAATCTTTCGATTTTTTTATCAATAATTTTTACTCTTAAAATTATTCATCTTTTATTTTTTTTATAATTGAAGAGGCGTGTTAATTATTGCATAAATTTTTTTTAAGTAATAGTAAGTTTTTATATTATCTATCAGTATAGACCTTTATAAAATTGTGTCTATTAATTAAATCTCAACTTCTTTTGAGGGTTTTATTTCTAGAATAACATATTACATATTACTTTAAATGAACATTAAAAATAAATAATATTCAATAAGTAAAACATGAACATAAATTTTTGTTAAAACATTTCAAATTTGTTTTAAAATAAACATATTGTCTTAACGTGAGTACCATTTATATAAAAAGCTTAAAATTATAAATATTTAATTATATAAACATTTTTTAACTTTAAATATATGTATATATATATATATGATTTTTTTAAATTGATTTAAATAAAAAATTCAAGTAATTTTATTAGTTTTATCCCAATTTAATTAATTCAATTACTAAAATAATAAACTAGTTTCTAGTGGCATTTCAGATTGAACCTATCAAAATGATATTTATACATATCTTTATAATATACTTAGAAGAAAAATTATGACATAAAAAGTAGAAATTATTAAAATAAAAACTTAAATAGGAAAGTGGTTTAAATAAACTAAAGTTTTAGTAGGGTAAATATTTGTAGAAATAAAGACACATTGTTACAGTAGATATGAATAACCTGACATAATGTATTTATTAGATTATACGAGGTTAATTTGAATCAGGTTTGATTTTTTGTTTCACCAAGAAGAAAAAGAAGGCGTATTTATTGAGTTCTGTTTTACCAAAGAACAGAGAACGTGAGTAAAGAAATTGACGGAGTTTCCAAAGAAGAGGGTACGAAACGAAGATCCGTGCGAAGTTGCAGTCACGCAAAGAGGTTGGTATGAGGTATAGAGTCAGGGGTAAGCATGTCATTTCACTAACATTCTCAGCGATTAAGAGGTTCAAACTCAAAGATGGTGTTTTTTTAAGATAGAACGCAAAGCCAAAGCATTCAAAGGCTTCTATCCGTCAAATCTCAATCACACCAACAACGAACGATTAGTCTATTTCCATTCGAAGCCATGGCCATGGATTCCATGGCCGCTTCTATCGGGGTTTCCGTCCCCGTGCTCCGCTTCCTCCTCTGCTTCGCCGCCACCGTCCCTCTCAGCTTCATCTGCCGCTTCCTCCCCCGCGGCCTCCCCAAGCACCTCTACTCTGCCGTTGTTGGCATCATCCTCTCCTACCTCTCCTTCGGCGTCTCCTCCAACCTTCACTTCCTCGTCCCCATGCTCCTTGGCTACGCCTCCATGCTCCTCTTTCGCCGCCGATGCGGCATCCTCACCTTCTTCCTCGGATTCGGTTACCTCATTGGCTGGTACAATCGATCTATTTTCTCGGTGTAAATCAATTGTTCCTTTCTTTGACCTAGCACTGCGTTTCTGACTCTGTCTCTTCTGCAGCCACGTGTATTACATGAGCGGCGATGCATGGAAGGAAGGTGGCATCGACGCAACTGGTGAGCGCCAATTTATGATTTCTTATTTTCTTTATTTAATTTTTGGATTGAGGAATGAGGGGTTTGACTGACTGTTATTATCACAGTGGTAACGTTATCTGTAATGATGATTGGTTGGTTGGTTTGCAAATAGGGGCCTTGATGGTTTTGACGCTCAAGGTTATATCGTGTGCGGTTAATTACAACGATGGATTGGTGAAAGAGGAGGGCTTGCGCGAGGCCCAGAAGAAGTACCGTCTGGTCAAGTTGCCTTCGCTCCTTGAGTACATTGGTTACTGCCTCTGCTGTGGCAGTCACTTTGCCGGTCCTGTTTATGAAATGAAGGATTATCTTGATTGGGCAGAAGGAAAAGGGGTATTCTTTATTGTTTATTTTGATTTTTGTTAATGACAATTAGCGGGATAGACTAGGTAACATGATGTAGTATGATTAGTAAATAACCTTGATCCTTATATATTGAGGTTTTGGTTTTTTAAACCTGTGTATATGGAACAATTGTTAAGAGGTGTCATTTCTAGACCTGTAGTCAGGGATTAATTTTTGGCTTCCAAGGGGTTAAAAATAAGTAAATAATACACTAGCATTGAATGTCCAATTCTCCTTAAATTTGAAATAAAAAATTCAGTAGCAGTTTCTCATTTTTTTATGCTGATATGTTATGAATTACTGTTCTAGTATCTGTTATTTCAAACCTAGTGTTTATTATCGTTGTCATTTGCAGATTTGGAGCTCTGAAGGTGAAGGGCCATCGCCATCACCTTACGGGGCAACCATCCGGGCTCTCTTCCAAGCTGGTTTTTGCATGGCCATGTATTTAAACCTTGTGCCTCATTTTCCTCTGTCCAAGTTTACTGATCCTACCTACCATAAATGGTGTTTCTGGAAAAAAATAAGTTACCAGTATATGTCTGGCTTTACTGCACGCTGGAAGTATTATTTCATTTGGTCAATTTCAGAAGCTTCTATAATCATCTCTGGCCTGGGTTTCAGTGGCTGGACTGATTCGTCCCCACCAAAGCCAAGATGGGACCGGGCAAAAAATGTAGATATAATAGGTGTTGAGTTTGCAAAGAGTGCAGTTACAATCCCAGCTGTGTGGAATATTCAAGTTAGCACTTGGCTTCGCCATTGTGAGTGTCTTGCTAATGAGTTTGGATGCTTTTATAGCGGGGTTTGATTAGTTATCTCAATAGAATATAGACATTGTTCAGGTATACGCATGAAACTTAGTTTATGGTCATAGATGCATCATTTTTAAGTTTTGTTTACCTGTTTGGCTATAGTAATTTTTAGGTGGTTAGTTCTGAATTTGGATAAACTTTTCAATGAGAAAATAAAAAAGTTAGATTAATTAAGTTTTTCCTGTGAGTTAAAAATCAGTTTTGAAGGTGTTAAATGAAAGAACTTCTATAAAGTTGAAATTCATAAGTTGATTTTGATTTATGAAGGAAACTTAATTAGTTTTACCTTTTTATATTATTTTTCTATAAATTCAGGTATTTATTTAAATGTATATAAAAAATAGCCTTAGTGGGAACTCTGTCATGCATTAATTGGGTTATACTAATAATATCTCTTCTTGAGTTAAAAATCAGTTTTGAAGGTGTTAAATGACAGAATTTCTAGAAAATTAGATAAGATGATTTTGATTTATGAAGGAAATTTAATTAATTTAACTTTTTTCTTTTTATATTCTTCTTCTATAACTTTAAGTATTTATAGCATGGTTTTTGTTTAAGTAAATTATAGCATGATTTCATATTTCTGTTCTTAATCTGTAGGCTTTGCTAGATACAAAATTAAAATATGTATATTCTATTTATATGCCATTCAGAAAAGTTGACAATGAAATATAAAATATTGATGTTGCTATTGTTTGGGTTTTGGACAGATGTTTATGAGAGGCTTATTCAGAATGGGAAGAAACCAGGTTTCTTTCAGCTTCTTGCCACCCAGACCGTTAGTGCTGTTTGGCATGTGAGTAAAATTTTAGCTGCATATTACATGGATTGTTTCTATTGCTATCATATCTTGGTATTTGCTTTATTATTGCTTCAAGCTTACTATATTTGCAAACGTTTGTCTAATTTTTAGGAAAAACTAATTATTAGACAAATAGTTATTACACTTGAGAATAAGCAGTATGTTATAGATGAGGTGATGTATAAATATATTTATTAATTTCTTCTACTATGTTATTTGGGAAAAGAGATCCATTTTAGCAAGCTGAAGATACTGTTTCATGTAACAACTGTGATGTGCTTGTATTTAATAAATCTATGCTCTATATGTAAGGATTTGTGACATAATTTTTTCCTTAACATTTTGACTTCATCATTGTAGGGTCTGTACCCTGGATACATAATATTCTTTGTTCAGTCAGCATTAATGATTGCTGGTTCCAGAGGTATATGTTGATTTTTGCTCATTTGTTATTTTTTCTTCTGTTAGTTAACTTTGCTGTGTTTCTTTTGAAACAGTCATTTATAGATGGCAGCAAGCTGTGCCTCCGACAAAGGCTCTGCTCAAGAATGTCTTTGTGATTATGAACTTTGCCTATACACTTTTGGTTCTAAATTACTCCTGCGTTGGTTTCATGGTTCGTCCTCTTTCTCCCCCTCCCCTCCCCCTATAACACACATGTGCAACTTCTACTTTCAGTCTTAAACAATTCAGATATGGATTTTAAAGTTTCCTACCTGTTTTCTATTGTTTGATTCTATTTGAATAGGTGTTAAGCCTTGATGAAACTCTTGCCTCATATGGAAGTGTGTATTACGTTGGGACCATTGTTCCTGTTATTACGATTCTTCTTGGTAAAGTAATCAAACCTGGGAGGCCTGCCAGATCTAAAGCTCAGAAGGAACAGTAAGGTAGCCTGCTGTTTCATCTTGTTGGAATTTTTGAAATTGATTAGGATAATGTGGGAGAACGGGTTTCCTGCTTCCACAGCTTTGCTGCCCCTGGCTTTCAACATCTTGTAACAGCTCCCTTGGTCTTGAAAAAGTGGGTGGGCCCTTTCATACTTCTAGCTTTAGCATTGAGTTGTATTTCTGAGATGAGAAACATAATGTTGGCAGGTTTGATAAAAGTGGATTTTGACAAAATGATAGAAAAATTATATTTCTGTGATTTCTCTCTAATTTTAGCTTTGGATTATATTTTTCAAATCTTAACTGTAGACAAATGTGCAGATACTCTGATGTAGTCAACTGTGCTATTCAGTTTTCAACCCACTAAGTCATTTCTTGTCATTTTGTACAAAAGTGATACATGCATTGTTCCCAGAAAGAAAGGGCAACGTTACTAAGAAACTTTTGGATTTGAGCTGCTTATCACAGGTCTAAGAATTAATATTTCTGAACTACACCTGTCTCAAAATGTCTGGGACAGTGCTTTACCCGAAAATTCTACTGCTTGTAGGGCCTCAATTGCCAATTTCAAGTGTTTCTAAACCATGTCAATAAGAAAAAAGGAACATAGAGGGAGAGCGAAAATTTTTAAATAACGTTAAGGTTATTGAAAGAGGAAATAATATTTCTTTAATCCATCAATCGAAATACCATATTAGTCTTAATCAATTCCTGGTGACTGACGTGTCAGCTGGTTTCTCTAGAGTTTTTGTTCTTAAAATGACACTAACGCCAAAAACTGAACATGGAATTGGCCTTATGTTTGGATGGTGATGGGATTCATAGATTTCTTCTTGTTTTGGTCAATGAGATTTACACATCCTTATAACAAATTTCAGTACTATTTCTAGAGTGATACAAGTGTTCTCATTTTTATGCAGGCATCTTTCTTTTTACTTTGTCATATACTATGCCTATATTGTGATATGTCCATTAGTCAATTCCTGCTGAAGATATCATCACTGTCATAGTATGGATAGAGACAGCATCATGTTCAGGGACGCAAACGGGTGTGTGGACCACTTGCATGTTTTCTTTTTATTACCGTTCACTTGTTTCCACCCCCCTCCTAAAGGATTCCTTTGTTACTTATGCATAAAGATGCCCTTTAGCTAACCTGGGGTTGGGGGGGATCAATTTTTTTCCCTATCTCCTGCTTGTTAGGATGAAGTTCTTCTTTTATCTTTTCTTTGACAAGTTGTTGTAGGCTTTTCTTTTCCTTGTTCTATTGGCGTTGGTTTCTTTTCTTTTCAACTTTTGATTTCATATCTTTTTTATTTTAATTCTAAAGTTGAGGGATTTAACTCTTTCTGTTTATAATTTTAGTATCTTTAAAATATTCCTTTGCAATTAATTTAATTTTCAATTCATCCAATGCTGCAAATCATCTCAATTTCAACTCTGTTAATTAAAATAAAATCTCAGGCGTGTTGCTCGTTGGAGCTAGTTACTGTTCTGAGTTAGTTAAAACAATTTTTCCAATATAATGATCAAATGAAAATATTTTGATAAAATAATTGTTTTTTTCATTTGTATTTGTATTCTTCTACATAATGTAACTGAAATCGTGATTAGAGCTATAGTATTTTAATTTTTGAAATAAATCATTAATAAACATGACACTTATTGCAAAGAGGAAAACAACAATGTCATTGTAAACATAAACTAACAAACTGATGATAGTAGTAAAATTGTGGGAGCCCATGCAGGCTTTAATAGTAGCCCCGATCTTGGTGATGAACACTACAAGAGTATTACGAAAAACTGTGCACTAATTGGTGATTCTATATTGAATAGGAATATTCTTAATTCTGTTTATAACGAGCCCAGCGCTCAAGTACATAGACTCCAGCAAACTGGCTTCAGATTTTGCTTCTTTTTTTTAACTGTACTTTTTCCTCCCGTTTTCCCTGTATAACTCTGTTGCTTCTACCCTGACAATTATGAGGCAGAAATTATTACACTTAAGATTTATTGTCTATAGTTTTCAATTTTCAACAGATATTAATAAGAGAAACATAAAAAGTGAAGAAATATATAAAAACAGTCTGTAACATTTTGTACACAAATAACAGAACTCATTATATACCTATCCTCCTAGTATCTTTCTGATATTTCAGGTAGTGTGAAAAAAAAATGTTATGAAGTATATTGCATTATTTTTTTACAAAATAAGAAAAATAATTAAAAATTCAACCAATAAAAAAATCATATGATTTTTAAGTACATTGTAAGAATGAACACACCCCATTTATCATGATTTTTTTTTGTTTTTAATTTTCTTTAAGTTTATGTAAGATATTTGATGGATATTTAGTTGTGAAAAGTTTGCTAAGACTTATATAAGTTGATTTAGAATATGTGAAACAGAAGAGCACTAGCAGCACACACAATTTATGGTTCAATGTTTTCATTAATTAATTTTCTCTTACATTTTGCAAAACTGTACAACACTATAAATTTGACTAATGCAGACACAGTAGAAATATGAAAACTCCATTTTCGCTCACGAATCGCCGATCTTCCTTCTGTGTCTCTTCCAGCGCTACCAAATTTGATTTTTTACCTTTTCTTTCTTTCACATTTTTTTTTCTTATATTCTTTTCTTCAAATTCTGACACTTTTTGCAGCTGCCACTCAGTTTCTCTTTCAATTTTTTTCCTTCTTTTCTTATTTTCTCTCACTTATCTTATTCTATAATTATCATAGTATTTCCCAGTCGGTTTCATTTCTTTTTCATTCTCTGTTTTTTTTTTTTCCTCCCACCGACTGCTAGTTTCCGCTTCCACCACCAAACTCAAGGTTTGTACCTTTTTCTTCCTTTTAAATTATAATAATCTTACTTACCCTTCTGAACTTTCTTTTCCTTTTGTTTCTCTTCTCTTCCTTTTGTTTTATTTTCCATCATGAAGAATAGGCTTTTGGACAAATCAAGTTCTTTCTTCTCTCCTTGGTTTCCTTGGAGGAACCTCTTTTTTATATGTCCTTTTTTCTCTGAGAAAACACAAGAGCGCACTCTTCCATGGCAGCCATAAAATTTGGCTTTGGTCAAAGTAGAAACTGGAAGGAGTCAACTATCCATAACATGTTTTTAAAGGGCAAAAGGAGTGACATTGGTGTCCATGACAACACAGAAGTAGCTGAATGGGAATTAAGGCCAGGAGGAATGGTGGTACAGAAACGTACCTCGGATGTGAACCAAAATTCCACAACTAAATCCACCATCAAAGTCAGAGTGAAGTATGACTCATCCTATCACCAAATTCAAATCAGTTCTCATGCAAGCTTTGGTAAATCCATTTTTAAGATTTTTGTTCAGAATTTAATTTTATGTACCACTACTAATCAGTTTTATGAAATATTCGTTATTATAATGTTATTGTTGTGAAAAACTAAAAATGAGATTATGTTAGTGTACATGAAAATTCATGATTGAATTAAACTTTATACGGCATGTACTCTTTATTTTATATTTTTTTTTTACAGATTATTGGATGTGAATCTTTGAGGGTTGCAGGGGAATTGAAGAAAATGTTAACTGAACCGACTGGACTACACGTTCAAGATCAAAAGTTGATTTACAAGAAAAAAGAGAGGAATTCGAAGTCATATCTTGATGTTGAGAAAGTGAAAGATGGGTCAAAATTGATGCTGCTTGTGGACATTGAGAGCAGAGAAAGACGGATGCTTGAGAAGTTAAAAACTGCAAAGAAGGAGAAGACTGCGAAGTCCTTGGCAGAAATAAAGTTCGAGGTTGATAAACTTGCCAAAAAGGTACCTAATTTCACAACAAAATTTCACTATTATGAATTGTAGTACCTATTTTTCCTACTAATTAATGTCTTTAATTCATTAAAATTTAATAGGTTGCAACTTTGGAGGTTGATGGGGTTACAGAAGAGTTAGATATAGAAACTTTGACTGAAAATTTGATGAGAACATTGATTGCATTGGATGAAATTTATGGTGAGGGAGAACTAAAACTGCAACAAAGAGAGCAGGTACTAACTCTTTGTTTTCAAAACTGAAATCTATAACAATTGATATTATTAAAAATTATTTGTCACTAACATTTATGTGAAGATTAGGAGAGTTCAAACACACATTCAGACTCTAGATATGTTGAAGATGAGAAGGGAGAAATCAATTTCTCTTACAAATGATGACAACAAGAGCATAGAGTATTGTGGTGATGACATTCAGGAGAAACAGCAACAGTTAAAACATTCTGAGTCTGTTGTAGTGATGACAAAATGGGAAACTTTTGATTAAGGCTTTTAGATTGTAATCAAAATGCTTCACAACATTAAGAATGTATTAGTGAGTCATCATCATGTAGTTGTGGGTTGCTTTTTCAGTAAAAGAAATGATTAATGGTTCATTGTAAGGCTGCAAAATAGAATAATTTCACATTTTTTCTGTTATATATCTAAGTTGTAAAGGTATTTAATGGTAGGCGTAAAAATTGAAATGAAATAAAACAGACTTAAAAAATCAAGAAAGTAATCACTCTAAGAGAATGGTGTTTCATTCTTCTTTATTTGTTTTAAATTAATATCATTCATACAAATTTCTTCTATCATTTTTTCCATAATATTAGAGTTAGGAACAGTAAATAATAAAAGCATTATTTTATATTAAATAACATGTTTCACGTATAATTTTTTATCTTTTTTTATGTTAAGCTTAATACCATATAAAAATTTGAAGTTGACAAATTATACGGAGACAAAGGAAGAAGATAGGGAGGTTGCTTGCTCTGGTGGGTGATCTCTGTCTCCGAATAGGTTTTGCTAGTGTGTCGGTGTGCATGTTTATGCTTAGCTGTGACCCTTCTCTTCTTTCCCTTTTCATGCAGTGAGTAGGGACCATATAAGTAATTATAGTTTCATGGCCTTCAAAAATTATAAGCATAAATTTGAAAGAAACTATTGTTCTTACTCGTTTCAAAAATCAAAATATTCTTTTCTTTTATCAGGATATTCTTTCCTTTCGCCAATCACTTAAACTGATAGGGTGAAAGATTATTCGTTGTTCATCACCAGATTTGTTGTTTTCTATTTTATACATGAGACATGATCCTCTCGGGCGTATGTATTTTATTATTATACTCTTAATATAATTCAAGAAAATAGTAAATAGTTTATAAGAAATTGATTTTTTTTTATGAAATATTAACTTTTATTTATTTATATTAAATATTTTAAATACTTGTATTTTTTATTAATTAAAAATAAAAACAAATATTTTTTAAATAATTTTAATGAGGATATTTCATTTATTTTATTTGATTATTTTAGAATTAACTTACATTAGAATTCGAATAGAGTATTACATAAAGTTTTTTTTTATGTTTTTGTAACTTTTTATATTAACAGAGGATGGTGCATGCTTAAATTTTGTTGTCTTTGGATTGTTAAATATTTATGAGGTTACGATAAAATATAAAACCCACATAGTCTATGTTTTATTCAGTTAGAACTGAACATTGTTGTACAGTGAGAATAGATTAATATTGGGTGTGGGGTGTATAATATTTACATACATACACGTAAATATTAATACAAAATGAAAATTAATATATAAAAATCTTGCTAAGATGTATTTATTTTATTTAACTTAATCCAAAACATAAATGATTAAATAATATTTTCTTCTATGATATGTAGGTTGTCTGCATTTTTTATTAATAATAACTATTTTGTTATACATGTTTCTTAGGTAGGGTTTCCCTTTTCATGTCTCTTCTTAACATGTCCAAATACTAAATTAATATGATTTTTATGTAATTATCTTTACATTTCTCTGTATTTAGTGTATAATTACTGTGTAATAGGTATCACTCACGCAATCATATTGAATTACACAAAATAATTGTTGCCCTATAGACTTATGTACATTATAACTTTGATTTTTAATAAAAAAAATTATTTTATGGATTTCCATTTTTCAATAAATATAAATTTATTTCATTTTTAAAATTGTTGTAAAAAAACTAAAACATATTTCAATAATATTGACAACCTTTTTAATATAAAAAACACAATTAAATATATAAACCGTTCAATCTAAATTCAAAGTTAAGCACCTACTTTGTTCAACTTTTAAATTATTTTTATTTTAATTTATTTTTCTCTTTTGAATTCAACTAGAAAGAATCTTAATAAAATATGTTGTGAGAAAATTTGTGAACCTTAACTATAACCACCACTTTTGTTGGGTTAAAATAGAAATGAGGAAGATGACAATAACAAAGTCGCAGTATAATACACGGAAACGTGCAAGTAATTGGACATGGACTTTATAGCCTATAAACTATAATCTAGATTTAAGTTAAAACATCTTATTCATCATATGTGTAAATGGTATTTATATATGTATAGATATTATTTTATTTATTGTTTTATTTTTATTCTTTATAATTTTATCTTTAAACAAAATTCAAAGATTAATAGGTTTATTTATACTTTGTTTTTAAGTTTTCTTCTCATTTAATATTTGAAACAAAATAAAAAATGGTTTATTTTTACTACTTTATGTTTTGTTTTCACTATTAGTAATTTTTTTTATGCTTTTTTCTTCTGATATTTACTTGTTACTCGTGTTTTGTAATACAACATTCCACTATCTGGGTAAAATATTTAAGCCTTCACAATATTTACTCATCACACTAACATCCCTTTAGATTAAATTAATTATAAAATTGGATAAATAATTCACTTTTAACTATATTATAATTACCAAATTCATCATTCAATTTATTACAAAATAGAAATACTAATAAGGTAAACAGAAAAAATTGAAATGATTAATAGAAGTTAAATGATATTTTAACAATTTTTTTACATACAATTCTACTATTTAGAATAATAATTTTAAATTATATTTTTATCATTGTATTATTATAGAAAATTTTAAATAGTTATTTAGATAAAAGTCTTTAAAATATCATTACTCTTTGTTGAAAATCAAAGTAATAATAATGTAATAAAGTTGATTTGTTTAAATATCAAAGATCTAATTTTGACTTTTTATTTGTATTTTTTAGAAATGAATTGATTTATTTGGAAAATAGATTTAGTACTATGTTTAAAAGTTTATTTCATATTAAAATAGACTTGGCTATCTTTAAATAGAAAAAACAAGTTAATTAATTAATTAAACACAAACTACTATAATCAATTATAAACTATAAAATTTAAAATATTATTATTCAAGATATGATACACAGAATCTATACCTAACTAATAGTTAAATATATATATTTTTTATTGTATCTAAGTCTATTTTTATAGTATAACATCAAGAGGTAGCTTATTTAAAAATAATATTAATATCACGTGGTAACTTTATTTAAAAGTTATTTTATAGTAAGAATTAAAAAAAAAAACTGTTAGTCGTGTAATTGACATATTTCAAGCATAACTGAGTGGAGTTTTCATAAAATTATGATTTTATTTTACTTTACTTTAGTAAAAAAATTTAAATACTTATTGAAAACACCTTGATAAATTATTTATTTTGATTATAAGAGAAAGAAAATTAATGAAGAAATTACAATATTTTAGAGAAAATTCGTTGAGTAAATTTATTTCAAATATTAACATAATTAATATCACAATTAACAAAATTCAAATAACAGTCATAGAAAAAAAATACATACACACCTATGTAATAAGTGTCAACAAAATGTAAAAATTAAGTAAAATTCGATTTGAAGATAAAATAATATCCAAACATTATTAAACATTTTTTTTTGTGATTTTTAATTTTTTAATTCTAAACAATTTTAATTAAAAATTGGTTTTTCTTATAATAAAAAATTTGCTACTTAAAAATGACTACATCTATCATATGTTATATTATATGGAAAAAGCATATTTAATTTGTTATTATCCTTTTCGAAAATTATGCGGCTACATATTAAAAATAATAAAAAATAATTAAATATTTTATCTGATAACAGCAATAACATGTTATAATTGTGTTGCTATATTAGAATCCAACTTATATATACCATTTTTATGTAGGTTTAACATATATTCTCCATAAAAAAAAACTAAAAACTAAATAATATATATTTAAGGTTTGATTTTATTTTATTTTAAATTCAAAATGCAAAAAAAAAATCGTTTAGTTTTAAACAGCTGTAACGTTATGAAAAAAAAAAAAAAAAATAGGGAGTTTGTAATCTTGTTTGCATTATCTTTGAAAAGGTTAAAATTGAATTGCTCTCCCTCATCACTTCTAGAATGAAGATGACCAAAACCCTAATTCGGTGGATAACAATAACTTATGTTACAATTAAACCTTTTCTTATTGGCTTAATCTATTATAATTATACTCACATTTATTTCTGTCAAATTTGCCGGCATTGGTAGTTAAAGTAATTTACATTCAAACTTAAAAAAAAAAATGTTAAAAATGATGTTGTTGCTCTCGTCAACTTCATCCTCAGCTGTAAACACATGTATAACTAATTTGTCTTCAATAATAATAGACAAAATTAACGCGTAAAAATACAATTTTACTTCCTAATCTCCATAAATCTTCTTTTCTTATTTTATAATTTATACTGTGTCGTATCTCACAGTGGCGGTACATAAAAACATGCGTTTCAGAAAAAAAAACAACCTTGTTATCCTTAAACCATGATTCTGGTTGGAACATTCAAACCACAAAAAACAATACTAAGGTGTGTTTATATATTTGGACGGAAAGTGAAGAAATTATAACATGCATTTTTTAAATTCTTCGAATGGATAGAATGATGAGAAACAAACAAAGGGTAATGGAAATAGAAGACAACGGAAGATAACAACTAAAGGGATTAAAAATCTACCATGGACGGTGAATGTTTTCTTGAAGCATTGTATACATTTTTTAAGCTACTACTATTATTCTTACCAGATTCATGTGTCTTTTTCTGCGTTTTTTTTTTACAAAAAATGATCACAATATATGATTAATTTTGAAATTAAAAGCCACTTGCTACAAACAAGTGTTATGAGAAAGCATCCTCTTATTGTACAAATGTTTAAATATGGATGAATATTAACAATGACTAGACAAACTTATCCAAATTAATTTCATTAAGAATCGTCACCATCCAATTTAATTACTTAATTTATGATTTTACACAAGCATCGTGACTCGTGAGACGTGCATGTTGATTCGGATAATTAAGGAATAATGCATAGCAATATTTGTGCTGTGTATCTCGGCAATGTGTGGTGCAGTGTGTGGAGTATGAGAATAATGTTATTAATTAACATGTTTTTTTACACACACTTTACTTTTTTTTATTATTGAAATAAATAAAATTACAGTAAAAGTGAAAATTCATCGCCCAAATTTCAAAATTTCGTCACTAGCAAAATTAGTCACAATTTTTAAAGTCAAAATAAGTCTGTCGACCAAGTTAAGTATTTCCTTTATTTTCTTTCAAATTTTCGAATTAAAGAACACAATATTTAACCTCCTTAATCAACGAGGAAATTATTTCTCTTCACAAATTAACTTTCTAAATAATTACTTGTTAATGACGAATATTTTTATTCTCTAACAAGAAAAGGGAAAATTTTATTTGAAAGAAAATATGTAAAAAAATAGAAAAAAAAATAAAACAACTTTTTTAAACATCATTCAATCTCTCTCGTAAAAATAAAATTATATATACACACACACATATATATATATATATATTAAAATTTTATGGTTTTGAATTAGTTTATAAAATATATTTTAAAATACTTTGACTACATATTATATTTTATCATATTTAATAAATTAATATGATATGTATACACTTAATATAGTATATTTAATAAACATTCAAATTACGCTAAAAAACAAAGTCTTCAATAATAAGTTAATTTAGTCAATTTCAATTTGAGATTTTACTTGTTTTCAGTCATGAATTCGTAAAAAAAAAAAAAACAATTCATAACACTATTATATTAAGAGAAAAATATACATTTATCTTAAAATATTATTTATATTAAACCATTTATAATAAATTATATATAAATTGATAATTTATTTTTTCACATAATACACTAATTATGTTACGTATTTTTTAGAAACTAATAACAGACTTATAAATGAGATGTGAGTCAATCATAGATTTATACAAGAAAGAATATGACACTACCTTCAAGTCAAAACCTTAAAGTATTGAATTATGGGTTATAATTCTTTATGTTGTTTAATTTTCTCATTTCTTACTTAATATGAGACTTAGACTCATATCTAAATTACTTAATAATCTCTTTCTCAAATTTGAGTCCCTTCCATCTTATATGAGTTTATTCATATTAGTACATCAATAAGTAACAGATATTTTTGAAAATTAAAGGGGTTTAGTCCTCTAAAGTTTTATAACTCTCATATAATTTAATTTATAATTTTGACCCCAAACTTAATAATTATTTAATATATTTACAATTCTAACTCTTATATAATATATGATTTTGTTCCCGAACTTAATAATTATTTAATATATTTATTTATATATTTACAATTTTATCTTCTCATTATTTTTTTATCTTTTTATATTTATATATTATTTATTAATAATTTATTATTTGACCTCGAAAATTAATGATCAAGATCCAACACTGTTTTTTAGCTCACTAATATTTCTTTCATATACATTCATTCATTATGTAAAGAACATATAAGTTCATTATGTAAAGAACATATAATAAAATATGATAGAAGGATTTAAGGTTTAAAGTTTTAGATTAAACATAGCGTATTATTCTTTATATATAATTAAATCATGTCGTAAATCTTTCTGTTATTAATCGATTGAAAATAAAATAATGTAATATAATCAATTGATCTAAGATACGCTTATTAGTATGCTCCTTCTCTTGTTTCTTCACACTAAAAAAAATTTAAAGTTTTTTAGAGATGAAAGAAGCTTGTGATCCATGGACAAGCGTCTTCACATCTGAAAGCGATTCCAGCAGAAGGGCCAAAAAAAATTTCAGCACCAATTTCAGTTATCGATAATTTTCAAAGCCCCCAATATTTACACATATAAAACATTTGAAATATGATACTGGTGATTGAAAAACAGACAAAAGATTTTGAAACAATTTTCACAAGGAACCTGCGTCCATCTGACACATGTCTTGTGAAAACGTTAACACGGAAACAGTTGTTCCAAGCTCAGGCTATCGTACACAAACAGAAAAGTTGGACTAAGCATAGTTGTCAAGTTGATACGTGAGTAAAAAAAAAAAAAAAAAAACTTAGAGCGGTTCACGATATGAAGTGTGTTCCTGATACAATGTATGAAATATGAATTAATTTTATAATAAAGAGGATGTATTTCATATTTTAATTATAAGCGATATAAAACATAATATATAAAATTTGCTTTCTAGTGATTAATCTTTGAAGTATAAATTTTTTAATTGTATGAGAATTCTATGTGTTTATACTCACACCAATCTTTATTGTTAATAACGTTTACTCTTGGAACAAGAAATTATTTTTAAAATATTTCATATATCTTTTAAAAAGTATTTTATAATAATATTTTTTTTACAAGATAAAATCTTAATTCCAATTTTGATGAATATTTTCTTATTTAAAATATTTAATTTAAATATAATATTTTTAATAAAATTAATTATTATTTAATTTTAAAATAAAATATTAAAATTAATTTATTTAATAAATATTATAATATTTATTCGAATGAAATAATGATATATTTTACCTTTTAGAATCAATTAAAAAAATTATAGTATTTATTCACTTTAGTGTATAATATAATTATCAATAATAAATTAATTAATAATTTAAGAAAAATACTTTTTTTTCTTCCTTCAATTTATTAAAAGACCAAACTTTAATTTTATTATAGAACTTAAATTCATGACTCCATGAATAAAAAAATCTCTTCTTAAATAACAAAAATCTCATAAATATTCAATGATATTAAGGATAATATAATAAGTATTTAAAATATAATAACTAACTTATCAATTAATATGACATTTTTATATTAAAGAAAAATATTTTTAATATTTTTCTATTAATATATTAAGATAATATTAATAATTAAAAAAAAAATAGTCCATTCCATTATCACATCCTAATGTATATAATTTATACATGTAAATTAACAGATTAGATTTATTAATATTCATCCCATTCAATAAATACTATCACATGTAAAATAACTTTTTCAAATTATCAATATGGTGTTTATAATAATTCTACGATAAAAAATATATATAAATTATAATTATAAAATATTTATCTTTTATTATCATAACTTCTATTATCATAACTTAAATTATAATAAAAATTTTATGAAAATAATTGTTATACTAAGTAAAAGTAAAATATAATATGACAAGTAAAAATTTATTTTATAATAAGACTAAAATCGTCTACCGATCACATAATTTTTTCGAGCAAGTGTGGATTGAAATGGGATGAGAAAAAGCACAAGGTGGTTAGTTTGGGACATGTATTCATATATTTCATTGTTTTCAAAATTCAACCACACTTCCAATCCAAAATCCCTATACCTGTGACGTGTGCAGATTCTTTCCTTCTCACTTTCTTCCTTCAATAAATATCTTTATTTTATGAAATCTCATTTTTTTTTTCAGAAATTCAAAGATTGGTTCGTCACATGCTTGGTTAGTGTTCATCTCTTTGCAATATTATATTGCATGACAAACTTCAGTCCCAACAAGTAACAAGTTATAAAAAGGTCAACATGTAGCTTTATGCATGGAAATTAAAATCCTAGCTAGTGTTTCATGCATAAATGTAATTATGCATGAATTATTTATTTCTAACTGTTAAAAAAAACTTAAAAAAAAAATACAAGTTTACTTTAACGAATTGCATTTGCCAAAAAATGAAGATAAAAAACAAATTAAAGAACTTATACTAATATATTATGTCGATTTCATTATGTTCTTTATAGTGTGAAACTAGAAGATAATTCAAATACAATTAATCTGCGTCAGACCATTAGTTTGCCTAATATACAGAATAAATAAATAATTTCAAAGTAACATTGGAGACTTTTAGTTTAAAAAAATAAAATAATAACAGTCGACACAAGAACACTGATCAAAGTGCGGCTGGTCAATTTTTTGTTGCCAATAACCCGACATAAGACCTCAACCAGATCGGAGAAAGGTATAATGCTTGTTTTATTTCAAGTTTGATTCGATTGGCCTGTTTAAGTGTGACTTAATATATTACTTGAAAACATTTTTTTATTATTGTTAAATGAAGTATTTCTATAATTAAACTTTTGACTGCAAATTCATTTGAAAAATCACATAATTATAATATTGCACAAAAACCTCCACGGGTGAGTTAAAAAAAATGTTAAATTAATTATTTGTTTTTCAAGGGAGGATATGTTAAATTAAAAATGCTCCGAAACAATGTACAATGGTTATTATTAATATCCTCTAATAATGAATAAATCCACTTAATTAATAACACTCATGCTATATTATTTTTAAAACAATATTTTAATCTTTATATTATATATTTAATTTTCTATTTCAACTAAAATCCCTTTTTATTTTCATAGATATTTTCATTTGGAGATGATTTTCTTGGGGGTGAAAGACAATCTTTTTCTAACATGTGATTATTAATACTCATAATTATCTACATTTTTATATTTTAAAGTATTAAATATTTTCAATTTCTTTTGTTAAGAGTATGTTTCCTTTTCTTTTCCATTCCAACTTATCTACTTTTAATATTTTTAATGTTATTTTTTTATCATTTTTTTTTCGTTTCAAATTTCAACTACCTCTACTTTTAAATTAGTTTTTTATAATGGACTGTTTTCTCGAAAATCTGAATATATTGTATTTCTACCCATTTATTTGAATAAATAACGCACATTTATTAACAGTTTTAAAAAACTTATTAAAAGAAATTCTCAAATTCAAAAGTACAATGTTATAAAAAAAATTATTTTCAGTATGACAATAGAAAATCCATATTGCGAAAAAGAAACTAATTTTAATTCACAAGATACTCAATAAGTTTAACTTAAATCATATTCTAAATTATTATTTTAATTTAGTTATAACAATTTTATTAGGTGCATACACCTATACAAAAGAGAATGAGATAAAGTTATTTTACACTTTTTATAACAGTAAGTTCTGTGTACACTTTTTATATTGTTTACCAAAATCTCCTAACTTAAAGTTGAAGTATCTTCATAGATATTTTCGGTTAAAGATGAAAATTAATTAGAAAGGTGGCAAGTAATATAGTTAATATATATATTTTTATATTATATTAATTTTAATATTGTTAATATTGTATAATTGTTTGCTACTTTTATGATATCAAGCGTAGTATATATTATATATTTTACCGTGTTCATTTTGATTATTATCACGTGCGAAAACTCTTATGTCAGAGACATCGTAATAATGGTGTGAGCATGTTAGTTTATGCCAATAAACCTGGTAATATAATCTCTATTTGTTCACAAATAGAAGAAATGGAAGGGATAATCCATTCCCTGCAAATTAGGTGGAATTCGTTTCCAATAATTTAAGCACTTTATTACAAAACGTGGTTAGATGGTGACATGGAGCTGGTTTGGCGTTTACAATTGATCAGCATAAAAAGCAACCAAGTCATGCATGCAAAATCAAATTAATCGGAAGCAACAAAATTGAGTAAGGTAGCATTACCACAGAAAATAGAAAGGAAAACTAGTAGTCTTTGACGATGTTTTCCTTTGTTTTCCCTTCATCAAAACTAACAACAAAGCCAAATGTGTGAATAGAAACAATTTTAACAAAAAAATAGGTATCATACATTTAAATTTAATCTATATATCTCCTGTCCTAAATATTGGTTTTCCGACAAAAAAATAATTCAATAGAAGAATAATCTTTCTATCTATCAGCTTCAAAATAATAAACCATTAATCCCTTCGGAGACTACCGTGTTGAGATGAATAGAGACATATTACCGATCAAACAATTAAATCAGAGACTTGTTTAGTGGCACATGATCCCAAAAAACCTTTGGCCACTTGGTGTTCAACCTCTTTCTCCTCTTTTTCTTCTTCCTCTTCCTCTTCCACTTCCACTGGTTTTTTCTCTTCGTTAGAATCACATGACGTGAGTTCCTTAGCTCTCAGCGCTTGACCCTCCCAATTGGTCCGCGCCAACACGAACATCATCGTGATCATGCAAGACCCTTGCGCCGCCAACATCCCCAACCACAGCCCTTTGAAGTCAAACCCTGCAAAGAACCCCAACCACACCGCAACAGGCATGCCCACAAGGTAGAAGCAACCCAAGTTTATGTTCGCCCCCAATTTCGGCCTCGCCGTCCCCCTCAAAACGCCGCAAACCGTCGTTTGGGGACAGTTCCCGAGCTCGCAAAGCCCAATGATAGGCAACACCATCGACGTCAAAGCAAGGATTTCTCCATCCCCAGTGAACATCGACGCCCAAACCTTTCTCACCGAAACCGCGAACACCAAAGCAGAGAATCCCAACACGAAACTGAAACAGAGTCCCACAATCGCCGCAATCCTCGCCCGCCCAGGATTCCCTGCACCCAACTCGTTTCCAACACGCGTGGAAACTCCAAAACTTAAAGACGACGGAAAAATGTATATCAAAGCCGTGGTTTGAATCAAAACCCCCATGGAGGCAACACTCGCATGAGGGTTTACTAACAACCCGCATAGTAAAATCATTATCTCGTACCACCACCATTCCAGACAAACGGAAACGCAACTCGGAATCGCGAGATTCAATAGCCTTTTCCATTCCTTGATACATGACCGTGAAATACGCGGCCACGTTTTCTTGTGCGTGCCCGAGACCACAACGTAAATAACCAACGACGCGACGAGGTTGAAGTTTGTGACAACGGCGCTTAACGCGATGCCTTTGATTCCGAGGTTGAGGAGGCAGACAAAGAGGTAATTGACGGGTACATGGAGGAGAATGGAGAGAGCGGCGCAGCACGTGAGAGGAAGCGTTATTGATTGGCTTCGAAGGTAGATTCGTAGAGGGTGCAGCAGCGATTGTAATATAAGATCAGGGAGAGAGTAATATATATAGAATTGAGCCTCATTCGCTATGTCTTCTTCTTGGCCACATAGGAGTAATAGTTTCTTGATGTTGAGCCAAAAGAATGAGATGAAAAGCGAAGTGAGGAGAAGAAGTAGCACGGTTCTCTGCATGGTGAGGCCGATAAGTTTGAACCTTTTGGCTCCGAAGGCTTGACCGCAGATGGGTTCCATTCCCATGGCGAGGCCAGAAAGAACAGAGTAGCCAGTGATGTTGGCGAATCCGATGGCCAAGGAGCCACCTGCAAGAGCGAGTTCTCCGAGGTGGCCGAGGAAGAGCATGGAGATCATGGAGCGGAAATAGAGTAGTAGGCCAGTAAGGATCATGGAGAAGGATATGTTGGAAATGCACTTGGCTTCGGTGAGGGCCAGGGACAAATGGGTTTTGTGGGGATTTTGTGTTTGGTGATGATGGTGTTGACATGTTGGGGATTTGGGAATCAAAGTGGTGAACATGTTGGTCTCATCTTGTAATTGGGGATTGGATACATTTGGGTGGCCCTCATTCCTTTCACAGAAATTTGAGGTTGGTGATAACTTGTGCATCGTTTCTTTGACAGTTTCTCACAAGAGACAAAGCAAAGAAAGAAAGAGAGGAATTAGAGTTAAAGGCTGTGGTCGTGCCGAATCGTTGCACTTTGCAAGAGTGTAAGCAACTGGGGTTTATAAGGGAGGGTTTGCACTAGTAAATTTGGAATGTTCCATCCACATAAGGAGTATTACACACGGCCACAAATAGGGTCGACACAGCACTGAAGCTATTTACCAACTCAAACTCTTGAAATTTGTTTTTTGTTCTTTTTTCCCTTTTTTCAATTTCAAGCCTCCGTTTATGACCGACCAATAGCATATATCATATATGATATACTAAGTCACCATTAGGCCCGCTGCTAACACACAATGGGGGGTGAGACGCCAAAACGCACTGAACTTGCACGAAATGTAAAATAAAACACTGAATGGGTCATACCAGTACAAATGAGTAAAATGATTTGAACTCTCAACAGATTTATTTTTTTTTTCTTCTTTTTCTAGTGTTATTAATCCACTGTATTGGATTGATGGATAGCGGAATGTTTTTTGGTAAGATTACACTAATCGAAACAAGAAGATGTTTTATTTTTGGATAGCTACAGTTCAACTTTTTTGGTTCTAAAAAACAATATTGATGTGAAGGAATGCCATGTCGGCATTTAATAGTAGGAATTAGATTAGAAATTGGAATTGAAAATATCACTTTGCATATGACGCGAAAAAGGAGAATTGTAAATATGGAAATTTTGGATTCTGATACTCGAGAAAATTGAGACGTGTAATGTTTCAGTGATTGCATTGCAACCATGGTTCGGTGTTGAGTTGTGGGTCCATTATGCAGAAGGATGATACTGAGTCCAAATTAGGTTTCACACGCTACAAGGATTCTCTCGCACTAGCAGTGGAGTGAGGATCCGCTCTTTTCGGCTTAACTTCTGTCAGCCCATATCACAAAAAATAAAAAAATAAAAAAAAGTTGACAACCTCTATTTCATAAACACCCATACATCAACTTTATTTAAAAATATAATAATAATTTAAAATCATTTTTTTCATATTTTTTTATAATTATTATTGTAATAAATTGAGTTGTGTAATGTTTTTTTTTCACTATGGATTATCATGTACCATTCCTCATATATTATAATTCTGACGCTAAAAAAAATAAGTTTCTTATATAATTGTTTAAACATTGTAACATGTATTAATAAATATATATAAAGACAGAAAAAAAAGAGACGTCCTTACTTTCAAGAATAAAAGAGAAAATTAATAATTATCAATTTAGTTATATATATATATATATATATATATATATATATATATATATATATATATATATAAACGTTCGAGTTATATTTAATTTCAAAGTAAAACATATTTTTTATTCAATAATTATTATAAATATTTATATTTATTATAATTAAAATATTTTTTTAATGAATTATTGTTTATTTTATTAAATTTTTAATTATCACTACTAGATAAATAATTATTTTATGTGCCGTGTGAACCTAATTATTTTGATAATAAATATTTATGATTAATTATTAATTTTTATGAAAATGATTTTTTCTACAATTAAACTTATACATATAAGTATACATATCATTTAATGTTTTACATAATATAAAACTAATTATCTTTTATCATTACAATTAAAAAATTAACAGAATAATTAATATTATATGAAAATGAAATAAAATATTTTAATTGTATTAAGCAGAAATATTGATATAATTATTGTGTAAAACATATATTATATTTTAATATAAATATATAGATATTAACAAAATGATGTATATTTTCTTTTTGAGTTATATTTATTCATTTTCTAAGAACATTTAGTTTAAGATGATAGTGATAAAAAACCATTTATAAAAATTGGAAAGATATTTTACTAAAATGTCCTGAATATGATTCATCTAGATCCTCCGTAAAGACAAACAATTATCCACGAACAACAGAATCAAAGAATTCTTCCTGACATTGAAAGTGAGCCACCGCATGTAAGATTTTGTTGAGTGTATGTGTTATCTTTAAAGTTTGTATTTATTTATTTTATTATAAATATTATATAAACTTCATAGAAATACAAAGGAATACCAAGTTTAAACATGATACCATAATAATAAAAGTTAACATAAAATAATTCACCCTCGGAGTCACGACTAGGTTTGATTAGAAAGTTGGAGTGGAACTCCCTGTAGACTTAATATACATTAAACTATTTTATGGTGGTCCTTAATGCGGATTTAATGATTATATATGGATTTTTGTTATGTTAAGCTTGGCACACCATTTTAATCTCTAACATATTCTTAAAGTAATGTCAAACATTAGAAATACGCGCTCATATGTAACAACATTTCCAAAAAAGTTTAACGACTTATGAATAAAATATTATTTTAATTCAGATATGATGTATATGAATTATTTAATTAGATAGAATAGTTAAAATTATAAAAGAAATCTCCCATTTTAAGCGACTAATATGTAGAAGATCTACATTAAAACAATAAATTTATTCATAAGTAATTTGTGTAAATTATTTCAATAAAATTATTCATAAGTAATTTGTATAAATTATTTTAAATAGAAATGGTCAAACATGTTTTATATTTTATTACCAACAGAAGTATAACAGAAATAAATAAAAAAAATTGTACAATTCCAATCTCTTAATAAATTTTATCCATATTTCTGTATTTTTCTAATAAATTTTTGTAAATATTAAAGAATTTTTAGAAAAAGGAATGCGTTAAAGAGTATGATGCAAGAACACCTCTCTTAAGTTATTAAATTCATGGAAAGTATGTTATATGTTATTGTTTAATTTTTTTTGAAATGGGACTCTTTATTCTATTCACATATATGATTCACAACGTTAATTATCTCCACTCATAGTTGATGCTCTTGTCAACATTTTTCTCATATATTATTCATATTCTTACTATGCTGATTTGATTAGTATACTCTTAGCAGTATCTGGGTATGTGCTCACCATGTACGTAGTCTGGTGTGGTTTGTGACCAAAAACACTTAAGGTATGAGCAATTAAAAATAATAAAGGAAATTGAGGTATTTTCTTAGTTTTTGCTTATGTTACAGTATTTTAGTTAATTATTTCTAATATTCCTTTTAATCCAAGATGATAAAAGATATAATACAACTTGTGATCCTCTCAGTGTGTGCGTTATTTTGCATCAAGTTTTGAACGCATGCGAAGTGCTCCATGATTTTGGTGCCTCAACCTCCCTACAGGTTACGAAGACTTTTGTGGTTGACCCTATTATCAAATAAGATTCAACTTTTAGTTTAACGCGTGATGCTTTGAAAATGGAGAGTTCAAAAAGGGTAAGTCTTTCAACTCATAAATCTATACTGCCGCACTGTTTGTGGACGTGACCAATCTGAGACACATTAGCAGCTCTTACTAGGTCAAAAGAATCTGTTTATATTCCTACACATATTTTCTGTGGAAGCAATCATATTCAAAACAATAGGACAACTATCCCCATGCACTACAATCTAATAATACTCTAGAAAACTATGACCATTCTTAAACATTAGAGGAATACACAATTTGTAGAAAAATCCTTCCACCTTTTTCTTCGTTTCGTTTTCTGGGACTTAATGCAAATGGGAAAAGAAAAATGTTGAAAAATCAGATCATAATCCCACGATACAAGGAGAGAGAGTAAAAGAAAGGTTTTCCTCTCCATCGATTAAGAATAAGAGTCTTACTGATAATAATATTGTGAACATCAAAATTTTTTTTTTTTTTAAAAGAAGTTTCGTCCATCACAATTTTGTAAATAATGTTACTTTTATGGTCGAACTTCGGTTAAACTGAAAACGAACTACTGTAATCTTGTTATCATCGTATCAGTCAGTTGTTAAATGAAGGGGACTCGTGCAACTTTCATTAGCTTAAGTGGATCTGAATAAAGTTTTGCCTTTGTACTCTTTTCCATATTCAACAATAATTCTGCTTTATTTTTATAAAGTTGACTTTGGATATTCTTATGGATATAAAATAGAAAGATTTTCATAAATGAATCATTCAACCTAAAACCTCAAGGTTTGTCTAAGGTTTTCGATACAAGTAACTTTCACATATTATAATTATACTTAATTGAGCCGATCATTGGTTTACTATTTCTCCTTCGAGCGAAAACATTTTTTAGCCATGAGTACCTAATGATGATGAAACTCGTTTGCCTGAAACTCTTATCAAGAAGACTTTCGACACAAAAATCTTTCACCTATTATACTCAACTGAATCATTGGCTCTGATACTACTGTTGGATCTTTCCGAGGGGACTAACAACGTGGAGATTCTCACAAATGAGTCATGAGTCAACTATATAAGAGAATGTGACATCACCTTCAACCTAAATCCTTTAAGATATTAAGTTATGGATCTTTCTCACTTATAAGTTATTTCTCATTTTTACCTAATGTGACACTTGAATTTACAACATCTCCCCCTCAAGTGTAATTCTCTTTCACATTGGTATACATCCCCCTCGAGTGGAAGCATTTCGCTTGCCTGAAACCTTTATCAGGAAGACTTTTGAGGCAAAGACATTTCACCTACTGTACTCAATTGAGTCAGTTGTCAGATAAATCATTAGTTCTGATACCACTATTGGGTCTTTTCGAGGGGGCTAACAACGTGAAGATTCTCACAAATGAGTTATGAGTCAACCATATAAGAGAATATAACATCACCTTTGATCCAATTTATGAGTATTTCTCATTTATAATTTATTTCCCATTTCTACCTAATGTAACACTTGAATTCTCAACATTTTACCCTCAAGTATGATTCCTTTTCACATTGGTATACCTCTCCCTCGAGTGCAAACATTTCGTTTGCCTAAAAGCCTTATCAGGAAAATTTTTGATAAAAAAGACCTTTCATTTACTATATTCAATTGAACCGGTCACCGGATAAATTATCGGTTTTAAGACATTGTTGGATATTTTCAAGAGGACTAACAGTAAGGAAATTCTTATAAATAGGTCATGAGTCAACTATATAAGAGAATATGACACTACGTACCTTCAACCTAAAATTTTAAAACATGAATTTTTCTCACTTATAAATTATTCAATTTTTATATTTCAACCCAACATAAAACTTTAAACTCAACCTTAAATTCTCAAATAAATATATTATTATCAAATAATTTGCCAAAGATAAGGTGAAGCCCGAAACAATCGATATACAACTTAAATAACATAGTTTGACTATTGGTTATTTGGTTTGTGAATCAATTAATACCAAGTTGAAAAAATTGTGTTTTTCTCGAATGATCAATTTTTTTTTTTCATTTTTTATAATTTATTCTTCCAATCATAAAAAAGTAACCATTTTAATATGAAAACTTTCACATCAATTCCTTGTCAGGGACATATCTGCCTTGATATATCTACTGTACGTAGTTTCAATGTCAAGAACATGCTCTCGAAACAACCTTAAATTGTTTGTTTAAGTTCAAATATGCAAGTCATGAGTTCTCATTTATGATATAACATCTCATTTATGATATAGCATGTTCAAATGTTCACATTATTAAGTTTATTCTTACTAAAGCTTATAAATTATCGAATAGCAGTCAATCAAAAGATTAAACTGAAGTCAATAATATAAATACTATATATTTTTTTCTTTGGTGTTCATAAAAACTATAATATTGAAAATATTTATATAAGAATATTTTTAATAGAATTTTTTATTGAAATATTAAAAAAAAAATTATCTTTTAACCAAGAGTGGCATAATATTTAACAAATTTTGTTAGTTATTTTATTAAAAATATCCTCGATAAAATAATCCATATCATTATTTAACTCAGATTTTGTTTTAATAGAAATTTTATGCAAACTTTAAAAAACTAATTATCTCTCTTTATTTCAAGTTGAAAACATCTAAAAAAATTAAATAAATATTATTTTAAATAAATAGTGTTTTACTTAAGTTTTTTTGATAAACAACTCATTTTAAAGCACTCTATGAAATTTGTAAAATTAAATAAAAATAAGAAAATAAAAAATTCTTCAAAATTTTATAAAAACAATATTAGACAAAAATTTATTGGGAGTTAATATTATTATTGTTTTTTAAATTATTTATTATTGATGTTGAATTAGATTTTTTTTTTCAAAAAAACTGACTTCAATCATATATTAAAAACCAGTAAAATCAAAATCAGTATTTTTATGATAATCTTATTGCAAAAAAACATAGGATAGGAATCACATAATCGTGTGCGAAAAAAATAACAGAGATTGATGCTTCACTTTTACATCCTAAATTTATTAAGTCCTCTTTTTAGTTGTTGTACACACAATAAAATTATAATATATGACTTTCTATATCCTATCTAATTCTTTCACATCGAAAAAAAAATCATAATTATATCAACTTTAGTGGTTCACATTTATGAAGCCCTACTTAAAAGAGTTGCTACTTTATTTTGAGCCAGTAAGTCATTTTGGCTTATTGAAAAACTTAAAAAAAAAACTATATGCCAACATAATGTAAAATAATTTTAATTTATTATTTAATCATAAATTTTTTTATGTGATAAATTTATTAACAAGTATCTTAAAACTCTGAACAGCAGTAATTTATGATTGATACCGTAAAAGTTGTTTTATAGAGCACTGTATAATCATTGACTTTAAAATTTGACCGCAAACTAAACTTCAAATATATCTTCATCCAAACCAAGTTATTAACCATGGTTTTAGTCTTAAAAAAATTAATATTAAGTAAATAAGTTAAACACATTCAGTAGTTAAAAGTCACAATCACATTCTCATATTGGACTAAAAGAAGAAGTGTACAAGTGTCACACAAAATAGGGTTCACGGACCTGTAAATATACGTAAACATTTTTATGTATTAAAATATATTTTTTTCTCTCTTTGAATATATAATGTTGCTGCAAAATCTTTTGTTGTACTTGCATTTTTCTATTTTCTCTGTGTAAATGTCAAATAAACCTTTTGGTGGGTCCATGTTTTGGTCTAATAAAATCAAAATCGACGAAATTCCATTCAGATTTGCCACGACCAGGTCCTTCAATTTATCACGTTTTTTTTAACCTATATTATGGTAAAAGAAAATTATTAAAATAACGTTTAAAATTGTATAACACTTTAGTTTTTAACAGTTGATATTTTCTTTAATTTTTGTTTCGTTAAAATGAATAATTTTGTAACTTTCTTATGAGTGGTGGTAGAGTTTTCAAACTTAATAATTATTAAATATATTTATTAATATATTCATAAATTTATGTATTATTATTTTATTTTTTATCTTTTTATATTTATTTATTAATAATATATTATTTAATCTTAAAATTAATTTTCAAGATTCTTACCAATTTGTAAAATTCCTTTGAAAATAGGTTTGTAAAGTTAAGTTTATTATTTATTGTAACTAGAACATTTTGGCTAACTCCTGAAAGGTCTAGATGATTTTGAAAGATTGAATTTTTCAGCCAACTATTTGAAAACACAGCTAACAACCCTTATTAAAGCTCCAGTCGACCTGAGACATGAGAGATTCATAAATGAAAATAAATAAATAAATGAAAAGTTTATTGCAAATATTTTAAAAAATAATAAATAAATGTTGAGAATAAATTGAAATCAGTCTCCTTGAAGAATTTATTATAAAAATCCAATTTAAACATCATCGTTTTTATTATAATTACTTCATTTATTAATCAAACATCTCCTTCAGTTTGATGTTTAGCATAACTGTATTTTTATAAGAAAATAAACTTTAAAATGTTAAATATGTGTTTATTTTCCATTTTATTAATTTCATTTAAAATTTAATAAATTAAAGTTTTTTTAATGTGTTTTCTTCCTAGAATTCGTAAATATGTGAAAAAAACTATCTGATTAATTTTTTTACTAACATAAACACACAATTTTTTGTGTGTGTGGAATTTGGAAAAAAACGACACGAATGATATTTTCATTTTTGAATTAAAATGTTTATTATAAAAAAAAATTCCACCTCCGATTTCTTTTTTCAAAATTGAAGTCCCAAACAAGTAATTAAAAATTTTGTCTTCAAATAATGAACTAGTCTATGAAAGATTTATTTTGCTACCAATTTAGTCTTTCGAAAGGATAAATATAGTAATATTACAACCTTATATTTCTTTTAGAGTTTTTATTTTAAAATTAATCCATATTATTAAGACTCGTGCTTTTGGTGGATTAATTTGGTAAAATATTATGTAAAAATAATAATTTAATAATAAAATATTTAAAATATTAATATAATGACACAAGTTTTAACAAACAAATGAAGGAAGTCAATATTTTTCGCGGAATGATTTCTGATCTACTATTATTTGTCAAATTTGAATTTGGAACATTAATCCTTGTATTGTTTCACTTTTTTTTTCTTTGCATTTATGAAAATAGGAAGATGAGAATGTTTAATCTTATATTAGGTAATAGGTTATAAAATTTTGGTATCTTTTACTTCTACAAAAGTTATATTCTTTTTGTTTATATAATTTTTATTCCCGTACTAAAAGAGTGGATAAATTATATTTTAATGAGGAATTTTAGTTTATAACCTTAATTATATTCCATTCTCTTATTATTATTTTACTTAATTTGAAAATTAAAAATTAAAAATTAATCCTAAAAACATGTAACGTTAACCAAATGTATATCTAAATAGTATTCCCTATTGTTTGACCTTGTATGATTGGGCCATTGGACACTAACCATCCGATCCATCAGGGTTACATACTGATTTGGGCTCCAACCAAGTCCAAGAATAGTTTGCAAAATTCTAGGGCAAATAATTTTACTTTTTATATCATTGTTACTGTTAATTAGTTGGAATTTTAGCAAACAATTGAAAAGGTTGACCAAGTAGAAATCATCATTAACTTATTTTAAATAATATCAAAAGTTTAAAAAACTGTTATATAATTAATGATACTTTTCTGATTAGAAGACTAAAAAAAAAATGTAGAGTTTTTTTAATTTGAGTAATGTCTTAAATAAAAAAAAATAGAATTTATCAAAAAACTAAAATTCAAACATTTTAACACTATATAAGATCTAAGTCTAATAGTGTGAATTCTAAATTCCAATAATAAAATTTCTGTATAAAAAAAAGGAGCATCTCATCATTAAGGTTTTTTAAATTGAGAAATCCTAATTGGATTATTCTATTGGAACCCCTCACCAATAAAATACGTAGATTATAAAAAAAAATAGTAAACAGAATTATTGAGAGTTTGTAATAAAATAAATTTTATTACAATTTAATTTTCAAAACTCATTTATTTAGTTTAAAAGTAAGAGTTTCAAATTTTTACACTGAATATATATAATATTGTATATTATCAATCAATTAAAAGATAAGTATCGTTTGATGCATGTAATTATAAAATAATTTTGATGATGGAGTTTCTCTAATTTTCAGTGCTATGAAGTTACAATTCGGGGAATAGATTAATTACACTAAAAAATTGAAGGAAAATACTTTATTATATTTTATTTTTTATGTGATATATTATGCTTTATGATTATGTAATTATTATATCTTCTATGTTAATAGTACATGTGATAGTGGTTGATATATTAACATATAAGTAGTTGCTCAATATTTAATTCAGATGAATAAAATAAGACTTATGTTGTGCATGAGTCAACTATGGAGATTACCTTTGATCTCAGTGATTAATTGGCCCTACCGTTATAAAGAAAATAAGTTCATAAGATCCACCAGTCTCAAAAGCATGACAAGATAATAATATTCAATGAACACATAATATTTCTATTAATAAGAATAATCACTACTTGGATAATATAATATTTATTTTTGAAATCAGTTTGACTCATTAAAAAATAATAAAAATTATACTAAATCAAAATTTGATGTGGTAGATAATTTTAATAACTGATTTGTTGTGATATTAGAGCATATTTTCTTTTTTTAATATTATCATGATATTTTTAATGTTATGACTGAGAAAGAGGGTGAGAGATTATTTTGCATTTTTAAGTTCAGTATGTAAAAAAATTAGTATATCTGTAAATAAATTTATAATAAAAATTAAATCATAATTTAAATAGGCTTGGATAAGATCATTCATAATTGTGATTCATTTTATTAAATAATAATTATTTTTAAATAGAAATAGAAATAAATTATTTTATTAATATATATATATATATATATATATATATATTATAAATTAATTTAATAAAAATTCTACTTATAAGAAAAAATTCTAACAATTACATAATTGATTATTTAATAATTAAGATAAATTATTATTTTAAATTATTAAATTACTAAAAAAATTGATAACAATGATAAATAAATATATTATTTTGAGAATAAATGAATCAATTATTTTATTATTTATATATTTAATTATTAATTAAGGTAAAAATTGTATTAATATAATTTAAATTAAAAAAAATATTTTTTTGAATTAATTATTTTTATATAGATATATTTTATTTTAAATTTTTAATTAAATCAAATTTTATCTGATAATGATAAGATAAAGTTAAACTAAATAAAAAATTATAATTTATTTTAAAATATAAATTAAATTATGTTAACAACTAATTATAATTAGATTAAATCACTCATTTTGATAATCGATAGTATATTAAAAAGTCACGTGAAGTATAATTCATTTTTATAAAATTAATTTGTAAAATAAAAATTTAAATACATAATTTTATATATCTCTATGATATTTTTATTTTTTTTTACTTGAAAAAAATATGACGGTTCTTAAAAAATAAATAATTTTATTACAAAATGTCATTAATATGTAATAATTATAAAATTATATTGTATTTTTTATTATGAATTTATGTATTTTTTATATATTCATCTTGTTAATATAATATAATATATTTGAATGCTCGTTTCACTACAAGAAAATCGCGTATTACTGATCGGATATTTACCGACGGATTTGTATCCGTCGGAAAATAATTATTACCGACGGAAATTACCGATGAATATAAAATATTTGTGGAATTTGATCTTACCAAAGGATATATCCGTCGGTAAAATAATAATTAGTTACCGACGGATATATCCGTCGATAAATCCATCTGTAATTGACAAATGAATTTACGGTAAATCAGTCGATAAATTAATAATGAATTTACGGTAAATCCGTCGATAAATTAATAATTAATTACTGACGGATATTTCCATCGAGTAAATTCATCTCAGTAAATTACCGATGGATATTTCCGTTCAGTAAATTATCAATTAGTAAATATTCAACTAATTAAAAAAATTTAATATTTTTTATTTAATAATTTCATTTAATCAAAATTAGATTAATTTATAATAATTTCTTAAATTAAATAATTTTAAAAAATAAATATTTAATTATATATAAATATATAAAAATATATAAAAACATATAAAAATATTTAATTGTATATAAATATATAAATATATAAATATATAAATATATAAATATATAAATATATAAATATATAAATATATAAATATATAAATATATAAATATATAAATATATATATATATATAAATATATATATATATATATATATATATAATATATATATATATATATAAATATATATATATATATAATATATATATATATATATAAATATATATATATATATATATATATATATATATATATATATATATATAATATATATATATATATATATATATATATATATATATAATATATATATATATATATATATATATATATATAAATATATAAATATATAAATATATAAATATATAAATATATTAAAATATATTTGTATATAAATATATTTGTATATAAATATAATTTATTTGTAAATTATTATCGAAAAATTCTGGTAGCTTAGTGGTTGGAGTATCAGCCTCTAACTCTAAGGTACTTGGGTTTGAATCCTGCCAATGACAATTCTCTTAATCTGATAATAATTGAAGCCTATAAAATTGTAATAGGGAAAAATAATTAATAATAAATAATAAAAATATAAAGACAAGGTGTATTCTATAAAATAAATAATCTATATAAGTAAAATATTTAATAAATAATAAAAATATTACCGACGGATTCTTGTCCGTTCGGTAATTTTGTCAAACATTTAGCGACGGATATATCCGTCGGTAATTACCGACGGACTATTAAATCCGTCGGTAATATTTACCGACAACCAAATTTCCGACGGATTTTTGGCCGTCGAAAATCCGTCGGTAAATGGATATTACCGACGGATTTTTGTTATTATCGACGGATTTTGACCGTCGGTAATATCAAAATTTCTTGTAGTGTTTTGATATCTTATGCTGGTAATTAAACTTCTAACATGCACATACCAAATATTTTGTTAGATTTACAGGTGAAAACATCCTCGAGGTATATCTACAACCTCTACTAGTATTCCTTCGACAAAATTGCGGTGTGTTTGATTTCAACAACTCAACTATCATTCCTAAACCATCACCTTCTTTCAATCCGATCAGAATATCTCTCGATACGAGTGACTTTGGACTAAAAATAAATATTTTATTATAAATTTTATATTTGAATTATTTAAAAATGAAAACAATTATTTAAAATTAAAATAAAATTATTTATATAAATAATTCTGCTCAAATTTTAAATCAATTTTAAATAATTATGATTTAAACTCTAAATCCCTCTAATGACCTTATACAAATCATAACCACCTAATTTAAAAGAAAAACACAAAAATAGAGAAAGGAAGCTAGGAGAAAAATATAATGAAAATAATTTTTTTCTGTCATATTCTTTTATCAATGAAAGAGGTCATATTCTTTTATCAATGAAAGAGGATATTTATACAATTTGTGTACCCTAAAGAATGAAAGATAACAAAAAGGAATAACAGAAAAAGTACATACAACACGACATCTATATACCTTAAAAGAATAATTGAAAAGTTACAACACATCAAATTCTATAACAAAATGCAACAGAGACAAAAAAAGGAAGATGACAACTATGGTATAGTTGTACAACGGATAAGGAAGACTGTACAATCAAGTTTGATAATCTTCTTTTATTTTAATTAATTTGTGCTTTGATTCTTCTTTTAGCCCCCTACAAGCGGGAGGTTCAAACATGTTATGAAGCTCAAACTTGGAAAGATTTGATCGAAACGGTTTGAGAGGTAGAGCTTTGGTAAACATGTCAGCGAGCTGATGTGATGAAGAAATCGGAAGAAGGTGCATAAGACCAGAAAGTAGCTTTTCCTGAACCAAGTGACAATCAATTTCCAGGTATTCATTACAAAAAAAAGTCTATTATCTACGGCCAAAATCCGTAGGTAATGACAAAAATCCGTAGCTAATGTCATTTTACCTACGGATATTTTTCCATAGGAAATCTGTATGTAATCTGGTCGTAGGTAATTTATCCGTAGGAAATCTGTAGGTAATCCGATCGTAGGTAATTTACCTACGGAATTACTGTCCATAGGTAATACCATCCGTGGGTAATTATCCGTAAGTAGTTACTTATAGATTATAATTCGTAGATAATGCACTCGCTTGAACAAAATATTTTTATTTACTACAACCCCCTATTTATTTTTTGTTATTACCTAGAGCCCCCTCCCCTTTATATGATATTTGGAGATCGATACTCCAACCACTAAACTATTAGGATATTCTGATAATAACTTAAAAATAAATTATATTTATATTTATCCGTGTATTTATATATATATATATAATATAAATATCAAATATATAAATACAAATATATTTATATATATTTATATATTTATACATTTATATATTTATACATTTATATATTTTGATATATTTATATATTTACATATTTATATATTTACATGGATATACATTTATTTATAAATAAATATAACTGATTTGTAAGTTATTATTAAAAAAATCTTAGTAATTTAGTGGTTGGAATATCATTTTTTAACTTTAAGGTATTAAGTTCGAATCTTGTCAGTCACAATTCTTTTAATTTGATTTAATTTACCTACAAAATTACCCACAGACGACATTACCTACGGATAATATCCGTAGGTAATGTATAACTTACATACAATGTATTTTAATTTGATATAATTTACCTATAGAATTATCCACGGATGACATTATCTACGGACAATATCCGTAGGTAATGGATAATTACCCACAGATAGAATTCCGTAGGTAATATCTGTATGTAATGTACAATTTACCTACGGATTTTTATCCGTAGGTAATATTTTATAGATAATAGGTTTTTTTTGTAGTGGTTTGATCCTTTCATGAAACACAGGATTTGCATCAATGTAAAGTGCACTTTGACTGTCACAGTATAAGACAACACGTCGTGGAAGAGAAATCAGTAAATCTTGAAGCAAGTAGAATAGCCATTAGAGCTCATAAGTTGCTGAGGCCAGAGCTCTATATTCCGCCTCAGCAGATGATCTAGAGATAGTGGATTGTTTCTTAGTTTTCCATGAAACCAGGGAGCTGCCAATAAAGGAACAATAACCATTGATAGAACGATGGGTGTCAACGCATGTGGCCCAGTCGACATTGCTGAAACCAGACAATTGAAAAGAAGAGGACCTACTAAAGAAGAGACCCTTCCCAGGAGAACTCTTTAGATAACGAATAATTCTCAGGGCTGCGTGAAAATGAGAGTGAGTGGAGGCAACCATGAATTGACTCAATTGTTGAGTGGCAAAGACAATGTCCAGACGGGTACTTGTAAGATAGATTAGTCGGCCAACCAAGCGTCTATATGGTAAGGGATGAGCAAAGGGCTTGCTGGAATCCTGATGAAGGCTAAGAGAGTTGTCCATCAGTGTGGAACATGATTTCAAACTTATAAGACCAACGTCTTGAATTAAGTCTAAACAATATTTCCTTTGACAGAGTGAAATACCAAATGAAGAATGAGCCACCTCGATCCCCAAGAAATATTTTAGTTTGCCTAAGTCCCTGATATGAAATTTAGAGCTGAGGATACATTTGATGTTATAAATTTCAGCAAGTGAGTTCCCAGCTAGAACAATGTCATCCATATAAATAATTAAGGCTGTGAAAGTAGAACCTGATGCCTTAGTGAAAAGGTTGTGATCAGCATGAGCTTGCTGGTATCCACATGAAAGTAGCAGGTTGGACAGCTTCTCGAACCATTTGCGGCTTGCTTGTTTCAGCCCATACAATGATTGCTTTAACTTGCAACATTGAGAGGAATTATATCCATGGAGGGCTGGAGGGATGATTATGTATACATCCTCTGTAAGGTTCCCATAAAGAAAAGCATTGTTGACGTCAAGTTGTTGTATGTGTCAATGGTTGATGGAAGCCATTGTCAGGAGAACTCGAATGGTGCTCATTTTCACATTCGGACTGAAAATTTTGAGAAAATCAATGCCCTCAATTTGAGAGTAGCCTTTGGCTACTAAATGTGCCTTATAGTGCTCAATTAAACCATCTGGACCACGCTTAATTTTATACACCCATTTGCACCCGATTGGCTGCACATTGGGTGACATTTGGACAATATCCGAGGTCTGATTTTGGACTAAGGCTTGAATCTCAGCTTTCATGGCCTCCTTCCAACAAAGGTGGTTGGTTCTTGCTCAGAGGATAGGTTCATCAAAAAATGAGAATGTGAAGGAGAGATGCGAGAGTAATCGATAGAACTTTGAATAGGGTAGGAAATCTTTGGAGATGATTGGTTAGACTTTGTTGAAGCCTGGATTGGAACGTTGGAGCAAGCATGACATTGGTAGTCAGCAAGGTAGGTGGGACAGTGATGGGAGCGAGCGGAGCGATGGGTTGGTTGGGGTTTTGGTGCTAGTGTCAGAGGTGGGGATGAGGTTGACGGGCTTGGGGTGCTATTAGATGAAGGCATATGGAAGCTTGGGGAGGAAGGGGGTGACAGGGTAAGAGGAAGAGAAACATTGTCAGAAGGGCGTGAGGGTTCAGTCAGTGGTGGATCTTCGTGGGAGCTGAGCGGGGTCGTGACCCCCCTAAAGTTTTGTAACTCCCATGTAATTTATGATTTTGGCTCCCCCAAACTTAATGAACATTTAATATATTTTCTTGTATATTTACAATTTTATCCTCTCAGCCCATCCTCATTTTTGTAACTCTCATGTAATTTATGATTTTGTTCCCCTCAAACTTAATGATCATTTAATATATTTAAGTATATATATACAATTTTATCTTTTCACTCTTTCATCTTCTTTCTTCCTTTTATATTTATTTATTAATAATATATTATTTGCCCCCCAAGATCAATGGTTAAGATCCGCCACTGGGTTTAGTGTTTGGTTGAATGGTGAGAGTGGTGTAATTAAAGAAACTAATGGTAGGAACAGGAGAGTTGTTGGGCTGTAGTGGGCTTTGGTGAGTAGTCTGATGGTTTAATTTTGTAAAAGGAAACACCAACTCATTGAACAAAACATTGCGAGAAACAAAAAATTCCCTATTATTTAAATCTAAAATAACATACCCTTTTGTTCCAGTTTCAAATCCCAAAAAAACACCATGTCTAGTACATGTATCAAATTTTTTGCAAAAACTTTTAACATGGAAAAATTTGGATTTTGTTTATGTAACAATATTAAAGGGGTTTGATTATTAATAACAGGGGATGAAATGCCATTTATAAGATAAATAACATGTTTTATGGCATATGACCAATAATATTTTGGAAGTTGAGATTGAAACATAAGGGCTCTAGCTACATTTAGGATGTGTTGGTGTTTTCTTTCAACGCGCCCATTTTGTTGGGGTGTATATACACAACTAGTTTGATGAAAAATTCCTTTGGAAGAGAAAAAATCATGTTGAAAGAATTCCGAACCATTGTTAGACCGAACACATTTAATGGTTATGTTGAATTGATTTTCAATTAAGATAATAAAATTTTGAACATTTGTTTTAACTTCAGCTTTAGATTTTAGGAGCACAATCCATGTGTAACGGCTGAAATCATCCACAATAATTAAGAAATATTTGTGACCATGAATGGAGGATTGAGAAAAAGGACCCCAAATGTCTAAATGAATTAAATCGAAAACTTTGGAAGCTCTATTGGAACTGGGAGAATATGACAACCTTTTTTGCTTAGCTAAGTGACAAACATCACAATTCTCTTCAACATGCTTAGAAATAAAAGGAAAATTAGTATGAAGGACATTGAGACGGTTTTCGGAGAGGTGTCCTAACCTAAAATGTCAAAGGTTGGTGTTGGTAATGGGTGGTGTGGAAAAATTATTGATGAACGAAACTTTGGGAAAGACATGACTACTATCCTTGTTGATCTCCAAGTGGTAGAATCCATGCTTCAATTTAGCCAAACCAATAATCTTCAATGACTTCATTTCCTGTATTTAACAATGAGAATTAGAAAAAGTGAGAGTGTATTTAAGTGAAGATAAAAGCTTGGCAATTGAAAGGAGATTAAATCTGAAGTTTGGCACATAAAGGACATCATGAACAATGCAATGTGGAGATAGTTGAACAGTGCCAGAGATATGAGCAACAACCATGGAACCATTGGGTAAATTAATGTGTACAGGTTTAATTTTTGAATTGAAAAATTATTTAAAGAGCAGGTAATGTGATCAGTAGCCCCTGAGTCAACAATCCAAGAAACATTATTAAATGTGTGAGTGTCAGGAACAGTGGACTTAGTATGTATGTTGGACAAAGAATATGGGTTGGTACTGGTGCAGAGAACAAAACTGATACCAAAATGCATATCAGTGGAGTTAGGTGGTTTAGATTTGGTCACTTGTGAAATATTGACATGTTTGGGTTGAGAGGAAATCACGGACAAGAAGGCTTTGATATTGTAGGAGGCCAAGAAGGCTTTGATATTGAGCCCTAGTTAGACTGAAGCTTGACCCATTGGAGTTGTCCAGAGTGACAAAAGAAAGGTTCATTGTTTCCCCTTTTTTGTGCGGCGCTGTTGACGACAGCAGACGAGGATGAATTATCACGATTATGGAATCGTGGATGTCTTGGGTATCGTGGGTGACTAGGGGGATACCTATTCTTGGGATAACAGACCTCCACGGTGTGCCTAGTTCGACCACAATTGATGCATCGTTTGTTGGAGCCACTAGTGCCATTGTTGCCGCCAGGTGGTCCGCTAGGGCTGCCCCCACCGTGTCCTTTGCCATAGGATGATTGCCCGACGTTACGAAGGCGTTTGGTTCCTCAATGGGTGCCCGTGTTGAGTGTTGTCTTTCCTGTTGAATAATCATGGAAAAAACACGGTTTATGGATGGAAGAGGATGTTGGGAATATTACTTTATTATCTTTTATTTAAATTAGGTATTAAGAGATTTTATTATCTTTTAAGAGAGAAGGTAAAAAGATATTAGATTATTATTTTGATTTAGGCAGTTATGATTGAGATATTATTGATATTTGATATTTTGTAATATTTTTACTTTATATATACATAAAGTACATAAATAGAAATATACCCACATGATATATCGAAATACACATATATAAAACTCTAAAAATTCTCAACAGTGGTATCAGAGCTTTGGTTCGATACAATGGAAGGAGAAAGAAAATTTTCACAAGCCGTTATTCTAGTTTTTAATAGCGAAAGTTATGACTTATGGGCTGTGAGAATGCAATTCTTTCTTAAAGGATTGGATGTATGGAAAGTTGTGGAAGATGGTTATATTGTTGATCCGCTACCTGAAAATTCCATCATAGTTCAAATGAAATTTCACAGAGAAAGAAAAATGAGAAAGGCAAAAAATAAATCATGTCTGTTTGCTGGTATTTCACAAATGATCCTCACCAGAATCATAACGCTAAATTCACCCAAAGAAATTTGGGATTATTTGAAAGATCAATATGAAGGGGACGAGAAAATTCAAGAAGTGCTACATGCTTTACAAGCGCAAGAACAACGAAGATTGATAAGAGGAAACCATGTTGTTGGTGAAGGTTCTTTACTATATCATGATGGAGGTTCTCTCCAAGCCAAGAACAACAAAGATACAAAATCACGAGTCTTTTCTGTTTGTCCTTATTGTAAGAAAAATAATCACACATCCAACAAGTGTTGGTGGAGGCCTGATGTGAAATGTCGAAAATGTGGTCAATTGAGACATATAAAAAAGATATGAAAATCACAACCAGAAGAAGTCGTCAAGATTATAGAGGATGGAGTAGAAGGGGAACTTCTTCAAGTTATAGAGGATGGAGTAGAAGGAGAACTTCTCCTTGCATCAACATGCTCTATAATCAACAAATCCACAGGTTGACTTATAGACAGTGGTTGTACAAACCACATGACTAATGATCGAGAACTTTTTAAAGAGCTCAACGAATCATATATTTCTAAAGTGATAATTGGTAATGAAGAACAAATGGATGTGAAAGGTACGAGAATAATTGCAGTTAATAGTCATTCAGGTATCAAATTAATTTTTGATGTTTTATATGTTCCTGATATTAATCATAATTTGTTAAGTATTACTCAATTATTGGAGAAAAGTTATAAGGTGTCTTTTGAACACAAACTTTGTGTGATTAAAGATACAAATAACTTGGAAATATTCAAAGTTCATATGAAAGGAAAACGTTTCAATTTAGATTTGATGAAAGAAAAGTTGATTACAAACGAAGATATAAAAGAAAAGTCAAAGAAAAATAATGAAGAATATTTCTTGAAAGAACTTGATGTTAAGGAGGAAAATAAAGATGTAGATGAAGAAACCATTTTCAACGTCCATCAAAGAGTCAACGGTACTACTATGAAGAAGTTTGAAAGAAACAAATAAGATGAAGTTGATAAAAGAAGAAATACTGTGATGAAGAAAATGAAGTTGAACAAAGATGTCATCCCATACAAAAAGGAAGATGACAAGAAGTACAAACAAAAAAGGAGAAAAAATTATAAGCAAAATAAAAGAAAAAAATTAAATTCAAATAAATAGATATTAAAGTAAGGAGGAATGTTGGGAATATTACTTTATTATCTTTTATTTAAATTAGGTATTAAGAGATTTTATTATCTTTTAAGAGAGAAAGTAAAAAGATATTAGGTTATTATTTTGATTTAGGCAGTTATAATTGAGATATTATTGATATTTGATATTTTGTAATATTTTTACTTTATATATACACAGAATACATGAATAGAAATATACTCACATGATATATCAGAAATATACATATACAAAATCCTAAAAATTCCCAACAGAGGATCCATCAAAAGGATTTGCGAACGAACAATGACAAAGTGGTCATCAAGGCCTTTCAGAAAACGAATTATAAAATCTTGTTGATGGTAGACTTTGGCTGAGCATGTACAAACGGGGAAGAGTTGAAAGTTATCGAGTTCTTCCCAAAGAGACCTCAGTGTTGTGTAGTAGTCAGATATTGAGCGTGAGTCTTGCTGGAGATTGTAAATGTCCTCTTGGAGCTCTGCTATTCAGAGTAGATCACTTTTAGAGAACCTTTCTTTAAGGTCTGTCCAGATATCTATAGCGCGGTCAAGGAAAATGACGCTCTGAGCAATGGGTGGTGACAACGAATTTAGCAGCCACGAGATAATGAGAGTGTTGCAATGCTCCCAAGAGAGATAAATACGATCAGTGGGAGCTGGTACATATATAGTTCCATTCAAGAAAGCCATCTTGTTTTTGGAGACTAGGGTCATTCGTATGGAACAGGACTATGAATGTTAATTGCTGCCATTTAGGATTGGGGTGACATAGACAAAATTTGGGTTTTCACTAGGGTATATATGGTATGAACTAGAGGGATCAAGACAGGGGTCAAGTGTTGGTGTGACATCGAACATTTTGATTGAGGAATAAGCAGAACTCCAATGAGGAGCTCTGATACCTTAAAAGAAAAATACAAAGATAGAGAAAGGGAGACTCAGAGACAAATGTAATAAAAATAATTCTTTTCTGTCATATTCTTTGATCAATCAAAGGGGAATATTTATACAACCTTTGAATCCTAAAAAATGAAAGATGAAAAAAAGAAATAATAAAAAAGGTACATATAACACGATATCTATACAACCTAAAAGAATAATTGAAAAGTTACAGCAAATAAAATTTTATAACAAAATGCAGCTGAGACAAAAAAGGAAAAAAGCAATTATGACATAGTTGTACAACAGATAAGGAAAACTGGATAATCAAATTTGATAATTTTTCTTTATTTTGAGTAATTTGTGTTCTGATTCTTGTTTTATAGTTCTTTATTTGAACTCAACTTAAGTTCTTTAATTATATCTTAATAAGTATTAGTAAATTTTTATTCTTTAATTTTTTTTTTAAATTAACTCAAACAATAGAGCACTTGAATAAAAAATAATTAAAAAGTAATAGAAGAAATTTGCAAATATCAAAAATTTGAAATTGAAATTTCATGGAATCTATAAAAACTTACTAAACCCTGTGCTGTGCTATTTTCTTGTAAATATTAAGATATACGTGGATGTTGATTTTGGTGGTTATTTAGGAAGAAATAAGTAGAAGAGTGAGCGAATAATGCATACATTCGAGTGACCAGCTATTTGGGAAAAGGAAATGAAGATGTGACATTAAGGTCTTGATGAAATTAAAAACTAAACTCGCTGCAGTTATCCAGTGTGTCGTACGCATCATCTACACCATCCAACTGCTTTATATTTATGAAACACCACAAAAAAATTCAGATTAGTGAGTTCTCAAGTGAACTTACTTGTCTTTACTTGTCGTTATCATTCTCTACTACTGTATAGTTTTTAATTTCTAGTGCCTTTTCTCCAAAACCTTAACCAATGGAGCCCAGCTATGAGCCACCGTTTTGAAGTACCAACAAAACTAATCCCCACTCTCACTCAGTTATGCCGCGAAGTTGCCACGGTTTCACTTTTGTATGCTATAATTGTCTCATGTTCACTCCCACAATCCCAACCCCTTCCTTTCTCCATGTATTTAAACAAGCTAGAATAGAAACGAGGTATTCATGCATGCATCTTAAAACACATATACCACCAAATGTCTTATTATGTCATTACCTATGGACATGATACTATGAATATAGTTGACCCTATTCCTCTCGCAAATATCCTCCAAATAAACTACTGAATATACCAAGCAACAACTTCCAAATTCCATTCCCCTCTACACCTACCTACCCTCCTTCTTTTGCCTAGTCTGCATCGATCCTTTTCCTTTCTCATTACCCCACGTGCCAAAATCCCCGTTTTCCTTTGCTTTCTCTGCAGATAACACCACTCAACATGGCTTCCTCCTCATCTTCATCAAAGAGACATCCACTGTACCATGGAATCCGATGCCGCGGAGGAAAATGGGTTACTGAAATCCGTGAGCCACGTAAGACCAACCGCATATGGCTGGGCACGTTCCCCACGCCGGAGATGGCCGCCGCTGCTTACGACGTGGCGGCGCTGGCCCTGAAAGGCGGCGAAGCGGTTCTCAACTTCCCGGACTCAATTGGCAAGTATCCGGTTCCCGCGTCCAAATCCCCTGCGGACATCCGCACCGCAGCCATCGCTGCAGCTGAACTCATGAAGCCCGAAGCCAGCCACAGCAACGTTAATACAGTAGCTCAGTCTGATAACACCGAGGGTGGTGGTTACGATGATAATGTCGTTGCTCCTTCGTATGAAACTGAATTTGTAGACGAGGAAGCCATATTCTCCATGCCGAGTTTGTTGGTCGACATGGCTGAGGGAATGCTACTAACCCCTCCCAGAATGAGCTCACCCTCTGATAACTGGCCCGAAAATTATTCTGGAGAAAATTTGTGGAACTTTTGATCTATCTATATATTAAGCAATTAATTAAAGTAACATATAATGGAATAGAACTTGGATAGTATATGTAAATTAATTAAGTTGAGAAGAACTATACCCGAAAAACTAGGGTACGTAGGGCAACTTTTGTTCTGAGACCATGTCTCCTTGTTTTAGTAGTGCTACTATATATATGTGTGTGTGTATTTCCATGGTTGTGAGAATTCGTCCTGCACTGGTCAGGATGCATTCGTACGGGGAGTTCCTTTACGTTTTGTTTTTACTTTTTTTATATGATGTGAAACGACTGTATGAAGCTTTTTCTTTTATCTTTTTGCCTCAACTTAAAATAGTATCTGCATGATTTTTGTGTTGTCAAAGTGTACTAAAACAAGAAACATGAGGGGAGCATAAAGTAGCAGGTTGAGACACGAACAGGAACATCTCTCCATTGCGACGCTAAAGTTTGAAAGCGCGTAGTTATGTTATGAGCTGTCGCAGGGCCAATATGCAGCAGGACTCCGTAATAAGCCAAAAAAATTATTTATTCGCACACCGAACAATTTTTGCACTCTCTTATTATTATTATTATTATTATTATTATTAATATAGAGATTGACATTGGTCTACTTCGAAATTAGAATAGAACGTGCGGAATTGAAAGAAGAAAGATAAGGATGAAAGTGAAATAGATAAAAAAAAAAACTAGTATTAAACATGACGAGGTTCTCATATCCAAATTTTTGTATTCTATTCATTAGTTGGTCCAGATTCTGGATCACCTGGCATTCAGTTATTAAATCAGTGCATTGTCACTGGTCAATGCAAAAATACTACACCCTTACTTAAAAACTTTCCCTGTCACTAATCTCTTTGGAAAAATCTAGTTAATAACTTTTAATGAGATGGTTGTTCTCTTAATTATATATTTTTATTTGTAATAATCAAATTCGAAACTTTATTTAAAGAAATTAAATTCATTATCAAACCCCGTTTTCTTAATTAAGAAAAAATAATAAAGAAAAATACATTTGTTTTTTTTAATACAAATTTAATTTATTTAAGAGGGTATTACTATCATAAGGTTAAAATCTTTTTTGCTGTAGTCTCAATTTAACTCAAAGAAAAGTCCAAATGAAAAGTGTTTCTAGTAAATAAAAAATATAAAATTATTAACAAGAAATTATTTATGAATGTCATTATTGCCGTCTGAAATTTGACGAAAAGATCAGTGGTCCCATTATAATAAACTGCGGTCAGATATGGAGTTGGTCTTCCCCTTCTTCTTCTTTTTTCATGTAACTGCTACTACCAGAAATTTTATAAAATATAGATCACCTACGTCATTTACGTGTGTTTGATATTTTTCACATTTTCAAAATATTCTTTTATTCTTTCTTCATTTCTCTTTTATTTTTTAATTTAAAAACTTGAAAATACACGAGTCTTCATATTATATAAGAGTAGAAAACCATTTGTTCTTAAGCCGTTTCAAACGACTCATCAATCGTAAATTCCTTACCAAGAAGTATACAAAAAGAGCAAATGTTTTTTCATCCTTCTATTTTTGCATTTCCTGCAACATTGATTTGATGGGTATATAAATGATCAAACAGGTTATTTTAAAAAATAATATTTATATATGTACTGGACAAAAACAACTTAAAGGGACATTAAGTGACAAAATTTTGTCCAATAAATCCTGGTACTTTTATTTTCTCAACTGAAAATGGAATTTAGACCTTAAGTACATCTTACTCTTTAAATTCTATTCATGAAATATTTAGACTACAATTTGAATTTACCAAAAAAAAAATCTCTTAATGTTCTTGTAAATATGTCTATTTTACACTAAAATGTGCTCTTAGGAAAAATTATAAGTTCATAAAAGTCAACAGATTAAAGCTAAATATATTAGAAAAAAAAAAAAGTAGCTAGCCAAATTAAAGCTAAACAAAGAATTATATATGTTATATTTGATAATGTAATTAATTGACAATTAGTAACATTGTTTGATTGAATTGAATATAGCTCTATTTGAGCAACATACTAATTAAGTTTGGATGCTGGCAAAAATAAATAAACACTATAATTAAACTCACTTCCTTAACCAACAATGTATAATTTAACTCAATTTTTTTAATTAGAATGAAAATGGTTTTTGTTGGTCTTTTTATAAGCATACCAATATTATCAATTGCAGTATAGTATTTCAATTAAATAAAATTCGATCCACGAGTAACAGTTTCACTGGAAATTCTGAATCATATACTTACTAAGTGTATTGACACAAAATTGGTTTTTCATAAGTTTTTGGGTTGAAAATAAATGGTAAAAAGCTATAAAATATATTTAGAAAAGATAAATTATGAGAACTTAAGATTGACTTACTTCATTTTTCCTCCTTTGTATAATGGCCAGGTCAAATTAATAACATCAATTAACTTATAAATGTTGATGTCACCTATTCAAATAATTCACATTGATTCCTCAAACATGAAATTCATAAAAAAACTTTATAAACATAGATTCCTCATACATTTAATAGATTTTCCAGCATTAGGTTTAGGGTGTTAAGCAATTGAAACATCTATTACCATTCCTAGCAATCAATGTAGCAAATATTCTTAACCTAATCAAAGATTTCAAGATATATTTTTTAATATATATGAATATCCAGGATAAAAGCATTAAGAGGTACAAATGATAAGAATAACAACATCAAGAACATAAATTAATATCTCAAAATATCACCAAGATACAAAAGAGTTCAAAGGAAGTGCACCTAATCCTAAGAGAATGAAGTTAGTCACTCATGATGATCATTACAATGATCCAAATAAAGAAGAATTGAAAATGAATTGAAGATTGGACGAAAACTGAAGAAGATGTCGCAACTCTCTTCTCAAAACCTAAGATTAATTTCTCAAAATGTATTTTATCTTTTTATGAAAAAATTTAGGCTACGCGTCATTCGTTCAAGTGGAACATTCGCTCAAGCAGAACATTTGCTCAAGCGAAAAATGATGATTTTCGCTCAAGCGAGAATTGTTCGCTTGAGCAGTTGAATTTCTGAGAGCTTTAACATATTTTCGCTCAAGCGAATAAATTTTCGCTTGAGCGTGTGACTTTCATAGAGCTTTAACGTATTTTCGCTCAAGCGAGTATCCATCTCACTTGAGCGAATCTCAGACTAAAAATCTTCTTCTTCTTCTTTTTCAATTTTTCTTCTATTATTTTGAGAATTATGATTTTTGCTCTTGTACCAAGATATTCTGCAAATTCATCCGACATTGAGAGAAAAATATATTATAATCAACATAATTTAAGTGGTTAAATAACAATTAAAAGTATAATTACATCAACTTTTATCACTTAACAACTCCCCCCAAACTAAAATCTTGCTTGTCCCCAAGCAAAGTACTAATTCTTCCAAAACAAATTTTCATTGCCTATTCTCACTTTCTCTTCCAGAACACATAACACCAAAAATAATTTTCCTTCAAGATATGATGTTCACAACTTCAAGTGAAAATAGGATACATGAACATTATAGTTACAAAAACTAACAAGGGATAATTAATCATCAACCATCCTCAGAGAAGCATGATCTCTCAAATAAAATGATATATAATCATCTCTAACTCTCACGGGTAAATGTTTATCTCATTCAATCATTTCATTTAGATAATCCAATATGGATAATCATTTTCAAGCAATCAACATTTGTTAAGCAATACTTGAATAAAAAAGGTCTTTTGAGACTTGTAATGGGGTTGGACTATCAAGGAATTCATTGGTTTTTCTATAATATACAAAAGTATTTGTAAAATTGAAATTATATGAATGATTTTTGTTTAACATTTCCTCCAAGTCGAGTCTTAAACTTCATGTTTTTGTTCCAACATAATGATACTTGAGTTGACAATCTAAATCTCACAAGTTATCATTCACACCGATTTGAATTTCCTTTTTCTTTTCTCATTTTGCATTTATCATTTCAGCTCAGCCACAATATTTATGTTTTTCTTTCCCTTTTTCTTTACTCAACCTTTTTTTTTAGAATAAGAATAAATTCATAATTATTTCATTTCTCAAATATAAGAAGTTGGATAAACATTGTTTAGGTTCGGGGATTCTGTTTCAAGAAACACTACTAGAAAAATGTCAAATAGTAACCGAAATCGGTGACCGAAAAATTTAGTTACTATCGATGACCGAATCAGTAACCAAATTATTATTTTTTAGTCTAGTAATCGAAATAGTAACCGAATTTTCGGTCACAAAAAATCGGTTACTATTTCAGTCACTTTATTATTTGATTTATTTTTTTAATTAATCTATATTTAATTTATGTAATTATTTACTACAAAAATGGTTAATAGTGACTCGAAATTAGTGACTGATTTTTTTTTATATTTAGTAACTGATTTAGTGACTAAAATTTCAGATCACTAAAAAAATAATTTTTAAACTGATAACTATTTTTCATTTATATAAATATTTTATTTAAAATATTTTAAATATAAATTTACTTAATGATTTAAAATAATTGATAACATTTTTAATAAAATTATAAATATTTAAAAAAATTGTTTACTAACTTATTAAATAATTTAGTAATATAATTATTTGATTTTATTTTTTAATTTAGCATGTGAATAAAAAAATTAAAATTGATTATTAAATTAGTCACCGAATCGATCATCGATTCGGTCCACCGAATCGATCACTGATCTGGTCATCGATCGGTCACTGATTCGATCATCGATCGGTCATCGAATCAGCCATCGATCTACGATCGATTCAGTCATCGATTCGGTCATCGAATCCAGTCACTAAATCAATAATTAAATTAATTATTAATTTAGTCTCTTTATATATATATATATATGTATATATATATATATATATATATTACTTGTATGTTAATAAAAATGTATTTCAATATATTTATAAAAAATTAAAATTATTTTAATTACTTGAATTGATATTTTAAATTTATATTAATATCTTGAATAATTTAATAGTTGGATATATATATATATATATATATATATATATATATATCACTTTAATTTTTTTAATTAAAATTAATTTCATAAAAAAATTAATATTTGAAAATTAATTTTTTTAATTAAAATTAATTTCATAAAAAAATTAATATTTGAAAATTAAAATGCAAAAAAATAAAATATATATATATATAAATTTATTTATTTTTAAAGATGATATATTCAATGTATGTTAAAAAAGTTCAAGCCAAACTGCTTTTATAGAAGATTTTCAAAACTCGCTGGTTTAATTAATCTGTTAAAAGATTCTTTTAATATGTTAAAGCTGCAGCTTTAATCTGTTAAAACTTCTTTTAATCCATTAATACGTTCTTGATTCTTTAACAGATTTGTTTTAACTGATACTGACAACGTTTATATCAATTAAAACACTTTACAAAAAATCTTCTAAGTTGATTTAATCGATTGTTCGCGATTCAATCGATTGAAATACTGCAAAACTTTCTCCTAAAACTTTTCAAGTTATTTTAACTGATAAAAATAAGTTTTAATCGATTAAAACGCTGTGCAGAAACTGTTTTAATCGATTGAAACGAGAATTAATCGATTAAAATAGTTATGATCGGTCATAAATGCATTCTGACCGATCATAATTGAAACCATATAATAGCGGTTCAAGGGTTAACCGCTATCTAAGTCATATTTTAAGAGCGGTTCCTGTGTAACCGCTATCTAAACCTAATCTCGCTTGAGCGATAATATTCTCGCTCGAGCAAAACGCCCCCTGCACAAAATTAGTACTCTCGGGTTGTATTTCGCTTGAGCGACCCTATCTCGCTCGAGCGATAGTTGATTCTGACCGATTATATTTTCGAAATGATCGATCATATTTGATAATTTTTTCAAATATTTAATTATAATCGATTAGTTTTCTAAATTATTGATTAGAATTTATTAGTTTTTCAAATAATAGATTAGAATTGATTAATTTCGAAATATATACTAAAAAAATATAATTAAAACTATAAATTAGTTAAGAATATTGACTATTGTAAAGATAAAGTAGAAACATGAGAGGAGATGAGGATGATAATATAATGATAGAACTTACAAAAATGTAGAATTGAGAAGTTTGAAACAAATAAAAATAAGAAAATAGATATTTAATTACACTTTTAATAAATTTAAGATAATACTAGTTTTAATTTTTATTTTTAAATATTTATTTTAAATATTTAAAACAGAGAAACTATAATTTTAGTTTCTAGCTACTGAATTTAAAGAATTAAATTTATTATTTAATCTTTTAATTTGTAGAATTAAACTCAATATAATTGTTAAAAATACTTTGTAGAGGCATTTGAGAAAGCTTTTGTCAAAATACTTTGTTTTTAATTGTTAAAAACATTTGTAGAGGCATTTTGCAAAACATAATTGAGATGATATGATAGCGGTTCCACCTTAATCGCTATCTAAAGTATAATTAAGATAGCGGTTAATGGTTAACTCGCTATTAGAAGTTCACTTTTAAGAGCGGTTCCTGTGAAAACCGCTATCTAAAACGTATTTCGCTTGAGCGAGAATATTCTCGCTCGAGCGAAACTCCAAGTGCACAGAATTCGCACTCTGAGGGTGTATTTCGCTTGAGCGACACTACTCTCGCTCGAGCGAAATACGATCCTGATCGATCATAACTTGAAATGACCGATCATAATTGAGAGGATATAATAGCGGTTCCCTCATAACCGCTATCTAAAGTGCTTGAGGTGTATTTCGCTTGAGCGAGATTCTCTCGCTCAAGCGAATAATGATTCTGATCGATTATATTTTCAAAATGACCGATCATATTTGATAATTTTTTCAAATAATTAATTATAATCGATTAGTTTTCTAAATTATTGATTAGAATTTATTAGTTTTTCAAATAATAGATTAGAATTGATTAATTTCTGAAATATATACTAAAAAATTATAATTAAAACTATAAATTAGTTAAGAATATTGACTATTGTAAAGATAAAGTAGAACATGGGAGGAGATGAGGATGATAATATAATGATAGAACTTACAAAAATGTAGAATTGAGAAGTTTGAAACAAATAAAATTAAGAAAATAGAGATTTAATTACACTTTTAATAAATTTAAGATAATACTAGTTTTGATTTTTATTTTTAAATATTTATTTTAATTATTTCAAACAGAGAAACTATAATTTTAGTTTCTAGCTACTGAATTTAAAGAATTAAATTTATTATTATTTAATCTTTTAATTTTAGTATTAAAATTTTAAATTATATTTTTCTACTTTGAGAATGAACCATATAATTAAACTCAAAATTGACAATATTATAATACATTTTTGAACTCTTTTGGATTAATTTTTTTTCCTAATTTTTGATAAAGTTAATTTTAATATTTAAAAGTATTTAACATTTTGAATTCTGAAAGGTTTTCTCTAATAGAAAATTTAAAAACATAATATAAAAAAAATAGTTAATATAAGTTTTCAAGTTATTTTAACTCGATAAAAATAAGTTTTAATCGATTAAAACGTTGTGCGTAAATTGTTTTAATCGATTGAAACTAGATTTTAATCGATTAAAACAAGTTATGATCGGTCATAATTGCATTCTGACCGATCATAATGGAAACCATATAATAGCGGTTCAACTTAAACCGCTATCTAAGTGAGCTTTTAAGAGCGGTTCTCGTGTAACCGCTATCATAAATCAGTATCTCGCTTGAGCGACAACTTTCCGCTCGAGCGAAACGCCTCGCACAAAATTGGTACTCTCATGTTGTATTTCGCTTGAGCGAGTCTAGTCTCGCTCGAGCGATAATTGATTCTGATCGATTATATTTTTGAAATGATCGATCATATTTGATAATTTTTTCAAATAATTAATTATAATCGATTAGTTTTCTAAATTATTGATTAGAATTGATTAGTTTTTCAAATAATAGATTAGAATTGATTAATTTCTAAATATATACTAAAAAATTATAATTAAAACTATAAATTAGTTAAGAATATTGACTATTGTAAAGATAAAGTAGAACATGGGAGGAGATGAGGATGATATAATATAATGATAGAACTTACAAAAATGTAGAATTGAGAAGTTTAAAAAAAAATTAAGAAAATAGAGATTTAATTATACTTTTAATAAATTTAAGATAATACTAGTTTTTAAACCTTTTTCTAATATTTGTTTTTAAAAATATAATATCATTTTTAATATTTTATAGATTTTATATTTATATATTTATAAAAGTAATTAGATTAAATTTATTATCCTCTCATATATTATTATACATTTAGCGTAATTTTAGTTTATTTAAAAATTAGAATACAAATATACTATACCAATATACCATTATATTATTTTCATTGTATATAAATTACAAAATTAATAATTTGTATGCTATACTATACTAACATATTATTTGTATACTATACTAATAGTATAATATACTATATTATAATATTATTTGTATACAAAACTAATATCTTTATATATAAATATATAAATATGGAAAGATATAAATATATGTAAAAATATAAACATATAAATATATATAAATATGTAAAGATATAAACATATATCTTTAATATTTTGTAAATGTAAATATAATTTATATATATTTTTAAATCTTTTTCTAATATTTATTTTTAAAAATATAATATTATTTTTAAAATTTAATATTTTTTTTTCAAATATATAAATATATAAAGATATAAATGTATAAGGATATAAATAAATATATAAATATATCAATATATAAATATATCAAAATATAAAAATATAAATATATAAATATATTAATATATAAATATATCAATATATAAATATATAAATATATAAATATATATAAATATATATATATATATATATATATATATATATATACAAATATATCAATATTATCCCCTCATATATTAATATACATTATTAGCATAATTTTAATTTAATTAAAAATTAGAATACAAATATACTATACTATACTAATATACAATTATTTGTAGATTTTATATATTAAAATATATAAATATATTTTTATTTATAGATTTTATATTTATATATTTATACTGGATATACATTTATTTGTATATAAATATAATTTATTTGTAAGTTATTATTAAAAGATCCTAAGTAGCTCAGTGGTTGGAGTTTCACCTCCAACTCTAAGGTACCGGTTCGAATCCCGACAATGACAATAAACCACCTAATAATAAGTTAAACTTCTAAAAAATATAATAAAATTAAGAGATAGGGGAAATAAATATAAATAAAAACTTAAATAAGCAAAATATAATATAATTAAGAGATAGGGAAAATAAATAATAGATATAATAAAAGTGTAAATAAATAAAAAGAATTAAATTTTAGTGACCGATTCAGTGACCGATTTGGTTATATATAATCGGTCACTGATTCGGTCACTGAATCGGTCACTAAAATCAGTGACCAAGGAAATAGTGACCGATTCCAGTTGGTCACTATTTCGGTCACTATTTTAATTAGTAACCGATTTTGCAGATTTAGTGACCGAATTTTCGGTCACTATTTGATGTTTTTCTTGTAGTGAAAAAAAATCTTGTTTTTTGCTCAAATAAGGTTCAAAATAATTTCTTCTAATTAATGCATGGTTGGTTATTTGACTCTAGGTTATTTCTACTTTCACCAAACAAAAAATTGCCTTTATCATTTTCAAGTTTCGCTAACATGCAATCACATCAAAGAATCAATCAATACCAGTTATCTTCATAAAGTGTTGACACTCAATTTAACTGTTTTTGGGTATACTACTCTCTTGGGTTTCAGCTAACTTCTTCAATTTAGTTAATTCCTAATTCTCCTCATCAATTCCTTTTTCACTATCATACTCATCATCCCAAAATCACTTGTTATTAGAAACAATCAAAATGATTTTTAATTCTAGATTTGAATTAGATAATAAGCAATGATTTCATATATAACTCTAAGACAAACAAATTATGTGGGACAACAAAGAAATTTAATAACATTGAATTAAAAACATTAAAAACATTCAATTACAAACATCAAATTAGAAACATTAGAATCAAATTAAGTTTCATCCCTTATTCATCTTCACTTGACAACTCTTCCTCATCTTGTGCCTCAGCCCCTCCCTGAAAAGTTGGATTGTCTAAAGGCCATTGGAGTAAGGCTTCAAAGTATTGTGGAGAAGTTCACAGTGTACTTGGAGTAATCTGCAAAGAAAGTCTATGAAAATCTGCATTAACAAGTTAAACCAAATATTGTTAAAAAAAAAACTGATTCAAAAATTGACACAATTCAGAATAAACTAATCATGCACCAAAAACTGACACAATTCACAATTGTAACAGGGATAGTAAAACTGCCAGGGTCTTTGGATTTTTTTAACTAGGATTTTTGAAAAATTGTACTACATCCTGCTTCCAATTCTATTGTCTATTCTTCAGCAAATCTTCTCTTTTTGGTGAGGAGTTCTTTCATGAATTTGGCATATGTTGGCATTTACTCCATGACTTCCACAAAAGGTATATTGATCTGCATTCTTTTGAAAATGTCCATAAATCTGGTAAATTGTCTTTCTTTATCTATTTTTGAAGGAGCCTTGGGATAGGGTAACTTCATCACAAGTGGGTTTTGACTCCCTCCTTTTTCTTGGGCAGATTCATACGTGATGCTCTCTTCTCTTTTTATCTTTTGTTTTTCTTCTCCCTATTCGTTATTCTTATTAGGGAGATGTCTTTCTTTATTACTCTCTTCTTCTCATCCTTCATCTTCTTTTCCCAAAACCTCTTCTTCAACAGCGAGATTGTCATTAATCCCCTTACCTACAACTTTTCCACTTCTTGTAACTATTGACTTGCAATGCTCCTTGTGGTTGGTTTGTGTGTTGGCTGAAAAATATCCTCATTACTGCTCAGATACTTGTTTAGCCAATTGGCCCACCTGAGTCTCTAAATTTCTGATCGAAGCCTCCGTATTTTTCTGATTAGACAAGGAAGCTTGCATAAATTTCTCCAGGATGTCCTTCAATTTGGCTGTTCTCTCATGCACTGGAGGATAATGTTGTTGTTGATATGGAGGTTGCTGGTATGATTGTTGTTGATATGAAAGTTGTCTATTAGATAGACCAGCATCTTGTTTCCACCTAAAGTTTTGATTTTGATTCCCTCTCCATCCTTGTGAAAAATTATTCTGATAATTATTGGAATTAGGGAAATTTGCTTGTCTTCCTTGACCACTACCTCCTTGAGCACCCATATAATGAGCTTCTTCTTCTTGTAGGTTGCCTTGGTAAGAGCAATGTCCATTTGGATGATCACCTCCACAAAAGTCACAACTCATTTGTTGGTTGGAAGTGATTGGACATCATGTAATTTTTGAGTCAGAATTTTATTCTGATTTTTGCCATTTGTTTGGTCAATGCTTCAATCTGTTGAGTCAGAATTTTATTATGAGCTAGGATAGCATCTATGGTGCTAAGATCAAGCAATCTTTTTCTCTAAACTGAATGTTTATCATGTTGGGTCTGCTGGTCTGTAGAGGTTAGTGCATTAATAATTCTTGTGGCATGTTCAGCATCCACATACATCATGGTTCCTCCTACTGTAGCATCTAAGAGCATCTTTGTATCAAGTCTCAGGCCAGTGCAGAAAATGTTCAATTGGACAATGTCTTCAAATCCATAATTTAGGCACCTCCTTAACAGTGATTTAAATCTTTCCTATACTTCACAAAAGGGTTCATCTGCTCCTTTTCTAAAAGTAGAAATGTCGAATTTTGTCTTGATGTAGCGGGATGGTGGAAAAAAATCTATTCAGGAACTTCTCTTCTACATTACCTCAGTTGGTCAAACTCTGATTAGGATGTGCTTTTAACTACTCATTTGCCCTGCCAGCCAGTAAAAAAGGAAATAATCTCAAGTATGCAGATTCAATATCTCATTCTTTAAACCCCATTGTGTCAATCAACTCATAAAAAGTGGACAAATGAATATAGGGATCTTCATGATCCATTCCGGTGAATTAATGAGCACGAATTAAGCTTAAGAAGGTTGACTTCATCTCAAAAGACTGGTTGGCTGGTATTGCAATGTTGGAGAAGTGCCTCGGACCTTGACCTTGTTGCATATTATAGTCTCCAAGTATTCTTCTAGGTGGGTTCACTTTTTCACCCTTCATGTCTTCTATGATTGGGTCTGGTAAGTTGAGTGTGAGAGAAGAGTTGACTGATTCTCATGTTGTTTGTTCTTGAGTTTCTCTTCTTCTTTTACCACGATTCCTCCGAGCGGCCTTTTCAATCTCAGGATCAAATTCTAACTAATCTATAGATACCTGTCCTTTTAAAATCATAAATCAAAGAGCAACACAAGCAAAAATTAGCATAAGAGAAACAATAAAAAGAACAAATAATATGTTAGACAAAGAATTTTCAAGGAACGCCGATCCCCGACAACGACGCCAGAAATATTTATTGGTCTTTTGACAAATGTACCAATATTATCAATAATAGGATAGTATTTCAATTAAATACAAATTGATCCCACGAGGAACAATTTTACTAAAAATTCCGAATCATATGTTTACTAAGTGTATTGACACAAAATTGATTAAATAGATTAAAATCATCATAATTTAAGTGGTTAAATAATAATTAAAAACATAATTATATCAACTTGTACCACAGTTTCTAAATATCAATAGTTTGAAAATTTAATTAGGCTATAAAATTATACATATCCTTAATTAGGCTATAAAATTATACATATCCTTATATAGTGAAAGAAATTAATTAATTAAAATAATATGAAGATTAAAAAAAAATATCTAATCAACTTTCGTCCTCACATTAAATAATCATGAAGGGTTAGAACCAAATTTAACTTATATGTTACTTGTAATAATGAATTGAAAATAAGAAAAGCAAACACAAGTTCTTCCAATTTCTGTTCTTAGACGCAAAAGAAAATGGGGCCAAGGGTTACTCATCTTCCTACACAATATCCCTAGTTTTATCATATCAGTGCTGTAATAAGGAGAGTATGCAACATCTCACACCTCCATTATTATTGCAACAATTTCCATGTCTACAGTGTCAGTCATTTAACTAAATAAAGACATCCAACTAATTACACGAACTGGTCCAGTTGTGTTTATGAGTCAACAGTCTTCAGATGAAGGAGGAAGGACAAAAAGATTGAAAGTCGGTGGTGAATAAAAGGAGGAAAGTGATTATAGACACATGCATGCATGATGTTGAATATCGTTGCTGTTGTCAACTGTAACGTGGAGTGAGTTTATTGATCGAAAGAGGGAATATGGACATTGATTTTTGTCTCAGCGAGGAAATAAATTCAGTGATCTGCAGAAATTTGAGCTGCAAACTTTGAAAAAAGAAGCGAAAGATTTTGACTACAGTGGCGACACACATGGCCGACATCTTTGCTGGGGACCCCCACGTCTCTTTCCTTCATCGCTCCAATGGCGTCGATATCTATGGAGTTTGTATATCATGTGTGTGTAATATATGTATCACTGCTTGTTTGGTTTTGGTTTTGGTTTTGGTTGGTGACCTCTCTCTTTCCCTCTTTTCCTTTTCTCCCTCAAGCTTTTAAATAATCGGGAGCATATTTTGTTTATATATAGTTTCATGCATGTTTAATATATATCTCCGCTAATTAATGCATGTCAGAAAATGGTTGAATATTGAACTTTGAAACACGACCCATACGCGACCGTCTCTGGCACATTTTTCATCTTCCTTTTTTGGTTCTGCCATTACTTTTAAGTTTTGAGCATTTGACATGGATGATGATTTTCTTGTTAACAGGACATACAAATAATAAAGTGTTATTATTTATATTGTAGATGAAACAAAATAAAATATAACAACGAAGTAGGTAGTTGATTTGGTAGGTATAGTGCGTGTAAGTTGAGTGTTGAGTTCGTAAATATTTTTAAAAAGGGAGGATTCTGTGAGACACAATCATAGTGTTCTTTTGCGACCAGATTTAAAAGGTTAACTGTATGTGCTCACTTCACTTCGTCGTAATAAGTGGACCTTCAAATATGTCTCCCAAAGTATCCCACTCAACAACTATTACTCGTGCCTTTTAACTCTCATCATTATTCTTCTCATCTTTCTTTTTCCTTTCTCTTTTTCACTCTTGCTACATCTTTATTGTTTTGGTTTAGAAAAGTAAAAGAGAAAAAAACCAAAGAAAATAAAAATAAAATGGTTTTGAGGCTAACAAAAATAAATAAATAAAATATCAAAATTTTCTTTTTACTTATTGATTGTGGAGAGTAGGAGGAAAACAAAATATGTATATAATCTCATACCCTATCCCAAAACTAATTATTAAATAAATATTATGAAATTAGAAATGTGATTTTCATTTGTTGAATAAAATAATAATATAAAACATTTCTTTATATGATTTTAATAATATGAAAGCTAAAAATAAAGTTAATTAGCCACATAACTTAGCAAGAAACCTAAAGTGATATACTTTTTCTTTTATGATGTAAGCGATTGTATAAAACTTTTCCAAAATCAAGTCCTCTGACATCATAAATAAGTGTAGATTTCAAATATTTCATACCATTATGAGAACATTCGTACTTATTGAATAATGTTTCTTTTCTGTAAACAAGAACATACATAAGATAAATTTATGTTTAGAATAAAAATAAAAAATCAAAAGCTGAACCTGAAAAAATTCTCCAAAATAAATAAAGATAACATAAATTAAGACCTTTATATGAGTTAGATTGAAAAAAACCTACCATAACGACCTAATACTCTACTTCATTAGCTTCTTCAAGTTTATGGTTTTTCCTCTTGAAGAAATAGGCTGTGAACATTTAACTTATATTTATGCTTCTTATAGTACTTAAATTCTCCCTTGAAGAACCTTCTTGATTGGTTCCAGAAGTAAAATGCCTTCCTTTAGTCATAATTCAATTTCTCGTGAATTTTCTTTTTCACACCCTTTAGTACCAAAGATTCAACCAGAAAACTTGTCATTTTATGGTTCTTAACCGCCACTTTTTTAATAAAATAATTAAAAAATAGGTGTGATATGAAATAGTCAATGTGATAATTCTATTTTTAATTTTAAAATATAATAATTATTAAATAAATTTAAAAATTGAATGTTACTATATCAGTTTTTCTTTTAAATTTTTATATAGTAAAAAATTATATGAAATAGAATTATATAATACAAAATCATCTTTAGATAGCTAAATAAAACTATAATATCAAATAAAGGTCAATAATATGAAAATATGTAATAAAAATAAACATATTATAGAATTAAATTAAAAAATATTAATAAATTTAATAATAAAAAGTATTAATAGTTTTAGAACAGTAAAATATAATAAAATAAATTTTTAAATTTAAAATATTAGTATAAATTGTGTTATAAAAATTAGAATGCTTTAAAAATTTATTGTGCTATTAATATTAAAATTTTAAACGTTATTAGTATTTATTATATTTTAAAATAATATAGATTATTATATTTTCAATTTTAAAGACTTTATTAATTGAAATTTTGATGGTATTATATTTTATTGTATTTGCATCAATAAGAAAATTAAGGATTAAATTGAACCAAAACTGGAAAAAGATAAATAATTAATAAGATACAAAATAAAGTAACCCTATAAACACAAAATACTCTCGACAATTTAGTGTGAAATATTTTAGGATGATACCAAATCTATAAATTTTTTTTAAAGTCTAAAATAGTATTTTTAAAATTAGATGGCTTAAGAATTGATCAAATTGGGCCTAAAATAGGCCTACAAGTCGATAAATTGGTGTCGATAAATAATAAAAATTGGATCCTAAAAATGGGTTAGAAAACCTACGAATTTGAGCCCCAAACTCTCCTACAATTCAACATATTATAGAGTGGGTTTTTTATGTGTAGATTTACAACTTAAAAATAAGTAGTAGCGCACTTTCAATTGTTTTAATTGCTTTGTGAGAATTATTGATTGAACGTGCAAAAGTGGGTTCCAAATCAAAATTTACAGAATTCTAGCAAGGATGACAAAAAGCCCCAAAAAACGTAAATTAAATAGTTTGGAAATTTTTGGGAATTGGAGGATAAAAGTGAGCATTTTTTTCAACCCAAATCATGAATTAGCTACAAAATTCCCTCTATTTGTAATAATTGTATCTCGTTTTTCTACAATTATGGGTGATGTTCATTGACCAACCAAAACCCTCAATCAACTTCGTTAATCACACCAATATGAAAGCTGTAACATAGGTGAAATAAAAGGAAGTTAATAAGTTTAAAGTGTAATTTTTATTTCAAATAATAACATATTAATTTTGAAATAATATGAAAAAGGGTTTGAGAATTTTTAAAGAACCTAAATCTATCTCTTTTTAAAAAATTCAAAATTATGATATTTTTCTGAAAAAAAAAATCATTCAAGGTACGCAATTTTCTGAAAAGAAATCATTCTGAAAAAAAAATCATTCAATTTCTTCCAATTCTCTCATTTATTACACGTGGGACTAGTAATAACAATGTTAAAAGAATTAGAAGATGTTCACCGAACTAGGAAAAAAATTCGTGTTTACTACTTTAAAGGAGAAGAAAAGAAGGAAAACGTTCCTTTTTGCTTGAAAAGTTTGATTTTTCATGTATGATAGGCACACATGTCTAATATGTTCATAATATATTGGAGCAAACGAAAGTTTTTTATTTTTTATTTTTTTAGCATCAAACGAATACCTTATTATCAATCATTAACTTATATTACAAACTAATAATTAAGATTCATAAATCAAGCACCATAAAGTATCATATTTTCGTAATAAATATTAATAAACTAAATTTAGTTTAATAATCAATGAACTCAATTGTGGAATTATTAAACGTACTCATTATTATATTATGTATTGTAGATATTTTTTCAAATCTATCATCCAATTATACTTGAATAGCACACTTTTACTGGAAAGTGTTAAAAATTAATAAATTTTTTAAAATATAACAATATTTATTAAATATAAATATATATTATAGAATTTTATTTAATATATATATATATATATATATGAAATAAAAATAAATATAATTTTTATATAAAATAAAAATATATTTATATAATTATATTATTAAAATATTTTTATAAATATGGTAAATACAAATATATTTAATCTATATATATTTATATCTTTTTAGATAACATTTTTTATATAAATAAATTATATATATTATTTAAATATATTTTTAATATAAAATAATTGTAGTAAGTAAAAATAATATTTTTTATAAAAATATGATAAATACATTTTTATTAATATAATATAAAATAATTTTAATTTAAAATTATATATAAACATTTTATTATATTTTTATATATTTTTATAAATATGATAAACTCAAATTTGTATTTTGTTATATACATTATAAATTTATTAAATATAATATATAATAAATATAAATATATACTTTTATATATAATAAAAATATATTATATAATTATATGTTTAATATATTTATATATACTTTTATAAATATATTTATATATTTATAAATTTTATTTAAATATACTTATATAATATTTATATATGATAATATAATACTTACTACAATTATTTTATATTAAAAATATATTTAAATAATATATATTATTTATTTATATAAAAAATATTATCTAAAAAGATATAAATATAATTTTATTAAATTTTATTTTATTTATAAAAATATAAATAAATATTTAAATATTATTATATATATAGATTAAATATATTTGTATTTACCATATTTATAAAAATATTTTAATAATATAATTATATAAATATATTTTATTTTATATAAATTTTTTTATTTCATATATATATGAAATAAAATTTTATAATATATATTTATATTTAATAAATATTCTTATATTTTAAAATTTTTATTAATTTCTAACCCTTTCAATAAAATTGTGTTATTCAGGTAAATAATATATACAGTATGCTATCCACGTATATTTACTTTAATTGGATGGTAGATTTGAAAAAAAAAAGTACTGGCACAACTAAATATAATCGTTAGGGACATATCATAAAAAATATGGTGCAAGTGAGAGTTTAATATTCTTGATCTCAAGATTTCACTCAATAATAAATCCTTATCAACTAACTTACATTTGTTTTCTAAAGAATAACATAATATTAGTTTCTTTATCTTAAAATAATATATTTAATTTTAATTATAATTTTTTTCTTTTAAAATTTATCTGGGTCTAGGAGGTTATATATATATATATTTTTTTTTTTAAATTAATAATTTTGAGGTTGTAGACGTATTCTGAGATGTCGGTTTTTGTAACAGATGGTGTGGAATTTTAATGCATTCATTGTTTGTAAAAATTTACGAAACATAAAACCTCTTTTTAAAAAATTTCAACTTTCTAAATATAAAAGCTTCTCTAATTTTTACGTAATTAATCTTTAATCGTGACTTCCAATTTTTAACATCATTCTTTCAAATTTGGTTCATGATTCCATCGTAATATTAGTAATAATATCAATGTAACGAATCTAATTAAAACCTTTAGCAGAATATTGTTATCATTATTTTTAATTAATTGTGTTTTTCAATTTCCTTTTTTTCTCAATTTTCTATTTATTATTATAATATTATAATGAGCTTAATGCTATAGTCAATATAATCTTATATTTTATACTCATCATGATAAATTTACTATACCTCTGATAAATAAAATGCTTTCAAATACGAAAATAAGAAAATAATCACAGAATATTTGTTTACCACATTCCTCTAAAAGAATAAACTCTCCTACGTTATATGTTATAGTGATTAGTAATAATATAAAAGCAAGTTATGTTTTTTACGAAAATAAAGGACATAAAAAATATACCATCAACTATTATTAGTATTTAGATCGTTATTTTAATAGTAAAAAATTTAAATTATTTTAATGAATATTTGCTATTTTTTTAATGAAAACAAAATATAAATATCAGTTAATTTATCTTTACTTTTTAAAATCTGGCTTTTGACACATACAAATATTCGTAAAGTAACTTAGAAAATTCTGATGATAGCGTAGTTTTCTTTTTCTGATTGAATGTTCACAAACTGTGAAAATTACTAAGTGCAAATCAGTATTTTAAGTGATTAAAACATGCGCAAATAGTAATTATAATCAGCAATGACTTGAGTATGATGATCGAATTATGCTGACGACAATGACCTATATCTTATCCATTTCATTCTTTGGGTCATCATCATCATCATCCATGGACCCATACCATACCCATGTACGAAAACGGGTATTTAAAGTGTTGATTCTAGACACGCCTTAGACTCTGGTTCAACAACAACAACAAAATCCATCCCATCCAAATGGTAAAAAACATTGGCATTGATTATAGGATAACGATTTTTGAAAACCTAAATAATCAATAAATAATTTATCATTAAAATTATTGGATTAACAAAAATTAATTTTATTTCATTATTTTTTTAACAAATAAAAAAAAGATTCTCAATTATAATTTATTTTGATTTGTTTATTTTTATAAATTATTTGATAAATATTTACAAAACATAAAATTGTTTCAAAACAAGTAATAGATTATTTAAACTTAATGAAATGTGATGCTATTTTGTAACTCAAAATAAGGTGTAATTTTAATTTGTCCTATAATTTATTAAAGTGGTTAGTAATATGAACCTGGTCATTGGTCAGTGCAGCCGAAACAGGGCACAACCGGGTCAAAGCGTTAACTTATGCATGCAGTGACAGACAGTGTGAGTTTTGGAACAAGTTAGGACTGAATTTTGTCAGTAGCAAAAACAAGGGTGAACCGTGGGCGCCACTTTCACACTTCAAGTGGGCCCACAAAAGATCAAGCCTACAATCAATGCCAACTGTTCCCGTGTCCGCGTCCACATCGTAGCCACGTGCTTTAATGTTTTCAGTTACCAAGGCTAAAACCTACATATACTCCACACATAACATAGTCCATTCTAATCTACTCACTTCTCACTCAGTCAATTTCGCAGCTCAACCAATTGCAAACAAAACCAATCAATTGCAAACATCGTTCCAAAAATGAACATTCTCGGACAATCATCTCAGCAATCCAACAACGTCTGCTACTCTTGCTCCTCCCCGGAAACAAGCTCCTCAAACGCTCCCAACGCCGTTCACTCCGATGAGGAACTGCATGCATTAGCGTCGGCGCGCCCCAAGAAACGTGCGGGGCGTCGAATCTTTAAGGAGACACGCCACCCCGTCTACCGAGGAGTGCGACGGAGGAACAACAACAAGTGGGTCTGCGAGGTGCGGGTCCCCAATGACAAGTCCAGAAGGATTTGGCTCGGAACGTACCCAACCCCTGAGATGGCCGCACGTGCGCACGACGTTGCCGCGCTCGCGCTCCGAGGCAAGTCCGCTTGTATCAACTTCGCCGACTCGGCTTGGCGGCTTCCCTTGCCGGCGTCGACCAATGCGAAAGAGATACGGCGAGTGGCGGCTGCGGCTGCTATGGCGATTGCGACGGAAGACAGTTGCTTCAAGCAATCAGAGAACGAGATTAATGTGAATGCCGTGGCTGATTGCGAGGTTAGCAGCAGTGACGTCAGCGTTGATGAAGATGCCAAAGCCTTGCGGGGGTTTTGTAATTTGGATGAAATAACAATGCCGGATGCATCAGGTTTTGAAGACATGCATGAGTGGCTTCAGAGTATGGTGGATGAACCTCTGCGATCGCCTACTTTTGTAACATATGTTAGGGACTGGAACTTTGTGGAGGATGATGCTGAGGTTTCTTTGTGGAGCTTCTCCATCTGACGCGCATGTAAATTTGCCTTTAGCTGTATGTAGTGTGTGTAGTTTTGTTCGTCTTCCCTTCGTTTTTGGTTTTTGTACATAACGAAGATTATGAAATTGTACCAAGACCGAGACGACAAAAGCAGCTAGCTAGGGCTAGGGAGGAGAATCGAAGTGTAAGACATGTATCTTTTCTCTTCCACAGGTTTTTGTAATTCTCAGGATAGATAAAGAAGTTGTTATAGTAAAATAAAAATTTTCATTTTCATCTATGTATGACCAGACAAACTCAAATTAATTACGATGTTCCTCCATCGATAACAAAATAAAAAACATATAATGTTGGGAAATGGAAGGTATGCGCGCATGATTCATCATCGCCAAAATCCAAATTGGGCAATCAATGATTAATATATTATTATATGCTCACGCTGTATCAAACAAAAGTTGCCTATATATCATGAAACACGTTTATGTGAAAACATTGTTAAAATTACACCCCCTCAATTACGAGTTTATAAGTAAATACAGACATCAGATATCTTCAAAGCTGTAATGATAGCAGTCGGATAAATTCAGGTCAAATTTCTAATATCGTGAATGTCCGCCCAATGTTTAGCAGACAAAATGATCAAGTTGAATGAAAAACAGAGAGAAAATAATACAATCTATAGTTTCGATTCTTGCGAATTTATAACATAGTCTGGACAAGGCCAACGCAATTACTGTTAGTAATTAACTGAGAGTAAGTTCTCCTACTTCACAATCCCAAAGGTAAAGGTAATTAGCCAGATGTTGTAAGAAAGTATATGCTGAGTGATCTGCGAGGTGTTTTAGAAGTGAGTGTTTCCTGCAATGGTGGTGGACTGGTCAGCAGATAGCGAAGGCTACTGATGATGTCCACCGCAAATGGGCAAATTAGAGATTGTTGGCATGAACTTTGTTGTTGACTTCGTGCCACTTACTGAGGTTTCAGAGGGGGAATAATGGGACTACTCTCGAGGGAGGTGTAGTGGTCGAGAGTGTGAATCACATGCATGAGGGCTTCAAATTTGTTGACATATTGTTTGACGGTGGAGAAATGTTTTGATGCAACTGGTCATAAGAGGAAAGGAACGTAAGCTTTAGTTTGTGTTGACCTTATTTCATTGACTCCACATTAAATGTTATCAGTTAGACCGACACTAGTCAAAGCTAAGATAATCATCAGTAATATGTATAAGCTTTTATATGCTTTTGTATATTTCTCTCTTTATGGAGATGATTAAATTTTAAATAAATGTTTCTAAATAAATAAATTTTAAAACAATAATCTATTTAAGATAAAAATATAATTTACTAATTAATTATTTAAAATCTATTTATTTTAATATAAATAAATCAGACTAATTAATTAAAAAATAAATAAATTTTACCTTTTTTTTTAAAACCGTAATGTCCGAGAATACACAAGATTATTTTACCTACCTAAACTTCATTATCATGACTTGAAGTTGAAGAATTACGTGGTATCTAAATAAAAGGTCTCCTTTACGTGATTATTTAACTTATTCATTTCGAGTCTTATCGTCTATAATTTGAGATTGAGTTTACGTAATATCCAAATAAATTATATTATTATGTAACTAATTTACTGATTGGATCATGACGTGAACGATTTTCTCTCTTAAAAATATGATCCATAAAATTTATTCAAAATTATTGTAAATTTTATATAACGAGAATCAAACTATTTAATAATATATCGAATCTTAATCTAAATATTCTAAATCTAAAACAGTACATCCATTGAAAATAGAATTAGAATTAGATTAAAATCAAATTTATTAAATAAAAAATATAACTTAATAAAAATCTGAGGATGTTTGGATAGAAAAAAATAAGATAGAAACTAACTCAACGTATATTTTGAGAGAATTCAAATAGTCGGATCAGGGGGATCTCATCTAGCATCAATAAAATCAGCCTGTAACTCCATTATTACTGCAGCTGCTAGGCGTGAGAGGTTGGTGGAAGAGAATTCTTTCCTGTTAGGTTTGTAAATATAGGGCTCAGCTCGTGAGTCAATTCTGTTAGCCACGGATTCGAATCGGTTAAGCTACAAAAGTTTAAAATTCTTTAATAGTGAATCGGTTGATCTATTTTTCTTAATTTTTAATATTTTAATTTTTCTATCCATATATTTGTGTAAATTTATATGAATAACAAAAATATTTTATTAAATCAATCTATATAACTTATTTATATTAGTAAGTTAATTTATCTAATCTATTTATTTTAATAATTTTAGAAAAAAATTAAGTTAATCAATCCATCTAACTTATCAATACATATCAGTAAAATTAAGTTATGAAATTTTTGGTTTATAAAAAATAAACCAAATTAAATTGATCAATTTTTACCATAATCCGTGATGAATCAACTCATAACAAAAAATACCAATTTTTAACATATAATTCGTGATTAACCGAATCTGATGAGAAAATAGACTCACTTTCAGGAGTTTGGTTAGGATGCTACCCAAACGTTTTGCCACCACTTTGTTCATGTAGGGTTTGGTACGCAGCAATCAATTGCCTAAGGTTGATTTTGCTATCTCACATTGGGTGTATTCAAACACCTTATTTTAACGAATAGAAAAAATAGTTTAAATTTTTGTCAATTAAAAATATTAAGAAATTTTCATCCTAATATTTTAAAAGTATTTGAACCGTTTTTAAGTTAGTTTCTATGGCAGGTTTTTAGTGTGATTGTTGATCCCTTATTGGTGTTTGATAGTATTAAAGTTTCATCTAAAAAGTAAGTAATTATTAGCTACTTCGTAAGATATTTTTTCTCCCTATTTCAATATTAAAATAAATAAATTAAATTATTTTAATTTTTATTTATATAAAAATGTTGTTCTAACATAAATACCTTTGATCTCATTTTTTAAATAATATAAAACTCAAAAACAAATATAACGTTGTAAATTTAGCAAAAAAGAATGATTAAAGAAATGAAAAAAAAAAAGAAAAAAGAAGAAGAAGAAGAAGACAGATACGACGTAACTGGTCGCATACTTACATATCCCACACTTGAAAAAAGGATCGTACAGCGTTATGAAGGGATCACAATAAGAAAATGGGTCCCCTTCGTATTTATGGGAATTTTACTTTTCAACGATCACTCCTTTAGGTACAATATGAACAAGGAAGGGGTGTAAACACAAAGTTAAGAAAATACATTTTTCAACGATCACTACTCTCAATTTACATTTGAAATAAGTTTAAGTCAATCTGAATTGGTGAAACTACGTTACTTTAATTTTTATAATCTATATTACATTTTAAGATAATTGATATCAATGTAAATATAGATTACGCACTATTGTTATATTATTAGTACACAATTATCTGAAAACTAAACTTTTTAAAATAAATATATTATTTTAGATTAGGTTAACACACTTTGAAGTATACCTACGATATGTCTTATCTATTAGAATAAAATCTTAAATTTGAATTTAAAAATTGTTCAATTAAATATTGAGTTGAAGAGGAAAGTGAATTAAACTTCTTAAAGTTTAAATAGATGAACTATTTTTTATAAATGGAGATAATATTTATAAAAATTAAAAGTTTAGTTAAAAAATAAAATAAAGTTAATGTTCCTAAACCTTTACTTCATAGTCAAATATAAGTATAAAAAAGCTCATATGCGGTAGTCTAAAATATATGAAAATCTTATCTAATTTCAATATATTTAATTAAATCAACAATAACTTCCAAATACTAAGTGGTTTTAGTTTCAACCATCTCTTTTGGAAAAATAAACTATTTGTATTTTTTTATTGGAAGACAAGTTTGTTTAAATTAGATATAGAGGCAGGATTTTGTTTGACTCTTTGAGTAGCTGGTTACATACTAAAAACCATATCCCAAAATCATTAATTAAAATTAAACACTCTCATGCTAGCTAGTCCATGTGCTCGGTGATTTTCCAATAAACTTTTTGAATCTCCTCATGTCCATCACATGACTTTAAAATGGACAAAAAGGTATTTTTATTTTTACATTTTCTCTTCCATTAAAATCTTTAATCAATTAGTGTTAAATATAGTTTAAAAAATATTTTTTATGAATGAAGTTAATTATTTTTTTTGCAACTTTAAAGGTGTAATCTTTTGAATTTTGTTACTTTTGTGATGTTCGCAAGAAAAAAAAATCAGATGGCGAGAATACTTTTGCATGTTTATGACTTGAATGCTCTTTTATTCTAACATACTTTTTTTGTTATTAGTTAAAATTGATTGGAACTCAGAAAATTATATAAATTACTGAATAAATGATAAAGCCATAAGATTTCACGGAGATAACTATAATTTTAATTAATAATAAAGAGTGGGTTAGAAACTAAGAATCTATTTATACATGATAGAATTTATGAAAAATGCATTAATAGATTGTACAGAATTGAAAAAGTATCCAGTAGTGTTTAAAATATTTATTCTTTATTAAGAATTACTAATTTAAGATAACATTTGTCAATTTTCATATGTGTAAAATGGCTTTAAAAAAAAAAAAAAAAAAAAAAAAAAAAGACAGAGTTGGGTAGCAAGTGTAATAAGAAAACGACGATGAGATTAGATTGCTGTCGGAAGTGGAAGTCAACGGGAGGATGAGAAACACGTGGCACGTGCCTGCGTGTGTGGAGAGAAATTAGGGAAGAGTCAACCACTGGTCTATTTACAGTCCACCGCATGCAGTATCGTATTTGTTTATCTCGAGTAACTCAGTACACAACAAACTTCGAATTCAGCAGATATTAATAAATTAATCCATCTTCAGATTCAAAACTTCTAATAAGAAACATCCAAGCTTCTTCTTCCTTGCATCCTCACTACTCATATTTTCAGCGCACGCTGCTCACTTCAATCTCTTAATTTCTCTGCTTCCCACACAATACTATTTTAATTATCTCACACTCTGTTATGTTTTGAGATCTTCACCTCCGAACCTTCTCAACTCTTTCCCCACTTACAACTTCTTTAACAATATATATACTCCCTAACTATCTCTATTTCTACACCACACTCTTTCCCTACCTTAATTTTCTTCTATTAACTCTCAACTTAGCTATACATGGCTTTCAGTGGTGGCACACCTTTGCGTAATAATGCTCTAAAACACGCTACCAAGCATCCCCCAAAACGTGCCTTTTTGCTCAAGGACTACCTCAGGGACGACCTCAGTTCGTGTTCATCCAACGGTTTTAAATCGTTGCCGCGCCGACAATGCTGCACCACCGTGGGATTCTTCGTGGAGAAAGATCTCCAACTCCAACGCAGAACGAGAAACACACTCCCTCGACGTCGACGATCCACCGTGTCGGCTCTGCAGAGAGCTTCCGGGGCCGTAATCAACGCGATAAAGTCGCTGCCGATGTCACAAAAGAATGGTAGAGCGAAGAAATGTGTTACTGCTGGTGTTCTCTGCAGAAGCCTTTCGAAGAAGCTGTTGAGTAGAAGCTTCTGGAGGAAAGCAACTGCAGTGAGGGAAGAGAGAAGCGAAGGCGTGCCTCGGAGGAGGACATCTTTCCGCGAACTCATTATGCAGGATCAGGAACATTATAAAGCGACGTCGTTAAATGAAGATACTGTATTAGCTGCCTCGAGCTTCACCACTTCTTCTGCTTGTGGCAGTAACAGTTGGGGAGAGAGCGAATTCACGTTTGCATCTACCGGTGCTTCCTCCGAGACCTTCAATGAAATCTACCTCCTGCTTGAGCCCACCAAAGAGGGTGCACCACCTCCCAAGGTAGAACAAGTAGTAACCAAGGTAAGTACTACTGTAATTTCCAACTTTCGTTCTCTTACTATCCTCTTTTTTTAAGTTGTTTTTATGTTATGGATTTGTCAGTTCAAAGGAAAAATAATGTTCATCACATTCGGCAAAACAAAAATGTTCAACTTCGTAAAATACTCGAGAATTGTAAGAAAAGGACACTATAGAAAAACTTAATGCAATATTATTAACATCTTTAATTATAAGAATATTTTTCTCTAAATCATACGATTCCCCTTATTAAAGCACAGCTGGTAGCGTGATTTGCACGTGCAGAGATTTATGCGAGGACTGGGTTGTCCACTAAGCGCCTTCGGCGGCGCTGAAACTCACTGCAATTTTTTATTAAAAATTCTGTTGAAATGAAATACTAGCGGAGTATTGTATTATTAAGTCGTAGGAGTAGGATTTGAAATAAAAAAAAATTTGTTTAGGGCTCCTTAACCTATAGCTTAAGATGATGGTTAGCAAAATCCTAGTCCAAATAGGTAATAGTTTGGGAAGCTAGGTTTCACCTAATCTTCTCTCATTTTGTGGGCGGCGGCTAAGGATACACTTTGCATTGCATAGGGTTGGGTCTATGCCCTACCTTTACCCAGTTTACTCCTTTTTTACTTCGTACTTCCAATAATTCACAACTGTTTAATATATATATTTCATTGTTAAACATTTTAATTATTTTAAAGTTTAATTTTTTAAGCAAGAACACTGGTTAACAATTTTTTAACAAATCCAAGGAAGCAATGAAACTTACAATATATATATATATATATATATATATATATATATATATATATATATATAATTTTATAATACAATTAGTTTACTTATGACTGGACATTGGCAAAAGAATAACTTTAGCCTTGATTTCAATAATGATAGATAACCTATAATATAATTGATAAAGCATTTGAAGAAAAGTTCGACGTTTTGAGTAACGTTTTAGTATTTGATACTACTACATAATTTGGTAATAACAGTTTATTAAAAGTTAAACTCTTAAATGAATCTCACCTAAATTTTTGTACACAATTTATTTTGTACCCATCCACTGCGATGTCAGAACTCTTGCATTAAAAAACTGTTAGTTGTGTCTAAAAACGATTTGATGTGTTTCTCTCAGATGAAAATGAGACTAATTAGTGAATCGAATATCTTGAAACAGGAATATTGGACAAATGAGAAGGAACAGTTTAGTCCAGTGTCTATACTAGATTGTCCATTTGAAGAAGAAGAAGAGATTTACAAGTCTCGTTTCAGATCCACTTCCACTGTTGTTTCCTTCACGGAAGGTAATGCCTTTTCTTTCTTTCTTCGCTCAACAAAATGTCATCAAATTCGATGCCTTCTTCCATTGTCTTTCCTTTTCTTTTCTGAGCAATGAAATAAATACAGGAGGCAAAAACAAGCATGGGCACAGAAGATGGCATTTAGAAAGTGTGGCTCCAGTGGTTTTAGAGAAAAGGTTCGCGTGCTTAGAGCTGGAGGATGAACCACTCAACCATTCTACAAAACAATGTTCCCCCGTAGGAGTGAGTACTCAAAATAACGTGCGTCCTGCAAACAATCACTACATCGAGGAGAATGCACATAATCTTCTCAACTTCGTCAAAGGATCAAATCCATGCAACAGTTTGATGATTAAGGCAGAGAACCTGCTGTTTGACTACTTCAAGCAGAGTATTGGAGAATGTGAAGACATTGATCACTCAAAAAAGCTTCACCTTTGCAAGGTAGCAGAGGATTGGATACATGGGCAACCCCAAGAACTATATTTGGATCGGGAAGAACAAGGAGGAAGGTGCGTCTACGTTAGGGAGATGGACAAGTGTAAGGAGTGGAAAAACTATGATAAAGAAAAACAACAATTGGGTCATGACCTGGCAAACGAAGTCTTCACAAATTTGGTTACTGAGTTAGTACTTGATCTTATGACAAGCTCTAGCCACTGAGATTAGATGCTGCAATTACCTACCTTGTTCCATTGTTTCTTTTTCTTTTTACATTAATTGTATTCTTCTCTTCTCCCTGTCTCGGGGATATGAGAGTCTAAATTTTGGAACAACTCCGGGGAATTTTTGTTTTAGTTATGATGTTTTTCTTCCCCGTATCCTGCATCAACTGTTTTGACATCTAGGGTTTAATAGGATTTGGGAGAAAAGAAACCACATTGAAATTCATCTTCTCTAAAGAACTAGCATGTAAGGGCACAAACCCTTCAACACGTGTTGATGATGAATGTAGTTGAGTGAGGATATCTAATTAAAAAATATATATAATAATATCTTCCCACCAAAAACAATGAAAATTTTGTATAGATTATTTATATGCAACCCATAACCACGCAAAACAAAAGTGCCTAGTAAATGTAAAATATTTTATATTACGAATAGTGAATTAAAATATTAAATATTTTAATCAATATTCTAAGACAATGTTGTAAAAGGGTTGAAAAAAAGACACTCAATGTAAATATTATATTTTAATTAATATTTAATTCAAATAATTTAAGTATTTCGTCACATTATAATTTTTTTTACTTGAAAAAGGTCTTCTACAAAATAAGCAAAAATAAAATTATTACACTCTCAAATAAAAGAGTTTAAATAACATTATATAAAATTATTACACTCTCAAATAAAAGAGTCATGGAACCCATCAAGTTAATTAAAAGGCCAAGTAGGGCTTAATAAGGAAAATGGGCCAACTGAAGATAGAGGGCGTGCAGATATGTTTAAAGCCCATAATTTATATACAAAGTAACTTTAGGTCAGTATGAATGATGGGTCAGAGGAAAATGAAAAGACTAATTAATTGTTTTTTGTGATACAACAGATAGATTTTATAGTAAACTGTACAATGAATCATATGTGTAGGATAAATATTATACAATATCTAAATAATATATATCATGATCATGATCATAATTAATATTAATAATAGTCATGATTTAAATATTATATTCACAAATTAAGTAAAACATTTAGGATTATTGTATCAAATTTATTTAAAATTTAATAAATAATGTATTTTAATTGTGAAATTAATATATATATATATATATATATATATATATATTATATACACGAAGAGACTTTTTTTGCCAAATTATACACTATTTAATATTTTTTATTGATTTTTTTTTAAACTTATAGTTAAATTGAAAGTTTCTTTCAAATATATTATGTATTTACAATTTTATATTAGTTTAAAATAATTTGATTTCTTGCTTTTACCTATCAAATTTCACATAGTGTACATAGTTTAAAATAACTAGAACATGGGTTATTTAATTATATTATTATTTATATTATTCAATTTTAATTAAAGTTAACATAAATAATTGTAATGATATAGCTTATAATTTAATTATTTAATTGATAAAATTAATTTTATTTTATATAAAATTATTGATATTGTAATATTTAAAAAATTTACATCTATATATATATATATATATATATATATATATATATATATTCTTACTGAATTTTATATAAAATTATGACATCAATAATTTTACATAAAAAAATTAATCGTTAAATTTTAACTTAATAATATTATTATATTTGTCAAAATTTTGTTATTGAATTACAATATCAAATAATCTATATTCTAGTATATTTTAAAAAGTATATATGAAATCAACTCTAATTTATGTATACGAAATTCAAATGATAATATATATATATATATATATATATATATATATATATATATATATATATATATATATATATATATATATAAGAATAAGCTTTTAATTTAATGGCAATTTTTGAAAAATGTAATAAAATAAAAATATAAAATTATGTAACATTTAATATAAATTATATTACGTCATTTCATCTTTCTCTCTGTATATAGGTTATATATTTTCGTATACATGATATGATGTTGATACGAATTTTACTTTTTATTATCGTATAATTATTTTAATATATTAAAAGTGAAAAACACATTATTTTTTTAATATTTTCAGAATTTTTTTATTCTCTCTAAATTTGTAGGTTCTCTTAGAAAAAAATAAAGAGAGAGAGGGAGGAATTGATATAATTAATTGGTAATGAGCATAAAACCTGTTGAGTGTGTCTCTGTGTAATTAATTGGTAGTAAGTTAGGAACGATTGGAATGTAATTTGTGTAGCAATTAATTGATTCAGTTACTGTTTATTTTCTATCTGATACCTGAAATGTTTCCATTGCCATTTAACTTGCATCCACCAGTTTAGAGAGAGATTTTTAAGTTTGTTATTTTGATTTTTTTTACGTTAAACATAAATTCTACATTAATACGAGACACATAAAATTTCGTGGAACCTTATTATAATCAAATCAATTTTATACGTCAAATATTCAAATGTTTTAATTGGTCATGATGCTTCAAGCATTATGGCAATTCATCTCAAGAATGAATTTACTTGCTAAGTAAATATCACTTATCCCATATTTACTCAGCTGTGCAATCTTTTACACCAGTAATATGTTCCTGAAAATCCAGATTTTCTATCAGGTTTTGAAGTCCAGTTCTTGGTTCATTTTGAATGTATAATCATTTTCAAGCATAACTTGCAACCGTTAAAAAAAGATAATTTTGATTTGTTGTGTATTCCTCCAATGAAAGAATAGACACAGTTCAATGCACATGCACTGCCGCTGGCATCAAAAAGAGATCATTTTGGTCATATGATGTCTTACACTTTAAATTAACGTGTGCATGCAAGAGCAAGACAAAGAAATCGTGTCAGTGATTTACATTGTTAAATGGGACAAATCATTTGTTTATATTATGGAGCAAAAAAATATTGCCCATGGATTGTTTTGGAGGGATTGAGGAATGCGGCCAATTGGCTCAATCAAATGCAACCATGGAAGAGAATTTGCCTGCTGCTTTTGTGGGGAAGAAATTTTAGCCTGAGATAATGAACAATAAGAGTAAACTCTTTTGGAGAAAAAATTGGTTTTCTACTTCAAATTTAGCAATTCATCCTGATATTTAGGAGTCATGCTTTATTGCATCTTTATATTCTCATAGGTATTTTTTAACTATGGTTAATGATCATATATTCTACATATTTGGGTGCATTTAATGATGAATAAATCTAAAATACACCTACACATTATTCATTTAACTGTACATATTAAAAATCAGTTTAAAACTAGTATCAAGATCACCAAGTCAGACAATAGTAATGAGTTTTCCATGCATGATTACTTTAATTTTGAAGGTACAGTTCATTAAACATCTTGCAATAAAACACCTCAACATAATAATATAGTTGAAATAAAACATCTATCTTTTGAATGTTTCTATAGCTTTCACTAGTACAAAAATGACATTTTACGTCACCCAATTGTCGTCGCATGTCAAAATATTCGACGTAAATAAAACGTGGTGACAATTTTGTAAATAAGAGATGAAACTTTTACGTCGTATATTGTAAGAGGTGACGTTAAAAACCTTTTTTACGTCGCACCTGGTACAACGCGATGTAAAAGAGAGTTTTTTAAGTCGCGTGGGGTGTGCGCGACATAAAAAATGATACTTTTTACGTCACGTGGGAGGTGTGCAACGTAAAAAGTATCATTTTTTACGTCACATGGGGGTACGTAACGTAAAAAGTAATACTTTTTATATCACGTGCGGGGTGCACGACGTAAAAAATATCACTTTTTATGTCACATGGGGTTGCGCGACGTAAAAAGGATACTTTTTACGTCACATGGGGGTGCACGACATAAAAAACACTTTTTACGTCGCGCACCCCCACGCGATGTAAAAGAGGTTTTTTACGTCACGTGCTAGGGTGTGCGACGTAAAAAGTTCTTTTTATTCTCTTCCATACCCACTCCCGCATCTCGCGCCGCAAGGGTTTTTTAGAATGACAATGAGAATGACGACGACAACTACCTTTCCACACCATTTTTGATCATTTTGGCAGTGAAGAACATCAACATTGTGTCTCATTTTACAAATTTGACATTTCTCCCCGATTGGATTCGAGTTTGAAATCGTTTTCGTGTTTACTCGAGGTTAGTGTTCTATGTCTCCATATATATGTTCAAATTGAATCCGTGATTGTTTTTGGGGATCTCAATCACGTCATTGTATGAATGTCTCCACTGGATTGTTATTGGAATGTTATTATTTTTTTTAGTGCATTTTCGGTTTACACACTCCATATACGTGTTTTGTTGTTTGTATATTAATTTATTTTTAAATATAAATTTTGAATCTCTAGGAGTGACGAAACTTTATAACATAATATGAATCGAAGTTGGATGAATGCACGTCGTATTAGTGAAGAGTACGAAAAGGGAGTTGATGAATTTTTGAAATTTGCTAGTGAAAATGGAAAATGTATTGAATAATATATGGCTTTTTTCATTTAGAATCGTGTCTATAACTAATGTTCTAAGTGGAAAACCCAGAACAAAGACTTTGCAGTTCATTTATCCTAAGGTTAGAAACTTATTATAATAAGTGAATACCATAATTATTGTTTGTATTTAAATTTTGAAAATAACATTATATTTTATTCATAATTTCAGTGTAATAAGCAAACAGACTCATTTGAATGTGGTTACTATGTTATGTATTGGATGAGAGCCATAGTTTATGCGGGTATAACTGATTCTTGGATGGAGGTAATTACTTTCAGCATTAGTTAAGTTTATTTAACTTTATGTGTGTTGCATATTTACAAGAGTCAAATTAATGTTTCAGGTATTTCAAGATCCATCTCCATTGCCAGAATATGATATCACACAAATTAGAGAATAATGGGTAAGGTTTTTCGTTCAACAATTCTAGTACTTAATTTTTTAGGTTATTGTTTATATTATATTGTGTGTATTATGTATTTTAGGTAGCTTTGTTTGTACTAACTTTTAGTTTGTACTAACTTTTAGTTTGTATTAACTTTTAGTTTGTAATAGATTTTAGTTTGTAGGTTATTATTTGTATTATATTGTTTTATTATGTAGTTTGAATTATATATAATATTATATTTTTTAATTACATAGCTAAAGAAACCCGAACCTCTGGATTGTTTGGTTATAATATATATTTGCAGGTTTTGGTTGTAAGACAAAATAAACCCAATTTTTTTTAAAAAATGAGCAAATTTACGTCGCATATTGGTATACGCGACGTAAATTTACGTCGCATATAACAATACGTGACGTAAATTTGCTCCAAAATTTTTAATTTTTGATACTTTTTACGTCTGTTTAGTGTAAATGAAACGTAAATTAACATCGAATCTCGATAACTGACGTGAATTTACGTCAGGCTAAGGGTCCGACGTAAATTTACGTCTCCCGTTTTAACGTCAGTCTTAAATGCGACGTAAAAAACCCAAAATACCTGACGTAAAAACCTTTTTTTGCACTAGTGTTTATTATTTCACTCTAAAGTTTATGTTCAATTTTGGACTTATACTTTCAATTTTGCTACTCTCCTTATCAATATTATGTCTACTTCATTCCTTAATAATAGTTCTCCCTATGAAAAGCTATATTAGAAAGACTTTGATCTTGATAGAATCAAAGTGTTTGGTTGTCTTTGTTATGTCAACACTCTTCAAGTCATTCGGAAGATTAGATGCACTCTTTGTTATGTCAACACTCTTCAATCCTCGTGTCAAGTCTAGTCTCTTTCTTGGCTTGCATCCTACTACCAAAGGTTACATTACTTATGATATTGAAAGTTATGAAATCAAAATTTCTCTTATTTTTTTATGAAAATGATTTTCTTAATATAAATGTTATTAATATTATCAATCCTCACTTGCCTTTACCTTTACCTGCTAATCTAGTTTTTTATGATAACGACCAACCTCATATTGAAATTACATGCACGACCTGTATGTTCCCTTTTCTCAACTTGCTACCATCTTCTGTGATAACATCTTTGTCATTAAAATCACTGCCAACAAGTCTTTCCCAAAAGGACAAAGCATATAAAAATCAACTGCCACCTCATTCGAAAAAAAGTTCAACAAGGCATTGTCAAATTTCTCTCTGTACACTCTAATTTGCAACTTGTTGATATTCTTATTAAATCCCTACCTCCATCCACCTTCCATACACTTAATTCCAAGCTTGGCACGATCAATATCTATGCCAAGCTTGAGAGACTGTCAAAACACTCAAAATCCTATAAATTTTACACATTCTAATTCTTCTCATTTGGTGTTATCTTGCTCACTCTAGCGTTGATCCTATATAGTTTCATTCTTGCTTTGTATTAAACAAGCTGAGAAATGAAAAAAAAATCTCTCTTTCCTTCTGCTTTTTTCTTTTCTTGCTTATAGATTCATTAATCACTATTACTCCTTTAGCATACGTTCATACATGCACGACTATGCACACCTACAATATATAGTTTGTTTCATCTACAACTTTTCTATGAATATGTAGAAAGATAACAAGTAAAACGAACATATCTCATTTCCGACAACGATATTAGAATTTGACACTTTGATAGCCTTGCTTTGATCCTCTTTGCATTCAATAGACAGTTGGCTTCCAACTTAAAAGTGGTATACCATGAGTCACATTCATCCTTTAGTTCCATTGATATGAATGATGTGAGCATGACCTATGATAAGGGCTAGAGCAAGTGAAATAAAGGAAGTTCTTCAACAAGTATTGTTAGTTGACCGAATTATGTTTTGGATTAATCGATTAATGAACTTTAGTTTGATTTTATTGCAAGTTGTAATAAGCGTCCAATTGAAAATTTAGTTATCAGTCTTTGGAAGACCAATATGGTATATAGCTGATTGACTTTTGGATGTCACAATTTCAGTTACAATTAATCATTAAGTAGTTTTCAATTGCTAGGTTAATGGATCATTATTAGTCTTTATTTGTCTCCATTAAGTAGTTTTCAATTCTTAAGTTAATGATTCATTATTAACATTTATTTTCCTTTATTTAATCTTTGTAATTCTGATGACAAAGCTTCTATATAGGCTGAACCATTTTTATAAAAAATAACAAGTGGAATTTTATTTAGAACTATTAGAGTTTATCTCTTTTATCTTAATGAGAGTGATTCTCCTAAATTCTTGAGTGATTCAAGAACCATTGGTTGTATCAAAGGACTTTCACATCCTTTGTGAATTGTCTTCCTTGGAAAGAGTGATTCTTTCCTTCCATCTTATCACTAAATTCATAAATTTCTTACAAGGTTCTAACCCTAAAGATCCTAAATCACCCATTGTGATTCATATCAGTTGGTATCAGAATCCCGGTTTAAGGCTTTGAACATTAAATTGATGGCAGAAGAGGAACATTACAATCAAGAAGTAGGAATTAGTCCATTTCAAATGAGAGCATTGATACAACATTTGGAAGGATTAATGATGCGATATAACAATGAGCTCCATGAAAGATTGAACCGGTTAGAGAATAGAGATCCCGAAGATGAAGAAGAAAGGAAAAATATGAGAAAAAATGATGGAGTAGCAAGACCAAGTAGGCTTGAAGGAGTCAAGTTTAGCATTCCTCTATTCAAAAGAAAAAGTGATCCGGAGGCATACTTGGAGTGATAGATGAAAATAGAGCACGTTTTCTCATGCAATAATTATGAGGAGATCCAAAAGGTGAGACTTGCAACTATGAAATTTTCTGACTATGCTCTTGTTTGGTGGAACAAGCTACAAAAGGAGAGAGGTAGAAATGAAGAGTCAATGATTGATACATGGACTGAGATGAAAAGGATCATGAGGAAGCGATATGTGTCAGCTAGTTATTCAAGGGACTTGAAATTTAAACTCCAAAAACTTACTCAAGGCAAAAGGGGGTTGAGGAGTATTTCAAGAAAATGGATATGCTCATGATTCAAGAAAAGATTGAAGAAGATGAAGAGGTAACTATGACCCGATTTATTAGTGGTTTGAATATTGATATACGTGATATTGTTGAGTTGCAGGAGTTTGTTGGTATAGAAGAATTACTTCATAAAGTAATTCGAGTGGAGCAACACCTCAAAAGAAAAGAAGTGGCTGAGAAGAGTTCTACTAACTTTGGATCTTCATGTTGGAAGAACAAAGACAAGAAAGATGTGATTGTTACTTCTAGTAGTTCCACACCTATTCCTACAAAGACTCCTTCAAAGTCTGAAGAACAACCCTCTAAAAGAAGTAGAGATGTGAAGTGTTTCAAATGTCAAGGTTTAGGATACTATGCTTATGAGTGCATTAATAAAGGTTTATGGTTCTTAGAGAGGGAGAATATATAAGTGAATCTGAGGTTGAAGAGGGAGAGGAGAGTGAAGATATAGAGGAGGAAGAGATTCTAAAGGGAGATTTAATAATAAATAGGCGATTACTTGATGGGCAATTGAAGTCTATGGAAGAAAGCCAAAGAAAAAACATTTTTTACACTAAATGTTTAATCAATGACAAGGTGTGTATGATGATCATAGATGAAGGTAGTTGCACCAATGTGGCTAGTGCTAGATTAGTGTCAAAGCTAAATTTACCTACTAAACTACATCCTAGGTCTTATAAACTTCAATGACTTAGTAAGGATGGAGAGGTGCAAGTGAGGAAGCAAGTTGAAGTAAACATTTACATTGGAAAATACAATGATAAGGTACTTTGTGATGTTGTTCCTATGAAGGTCAGTCACTTACTTTTGGGGAGACCATAGCAATTTGATAAAAGAGTCAATCATGACGAGTTCACCAACAAGTTCTCTTTCATGCACAAAGACAAAAAGATTGTGCTCAAACCTTTGAGTCCACAAGAAGTGTGTGAGGATAAAAAGAAAATGAGAGAAAAATTTCTTCAAGAAAATAGAAAAAAAAAGCGTTAATGAAACACTTGAGAAGAAAAGGAGTGATTAAAAGAAGAGTGAAACACTTGAAGTGAGGGAGAGTTATTTAACCATAAAAAGTGAGTATAATGTGTGTTCTACATTTAATTTGTCAGACTTATCTCTTTTTAATGTAGATAACGGATCCAATTTGAGGACAAATCCTTTTCAAGAGGGAGAAAATAATGTGAACATGACATGTGATAAGGGCTAGAATAAGGGAAACAAAGGAAGTTCTTCAACAAGTATTGTTGGTTGACCAAATTGTGTTTTGAATTAATCAATTATAAGACTTTAGTTTGGTTTTATTGCAAGTTGTAATAATGACCCAATTGGAAATTTAGTTATCAGTCTTTGGGAGACCAAGAGGGCGTATAACTTATTGACTTTTGGATGCCACAATTTCAGTTACAATCAATTATTAAGTAGTTTTCAATTCCTAGGTTAATGGATCATTATTAGCCTTTATTTGTCTCCATTAAGTAGTTTTCAATTTCTAAGTTAATGAATCATTATTAGCATTTATTTTCCTTTATTAAATCTTTGTAATTCTGATGACAAAGTTTCCACATAGGCTGAACCATTTTTATCAAAAATAACAAGTGAAATTTTATTTACACTACAAGAAAATCGCTTATTTCCAATAGATTTTTATCGACGGAAAATTAGTTATTACCGATGGAAATTACTAACGCATATAAAGTATTTGTGGAAATTGGTCTTACCGACGGATATATCCGTCGGTAAATTAATAATTAGTTACCGACGGATATATCAGTCGGTAAATTCGTCGGTAAATTAATAATTAATTACCAACAGGTATATCCATCGGTAAATTAACAATTAATTACCGACGGATATATCTGTCGGTAATCCGTCGATAAATTAACAATTACTTACTGACGGATATATCCGTTGGTAAAATTATATAATAATTACTTAATTATAAATATATTCTAATAAATTAATTATTCACCTAATTAAAAAATTAATTTTAATAAATTAATTTAATCATAATTAGATTAATTTATAATAATTTATTAAATTAAATAATTTTAAAAAATAAATAAATATAAATATATAAATATACACAAATGTACAAATATACAAATATATAAATATATAAATATATAAATGTATAAATATATAAATGTATAAATGTATAAATATATAAATATAAATATATAAATATAAAATATATAAATATATTGTATTTATATATTTATTTGGATATATATTTATTTGTATATAAATATAATTTATTGTAAACTATAATCGAAAAATTTCAGTAGCTTAGTGGTTGGAGTATCAACCTCCAACCTTTGTGAGTTGTTTTCCTTGGAAAGAGTAATTTTTTCCTTCCACCTTATCATTAAATTTTTAAAAAAGGGAAAATAATAAAAATATTTTCAACAGAAAATCATGTCGTAATTACTCGTAACATTTACCGATGGATTTTGTCCGTCTGGTAATTTCGATTTTTAGTGTTAGAACTATTAGAATTTATCTATTTTATCTTAGTGAGAGTAATTCTCCTAAATTCTTGAGTGATTCAAGAACCCTTGGTTGTATCAAAGGACTTTCACATCCTTTATGAGTTGTTTTCCTTGGAAAGAGTAATTTTTTCCTTCCACCTTACAAGATTCTAACCCTAAAGATTCATATCAAGAAATGAGTGTACTTATTTTCATATTAATTCAAACTTATTTTTTTACAGATAAATAGTAATGAGATATCCACCTAACAAAAATCACATTCTAATTTATGAAAAAATAATTAAAAAATCAAGTATAACACATACTAAATCATTTTTATCTTCGTATAATAGATTATATAATTAATTAAATTAATCCACATAATTAATTATAAGTTTTTTTATATAATTTTTTTAATAAATTATACATAAATATTTCTTTATTTTTCTTACATATATTATAACATTGGAAATATTTATATTAATTTTACATTAAATTTATTTTGATAATTTTTTATAAAAAATAAAACTATTTTTGTAAGTTAAAATTAAGTTATTCTTAAAATAATTACAAAAATTCTCTTATATAAAAATTAAATATTATATATATATATATATATATATATATATATATATATATATATATATAAGAGATTGATAGACTCGAATTATAAACTTGTAAGAATAAAAAATATCAATTTAATAAATATGTATAAATACAATAATAATAATTTTACATTACTCAAATAAATAATAAAAATAAAAATTAATTAAGTAGGTTATATAGATTAAAAAAATAAGCTAAGATTATTACTGTGATGGAAGCACATGAAATAAAATTCCTAATCCAATAATCCTAGACTCCCTATTCTCTATCCAACGTGTATCCGGTCAGCAAACTAGGATCGACTAGTCAGGTAGCGTCGACCAGGGGACTAGTGGAGACCAATTATGATCAGACTTCAACAATGATCAATGCGCGCTCGATAAAAACAGTGAATAATAGTCGACGACTTCAATGATACAACGCAATGCGCAACAACAATCAATAAACAGAAAACAACGCGGTTAGTGCAGCGGGGATGACAACAACGATCAACAAAATGCAACAACAACAGCAGTGCAGTACAATGACAAGCAGTGAGACATGTTTAAAAACAAAGAAAACTCAAAGTAGATCTAGATCTATTATTTAAAACCTACGTAAGTGTCACTTCTTCTCCAAACTCGGTCACTCACCCTCACACCCCTCCAAACTTGGTCACTTCCCCTTGCACCTGCGAGTTTATTGAGAATCACCTCAGTTTAAGACAGATCGAGTATACAATTAACTCGTGATGTGCCACTTAATTCATTAACTCATCCGAATCGTGAGTTTGATAACATGGTATATATATATATATATATATATATATATATATATATATATATATATATATATATATATATATATATATATATATATATTTAATACTTCAAATTTTATTTTACCATAATTCATTAATTACATTTTTTAATTAAAATATACTTTTAATTTATTATAAAAAACATATAAAAAAATTATAATGTAGTTTTTTCTTAAAATAATTTTTATAACAGCATTACTACTTATAAATTAGTATAGGTCAAAAATAATGTAAGTTAGTTTAAATTTATATATAAATTAATATTAATTTTATTTATTTATTTTTATCTATTTTATTAAATAATTATTTTATATTAAATTATATCTTAATTTTAATTTATATTTACTTATATTAAATTTATATTGAGAATATTTTGATAATTTAATAATATAATCTATTTTTTAATTAATCAAATCAGTCTTATTAATTATAATTTTATTTTATTTTCTCTAAATCTAAACAATTTTATTTTTATTTTCTTTCTCTCATTTATCACTTCCTTTAAATTCATCTTTCAATTTAAAGAAAAGCTTAAAGCTCCCTGTACTCAAGGGATATGTAAACATAGTACCTTAAACTGCCCAATTGCCAGTGATCAAATATGTTTTCCTATTTCGATTCTTGTGACCAACTAAATCAGAGGACTCCGCATGTTAGTGACTATAGACAAAGTCGTTTTCATGGCTTGTTTTAACTCTCTACCTTTACCTTCGTTAAATATTTGTTTGGAATTTCAGTTTGGATGTACATTTGACTTCCCACGCCAAACCAAAAACATGCACCAAGGTTTTTGCAGTTTACATTATTAAAGACGCTGAAGAAGATATTCTAGAACCTTTTAAATATTCCTCTTTATCTATATGACAAAAATTTTGTAGCATCATATGAGGAGTCGTACATGAGCCTTTTAGAATTGCCTTGCAAGCGGCTGCGAAATTCCATCAACCATCATTGAATGTTTTTGGTGTGTATATGATGACACCAAAAATGTTCCTTAGTAATCCATCAATTTTAATGATTCTATTTATCTTACAAAACTTTTACCCTTCTTTTAACACGTGTAACCCTTAAATGAAGGCTACAATCTTCTTTACGGATGTTTCCTCTAAAAACCCAACACTAAGTTTAGAGTGTTGATTCGTATTCTCAATACTTTCTTGATATTTGACCTTTCTATTTGACTCTTAAGTTCCGCTTGCAGTTGGATATCTTTATTTGCCTTTAATTAAAAGGCTACCAAATTATATGTCTATTTTTGCTTTGCTGTTGAATTTTTGAATTTCTAACATTCATTCAGTGTTTCAATATGTCAAAGGCCATGCAAAACTGAGGTTGAAAGTTCACCAAGAATCAGGTGATCTTCTAGAAACCTGGAATTGCTGGTTCTATTTGCACCTTACTTTTCTTTTTCTTACTTTTTTCTGCATTATAAATGAACCTAAACAAGCAAATATTCAGCATATCCAATAGTACAAATATCTATCACGGAGTGTACTAATAGGTATTTGTGAGGGGAATAATAGAATAGATTTTCATAAATGATATACCAGTTAGTTATATATATATATATATATATATATATATATATATATATATATATATATATATATATATATATATATATATATATATCATATTCAACTTCTCTAATTCTATTAAATGTGAAATTTTAATTGATACTTAAATTTTCAATGATGCGAATAATAAAATTATTTTATTTAAATAAAATTAGATCATATAATATTAATATAAATAAAAAAATTAAGTTATACGATAAAATATAAGTTTCAATTTTAAAAAATTAATATGCTTAAAACCAACTTTAATTTTAGAATTTATAAAATCAAATTCTAAAATTATGAATCTTTTCATCACTAATTATTTTAGTTTTGATCAATTAATTATAAATAATATTAACAATAACGAAATTCAAATAAAAATTTTAATTGACCAGCCAATTAGAAATATAAAATTATTTCATTTATTTTTTTAAATGATTGAGAGTACTGTATCTAGAACAGAATATAGTATTAAATATTCTGCAACTAATAACAGATAGGAGACATTATAAGGTCATTGAATGGCCGCAAAAATACAATATGGTGTTATTATGCAACTAATTTGTGTACCCAGTTACCCAGCTACTCCAACCATATTCAATTGTGTCCATTGAACAATTTATGGTTTCTCTTTCTTCTTTTTGCATTTTAGAAATTATGTGAAACCTGCAATATTTAAGAAGCTGAAAATGGAATCCCGTGAGGCAGGAATAAAAAGTTGGGGAAGATGTGGGCCAGGTATTTCCATACACATCAATGACTTATGAATTCGACCAATATGACGACGGCTTAAAAATATATTATTTTAATCATTGTTTTAAAAAATTTTATTTATAAAAATATCCTTTAGCTATTTGCTATTTCTCATTAAATCATTGATATATAATAAAATTCATTAAATGAAATCTCACTGCAAGACCTATACAACACTTCATTAAAGTTAGGATCCAGTAAGCAGTGATTCGAATTTAAGTTTTGTAGATATGATTAAAAAACTTGTTAAAGCTAGTCAAGTCACTCAAAATCGTTAATGAAAATTAATTACCTGTAAAGTCAATAAATACTTTACATTCAGAATATGTTAGTAAAAAATGAAATTATGTTTATCTATATCTGAAATAAATTAAACTTAGATTTATAAAAGGAAAGTAAAAATACAATTTAGTGTCTTAATTTATAAAAATTACTTATTTTTATAATTATGCTGTTTTAAAAATTAAAAACTAAACTTTGAACGTATATTAATGAAACAATAATTTTCCATGAATTTAATCAAACTTTAGTTTATATTTATATATCATTAATATTACAAGTCCAAAGACATAAAATATATACTGTTGACATGTATTTCCTCACTCATATATCTTACTTAATCCCTTAATTCCCCATGTCATCACAAAAAAGAATTGAAAGAATAAAAATATTTATATGTGCATAATTTTTTTTTTAAATTAAGATACACAAATCAATTAAGAAATAGATTGCTATAAATTTTGTAAAAACTACTTAATTTTTTTAACTGCTCTTATGTCTGTTTTTTTATATAATTGATAGGCTGCTCTTAATTACATCAGAGATTATAGGAAGAAAATAAAAGCTTTAGAAACTAAAAAAGTTATTATTTTGAAAAAAAATTAAAAAAATTATTGCTTTGAGGAGAAAATAATTAATTAATAATATTAATATAAAAGAATTATTAAAAGAAAATAGGAACTTAATTCAATTCTAATTATATAGTAAAATTTAATTCTATTCTATTTGATCTCAGCCCTTATATTGAGATATGTCCATTTAACAGTCAAGTAAATTTATTACAATGAATCAACAAATATAGTTAAGGTAAAATTTCATGTAATATTATTCTTTTTAATCTTCTAAGTAGAAGTAATATATTATTTTTTATTAAAAATATGAACTAGAAAGAAGTAGTAGATGAAGGGCAGTGGTAGTTATTTGGTGCAATTAAGAAAAGCCAACTGTCTTCCCATATAATGCTGTGTCTGTCAGTTTTGCAAGGGGAAGACATGGGAAGCTGATTTTGAATGATCCTGCGCCAAAATCTCAGCATTTTCATGAGTATTTATTTATCATGTCCCCACAATAATGACTAAATGAAATTAATCTTAGTTTTCGGCGACATAAACAGCTAGTAATCTTTATATTCCTCAAATATGGCCGTCATGATCGTTGGCATTATTGGGGTTTCAATTCTGTATAAATGCGAATAGGAACAAGGGTCATTTCAGTAACTCTGGGGATCACTCGCTTCATCACTTCCATTCAAGTTTTGGCTCACAACTGCAATGGCCCTTTGGTGGTGGAGGCTGTTTTTTGCTGCTCTTCCTGGGATTCTTTTCTCAACTCAACTCTGTGCTTCCCAAAAAGGTGATACTTCGTCTACTTTTCTTCTCTTTTTATCATTTACATGTGGTTTTCAGTGGATTTTGGTCATGTTAATTTGAAAAGTTTAATTCATTTCTTCACAAGTACAATTTCAAATTGTTTGCCATGTTAAAAAAATTTGTGCAATATATGGTGTAGTATGGTGAAGTGTATCAATCAAATATTGCAGGGTTTTATTGCAAATGAACTGCATCTGTCCTGGTAAAGTTTCTTTCTGGTACAGTCAAAAGTAAAACCCTCTTCATCATGCATGAGAGAGTTAATTTTTAACAGCTATGTTAGCTTTTTTATCAGATAAGCAAGACAATTTAAAAGAATAAATTTTTAACTTAAAAATGTGATCAGTATACACTTCAATGTGATTTCTAATTAATGCATTGCCGACAAGATTACTGATAGAAACTTCTTACCCTTGGGTTCAGCTTGGTTTGAAAAATCACACAAGATCAAACAAAGAAAATATCTATTTCGAAACTGAAAAGCAAACTAAGTTCAATGGTTTCTTTAATTGGGTAAGTTGTTCAAATTGGTTTGTGTTTGGGTTTTGATACTCTTTGAACGACCATACCTGCCGCTTGATTAATGAGGGAAGAAACTGATGATAGGACATGACCATGAGCAAGGCATGGTCAAGGCAAGATCACATGAAACCCCTTACCATGCATGTTTCTGTCATCATATTAACTTTCACATGTATTAGTTGATTAGTTAATAGGTGAAAGTATTGATTTGAAAGTTACTATATATTGCTAGAATGCAATTTCACCGCATCACTGGTATGTCTTGGCTAGCTAGTTAGCCAAGTGTAATAATTGCAGGAAGGAGACAATAAACGTAAATTCCATCAACTATAACCACCACATGGCCATTCTTTATTAGCCAAGTAGCACTATAAATCATAGATACTGATACATGCACCAATCGCATTCTTCTCACATATTCACAACCACTTTTTGAAAAAAGTATTTGTTATGTAAAATTTACTCTTTAAAGAAACTGGACACAGTTTGCAAATTGTTGAATCTCTTCAATAATGTTTGCTAGACTAGATGGAATGGAGAGTGAGAGTTATTATATTCTGTACAAAGTCTTACATTGGTTGCACTAAAATAATTGAAAACCAAGAAAATGGAATACAATGTTCTATTTTGATATCTTCCATAACATTCTTAAATGTTACCTCAATTAGGTTAATCAGGATTCAATTATATATATATATATATATATATATATATATATATATTATTTGTTCATACAGTAAATGCCAAATGTTTTGGCATAAATTAGAGGCCGTGAAATCTAGTTTATTATCTCTCTCTGTCATTGTCAAGTTAAAAGTCAAAATTGTCTTTCCATGATATATATACCTCCTTAGTAGTTACACGTTCCCTCGATTTTAGGTAAGTATCCTCTTTTATCTATGCATCACGAGAGAGTGGATAGTGCGATTGAGAGAAATTGGAAATATGGATAAGTATCTTTCACCATTGTGGTACTGACTGTTTTAAAGATATGTTAAATTGTATAGTTAGACATAAAACCACATCATGCTACAAAATTGATTTCCAATTATTAATTGACAACTACTTTTACTTTATAAAAAAAAGTATCAATAGTTAACTTTTAACTATTATTAACACTCATTATGCGAACAAATTATTGACGAGTATATTTAAATTACCAACCAACAGTTGTAAAATATGTAGGCGTCCGTTACTGGGGAGGGAAGTATAAAAAAAATTTAAACAAAAGCCATAATGTAGATGAAAGTGTCTATTTGTGTGAAAGATGTCCTAAATAAATGGGGCAGTTGGAGAATGCCCTTATGCTTGTTGGGGTATATATTGAGCCAGAGATTGATCTTGATTGACATGCCAGCAATATGGTGACCCATGTGTTCTTTATTTGTTTTCCTTTTAATGCAAACATAGAAAGGGCAAGAAATAAAATAGGGGCAAACATTTTCCATCATCACAGCTCAATGACAACCAAAGTGACGAAAAAGGAAAAAGTTCAACTTGGTGTTTCCTTGACTTTGTTTAAAAGTTATTTATAATTGATTTTTGAACATGCAATTAGAATGTATTTTCAATAATAACTTTCACATTAAAGTTATGTGCTGTACAACTTAAATATACAAGTAAAAGATATCCAAATTCTTCAATAAATATAATTAAGAATAGTTTCAGAAAAAAATTATATAAAATAAAATAAAAACATAAATTAATTGTATTCTCAATTAAAATTAGTTATTTTTTCTCATATTTAACTAGCTATTAATTACCCATGTGACAATGCTTATATACCAAAGTAGGTTCATAAAAAAAATATCTACACAATTTATTCGATTTAGAGAAACCGTGGACACTTTCACACTAAGAAGGTTTTTCCTGATTCTTCCTCTCTTCAAAGCAGTGGAAAGGGAAAGCAATACTAGTAAGATTTAGATTGTGTGGGAAATGTAACCACGTGGTGTCGGTGATGTGAATTTACAGTTCCGAACTACACATTTATGCACAATGCAACGACGGCACCAAACATCTCATACTACGACTACATCGTAATTGGCGGCGGCACAGCAGGTTGTCCTTTAGCTGCGACACTGTCCCAGAATTACAGCGTGTTGCTCCTTGAACGCGGTGGCTCACCCTACGGTAACCCCAACATCACCAATTTAGCAGCCTTCGGAGCTGCCCTCTCTGACACCTCCCCGACCTCTCCCTCTCAGCGTTTCATCTCCGAAGACGGCGTCATCAACTCAAGAGCCCGCGTCCTCGGCGGCGGAAGTTGCTTGAACGCTGGCTTTTACACTCGCGCTAGCCCTCAATATGCAAGGTACACAAAGTAAATTATGTGTGTATATAATAATGAATATAGCAGTTTACAACAAGTTTTTTGGGATGGTGAATCTTGCATTATGTGTGTCTGTTAATTGATTGTGTATGGGTAGGGAAGCGGGGTGGGATGTAAGGGCAGTGAATGAGTCGTACGAATGGGTGGAGAAGATAGTGGCGTTTAAGCCGGAGGTGAAGCAGTGGCAGTCAGCTGTGCGGGAAGGACTGCTTGAGATAGGTGTGGTGCCTGATAATGGCTTCACTTATGATCACATTGGTGGCACTAAGGTAGGGGGCACCATCTTTGACCACCAAGGCTTCAGACACACTGCTGCTGATCTTTTGCAATATGCCAACCCCTCTAGAATTACCCTCCTCCTGCATAGCACCGTGCACAGGATCCTCTTTAGAGTCAAAGGTCCCTTCCACATCTTCAATTTCTCCATCTAGTAGTAGTGACATGAAATTGACAAATTGAAGTGATTGCAGATGGATCAAAACCAGTGGCTCATGGAGTGGTGTTCAGAGATTCATTGGGTCGTAAACACAAGGCGTACCTGAAGCAGCATGCAAAGAGCGAGATCATTGTTTCTGCCGGTGCGCTTGGAAGCCCACAACTTCTAATGTTGAGTGGAGTTGGGCCCGCAGAGCACCTTCGGGCCCATAACATCAGTATAACGTTGGACCAGCCGTTGGTGGGTCAGGGAATGTCAGATAACCCCATGAACGCAATCTTTGTCCCATCTCCTGAACCTGTGGAGGTGTCTCTAATTCAGGTGGTGGGCATCACCAGTTTTGGCACCTACGTTGAAGCTGCCAGTGGTGAAAACTTTGCCGGTGGTTCCCCTAGAGACTACGGAATGTTCTCCCCCAAGGTACCCCCATCATTTAGGTGTATAGTAAGTAGGATTATTAAATAATATACAACATGAAAAATAACAAGTTGAATGGTTAATGCAGATTGGTCAACTATCCACAGTGCCCCCAAAACAAAGGACCCCGGAGGCCCTTGCTAAGGCAATAGAACAGATGCAGAGTCTGGACCAAGCAGCCTTCAGAGGCGGCTTCATCTTGGAGAAGATCATGGGTCCGATTTCAACCGGGCATTTAGAGCTCCGAACGCGCGATCCAAACGACAACCCATCAGTGACCTTCAACTACTTCAAGGACCCCCAAGACTTGGAGAGATGCGTGCAGGGCCTTAGCACGGTGGAGAAGGTAATCGAATCGAAGGCATTCGCTCCCTTCAGATACCCCAACATGCCACTCCCCGTGCTTCTCAATATGACCGCAAGTTCCCCCGTTAACTTGCTTCCCAAACACACCAATTCCTCGCTCTCTCTTCAACAGTTCTGCAGAGACACTGTGATGACCATTTGGCACTACCATGGAGGGTGCCAAGTTGGGAAAGTTGTTGACAAGGACTACAAGGTTCTTGGCGTGGGTGCTCTGCGTGTTATAGATGGTTCCACCTTTAACTACTCTCCCGGAACTAATCCTCAGGCCACCGTTATGATGCTTGGCAGGTATAATCATACCACTATATATTCTATTCTATATATATATAAGAATATAATAAGGAAAATGTGCTTTCTGTAATCACACACTCGTGGGTTTTTCATATCAATGAGTAAATAATGTTTTTTTTTTAATTATAATCAAATTAATTAATATGAAATTAGAATAATCTTAATTACATTTTGATAAAAAAATATATAGAAAAAAAGGAATTTTCTCTAAAAGAAATAAATACATAATTCAACCATTCTAATATAATTCAGTATATAATATTTTATGTGAACAAATATGATTATATTGTTTATAGAATAATAGATACATTTATTTTCATAGCAATGGAATGAATGTTTTTATTCATTTATGATGTAAAGAATAGGATGCAGTATTAATTTGTCCATTTGTTTTTTTAATGCAGCTGTTTTGGTTAACTTAACAGGGTTTTCAATTTGCTGCAGGTATATGGGAGTTAAAATACTGAGTGAGAGACTTGGCGCAAATGCTGCGGATCAAACAGAGCAATAAATTGTATAGTTTTTTCTCCTATTTCAGGTTTTCATCAATGAGAAAAATAAGAAATTGATCATTATAATTCAGCTAGAAAGGGAGAAAAAAATTCTTCTCGTATTTTTCATTTAACGATGGATGGTAATTCTTGCAACATTTTAAGTATTTTTGTCATATTTCTAATCAAAATTATATTTTAGTATCTAATCTACTAAAATCGAAAACAAAGTGGTTAAAGTCCCGTATAAGTACGCCTCTACTCGTGTATGTACATATATCGTAGGTTTGAATAATCAATCACTTGAAATTGAAAGAATTAAAAAAAGTAAAAAATAATGAGAAGAATATAACACGGATATTCCATAAGGGGCACGATATTGTTGCCAGTTTCTTATACGTTGAAGAAAGTAAGTAAGCATCTACCAATTGACAACCCCTCCAGCAGGAACCCTTTTCCACAGTATTCCAAAAATCCTTCTCCAAAGGCAAACATGGCTGGAAGGAGAGGGAATTCACCAGAAAAACGATCCAAGAATCTGTGGATGTTGGAGTAGGAATTTGAGGTTCTTTTTCAGAGACAAGATTTTCATGCTTTGCATGGAATGCGTAGAAAGCAGGCAGTGGCATATGCTGAAGCATATGCTTCCCCTTCAGCTCACTATAAATATGCCTCTAGGAGCTGTCGCACTTGGTATCAAGAAAAAACACAACACAAGAGAAGAGAGGTAAAATTCTGATTCATTCAGCATGGAAAGTTTGAGATAAGCCAATGAGTTACAGGGCATCTCTTCTTTGGCACACACTCGAGTCTCCCAACATCAACCTAATCGGTTTGTGTATGCGGTTTCATTTCTCGACGCGCCAAAGGAGAGTTGCCCTGCAACTCATCTTGCTTATTGGAACATCGCAGCAGGCACCACCATCTTCATGTGATTAAAGGGTATAACTCATTCATCTTCAACCATACATATCCTATTTCTACATACCCTGCTGCACTCACTGTTATGAAATACTCCCACTGCAACAAACTCTTTTCGAATGCGCTGATCTTTCTAAAAGAAGTCACTTACAGAAATTCCACACACTTATTCATGCTTCATTCAGCCTTTCTTTTTGGGTGATTTGAGAGGCAGAATTAACATTAGATATTTCTATTGTTTGTTAGACGAGATATAGAAAGGACTTGTTATAAAAATCTATGAACCTACTACTACCAATTTCCTTCTGCGTTAGCCTTGATTTCTAGTGCATGGAGAGTTATCACGCATGCAGTAGTTTTATATTATTAAGAATTGGGAATGTTAGGATTATGTTTCAAAATTTTATTTGGTTTTTAATTGATTAATTGTATGAATAAAACCATCTTTTCTTGATATTCTTTATTCACTTTCCTACCCTTTTTCATACAATCACACGAATGGAAATAAATCACCTTATCTCTTTTATTTTCAAATTCCATCCATCCAAAAAAATCGATTCAATTAAAATAATTTCTATTTCTTTCATTTAACTTTTTCTTTTCATTTTCACCCCAATCCAAACAAAGCCTGCCAGTTTTTGGATACACTTTTTAACGAGAATTGTTAACAGGGATATAAAATAAGATAATAAAATTAATTAAACAAACTTTTTGTACAAACAAAAAATCTACTTATTAATCATATTTTTTAGGACTTCTCTCATTTAACTCCTCTTTAATTATCAATAATTTTATAACATTTTTTATAGAATCAATGTATTTTAAAAGAAAAAATATTTAAATAAATAAAATATTTATAAATATTTAAATCCCTTCCTTTTTTTTGGCTTTTCTCTCACTCCATCTTATTCTTCTAATTAAAAATATTATTAAAATTTGATAAAATAATTTTTTTGTTATTTCTGAAAAAAAAATTATCCAAAAATACTGTAATTTAATATATATATATATATATTTAAAAATAAAATTATACGAGAAATTTGAGATATTATAAATATTATCATTATTATTATTAAAAATATTAAATATTTATGTTAAAGCAACTTCTTTAGTAAATATTTTTTAAAATTAATTGGTCTGACTAATTATCATAATTAAACTTAATTATAACTAGACTAAATTATAAAATAAAAATATATTTAACTCATAAATAATTGATTTTGTTTAAATTAAATGAGTAATTAATTTATTATGATAAAATAATTTAAAATTAATTATTTACATTGTTATAAATAAAATTATTTTTTATCATAATAAATAAAATTATTTATTATCATCATAATTTTAATTAATGTATATTTTTTAATTTTAATATTAATTTTAAAAAATTATTTTAATATGTTTTTATTAAATTTTAATATAATAATTTTAATCAAGTAATAAGCACCAGAGGAGAGAGCAAAAGAAAGAGTCTTGAGATGGAAGGAGAAAAACAATAGATAAGTGATGAAAAAGAAAAAAAATTATGAAAAAAAGAGAGAAAAAAATTATATATAAATAATATAAATTTTATTTGAGTAATTTTTAAAATATATTATTTATAGGATTGATTTATTTTTTATAAGTAAAAACTGATTTAAATTACGATAAGGTTTTTAACATCTACATTTTTACTTGTAAATCAAATTCAATGAATGTATTTTGATTTAAAGGAGTGAAAGAGAAATAAGGGATTTTAATGAGAAGGAGAAAAATATTGATGAATTCGAAAGTTGTGCGATTGCAAAAAGAAAAGGAAAAGAAAGAAAAGAGATAAATAAATAAATAAATTTACTAATATACCATGAAGGATTAAGGATATGAAACCAAAGTGTTGAGTACAAATTATTAATGAGTTGAATCTAAGGTCTAATAATGAAAATAATCACTAATTAAGTTTCACTATCGGAAAATTTTTGAAATACTGGTACATATGTATGTAGATAGAAAAAGTATTGACAATATAATGGCACTATTTAATTATAAATTTTTTTTTATACATATTATTATAATAAAGATTTTTTTCCCCTCTCTTTATACTCTTATTATAATTTTATATTATACTTTCTCCATTACTTAATAATTTTATAAATGTTTTATAATGTTCTATGCTGTTAAAAAAAAAAAAGACATCTGCATCAGGCCTACAACTTGACTTAGCCCGGCCTGTTTTAGAAATCCAAGCCCAAAGACTTTATTATGAAATAAGTCTTCAATTAAAGGTTAGGTAAGGCCTCAAATTTTTTTTTCCTTTTTTCCATTCTATATGTACGTATGAATGTTTGAGCTATATATTTAAAATTATAAAGATAATGTCACATAAGTCAAAATTGTTAAATTTGTAGTGTGGAAAAAGGTATTAATAATTGCAAAAGAAAGTATTAAGTAGAGTGAGTATCTAATGTTTACTTGTTAAATAAGTAATTTATTTTTTTGCGTTGATATATTAAATAAGATTTTTTTATCTTACATGAGAATAGGACAAATAACTTTATTATTGATAATTATTACCAAAGAATCAGATTATAATTTGTAATCAAGTTTATTGCTTGATTTATAAAATAAAAAGTTGAATTAGTTACAATTACAGTGGTATCCACCTTGATAGTTAGTCTTGTATCTGGCGTGAAATTAAAGGCAAATGGTGGGGCTGATGATGCAAGTCAAAGTGGCCGGTCCAACCACAAAATGGTACGTTCATAAAAGGACCGCGTCGATGTTCATCAGATGTCGCATATTAATTCTGTGCTTCATGACTGACTCAAAAATGAAGAAAAGATAATCACTGCGTCACGTGGTAGAGCGGTTCCAAGGTAAGAAACTCGTAACAGAGGATCACGATAAGCTCATAACTCACGCTCTAAAGTGATGCAGTGACAGCGAAAGGACAATCAAGAAAGTACCAAGTGGATCAAGATTATCACTTGTATACGGTTTTAACTATTTTTCAAAGTTACAATGAAAATTACTGTCATTAAAAGATTATTTTTTTTATAATATTTTTAGTTATTGATAAAGAATTTTATAAACAACTTTATGGTATGAAGAGTATCTAAGTAATTAATTTCTCACAAGAGATCAAAAAGCATCAATGTCTCAAAGCACTAACCTCTGAATGATTGATGATTGTGGTGACGGGTGGGTGTTAACCATCCTATGCCCTTTCACCTTGGTTGTTTTTGTCACTTTTAAGAAACCAGCACAACAACCACTTTTCATCTTGACTGAGACGGCTCTAATGGTAAGGTCCTTGAGATGATCTCACCACATAATAATGGACCAGACCCTTCCAAAACGTAGCTGTACCGGACAATGATCTTCACCGGTAATCTCTCTAACCGCATTAATCAACAGTCGAGTACAACATATTCAGTAATAAATGTGTCACGAACTTCCCAATTTTGTTGGTTAAGAAATGAGTATTCCCATAAACATAGTCAACCCTATACCGTATGACCTAAAATCTATCCCTGGCTGAAGCAAGCAAAGTTGTGGTGGTTGAACGACCATGATTATTTAGCCAATTCAACAAAACTTGTAAGTCAATGGTTTTAAATTTGAGGGGACGACCGAGTCCAAAGAACCAAAATGCACCCATCTCGTGCTGAAGCAGCAGCATCACAACCCTGCTTTAATGGCTGTTTTCCATCTCCACTTCTTGCTTCTGAGAGACCCCATAAGCCTAAAGTCACAAATGTAATTTCATCACACGATGAATTCGCCACAGCCATATCCTCTACCCTTCATCCGCACACACAATTCACCAACCATGAGTCCCTTCCATCTTTACACGACTCGTACATCAGCTTCACCAAAGCATTCCCTCAATTTTCTTCTACTTCTCAAGTTGATCAACTTCGAGCCCAAGAATACCATCACTTGAACCACTCCAACGCCTGCTTCGATTACACTGGATATGGCCTTTTCTCCTACGCTCAGCAACAGAGACCTTATCCCACAACTTCAATGGCTTCTTCTTCTTCATCATCATTGTCGTACTTCTCATCAGACGCCTCCTTCTTCGATATATCCTACAAGTCAGTGAACTTGCAGTCCCAGGTTCTCTACGGTGGCCATGAGTCAGAACTGGAATCCAGAATCAGAAAGAGAATCATGTCGTTCATGAATGTCTCTGAAGCTGAATACACGCTTGTTTTCATTGCCAATGAGGTATCTGCTTTTAAAATTTTAGCCGATTCTTTCCAATTTCAATCTAATAGACGGCTCCTCACAGTGTATGACCATAGCAGTGAGGCACTGAATGTGATGATTGAGAGTTGCAAGAAGCAAGGGGTGCATGTATTGTCAGCAGAATTCTCCTGGCCCAATCTCGGAATCGAGTGGAGGAAACTAAAGAAGATGGTCATGAATAAAAGGGAAAAGAGAAAGGGAGGTTTATTTGTTTTCCCACTTCATTCAAGGGTAACAGGAGCACCATATTCCTATGCTTGGATGTCCACGGCACAGGAAAATGGGTGGCGTGTCTTGCTTGATGTGTGTGCATTGAAACCTAAGGAAATGGGCACCTTGGGTATGTCACTTTTTAAGCCTGATTTTATGGTTTGCTCATTTTACAAAGTTTTTGGTGAAATCCCTTCAGGTTTTGGGTGCTTATTTGTTAAAAGATCTAGTGTCTCTACTTTGAAAGATCCTGGTAATGCTACAAGCATAGGAATCATAAGCCTTATCCCAGCATTTAGACATGACACTGAACAAGTAGTGATTGAAACTGAAAGGGATCATCCGCCAGGGGGGCCATCACCAACATCAGAAATAGAGGAGTTAAGCATACCCTTTGACTCATCTAAGGATAGAAACAACGTAGGTACTAAAAAAGAAGCCATAGAGATTCAATGTAGAGGATTAGACCATGCAGATTCAGTGGGGTTATTACTGATCAGTAATAGGACCAAATATTTGGTGAATTGGCTGGTTAATGCATTAATGAGTCTTAAACATCCACATCATGAAAATAAGCTTTCCCTAATTAGGATTTATGGGCCTAAGATAAGTTCTTGTCGTGGATCCGCTGTAGCATTTAATATATTTGATTGGAAAGGGGAAAAAATTGATCCTGCACTTGTGCAGAAGCTAGCTGATAGGAACAACATCTCTTTAAGTAGCTCATTTTTGACAAATATAAGGTTCGCCGACAAGAATGAAGAGGAGAGGCATTGGGCCTTAGAGACAAGAGCTTCTGAGGTTGAAGGGTTGGGCCTGTCCAAGAAGATACGAAGGCATGAATCTGGGATATACGTTGTGACTTCTGCGCTGGGCCTCTTCACAAACTTTGAAGATATTTACAAATTATGGGCTTTTCTTTCTAGGTTCCTCGATGCGGACTTTGTGGAGAAGGAGAGATGGAGATACAAAGCTCTAAATCAAAACACGGTTGAATTATGAATTTTTTGCTTCCTATTTCTTTATTTGTCTCATTAGTTAACATTTTTATGGTTACTTTAGTTTCGATTCATGTTTTGTAACAAAGTTTTGTACAATAAATGTATCTCTACATAGATTTTTTATTTAATATATAATTCACGAGAGTTTATTCTTTATCGGTATCTTATATTATTTTTTTTAAGATTATTACGTAAATATATCCAATTTTGACTTAAATTTTATATTTTTACGCTCTATATCATAAAAGAAAATTCATGTACATAAGACTTAATGAGTGAGTCTTAACTCTCGTCCCTATGAAAAAAAAATTATCTTTCATCCTATAGAATTTAAAATTATTATTAAATTATTTTTCATCTAGTAAGATATGTGAATTTAGTTTAAATTGTTTTCAATTTTTTTCATTTTCAAATTCTAAAATTTATTGTTAATTAATATTCATCTCATAAGATAGATAAGGTATATATATAATTGTTTTCAAAAAAACTTTCCAAATTCTAAATTTTATTGTTAATTAATATTCATCTTATAAGATAGATAAGATATATATATATGAACGCTTGGCTTTTTATTTGACACGAAGCATTACTAATGATTAAAAGTTTTTTATTAATTTTAAAAGGATTAAAAATAAAAAGATATATTTTATATAAATCAAAATTAAAATACACTTAATTTATAAGAATTAAAACATATTTAAACATTAATTTTATTAATAATTAAAATTTTCTGATGAGAAAAAATTATTTAGTTTTTTATATTAAAATACTTAATTGTCTATTAAAATAATTGTTTAAGGATAAATTTTTGCTTTTATATTTTTATCATGAATAAAAAATTACTTTATCTATAAATTTATAATTACCTTATTTTTTTAATAATAAGCTGATCATTTTCTTCAATTATTTTATATATATATATATATATATGTATATATATTCTAAATAAATTATAGAAATAATATAATATTTATAATTATGTACACTAATTATTTTAATTATTATTTGTAAAATCGATATTAATGAATACAAATATAAAAATTATTTTTTTAATATAGTTCTGGTTTAGTATTGATTTTCTATTTTTCTTTTAGTATTTATTCAAATATTTTTTATGAAAAAAAATAACAATACTAAATCAAAATTTATCTAATACCGTCTATCTTGGTATATTTTTAATTTTTTATGAAAAAATAACGAATAATTAATTCAACAATACCAGTGAAAACAAATTAATTTATGCATAAAATTAAATAATTTAAGGGGAAATCATAAATATTTTTCAGACCTAAATGACATATTCGTCAATTAAATGGTTGCAATATTCTCAAAGTTGACCCACCTCAATTTAATTGTTTTGGTGGGATTCATTTATGTAATTGATGTAATTTAGGTAATTTGGTCACAGGTGTTAAACTAGTTTGTCATTGCTAAAGCAGTTATTAGGTACAAAATAAATGAAACTACAATCACTTCAAGGCAGCTGAATTATAATATGGAATTGTGATGTTAGTTGCCTAACTAATTGATGCAGTCAACTAATTCAATAAGTTTGTAATAAATAAATATAAATATGTGGGTTTATCATCTTTTGAAATTCATATTGTATAATCCAAAATTAATCATGTCATATTTTCCAATAAATATATTATTCTTTTAATATGCTGAAGTTACACTTTATTAATATTTTCACTAAATTTAAATAGTAACTTAAAATATGTTCTTAAAAGAAAAAAATGAAAGAAAACTTAATTAAAAAATTATATATGTTTAGACAATTTTTTCTATTTAAAAAATATATAAATAAAAAATAAAATAAATTCTCTAAAAATTAAAATTAGTTTGTATGTAATTAAACTCCTATACTTAAATTCTTCAATTATTTTTAGTTTGTATATAAAACAATTTTAATTTATAAAGTTTTTTTTTCTAAAAAATTTTCAAATAAGTTTGTCTAGGAATTACGTATTTTTTAAAACATAATAACAAATATTATATAATTAATTGTAATTTTTTTTTGTTAACTTTTGTTCTATGAAAATAATTACTTTATTTTAGGATTTTTTTTGTTATAATTAATTTTGGTGAAATCTCTGTTTTTTAAGGGAAGATGAAATCTAAAATCAATTCATTCTATAATTATATAAGTGAAACTTCTCTCTCTTAATTCTCTCAATTTGAACATTCTTCCTCCAGAATTGTATCTCACCTACCATTTTTCCAATTAGTTAAACGAATCCTTTCTAATTGTCTTAAATTATCATTCTTTTATTTGTTTCTATCTTTGTATTTAATTTTTAACCGATTATACATTTCAATTTAAACATAACTTTGTATCCTAATTTATTATAATTAAAAATATATTCTATATATTTAAAATATTTATTTATTCAAAATTTAAATGTAATTTTTCAAAATACTTATTTATTAAGAGTAAATAATTTTAAGCATATATAAGAGATAAGAGATGAAAACTTAATTTATTTTTTAGATTGTAATTTAATGTTTCAAAATACTAATTATTATAATTATTATACTCCTAACACAAAATAATAGAAATAAGAAATAAGTCTTTAACTTTTAATATGAAATTAATAAATTGACTTTTTACTTCTAATTTCTTATGTATTTCAATCGTATCATAAATATATAATTTTTGTAATTGAGGTTCCATGATATTTTATAGATATGATTGTGATTTTAATCTCATATCAATTGCATTTTATTATTCTTTATTCAATTTCATGTTTTATATATATTATTTCTCCTTGAACTCAAGTACCTTTTCATAACCGAAGACATTTTTCAACGTATATTTTGAAGAGTAGATTCTTGACTATATATAACTTAAAAAAGATAATATTATATATCAATAAAAATACTAAATCTTAGTTAAATATATAAACGTAATATACTTATTATAAATAAAAACAATTGTCATTTAAAAATATAAAACTTTTGTAATATCTCTTTTTAAAACAATTAAAAATATTTGTTACATTGTGTTTATTATTTTTAGTGTATTTATTAATAAAATATGTACAAATAGATCCACATAAGTAAAATTGGTTGTAAATTATATGTTACGAATGTTTAAATTATTTTAAATTTAATTATTTTATTATTAAAATAATATTACGTAGTTTTAATCAGTTTTATTTTGTTAAAAATAGGATGTGTTTAGTAAGAAGAAAATAAATATATGGAAATTTTGATGAATAAAAAAAATAGATGTTTGACTAAAAAAGATTAATAAATATAAGTATATATGTTTTCAATACAAGTAAATATATGTTTTCAATAAAAATATTAGAAAATATAAAATAAATAATAAATATTACTCTATTTTATTTTATATATATTTTATTTTTTCTTGTCAAGTATATTCAGCTTTATATATTTTTCTTCTTTCCCCTTTTTAGTTTTGCTTAATTTTGAAGAGGGTAAAATAATTAATGTATCCTTAAAGATATATTTTAATTTAATTTTATAATAGAACTAAAATAAAAGAATTTTGTAGAAGTAAGTTTCATATCTCACGTTTTTATTTTATTTTTAGGTAAATTTATATACATTATCATTAAAATATAATTTATTTTTTATATATTTTCATAAAAGTACAATTTAATATATATATATATATATATATATATATATATATATATACGGATTAAACTAAATATATTATGTAAGTTTTTAGTTGACTTAATATAAAAATTATTTTACAAGATCTTCTTTATTTATTAATATTTAAAGACTAGTTTGAAAATGTAGTTCGATACTTCGAAGAGAAAACATAGGAAAAAAAATAAAGAAAATAATAACAAAGACAAAAAGTTTAAAATTATGTAAGAAATAAAATTGAATGTTTAATGGTTTGAAATTGTAATAGTGGGTGAAAACGGAAAGAAAAGTTTATATAAAAAAATATAATTTAATTATTTTAATATAAATTTGAAAAATAGAATAAATATCATTTTTTTATTCTCTTACATCACTTGAATTCTCTTCCTCTCTTATCTTTCTCCCTCCCCTCAACCATTGAGTATGAGTACTTATTTTTCTTCAACCACACAAACATTGAGGTATGAAATAAGTCCAACCATCTATATTTGCTTGTTATAGTTTGAAGTATCAAAATAAAATAAGTGTGATGGTGAAAGATAGAGAAGATCTGATTCTGAGGAAAATAAAAGTGATTAGGCATGTCCCCACTAACTAACTACAAATGAAATGGTTGGTGAATTTTTCTATCTTGTCCAATCAGTTGATGTAACCGGAAATATGGTTTACTTAAATGTACTTGACTTCACGCAGATAAAAGATAATAATGGTTCCTACGCTCACCAGCACAGTATTTATATCAGTTTTTCTCTCTTAACCCTTTCATCGATCATGCACTATAATTTTAAAACAAACTATAATTTTAATGTGACTAAAAAAAATAATGGATAAAGTTTTTTTAGAGATGAAAGGTGATAGGTGTTCCAAATTTTTTTAATTTGCTTATATATTTATCATTTTAACTCTAAAATTTAATTTTATAATTTTGGCCTCTTATTTATTTTTATAAATATTAAATCAAATTATTAAATAGATTAAATAAGAAAATATTTTTGTTCTCTTATATTTTTCATATATTTTTTTATATTTATTTATTCTTTATTAATAATATGTTATTTGACTTTTTATAAAATTATCGGTGAAGATTTATCACTAATAACATATATTGGATAAATAGGATACCTCTCAACGCATATCAACAATTTAACGTGCCTTTGAATAAGACTTGTCAATTTTATTAAGGATACTTGTTATACATAAATCACCTTAAATGACACATTATATTCAACTTGATTAGAACTACATGTTACACACATATTGCCTTGAATGAAATATTACGTTAACATATATTAGATGGACGAGATTACTCAAGATACATGACAACAATTCAATATTCACTCTGCCACAAAGACAAAACTTGTCAACTTTATTAGGAACACATAAAAGTCACATGACACACTCATATCCACATTAATATTTACTATGCACGTACACTTGTCAATCTCAAATAAGATAGGTTTAATCCTATAACATATATCATACACTACATTTAAACCCTAAATTACAATAATTTGTCTCTTAACAAACCTAATTGAAACTCATTCTCTTTATATATCAAATATTACACTTCATGATTTTCAAATGAAACATTTTGATATCATTGAGAAAGAGAACTATTTCAATTTTTTATCTTGTTCTTTTAATTACAAATGATGAAATCAACCAATATAAAGATGATGTGTGGTTTTAATGTGCAACTCCATATAACTAAATCCTTATCCTCCTGAAGGAAAAAATCTGCACAACTTTAAAATTTTTAAACAATACATCATTCAATAATTTGTATTTTTGACAATCGAAAATAAACTATAATGATGTAATAACAAAATCATTGAATTGGATGTTAAGTTCACAAGGTATATTAAACAAATACCAAGTGTTATAAATCCACATTTTGCAATCTCTTCCACAAACTCGAACATCATCCCTTCCACACAAGTAATAGTTTACTTGAGAAGATCTATCCAAAGAATAACTTACATATAAATATAACAACTCAAAGATATTGTTGATCCAACATCATTGGTCATTTAATCCATTGTTACAAAATATAACCCAAATTATATAATGTGGACAGTAAACAAATCACAAGAATCAACTAGTGTCATTTAACAAATTGAGTACGATTAAGTTGAAATCAAATATAATATTGATGTTTTACAAATCATAATAAAAAAATTAAACTTCTACCTTCAACTGTATAACATAAATATTCATGAACACTATTAAATTATTAATCTAAATAAAATATCTATAACCACCAATCTTTAAGAAATTATTGTGACTTAAGAAAAAAATACATATATTAACCACACAATACTAGAAAGTCTAAAAATTTCTAACCATATATTTATCTAATTTTATTTTAATTAATGTTCATCCATGTGTATTTTGTTGACTGATTATTTATGTTAATTTTCATTTTGTTTTTAAATAAATATTTAAATATCTTAAAATTTAACTTCATTCTAAATTTTATTATATCACATTATTAATATATATATATATATATATAAATTAAATAAAAATCCAGCTTCAAATTTAAATAATTAAATACAATAAAATTCATTTAAATATTTTATTTATAAAATTACAACTAATCATATTATCATTTTACAAAAACTTAAAAAACTTACAAAATTATTTTATTTACTTTTCAAATTATTAACTATCCAAAATAATAATGTTTTAAAATTTTATTTACTTACTTGTTTTTAAATAAATTATTATCACTAAATAACAATATATTTCTCAATTTTAATAACAATCACACATTTAAACTTTTCTTCAAATAATTTTCCTTAAATCATCTTATTCTTTATTTTTATTTTTCTAATTTTTTCTCCTAACTTATTTATAAACAAATTACTGTTACTATATAACAATATATTTATCATTTTTAATTTTATATTAAACTACCATAATTTTAAAATTTCATTCAAATAATTTCCCTAAAATTATCCTATTTTGTATTTTTATTTTACTAATTTTTCACTACTTACTTTTTTTTAAATAATTTTTATTAATAAATAAAATTATATTTCTCAATCTCAATTTTAATTTTACATTAAACCACTATAAAATTCAAATTCAATTAAAATAATTTCCCTTATATCATCTTTTAATTTATTTTTTAATTTTTTACTCCAAATTTATGATTAAATAAATTATTATTACTAAATAAATATACATTTAGCAATTTTAATTTTATACAAGCAATCATAATTATAAAATATTATTCCCATAATTTTCTTATATTATCTTCTTTTTTCTCCCCATATTTTTTATCTTATCTTTTAAAAATAAAAAATTGGAAAACCAGAATTCGGGTTTTGGATTAATATTCTCATGAAGACTTCCCAAAATCCAAATTCCTGAACAAAAAGTATGCTAACTGTAAATATAATGGAAAATGTGCTATATGGAAAAAAAGAAAAAAAAATCTGCTTCAAGTTACTGGTAGAAATAACTTGTTTTAATTGTATAAATAAAATAATATCATGATAATGCAAACAAGAAGGAAAAAAAAAAACATTTAATTATTTGGTTTGGGTGTGGTCATACCGTGGAACATGTGTATAGAATTCCGTCACTGTCGGGAAGGATTGCGAGTTGCTAGGGTCCTGCGGATAAATGGCATGACCCGGTAATTAGAAGGAAACGCAAAGGTGAGATTATTGAAGTAAAACAGCCAATTCTGCATTAGTTGAGACCTAACTACCTCAACCTTCACACTATCCGACGTAAGAAACAAAAGGACAAAACCACCTCGTTGCTGCTAACTGCTTATATATAAATATATTTGCACGTAAGGGCTCTTCACACAATTCAACTCTCTCTCTCTCTCTCTGGAACTGCTACTAACTGTGATGGCAAAGAATGTGGGGATTCTCGCTATAGACATCTACTTCCCTTCCACCTGTATTCAACAGGTGAACCCATCTCTCTTTCAATCCACTCTCCTTTTCTTCTTAATTTGACCTTTCTTCTTTGCATAATTTATGTCGATTAACGAAGTTTAAGAAAACTGTCATAGAAGTTAAGTTCGATACACCCATTTCGTTTTCCGATTTGTAATGAATATCGGCTCATGAGCATTAAACATGTTCATAGCTGTTCAGTAGCCGATTGCATAAGGGCCTGAAAAAGTTGTTATGCTCTTTTCTTATCGCTATTGAAAAGGACTAGGCCTAACCGAGGCACGATTTCTAGTTTTCATATATCGTGTTCTGGGACACACATAACATATCTCTGTTTTTTTTTCTGCGGGGAAAATCGTGAGATCCCCTTAAACTGCATCCAAAATCCAAATTATGGCATGTACGGTTCTCCATTTGTCGACAGGTGAAGGGAGGGAAAATAACAGAACTTACTGTTGTGGATTATTATGGCTTATACGTTACGCAGCGATTTGTTTTATTATCTGATTGATGCAAATTGAAGTTACTTACAGTCTTTTTTTTGTTTCCTTTAAAGTGATGTTTTCAGTTTCTTCACTTATGCAGGAAGTGCTGGAGGCTCATGATGGTGCCAGTAAAGGGAAATATACTATTGGACTTGGTCAAGATTGCATGGCATTTTGTACAGAAGTAGAAGATGTCATTTCGATGAGGTTTCTGTTTTAAATTTTATAATCTGTATAGTTTATATTCAGGCAGTAGTAGATATTAGATGCTTACTTTTTTGTGGATTTGCCATTGGATATAGTCATCATTGCTGCTACCTGAGCAAGAAATTTTATTTGAGGAAAGACAGAAAAAACATATATAACACTGAGGAAACAGTTCCTTTGTTTTCCTTTTCCTTGATTTTTTTTTCTCTTATGTTTGCTAGAATTAATGTCATATGATAGGAAATGTTGTATCATTTGCATAGACTTTTTCCAATAATACCATTTAGAAGTTTAATTCATAAATTCATATTATGTTGGTCAACCGAACACATACATAAAGGAGAACATAGAATATATATATATATATATATATATTCTATGAACCCGTGGCCTCTTTCTGCCTCTGCTTGCTAAGGGTATCATTACTCAAAGGTTCTGTAAATAGTGAAGTAACCTATAATGGCTTGTGGAGTCCGCTACAGAAACTGAGAAATATGTGAACTATTATTCTGATAAATAATAACCACGATGAAGGTTCAGCACATTGCAAAAGTTTTCAGGACGAATGTAACGTTTGAAACCATTTTATTGTATCATAAACTATTTATAACCATATAAAGGAGATGAATTATTGCATTATGCACAGCATATATTTCAATTTCATAATATTATTTAATTTATTTTAATCTTCTGTAGTCTTATATTTTTTATGTTGTTTTCATTTTACTGCTTGTATAACATTAGACATGCCCACCAAAGCCACATTGATATATTGCTCTGTTTGCTTTTGGGTTAAATGTTAGGACTTTGTTGTTGAGGACTAACTCTTGCATTTTCAGTTTGACAGTAGTTTCTTCCCTTCTAGAGAAGTATAAGATAGATCCTATAAAAATTGGTCGGCTGGAAGTAGGTAGTGAGACTGTGATTGACAAAAGCAAATCCATCAAAACTTTCCTGATGCAGATCTTTGAGGTATGCTTTCAGAGTAAACTGCGCGGATAGATGATTCTCTTTGTTTGTGTAAACTCACTTTCTTCACCACATGATGGCAGTTTAGAAACTCTTAAACTGATTTACATACATAAATAATGTGTAATATGGATGATTAAACCTTATATTCAAGTATTTTAGTGCTGGATTGGAGGTTTTGAGCTGTCAATGTTGGGTATATCATCAAGTAGAGAGCATAGCTGAGGTGTTTCATAACTATCTGGGCTCAGTTCATCTTTAATTATATAGCCAGATCGGATACAAGCTTCTTTATTTGAATTTCATTGAGTAATTCTCCGCTGTCTGGAATATAATAAGTTTGTTAATAATCAGAATTGTGTGGTTCTGTTAACTTTGCTAATCAAATTATCTATTTCGGTAGATTTTGAGTAGAATTTTCATTTACTTCGTCTGAAATACGCAGAAATATGGAAATACCGATATCGAGGGTGTTGATTCAACTAATGCATGCTATGGAGGAACTGCTGCTTTGTTCAATTGTGTCAATTGGGTGGAGAGCAGCTCATGGGATGGTCGCTATGGACTTGTCGTCTGCACAGACAGCGCTGTAAGATCACTTCAATATTCATGGCCTATGGACTATATAACTTGTTTCACATTCCCTTTTAAATGAGCTATTTTAAGATCTAAAAGTTATGAACTCAGATGCATATCCTAGATTCTGTTGTAACTTGAGGTCAGGTTAGTCTCAACTCATGCGTGTGTCACTGATGGGTTCCTTTCTCAGGTCTATGCCGAAGGACCTGCACGGCCTACTGGTGGAGCTGCCGCTGTTGCCATGCTAATAGGTCCTGATGCTCCCATTGCTTTTGAAAGCAAATTGAGGGGAAGTCATATGGCTCATGCCTATGACTTTTACAAGCCTAATCTTGCCAGTGAATATCCAGTAAGCTGTTCAGTATCTTTGCACTTTGTGTCAGAGAACTTTTGACTATGGGATCTTATGCTTCGAAAGCTAACTTCCATTTTCCCAGCTAGTGTGAAAGAAATAATTGCAATTTTATTTCGGTTTGAGAAAATGCTATGACGGGTGTCATTTGACTGTGTGCATTCCCTTACTTGAGTTTCGACTAACTAAAATAAATCCACGGGATTTATGTTTTATAGATTGTTGATGGGAAGCTTTCTCAAACATGTTACCTTATGGCCCTTGATTCTTGCTATAATAACTTAAGTCACAAGTAAGCTTTTACTGTTAATATAGTTTTTTTCTGAAATTTGGTTTGTAAGTCAACCAAACACATCATAGCATTGCTCTTTTGCAGATATGAGAAACTAGAGGGAAAACAATTTTCTATTTCTGAAGCTGAATACTTTGTATTTCACTCTCCATATAACAAGGTAAGGCTATAAGGATCTCATTTAATATCTTAACATCGCAGCACCCCCGACAGAGAAGAATGTTTTGTATAATAATCATTCATGATTATCTATCTTAATTGATGCCTACATGTTCATATTTTTTGTCTGTTTATATATCTAGTTAATACTTATTGCAGCTTGTACAGAAAAGTTTTGCTCGTTTGGTGTTCAATGACTTCTTGAAAAATTCCAGGTTCTGTTTCATTTTTCCACCCTCTGGAAACGTTTTCAATTTTGATTTCTTCATGTATCGGTGGTGATTAAAAGTTGGTAATTATGATTACAGTTCTGTGGATGAGGTTGCCAAAGAAAAGCTGAAACCTTTTGCAACATTATCTAATGATGAGAGCTATCAAAGCCGGGATCTAGAAAAGGTCTGAGAGCCCCAAGTATAGTTTGGGAAGTAAAATAATATTCTTCTGTTTCTTTTAGCACTCTTATTTTTCATTTTTCATTTTTCCTCTGGGTTGGAGAGAAAAGTTGTGATTTTCCATCTATGTACCTACTAAGAAAATGGACAATTTGAAATTTTTGCTGATGGTGTGAAGTATTCTTTGATTTACAGGCATCCCAGCAAGTTGCAAAGCCTCAATTCGATGCAAAGGTGCAACCAAGCACCTTGATACCAAAACAAGTTGGCAACATGTACACCGCATCTCTTTATGCAGCATTTATTTCACTTATTCACAACAAACATAGCACATTGGTGAATGTTCTAAACACTTAGTTAAATATAAGTATATTCTCATCAAAGTTTCGGGCTTTCTGAGCTAGATTTACATTTTACAATTTGCAGGATGGTAAGAGGGTAATATTGTTCTCATATGGAAGTGGCTTAGCTTCCACAATGTTCTCCTTGCAACTACGTGAAGGTCAACATCCATTTAGCTTGTCAAACATTGTCAAAGTCATGGATGTTACTGAAAAATTGAAGTCAAGGCATGAGGTATTTATCTTGTCGGTTTTATGGCCGTTTTTTAATATGAATATTTGATTATTTATTTTTTTAACCATCTTGTTTTAACATTCCACAAGATGCAGAAAACAGAACCTTTGTGGGTTACACAATTTATTAGACTTTTGAGAAGTGCAATTTTTTATGCAGTTTCCGCCAGAGAAATTTGTTGAAACCATGAATCTAATGGAACACAGGTATGGTGCCAAGGAGTATGTAACAAGCAAGGACACCAGCCTTTTATCTCCAGGCACATTCTATCTCATTGAAGTTTCCATGTATAGAAGATTCTATGCAAAGAAAATCAGTGAAAATGATTTGATCACTAATGGTCATTGATGATGTTTATTTATAGGACGTGTAGTCCTTATAAGCTAGGAGCCAACTGTGTTTAGCATTTACAAGGTTGTTATGATGTATTAAGTTTATGAAAGTGAGGTTGTTGTTAGTTTAAATATTGTAAGATGTATTTTTACAGTTTAGATGACTCACAAAAATTAGTTGATAGTTATTATGCTTCTGAACATTGTTTTAAAAATTAATTTATAGCTCTTATTCTTTTGAATACTGTTTCAAAAATCAAACTAAATTGATTGATTAAAACTTAGTTTTTATTTTTCAATAATTGAATTGTAATACAAAATTATAAAAATTATTTTTTAATAAGTTTTAGTAAGATAATAATAATAAATTTAAATTCTTTTAAATACAATTTTTTTATAAAATATAATATTTTTAATTTTACTAAAACTTTGTTCGTAAAAAAATTTATAACTTTTACAATATTCTTTTTTCTAAAGAAAGAGAAATAAAAATATGTTTGTTTTAAAAATAATTATACATTTATTTTTTTAATAAAATAATATTTTATCATAATTTTTATGGTGATTGTATATTTTTATTTTAAAAAATAGAATTAGAAAAGAAAACTAATGTCTTTTTTTAAAATAATTTGAAGATTCTTCTCATTTTGGACATTGCAAAGGCTTCTTTTGCTCGTCATCGTTATACCTATTAATTAAAAAATACTTAATATATATATATATATATATATATATATATATATCAATTTTTATTTATACAAGAATTACTTAAAATAAATTATTTTTTATAAATAACTAACACAAACAAATATATCCTAAATCATATCCGTCTACTCTTTTCAATCTCATTTAATTATATTATGTTTAGCGAGGTTAAAAGTTAATTTCCCTAAATTGTACGTACAAAAATATATATTAATACAAAATATATTTTATGTCTCGCTCATAAAAATTAATATAATATATATTTTTTAAAATATAATAAAATAAAAATTACTTTATTATCATATTATTATAGTTTAACTTTAACTAAATTTAATAGAAATAATTATGATATATCATATTAATTTATCGATAAAAAAAATACCTTTTATAAAATTATCGACTATATGACTAATTAATTATTAAGAAAAGAATGTTTATTTATTATGAAAAAATAAAATATTTTCAATGATGAAAAATGTTTTCATTAAAATATTTATTTCTTCAATCTATAAAATTGTACATGTTCTTAAAATTTGTCTGAACATGTTATTATGTTTATTTTTTATCTATAAAAGTGTACTTTTTTATTCTTTTCTATTTAGCAGTTGTAATATTTTTGCAAATGTAAGAGAAAGCCCAAAATTTATCTTCAAACACCATTACATGTCTAGCATTACAAGAAGTCTAATAGTTCAATTAAGTTAAAATAAAAAATTAAACAGCAGAATAAAATATAGTTTTAATAGAAAAATATTAATAATACTCTCTTTCAAATATAGTTTTTTTTAATATTGTTTAAAATTTATTGAAAATCATTGTTTTTTTTAAATCTTATTGATAATTACATTTTTTACTAAATTATTGTGAATAATAGAAAGTATATTAAAAAGAATAATAACTTTTGAGTTTTCAGAGGTTTAGTATACGTGTATTTTTAATGTAAAAGTTTCTGCATTATCGTTCAGTAAAAATATATCTATGAATTCTAAAACAGTTTTTTGCTTTTTTTTTTTTTTTTTAACATTTATAACAATAATAGGAATGCACTATAATTAAGCAGCTAAGGAGATTTGTGCAATGTATAAGGTTAATCACTTTGAGTTGGAGAAGATTTCATTATTATTATTTTTTTTTCAGAATGCTCATAATATTTATGTTTTATATTAAATTTTATACTTTTCTGATGGGGTATGAAACACAATAAATTAGTGGTGCCTAACTTTTGGAAGTCCCTCCACCTCATATTGTGTCCTTATTGGTCCAAAACCGAGACCACCCCTCCCTGTGGTCCACCAAAAGATGCATGACAAATGGTGAAACCCAGCAAATACGTATCGACACATGTCAATTGATTTTTACTTTCCAACATTTGATCAAATTACAATCGTTGGACGAAAAACATAGATAACCTTCCACTTAAACATTTACACCTCGTCCCCACCGTGTCCCTACAATTTTTTTTATTAACCTACCAAAAGTATTAGTGGCATAAACAAGTTGTTAGTGTATAAAAAGAATTATAAATACAATGTATTAAATTCAGTTAATAAGATATTAATGAAAAATATTGGATCAATAATAATAACATTATTGTTATTGACGTTAATCTATCATTTCAAAAATAAGTTTTTTTTCTCAAATAAAATATATTTTATATTTACAAATATATAAAATGGTATTCTTACTTCTTTTCTGAAAATTATATTTTTTATATATATATTTTATAAATAAAAAATTCAATAAGATTTTTATTTGAAAAACCAAAATTAAATATCATTCTATTTCTATTATTTTAAAAATTAGTTCAATAATCTTTATGATAGATAAAAACTTATTATAATTTTATATAAAGTAAAATAATAATATATAATTGAATAAAAACTATGATAGAAAAAATAGATATATTATAATCTTATGTTTAACAAACTTAATAATGACAGGATATCATATAAATGTATGTGAATAAGACATTTTTATTAGAGTTACATGTAATTTTTATAAAATTAACTTTTAATTTATATATATCTTTTCACAAATTTATATATAAACACATATATATAATTTCTTAAAATTATAATTTAATTTAAACATTTTAGTAACAGCTGATATATATATATTGACAGCTGAACATAACAGGACAGATTCTTACTGTATGAAGAGGAGATATCTTACCTTTTAATCTGTGTATTTAATTTATAAGTATTTATATCACATTCCATTTGTTGTATTGTATTATGGTGTTTTAGCCACCATGGTCTTGAAAATGTCTGGGGTCCTTCCTTGAGTTTCAATGAACTCACCCAACACAAATTTTAAGCATTTCTAGCTACAATTATCTCCTGTTGCTTCAGGTTAATTTTCCAGTTCTGCACAGGTAAATGGCATCCAATCACGACATGGATCGAAATGAAGACGGTGGAACAACAGACCTCAGTACCTGCGACGCAGACAAAGATTCATCCCCACTCACCAACCTCACTGGGCTCTCTAAACACGTCCAAGACAACACCGAAGGCTACCAAATTTTGCCTCTCAAAAAGGAGGACCCAATGGATTCTGACCTTGACCTAGACTCCAATGCGCTGCCTTCTATACCACTTTCGCTCAAATCGCCAAGCAGGCGCTCTTCCACCAAGGACCACCACACCAAAATCGAAGGTCGCGGCCGCAGGATCCGAATACCCGCTGCCTGCGCCGCTAGGATCTTCCAGCTCACCCGAGAGCTGGGACATAAATCCGATGGTGAAACCGTCCAGTGGCTCTTAGAGCACTCCGAGCAGGCCATCATAAAAGCCACCGGCACTGGAACAGTTCCGGCCATAGCTGTCTCCATCGGCGGCACACTCAAAATCCCAACTTCGTCCATATCTGACAACGAAGGCACATCCAACAAGAAACGGAAACGCCCTTCCAACAGCGACTTAGTGGACATAAAGGAGACAGTGTCGCAGACATCGGGTCTTGCTCCGGTTCAAGTGCCCCAAGGTCTGGTCCCGGTCTGGGCGGTAACCAACCCCAGCATGGTGGTCCCCACTAACACATTCTGGATGATCTCGCAGGCTGCGTCCACAAGCCACCCCTTGGGTGGAGTTATGAGCCCGGCAAGCCAGCAGCATCAGCTATGGGCTCCGACTCCCTCCGTGTTCAACTTGGCCGCTAGGCCCATATTGCCTCTGATGACAACGTGCAGTAACGGTTCTAACTCAGCAGCGGTGAAAAAGAGTGCGGTGGGTGCTAAGGTGGCAACCAGGTCCATCATGGCCCCTTCTGTTGGTTCCAGCAGCAGCAGTGGCAAGAGTCAGATGTTGAGGGATTTTTCCCTCCAAGTTTACAACAAGCAAGAGTTGCAATTGTTGGGCTGCTCTGGGACTCAGCCCAATCTATGAGAAGACCTTAAGCCAGCATTAGGAACCTCTTTCTTTTCTTCCCTCTGTTTAGAGTTTGTCTTGAATTGAATAAATGTGTCCCTGTGCAAATAATGGAGAAAGTGACTAGTGTTTGTGTTGTTATTAAAGTGTCAAGTCCTAGTCATAGTTGGTATATCTTTGTTGTATATGATTGCCTCATATGAATGGTTTTCTTCAAGAGGCTTGAAATAATGTGTGATGCCCTTTGCAAATGAAAATGATAAGACCGAGAGGAAATGAGGAAGAAGAGGAGTATGGACTAGGGGACGGAGAGTTTGACCTTTACGACATATGAGTCGAAAGTGTGACACGTGTGGGGAGGGGGACTGAGGCAGTGAGAGGGTGACCCATCTATGAATGGTGAGGCTATGATGGTGGATACACGACTCATGCCAAGAATTTATCAATATATTTATCGAATAAATTTTTATAAATAAATATAATTGTCATTAAAAATATTGATATAATGTTTTTTTAAAAGTTAGATGTATATTAAAAACAATTTACATGGACAAGTAGGTGGAATTTTTATTTTAATTCAACTATGTAAAACTAAGTGAAATAAAAACTTACTTTAAACAAAACTTAATAAAACCAAAAAAATATATTACTTTAGAAATGTTTTGGGTGACGGAGCGAGGAGTAAAGAAGGAGTGTGTAAAAGTGGGTGGGCCAGTGGGTACCCCAAAATTCAAAGCCGACATGACAGTAATTGTCTCACCCAACAACACCGTCTCTTCCCATTTTGCCTGTGGGTCCATTCATCCCCCAACTTCATCTTCCTTGCATTTTCTTTCACCACCATCTTCCATCTACACTCACTGTGTTATTGCATTCCCGTACATCTATTTATAATACTCATTTTTATTAATTAAATAATAATATTTATTATTATATTAATATCAATACTCTTCCCCCATATTTATAATAGTCGTCATGTTCACCCATGGGACAAAATTCTGTATTAGGATTCTTATTTTTATTGTACTTTTTTTTTAAGCTCATGTTCTCCTCTCTACACTACTCACAAAATTGTCTCGTTTAGCCTATATTATTTTTATTAGCCTATATTATTTTTATTAGCCTAAAAGAAAGTGAAATGGTTCTTCCTAATCATAATAAGGTGTGGCTTAACGAATTTGGTTCGTTATTTTTTTCTATAAATTTTTATACATTATTTTAAAAAACATATATTATCACCTAAATATATTTTTTCAAGTATTTACTCTTAATTGATAATTTTATTAAATAAATTAAATAAATATATTAAATATATATATATATATATATTAACTTAATTATTTAGTAATTTTAAGATTAATTTATAAGTATTTATAATATTGCATATTGATATATTCAAATAATATATTTTTTATTATTATTTATTTTATTTTAATAATTTTATTTTCTTTATATATATATATATATATATATATATATATATATATATATATGAAGGTCACTAAGTTCATTGGTAAACACTCTTTAAAAATAGGTTGAAAGTATAAATGGTTTGTGCATATTTTGAGTATTTGTATGTGAAACTTAAGGTGTATGTTGTTTGGCAAAATTAAATCTTGATTAATTTATGAATATTATGATATATCTAATTGTTAATTAAACTTTTCTTTCAGCTGAAATTAGCTTCTCATGTATTTTGGAGTTTTTGAGAATTTTTTTTAATAGGAAAAATTGAAATGCAAATAGTTTTTTTTTTCTAATAATAATATTATTAATAATAATAACACGCTAGGGTAGAAAATCTAGATTAAAGTAAGTTGTTCATAATAATTTGAAATATATATTTTGAATGAGTTGGAAAACCAAATTTTCACTTGTATAAGTGGTTCTATTTGGTTAAACTAAATTCGTTATAGTGAAAATTAAAGAGCTTTGTAGTTAGACAACCGTTATTTATTCAAAAATTAATTTTAAGGAAAATATGAAAGGTTTTTTTATGAGTGAAATTTGTTTTAGTGAAAACCTAAAAGATTTGGTCACTGGAATACTAAAAAGTCGTTGGAGGCAGAGCTTTTTGTAAAACGAGCAGAACTTGCTACTGAAATGCCTGTAAATATATTTGTAACTGAGTGAAATTAATATGTGTCTACAAATATATTTGTAATTAAGTCAATTGAGTGTTTTTTAGCTTTAACATATTTTTTTTAAGATTGTTTATATTTTACTTAATTGTTATCTTTTAATAGCTTATTATACTTTAATACTTATTATTGTTTGGTAAATGGTGAATTATAATTTTAGTATTGTTTACTTTAATACTTTAATACTTACCCATGTCATGTCTACATGCTATGCACATTTGAAAAATTTGTGGGTATGAAGGCTATTCTATTACACTATTTAATAACATAATTGTTTTTTATTGAATAACATATAAGTCCTAAACGTTTGTATTAAAGAAATTTCAAAAGGAAAAAGAATAATATCTTCAGAAGAAATTTACGTGCAAAAACATGGTTACTTATAATGAAAGATTGAGCCACGTAATTACAATGCAAACAACCTAATTCCGATAATTAGAACCTTTTTGTGGTTGTAAAAGATAGGAATTTTTTATGGCAATGAGAATTTGGATTGACTCTGTTTTATCGATATCATTTTTTTTTTTTTTTTATGTTGAATGGGGGTTTTTTCAAACAAACATTAAAGAGCTCTAAGAAAAGTGGCAGATTTTAGATAAGCAAAATTTGTAGACTAATAAAAAGAGCAGTTACAGGAAAAATACAAGTTTTATTAATAGATAAAGATTTTTAGCATCGTGGAACACTTTTTGACTCCGTGAAAGAATGCTTCCGTATGAAATTACTCTAAACAAGGACACATGATTCTTTATTATGCCTATAAATATGATAGATTCGTGAGAGCTAGAACATCTATTACGCAACAATCTAATCAATAACTTATAACCTAAAACTATAATCTAAAGTAAGTCTTGAACTAGAACATGTACGGAAACGCCTATAATATAAACTCATAATTTTACATATAAATCTTCCTAGTATCATATATATATTGTACATATATAATATAGTTTTATTTATTTCTTCCAGTCAGGTGAAATATTAAAGTATAATATTAGTTGTTATAATCAAATTTTCATTTGAGGAATGCACGTGACAAAATAAGTTGTTTAACTATTTTTTATTGTTATTCTATTAAGTAATTTTGTAAAAATAATCAAAATAAAATAAATGAATAGAAAGAATAAATTTTCTAAAATTTATTACAAAACTTTTTTTTCTAAGTTATAATCAATAATGAGTTCCTTATGGTACAATAAATTTATATTTTATATATTTTTAAATAATAAACAACTCATCTCATGTAACTTATTCCCGTTTAAGTAATTCACTGATGGGTCCAAGTGTTTTTTTCGGTAATTCACTGATGGGTCCAATAACACTGAGCCCAATTGATTTTTTTAATATTAGGCTTGTCTCGTAAATTAATTATTTTAAAAAATGGTACTGTTTGGCTTGTTACATTATAAAATAAAACTTAAATATATTTTTCACCTGCAATTTACATGTTATTTTAAAATACTCTTTCTTATATTTTATTCACATGGATCATATCATTGAAATTTTAATACTTGTCGTATGCAATGGAGATTCCAACACTTTAATGTAAACATACTTGTTGTATTTATTTATTTTTAATTATTAATTTAAGGATAAAACAATAGTATTTCTATATTTTTTATTAGAACAAAAATTTCATATATTTTTATTAAAAATAATTATACTATATTCCTTGAATTAGTTTTAATAAAAATATTTTGATTTATAAAATATAGAATCTCATTAAATAACACAAACAAAAATATATGAAATAAACATGAGTTTTATGTTCCAAATTAAATTAGAGATTGCTTAATAAGATTTTAAAAAATAATTAAAACTGCATTGTTACATCACAAAAATTATGTTCCAAATGAAATGTTAAATTAAAACAAACGTAACAAATATCAAAATTATATGAGCTAAACAAGAGGTAGATAAATAATCAATATCGCATATACACTTATAACTGTTCACCATTCACCTGTATAACAAAGTTAGTAATAGTAATAGACCCTCACGAAAAAACTAACATAATCAAAGATAAATTTTTCAAGAACCTATTTGTCACCTTGAACTTCTTCTATGGACGAAAATACGTGTTTAATTTCAACAAATTAAAAAAATAATAATTTAAGCTTACAAAATACTCATTTTTATTTACTTTGATTTTAGTCCATAAGTATTTGTAAATTTATCATTAGTCTCAATATTTTTTTAATAATAAGAATTGATATTTTCTATCACATTATTTAAATAAAAGTAACGGAAACATTTAATACACAAGCCATTGCCTAGCAACGAAAAATACTGAAATCAGACTTAGAATTTATAAGTATCTAATTTTAAAAAAAATTGTTGTTTATTCAAAACCAAAATAAATTATATAATAGAGACCGGAGACATATTTAAGAAAAATATCGTCTGTTTTTGTCAGTTGTGGGAGTGCAGAAAGCAGTGAAATTTAAATTAGCAAACGTTCTTTTTACAAATGTAAACCCATGAATCGATGATATAATTAGAAACGAAAACCGTGTTAAAGCATGTTTTGGCATTCACCACCTGTTTATCCAAACACATTCTTAGTGAATGGCGCATTTATAGCAATTTTTCATACATTGAAATGCAAAATATAAGTAAGAAACGCGTTGAAAAACTAGTGAAAAATGTTTTAACATTTTGGAAGTGAAGGGAGGGGTGCAGACACTTCCTACTGGATGGAGACTGAGTGGTGTTTGAATGTCTTGCCCTTTCTCACTCTCTCTACAAATCCCAATGACACTGTCCCAGCATCGCCATTTTGGAGCACCAAAGAATAATATTTTTCACTCCTCATGGGGGACTGGAGAATTCTAATTCTTACTTCACAAAATCATAATCACTTGGCAAGCAGTGTGTAATACACCGTTACAAACCACAAGATAAAAGCTATTTATGGGCATTATCAACTAACACAGTTTTTTTGTCAAGATAAGAAAAAGGGTCATGTTTAGCCATGTACATATGAAGAGGCTATTTTTGAATCAATATCTATCTATTGACTAACTGGTTACAATACACTAATTCTAAAAATCATTGGAAATATGTGGAGGCTCAAACTCAAATGTACTCAAATATGATAAAAAGAGAGACATCATCCAAAAATAAAATTGTTTGCAAGTAATTTGAAAGCTAATTTATTCAATCACGAGTGGGTAAAAAAATCAAAATACAACATACAGATAAAAATACAGGCCTCAGGCATAAGAAGGGAGAGTAACATCTACAAAATCCACACACACTTAAATCAATGAGTACAATAATAATGATAAAAGTGGGAACCTTTACAGTTATGCTTTAAGCTTCTGGTTGGGCTTGAAGACATACTTAATGAGTGAATCCTTGATAGATAACAGTTCTGGAAATTCGGTCTTCAGTTTCGTGGCATCAAGCTCATTGTTGCTCCTGGGGGCAACAATCACCTTAGCCTGTTCCTCAAGAGTGAAGTTCTTCCAGGTGAAGTTGGGGTCAACATACTCTCTGTACATCTCTAGAATTTCATTGTGACTAACCACTCCAGGGTTCGTGAAGTTCCAGATCCCAGTCAGGTTCCTCTTCGCCATCTCAATTGAGATGGGAAGAAGTTCATCCAATATAGTCATGGAATTCGGAATATCCACAACCTTCTCGTATCGAGTGATCTTCGTGATGAAATTGCGCGGATTCGACAAATCAGACGAGATAGGCATCCTCACTCGCAAGGTACACACATTATCGTAGTTCTTAAGCAGATCCTCTACCTGCGAAAACAAGTTAAGGTAGTTAATAAATGAACCAGATCTAAATTATCATATAAATTGTATTGCGCTACTCGTACCATGGCTTTAGTCTTAGAGTAAAAGGAACCGGTGAAATTGGGAGTGTCCAGTTCTTTGAAGCCGATTCCAGATCCGAGAGGATGATCGGAATCGTACTCGAAGATGCAACCGGTGGCGTAGTTGAGAAGGAGGAGGCCGTGTTGGCGGCAGACGTCGGCGAGAGTGAGGGTTCCAACGACGTTGGTTCGGATGGTCTCCACCTTATGAGACTCGCACCAGTCGACGTTGGGCCGGCCCGTGACACCGGCGGCGCTGAAGACGTGGGTGGGCTTGACCTCGGCTATGTCCCTTTCGAGGGAGGCCCGGTTCTCGAGACGGCCCGAGGCGTACTGGAAGGGGATGCCTTGGGCCTGACAGAGGATGCCGAGGAGGCCACCAATCCAGCCCGTGCGGCCGTAGATGAGGAACTTGATCGGGTGGTCAGCTGAGGCACCCTTGGCTGGGAAGCCCATGTGTCTGACAGTGAAAGAGTGAGAGAGAAGGAAGAGTAAGAGAATAAGGTAGATCTCTGCACTCTCTTCTGGTATCTCACTCTCCCTTTCCCTCCTATTCATTGCCAAGTTTATGGAGCACACACTTCATTTATTAATAAAATATTTTTTTTAATATGTTTATTTTTTATTTTAGAAACTCTTTCTTTATTTGAAAAATAATACTCAACAATAAATTACATAAAAAATAAAATAATACCCAACAAGAATATCATTGGTTTTAAAAATACTTATTATACAAGATCAGTTTATAAGACATCATCACTAACTCAACTCAAGAAATTCGACAAATCGATTTATGAATCTGTCATATTAGTCTATTAAATAGCATTTAGTTTAATTTCATTAGACCGTTTAGTCCATAATATAAGAACTACATAATGTATTATTTGTTAAGTATTCTTATTATTTTACATAAAATATGTTATCTGATATCACTGGATTATTTAGGTCATTTAAAAATACTTTTAAGATAAATATAGAGTCTATAAATAAAAATTTTATAAAATCTTTTTCAAGTCATTACTTCATCTTTATAAAATTAAATTCGATTAATGCCATAAAATATTTGTGTCGCTCAATTGTCTTTAGTAGTTTGAAAAACCATAATATAATTAAGTTACATGTCATTAGCTTGTTTGATATTAGTCCATATAATGAAATTTCATCTTGCTAATAACATGTTTTGAGATTATTGAAAAAGTAAAAACATGCTAAACTGGGTGTTATAAAATTATTTGATGAGGTCAAAATTCGACCAATGTTACATTTAATTAGTCTTTTTAACAAAGTTCAATGAAAAATTATCATGTGGTTTTAACTTGTCTTAACATTATACATGTTTTTACTCACAAGTTAAAGCTTAGAAGTAGAGCAGAACAATCATAAATCGTGGGAGACCCTAAGCTCACATTATACATGTTTGTATAAAACTGACACTCCGACAAAAGGTCGTGAATTAATAGACCTGCACCATGTCAAAACACTTGCTATTAAACGGTTACCTTTCCATAACTTTATATAAGACAACTCGTTTTAAATTACAAAAGATATAACTATGAGTTTTTTTTTATTCTCTTTATAAAATATTATTGTATAAATAGTATATTATTTTATTAGATTTGGTATAATAATAAAATGTTATAGTTTATTAATAATTTAATTATATATATATATATATATTTTATAAATAGGATATATATATTTTATTTTATACTAGAGAATGAATATTTTAATTTATATTAAAAAAATAATGAAATTTTTTTTTATTCGGGATGAGGAGATATGATGAAAAATCATTTTCGAGATGAGAGGATATGATGAAAATTCTTCTCGAGGTGAGAGGATGTGATGAAATCCTGTTAGGTCTTTTGAGGGGAGGGAAGATTCACAGGGAATAAACACACCAATGAAACATGAGTTCAACTCAAATAAGGAGTGACAATACTTTTAATAAAAAACCTTGAGACATTAGGTTATGAGTCATATTTCCTTATATATTGTTTAACTTTTTCATTCTTACTTAATACAAGACTTAAAATCACACTTTGAATTCCTCCACATTGGTACATCCCTCTCAAACTCATCAGTGACCCTTTCATGTACTTTCGTTTATTCTAACAGGACAGACTTACCTGACTCACTCTGTCTTATATGTTTCGTTTATAAAGATTTTGGATTTGCGCAAAATAATCAAATTATATCGAGTCTTGTTTCCACTTTTCCAGTTATTTTAGATACAGTTTTAAAATATTTCATTTTCCGTTATTTAAATCGCGTATCTCCATCACTTGTAGTGATTTATCATTCAATGAATGATTGACAAAAAAATCGATTTACTTCTCAAATTTTAATTTAAAATTTTTATTTTTCCATTTGAAACCCCCTTAAATTAAAAAGGAGTTCCCACCTTGGATAGGGAACTATCGGAGTGACCAACTTAATCTATTGTAGAAATTTTTAGGATCAATGATTAGACCATGTAAACTAGAAATATTTTTCATTGTATAAAGGAAGGAATTACCCGATCCATTTTCATATCGGTCATGATATATATAATAATTCGAGCACCCTTTTCAAATGCATATCCAATATTTGCACAGGGTTATGAAAATCCCCGAGAAGGAATCAGTTGTATTGTCTGTGCCAATTATCATTTAGCTAATAAGTCGGTGGATATTGAGGTTCCACAAGCAGTACTTCCTGATACTTTATTTGAAGCAGTTGTTCGAATTGGCACCCCCGATCGTATTTTGCTTGAGATTAAAGAGAAGATAAGCAATTTGTCTTTTCAAATATCGTCCTACAAAAAAAATATTCTTGTGGTAGGTCCTGTTCATTCACTCTATCAGGAAAATTTTTGATACAAAGACCATTTTGACCCATGCAAATCAATCTTTGACTCTGATACCTAACTCATATAAGGATTGACATCACTCTCAACCCAAAACCTTAAGACATTAGGTTATGAGTCATACTTCGTTATAATCACATTTAGATTACCCAACAATCTCCCCCTCAGGTGTGAATTCCTCCACGAAAGACCCAACAAGTGGTATTATAGTCGAAGGTCTTGTTGGGTCTTTCGAGGGAGATTCCCACACTCTCAACCCAAAACCTTAAGACATTAGGTTATGAGTCATATTTCGTTATAATCACATTTAGATTACCCAACAATCTCCCCCTGAAGTGTGAATTCCTCCACGAAAGACCCAACAAGTGGTATTATAGTCGAAGGTCTTGTTGGGTCTTTCGAGGGAGATTCCCACACTCTCAACCCAAAACCTTAAGACATTAGGTTATGAGTTATACTTCGTTATAATCACATTTAGATTACCCAACAATCTCCCCCTCAAGTGTGAATTCCTCCACGAAAGACCCAACAAGTGGTATTATAGTCGAAGGTCTTGTTGGGTCTTTCGAGGGAGATTCCCAGGAGAGAAACACATCAATGAGACATGAGTCCAACCCATATAAGGATTGACACCACTGTCAATCCAAAACCTTAAGGCATTAAGTTATGGGTCATACTTCCTTATATGTTGTTCAACATTCTTATTCTTATATAATGTGGGACTTAGAATCACACTTGGATTCTCAACAATTCTCATATTAACTAGAGATACAATAACATTATAGTATAGAGGTGAGTACACTCCTCACCATACTGAGTAAGTTTTGAAGGGTTAAGTTAGGTATCTTACCATTTCTTTTGTTTTGATATCTTTAATAACACAAGAATCAGGATAAAAATTTATCACACAAAATAAATTAATTGTTATTTGAGAAACAGATACATGATTAAAATTTAAATAAAAAAGAATAGACAAAATCAAGATTTAAAGTACTAGTAAGATTTAAAGATTCTTCCCCAATAATTTAGGATTTATTTCCATTTGCAATTAAAAGTATTAACATTCTTATTATTCAAAATTGTTTCTAGCGCATATACGTTTTCATTTTGTTTGTCATTGAATACCTCATTTTTCAACTCTGACATTTGTATCCACTTCTAATTATCGTAACATGCTTTTAAAAGAGTATTAAAAACTAGGGAGGGAATCATAAAGAAATCAAGGAAATTCAGACTTTAGAGTATATGAATTTAAGTGATATAACTTCATATTATCATCCTTTATTTAAAGATCCTTCCCCAATAATTTGAGATTTATTTCCATTTGTAATTAAAAGTATTAATAGTCTTATTATTTAGAGTTGCTTCTAGTGCATGCTTTTTCATTTTGTTTGTCACTCAATATCTCCTTTTTCAACTATGACATTTGTATCTTGTAACATGTTTTTGAAAGAGTATTGAAAGCTTTGAGTTTTATTTTCAAGGAGGGAACCAACAAGAAATCTAGAAAATTCAGACTTTAGAGTATATGAATTTAAGCGATATAACTTCATATCATTATCCTTTAAGAGAAAGAATAAAGTGTTATTGAAATATCACAAGAGTATCTCACTAGAAATAACATTGAAGCATCAAAAGAATATCTTAATAAAGATAATATTGAAGCACCATAGGAATCCCTTAACGGGGATAACAATGAAGAATTCAGTAAATCTCTATATGAAGATGATATTGAAGTACTATGAAATTGTTGATGAAGATCTTATTAATAATTTGTTGGTTAAAAAATAATTGTCAAATTGTCTCACTAAAGATATTTCTAAACTTACTTATGAACTTAAACTCTCTAGTAAAGTTAAATATCCTATTAGTAACTATGTATCTAATCATAGAATGTCAAAAATAAATAAAATATTTATAAATCAATTATCTATTGCAGTTATTCTTAACAAGGTGTAGGAAGTTTTAACTGATCAAAGATGGAAGATCGTTATGAATGAGGAGACAAATTCACTTCAAAAGAATAAGACTTGGACCATTGTTGATTGTCCACCAGAAAATAAATTAGTAGGATATCGATAAGTTTACTTTGTCAAACACAAAACAGACGATACAATAAACTGATTTAAAAAGATTTGTGGCAAAAGAATATACTCAAATATATGAGGTTGATTACACAGAAACATTTGTTCCTGTAGCAAAAGTTAATAATATTTTAGTATTATTATCTTTAGCGGCAAATCTATATTAGTCATTGAAACAGTTTGATGTAAAATACTATTTTCTTACATGGAGAATTAAATAAAGAAGTACACATGGAATTCCCACCAAGCTGCATAGTACCTAAAAATTACAATAGAAAGGTATGCAAATTGAAAAAAAATATTTGTATGGATTAAAACAATCTCCATGAGCATGATTTGAAAGGTTTACAAAATCTATAACAACATTTGGATATCATTAAAGTAATTCAGATAACACTTTATTCCTGAAGAACAAGAAGGTAAGATAAGCTGTATTTATTATATATGTGGATGATATGATTGTTACAAAAAATGATCAAAAGGAAAGTAAAATTTTACAAGAGTATTTATAAAAAAAATTCAAATGAAAGATCTTGCTTCCTTAAAATATTTTATTGGGATTTAAGTATCTAGATTCAATAAAGAAATTTTTTGTTTCAAACAAAATATATCTTAAACTTGTTAAAAAAACATGTATGTCAGCTAACAAATACACCAATGGAGAAATGGTTGAAATTATCTATTATATTATATCAAGTATCAGTCAATAAATTCAATAAATTGAGATATAAAAGACTTGTATAAAGATTTATGTACTTAGCACACAAGACGAGATCTCACCTAAGCATTAAATATTATTAGTCAAATTGTGCATAATCCTCTAAAACATATAAATGCAATTATGCACATTTTAAAATATATAAAATTAGCACCTAAAAAATGATTATTGTTTACAAAAAATACAAATTATCAATAGATCAATGTATATACTGATGTTGATTGGGCTAGATTATTTGAAGACAGATGATCAACCTTATGTTATTTTACATTTGTTTCTGGTAATTTTGTTATATAGAGAAGAAAAAAAAATGTGATTTCTCAGTCATACACAAAAGCTGAATTTAGAGGTTTGACACTTAAAATTTATGAAAATTTATGATTAACATTTTTCTTGCAAGATCTTAGATGTTTCTCTATATAACCTATTAAATTATATTGTAATAATAATATTATTTGTAATATTATTCATAATCTAGTAAAACACGACGTAACAAAATATATTGAAGTGGATAAATGTTTTATTAAAAAAAATTAAAAGAAAAAAAATTATAAAATTGCCTACACATATCTTATAATTTATAAATAAAATATAATTTATAAATAGAATATATATATTTTATTTTATATATTTCATATCAGAGAATAAATATATTTCAGATTATATTTTTCAAATATTAATATTATAAAATCAAATAATTTAGAAGTTATAACAAGAAGCGCTCCCAAATCTAAAAATGTTTAGTTTTTGTGTTCAAACCTAGAAATCATCTAATATATTCTTCCTGTATGAAAAGTTTTTGTACATAAAAAAAGACTGTGTACTTGTTTTAAACAATAAATCATTTTATATCAAATAATATTTATGTTTTAATTTAAGAAAAATTAAATGGTAATTAAGAGTAATTTTATGTACTCATTTATAAATTAGAATTGGCAATTAATAACACTTATATAATCTATTCATTATATATAATCTATTGATTATAGTAAACTCTCTTATTATTTATAAAGGAAAATTGAATAAGAAAACATAAATTCAAGTGTGTTACTATTTCCTAACTTACTCAATTTATACATGTCATAATATATATATATATATATATATATATATATATATATATATATATAATTATAAAAATGTTTTTAAATTATTATAAAAATTATTTTTTTAAAATTATAAGATTTAAAATATCTACAAATAACCTTAAAAAATAAAACATTAAAATATTTATTGATGTAACACATTTAATATTATTATATAATATTAGGTCAATTAATATAGTTGAGAAAAAGAATTTTTATTAAGCCAAAAGATTAAAAAAGAAATGCTAACGGTAGATAAGAACGAACTTTTTTCCATCGATATCTATTTTGTTATTTTTTTCTTTGTTGGCATATTTTTTTTATCGATATCTATTTTCTTTATTTTGTTTATTGTTCTGCTTTAGCATATTTTTTTTATATAATTTTGGTATATTCAACATCTCATATTACATAAAACTCTTGAGATTAAAAAAAAAATCATGACAAATTAAAATTTTAAAATAGATAATATTTTAAATACAATAAGGTAATAAGGTAACTAATAATGATGTCTTAACAAACATGAGAGACTTTCCTTTATAAATACTGTTTTGTTCAACTATAATTTATCACCAAAATATGTAATTATAAAAAATATATAATGACTTATTTAACTATAAAAATACATCTTAAAATCAATATTTTTAATGTTAATTACATTTTATAATAACAGTTATATTTATAATGTAAACATCAATATAAAAAATTATTTAACATTAAGATATTAGATTATACAGTTAACTTGAATGTGATTTTGAGAGAAGATATAATATATAAGATGTGCGCTACAAAATGTTTATTCATAATAGTTATAAAAAAAATATTAATGATCAATTATAAAAGCTACAAGTTCATTGAATTTAAAGCTCGTAAATATATTATCCAAATTAATTTTAATTGAGTACATTATCAATAATTTCAAATATTGTATTTTCATATAACATCTATACGTTAAAAGCTATTTTATTCTATTAACTGTCTAAGTTATATTAAGTCCCCGACTATTACTTAATCCCATTACTCAAAAAATATACTTGGATAGTATTTTTACCTGATATTTAATTTTAATAATTTATTTTTAATTTCATTACTATTCACATTTTAATTATTTATATTATTAATTATAATATTGATATTTTTATAAAAAACGAATGAGACAAATAAAATTGGAATAAGACAAATTGAGCAATTTTATCATTTCTATTATCGAAACTTCAACATATATGAAAAATAAATATAAATTGGATAATATTATATCAAAGTTTATAGTTAAATTTGTTACGTAGGTAAATTTATAAATCAAAGCCTCCCCGATATACTTATCATGATACTAAATCAAATCAATATAAACCTTTTTAATATTGTAAAATTTGTTGCAAAAATTTGATTTTGGTGTACTAATATTTTCTTAAATATTTTTTTTAATGTCTCCTTTATATCTTTTAAAAGTAATCTTCAATTCTATCTTTCCTGAATTTTGAAAAAATCAAGGATAAAAAGGCAGAATATTTCGTCTTTAAATTCTCAAATGTCTTTTTCTTTTCACCATTTCTTTCTTAACGTTTAACAATGCTTAATGAGTTGTCTAGGCATTTACATATCTTATAAGTATCAGTATCTCATGTAATAACTGACCGAGGAAACCAAAACGCTTTGATTTCATTAGCCGATTCGTCATTAAAATACCTTTTGTTGTTCTGCATACGTAATCCTACCCTAAAGGCACCAGTATTCCTATTCCAAAGAGCACAAACATTTACAAAAACATGCATCCTCACTGGCCAAAAATTTTAGTTATCTCCTTCAAAGATTGGAGATGTTGGTACTTGTATGGAGATGCTGGTACTCGTCAATGTTGCAGATCAAGTACAACACAATTTACACAATGATACATCCAAACATATCAAGTTTAGGAAAAAACAAAATTAATACTTTTTCTTCAGCCAGTCAAACAATAGCAAACAATTTACATATAAGAAAGACTTGAAATGGAAGCAACGCACAAGAAGAAGAAAATTGTATCCGTTATATAATCTCAAGAATTTAAACCATTACTTTTGTAAGCCATCTTATGGTATAGCACATCACCTATTATCTCCTGCACCAGACTGAAACCCTTAGTGGGAATACTCCCTGTCAGCAATCAGCATAAAGTAATTAAAAGTCCATATAGATCTATAGATGTTGCTATATCTTTTCCAATCAGGTGGGAACTAAATCTATCTCTACCTCTTGCGCTTGGACTTCAGACAGGTGACCGATTGAGAGTTGCTGTGCCAGTTGCGTTTCCTTTGGTTGATGAACCAATTATTGATTTGCTTCAGCTGCAACCCTGTCTCCTCCACAAGTTTTGCTTTGTCATCTTCCTGAAAGAATAACAAATTTAACAACAATCGAATTCAGCAAGAGGTATTATATCATCAGATAATCACTGTGTTACTAGCCTCCAATTATCAAGCCTAAATAAGTCACACTGTTTAGCTGGATATTAGTACAACTAATTGTTCACAGGACAATTTACCACTCTTGTTAACTTGGGAAAACAACACCGGCATTGGTTTCATAGCCAGTCCTAAGCCCGGCTAACAGAGAAGGGTTGTGTTAGGCCATTGCCACAACTAACATGAAACTCGTTGATATACTGAACATGAATCACTCACGACATATTTTGTTAATATTAAGTCATTATTAGAACTAATGCGTTATATCATTCAAGTTCAATGTCAGATGAGTTAGAGCAACTTTATCCACTCACTGAGCTCACTTAGCTGGGTAAATCTTTATTGTTAAGTCACACAAACATAACATGTTTTTTGTGAATATACATGTAATGTATAGAAGCAATAAAAAACCTTACTACTCTAGTTCTTGTATCATCAAAAGACATACAGAAGATGGATGAAAGATAAAGGAACAGAACTTAGTTATAGTTGGCTTACACAATGATTGATACTCAATTGCTCAAGTAGAAGATGGTTTATTCTTAACTTACAGTTGGGTAGGGCCACTTAGCATGTTGCTGCCACCATGCCTTTAGAACCGATGTTGTGTCACCAGGTAATTTCCCAGCTCTCCGTTTCCTTAATATTTCCTCCCTAACATCTTCAATTCTTGACTTAAAACCCTGCAGATATTAAACCTGGTTTGTGATTGAAACCTAATTAACGAGGAAAAAAGAAATTACCAATGGCACACTTGCAGGAACGGCATGCACATTGATTATTGATTTCTAAGAATGACCTGCTTGAGCTCAATCTTAAGCTCCTGACGAACTCTTTCCATGAGAGACCTTTCAGATTCTGTAGGAAGCAAAGGACCAAATCCCATCATGTCATGCCCGTCAGCGCTAGACTGATCTAAAGACCCATCCATCTGAAAATCCTCTTCATCATCTGACATTGTTGCACCTGATCCTTCTCCCAGACTTACTCCTGAATTACATACAGTGAATCTGATATATTGAGTTTGAACAAGTTTGGAGGGGGAAAAGTGTTTCAGTTGTTTATTAACTAAAATTGAGCATATACATACATACTAGTATATCATTAGCATAAATAATTGTTGAATATTAAGGATGAATTATTGATGTGTAACTAATATCAATACAAAAGTACTAGATGTAAGTTGAGTGGTAATAACACATTAATTCTTTTAATGATTACTTTTTTTCACTTACAGTATGTATGTTTGGTAGGGTGTCGCGTTTTGCTTGCAAGGATCGAACCATGGAACGAATCTAGGGGAGGATGGAATATGGGTGGAAGTGGAGAAGATTGGTTGTTTGTTTTCATAGAAAAGAAAATGAAGAGAATATTTTTGCGAAAAGAGTGCGATTCACATTATACAAAATTTTGCAAATAAATGTAGAAATATGTCACATTACTGATTAAAGTGCAACTATATTGTGAAACATAATCTAACATAAATTACATAATCATTTAATCATACATTTTTGTTTACAAAATATATTTAGTTAGGCTTTATAATTGATCGTGGAGGTCTTTAATAATCGATTATAAAGGTTTTCATGTTTTATATATGATAACAATATTATTAATAATAAAAATAATTAATTAATATTAATACTGAAAACGAACATTTTTTTAATAAATAATTAAAATTAAGATTAATAATAAAGATAATAAATAACAAATAAGTAAAATTTGTATTATTAATAAAAAAAGTGAAATTAGAATTAATAATTAAATTAAATAATAAATAAGTATAACTAATATTAATGACAAAATAAATAATAAAAAAATTAACATTTACATCTTTTTTTAAACTTCACTCTATTTCTCTCCTATTTTCTTTGTAGCAAATATCATTTTTTCAAAAAAAAATCTTACTTTCCTGCACATGCAACTACCACTTTATAACACAAAATGTTTTGTAACTACCTATATGTTACCACCACTATTATAAAGAAGAATAGCTACGAATAAGGTCAAAATAATTAAAGAGACTCATTCTATTCTCCAAGTAGTTATCCTATCATTTTTCTTGCTAAAAGTAAAAATTATTTGTTTGAATTTTCAATTAATTTATTCAAAGTTTAACTATTTAATTAATGGGGTCTAATAAGGCAAGGTCATTACTTTAGTCAATTGTATCCAATTTCAAATTATACTCGCCTTGGAGTTAGAAACTTTGTGGATGATGTTCTTTAAAATTAGTTTAAAAACTTCAATATAAAATTTGTATACTTAAATTCAGTCCTGAATTTTTCTTCTTCTACATACGTATACATACAATCAATAACTTGTTATTTAGTTTATGATTCATTGTTGTGTGGCATGCTATCATATGATGAATGTTTAATTTGAAAGATCTTAATCATTCTTTTTACAAGTGGAACATCTTAACCTTGATCTGAATAGAATGTATCCTACCAAACTACTTTCACAATTAGTTTATTTATGTACATATTTTGTTAAATTGAACTCATTCAACTTTTTTCAAAAGCCATCGCAACCCTATTCTTGATTTATTTTATCTACTTTTTTTATCAGCAGTATTTATTAAATAATTTACCAAATTAAACCTATATCAATTAATATAATTATAATCAATAGTAAAAAAAATCAATTCCAATTCACTATGAGAATTAATGAAATGTGTATTAAAAAATTGAACAATTTGATTTTATATTTTATTAAAATATCTAAGAGTATTTTATTTTTATTTGACACTTTTAATGTCTTTGCGGATATTTATATTTTATCAATTCTATCTTTATAGTTCAATTAATTAGTGTTGGAAAACTTTGTACAAATTAAACATTGAAAACAATATATTAATATTTTCTAATATTTCATAAAATTACACAAACGTTTTTTGTGTTGAATGAATGGATTGGCATGGGCTCGGAACATAAATTTAGATAAGGTCATATATAAAAATTAATTATTATATAAAAAGAAATATATTATATATTTAATATTATTAATTAAATTTAAATTTTAGAAAATAAATTTTATTTTATTTTAAAAAATAGTTCATAAATTTTTTTTAGATATTTTTAAATTTTTTTTCATATTTTAACATCATAAAATATTAAAATAATTAATTAATTTATAAAAAATATAAAATTTATATCAATATTTCATATTTTTATATTATATTACACCTGCTTGTTATAGTAATAAAGAAAATAACTTTATTTATTATTTTTTACTAAAAAAAATTATTATTGTGAGATATATTCCTTATTTTTTAATTTTCTTGTGCCTTATTAAATAGGTGAAAAAAAAACAAAAAACAAAAAGAAAAATATAATTTGCATGAGATAAAATTATTAAAAAAAATGTCTTCCTAAACGAAAAAAAATAAAAAAATATATTTTTTATGTTATAGAGATGAAATTATAAAAAAATATGTCTTATCAAATAGAAGAAAAAAATAAAAAAATATATAATTTGTGTGTTACAGGGATGAAATTATAAAAAAAAGGATAAATTTGAAAACTAAATAATTATAATTTTTATGTTGGAGGATGAGTTAATAAGTGGTAAAAATAAAAGATTAAAATATAAAAAAAAAATTGGTGTCGAATAGAAAAATTTATAGAAAAAAAGAGAAAAGAAAGATATAAATCTGAAAACAAAAAATAATATATATATATATATATATATATATATATACACGCCCCGTAGATCCGTCTCTGTTGAGTATTCACATTGTGATGAATATATTAACTCTTTTTTTTTTTTTTCTTTTTAAACATTAAGGTGTTTCCTCAAAATACACAATCTCAAAAAACCTCAAAGTTAATTTTAAAATTTTTAGAAAATTTGAAATACTTGCCATATGCTTTTTTTTTTTTAAAATTCTATTCGTTTTCTTAAAGTTATAGATAAGTCAATCCATGTTTATTATATTTGTTATTTTTAATTTGGACAAAGTAATTTGATTTTGACCATGTATGTAAATTTTATGTTTTAAATATATATATATATATATATATATATATATATATATATATTTTTTTTTTTAATTTAATACTAAAATTTATGATTAATATTAGCTCATTTTTATACAGTTAGTGCTTTTAAAATTAAATACTAGTTAATATTTAATAATTCAAAAAGATAATATTAATATATTTTACATTAATATTGTTACAGAGAATTAAAAATAGACGAGAAAAAAAAAGAGATAGAAGATGGAGTGAGAAAAGGGGAGATAGAAAATAGCACGCAGTAGAAAACTCTTATTTTCAAACATTTATCATATAACCTGCCTTTAAGAATAAATATAAAAATTTAAGTTTTTTAAATTATTATTATTTGATATTTGTTGGATGATTTTATTATCCATCTATAATTTTTCCGATAATGGATAAATAAGAGAGAAGAGAATGAGACCATTATGATCCAGAGAAGAGAGAGGCGAGAAAGAAAGGATAAATAGAAAGAGAGGCCGTATAATGATTTTTTTTTTTAATTCTGAAATTTACCATAAACCAAGGAATTTTTTTTATAATTTAACAAATTTCAATTTTCATGTTTTTTTTGCAAACAAGTTTACAATTTCACAACATTTAAAATTAATAAAAAAAACTCTCGTAGAACTATTCATTAAGACACAACATAAGAGATATCAACTCTTTTATCAATTACGACATTGTGAATAATTTGAAAACAGGAAGAAAAATATTTAGTGCTTGTTCTATTTATACATAAAAAATAAATACAAGTATCATACAGTTTAAGATTTTCATTGGACAGCGACTTCGAAAGTATTTACGAAATTCAATGTTGAAGAAAAACTAATGAATAAGAATAATCAGAGTAGAAAAAATAAAATAAAAATGTATTATTTATGCGTACGAAAGAATGAGTAAAAATAAATGTAAATTTATCCAAAATAAAATTTAGGGTGGCAGTGGAGTAAAGTTTCAGTGTAGAATATATTTGAATTTGTGAAGAAAAAGAGATGAGTTAAGAGGGTACGACATGAGAGGTTGTTGGGAATGGCACGGTGGGCGAGATGAGCACCTTCCACCAAACTAACCGACTCTTTCCATTTCTATTCTTATTTTGCGAATACTTCTCTGCACAACCTTAGCAATAACACAACCAATTCCATTCCCCCCTTAACTTCATATACCCACGGTTTCTCTCAGATCGCTTCCAAGACAAGAAACGATTAACCAAAACAAACCCCAGCCTCATACCACAAATACTTTCATATACCTAACCATTTTATTTCCTTTTAATTAATTATTTAATGCACCACTGGTGTTGTTATACCTAAATCAAGTAATCCCCTTTCCCATTTCCGAATGATTAAAGCCAACAACGGGGAAACCAATAAATTAAATTGAAGAAGAAATGGGTAAGAGACCGGGAATGAGAAATATATTAATGAGAAAGCAACGAAGTAAAAGAGGAGAGTGAGTGAGAACCTGTCAGAGCTTGCAAGGTACTTTCAATGTCACGGCAGGCCATCACAGCCTCCACGGCATGCACCCTCACATGTTGCTGAAGCTGCTCTTTGAACGTACACAACACAATCAAATATTGTGCCTGCACTAATTAATAGATAAACTAATCATCTCCACTTCCCAAATCAGATTTGAGGCTAAAAAGTTTAAATGCGATTTAACTCACAATCAAATATGTCGTATAAAATTATCTCTTCAAATAACTAGCGTAAAAAAATCAGAAATAAGGCACGTACGTAGGGGAGGAGGGGTGAGACGAGGAGTTAAAAAAGATGTACCATGAAGTTGTCGAGTTCTTGTCGGTCATGAGGAGAGAGGGAATGGGAATGGTGTGAGGCGTAGGAGCGGAGGAGATTGTTGAAGTGCGATAACTGAGCGTCGATGAGTGGCAACTGGTCGATGGGTGTGGCAACTCGGAGGCATGACACGTGTGCAGCCAGAAGCTGTTCGTAAAGTGGGTGGGTGGCTATCTCCGCCTTCACTTGACGGTGGTGGTGGTCGGCGGCTGAGACTTCTGCGCTCAACATAGTCATTCCCAGTCCTGCTTCTTGCATCCGCACTGCAGGAGGAGGTGAGGTGAGAGAGATTAAGATATAAGAGTGAGGTTGAGCTGAGGACCACTCTATGTATGTTTATGGTAATGGTAATGTAATGATGTTATTAAGTAAGAGGGTGAACTACCACCGAAGAAGTGATGACAACTGTAAATTCAAACCTCTCTCTTAGATGCAACAATAAAAAGACAAGACAAGAGAAGGGGTAACAATGTTCTCGCTCTATCTATAACTCCCATCTTCGTTTTATTTCACATCTTATTATCACACTTATTTTAAAAAATATAGATGGTCCGCTTAGGAACAATATTATCCGGTTTCATTAGGATATCTTATTTTATTTTACATCTTCATTTTTATTATTCCATTATCACGTTAAACCTATAATTTTTATTTATTTTAAAAAATATCAATGTTTTTAAAACTAAACCGATACAAGAATATAGATACAGACGTAAAGATTAAATACACAAACCAATTTAATAAAATCATATTTTTATAATATATTATATATCTAATAATTTTATTAATAATAATATTTTTTATAAAAATATAAAGATTACTTTTATTATTATCACAAATTATAATAAATATTATAAATATAAAATATATTATAGGAGATATAAAATGAATAATTATTAAAATAATATAAAAATACAATAAAATAATTATTACTTAACATAATTAATAATTAACAGATAAAAAATAAGAAAAAAAAACTAAAATATATTAAAAAAAATTATCTTTAATTTTTTTTTTTACTTCAAAACTCAATTGGTTTTATTAAATTTTTAGGTTTTATCCCGATTTAATTAAAATTAATTGACAGGTCTTTTGGGCTAACAAGATTCTCACGTCATAATATAATAATAATGACTTTACTTGTAAAGTATATAAGAGAATATGATATCACTCTCAACAAAAAAATCTTAAGGCATTAGGTTATGAATCTTTCTCACTTATAAATTACTCAATTTTTCTATTTCTAATTAATATGAGACTTGAAACACACTTGAATTCTCAACAAGCTGAGTCGGTCTAATCCGATTTTTAAAAGAATAAAAAATATAAATATTCCGTTTAGGAACGAGATTGTTATGATCTCATGTTCACTATGATAACATGATTAAAGTTCATTACTATATAAGTATTATATGTTTTAAAATTCTAATTCGTCATAATTTTATCTTTAAAAATAACTTAATAAATTGAAAGAAAATAATATATATAAATTATTTTTGGCTTTCTACTCTTAAATACTCATAAATATAAAAAAAAAACTTTTGATCAATAACTCATAAATAAAAAAATTATCTTTCACTAAAGAATTAATAGGTATAAGTGGAATATCTTACACTTCACATGAAAATCCACTATGAATATAAAAACGATATTTCAGTCAAAAATATATATTAAATATTAAATAAGATAATATTGTAACATAAATGTACAAAATATAAAGAAAAAAACTTATTTTATATGAATTGAGAGAGACAATGAACGGAATAATTTCTATGAAATATGCAATTGAACTTGGGGAAAGGAGATGATCATGCTGTGTCTATTTTTCCTTTTTCATCTTATTTTTTAATGTATCTAAAATGTGGATTCTACCATTACACATTTACAATGGGTATTTTATTTTTTATTAAATATTTTACAATAGCATTGAAAAAGCAGGAAATGAAATTTTCAGTAATTGTTTAGAAAAAATTATTTTTTTTATCACTTAAGTGTAAATCAACAATAATTTGATCTTTTAATTTAACCATAAATTAATTTCTATAATTTAGAATTTAATTTCAAAATGTATAATTCAATCTCAATTTGATCAATTTAATATCAAATTCATCTAAACACATACTTAATTGATTTCCCAACTATACATCTTTATCTTTTATTATTTTTTAATTTAAGTTCGTGTTATTCTCTCTCCAATCCAGTAATATATTTATTTATAATAAATAGAGTTTCAAATAAATTGTATATCCTTTTTCTTTTATCGCATACGGGGCCTTAAATGTTGGCCTGATTTTACCTTGTAATAATTCTTTTACGTTATCAATAATTGTGAATATATATATATATATATATATATATATATATATATATATATATATATATATATATATATATATATAGATAGATAGATAGAGATAGAGAGAGAGAGAGAGAGAGAGATCATCTTTAATAAAGTATTTTTAATTATAATTTTTATTTACAAATTTTAGATAAAGATATTGTTTAAGAGATTTAAATTTAGTTTCATTCATACTAATTTGTCTCTGTGGTGATAATTATAATGCATTATGAGTTTGAATATACGCATACGTTTATAGATTCATTTAGTTTATCTTTTATGGAAACATTTCATCATTGATTAATTCAAAATATTTAATTAGTATATTTTAATTTTTATTAGTATTTTATTATATTTTATGTGAAGACTAAATGTATTGAATGTTTATTTAACGTTTTAGTGATATCAATAATATTTCTTTTAGATTTTCTAGTTCTTTTTTATGTATCTTTTTCATAACTTTTCTTAATTTTACGTTAGACTTAATTTTTTCACCAACAGATTTTTCAAAGCTTTCAATTTTGTTATGAGGTTCATATAATTAACAAATTAGTTTCATTAGTTTATTTATCCGGAGCAATGTGAATTGAGCTAAATACTCATTATCCTAAAAGTTTATCCTATGAAAAAAGAAGAAAAAAATCAGAATATTTATTTGTACTAATTAAAATCATGATATATATATATATATATATATATATATATATATATATATATATATATTTAATATGTGTATAATTGATCTTAATTTCTAATTTTTTTCTTTCCAAAGTATTTACGAAGAACTTAGTCTAAAAATATATTAATATATGTTTGATAATCATTTTAGTTAATTTTTAATTTTTGAACAGTTAACAAGTTTGTTTTTTTGGTATAGTATAACTTTTATACAGTGAAAAAGTATATTTAACTGTTTTTATCTAGCATGTTTGATAAACAAGTTATGTAGTAGACTGTAACGTATTCTTATTTGTTATCACATTTTTGTTATTTTTTTGTGTTTTTAAAAAGGCTAGTTTATAATTTTTTTCCTCTAAAATTTTATTTTCTTTTAAGTATTTGTTAAACTTATTTTCAAATGAGGTGAGATTTATTTAGACCATCTTCAATGTTATGTCTTATAATCAACATATTTTTAATTTAAATGGAACGTGTTATAATACTTCACTTTTATATAACTTATACTAAATTTTTATAAATTTTACTTTAATTGATAATTTTTATAAATACCTATATTTTTATTTATATTTCACTTGACAGCTTAAAAATAATTTAATTATTATAAATAAATATTAATTTAATATAATAGTTTAACTTAAAACGATGAAAATTTAGAGGAGTTTTAATATTTTAAAAAGATATATTTTAAATAAATTTATAGACTAATTTATTTTAAAAAAATATTATAAGATCTAAATTAAAATTAAACAAATTTTACAAAAATTTAAATAAATATTTAATAAATATTATTTATCATTATTATAACATTTTTGTTATTTTATAAATAAGATAAAAATATAATTTTTTTATCTTTTTTATTATTATTATTCAGAATTAACGTTAATTAATTCTTAAATTTATTTATTTTTTAATAAATGTGATTTGAGAGGTTGATATTTAAAGTAGTTGAAAATGTTTAAGTAAAAAAAAAAAGATAATTTTTTAAATTGTTTCTATTTTTTTTATTAAGCAATATTGCTTATTGAAACAATTTTGTTAATATTTTAGCTATTCTTATTGTAAATAAACTCCAATACATATATACTTACACTTAAGTAGCTTGGGTTGGAAATGCTTTTATTTTTATCTGTTGTTAATTAAACATAATATTTTATATTATTTTATTTATTACATTACATTATTTATATTATTTTTATTTTACATTAAATTAAATTATATTTATTATATTACTTTTTTTTTAAATAAACATAATTTTGACTATTATATTATTATAATATTTATTACATCACACTCTAATATTTTGATCATGTCTCAGTTCAAAAAATTAGTATTTAGACTAAAATTAAATAATCCACATGTACGGGGTTAGTTATTGAACCTTAGTAGGATATTCATGCCAAACACGGTAGTTCGACGCATTATATGATATACTCATGATTCCACATGTACCATGTTAAAATACCGTATATATGGGTGGAAAATCCTATAGGCATAATCTTTTTGTACGTCAAATAATATTTTTTATTAGTAAGTACATCATTAATATGATTTTTCTATTGATGGCTTAAAGATTTTTTTAAAATAATAATAAGAAACTATTCGAAGCTAATCAATCATAATACTCATGGGATGACAACTGATAATGTCCAGGTACAATATTATATACTAGCATTTTGAAAAATCAAAATATGATTTAATATCTGTATGGGTATGGGTAATAATTTTATTCCTTATTATCTTCATATATATTTCATACATACATGTGTATTCATACATGTATTTCTATTTAACTCAAATAATCAATATTAAATAAATTTATAATACTGAAACAAAATTCATAATTAAATCGATAAAACATGACTATACAACATTAAAAACATATAACTTTAAAATATTTTCCCTTAAATGTACATTTATAATTCTTAAAGTTTATAAAACCTACCAATAAATTTTATAGTGTTTTAAAAACGTGAATATGATGGGCTGCAACTGTTCTACATTTTAAAAAAATAAAGTGAAAACCTGTAATTATATTATATATATGAAAGATATTTTTACTAAATATTATATTTCTATTTTATATATTAAATATTTGAAAGGGTTTGCATAAAATTGAGATGGAAATGTTTGGCAATGAAGTGGTGAAGATTTAAATGTAGAGGATTGTGGTTGGAAACAAAATAAGGAATAAAGTGTGGAGATTAGGTTTAGCATTAAGCATGTGTATGATGGGTGAGCGATGAATTTATGGAGGACAAACTTGATGAGCACAAAATTATTGATCGTTAGTTGCACCAAGAAGAAAATGAGAGACATGAATATAAAAATGTTTTAAACTTGTGCACCCACCAATGGTTGCAGTTCCAACGAATACGGTGAACAAAATGTATAAAAAGAAATGAAATCTTAACCATAGAGGATGCACCAATGCACACCACTAATTAAAGAAGACAATGATATGTAGTTTGATAGTTTTAAGATGGTTGAGCTGTCACTGTTTCATCTCACTTTCTGGTGCTGCTATGCTTTTCAATTTTTCAGTATCTTTTTTTTTTTTTTACCTAATTATTTTTCATATACTTTAGTATTTGGAGATTACACCATACTGTCATAATCTTCACATGCAGTTTTTCCTACTTGTATATTATTGAAATTTTAATTCACACTAATATAATCATGTTTTTATTTAATAAATTTTGTATTATTTAATAGGAATTTATATATTATTAAAAAAGTTTGTCAGAAACATCTAATATTTTATATTATACTTAAGTTCATTAATATTAATTATGATGGTGTGAGAATGGCAATAGATCTATTTTGATTAGAAAAGTGTAGATCTAACCACTGAACTCAAGGAAAGAGGTGTCTAAAATTGTAAATAATTGGATTAAATTTCCTTTATTATCACGACTTTGAATTACCCACTTTATGATTTGTGTCATTGATAACCTAGAAATTGAAATGTGTGTTATTAGGTGAAGAAAGGTGAGTTTCTCCCATTTCAAATAATCATGCAATGCATATATTATCTGCTACTTTTCAACATATTTTCTTCAAGTAATATTTCAATATGCTGTTCTACCTTCAATATGTTATTTGATTTATTACTGATCATTAGACACTATTGTTCCCATTAATAAGTTTTCAAATAAATTCTTTGATAATATATCATTGGTTTATATATTATTATGTGTAGAATTTTTCAATAATTATTTCCACAAATTAAAATTTCAAACCAAGGAACTTTTATAAAATGTGACATACTAAGTTTCGTGGCGTTTCATGAAGCACACAGAATTTAAAAGAAAATTATCCGAATATATTTGTTAAGTTTAAAATTAGACTCGTATACTAATCTCGTCATTTTTTTAAAATTTGAGATTAAGAAATTTTTAGCGTCAAACTTGTTCCATGTGTTGATTTTAGAGGTCTTAATCTATAATTGATTTATGTTAAAGTGTGTGAACTTCACTTTCGGTAGTTAATTTAAATCTAATATTTAGATAAGGATAAAGATATTGTGACAACTCACGTTTAAATAGACAATTAATTAATAATTATTTATCTTTATTTTTAACTATGAATTTACTTATTATATATTATTATAATTATATTCATATAAGTAGGTTGTCAAAAATATATCATTGACTATTTATCAAAATATCACTACTCTTTATCTAAATACAACCTTGGTAAGATTAAATCACATTCTTTCTTATTATTATATTATAATAATCTTTCATTAGCTTTTAAATTAAAAACATTAAACATATGTATTATGAGTATTGTAATAATAAATTTTGAAAATATCAAATTTCAAATAATGATTCATAGTGGTCTTTAATATGATTTATATTATTTTAATAGCAAAATTTTAAATTTATTTGTACCTCTATGTTTGTAAAATTTAGAAAAAAAAAGAATAAAGTAAGAATAAAATAATATTCTGTAATCAGAACAAAAATGAAAAGTAATAATTTATTGATTTAAACATCAGTCCGATGTATTTGTTAATATACTTTCCACTCAATCCACAAAGTTTCAAGTTTTCACTTTACTTCCATGTTTCTTAAGGATGTGTTTGGCATGAGGAAAGAAATCCATGGGAGGAATAACAAAAGAGAAATAATATAATAGAAATTGGGGGATTTTAGGGAAGTTTGATTTGAGAAAAAAAAAAGTATAGGAGATGTTAATGTGACTATGGGCTGGTAGGGGAAGTCCAATCATGTCTATTGGGCCAAAAGTTTAACAAGCCAGCCTTATTACTCAAACCTCAGTACGTTTAGCTTGGAAGAGATCGGCCCCAAATCTGAAAACTAGAAAGGTAATTGGCCCAAATGATTGAGAAAAGATCCAAGACATTAATCTGGAAGACATTTTAAATGGGTTGAGTTGATTTTCGAAGGTTTTTCTGCGTCATCCTTAATGGACAACCTAAAAGGAACCTATTAATGATCCTACAAGTGTTTGAATTAGTTTCGTAGTAAAAATTGACCATTTATTTTTGGGTATTTGTGAGGTAGAATTAATTATTATTTGTTATTCAAATTCATTGTTATTTTAGCATTTAAATGTATTTATATTAAATTATTGTTTCAATTTTACTAATAAATAATATTTTCTTAAAATCACTAATTTAAAAATATGATTTTATATCGATAAAAAATATCAATTAATGAAAAATCAATTTAAAATTAAATATGATGACAATTTCTTAAATAAATTGATACATATATATCAATTATAACATATAGTTAATATAAGATAATCATATTAGAATGTAGTATATACACATTACATTCATTTAGTTAAAAATTGATGTAATAAATGTAAAAAAAAAAAGTACTTCTTATCACTTTGTTTCATTTTATATGTTTTTTTTGGTGTTGTTATCTCTTTTCTTCAAGCTTTGTCACTATTATCATGAACATGTTCTCGATATCACCTTCCCTTCAGATTATTCTGTCTCACAATTCTCTTTCCTTACAATCACCTACTATTCACTTTATTACAATTATAGAAGGATTTTGAAGTATAAGATTGTTCGATAGTAGGAGACTATTATTTCTAGATGAGAAAAAAGCATTTTGTTTGTTGTGCAATAAAAACAATCTAAATTTTGGTAACATATAACTTGCATAACTTTTTACATGTTAGGTTATGATTAGGAAAACTGATATCACATCAGTTATATTATAAACAATGTAAAAATAGCAACTACATTAATGGAATAACTTGTGTATATTATATAATAATGAATAAACTCAATAGTGTATTTATAGGAATTTTAAAAAGATAAAAAAAAAAGAACAAAATCACCCCTGATAGATTTCATTGTCTATAAAGTGTTTTTGTTGTTTAAGATGTGTGAATTATGTTTGAAGAGAAACAAAGTTGAAATGGAGGCAAGGCAATGCTTAAAAAGTTGCAATTAGGGTTTGTTTGTTACAGGGTTTTGTTGAACGAGAAGCAGGCACACTTGTCCCAAGACCAAAGAAACTGGTTTAGCTTGAAAAGAAGGGAGAGACTAAAAGGATGAAAAATCTGGAGATTAGTTCCATCCATAAAATGTATGCTGGATAATACACACACACTCCTCAAATATCGTAAAAGGTTACGATATTTTAATCTCAATATATCTACTGAATTCACTGAAAATTGTCTACATTGTAAGAGTATACCACTATAACTGGAGCAACCTGTCATAGAATCTGGGGCATGAAATATGAGGTGTAAATATGAGTGAAAATAACAGCTACATGTGGTGGAGGTAGAAGCAAAAGAATGATGAAATGGTGGGGAATAACAGGTACATGTGACATGGTGGTAACACGTGACACGTGAGGCCTCTCTGTATTTGGTCCCATTTTATGAGGTGGCAAGGGATGGTTGTATCGGGTGCGAAAGTGGTCCACCTTCCCATTTCACTTTTCCATTTTCCAATTTAAGTAAGTATGCGGGCCAGGTTTCAACCGACTCAAGTGCGAACATTTTATTATAAGATTTACATTTCTCAGAATTATTTATATAAATATTTTTTTACATTTTAAATAAATTTTTTTATTTTTAAATAATGTAGATATAAAATTCATAATAAAATATTTATCTTTATTTCTAGATAATTCGTAATAATATTTTTTTTAGAGATGCTCTAAATTAACTATTTATATCTAATTTTTTCTCTTTAATCCAACATTTATTTTAGGTTTTTAAACACATTTCACCTTATGTTATCTATTATTAATTACCATTTATTTATAGTTTTTTATTTATAAATTAAAGTCTACAAAATATTATTTTATTACTTTTTAAAAATGTATACCTTTTTTCAAAAATAACTACAATACATATTTAATAGGATTAAATTATATTTAAAATAATTAAAACAGCTAAAATTACGCTATTACGATGACGTTAAAATTGCATAAAATAATAAAAAACATATTCAAAATGATGATTTTTGTTGGAGTTCTTTTATTTTATCCTATTGGATGAAAATAAGTTAAACAAACTATTTGAAGTAAATAAAATTGGTGTAAGGTTAAACTTGTATGAATATTAGATAAAAGAGTTCAAAGAATGAAATTTAAATTTAATTGAGATTTAAAAGTTATAAATAAAAAAGTTGAATAATTCAGTCTTATTATTTAACTTTTCTCTACCTTCTCACTAGAAATCCAAAATGTTTAGTTAATTATAAATTATGAAGATTAAATTGCAATATGAGATTTGAGATGATTTGTATGGAGTATTGTATTGGAGTTTGAATGGTGATTATGGTGTGATTTTGAAAATTTTAAAGTATATTTAAAGAAACCATTCTAGTATTGATGAGTTTGTAATTTCACAATAATGTAACCGCTACTAAATGTGTATTGAATTGATATTGGGTAAGAATGTTTGGTTTATGATTTAGAATTTGAAATGAATTTAAGAACAAAAAAATTGTGATAGTTGAGCTGGTAATTATTGAGTTACGAATTCTTGAAATATTTGAGGAAGATAGAGTGATAAGTGAATTTTTTGTAAGCATCAGAAAAAGAAAAAAAAAACAAACAGATGAATTACTGTAACATTAGGCAACCTTCAGGAATTTGATGAGGGAAGGAAATAAAAAAACGAAAAGTAGAAAAAATGTGAGAAAAAAAAAAGGTAAAAATAAGCATCCAAGAACCCTAAGCTTGGGTGTTTTTTATTGGAAGCACCTTCCTTTAATTCAGCGTTGCGTAGGGCCTTAGTGGCCACTTTTTAAATTCCCATCAGACACTGCGAAAAGTTTACATGCTTCAATCATTCGTACGGAAACCACCTTTAGTCTCACAGTTTTTCATGTCAATATAATATCATTTATATAATCGTGAAAAGAAGCGTGAAAAGAAGCTTAAGGTGCAACATGACTTTCATGTTTTGTTTTTTGTTTAGTCCAGAGGAAAGGAAAAAAAAGAAAAGAAAAGACACGAAAAACAAAGCCATTCTAGAATTTTTCTCTGTTTGACTGGGAAAACAAATTTTGTAAAAGTTCTCACTGTTTTGTTTTTCTACTTTTTCATCACAAAGGAAAAAAAGAAGAAGAAGAAGAAAGAATTATATCCATTCATAATTATATTATCTAGAAATGAAGTATTGTGTTTAATTTGTAGTAAAAGTAATGATTTAGTTTTTTATAAAGACGTTAAAAGTATTTTGGGCATGGCACTTGCGCTCCGTGGTTCGTGTTTGTCCGAAAATAACTGGCAAGAGTGGCCCTGTCCGAGTAAATGTCACCGGAAGCATGGGTTGTCGGTGCCCACGGACACGTGTGAGGAGAATAGGCGATGGCAGTGAGGGTTTTGTGCCTCCAACACGAGCGTCATTCTTTTGAGAAATGGCCCTAGTAAACAAGTGTGGATTCACGTGCCATTGGGAGCATTTATTCCAAGTTTTCTCAATTTGGGAAAGGCCTAATTTCTTTTTTCTCGGGCTTTACCCAAAAAAGAAAAAATAGGATCAGGTTCTTTTCTAGGCGCTCCACTCTTTTTAGTTTCACTACCTTTATTATCTCTATTTTGCAAGAATATTTTCTTGGGATATATGGGATATATACTCCATTATTATTACTATTACTATTATTTTCTTGTTATTATATATTATGTATATATAGGGAAAAAGACCAATGAGGAAGCTAGGTCATAAAGGTCGAACCAGCAATCCATCCATCAATCAATCAATCAATCAATCAGTCACTCGTGCCCCTCTTTCTCTTTCTTCCAGGAAATTTATGTTAGGGTTTCTGTGAGACACCCTGCAAACACTTCCTTCCTTCGTAAAGGTTCAGTCTACCCATTCAGGGCACAACACTCCGTGGTTGCCTTCCACATTCAAATCTTGTCAGGTTTGATTTCTATTTTTAGAAACACCAAACGTATAGGCTTTTCCCCACTTGTGTTCTAATAATCCTTGCTTATCTAGATCTCCTTTTCCGTTTCCTTCAGTTCAGATCTTCACCAACAATCTGATACATATATCGCCTGTTATATCTGTGTCCACACAATTAGGGAAAATGGTGAGGGGGAAAACTCAGATGAAGCGCATCGAAAATGAAACGAGTAGGCAAGTGACCTTCTCCAAGAGAAGGAACGGGTTGCTTAAGAAGGCCTTCGAGCTTTCGGTGCTGTGCGATGCTGAAGTCGCACTCATTATCTTCTCCACCAGAGGGAGGCTTTACGAGTTCTCCAGTTCAAGGTATGTTGCTCACTAACTTGTTTTTCAGTGTTAATTAATTCATTACTTGTGTATCCTTTCAATGTTGGATGAATCCTTTTCTGCCCAAATGGTACTTTTAATTTGAAGCCATAAAGATAAAAAATTTCCCTGATCAAATATGATGGGTACAAGTGACCAGGGCATAGTTTGCTAGGGTCGTACCATGGAGCCGACACCCTTGTCGGTGTTATTTGATGTTCTTAATTAAGATTGTTGTCGATCGTTTAAATAGTATGTGAATTTTAGTGGATCCTTTTAAAGCAGCGTATTTAATTGTTGCTGGCTTAAGGAATATAATATTAAAGAGAGATTCATTGTGCTATAGACAACGAATGTGAATTCTGACGCCGGAAAAGAAACAAGCTAAACAGGATAATCATGGTTGTTTTGTGTATATATGGTCTGCGTAAGTTGCCTAAAAGGGAAGGAATTGTAACTATCATCATCCTAGGCTTTTCTATAAATTTTATCATTTTTTTAAAGAGAAAAATAAATTTAAAATGTTTTTTTTATGAATTAAAATTAATTCACATATGAACTAAAAATCTTTTATTTATTTTTTATTTTCTAATATAAATCAGTTTTTGTGATTTTATTCTTCTAAAAAAATTCATGGAAAAACTATCCCAATATTTCTTTCCCGAATAAGAATAAGAATTCTCACATAATATGATGATGGAGGAAGACAAGTTTGACGGATTGTCAAAAGGCTCAAGGTGAATTAAGAAAGGTAAATATTGAAATGAATAGTCTATTATTATTACAATAATAATAATAATAATTATTATTATTAACCTCAATCGAAGGTCTGCATATATTTAGCTAGCTACACGAGCCAGTTTATTATTATTGTTATTTTTTTCAAAAGAGTTATTTTGGTACATTTTCCCGTGAAAAGATACAGTTTTTGAATATAAATTGTCCATAAAAACAGAAGAAGAAAATATGAGTTTAACAAGTATATAATGAAATAATAAGAGACTGATTTCATTTTGATTTTGTGTGTATGGAAAAGTTTCTCTCAAACAGACTGCATAAAAAAGCATTTGTATACGAAATATATGTTTTAACACTTTGAGAGGTTATTTTTTAACTCCATCAATACTTTTGGATCGCAGAAAGAGTTAATAAATATCTGTTTATTTAGCTACGTCGCATTTACCTTAATAAAGAAATCAACAATCTGACTTGTTTCATCCTCAAAATTAGTTGTATTATGCATAGATTACAAAACAAAGTTTATTTCGTAACTCAACTAAACTGTACCTTCTCCGGTTCTAATGTGAAAGAAAAGAAAAATTAATTTGTTAAAAGGTATAAAAAATAGTAAAGTGTATTAAGTTTAACTAATAATATCATAAAATCAATTTTAATTCCAATATTAGTTATAGAATTGTATTGTTTTAGCATTTTCATATTTGATTACATTAAACGTACTTCACATTTTTATTTTCTTTTATGAGTGACTTATATTCTTAAAAAATCAATCAATGTATTGTTTGCAAAAATAAAAAACAAAATTGTTTCATTTCATAATAAATTAAGAACATAAAAAATTAACAATTAACCTGTTATTTTCTTTTAACCGTGAGATTAAGAAAATAAATTGTTTTTATTTATTTATTTTACATCATCTTGTTGGTTTGAAGTACCCAATTGCTTTGTTCGTAACAATTTTTTGTCAAAAAAATCTGATTAAATGTTATCTATTAATTATTAATTTTTAAATGATATATTTTTTTACATGAGTATGAATTAGTTTATTTATATGGATTAATTGTTACGTAAAAATGAAAAAAATATAATAAAAACTTCATCACTATTTCGTTAAAATAAAGTACTCTCCTTTCCCCTTATCATAAGATTTTGTTCTTGTACATTCATTATTTAGGGATAAATTTATAAAAGATATTATAACTTGAGACAAATTTAATGTTATTATCTGAATTATTTAAAAGCATATTTATATTTAAAATAGGGAAATATATGTATTTACTTATTGTATAAAAGACCTGAAAGAGTGTTATTTTACTTATTCAATTTTCAATCAAAGATCATAATATTCAAGACAAGGTAACATTTATTTACTTTACATTCTTTACGACTACAAAGTTTATATATAACTTGTTAACTCTGGAGCTTCGTTATAGCATAACCCTATTCTCATGCACATCTTAATACACCTTAATATCGCCCTTAAATATTTGTTTTTTATAATTACACATCACATCATTATATAAGGATATTTTAATAAAAAATTCTTTATTATAATAACTTATGGGATTAACAAGTTTTAAATAAGAATTTAAACGGACATACAATATTATCTTTGAGAACAAGAAGTTGTTTAAGCATGGGACAGGTTTGAGTATGATACGACCATCTTGGAATCTTAAAATAAGATAAACATTAAAATAAGAGCTTGGTCTTGATTTAACATAGACTACTAGTATCATATTAAAATATGTTTCTCTTTTTCCAAAACAAATGGTTTCTCTTTTTTCTATGGCTTGCATGAGTATCACCTATTGGTAAAAGTTATCCTTGTTAATAGCGTGTAATAATTTTCTAGTCTTGTTTCTTTTGATCAACCAATGCATTCAAAACCTTTCTGCCACGTTCCTGGTTTTTCCTCCCCTTTTGTATCTGTCAAATTATTGTCTGAGGTGTGAACTGTAGTTACAGAAACCCAGGGCATTGGCCTGTGTTATACCATCACCATATAACTATATTTTCTGTCCCATGTCTAAACTATGGTCAATTCATAAAGTTTCTTAAGCCACATATTTTAAGAAAAATGTTAAAAACATCTTCCAAATTCCAATGTTCTTTTTCTATATATAAGATTGAAAGGATACACCCCCTCCATTTTTCTACTTGGTTTTTAAACTTCATACCATATTAATGAGTTTATGTATGTTGTTATAACCTTTTATCAGTACATTTAGCCTACATCTGAAAAAAATTACAACTTCTGTTATAATCCTTTTAATTGTTTTGGATATTGAAAGGCTTGACAACACACCATTTTAAAGTTTAACACTACAAAATATCACAAAACAGAAAAAATGGATGTTAGTCTTTAAGCTTAATTATATTGGTATATATGAACTTGTAACGTAAATTTAAAAAATATAGCAATGTAAACATTTAAAGTCTTTGGCAATAATATAATATATCATACAAATTAAAAATCATGTCAGCTCTGTTTTGTATCGTGTATAAAACATACTTTTCATATGTTTAATAAAACATGATTTATCCCAAACAAAAAATAAAATTCTTGTCAAGTTAATGAATGAATAAAATTTGCAAATTAAAGACTAAAAGTACAATAAAACTCAACAAATGAAAGTAAAACTGACACTAGTTTTATGCTATCTTGTTCTCTTCAGTAAATTATTCATAGTCAAATATATATGGCAAATGTTGTCGTCGATGAATGCTATTTTCTTGTGAAATATGCTTATCTTCACTTCAGTAAACATTCATAGTAAATATTCTATGCTGTCGGATCAAATCAATGGTTCCTAAGAAACTTTTAATGCTCTTGTCTATTGGAGATGCTCCAGTATAAACAAAACAGTTGAACGCTATCAAAGGAAAACCAAGGACCTGGGTGTCAGCAACAAAGGAATCCATGAAAATACACAGGTTAGCTCTCCCACACAAATCCACATGAAAAAAGAAGACATACACAAGTATATATATTTACATAATGTTTTTATGGAGTACATGTCAATGAAATTCTTTGGATTGTATAGTTATATTGCAAGCAAAATATTATTAAGAAACATAAATAATATAAAAGAGTATTGATTCTAACTCATCAGTAATAGTTTTATAATACTAATTAAAAAAATATAACAAAAGATTAATTAAAGGATCAATACACAAATAAATACAAAGAAGTATTGAACACTATCTATTTTGACCTTGTAAGCCTTTTATACTCATGTGGTATAGTTTTATGAAATTTATTATTATCCATAATTTAAGTAAATCTAATTTCGTGTCAAACAAAATGACAAACAAAGCCGATATTTTCTTCTTATAATAGGGGTAGAAAATTGAAATATAGAAATATGTTCTTTTTATTAGTTAGAAGTTATTAAAAAATTATTAAGTTGGTGGGTTTCATATCTTTGTTAATGTTTTTTTTTTCTTGATTTTGTAATTTAATTAATTTTTTAATCAATTAAAAACAGTGTATGCGAAAATGTATATTCCTAAAACTTCTCATAAAACTAATACGGGAAAAACCATTAAACAGATTTTTTGGATATCTAAGAAAATCATATACTAAATTCCAAATTCACTTTATCACTCGACAGTAGATTAAAGAGGTCATGATTAACTTAGAGAAAAAGCCAAAAAAAGGAGCTTGTCGTTGAAACCCAATTAAAAATGATATATCAAGATAAGACAAACACTTTAAAAGGGGCTTGTAGAAATTTGAAAAAAAAATAAAGATTGCAAGTTTATGGTGACAAGAATTGGCTATATAAAGAATAAGCTAACTTAATCATACAAATTCTGAATAAATCCTCCCGCCACAAGTTATTGATAGCCCAGCTCAAATAAACAAAAAATCAAGACATTTATCAAATCTACTTATTGTTAAAAGTCTTATGTCATGTTATGTGAATTAGTTAAATTATTGTGTAAGGGATGAATAATTCTAATTTCATAAACTAGTTTATTTTAAGATTAGGTTAGATTTAAACTTTATTAAGATGATATTAACATTTATCGTGATTATTTTTGTTGGGTCTATGAAACCGTACTAGACTACTTACAAATATTTAATCGTACAAATCTCAGTTGAGATGGCAAGTCATTATCAAGAAAGATACGCTTTAAACATTTCACATCAAGTTAAAATATGTTCAAATTAGGATATATAAATGAATATGAAAACTTCCTTCTCCACCCTTGCAAGCAATACCTGTTATTATTAATCTCTACTCACCCATTTCAGGAACAAAAAGCATTATTACTATTATTAAGGGATGATTGATAATAGGGTAAGGAATAAATGTTTAATGCTAACATTGTCCATGAAAAATTATCATGCTAGAACCGGACCGATTCCCCATTTTTAACTTCCTAAAAAGAGTTATATATGCATCTTCAAGAATTTTAATTTACGGTCATGAATAATCTAAACTTCAATCGATGGTGCGAGTATGTTTGCAGGCAAATCCAGCAACTAATGCCCTTGGACATTGTTTTTATTTGTGTCTGGAATGAACTGTTCCATAAATGGAAGTTGGTGGAGTATAATAACTGCTTTTGAGACTCACCTCAAACATATCATGACACATCAATTATGCTATAAGCAGTATACTTTACCAACTTACACGCGTGGATATTTTGACTTATGTACGTAATTCTTATACACTAAGCATCTTTTAGCCGAAGCCCTTGTGGTGTTGCAAGAAACAGTGTTTATGGGTTGAATACCAGATAGATTCAAATTGTGAATAATTAATTTTAAGTACGTCTGATTATACAGTTTTCAACTATTCTTCTGATATAAGATTTCCTCACTTATTTTGAATTCTCAATTTTTATATGTTGATGCTCCATCTCCACACATGCACAGACCACACGACTTCTATATTTGAATTTCTCCAGTCCTATTTAAACTTTCTGTATATGGTTTACGTTATGTGCGTCAATTTTGTTCAAAAGTTAACATTATGCTCGAGATGGTCAATTTATTTTCATCTAAGACTCTCGATCCTTTTGTACCGTCTCATGAGAATGATTATCCAGCAAGGGTTTAATAAACCCTATTCTAGCTTTTCATTTTCATCTAAGAATATTTAACGCAACGAAAGAAAGGAAAAGTAACACTAGGATCAAAGTTTGACTCATCAGAACACATCATATGACGCTTATTCAGTGTCCTATATTCTGTGTTTAAATGCAGCTTATGAAGGACGGTGATATGAGCATGGCAATGAAAATCGAGCACCTAGAAAATTTCAGAAGGTTTTCGGAACACCATCGACTAGTTTTTTTCTTACTGGCATTGAGAGAAACACTAAATTAACCCAACAACGGATATTCTTTGATATTGAAGGATGCTTTTGGGAGACGAATTGGAGACATGCAGTATTGGCGAGCTACAGCAGCTAGAGAACCAGCTCGAACACAGCTTGGACAAAATTAGGGCAAGAAAGGTACTCTTCCCACAATTTTTTGTGTTTTTATTGTACCAATAATATATAGTACAAGATTTATTGTTTATCAAGGTTGAAATAAATTACGTTGAAAGTGAAATCTAATGGAAGCTAACAGCACTATCAAGATAGAACATTTAAGACACAAAATGTTGAATATTAAGGAAGACAAAGCGAAATTCAAGAATTTTGATTAATAAACTACAATTATTTGGAAAACATATTTATGACTGCATGTATATGTCTTTAATGCATTTTACAAGGAAATTAAATTAGAAGCCTAATTTCTGAAATCTAATGCAACAACCTCAAAGACCAAATCACAGATATCATTTAATTTGCCACACCATTTTTGCCGTCTTGCCTCTTATGAGAGCTTGTCACGGAAGAACAATTTGAAATCCAAGCCATTGATAGAAAAAATACCGAACTAGAAAAGTTCTCCTTCCATGAATAGAAGATGTAAAGACGTCTCTCGTTCATGACAGCAATACAAATAGTTTGTTACTGATCTGCAATTATTTTCCTTTTAAGTAAATTCTGTATAGTCGGAATCATTTTCAACATCACATGACATGACAATGCTAGGACATGTAATGGAGTCCAATCATTCCACAAATTTCTGAACAAAACTGTATCCAATCCCATTTGTCTATTACCACCATACAAAAGGATCTAATACCACCCATCTTCAAAATTGAATGCTATTACCACACCCTAACATCTTTGTGACATTATCGTTGAAACCTAAGGGCTTTAGAATGTTCACTTTCATCAATAAGGTAAAGTTCTCTCCAAGATGAAGATTTTTTTGAGTCCCATAGCCTTGGCAGATCTGAATAACTTTTCTCTTGAATCAACGTCTCAATATAACGAGCAGAGCATCTAACACCGTAAAAAAGCCTACTTATAACAATGATTTTGATGAGACTCCTAATTAGTATAATTAACATAGCAACTCTTAATCAATAACCAAGACTCCTAACATTCAAGAACTCCGTGATGTGCTCAGAATCAATTGCTCAGGGAGCGAATTGAGAAGCTAAAAAAAGAGGTAATGTTAACTTTATGATTGCACGCATATTTTCTTTAATTAATTTGTTCTAGATTGCTCACTAATTAGAATTACCATGTTCTTTGGGCTGATTTCAGGAAAAGTGCTTACTCGAAGTAAATAAACGCTTACGCGAGCAGGTTATTATCATTCTTCGCTGTTTTCTGTCTCTATTTTCATTTGGAGATAGAAAAATATTTTCTCGTCTCTTTCCCATCAAAACTCTATTCCTTTACTAAAAGTTTCCCGTGAAGTATCAAATTAATGCAAAATTCAAGTAGCGCCTGTCATATAATACACGCCTATATAATAAAAAAGATTAAGCCTCATTTTCATATTCTTCCATCATGATTAGAAGTTAATTTCCAACATCATTTCTTTGTTGTAGTGTGGGATTGAACGACAGCGTTCTTGAGTGGTGAGGATGTGGAAGTCGTCACAGAAAAAGGGGAAGAAGAGGTGGAGACGGAGTTATTCATAGGAAGACCGGATAAACGAATGGCGCTAAAGTTGAAACCTGCAAGCCCTGATAGTGCTCATAAGTACATAATGTAATGTACAGACTGAACATTAACAATGCCCACATATATAGATACTAGCTCACCTGCAACCTGTCGTACTCGTGTATGATAAAGATATGTAATTCTTGTTGTAACCCACTAATTACAATGGCCGTTGTGATCGTCTACCTAAATAATTCCTGTACAACACTCATTCCAAAGCTGTTCGTGAGAGTACTTCATGTTAATATATCAGTTTTGGAATTTTTTATTTGATTAGAAGCTGTGTGTTTAGTCTCTGCCATGTTGAAATGGACTATAACAATGGGAAACAAATAATCAGGAAGTGTGATCGTATTTGATTGAACCCAAGTTTGCCACAACTAGAACCTCTGCAACTTTTTTCTATAGGTGCAGATGAATTTTTTTGCTAAAAGAAGACCTTAATCTTATAGTACATGTATCACATAACATCACATCACAATGTTAAAAAATAATTTTGATTATCACAACCAGTAAAATCACTAGGCTAAAGCTCCCCATTTCAACTGAAAACAGCAACCGTGCACAGTCTGCACAAAAGCAAAACAAAGTGCTCCGCAGAAGTATGGAGAAAACTGATCAGATATATACTTGATTGTTGCCACTTTTTCAAGTCTCAAAATCTGTATCATTATTCTCGTCATTCTTGATTGAACTCGGAGACAATAAAGTGGGAATGATCTTGTTGGCTCTATTTTGAAGCAACAGCTTAAAAAAGTTGGATTCACTGCTATTAAAAATATAAACTATCTTAATTTATGAAAAAGTTTTTTTTTTTATTATTATTATTATCTTATAGGCACTTTTACAAACGTTTATTCAAACAGACTCATTACGTGCACTGCTAACCAACTATACAGCACATTCTGCTTCCTCGGCTTTTGCCTTCACGAGAACATTAAAAGCATGGTGGATGTGATTCCAACTGTTTGAAAGCAGTACATTATCCAAATGAAGCTACGAACCTATTCGTCAAGATATGGATGTTTTTTATTATCGAAGTTTTGTTTATTAAATTTTGAACCATAATTGATAGGAACTGTCTGCAGATTGTTGTCATCAAAATGCAAATGGTGAAATATGTCGATCTATAATAGAAATTTATTTTGAAACAACTAGAGTTTGTCTCTACAAATCACAGAGTACTGCTTGATTCTGACTGATAAATACTATATAAAATAAGGAGTGTATTATTTTTTGTGAACATGAATTTGAGCCATGCCACTATGACGGCCTTCTACGTGTAACTAATATACAAAATATGATAACATTCGTGTAATAACTTTCAAGTTTTCTATTAATATGATGTAAAAATTATCACTCAATATAGATTTAAGTGATGATTAATGGCAAATTGTAGTTAATTATTTTTTTAAAGTAAATAACTCAATAAAAATTATCATTCAATATAGATTTAAGTGATGATCAATGGCAAATTGTAATTAATTATTTTTTAAGTAAATAACTCAAAATTTTAAATTATTGATTATTTGGTATTGCTTTTTTAAATTTACTAATTGAAAGTACTTTCAAATATAGACAGTGCATTAAAAAAATCCTATTTTCTATATAAATTATAGTGATATTATATCCAATATAGAAAATCCACTTTGACCATGCTAGAATTTGTTAGTCATATCCAGCATATTTAAAATTTGAACACTTATTATTTACATAATTGATATTGAAAGTTGATATATTATACTTGTTGCCGTTGTAACTAATATTTGATAAAAAAGTTCATATATTCTCTGTTGGTTTGATGCTAAAACCAATGTTAAAAATCAATTGGCAACAAATGTTAAATTTTCTGACTTTCAACTATATCTCATTCAGTGTTAAAAAACAATTCGTAAATAATGTAAAGTTTTCTTACTTTCAACTTGATCTCATTCTACATTATTCAAAATCAATGTAAAATACTGATTTCATATAGTGGGCATAGGCACGGTACCGGACTAGTTTCATATAGGGGTGGGTGAGGGTGTTAAATTTTGTACTCCAGTTTCAACTTTTACAGGCCCTTGCGATAGGTAGTACACCATATGATGGGAGCACAGAATCCACAAAGCACTATGGTTTCATATTAAACTTCATTAAATAATCAGAGGCAATGAGATGGTTTAAAAATTGAAGGAAGTATCAAAACTCCTAAAATTGAATAATTATTTACAACAGCTGTTACAAGGTTGCTGAGGATGTGTTCTCTGTGTACTCATCCTGAGTATATAACATCGGAGAGCATTATGAGAAAGAAGGAAAGAATCGAAGGAAAGGTAAAGGAGGAAGCTACAACAACATTAACATGTATAAAACTCCGACGTAAAAAAAAAAAATTGACCCTATTTTAAGTAAGAAATGAGACTTCACACGAATCGCATGAATGTCTATGCCTTTGGCAGCCATAATGTAACTTTCATAGCTCCCTGCAATGCTGTCTAAACTGTAAGGCATGCCTATTTCAATTTTTTTTTTTTTTTTTTTTTTTCACATGATATGTTTTTCAACATGGTGCTCTGTGTTCTGAAATTTCTTTCTGTGCAGCAACAGGCAAAACTTTGAGATATGCCACATGGTTGAATCAAAATGGCAGCAACGATCACCTAATAATGGTTCTTCCAAGAGATGATGCTCCGATTTCACTGTCAGTATTCTGCATCAATGGTCACGTCGAGTTTGTCAATCATTACCATATAAACAATGAGGTAAAGGGAATGAATTATCTCATTAAACATGACCATATCATGCGGAAATTTTTGTGTCAATCCCTGCCTTGATTAAATAGGTAATGTCATTTAATGAGATAAACATATTTTTTACATGATATGGTCATGTGACCATTTAACATGAAAGGCTCTATTCCCATCATTTGATGAGAATAATAACCATCAATCCAATTTAAACACTAAATAAATCACTCAACTGAGGTTGGCATGATAATATATAACATGAAGTAAATGGATTGGCATGATAATTGTTGTTCAAATTTATGGCAATTTGTAATTGTATTGTTGGTTAAAGCATTTTTTAATCCCACGTGTATGAGATATACAAAGCATTTTCCATGCGCACAAACAGTATTTGTCTTATATATTCAGTTTCTTTACCGGAAAAAACATAAAATAGATAAAAGCAAGGAATCATGCACCAGTCCTTTTAACAATGCAAAACAACTTGAAATTAAAAAATACAAGGAAACGAAAACTGCAGCTGTCATAAAAACTATTTGAAGCGAATTTAATTCATCTCTAGTAAAGGAATAGTGATACAGTTCCAAGTACGACTAAACGTAATATATTCACAAATACAAATAAGCAGAAAGGCTGTCCACATCACAAATTGATTTTATCCATCTTTAAATGAGTAAGTTACCTGTGATTTAGGGGAAGGGAATACATTCCAGAACCTAAGTGTTTCATCTCCAGCTCCAGTTACAATAGTCTGAAACAATACACCTCATCACAACCAGAAGCACAGCATAGGTGATACAACAAAGAAATCATTTTCTTAATAATAGACAGAATGATAGAAAGAGGAGTAGGTAAAGAACTGAAATACCTGTCCATCTGGAGAAATGGCAAGATAAAGAACTCTGTATGTATGGCCAGTAAGAGTGGCCAACTGCATCAAAGGACCAAAAATGATGGTAAAACAGGATTGAATAAAGTAAAACTAAAAGAGATACACCTTATCACAGTAGATATTCTACCTTTGACATGGTGGGGTATCTCCAAACAATTATCTGGTTCTGGGAGTAGCCATGTGTGCTTACTAGTTCATTGACATTTTTAGACCAGACAAGATTGCAAACCTGCCAAATATCAAGGTTGAACATCATTTTATTTGTGTTCAAAGAAAGGGAAAAGGCAGAGCCGGAAAACTCTATTATCCTTCTCTCAATATTTGAAGTGGTAAATACAACAAATTCTTTAAACAATTTATAAGTTGAAAAGAAACTTAAAGAATCTAACATGGCAGTTATGAATGGTCAACTAAAATTACATTTAATTTAGGTATTCTTCAAAACTTTACAATAGTATAAGAAACACTAGACTGAAGCTATTTTTCTTGTAATGTCTCACTTTCTATACAATGATAGAGCAAATAATGATTTTACAGCCAGAACTGAATTTCTAAGGGGGAGGGGACGTGACTGCCTCCATGTAAGAGGAACCTCAAGTCAACTTCTTTCACACCTCCCAGCCCATAGCTATAATAATGATAACAATAACAATAATGAACAACCCCTGTTCAACTAGGTACAATCCCGGAGTTATGGTATAATAATAATGTCAGAGATGCGCCAAAACAGTTCAAGCCTTTATCCAATAGCTTAAGCTTTTAATAGTTTGACATAGTATTAGAGTTTCCTTGACTAACTGGTCAGGGTTTAATAATTGTTACACCCATTCCTTTAGATTAAGGTTGAATTTCATTAGGTAGTGGGCTCATGAATTGATCACACGTCAAGTTTAAAGGGCACTTGGGGCATGTTATGATGTTAGAGATCTGATGGTCATTCATAAACCTTCAAATAGTTGTCTAAGCTTTTAAGAGAGTTGGTCCATTGCAAATAGTGAACGTTATACTTTGCCACTGGTCATAACCTATAGGCAGTAAATGATTGACCTCCTAGTTCTACCTCTTTCTGATGGTAACTACTTATTCAGCTATTATGTATTTGAGATAACTCTGTTTATAGGCTTTAAGCCCCTATTTCACATTAATACAAAGCTATCACGACTTATTACCACACAAAAAAGAATTGGAAACGAAAGCATTTCTGCAAGAAATCATCAGATCTTATCTTTCAAAATCAATCATAACGATTGCATTAACGGAGTCATGCTCATCATGAGGTCCAACGTTGCTGTACCATGCCCTTTCTTTCTTAAACATCTTTATCTTTCTTCATTAGTTTATCGTGAATCATTTTTCAAGAACTATTTTATTCTTTCCATTTTCCATTGTAGATTTTGGTTCAAGCAGTTCGTTGTTCTTTCATACTTTAAAGGAGTTATCAAAATTACCGTTCTTCAGAAGGAAAACATATTATAGCAACTAGTAAAAAATTTTGTACTACCAACACATAACCCCTTTCATATTAGAGAAAATATTAAAATGTGGTGAATTTGACATAAAAGTATAAAAATTTTAAACACAAGTACTTTTACCTGACTTCCAGTGTCCATGCAGCTTAAGTGTGAGTTTGTGGTTGTATTCCAGAATCGTATGCATCGATCTGCAGTTCCTCCCCCAGATGCAAGAAGTCCATGAAGATGAGGAGACCATGCAATAGCCTTGACAGCTGCTGTGTGCTCACAGTACTTCAGGACAGGTTGAGTTGAGTGTTGATTCCAAACAAACAACTGAAAAAAATTAATAATTAGTAATTATGCAGGAGAAGTAAAGAATAATAGTTTAGAAGAATGATTAAGTGTGCACTTGCATACTCTGTTGTCATTTCCTCCAGATGCCAACTCACGGTTATCATAAGACCACTTCAGTCCACAAACCTTTGAAGAACCGCGAAGGAAAATCAAAATCTTGCTCAATATTATGTAAAGTAGAATAGTTAGACAAGATGAAACTGGAGGAAATAAAAACAAGACTAACCTCTGATTTGTGCCCTGACAGTTTACTGACAAAATCTTCTTGTGCACGGATATCTCTTTGATAAATATTCTTATCCCTGCCACCAGAAGACAAAAGAGATGAACTCCAGGCTAAGGCTCCAACACGTAACCGATGACCCTCCATAGACCTTATCTTCTTGCAACGAGATGCATCCCAAATCTACATGGATAAAAATTAGACCCAGGCATTGGTTAATAGGTGACTCAGTAATAGAGAACATAAAGTAAATGGAAGAAAGAATAAAATGAAATAGCAAGTTTTATAAGAAAAAAACATATCTTGATCGTACAAAACAGTTAAGCAGAGATATAAAAAATTAAAGGAAACTGAGCCACCTATATCTCTCCAGGCCCAATTTAGCTCGAGCAAGTTCTTGTCATTTTTTCACCCTTGAGGGCAAAGGAATTGGACTACATAAAGGTAATTAATATTCAATCAAGCAAGCAAATCAAGTTTCTAAATTTAAAGTCAACTACAAATATCAAACTAGTACAATTTGTAAAACATGGAGCCTATTTGGACTAGAATCACGGTCATAAATAGGCTACATTTCCTAGAGCTAGTATAACCTCCAAGTCAAGAGATAAGAATACAAGTTATACAAACAAGACACGAACTGACATATTTAACAAATGATTCACTGACACAAACACAAGCACAATCCGCATTGGCTAGCTCTGACAGAGCCTATGAAGCATGGACACCAGACACGACACAGAGACATTGCTGATGTCCCATATGTAATGATATATAACAGTGTTTAAGTAATCAATTACTACAACCAGAGATAAACTTATGGTGGCATGCCATTTGATACTCGTTTCTTTAAAGCTAAGAATCCAACAAGGAAGCACTCTGACTCCTGAAAGACTGAGTTCACGTACAGGAAGTCAAACAACTAATTGACTACCCTTAGAAGCTATCTTCAATTGCTTACCATATACTCGAGCAAGTTCTAATTAATTACTTACTATTCTTTTTTCTCTCCAACCAAGAATGAAGGATCGCATTATCATCTGACAGTTTACCCCAATGCCCCTTTCTTTTTTGAGATCTTTCTTTAGGGCTCCAGGATCAACGCTAATCACCCCCATATCAATATTGCTAAATGGTTATAGTGCTCCACTAGGTGAAGACTATCACGCATCATTGCATAATTGCATTACTACACATATATCAATTGCCATGACTAATGCTTGCAGCATCATTTTTCCACCATTTTTCACAATAGAAACGATCGCAACAGAACCGAACCCGCAAACACAGTTTAAATCTTAAAACGCGGCAATCAAATATCATCCTTTGGGAACCCATAATACGAATCCGTAAAAGTGACAGAGACACGATCGGAGCTACAGTCTTACCTGAACTTTACCATTGCTAGTTCCAACAGCAAGGTGTGTACCACGTTGAGCCCAGCCTACCGAACAAACGAGGTCATCAATCCCCAAGTCACATAATTTAGTAACCTGCACAATCACATCAATACAGAGGAAATCACAAAGACCATTCTTTTAATTTGCATAAACAGAACATCGCCCAATTCACATCACAACCAAAGCGAATTAAAAGTTCCCAAATCAAGCAACAACCAAAAAAGTTACCTTGCTGCTACAAGCATTCCAGAGATAAACACAGTTACCCAGACCAACAGCCAACACATTATGCGAAGACCAATCCACTAGATTCAGGTAAAAATCATCTTGTAGCGCAGGCGCATCCAGAACCTACTCCAAACACCAAAACACACTAATATCGCAACATCCATAGATAGAAAAAAAAAAAATTAAACCAAATTAAATTAAATTAAATAAAAAATCACCTTAAAAGGCGACCTCGGAACCTTCCTGGGAGCCTTGACCGGGCCGTGATTAACTCCGGGCACGGAATCGTCGCACATGAACGGCGAGAGCGAGTGCATGGACTGGCGCGTTTCGGTCTTGTACCGGAAAATATTCCGGCTGGGGAGCGTCATGGTCAGGGAAGCCGTTTTCTGCTGCGTGAGCGGTAGCGCAAGGCCGGCAGCGTCGGGGCCGAAGAGGGCTGTGCGGAGGAGCGTGGTATAGGCGCTGGAGCTGTCGTCCCGGCCCTCGGGGAGCGTGGCTATGTCGAAGAGCGCGAATTTCGAGGCAGATCTACTGGGAATGAAGCGGTCGGAGTAGATTGTCCTGGAAGGCGACGTGTAGTGGTTGGAGTTTATGAGGCGGTCCACGTGGCGGAGAGTCGCCTCCGCGGAGCCTCCGGAGGTGACCGGCGGAGGAACATTGAGGCGGGCGGAGGAGCGGTCCATGCCGATTCCGGTTTCGCGATCTGGGAATGAAGTGCTGGCGAAGCTGTTAATATTTTCCCGGGAAAAAACCCAGTAAAAGGTTGCAGCTGTTTTTTCCGTTTGTGTTGTTTTATTTTGAAGTGGCGTGAGATGCCTCGGTCTTGGTGCACGCTCACCGTGGATCGTGGACCCCTCTGTTTCCTCCCTCTGGCTCCACCACCGGCCCCAATAGCCCTCTCTTCCACCCCTTCTTATACACTTTTACATGCAAGCATATCAAAGATATCACACCCTCTCACTCTATTTCCTAGATTCTTCTATTTTTCCTTTTCTTCTTCTTTTCTACATGTAAACTCTTTTAATTCTACTGTCACTTAAATAAAGATCTTGGTAAATTGTTCTTCAATTTATTCTCCTGCATGCTTTTCTGTGAGATTAAGCATGTGCTTTATTACTTTCCCATGGGAATATATCCCTCTTGCATAAACATATTTTTGACTTTCATTAATATCATAAAGATTGCATTGGATAATATATTAAATATCTCTTAAAGAACCTTCTCTTAGTTTCTATCTTTCAAACAAATTATTTAATTTTACCTTCTATGATTACATGCATGTTTAATGTTGAATTAAATATTTAAATTATGACGTTTTATTAAATGTGGAGAGAAAAAAAGCAAGTTTTATTTTAACTGTCTTTATGTAATAAAAATATATTTAAACTTAAATATCTATATTTTATCATAGCCGCTCTCACTTTGTCTCCATCTTTTTATATTTTTCATGACGTTAATTTCAATTTGCGCGTCTAATCGTTTTATTAGCTGTTAATTAGTTCGTTTATATAATATAGTAAATAACTTTCCATGAACTCTGCCTCTTCATATATTTTCCCTTGTCCCTTGCTTGTGTCTATACTTTATACTTCTATAGTAACACAATAAAAAAGAAAAACACACAATTGAGTATTGATATAAAATTGAAAAAAAAAACTATTTACTATAATTATTCCTGTCTTCAAAGTGGTTAAACAACGTTGTTTACATGAACTGAAAGGAGCTTTATGCACGTATCATGCAAAAGTACCTCTGGTTAAAGAAATGGCAAAGAGCTAGAATTTTTTACCAATAGAGTTTCAGAGCAGGTTACTTTTAGTTTTTTTTTACTCTTGAAAAACAATTAAAATCTCTTAAAAAGATATACACAATTACTTTTAAAAATAATTACGCACTTATTTTTTACCATAAATGATAAATATTAAATTTTAACACATTAATTATCTACTTCACGCTTCCTTTAATTTGTAATTAAGATTACTTGGATGTTTAGAGCGTGTCATTATGTAGAATAAAAATACCAAATTAAAATGCAATAATGAGTTTTTATTATAAATGATCATGGACGAGGCTGAGTGAAATGTATTTAAGATAAAATTTGACCAGATTCACGTTGAGTTAGTAAAAGGAAGATAATTACATTCTTAACCAAATTTATAGTTTAATTGAATTGGGTTCTATTATTGATATTTAACTTTTTAAAAAATAATAAATTTATAAAAATATAATAAATATTTTTAAATGTAGTTTTTATGGCAAAAACATTGTGATTGATTTGTTGAACAAGTAATCCAACGTAGGCAAGACCTATAAAGAAAATCAAAACATGTCATTGCTTCTCACATGGGATTTATTAAAATTTAGTTTAAGTAAATTCATTGAAGATGTCCTTGTATTTAAAGGATGGAGAATAAGAAAAATAAGAAATTGATAGATTCATAGACATGATGTGAAATGTTGGATGATGAAGAATGTGGAATAAACAACAGACCCGTATAGTGTTTTCATGTGATATATGGCACATTTCGTAAGTAATATTTCTTCTTCTTGTTTAAGTTGGAGGTACGTATCTTATACCCCATCTAGGTTTTTTTTTTTTTAATGTTTATAAAAAATGACTACTATCTAATGAAGGATAATGTTTAAAAGAAAAAATAATAATAGTTGGGAATAGATATATTCCAATAGTCTTATAGCATGAAAAGTATAATTTTATAAATGGAAAATATTGTTGGTATTTTGGTAGTAGCAGGAAAGTATGTGGCATGAATATAAAAAAATGAAAACTAAAATGGCATCATGGTTAGGAGCAGACAGCCATGGGTGAAGTCCAGCCCAAGCTGCTAATCACTGGGGAGAAAACAACAAGGTGTAGCCTACTACCTTCCAAGATTTGAAACAGATAGCCTCTATTTTGTATCTGCATACTCCAGAATAAATCAGATTTAGATCTTTTTTTGGTTTTTCTGAATATCAGATTGGATCTTTCAATTAACATGCATGGCAGCAAGAATTTTTAAAGTTTTTTATTTATTTTAATTTTGTTTTTAAATTATTATCTGTCACAAGAAAACTAGAAGACTCGATGTTTTTCGTTTAAATTGAATTTATAATATATTTTTAAAGATAAACCAAGACATTCCTTGTAATGGTTACAATTTATTAGAAATCACACTTTTTTTAGTGAATCTCGCTTTTAAAGAAGGAAAAATACTCATTAAATAATTAGTAAGATCTACACTGAAATCATATTTTTTAATAAATTCTATTCAATAATAAAAAATAATGTTAAAAAATGTGTAGCTAAATAACGAATAAAAAATTATTGACAAGAGTTTTTCTTAAATATTGGTAACAAAATTCGATTGGTCTTCTAACTTTTTTCTTAACTTGGTACAATTTGGTAAATTAACTTTTCATTTCGTGTCAAGTTGGTTAATTACTTAACTTATTCTGTTGTTTTAAGAAGAGCTTAACTCACACCAATATACATAAAAAAGTTAAAGTAGAATATTGTCCAAAAATGTTCACATGGCTTTAAAAAAAAAACAAAAAACTGATGAATCCAACATGCAAGGTCACTGCTCAACCCACAACCTCTTGCTTAACCATAACTCCACCATGCCAACTGCCATGGTAGCATAGCACATGTCATGGCCACCAAACCCTCCCTTCACCACCAACACAAATAATCATTGTTTTACCTCCATCAGCAACCCAACTTCTCAATCATAACTAACACCATAGCTTTCATAATTCACACATTGATAAGGGGGAATTATTAAGACGATACCTCCACTGTTTAATTTGGTGGTCATAATGGTTGAATACCAAAACGATTAATTAATATCAAATTTGCACAAAAAAATATAAAATGTTTCACCTAATTAAGATCAGAAAAAGAAAACAAGTGAGAGGTGAAAAAAGAATGTTTAAAAGAAATGGAGAGGTGGAATGAGGTGACAATAATATAATGAACTTCATTGGGCCGACATTTAAACCTTGTGAAAATTCATGACAACAGATAAACAAAAGCGAGGAGTTGAATGAAGTAAATAAAATGGATGAATTTGATGTGTGGTGGTTTAGCTGAAGTTGACATCGGAGGAATAAGTTAGTCCTGCACCCCAGTTGGTGGGAGCAACATTCCAAGCTATTATAGTCTCTTGGGTGGTGTAGGAAATAGCCTTAAACGAAAGAGATTGCCCACTCAAAGTTGCAAATGCTTGGTAAGAAGCACCCCAATTGTGGCTCATGCTGATCCACCCAGTTCCACTTCCTTTCACCCACATGTTGCCAATGTCTCCTCCTCCTCCCACATTCATCACGTACACCAATAACCAATACCCATTTCCCTGGAAAGAGAATCGTAGCCCCCCACTCCTCTCGCAAGGTACCCTGACAAATTATTCACCACATCACATCATCTATCATAATTAACAATAAATGAATTTCACATAATGCTATTTGCACACCACTTCTTTGGTGTAAAGTTTACAATATTCCGTTTTCTGAACAATGATTGCTCAAATTGTACAAGTTACCAAATCATTAAAAATTTGTGCTGTAGAATAAAATCTTTTACCTGCGGTACATAACAGGAACGATTCCAGCTTCCCACTGTGCAATTTTCATGAAAGCGGGCTTGGACATGTCAAAATGGCTACGTGGTGGGTTGCACCACCCTCCGTTGTTAGAGTCCTCGGCCCAATTAGGTGGACAGATATTGGTGGCAGTCACAGTCGTGTAAGGTACGTTGGAGTAGCATGCACTCGATTGGACACACTGTATCTGATAACAAGTCCCACATGCATATCCATTGTTGAACAGTGTAGAACTCAAAGCTGCTGTGTCTTTCCCATAACCGTTTATGAACAAATTCCCATACCCACATGCTCCTCCTTCAGTTAATCAAGTTCATCCATTTTATATAATCACAACAAAGTTAAAGATATGTTGGTACAAAGTCATCAACATGGGTTAACTTTAAGACTGCAAATGAATTTTAGTAACATACCCATTGTGGCAGAAGCACTCTCGTCACCATAAAATGTGGCATTGGCTGGTGTCCATTGACTAGGCTGAAAGTAACCTGCTACTATTCTCGGTCTTCCGATGATCATCAACATCCATGAAAACGAAAGCAACAGAAAGCTATAATGTTGAAGAGTCACAGCCATTTAACTGGTTCTGTTGTTTCCTCTGGGAGAAGGATTTATGCATGCTAAGGGGTTTCTACGCTTATCCTTATATAAAACGTCGATTAGACCAATTCTAATAGCACGTAGCACATCAAAGAAAATTGTCTTCGTGATTCCCACGAAGATATATAACATCTCTAATCTCTCAAGTCAATACTATTATATAACTTCTTCTTCTTCTTTTTTTCTTGAAACAACATTATTTGACGTAGGAATTGATTCCGGAATATTTAATATCATTACGTGAGTGAAAAACGTGCAAACGTGTTTTCATGATAATAATATTAATTTCTTCAAGTCCACACTTTAGACTAAAACCGCAATAAAAAAAACATGTTTTTGCCGTGAACGATGATGGTTATACAATATATAGTACCTTAAAACGATTAACGTTGGTTAGACAATAACTGTGTTAGATAATGGCACTGATACAGTATTACATTCATCAGCCTGGTTAACAATAAGAACTGTTAATTAGTAATAATGTTTTAAGCCTTCAACCTCTACTTTAATTAATCGTTATTAAAATTTTAAAAAGTTAACTTAGTTACCTCCAGTGATGGATATCCATTAAGTACATCCTTTCACCATGAAGAGGAACCTAACCTGGATTGACTAAAGTTACAATAATATTTAAAATTATTTTATCTAGAAAGGATATTTTTAATTGGATATACTATATCAAAGTTTAAAAATTGAATGAAATAAAATGGACAGAGTTTAATGGGCACCTAACCTGTCTGGTATAAAGCATGAGATGGGCTAATATTCCCATGCCGGAACCTGGACAATTGGCATTTGTTTTAACTGGATGTGTTTGGCTTAAGTGTAAAAAAATTAAATGACTTTATTAATTATATATACAATTAGTTATTATTATAGATTATAATCAGAAACAATTTTCATTATAAATTGTTTACAAATGATTTTAAAATAATTGATTTTATTTTAATATAAAACCAGTTTTTATAAAAAGAAAAAAATTTCCAGTGAATCTCAACATTGTCAAGAGAAAAATATAAGTTACAAATTTTCGAATGCAAGAGAATATCTTATCATATTTTTTTCTTTTTCAAATTTTAATGTTGTCTCAAACTCAATTAAACTTATTTGCAAAAAAAAAAAAAAAAACTAGAGAAAAAACACAATTGAAAACTGAAGATTTAATTTCACTCATCCCATTAGGGTGGTTTTGGTTGTGAGAAGATTTTCATTTTCACTTTTTGTTTTCATCTTTTGTTTGTTAAGATGTAGAAAACTTATTTAATTCTACTTCTTATTTGGTTCATCCTCAACTTCCAAGTTGGCGACAACCACTGAAGAGGTTTGGAATGAGTAATAACTTAATGGAAGACTGATAGTAAAGAAGAAAAACTCTAATGATTATTCACGATTAAACACAAAGAAAACAAAAAAAAAATGAAAATCATATATATATATATATATATATATATATATATATATACATATATATATATTATAAAAACATTTTGACTGTTTTTGGAAAACATTTTTTTAATCTTCAACCAGACATATGTTCAATTTAATTATTTCTTTGGAAAAAAAATTCCATAATGAAGACAGCCAGGTCGAAATCATTTCAAAACATTTATCGTGTTTGTTAAGGGACCATATTTTTATACAAGTTCTACGGCCTCTATACATTTTAAAAGAGTATTTGTATCTTTCTTCAGAAGATGATAAATTATAAAAACATATATTTCTAATATTCATTTTATGGATAATTTAAATTTACAATATGAGTTATTTGTGTAAGATAATTTTTTTTTAAGTTTCTATACGACTCGGGAGTTATATTTGTTGCCCATTCTATTCATATTTTTTCATGGCTAATGTTGAATTTGAAAAGAAAAATAACAATTTTGCACGTATAAAAATTAAAATATTATTTTAACTCATTTAAAAATTCACATGTTTAATTCTCAAAATACCTCCTAAAATTTAAGGTATTTCTACCTTAGCAAGCCTCGTTCAACCTCAAGCCTTTAGATTAATTGAATACAAGAAATAATATTGTCAGTTGGCTTTAATTACTTATTGTCAATTTTCCTTACTGTTCTTTATGTTGCTGGGGATGTAAAGTCTAGCCACAGTAATAGAAGTGTGTAACCAAAATCCTCACACACACATTATTCTAAGTTAGACTCATCATGGTGTTAAGCACCCTCATGACTCAACTCTTTTAAGTAGAGACAATCCAGTGTATGCTATACAACGTCCATATTACTTACAAGTATACAAAGACCATATACTTACAAGTACGATGGTGGCACATACAATTGAGACCACACCAGTCGTGTGTGACAGTGATAACATGACTTACAAGACCATTGCCGGACATGACAATTTGCCAAATGCTAAATTTGTCACTCTCACAAGAACTTCTATAATCATCTCCCATTGCTGGAACAATAAATATGATTTTTCAAGCATACCTGTATGTAGACACAAATTCAATATGTAAATGATGAGGGTTTCATTATAGATTATCTTGCACATTGAAAGTCATGATGGGCCATTATTATAACTAGGATTGCCACTTGGCTCCCACTAGACATAGAACAGATTTGATGCTAAAATTTGTAGAGTCAATCCAGTTTAGAATCACTCAAGGGATAAAGAAACCTTCAAATTCAGTTGTTCCATAAACACACATGAAGGCTTGCCAGGTATATATAGTGACCAGAGGGTAATGAATGAGTCCCTAACTGATACGAGACATGGACAGTGGACAATAGATTGAATTATAAAGGAATATGCATGCATAATAATGAAACGGAAGGTCACCATATACCATTCATTACCTTTCTTCAAAGTACCATATCTTGGAAGAGAAATAAAATTACTTCTAGCAGATTTATCACTAGATAGAAAACAAAATTAAATATTATATTGCTATTTATGTAGAAAATATATGCAATTATAAGGTAAGCAAGCAGAGAGATTCAAAAGTATACTAGGAATGTACCTCCACTTAGGCGTTACTTCCTTCTGGTAATGTAATCAATCTTGTAGTTGAATCATATTCCATTGCAGTGCCACAGCTGAGTCAAAATGTTGCATTCAATCGTTAAGTTAATGGCATACTATATATAAATAATATCAGTTTGAAAAGAATTTGAATCACATGAAGCAACGATGGTTGGTCAATTAGCTATATTTACATACTTGGAGCATTTGACAGTGTTTGTGGAACCACCATTTGAAATTGACAGTATAGTCCCAAAGAAAGAGGTATTTTCAGTACCACAGTTGGGACAGGGACCCTATAGAAATCAAATGTCAGTACTATTTAGTAGTTAAATATAACCTACAAGAGAATGTGTTAGTAAAATTATACCTTTAAAATCACAAAGTCTTTTACAATGGCATTTGTCAGTGTCAGAGCTATCCACACAATGAGGGGAACAGCAGCAAACCAAGTGAAAATGAAACTAAAAGGCTCCGGCAGCTGCACTCAACAACAATTCATAACATCTGTTATAATTGCATTAATTGTAACACTTTTTAATGTCTAAGAAACTTTCATTTCTGCGTTATGTGAAAAATCATTCGCTTCAACTAAGTTTTTTATTTCAGTGACCCCTCATCTCTGATTTCTGGTAGGAAAAACTTCATCCATGGACAATCCAAATTCCAAACTAGTTATGCTGACTTCTCCAGGGATGCTGGCCAGACAAAAGGTAATTATAAAAAGAAATATGGTCAATTAATAGTCGTTAACCGCGCACATTACAATGTATCTTCAGATATTAGTTAATCTCTTTTTTTGTTCGACTAGGAAGAGTTAGGATCCTCTAAACTCTAAAGTGTTCCAGCTTAAACTTTACAGAGAAAAGTGCAAGATGGTAACCACTGTTGAGAATATTTAAGGAATTGTTATCATGTTGTTTGTACTTTGTAAAAACATTAGATTAGAAACCACTGTTTTTTCTTTTACATCAAACGGCCAGCTACTTTGCACTGTGCTATCTGAAGTTCACTCTGCATTTTAGACCATGTCTTTTATTCCAACTAGAAGATATAATAAACATTCAAATAATATACAATTAAACAGAATCCATGAAAATAAGGGAATAAAAGAAAAAGACCATAAAATGAAATTACTGCCAGATACTATGACATTCTGGAATCAAACTGCACCGAAATGACAAGGTTGGAATGTACGATAAAAATGAGGGGAACATACCTCTAGCAGATATGTGATCTCAAATCCAGTCAGATCATCAAGGAAGAAGAACCTAATAGATTAGAAGGGAAAGAATTAAAAATTAAAGCAAGAAGTCAATACCTATCTTATGCTAACAGTACATTCCATTCAGTTTGACTCAGTACAATCAAACCAAGAACACATATTTCAATCTATATTTTGGGATGAAAAACCTTTTATTTAAGAAGGGATAAATAGTAAAAAGTAAAAAAGTGGATACTGATATGAAATTTTATCTGTCAAAAGAACAACGATGTGAAAATTATAAAATATGTGGAAGCGGACAGAATATGACTGCAGCATGTAAGAATCAGCATACATTTTTCATTTCTTACATTCCTTTCCATCCCTGGCCACATCATAGTCATAATGAGTAGAAGAAGGTGTAATCCTTCGAAAACTAAATATATGAAAGAATGCTAAATACATTGTTCATATTATTCTGCAGAAAATCGGAATATGGGTGCTACAGCATTTATTTAAGAACTTTCTATGTTGCGATATGTCTTATGTATCAAAGAAATCAAATGTGGATGAGCTAAAATTTTCGCTGAATCCATCGAATCATTGACTCAATAAAAAATTAGAGAGAAGAGGAGAGAAAGGAAAGCTACTTACAGTCCTAATGCAATCACTGTAGCTGGGACGTTCAGCAATAACATCTTTAAATAATCAACAGTTAGGTCACTGTAAACCTATAAACGGACTGTAATTAGTAAAGAATAAAGATTAAAAAGAGGAGATCCAAGTATTCATGAATCCCAAATGATTTGATCAAATCCTAAAGCTGAATTCTAATGACTAAGAAGCATTTGACTAGAAATGTAAAGATCATCCTACATCTCAAGTCAGTACACTTTTGTGATAGAACATATCTTCGTAGTTTATATTCGAATTTAAAAAGAGGTCACTTTATAATAAAAGAAGAAAAATTAATTTCTGTACCTCTGTATAAAAATTGCAAAAATGATTTAATCAAATAACAACTATACATAAAAGCAAAACTGAAATCAAAGAATAGATTACAGACTAGAACGCACCTTTCTACTACGAAGACTGCACCTTGGACCCTCAGCCACAATTTCACTCCCTTCCATCTGGAAAACAGCTATGAATCAGGAAATAATAACAGAAGGAGGGAGATGTTCAGCTACTTCAATAATTCCAATTGTATTCCCTAATTTCAGTGATCATTGATCAATACACCACAATTATTATATCATTTTATATGTAAGCTTCCAAATTCAAACCTTTAGCCTCAGTTTCAACTCATCATACTCTTTGTCATTCATAATTGGTTTTCCAGACACATAGGCCATAGAAGCTTCCAGGAATTTTTGCTCATCAGAACCTGACAATCAACCAACCAAGACTTCAAAATAAAGTTACCCGTGTAAACACAAATTCAATGACAACAACAGCCGCAGCTACTGTGAGCGAAGTTGACTCACTTAGCATGACAACGCTGCTTCCTTCCCACATGAGTTCTTCCTTAAGATTATCAAATTCTTCATTAGACATGATAGCCTTTCCCTCATAATAGAATGCCTGTGGAATAGAGAAAATAAAACCAATAACAAATTTAATTCACATAAACAAAAGTTAATTTATTTTTTCTGTATAGAATCATCACTGATTACTCGAAAGATATATAATAAGACACACAAAATTTAGAACTTGTGGGGCCATACTTGTAATGCTTGAAGGAAATCCTGCTCTAGTTCACCAATTGATTTCTTCTCCTTTTGGTCTATGTTACAATAAGGGAGGATTTTACTGTCAACAATGTTTGCATCCTCCTCAAACTCACCAACCTTGCCTGAAAAAAGAACAAGTGGGCAAAGAGAGAAGGTGTTATTAGAAAATGAGAAAGGAATCATGATTTTTAAGAGAGATGAAGTACTATGGAGACCTTGTTGATCTGCAGTGGCCTTAGGAGAAAATAGAAATAGCCTGCGACGGAGGCATAATTGGCGTCCATTGAAGTGAATGAGGTGGACACCAGAAGAAGAAGACGAAGAAGAGAAGGAAGAAATTGGTGTGAAGGGTGCAATACATGGACGAGGGAGTGTTAGCGTGAAGGCTAGTTTACTAGCCGTGAACATGGTGACGGTGGTTGTTGTGAATCAAAGCAGTGCAGTGTAGCTGGGAAAGTTGAAGGTGGTTGTTTTGTTTGGAGGGAGAGGATGATTATGGAAGAGTGAAGACAGGTGGAAGATAAGGTAACTAGAACGTGTGGAGGGAAATGCAACGGCTTATTCCTCTTCCTTCTCTTCATTCGTTGTTTCGAAAAGAGACAACCTCATCATATCGCTTACCTCGTTAGTTTCCTACTTGTCTTCGATTACGTGTCCTTTGAAAATCTGCTGTGGGCACCCGCACGTGTTGCGTTGGCTTTACTCCTCTAGCCACTGGTTTTCCCTTACGTAGGCAAGGAATGGCCCACACCAAATGTGATAATCATGTTATTGGTCATAAAAATAAAAATAATTAAAAAGTAATAATTCAAAAAATTTATTTTTTAAAAAGTTATATAACAACTTTAAAATTAACATTCTTTTTTAAACTAAAAATTATTAAGCAACTAGTGTTTTTCCAAGTTCTTGTCTGTGATTAAGAATTTTTTCTAGTCTCCGTGACATCCAATAGGAGTAACTCCCCGTTAATTCTATTCCATTAAAAAAATTAATAAATTTAAAAAAATATATTTATTTTAATTTGTTTATATTTTCAATTAATTAATAAAGTAATTAAAAATAAATTATCTTCTCACATAAATTTTCTCAATAATAATTAATATTTTATTTAAATATCTTTATACATCTCTTCGAGAAAGGTACGGAAATACTATGTAATAAATTATTTAAATTTAAATAATAGATATATAATAATTTTTAAAAATATAATTATAATAAATAATTAAAAATTTTATAAATAAAAAATAAATAAATTTATTTTTGATTATTTATTTATTTATTACTTATTTTTAATTTATTAAAACAACTACCTACTTTTATAATTTTCTTTTTATTTTACTTCATCTTTTATTATCTTTCTCTTAATTTAAATATCTTCACTTTTCCTGCCTTTCATATCAAATTCACTCGTTTTCATCGTCACATATCAATCTTCCCATTCAAACACAATCATAATAAACATCGTCTATCTAATTATTACATTACATAAAAAAAAAAGATAAAAATAAAAAAATTCTCTTATCTATCGAACAACGTCAACATTCTTCGTGATATTATAATTCATTATTTCCAAAGGATGAATAATCAATCATCTTCAAACACCTTAAGCCAAGAAAATCAAATCAATTTTTTAAGACTCATTAAATAACATGAAGTGTTTTTTTTTTTAACTTATAGGACTCTATAGATTATTTATTTTTTTCTTATTTTTATGATTTTGTTTTATTCCTATTTCTACTCTGCTAAATTATTAAATATTTAATTTTATTTTTTACATATTTTTCTGTATTTTCATTATCGCTATTTCTTTCTAAAAATCAGAATATAATATTCCGTGAAGAAAACTTTTACAGGATTAAGCTTCTGAGGCATTAAACTTTTGGCACTCTATCCTTACTCCGTAATTATTTTAAAACATCTTTATTAGTTTTATAGAATAAGTAATCTAAAATTTTTGGATAAATAGATTTTAAAATATTTGTTTTTAAGTTTTATATTATAAGTTATAATATTTTTATTTTTTAAAATACATAAATTATAATAATAATATTTTTTAAAAACTCTAATACTAGACATGATTGATAAGTCTTCTTTAATATCATAAAGACATCACACTCCACTTTTATGAAGTCATGGAAGTCTTATATTAAGAAAATTGTTATCAAACTGCACATTTTTATTTTAAAGAGTAGAATGTGTTTTATGTTTTTAAATATTTTTAAAAATATTTAATGTCCTAAAAATTCATATTATTTTTATCTCTCTAAAATTTAAACATGTGTTTTTAAGTATTTGTTAGCAATTATGATAAATGAAAAATTTAGATGAATGATTATATTAATACAGTGTTAATTGTATATCTAAACAAAATCGTATTAACGACAGAGTTCACCTGTTTAAGCTATTATCTATAGCTTTCAATTAAAATAATTATTTTAAATTTTAGAATGATAAAAAATAATGCTTTTTTTTAGATAATGTATTTATTATATTTTTAAAATTTTACTGCATTTAAAATTTAAAAAATATATGGACGCAACACAAAAAATCTCATTTTTTAAATAACAAAATTTTGCATTTCCCATAGTTTAACTAATTTTCATTTAATTTTTAACAAATATTGAATATAATAAAATGTTTGAAACCCACTGTTGAAATAAATTTTCTTAATCAGAATATTTTTAAACAAAAAATTATTTTATAATTTTTTAAAATATCAATCACAACAAAAAAAAAAAGTGAATACTCGAAAAAACAAAAAAAAATGGGGAACAGAAACTTCAAAATTATTTAAAGCGTGTAAATACATTTTTTTGGCGGGTGCAGAACAGAGTTGGTAGCGTGCAAAGGAGGAATGTGAGAGATGGGGAACAGCGGAGAAGTAGTTGGCAAAGAAGAGGTCATTGCAAAACTGAAGGACGATGGCGACTTTGACAGGCTCCGTTTGAAGATCGTTCGCAAGCTCAAGGATAACGTATGCTTTCCTCCTATTTCTTAATTCCTGTACTTCTCAATTTAGGGTTTATATCAAATGAATTGAAAGAAGAAGAAAAAATTACTCAATCACACTTTGCCTAACTGGCCACAACCATCCGCATACTATTAAACTATTCAGATTGATTATAATTTGTAATTGTTAGTAATAAAAGGTTGCGTCTCAGTAATACTAAATTCAACAATTTATGACAGGAAGAGTTACGACAGCATATCGCCTCAATTGTGAAGCAGTCAGTAGCACTCAATCGTGCTGGAGCAGAAAATATGAAACCTAGACAACTTTCTGATGCCATATATGAAGAAGTTGGGTGAGTTACCCCCTCCTACAGCTATATAGAGGTGTTTTTTTTTTTTTTTTTTCAAGCCAATTTGTGTTTGTGTACTTATTGTGGAAGTTTATTTTTCATTTATTTTCTTGTAACCAGTGATAAAGTAATGGGTGAGATATCTGAGAGTTTATGGCAAATAATTCGATCGGGTGACGGCATGAAAAGTGAAATCATGGAGACAGTGCAATGTGTCTATGATAAAATGGCAAACCCAAAAAGGAAAGATGAGGTTTTGTTGTCCACATCTGATGTGATGCCAATTCAGAGACAAGGGGAAACAGCTTCAGCCGCTGAGTTTAATGATACATTACATGAAAATGAACCCGATGAGCCGCCAGGTTTCACTCTTGTGCATAATAATCTGAATAGTAACAATCAAGATGACCATGATAAAGGGAAGGTGCATGTTCAGACGCAAGGATTAACTACAGAGTGGAAGGAAGATTCCCATCCATCACAGGATACACTTGGTGAAGATGATGTTCATACCAATGCGCCCCCTGGATTTTCAATGGACGTGGAGCAGAAACCACCTTCTGGATCCAGTGATGAAGACCCTGATGTACCTCCTGGTTTTGGTTGATGAATTGGAAGGTGTTTCGTTTTTTTTTGTGTTACATGGCCATTGCTGCCGTTGGATGGTGCAAGTGTTAAATTTTCTGTTTTTGATTATGATTAACCAGATAAAAACAAGAGACAGTCTGAAGGTCTCTTGACATCCCAATCTAATTTTGAATGTATTATTTTTCTGTCAGGTTAAGATAAACTATTACCTGTAATCTTTTGTAGGAACTGCTACTGTTTTTCTGATATGGATGCTGGATCTTCACAATGATTTTTATTAAAATCTATTGACCAAAAGAAGTGCTCTTCAATCAATAGTTTACAGTTTGTATATACTTTTCATCGTTTTGTTGTTTTTGTATGAAGAGGGTGAAATAAAACTGGTTTTAAGGTATGAGAGTTTGTTTCAGTATTTTTCGGAGTTCCTTATGGCTTAGAAATAATGTTTCTTTAGTGCTTTCTATTTATTTTTCACCACAAAGGACAGTGCAGACATGCCACTAACTGCTAGCCCTTTTTGCACCCGTTTATTTTCTGGCCAAATCCTGATAGTCCAGACATAGTCCACTCAACTCACCCTTTTGTAGCCTTACTTTTGCCTTTCAACATTTTTCTTTTTGTGTTGTCTTCTTAACTTCCGTGCTAACCATCCTTCTAGTTATTTTTTATTTCAAAATCATCGTCAAGTCTCTCTCTATCTTCTACATCAAACACAATTGCTTCCACAGGCAGATTTTATTTTGCTTTCTATCTTCTTCTTTTTCTCAACTGTTATCTTTTTCCCAATCTAATAAGAAAAGTCATTGTTTTTGGGAATTCACTTTGTTGCATCTGGTAACTGCTGGTCCGCTGCAACTTATGTACGGCATGCATGAAACAACATTTTTTTAAGGTTGTGTAGTGTGTTCTTACACTTCATAGTTCCGCATGTCAATAATTGTTTTGTTGCAGCTCTGTTTTTCCTAAAAATTTCATTAACTTGCTATATTTTTCCAAAACCTCCTATATTCTCATTGTTAATCATGTCTTAAATTAATGGTGAATGTGAGTTTGAATTTGATTTTTGTTGTTGACTATGATTATATCTTTAACTGTGGGTATTATTTTTTAAAGCATTTATGTGTATAGTAAAAAACATATAATCTTTTGTATAGTGGCCATTTGCTAAAGTGTTGTTGGGGTTGATCAATATCTGCTTGAAATCTGATAGGGAACTGGACACAAAGGAGAGGCCTCTTATGTTTATTACCCGTTGGCCCAAGTTCCAGGGCCAATCTTAGATTTACACAGACGGGAAATGGGGAAGGGAGCAGCGTTAGTTATGAACAGAAAAAGGATAACTGATTCTGTTATATAGGACAGGAGAGAATAATGCATGGTCATGTGGAGAATATCTTGGTACTTGGAGTGTTGTTTCTCTGATTTGGGGAGGGCTGTGGCCTTTATCTTTTCTTGTACTGATTTTCTTTTAATCAGAAGTCTTTAATACAAACTCAGATAGTGATTGGAAATTCCTGTGAAAAACTGTCTAAATAGTTAGTACTTAACATGAATGTATAAACATCTTTAAAATTGATGATCTAGACAAATTGATCAGTTAGTTCGTTCTTATAGTATATTTAGCTACTTCAAAAGTATTAGTTAAAAGAAATATCTGGCTCCTGTCTGCATTTCTTATTAAGCAGCCATAATGTTGTATTATTCTTTCCATGTTATTTATTGATTAATTGCATATTCTAAATATCTATCTATCTATCTATCTATCTATATATATATATATATATATATATATATATATATATATATATATATATATATATATATATATATATATATATATGTATGTACAAATATTTACCTAAAAAAAGATGTTATTTTTTTATTTCATTTTTTCACACACGTGACTGAACTTGAAAGGAAGATTTGAAAATCTTTTGTTAGATCTAGTTTAAATTCTACTTATGCTTTGGTGGAACAAAAATATAAAAGAAAAGGATGTGGTATGATTTAGATTTGCCAAAGTTGTAGCTTATTGTTGGACCATTACACGAGGTCCCATTGTAGTACTATTGGTGCTTTCTAACATTGTTGTCTTATACAAAGTTGACCAAGATAGGGCTCCTTACAGTGTATTTGGCAGAGACCCATTTTAAAAACCCTTGAGCATATTCCACGGTTTCATTACGGGACTCTATACAGCTGAATGACACTGAATATTTTTCTTTCTTGTTTGCTTCTGAAAAGTAAAGTTTATTTGGTTGGACCTTCACATTGACCCCTTCTGGGGCCTTAACAATGACTTCATAAGATGAGTTGGCATCACCTACATTTGTCACAGTCCTCGTGAATGTTTGCGGGGAACCGAGCAAAACAGAAAATGAGGGATAATTGAGCTCTCCTTCGGTAATGCTTGAAGTCTCAGAGCACTTAATTGTTTTGTGTGCAATGATTCCAACCTCTGTGTCGCTGTAGCCTAAACCACACAGGTAAGGTATATAATCATCAGGCGAGATATCATAAACTAACCCTGGGTCATTTGCTCTTGATGGATTCACGTGCCCAGAACCTGTGGCAAAGACATCTGCAGGGTGAAGTGTTTCATCAACAATAAGTTTTTGCTCAAAGTTGAGTATGTCTGCAGAAGTCATTATGGCTGATTTTATGGCAGCTGGTGACCAGTGAGGATGAGTGCTTTTCAGCAAAGCAGCTACGCCACTAAGATGTGGGCATGACATTGATGTGCCAGACATAATGTTGAAAGTGGATTTTGAATCAGTATTGTTATTCAAGGGGAATGGCCAGGCAGCTAGGATGTTCACGCCCGGTCCTACGATGTCTGGTTTCAAAATACCAGGGCTAGGCAAGTTGGGACCTCTTGAAGAGAAGGATGAAACGGCAGGAGATAAAGAGTTTCCTATTACAGTTCCTTTGAATAAAATGGTAGCTGTAGGTGTTGCAGTGGAGTTTATATAGGCTTTAACCTGAAGTCCAGCTTCATAGCTTATATGTGTTGCAGGTAGAACATGTACATCAGCTGAGAGACTGAAACCATTGCTTTCATCATTGATGAGAATCATGGCTGTTCCACCTGCTCTTTTAACTTCCTCTCCTTTGGCAATTCTTCCTATTCCCCCTCCTCTCTCACACAATACAACCTTGCCTCTAAAATCAATATCATTCAAGGATCCATTAGCACAAAATGCAGCTACTTGTTTGCCATTCTTTCCAGCATATATTAGGGATAGCTGTGTTGGAGAAAAGTCTGAAGGCTGGAAAACAGATTCCCCATCAAATTCTTGCCCATTTCCTAGCTTTGCTGTTGCTACAATGCTTCTGTCAATATTGCTTGCTCCTACTGTGAGGATCCAAGGGGCTCCATTAACTAAGGAGCCATGGACAGGACCAGAGTTTCCTGCTGCACAACTTACAAAGATTCCCTTCTGCATTACTGCAAATGTTCCTATTGCTGTGCTATCATTGAAAAAAGGAGGTGGCTCACTTAGGCCAAGGGATATTGATATTACATCCACACCATCGTCCACAGCTGCATCCAATGCAGCCAATATATCACTCTCAGGGCAGTCTTCTCCAAAACATACTCTGTAAATTGCCAGGTGAGCATGAGGGGCAATCCCTGCTGCTGTGCCTCTGGCATTTCCTAGTACTTCTGCATAAGGAACAAAAGCACCAGCTGCTGTGCTCGCTGTGTGAGTCCCATGTCCATCCTCATCAATTGGTGCCACTGTTTCTTTGGTTGCCCCTGCAGCGAGGTTGAAAGACCTTGCTCCAATTAGTTTGTTGTTACAGACTGTCCCATTAAGCTCGCATCTCCCTTTCCATTTGGGTGGTGGTGGTGCCATTCCTGCATCACTGAATGATGGATGGTCAGGCGTGATTCCAGAATCCAGCACCCCAACAATTACTCCTTTTCCAAAGTTTGATTCCTTCCAAAATCCGGTTTGTTGCTGCAACCCCAAAAATTGTGGGGTATGGGTGGTTTGACGATGCAGCATCCTTTCGGGGTGAGCAGAGATAAAGCCGTTCTTCTTTT